>OX388341.1:51710581-52960581 GCA_947579665.1 Sympetrum striolatum
TCATGAAAATACAAAGTTTTAAGTAAATTGGTGAAACTGATAATTTTTGGTTTCTTTGTCATGTTACAATTAGTGCCTACTAATGGGAAGGAAATGCATATTATTAATGAACTGTTTCATTTTTGGTATGGTTAAAAATGGGTGCTCTATGTTATATTGTGAAGTGTTTTTACCTCTATTATACTTGCACAAGTATTTGGATTTGCTGTGTTTGTGTATGTAGAAATTGTATTTTTGATGCCTCACGTTCAAGTCTGAGACTATGCAGTTTACTGTTTCTGCCTTAAAAATATTATCTGGATTAGCATGTACAAAATTTCATATTTCATGCCTTTGAAAGGAAATTGGTTATCACATCCCAGTTGTTATGAATCATAGTTTGAATGCCTTATCACAGTACAAAGAAAATTTTACATCCTCTCACAATTGTTTTCATAAAATTTAAATACATAAATTATGAGATTGGCTAAATTGACTTGGTGGATTTTTATTGTAGTTTACTCTATTTATTCCTTTCCTTCCTTCAATGCAGCATATTTTCGGAAGCAAATACTTTTATTTTTTATGAAATTCTTTTATGTTTATGAATGAAATATATACTTGAGATTCAAGCTCAGGTTATAAAATAATGAGTATGTATGTAATAGCAGTTCTACCTTCATTTGACTGATTTTATATGAATAATTATCCAGCTTGATGTAAATTTTGGGTATTTGATTGCATTTCCAAAATGACTAGAAGGATAACAAAAACATATTCCAATGTAGATTATATGCCTATCAAACCAGCACAAATCTAGTGATTTAGTGATTAGTTTCCCTAAATTATAGCATGCCTAATGAGTCATCATCAGAGACTTAGGAATTCTTCTCAGCAGCTATTTAATCAATTTTGATGATTTAATCAACAATTTTCAATCAATAAATTTTTGACATTCAGGAATATATTTGGACATTTATTTTGATTACATGGAAGAGCATGTTAATTAAAAATAAATCAGGGAGAATTCCGGAAATAGAGATGGGTAGCTTATGGAAGATGAAAATGTAAACTATCTTAAGAAATGCTAACAAACTCAATGTACTTATTTTCGATAATCACTATTCAAAAATGCAGAGATTGCCTTGCCTTTCATTATGCTGAGTCAATTCCTTTGGAAATAAGTATCAAAATATTTTAGGCCCTGATAAACATAAGTTGATGTAATTGCAGTCAAGTTTTTACAACTTAATTTGTATTTTACAGTATTAACTAACTTCTCTCTTAAGACACCTAAGTACCTCAAATATGACTAACAAGATGAGAATCTTGAAATTAAGGTCTACAAATAAAACCAACTACTATTTTATAGTAAAATCTGGAGTACTTTTTAAGGTATGGGGACAATTATAAGTATTAGCTGGAAAGATAATATATTAGCAATTCTTTCATTTAATTTTGAATTAATTTATTATTCAATTCATTCCATAAAAGATTTTTTGGCCATTTAAGACGTTCCAATGTTTTTCTCAGGTAAATCTCAAACTGATATCTCAAGTTTACATTCAATCACCTTTCTTGAACAATTAGAATTAATGTCAAGGGTACTAACTTTATAAATCAGGGGCCCGCACATTCTTTTTGCAACCTGCAGTACAAAATGCCAAATTTTCTACCTGTGTTTATTCATAATCTTTCATCGTATGACAGTCATTTCTTGGTTCGGGAGTTAGACTATGATGATAAAAAAATTCGAACTTTTGTTTACAAATTTCGACACTAATGCCATCTCTTGAGGGAAATTGGAACTTTTGCTTATAAAATTCGACACTAATGCCATCTCTTGAGGAAAATTGGAACTTTTGCTTATAAAATTCGACACTAATGCCATCTCTTGAGGAAAATTGGAACTTTTGTTTGTAAACTTCGACACTAATGTCATCTCTTGAGGAAAATTGGAACTTTTATTTTTGAATAAATCACCACATTGGTGCACCCATCCTTATTTGAACATCTTTCGTTATTAGACTATATCATCAGCAGCTTTCTTAGGAATGACTTCATCCGTTGCTTTTAAAATTACCTCCTCTTCTAAGAAACAAAAAATCATTTATATCAGATGAAATTTTCTGGTAGGCTTACATTTAAGCCTAATTTCGTTATTTATGCATTAGCCAAGTATTCAATTGAATGTGTCACATACCGGAGAGAACAAATTCGGCTGCATTAAAATAATCTGTAGACTCTTGATTATAGTTGATATTATAATTGAATTTGCAGAAATCAAGTTATATACCAAGGTGGAAAAAATGAAGATGTCAACTTACAATTATTTAGACTAAGTGATAGGTGATTTAACCAGCAGAGAGATGATACAAAACCAAGTCTTACGCACTGAGTGTTCAAAGGAAACAAAAATTTTCCGCGAATTGTAATTTTGAATGAGCATTGCATAACCAGATATGAGATTCGTGGGATTCTATCACAAGAGAAAAAATTGGCTTCATCGAAAAGGAAGCTGAAGAATTTAAGTCACAGTTTTAAAAGTTTCTCAAATTTATTTCAAGTCATCAAGTCACAGTTACGATAATATAATATGTGTGTAACTTACGCGCACAATATCTTTCAGCTGACCGATTTGCTTCCAAAATGGTTTATTATTAATAATATCATCGAAAATTAATTTTTGATCTTTTATTGCTCCAATACTTTTACAAATTTCTACGGAAACCCGGTTATTGAATTATTTTCGTAACTATACAGCAAATTTACGGGTAATTATAAAATATGGATCGGTATATTTTATATCATCCCGAGTAATGAAGAGCCTACTGTACAGACTTTTAATGGTCCAGAATGCTTAATAAAGGAACAAGTAACTTTGCAATTGTCGCTAACTCATCTTGAGATGTGCCCTCCGATAACAGCCCTAAAATAATACAATCCTAATTTATGCAACTAATAATGGTAATTTTACAAAAAACTACATAGACATTAACTTACGTTTTCCCGATAGAGGCCTCGAGCTATTAGCGGACTGTAAAAAAATTTTCGAATGTCCATCTGTACCTTATGAAATCCAAACTAAACTCTCCTTCGAACTGTTCCCTGTGAATTTCTCAAAAGCACTATTCAAGAGCCTAGCTTTGCATTCACACCCTCAAAACAGTCACATGCAGAAGATCTAACTGAGCGTTTTATCAATCTGTTTGTCTCTCAGACGTAATCTTAATCTCTGTTTTCAGGGTATAAGTTTCGAATTACTTCTCGAATGTTCCCTTGTGTTTTTGCGAGGAGTAAACGAATCAGCACTTTCGAATTCTTCTCATGGGAATCTTATCTTATGGTGTGAGTCATCTAACAAAAGGATATGGTTAAGAAGTGCATGCGTTGAACATTGTGTGCGAAACACTCCTAGCGTCCCTTTGATATCGATGTTGGCTCTAGGCCTGCTCTGCTACCGAAAACATCAACTTAGCTGTAATCGGAGCCATATTTACTGGCATGCAAAGCTAGTCATAGGACTTCTTGGGGGGGGGGGGGTTGAACCCCTAAACTTCCCCCCCTCGCTGCTCCACTGCTTGGGCCTATTTGCAAAATACTCACCGCAAAACTTTCTTATGTCCATTTTGAAGGGAAAACGAAAAAAAACTGAATCCTTTGTCTTCTGCCGGCGATTGTCGGACGATACTAAAGATAGTTTGAGAGAGAGGACATAATCGCATAACCTCGCGCTCTGATCGCATCGAGAGGCAGTTCTAACTACATTGTTCACCCTGAAACCGAACTTTTCTTCTCTTGGGAGGGAAGGGGCGAAGGACTCTACTACAAAGTATTGTTGAAATATGTGTGCTGCGCTGGAGGTATAAATGAATTTCCTACGAGGAAGTACTTTTCCCATCACTGGTGATTACACGTGCCAACACTTGACTTTGTTTTGGGTCTATATTCTTTTCCAGTACGCTCGTGCCTAAAAATTGTTTCTACAACACATCCCGAACCAAAATACGAATGGGTCTCCAGGGGGGGGCAGCTGCCCCCCCCTGGCGGCGCCCTTGCTGGAAACCATTATTTTTTAAACTATTATAATTAAAATTTATCCCTTAATTATTAGCACAAATCGAAGTTTAAAAGGGCCCCAAAGTGGACCTCCAGCCTCATGGTTGAAGGTCCCTGAAATATCCTCTTAATGAAGGTAATTTACATAAATTAACTGTGCATCCCATAATTTTCTGTCATGTAGTGGCCCAAATTTTCCATTTCCCCAATTAAAAGTAATTTCTTAACTAAAGGGGCCATGGAAAGGCTCTTGTGCTTATGCAAGGACAGGAAAAGGTACGAAGACCAAAACTGGAGCCAAACACCCTTTTAAGGGAAATCAGAAACATAACATATAATCTCACCATACGTTTTTTTATGGGAAAGTACTTAAATATCCTGATATGAAACCCAGGATCGGTCTGAGAGAGGTTGACTACATTTTTATTACAAATAAACATATTCACATACCAGGTAAGAGCCATTATCTTTTGGGGAAGAGCTTGAAAATAAATATAAATGTATATATTTCTCAGATATGTATTTGTTTGTTTGTAAATATATTTCAACATCTGCCTTTTGAACAAAAATCTAAGGCACATTGGGACAAATGTGGAATCAATGAACAGCAGTTGTAAAACATTATCTAGACTTATATTCACATGGCAGGTGATAGCGATCCATCTTTTCAGAATGAGCTCCAATAAGAATATTGCAAATTGTTACAAAGCATGTCTCACGACGAATTTTGCAAAATCCTGGTATTGAACCCAGGATTATTTTGGGAGATGTCTTTGTATTTCATACTTTCCAAACAATAACCCCATTTTTTATTAGCTATCTTTCGAGGATGTATATAGAAAATTCCCAAATAGGGAATATAGGGATATTGATGCCTTAGGGGATCAAACCAATGATTGCTAAAATTGATTTCTCATTTTCTCTAAGTCTCAACTGTGGAACCTATATGACAAATTTCGGTTGAGTAGATGAAGCCAATGATAAGGCTGAGGTTGTCTCTTATGTATGTGATATATTAATATACAGTAGAAGTCTGTTATAACGAGAGTTGCATTTTACCTTTCACACAGCAAAAAGGATAGGGATTTGCGTTCATTATAATGACTGGTTATTTCTGAAGTATTGGTATAATAAGTGCCATGTTTCTATATTTGTCTAGTATGAGGAATATCTTGAAATCGTCAGTTGATAGGAGAGCCAAAGTCTGACAAGTAAATCTGAGGCACATTATCTCTTCTAAGAGCAGAAGAAAAATTAAATGCAAAAATTATCGTCAGCTAATTTAGGCATAAGATTCCCACTCTCGCATCACCCTTCCTCGGCAAAAAAGCAGAGAGCTTCTATTAGACTTTTCACAAGTTTCACTCTCTCCTTTGTCCCTCTGTACATCCTATCCCTTTGTCTTGTTTCTTTTTGGCAACGATCCCTCTAGTAAGCACCAGAAAAGTGAGTTCCCATCATATTAACATCCACCCAAAGGGTTTGTTTTGTTTGTTTAACACCAAATCGTCTGATCCAGAATGAGTGGGAATATAGGAGATAAAAGCAGTGCTGATTCGGATTCCAAGGGTAACCTCCCACTCTCTCGCTACAAACTGGTTGTTTATAAAGTGTGTGAATTAAAAATATCTCAAGGAATTGATTTTATATGAATTAGGATGTTACCATAACTTTTCGTCGATTATTGAGCAATAATTGGCAACACTTTATATTAGAGGAAGTACTTTGGTTACAGTTTACGAATAAGTAAAATAATATTTTGACACAAACATTTTTTACGCATTCTGAAGCATTTGCATAAGGATTAAAAACCCTACAGTTCCATTCTGCTGCACTCACTGCCCTTAGATTCAAGAGGACGGAAAATTAATATTAGAGATTGGCTATAACATGTACTTTCCCAATTTTTGTCAGCTCTCATTATAACGGAGTTCTACTGTAATGTGATATCAGAGATATATAAATAAGAGATTAGCAAGAACTGATACTAAAAGCCATATTGTCAACATATACAAGCAAATACTCTAATATGCAAATCACTTTAGGGAATGAGGTGACTTCAAAGTTCAAAGAGGGTTTATAATAAAATCATAGAAATAATAATTACCTGATCACCATATAAGGGAAATAGTAATTAATGGCCGATATACCGAATTTAAACACAAGTGAAATCAATGTAGAAAAATACAATAGAAAATATGAAATTAGGCAAGTATTAGGAAAACAAAAAGCAATCCAAGCCAAATTAAAATCTGATAAACTTTGGACTTCTATAAGGAAAGAAACTGCATGTTAGAGATGAGATTCAAAATTCCCAATTAGAGAAGGATCAGAATGAAGGGAATAGATGAAAACCTAACAAAAAAGAGCAAAATTTAATCTGATTAGGTTGGGTTGGCTTGGGTTAGTATCAATCATAGAGTAGCACAGAACAGTATTAAATTACTATTCATGTTCATAGTATTACAATTGATAATATTGTTCAAAATAAAGGCACTTCACAACTAAATTCACAACTTTAGCAACAGAAGACATTGCATAAACATTTTGATAGAGGTATAGGTTGACTAGTTCCAACAAATTGGTTCAGACTGAAGTTACTGATATATTGGACAATCAGTAATTTCACAAACTGTTTGATTTTGCACGGGGGACTTAAGAACTAATTAATTGCTTAAAATTGCAATCCTCAAAAAATTCTTTTCCACCTTAAATAAATAGATAAAGAACATATATTACTTGAAACAATTTACTCTTGCAAACTTGTTATGAATTCAATGTAAAATTGAATATGTAAATAAAAAATATCACTCAGGTTGAAGGTGAATAGGAGTAAACATGAAGTTAAACTTTAGAATATAAGTACAAGCTAATCTTGAGGAAAAATCTTATTAGCCTGAAATGCATTACATAATTTAGGAACTATATTTACCTTACATCAAAAATAATGACACAACTCCTTAAAATTTATTTTGTAACATTTATTGCCTCCTACACATCTGCCATAGCGGTAAAATTTCATGTAACAAAAAATATTCAGAGTTATTCAAGTTTAACACTAACACCCTTAGAAATTGTCAACAAATAAAATGCTTTCCAACATAACCTTTATCTTTTTAAAGTCATCAAAATTATAAAATAAACAACACCCAGCAGAATGTAAAGGAAACAATCTTCATCCGATGATGATATCATCAAAAACTGTTAAATGGATTAGCTCAAAATTGTTGGGCTACTTCTTCCCACCACTGCCACCCCAGCCCCATAAACCTTTCACAAATCCAGTTAAGCCTGCTGAAGAGGTGGTCTGTTTTTTTGATTCCAGCTTGTCGTCCAATTCTGGAAATTCCACAAAATTAAATGCCAAATCAAAAAATAATGGTTTGCAAGGCACAGGTCGGAAATCTGGAGGTAGTCGGTACAGAGCATCTGGAGTAGTTGCTAACGCAGGATCTTCCACATATTCATGCAGCCTATCCATAAGAGGCTGAGAGGAAATAAAACACTAATTAGAAATCACAAAAAATAACAATAATAAAGGCATTGTTCCAACTTCACATTTAAGTTATTAACTTTCAACACTTCTTAAAATAATAGCATCATTATATTATAAGCATGTCATCCTACTGACACAAACAAAAATTCAATGATAGTGGAATTCCACACAAAAATGAGAACTCAGAAAGTAGTATCTTCAGCCTCATTCTCAGTATTCATTGATTCATTTGAAATATTCATAAATATATTTTCATCATAAACATGCACAGTCATACTCAAAATGACACTTATTTTGACTGAATACTTTACTTCAATATGGATTTGGTACATAATATTAATTGTTTTAACCACACGATTTGAAATTTATCACAGCATCCATAATATAAAAGAGACATAAAAAAAGATTCAACATCCACAGTATGTCAGTTTATTAAACAACAAGTTAAGCTATGATAGTTTATTTTTATATCTATTATATATAGATGCTTCTCCGGATTCATTCATATATATACCTATATAGATAGATAGATAGGATACTAATTCACAGCCTAAACTACAAGCGTCATTGATTTGAAAATTTTTCGACATATTGGCCATGACGTGTAACCGCCAGAAAAATTGCGATTTTGAACCTCAGTGTCATGGGTTCGATACCAGAGGGCCCCAAAGTCCCAATTTTTTCCATTTAAATACATTGCTTAAATTTTATAGTAGAGGTAGGTATAGGTATTATAGTATAATAGGTAGAGAATCGAAACTCTAGGAGCCTTTATATATGATCATGATCTATCGAAAACATAAATGAGTTCTACGGAAAATATACTGGGTTCGATGCTAGGTCGAGGCAAAAATCGGCCGTTTAAAATGCATTGTGGCGATTTTTAAGATTTTTTTTGGCCCCTTTCCGGATGGCATGGAAACTTGAAATTCGGCATGGAGTTGGAGATCATAAATATATTTCATAATCGAATTTGACGTATTCGCTGATGGTCCTTGGTTCGATCCCAGAGAGCCACATTCATTCCTCAATGCATTTCTTATGGAGATAACAGAAAAAAGTTTTAGGTACTTCCCGGCATGATATCGACTTCAAACTTTGTATGAAATAAGATGAATTCCTAATTAGTCATACTGTGCATTCACAGCTACCAATATTTCCTGGGTTCGACACCAGGGTTCTCTACAATCAGTAAATTATCCGATTTTCAATAATTATTTTGAACCCTTTTCCAACAATATAGAAACTTAAAATTCAGCATGTAGATAGAAATCATAGATGCATTTTAAAATCATGTTTTAGATTTCCAAGATCGTCCTTGGTTCGAATCCAGAGAGCCATTTACATTATGGAAAAGTAGAATGTAGTTTGAGGCAGTTGTAGCAAATATTTTTGGTTGAATTTTCACACATAGTTAGAGATGGTGATATTCTATTGCGCTGCATAGTAAGTTCACCAGTAAGATACAGGTTCGATGCCAGACGATGAAATTGCAGCGAATTTTAAGAATAATTTCAATCCTTTTTTTTTTTTGAGGACCGTCCCGATATGATGTCGATATAAAATTAGTATTGCCGATCTGCTTGCAGTATGCAAGCTACATTTTACTCGCATATACAAATAGTTTACCTTCCTAGTCTTCTGTGTTGAAGGACTTTTTGAAGTAGTAACTGTTCCTCCTCCATCTTCATCCTCACCAAGAACACTATGAGCATGGGCAGCAAATTTTTGTCCTTCAATGTCGGCTGATAGCTTTTTCAGCTCTACAGCAAGCATGTGCCCTCCAATAATTTCAGTACCAGTGTTTACTTGGGATTTATCATATTTTGCAGCATCCCAACCAAGTTGTTTACCCATTGCTGATGCCTTCTCTGTATACTCTTGTGACCTATTGTAAAGCAACCAAGCCTCTCGCCACCTTCTTATTCCAGTTAGGCTGAGGGCTATGTAGAAGCACCTGTTAATGAAAAATGTGAGTTTTCACGTGAGACCTACTTGTCAAAGTTTCTTAAGAAAAACCTAAATTGTTTGCAAAAAATTTTTATCTTAGAGGTGAATAATTAAATAGGACAGGCATGAAAAAAAACTTAAAGAGAGCACCACAAAATATAATTTTTATGATAAACAAATTAAGCATAATATCACTGAAAAATGTAAACAGCCTATCCTTAATAGAAGGGATACAACATAATTATATATAATTCAAGGGAAATAGTGAGTTTAGAGAATAGATTAACCCTTTTGAACGACTTAAATATAATATAGAAATGGTGCGATGCTTGGCAATTAGAGCTAAGTGTAGAATAGAGTTCAGTAGTTAACTTCTTCTAAAGAAGATTTTCTTAACTACTGAACACTATGATGTTGAAATGATTACTCATACAGCCTCCTTGGGGTAAACCTAATGACAGTAGAATCGGTGAAGTACCTAGGAGTAACTCTCATGAATAATTTAACATTCAGTACCTACATTAAGTGAACCGAAAAAGTCAAAGAACGAAGTGGCAGAGGACAACTGTTACGCTATTACAAATAAAACTTATATTTGAGGAATTATAAATTAATACAATTTATGACAATAAGCTGATTTTTATGGACCAATAATATCACTTTAAAGTTCTTTAAATAATATTTAATATCTATTCTCAAAAGATACTGTGAAATGATTTCTTGTATCTTCCTCTTCATTCTGTGAATAGACAAAATTGAAAATCAACTTTAAAATACCTGAAAGCTTTAAATGCCATTATTTTAGCTTCTATATCCTGTTGATATTGCATATCTTCCTCAAGACCTGCTAAAGACTGAAGCTCTCCAAGATTCTGAAGAATAATCTCGTACAACCTGGTTAGATCTTGTGGTCGAGTTCTTCGTCCCTCAGCAACTCCCGTCTGCAATACAATTCAAGGTCAGGATGTAACATCAAACATTCTGAAGTAATGTTCATATAAATATACAATTTTGATAAAGAACGACAAAAAATTAAAGGCAGAAGTAATAAGACAGCCCAGGAAAGAAACTGAGTAAATAAGAACTTGAAAATTTCTAATAAAAATCTGTTTGATCTCATGATTTTGATCACAACAAATACCACCCGCAAATTATGAAACTTTTATGAAAAATTCTGTGAGGGAGCAACAAATTTATGATTATTAATATTCTTTCCATACATTTAACGTTTCTCCAAAAATCAGACCTATCAGTAGAGCAATAGTAATTTTTTAAAATATTATTTAATCAATGAAACAAAATATCCTTAAGTTGAATAAATTTAGCCGTAGTAATAAATAAGACCCCCTGTAAATAAGCCTTAATGCAACTCAATCCACTCAATGGGGATGCCTTGAATTCAAGGCATGGGTCCTGTTACATTTGCTGGCCAATTGCAGAGCTAAGCAAAACCTGAGAGATTCTCTCTTTTGCTCAGCGTCTTAGAACCCTTCTAGGCAGCAGTGAAAGTGGTTAATTTGTGGTTTTTGCATTTTTGGCATATAAAAGCATTTCATTGCTTATATGTGCCCTGATTGTAAGGATGGTCCTGGATTATGCATCAACTGTTTATTGGCATAAAATCATGATCAATTCATTTTCTTTTGTAAAATTGGTCCACATTTTTTCGTAGATAATTAATAATTATTTACTACTATGTAGTACAAAAACAAATTCATGTATTGTTAGGTTGCATAACCGAATTCCCTCCAGATGCTGATGCCTTGAATTCAAGGCATCTAAAATTTGGAATAAAATTAATCAAAAATAGTTTTAAAATCCCCAAAAGTCTCCAGAATGGCTTGTGAAAATGTTCTGGCGGTGTAGCCTAGATGGTTAAGGCAGCCTCCCGGATAGAGATAGAGCCTCCCTCCCTCGATTCTTGGCCCTGGCAGACTTTTTTCAAGTCCGTTTTTTCTTGGAAATTTTTCTGGGTGCACACCCTTACGTGCAAAGTCACCTCAACCCTTTCCTTATCTTAAAATATCAGAAAATTATAAATTAACGAAAAAAAAGATTGGTTCTGGCATGGATTTGCTGAATCTAGGGAGGCATTGAGTGGGTTAAAGAGCATAAATGAATGAAAGACCTGGTCTTTCTGGGAAAAACGGTAGATTGTGAATTTTTAGACAATATACCTTTAATGATACAACAACATGATATGGTTTTTCTCAACTATTTCCTCTTTCAACAACAATCTAAATTAAAAATCAAAATGCTCAGAGTTCTGAACTTAATGAAACTTACTCTACCTATCTATGATGCCTCACCAACTAAGCAGAATATAAAAATAACTTCTCTGTTTACTGCAAGAATTGAAAGGAATTGCAAGAAGGAATATGATGAAAGTATTTTCTAATTCCAAAAAAATGGAGGATGTTGCTAAGTTTTTCCCAAATATACTAAACATTTCATATGAAAAATACTGCTCAGTAAAAATGATAGGGGCAGTTTTATTTTCATACGGTTAATTAGCAATATATATTATGGCTATTCAACTGCAAATGTAAATTTGTTTATACAAATAATCTGATTTTGGAAATTATTTTTTCCTCATCTTTGTAATAATCAGAACATCATTCGATTGCATGAATCTAGTAAACCATCTGGAAAATTCTGTCTTAAAGAAAGAAATGGTATAGATCTTCAACTGGCTTACCTCTCCTTTTTCCCCACTCAGAGCTACCTTGACGGTTTCAGCCATGAGTAAGTTGCGTTGAATAGTTCTTGTCATACGGATATGCATTAAGTATGAGAGGAAATAATGCATGGAAGACACAGGACCACCCTGAACTTGACGACCTTTGAAGTTCTACAAATACAGAAATTTGAATGTAAGAGTAGGAATGATACAACAAATGCAAATTTCAATAAAATAAATACAATTTAATCCAATTTTCATTTAAGATGTTTTACAAATTTAAGTTTCAGATATTTAACTAGAATATGCTAGCTTTATTACTACTGAACAATATGAAACTATGATATGATATGAAAATACTATGAAACTAAATGTTTCTAATATCATGATATTAAAGCAAGTATCATTATAAATTACAATAACTCTTGGGCAGTTATACATTATTAAAGAAAATCACAATGAGCTACATAAAGTAGAAACATAGAAAGTATTTTTTTAAGCTCACTTAATTGGAAGTAGCAAACAATGCAAATGTTTGATGAAAGAAAAGATTAAAAATCCTTGACATTTATGTAATAACTAGCATTTAGAAGTTAGACACAAACATTAAAAACAGACATGACCCAAAGAAGCCAGAAAGAAAATATATCATTGACACTATTCACTAACCCGTTCACTGTAATTAATGCTGATTAATGGTGAACTAACTTTTAAACAGAATTGGAATGGAAAAATTAACCTGAGTTAACAAATCCCAAATTAATGTAAAACCTAGCCCTAAACTGGACTTAGCAGTACTGAAGAGGAACATAATTTTATCTAGCACTGCCAGAAAGATAAAAGTCTGTGGATGATTTACTAAAATGTAACATTTTCCATTGCAAGTAGCAAAATTTACTGGGAATGGCATACCGACTTGCATATTGAAGGAGTTTACAATGAATATAGGCATGAATTAAAGAATTATTCTAGAAAGTGAGACAAGAATGAATAACCATAAGCAGTTGAGACAAACATATATACATCTATATACATATATTCACAAATGGTGAAAGATATCAATACAAAGCTCCTTTCTAAGATATATATTAAAAGATATACCAGAAGATAACATGAAGATATGATAATACACATAGTAAAATCTGAAATAAGATAAAGAGAAGATCATGAGAATATCATTAGAAAGTAAAATCGATATTTGAAGGCGTGACTTTGTAGAAAGCCATTGCAGAAAAGACACTTTGCAATTTTCCACAGGATATTTTATTTAGTTACTGGTTTTGTAAGTGGACTCACATCTTCAGGCAAAGTATATAATTTTTGATGGACTTACAGGATCAGTAGCTTTTAATTCCTCTCGTACAGCTTGCACTGCATCTTTGCACTCCATTAGATGGGTCTCAAGCAGAGAGATGCGTTGAGCATTATCACCTGGGGGACACCGGGCCAAAGCTTCCCCAAGCTCCCTCTCAGACATCAGGAAAAGTCTAACACGTTCTGGTCGAACTGCGACTTTACGTCCTCTCCATTCCACTTCTTCCAAAACAGTGGCACGCTTCTCTAGAGTCTGAGTGAGCAGATTCTGCAACAAAAAATCACATTAAATACATCTGATTAATTTTAAAAAAAAATACAATCTTTGCATATTACTTGCTGAAGCAAAATTCAATATTTCTCTTTTGGGCCCATAAAAAATAGGATATAATATCACCAATTTAAGATAGAAAATTCTAAAAAAATACAAAGAGATAAACCATAAAAAATCACTCTTTCTAAATGTTGGATATAATGAAAAAATCAAATAAAATGAAGAAGAAGCTGTGGCTTGTTCAGCCTCTACTGGGAAGAAATTACCAGACACCTGTGTGTACAGTTGCCACTCAAAGCATATCAGTGCACACCATTGTATGTTGCCCAAATTATATTAACCATTCTTTTTGAGGAGCTTCAAAGCGTTTTAGACAAGAAAGTTAAATACTATTAGATTTGACTTAATTAGCAGTAAAAATAGTAAGTTTCTCATCAATCAAAGAAATCCAACATACAACCTGTAAATAATGTGTATTTTGCTATGAAATAAAATGAGCTCTTTTATGGCAGCTTCGCAGAATTTCTCATGATATGGTTAAAACCTTGCAAAAAGAAAATGGGCCAATTAACTCTATCCTGATAGTATTATGTATTGATAATTAAATTCATAAGATATAATTCTTAGACAAAATGCTTATACAAGGGATATTATCATAACTAATAAATATAGCAACCGGAAAACCTTTTAACACGATTATTATTCCAAAGAACTATTATTCTGGACTTCACATAGAAGGAAAAATAGGAGACCTTCTCAGGACATAAAAATTAATGGACCATAGTTAAATGTTGGAAAGTAGAACGAACGCTTAGAACAGAAATAAATGAAGATAAAGGGTTATCAAACAAAATAATGAGAAAATACAATAGAATGTTGTAATTTGGGTATATTTGAGATTTACAATAAAATGGTTGCTTTTAAAAAGAATTAAATAATACATAATATAAGTAAGTAACTAGGTTATGCAACTATATTTGGCTCCAGTATTTATGAAATTCTAGAGAGAAAATGGTCAACTATTAAAAAATTTAGCAGCAAATACAGCAATATGAATCAATTATCAAATGAAACTTTTTTTTAACATGAGGTAGAAGAGGAAATTTGACAACGAAGACCACCTTCAGGGAGAATACGTACACAGATTATACCTAAAGAGCTAATATTTTGAATCAGGGTTTTGAATTACCTTAACAAAGAGAAACCTTTCTCAATAAATTCATATGATGAATGAAGGACATTATTCCTTCTCTAGAAATGTTAATTTTGGAAACAGTAAATACATACGTGATAAATCAAACTATTGTTTCACAACAAATGTATAATTAGCTATAATGTACTTACATCAAGATTTGCAATAAGCCCCCCTTGTCCTTGCCCACGCATTTGTAGGAGGTCGTCAATAGCACTCTCATCTCCAATATTGTAAGCACAATAACGCAGACTTGGAGCAAGTTCTTCTACCCTCTCCTTGTAGATTGCTTGGTCTTCTTCGGAAAGTGCAGATGCCAGCTTTTCATAAACCACCCTGTTAGGAAAATTAAGGAAGTAAGAGATAATAAGATTTCAATTATTATAAAATTGTATCCATTCATAGGAAATATTTTATAATTGTATCTAAATAAATTAAACTAAATTTATGCTTTGAAAGGTGACAACTTTTACGTGAATGAGAAATAGCAAATCCTAAAAGCAGATGCACTGCCAATCATGTAGTTCCATCTAAATGGTTTACTTAAGTTTGAAAGGAATAAAAGAGGTAGGAAATAGATTCACAGAGAATGTCACATAAACTACAAAAGAGCTTCTGTGAAAATGAAATAGCATACTGTGCTTTTTTCAAGTCCTCCATTGCTGGTTTCCACATCTGTAGTTCAAAATGAAGAGAGCCTTGTATCCAAGCTGTATAAGCTTCCACCTCCAGCTTAGCCCTGGCGTCACATATGTCTCCCTAAAAGTAGAACAAGTGGCTCTGAAGCTATTCTTGTCTGTATGGGTACCATACATCAATCTCTGAATAAAATCACAGAAAGCGAATAGTGACTAATGTAAAC
The DNA here is from genome assembly GCA_947579665.1 of Sympetrum striolatum. NCBI lineage: Eukaryota > Metazoa > Arthropoda > Insecta > Odonata > Libellulidae > Sympetrum > Sympetrum striolatum. The sequence continues at coordinate 51,726,388 of OX388341.1, forward strand.
AGTAATGTATATATCAGTCACCGAACTAAAACGAAAACTACCCACTGGAGGATTTACAAAAACCACCCTTGCAATGAAATTATTTTGTTCAAACATGAAAAATGAAGGTAAAGCTGTGAGAAATGCTAATTTACAGTGAAAATGTTCCCATCAAATATAGTAAATCAGGGTTTCCCAATTGGTGCGTTGCATAAATTTAGGTTAGTTAGTTAGGTCTCACACAAGTTGTTATTAATTTTTAAGAATCCATTTTTCAAATATTTTGCTTCATTTTGATGAAATTCTTAAATATTTAAAATTGCTAATCATCAGCAAATTATTAAAATTACTACAATAAGAGAAACAAAGATTTTGTACTTTGATGATCTTTTTTGAGAATATGGATTTATAAGTAGGAGAATGCTGCAGTAAAAATTCAAGAGTTCAAAAATATCATTCTAAGGCATAAAATGACTTGGAATTCTATCACCGGAATTGACCAAGAATCATAAAAACAGGAATTTCATGCCATTTATGCACCAAAATGTGCAAAGACATCGAAGAGAAAGGTGCAATGATTATTGTTGTTGTAGCATTTCTTCAAAGATGATTGCAATAAATATCTATTACTACTATCTTTGAGTTCTTCAATCATGACAGTGATAAATATTTTCTGCCCTTAAGCCCAGCATACTGAGTTTTAATTTTTCTGGAATACAGATATTTTCCAGAGCAAGCTCTCATTTGCATTACCTAATTGTATGTTTCTTGTAAGTGAACATATTTTATTTTACAAAGATGGAAATGGACGAGGTACAACAAGTAAAACAAAATATTTAGAATTTTCTCAAGTCAACTATTTGTAATTCAATAAGTATTGTGATGTTGGTTGACAAAAGCAAGAACAGAAAAGTCAAAATGCTAATAATAACTGTTTCCTAAAATACTTACAGCACTAAGTTTCTGCAACTGGAGGGCATATTTAGCAGCTTTCCTCATCCTGTTGATCAAATGGAAACGCTTCCTCGGCTCTGTATTAGCTTCCTGTCTAAGTTGCATTCCATATGCCCATGCTCTTTCTGTCATCATCAGTGGTATGTAGAGAAACCTAACAAAGATATTACATTTTATGATATAGTAGGAAAATATATATTCCTCTTAAATAATTAAAGAAAAACTGGAACTTAATTTTGAACTAAGAAACAACTTCTGGTGATGAATTTCTCCTCTATTTCTCCTATTCTCTTGAAGAGATTTTGCAACATAATATCACAGTAAATAAAATTATCTTGACTATTTTCATACATGAATGTTAAAACTAATTGCACAACAATGAGTATGTACGTACTAAGACATGAGATAACAATACTTTTAGCCATTTCATTTTAATTAAGTCTTAATAAGGATGCCTGCAAAGATCCATTTCAATTTTGAGTTGATTCCTGCTCAGATAATAATGGAAACAAATATATTGAGCTAAGAATAGGTTTACATTGACAGATTTTTCTATTCAGACTGATAACCTCAACTTCAAATTATACAGAATCATAACTTGATGAAAGGATTTAGATTTGATGCTCTATTGTTTCACAGTTACTATTATACTTTGTTTAAAAAATATTCATGATAAAGAGAAGTACTACTACATAAATTTTTATATGAAAGATTATTTGTAACTCTCGTGTTATTATTTACTTATTTGCAACATTAAAGGAAATGAAATTGAATAAAAAAAACCTTATTATAGATAGCATACTTCTCATCTTTCACCATGGCTTCAGTAATTTCCTTCTTCTTGAAATGCCGTTTATCTCCTTGAGTAATACGGAGAACCTTCCTGAGTCTTCTTATTCTTCGTGAACAATAACCTCTGAAAGGAAAAAATGTTCTCACTAAATTAATGGCTCAAAACAGCAGCTATAGGGACAAGAACTAGCCAAGCAGAAATTAATTACATCACAGACAGTTGAAAATTCAACTCAACCAAGAAACCCCAAGAAAATCAAATCCAGGACGAAGGAATATATATTATCCACATTGGAGTTGTAACTAATGATATTTATACTTAATAGTCAGCTGATTATAGATATTACAGGGAACAGCAGAACTGGGACGAATTTCAAGAGTTCCTAGATGATCCTCTCTAAAAGAACAATGATGTACTAATAACCATACATTTATCAACTCACTCCTGATGCTCCAACTCAAAAGAGGAAAATAGAGCAAATGAATTGAGGTCTGACATAGGAGAGAAAATATGGATTGAAACTAAGACTCCTTGTAAGTCGTTTGTATCAAAATGTTTTTATGATTAAAATTACAAAAAAATTAACGTAAAATTGATGAAGGCTATTAACTGAATTTCACAATTTCATCTCCTGGGATGAGAACACTACAAGGAGAAAGATTTTTGGACAAAAAACGTAACTCCATCAAGTCCATTAAAAAAGTTTAATTTTAGTTTCAATAGGCTTAAAAATGGTTTGAATAATTCAGGTGTGATCAAAATGAATCAGCCGATCAATATATCAGCATTAGCAGTATTATACACCTTGACCACCTCAATCCATTTCGAACTTTAACATGATTGGAAGAGTAGATGATGAACATTACTTAAAAGTGTTCATTGTTCTAATTAGAATTTTCGGTTTGTTAAATTAATAATTTTAAAATGCAAATGATATTATACCAAAATGTCTAGCATTAGCTATCCTTAAAATTAAAACGAGCGATTACCCATTAAATTATTTTAAAGACAATGCACAATTATGTTTTAAAAATATTAAATATCGTAAGTTAGTTAAAGTAATATTAAGTTCTGAATAGGTAAATTGTGGAAATGAATTGTGATTCGGAAGACTAGTAGATTCTGTCACTTAATCAAACCGCTACAATGTATTCAGCACTCAATATTGGTGACCATAAATTTATTTCTTATTCGGCTTGAGGGGCCAAGGAAATAGATTAAAGACACACCTGTACCGTTGATAATCTCCATGACGTAGACCATGTTGCTGCTGAGCATCTTTGATTATTTTTAAAACTGATAACGGTTGAGGAAAAATAATTTCATAGCTGCTCGAGTTTTGTCAACTAAAACTAGCTTTAACATTTCATGGTATTAATAGAGAAAAGGAAATACATTTTATCACCAATTTACGTAACACCTTAAATTATAGACCTCTTACAACCAATTTTCTTGCATTTATCAGAAAAATTAGCAATTATAATGAAAGGAAAAGGAACATTATGAAATAAAAATAATAACTATGTTGGATAAGTCTAATTAAAATAGGATAGAAATTTAATAAGATTAATAACAACTTCTTATTTAATTCGTTATTATCATTTGCGTTCCATTTCACTCACAGCAAAGTGTAGAAGACAAACGTAAAACTGCCACAGCCTACATATGGTAAACACAGTATTGGTGATAAAAGGATCGACAACAATTTAAATTAATCCTAAATGAAAGGATACTCTCGAATGTGAATTTTTGCGGGAGCGGTTCTTCCACATTTTCAACTTCATCAACATTTTCTTGATTTATAGCTTCCACATCTTCCTCAACCATTGCAAATTAATACTCCGGTGTTCAGGATTTTCAACTGCAGCAACCCACGGCGACGTGTAAAAACAACTGAATGTCTGCAAAAGCGAAATGTTTTAGTTCGTGCGGTTCTTGCGACCGATGCAGCGCCTTCTCAAACAATCAAAGTCCTAGTTGATTACTCTAGTTTAATGTTGGTATAGTAATTGCCTGTGCTGCGGGGCCTAAAACAGAAGGAACTGTAAATTTTATTCGATTCTATTGACGTTGATGCTAGATTTTTTTTCGATTCTTGTCTGAAATTCTACATTTTTCAAGTATTTGTATGAAATTTAACTTGACAGCGTTTCAGCACGTGTTTTGAGTTTAATTAAACCTCTTCTCGTTTTTATCCAAGCTTCTTTGCATCATATAAATTTAGCACTGTTATTAACCTATCAATATGTCTAGCGACATGTCCTTCGAAGAAAAAGTTAGTAATTTTGTTGTTGGTTTACATAAAATTGGAGGATTAAAGTTTGGAGAATATAAAATGAAAGTTGGCATCAACTCACCAGTTTATTTAGATCTAAGAGTGTTAGCATCTCATCCTAAAACTTTGGTGAGTATATCTTGAACAAAAGGTGTCATTCTCTGTCTTAATTTTCAATAATATTTATGGGTTATTTTAAAAAATCTAGGAAACGCTTGCGCTACTGTTGTGGGAGTTCGCTGGACCATTGGTTCAGGGAGATCATATCTGTGGTGTTCCATACAATGCGTTGCCGATTGCAACTATTATAGCTGCAAAGCACGACATACCAATGTTAATAAGAAGAAAAGAAGCCAAGAAGTACGGAACAAAGAAGCTGATTGAAGGTCAGTTCACTGAAGGACAGACATGCGTAATCATAGAAGATGTTGTCACCAGTGGCTCAAGTATTTTGGAAACCGTTCAGGTATTTAGGAGTGGAAGTTTCTTTATGTATTTTTGCTACAAAAATTTGCTCAACTTCATCATTATTATATTTGTAGGATTTGGAAAATGAAGGCCTGAAAGTCACAGCTGCAGTTGTAATCGTTGACCGTGGTCAGGGAGGGAAGAAGAATTTAGCAGAAAAAGGCTTGACTGTCCATAACTTACTAACTCTTACTAAAGTGAGTACTTGCTGTTTTGGAATGCATCAAATAAGCCTATTAATTTATTCACAAACTGTGAATTTTTACTTATTGAGTTCGTATCTCTGGGTAAAAATGTTCTTTCTTTATTTTGGGCATTTACTTGAAAAAAAAAGTCAAAGTTTTTGGAACAGAATGATGCTGGTACATGTTATTGTAATTCTATGAAATATAACTTTTTAAGCTATTTTTGTTTACATTTTGTATTTAATGCCACTAAGACATTCATATTTTATATTTAGATTATGCATATTCTCTGTGAGAAAGGCCTTATAGACGACGCCATGGTTAAAAAGACTGAAGATTATTTAGAGCAATCCCAAATTGCTCTTCCAAAGCCTAAAGTAGCTCCTCCTACAGGTAAGCATGAAAATTAATTTATTACTGTACTCCGGGACGGATCCAGGGGGGTGGTCCTGGGGGTCCGGACCCCCCCCGAAATATCTCTTGTGCCTATTTTTCGAAAATGAAACTCAAATAACGCAAATAAACACACAATTTAATAAGCAATCACTAGCGAAAATATTCGAATTTGTCTAACACAATTCTAACGTCACATTTGTGAAAGCCGAAATGTCTTTTATTTTTAAATTTTTTGATCGGACCCCCCCCAAAATTTTTCTCTAGATCCGTTCCTGACTGTACTAATCTACTAAATAATTACTTTATCTAAAAATTTATATATTTAAACGTTAACTATTCATGATTCAGAGAATCTCTTAACATCTAGGAATAGATTCACATTAAGTCATCATCAGCAAGAATTGGCTTTTTAGATTTTCAAACCAATGCCTATACGAGGGGCAAATAACTTCGTAAAATTTTACAAGATATGATTTTTCTCCTATCATTTCTTTGGAAGAACTAGATGGAACTTCATCAATAAAAAACATTAATTACTGTTTACACTCCTGTATAAGCCAAGTTTTTCAGCACATTTTTATGCTGAAAAAGACCCCCTTGCATACAGATCTTAGGCTTTTACTCAAGTCAATTAATTTTAAATAAATTTAAAAAAGCTCTTTGTATTTTCCGCAATATTTTATTCAAAGCGACCGGTTTCGACTAATACAGTCATTTTCAGGCAATTGGTATTACATATTGTAATGCCAATTGAGGAGTGGGGAAAAATTATTTCGTTCTCAAGTTTGAATTTATTGTTATTATGTCTATTTTTTCCAAAATATTCAGTTTACCACACTTTTCAATAACATGCAGCATTTTAGGAATAAACGTTGAGGAATGGTTTCCATTCCTTCCGACAATTAACCTTTCACCCTCCCCTGACCTTTTGTTCTCCGCTTCTCCTTCGTTTCTGGCTCTTCCTTCTTTGGTTGATAATGACTCTCACACGTTGAACCATGCCGTATTTTGTGTGGTATCTGTAGTGTTTTGCAAAGTCATTTCGGAATAAATACACTAGTTCTCCTCTAGTAAATGGTTATTTTTTCATTTCCTGTCAGTGGAATACTACAATGTAAATTGCCGCTCTGTCAATTTTATATATTCAACCTATTTCTTATTTTATTATTATGTATTGATGAAAAGAATTCATTCTGTGTTCAAAGATATTCTTTATTTATGCATCCATTTCTTTTATGTCATTCTTTTATCATTAAACTAGTAATACAGTTAGTACACAAACACTAGTTAAAACAAAAACACTAGTTAAACTAGTTGCTTACAGATGTGTTATCCCTGTTTATTTATTAGTACTTAAGTAGTCTTTTGGTTATATTTTATAGTCATGCCCCTCCACTTACTCTGCATGTTTACAGATGTGTTACTCATATTAACCAGATCTTTAGATGATTTACTGGCCGAGTGGTTAGCGTGCTCGCGTATCACTCTAATCCCACAGTCCTGGGTTCAAATCCCGGCTATTCGGATTTTTCCTATTAGGGAATGGTCTTGTGTGATTGTTGTTGTTAATACCTACCATTGTAAAAGTCCAGAAAATATTTGTGGGGTATATGAAATTCATTTTTTAAAATGATAGCATTTTCTGTTGTATCGAAAACCATAATTCAGGGGAAGGGATCTATTTGCACAAATGAGGACGACTTATTTTGGAATGTCATTCAAGAGTCACACTGCCAATAATCAAAGAAGTCATTATTAAGCATCTTTGCCAAATTGACATATCTCTGTTATATTGTTTTTTTTTTCACAAAAAATTTCATTACCCTGCAAGTTGACTTGCCATTAAATTATGCTTGAAAGTTTTGGATATTCTGGCTTGTAAACTTAGTAAGGCTGTTTCAAAAATATATTATCTGATATAATATTTTGCTTTATTTCAGATACCTACCTAGTTTCAGAAACGAAAAAATTAAATTTTTCAAAATATCTTAAAATAGCTTGGTGTTCACCAGTTCATAGCTAAAATTGTTGGCTTGTCATCAATTCTTATCCTACCGTGGCTATTTAACAACAAAAACCAAATAAGTACAATAATAAATAACTGGTATTCCTCAATAAATTCCGTCTACTTTGGATCCTATTAATTTATCATTAAATATACTCAACCAGTAATCATGAGCAAATTTAACCTGATGTGTATTTTGATATCTTATATAGCATCACTTTAATGGATGATGTTTTAAATTTTCCCCAAAAATAATTAAATTTCATAAATATCTATTTGTGTTTTTTTTGTATATTTTTGCAGGAATATCTATTTCAAAACTTTAAGGTTAGTCCAATTTCGAAAATGATGAATTTTAGCATGATTTTCAGTAATGACTTAGTTTTAGACTGTAGTACATTTAAAAATATTTATTTATGTCTGTACTTATATTATATTTCAGCATATTTTACCTGAAATAAAAATTCCTATCTTCCATTGTTTAACTACATGAAGTTCTAAGCTTAGAGCTAGCCATTAATTTTTTCAGTGTAATTTATTCTTATTATTATTATTGGTTCTAATGTAACCTAATTTTATATAGCATTTTTACATATATAATATTCTATCAATACTGCTGAATCAATTTTACATTCTGAATGAAAGAGAAAAATATGTAAAAGAGAGTTTACATCAATGTGGCTTGCATTAACAATGAAGTGCTAATGTTTATCATTCAGATTATTTAACAATTAATTGGAAGAAAATTTTGTATTTTCTTTAGCATATGCTGAATCTTTAGTTACTGTATGTTTTTATTTTAATAACTATGAAATAGTTAACCGCCTGAAATTGACTTATGGTGCAAGAGCTCCTATGGCTGTGAATCCTGTTGGGAAAGCACTATTCGAGCTGATGGAGGAGAAAAAGACAAACTTATGTGTTGCTGTTGATGTAACAAATGCCGAGGAGCTGCTACGTATTGCTGAAGAAACCGGACCTTTTATTTGTGTATTAAAGACTCACATTGATGCTGTGGAAAACTTCACAATGAGCACTGCCAAGTCATTACTAGAAATAGCTAAGAAAGAGAAATTCATCATTATGGAAGACAGGTAATGAAACCACTTTTAATCCCAAGACTACAGATTTTTTTATTTATGATGGCCTTTTGTCAGCTTGTCCAAAAATCGTTATTCATGATGATGAATAAATAAACTAAATATTCTGGTTTCCACTAAAACTTTTTATTAAATCTGATGACTAGTTTCAATGCAGCAGCATTATTCTCAAGTCATCTTGAACCACTCTTGCAAGAAAGTGTTGGAACATTTGGAAAACCTGTTATTTATTCATTCATATTATCACATTTTTACCTATCTGCATAGTAGAGCATAAAGAAGCCATAAAGCAAAGTTAGTGTGAGCCATAAAGAAGCCTATTCCCCCTATAAAGAAACAGCTTGATATTGGAACATGAAATTTTGTTAGAAAAATTGCCTATTTAAAAAATGTAACAAGTGTGAAGGAGTGAGTGTGAAGACAACAAGCAAAAAACTACAAATGCAAAAACTATTAATTACAACCTCATTAACGTGGTAGCATTAGCATTAACTCTGTGTAGGGATGCATAGCAATGTTTTAACAAATATTGTTCTACCATTGTATAATGAACCAATTTTCCTCCAAAAACTGAAGGTTTTCATACACCAATTAAAAAGGAATCATCTTGTACAAAGGTAAAATTGTATTTTGTGCAGAGTTCTTGCTTCATGAATGTTCATGAATGAAAAAAACTTTTAACCTATTTCCTTGTTGTTATATATCTTATTTTGTGTTATATATTTTTATACATATTGATAATGTAATGTAAAAGTGCTTATAATTTATAGTCTCAGGGTGCTACTAACTACATGGTATCCTTAATTTTTAAATACTAATTGTGTTTGTGATAAATGTTTTGGTAGCTAATGATCTCATACATTTTACCAAAGAGTGTATTATTTAATTTTTTTTCAATATGAATCTAATGGTATTATTGAATTAGTGCTTTCGAGAGGGTCTTTCGGTATTGAAAGTGTATGAAATTCTCTAATTTCTTTTGCTCCTATTTTCCTGATTCTTTGATGAATAATGATTTATTCCTATCTTTCTTCTGCTTTTTTCTCATCAATTCATAAGGTTTATGACCAGACTGTTACTCTTACGACCAATGAAAATCTTATAGAAAAATTGATGGGATACAGTGAATTTGGCTCATGAGTGTTCATTATACCCATTTGTAAACACTAGAAGATGTATTTAGACCTTTAGAGAAGGAAGGAAGATTTTCATAAATGTATGTAATAGACACATCTTACATGTGCAAAATTTCATTTTAATCTGGCGGATGGACAGGGTCCAAAGAAATTTCTCTTACCTTCAAGTATGATTTTGTTTATATTTTTCAGGCATATCAAATATTCTCTATGATTTATTTGAAGTCCCATATCTCTCTTTTTTTTAATTTATTTTATCAATCCTAATTTCTTATTGCCTTGAATTAAAAGGGTCTCAACTTTCACTTAAAGTATCGGAAGAGTTGTGTAGAACCAATGGAAGAAGTCAATGACAATTTCATTTTCCACTTCTCTTATGAAGACTGCTCAGCAAAAAAGGATGAAATTCCAGATATCTTTTGTCTAGATTATTAACAGTTGGAATTTTTAATGCAGAAAATTTGCTGACATTGGGAAGACTGTATCCTTGCAGTATGGAGGAGGGCCGATGAACATAGTATCATGGGCTGACTTAGTCACTTGCCACTCAATATCTGGTGAAAATTCCATAATTGGACTAAAGGCAGCTTCTAAGGACCTGCCTAGAGGCTGTTTTCTAGTTGCAGAAATGAGCAGTGATGGAAATCTTATCACTCCAGCTTATACTAAAGGTATTCAAAGTTTAGCAAATCTTATTGAAGTGCATTATTCTTTTACTATTGGTGAGTTTCTAAAGAAAAAGTTCTTGAATTAACTTTTTCTCTCAAATTTTTTAAATAACTAATCTTATTTGGACGGAATAACTCATTGCAATTAAAATAAAATTAATATGTCCAATCTTTACTTGGTGGAACGGTGGTATAACCATTTTAAATAAATGACCTTAGTATTTTCCACAAAATATATATATTCTGCGACCGGTTTCGTTACAAAATTATGATGTTAATTTTGTAACGAAACCGGTCGCAGATTATATATATTTTGTGGAAAATACTAAGGTCATTTATTTAAAATGGTCATTGCAATTATTTTATAATGATCAATTTAATCAAAATTCATTTTGATCCAACGAATTTTCTATAACCTTGGGTTAAGTTGCACGCTTTCCAGTGCTATATTAAAACTTCATTCCATCATTTGTATTTCTAGCCAATTGAAAACTTGTGGTTTATCTTCTGTATATTCGAGTATTTCTACATTTTTTTATCTATACATCCAGCAACATTAGAAATGGCTGAAATGCATCCAGAATTTGTAGTTGGTCTTGTGTCACAAAGCATCATGAAAGAAACATCATGTGGACTGATTCAACTCACCCCTGGAGTGAGAATAGGCTCTGGATCTGCTAATGGATTCTCTACCGACGGATTTGGACAGCGGTGGAGCAGTCCAGAGGATGCTGTTCTCACTCGTGGAGCTGATATTGTTGTAGTGGGCCGGGGCATTACTGAGGCACGATATGTAAAAGACTCTGCTGTTCTGTATCAGATGAAACTTTGGTCTGCTTATCTTTCTAGAGTTAAATAGCATTCTTCCCTCTGTTGGTCATTGGATGATAATGTCATTTTAAAATTCTTGATCTGATATATTTTTTGACTATTTTTGAAGCTTTCAAAAGAAATTTTAAGATTTGCATAATAACCATTGCTGTTCTTGTTCGAAATTTTGTCTTCCTCACATTGTTATTGTTCGAGTTGTTTGCATTTAAGTTTATTGACATCCGTCAGCTAAAAGATTTGTGTGTTGCAGCACTATGTCACCAGTTACCTAGCTACCAATATTAATTTTAATCATTCCTGTGAGACTAAAATTTGTTACATAACTGTTAACATTTTCCTTGGCAAAATGTTTATATTAATTTGAACAGTTTAGAAATTGAGTTAGTATTAAACTTTGTTTTATCAATTCATCTGTAAGAGTAATTGGGAAGGGGTTTCTGGTATTATTCTGTTTTTAGTGATATATTTTATTGAATTATTGTGTACTGATTCATTTAAGTTGGAAAAAAGTATCTTATAAATGTTTCATCTACTAATCTAAAAAACGTTTGATATTAGGCAGAAGTGTTCGTTAAGACTGATGTATATAAATTTTTATAACTTAGCGTTATCTTTTACTTTCAAAAGTCTCAAAGTCTGTGTGAGTTTATGGAAGGAATTCAAAATAATGAATACAAACAGCAAAATATCAACATACTTTTCAAATTAATCATATATGGGCATTTACATTGTTATTCTTTGTGATTGTTTTGTTTTATTGCATTAACAAGAAGTATTCCATAACTCTTTACTTATACCCTTTATTTTGCAAGGCTGGTATTAATAAGTATTATATCAAGATTATTAAGAAGTTCACTTTCAATAGTGTTGTAGTTGAATGCAAATAAGAAGGCTTGCTTTGCCTCTTAACTAAAACTTTGGTCCCTCGTATTAATGCAATAAAAAATCACAGTCAATGCATTGCATGCATTTTTTGTGATGTGATAAATATAAACATAATGATAATGGAAATAAACTTCACTTACATATTGATCTATATAAATTTTATTTTTCATATAAGATAATAGAGGATGAACCTAAAATGCACGATCACATTTCCCTGGACAAAGCTTAATAGTCTTATGCTAATCTTTACTTAGAAAAGGCAAATAATTATCTACACCATGAAACTCGTTTTTAATTTTTGAAAAACTATTAACACTTGCAGTTGTAAGTAATTGGCATTTTTGAAGCTAACTAGTGGTGGCTAATACTATAAGTAAACATTCATCTGCTCTTTTATTGTTTAAAAAAGAACTGGCCTGAGGAGGAGAAAAAATGATTTTCATTCAAAGATGAAACAAAAGTAATTTTGTAATAGACTTAATATGTGATTCCATGATACGTTTTTGCGAATATATTACATAAATACTGATTAAATCGTATATTTTTTTCCATCACCTTCAGCGGATTCTTTAGTGGAAATCCTGATGGAAATGTGTTTCTGAAATAAGCTTAAATATTGAAATCTGGCCTTTCACTAGGATCTAATCAATATTTCCTTACTGGTTATGTAATACAGTGTAACCTAAAACTTTGAAATAATATAACATCAAAAGCTTCATTGAAAAATTATAAATTCAAGAAGGGTTTGATCAAAGTTATAATGATGCATCCATTCGAAAACTGTGTACAAAATTATTGTTTCCTGCTGAAAGGTCATCTTAAAGCACTAACCAAATTGAAATGTCCTCAGTATAGTCATTTGAAAATATTTTTAGAATAGATGATCTTTCATAAAATTAGATTAAATAAATTAATTAAATTCATAACCGGATTAATCCTTTTCTAAGTAAAATTCTTTCCACCTCTCATTTTATTTAACAGTAACCAGTGTATTTCATCTATCCCAAGTTTTGTTCATAATTTTGGCATTTGATAAATTTTGCTCTCCACACTTTCTTTTATTTCTCAAGTTTGTGGTCACCATCATTAAGGAACGAACATTTTCAATTTCTGAATGAGTAAACAGAATTTGACTTGCATAGGAGTAAGAATTTGAACAGCTTCTGAAAACGAATTGTGTTTGAATTCCAAGGCTGAGCTGTTTCGATAATTCTTAATGAAAGTCCCTATATATTCTTTACCAAAATTTAACTACTGGGATTTAGAAATTATGAAAGGACTTGGCGTAAGTCCCCTGCCAACAGAGAGAGTAGTGGCTGCCATTGGTGGCTATTATAGTACCTACTGCATTGTAGAGAGGATGGGGGGAAATTTTTGTGCATCACCCCCTCGGAGGTGTATACCCCCACTCACACAAACTCCACGATATGACCTTCACTTTTTTGTGGTTGCTAGCTATCGCTAATTGCTCTTCAAAAATGCCATGCATACACCTAAAGAATAAGTGATTTGAGAGTTGCCAACACAGCTGTGCATAGTCACTGCATGGTACCATAAAAAACTCTTAACTACACTGTGCTATAATAGATGTGGCCAGGCAATTACTGTTACTGGCCATTTCACTGGCTACCACTTATAGTGGCCACTACTGTCCCAGTGTACAGAGTGCTTAAAATTCACTATCCAGTTGATTATGTTGTCAGTGAACTTTGTTGAAATGTAGTTGTTGATGTTTGTTTCGTAGAGTTGTAATTTTCCTTTTAATTTTCATAAATTATATTTCATATTAAAGTATTAATGACTAAAAAGTTACATTGACCCAATAGGGGAGGGCATAATGAGTAAGGTGATGCAAAACTTTACTTTTTCTGAGATAGTATTGCCACATAACAATGGAAGTTTCTATTAAAATTGTAATCCTTACTTAACAATTTATCTAAATATTAAGTGTAAATAATTTATTTAAAATTATTTTTATCATTACTTCCTAATTAAGATAAATATTATCATTAAATGTAAGGCCAATTTCGTAGATTAGATTTTAATAATAATGAATGATTTGGTTTGTGAAAATATTGATTTTCACTCAGGAAGAGCATACTTGAATAGTTTAAAATCGCTTTAACCACACTTAACTATCTTGTATTAAAAATATCTTGATCAAATTTTCAGCAATATATTTCATGGAATGCGAGTAAGCATGAACAGCATTTCTATGAGTGAATAGAGCCGTATTCTCCTCTTATTAAATTATAGGTAAGACTAAGCTCTGCAAATGCACCAATTGGTTAACTGCTTTCTGGCTGCAAATCTTGGCTAGGAGTGATGTTGAATTTAAAACTGAAGATATTTTGCTTGTTTACAGGTGTTTGAGGGTTTCATAATTCTCTATATCACCAATGAAAATTTCAAAAATTCTTTCTCTTTATTGATGCAATAAAATAACAGGCTCTCTTATTACTGAATTCATGGTACAATCTGACATAATACAATATGGAAATAAATTGCAAGAAATTGGCGTTGATTTAAACACATCACAACAATGACCTGCTGTCCATAAACTTAACTGAGACCTAATGAAGCTTTCAAATATTTATAAAATTACAAATCACATTTTTACATTGGGGAGTATAAAAGAAAAGGAGCCATTATGATGGTAAACTTGGATACACATTTTAATGAATGTTTAGTTTCTTACCTGAATATTAACTAAAATTCCTTTGGAATGTTTGCAACACCAGTTTTATAAAAAGGGAAAACATGTTGATCTTTTAAAAAATGTATCCAAGATTGCAACTAGATATGAAGCACATTTTCAAATAGCGCCATGTACTACATCACTTAGTGAAGCTGAAGGTACTAATAACTCTATGACAACTACAAAGTTGTGATTACATTGAAAATTCTAGTTTTATTTTCTGAGAAATATTCATATAAAAACAATTTCTTCTTAATATAATAAAATTATTCTCAATAGATCTAAACTGTTTATCATTATCAATAACAAAATATTACACATTCAACATCATTTTGCAACTATCACTCTAAGCAGGTACTATGAAGATGTTACTCAATTACAAAGAAAAATAACTAAGTTTGTATAAAATTTGTAAAAAAATTCTTTCCAAATCAATTCTGCATGCTGGAGTTTTCTATTGACACCAGTCATGTAACCAAACTTCCTTGAAATCATTTGAATGATTCTTTGATATATACTTGGATACTGTGAGAATGATTCACACTCTTAAGTTAGAATGGGCAGATTAGCACCTTCAGGTAACAATGCCACTGCTGTTACAGGAGTCATAGTTCCCACCGACACCATATTTGCAATAGAGGCCAATGATGAAATGGATGCAACAGATGGACCTTCGGCACTTTCTATTTCCTGCTGCTGGACTAACATTGCGCTAACATTATGACTTGGAGTAACACCAGCTGCAGCTATCTGTTGACTAAGCTCAGCCTTCACTCTTTTTGCTATGTGAGTCTGCATATGTTTTCTTAAATGGTCTTTACGATAAAATGCTTTCCCACATTCTGGACATACCTGATCTTTTTCCCCTGAATGGATAATGAAATGACGAGAAAGATGCTCATTACGCTTGAATGCTTTCAGACAGATTGTGCAAATAAAAGGTCTATCTGGATTATGGCCTTGCCTATGTCGATCAAGGTGCTCTTTTCTTTTAAGACCGGCACCACAAATATCACAAATAAACCTTCTCTCAACTTTATGGCCTACCAAGTGCTGCTGTAGCAAGTCTTGCTCGGGATAAGCCATATGACATTCTGGACAACAGAATAAAGTGGAGCCATCAAGAGCAGTGGTTAATCTTATTTCTCCAGGACGAACCCTTCTCTCCCCTTTTTTCTTCTTCTTGCGTCTTTTCTTTTTCAATTGGATAGTTAATGCTTGAGAGACCAGGGTGCTGGCTTCAACATCGGAGGGTACGATCTCTTTCTTGACCCCTTCGGATGAGGAGTATTTAAAAAAATGCTGCAATGTTATCGGAAGAGTAGAAGAGGGGAGACGGGATAAATAATCTGCCACGGTTGTTCCTGGCACCGCTAAACTTTGCCATGACGTAGAAATAGCAGGTGCGTATGTTTTCAAACTTTCTTCGCTACCAGCACTTATATGTGTATCGTTGTCCTTTTCTTCCTCATTGCTTTTTCCATCCTTAACATGTTTATCATCACTTGTATTATTATTATGGTTATTCGCTCCACTGCTGCCTAGCGATCCTAGTTGAACTTCGGGGATAGAAAGCACTGTCTGAGGTTGACTATTCCCAATTAACGTTGGCTGGGAATTTGCGTCGAGAGTATGACAGTATGTTTGAGTTTCCTGACTGACGGGCATTTGTACTACAGAAGAATTCTCAGGAAACTGGGTCCCCATACCCTGCGTCATTACGTATTTAGTCTGAGACATTTCAGGTTGATAATTTAGTCTTTTACGAGTTATCGAAACCTTCCAGCGAATTACGACAATTCATTGCGGTAAAAATACTTCACTAAAACTTTCAGCTAGATTTAACATAGTCGATTAATAATTCATAAGGATGATTTCAGCAAATTTTTTTGACCCCTGAAAATTTAAAAGCAGCGCTTAACGTCTATAAAATTGAAAATAGTAAGTTTTCTCGAAAAAAATACAAAGAACAACATACTTACCAAGTTCATAACATCTCACTGAGTTAACATTTAATCGATGTAAGTACACACTTCATGCCGATTTAAATCTCGAAAAAGTGGTGTTCTTCTGTAGGGATCATTTTGTAAAACCCTTTTGTGCCGTGAACTAGACCGAAAGCAGCGTTATCAAACGAAATGTTTCTTTTAATAAATCCAAATCTTAACTGTTAATTAAAAAGTCCAACATACGTAATATCCATGGTTCCCAAGTTACGTAAAACGAACTAAGTACGCCTCAGGCCCATATCGATTTAGGCTTTTTTCGCACCCGAGGAAAGAATTACAGTCTATTTCAATCATTTCTATTCCATTATCTGGAGAGAAATTCTTGCTTGAATTTTGACAAGAGAAAATGTAAACACTCAGTGCTACACCACACTCATTTGTTTATTAGAAAATTTTTCCATTTTCGAGAGCTGCTTGAATTAAGCCCTGAACGACTAAATTATTGCTGTATTTATATCAAATCCTCCAAAAAGAAACTGCTTTGGCAACAAGCAACTATTATGCTCGTTTTACAATCAAATGAATTCCAGACCTTCCTTACATTCGGAACCGCTCAACGAATAAAAAAATAATTTCCTTCCTACTAAAAGACTCCTTCCATCAATTTGACGCTTTCGATTTACCTTCTATGTACAGAATAAATCAAATTAACGAATATGTTTACCTAAATAAAAGATACATAAAATTCTAACACAAAGTGTACAGTTATGATCCATTACAATTGAACAATTTCGTAGTGATAACTGATAATAAAAAGAATAAATCAAAATGTAATGGAGAGAAATGATTCTGCCATGAGACTCTCAGAGTTTCCAATACAGATTTTAATTGATACATAAGCAACACTGGTGTATTTCATAAAGAATGCAGCCTGTAAACAACAAAAATTTCAGATCTTCTCACAAGTTGAGACTCTCTAGCAATGACAATCACACAGGGAAGCAAGCACTCGGGAGATAAAAAGCAACATTTAAGTCAGTCAGCTGGAGTTTTGTACTATGTCATGAAATTAATGTTTTCACTGTACAAATTCACTGGTAAGACTACAACACATGCTCAGATTCACTAACTCACTGTCTCTTCCTGCAACCCAAATACTTTTGCATCATTCATTAATACAAACAGTAGGAATACATGAAGATTGGCCATGCTTTTGAGAACCGTTCATAGTCCAATAAAAGTACACATGGGTTGCTGGGGTGGCCTGGATTGATAAAAACGCCTGTATTTCTGGCTCATCAAAATTTTAGACAAAAAGAATTGCACGAAGGCGATGGCTCTGATGAAGCTGAGCACAGAATGGTACCTCCAGTTCACACCTCACAAGGTGAAACTGTTTACACATCAATTCTGACCGTTTTAACTCTGCCACAGAACTTCACTCTTGCCTAGAGCAAAGTTATGAGTCTGCCACTCTCACGGCTCACAATACAAATTTTAGGTGCCAGTTGCTAAAAAACCTGCTCATTCTAATCACTTCTTAATCAACTTGTCATGCATAATTTTCATTAATTTACAAATCACTGCCATTAAAATTTCTTTAATTAGTTTACATAATACTTCAACCACAAGTCAAGTTATCCTCATCCTCTAAAATTTATTACCTGCATCATGGCAGTGCTTTGTAAACAGGCGCATTGTTCCAGAAAATAAGAACTCTTTTGCAGAAGCCTGGCTTTTTGGAACGAGTATTTATCATCCTCAATTATATATATGTATATATATATATAAAGGTAAGGTTTGAGGCAACCTAAATGAAAACAATTCATAATCAGATTTACATCGTAAGATTAGTTTACGAAGACAAGAAAGAAAACAGCTAAATGGCACAATGTAAAAAGACTTATGAAACTATTCCAGTTAACTTCACAACCAACATCCCAACTC
Source organism: Sympetrum striolatum (assembly GCA_947579665.1). Classification (NCBI taxonomy): domain Eukaryota; kingdom Metazoa; phylum Arthropoda; class Insecta; order Odonata; family Libellulidae; genus Sympetrum; species Sympetrum striolatum. The sequence continues at coordinate 51,744,657 of OX388341.1, forward strand.
ACTGAAGTATTATGCTGGAGTGTCAAACTGGGTAATTTACAACCCACAGTCACTATATCATACCATTTCACACTCATTTTTTTAAGTTTCTGCCATCTGACCACAAACCAAGGAATAGTGGGAGGTAGGGAGTGGGGGCCTTTGATGCACATCCTCCAGATCTTCCCATTAAAAGAGCCAAAGTCAACGACAAGGACCGATCAGGCATCCCTCACGGTGGTGGACGCAAATGACAGGAGCTCCGAGTTGATTGTGGGAACATTTGTGTAGTTCCCAGCCGCGATTCAGGAAAGTAGGGATGCTTGTGGGCCATCGGCAACAGCAACTCCACCACCACCCCCAGCAGCCGCAGCAGCAGCCGCCGCTGCCTGCGCCACACCTGACACCGATGCCACTGGTGGTGCATGCTGGCTCATTTCCGCCTTAACCCTGCGAGCAATGTGACTGCGGGTATGCTTACGCAGATGGTCCTTACGATAAAAGCCTTTGCCACATTCCGTGCAGACATGGCGCTTTTCCCCCGAATGAATGACAAAGTGAAGCGTTAGCTGCTCCTTCCTCTTAAAAGCCTTTAGGCATATGGTGCACACATAGGGACGTTCAGGGTTATGACTCTGCTTGTGCCGTGTGAGGTGATCTTTGCGTTTGAGGCCGGCACCGCATATGTCACAGATGAAACGTCTTTCCAATTTATGACCAACTAAATGCTGCTCTAGCAACTCCTTTTCTGGATATGCCATATGACACTCCGGGCAGCAATAAAGGGTCGAGCCATCCAATGCAGTCGTAAGCCTTATTTCTCCAGGCTTTGGTCTAGGCTTCTTTTCCTTATTACTCTTCTTTTTCTTCTTCTTTTTAGGGTTATTTGTCATCTCAGTCTCCTTCTTTATGTTTTCTGCAGAATATTTAAGGAAATGGTGCAAACTGAGTGGTAATGTAGAAGCAGGCAAATGGGATAGGTAATCAGCAACGGTAGATCCAGGAGTGGCTAGACTTTGCCAAGCCGCTGGCATGGACGTGGTATGAGACATTGCCCCACTATATTCCGCTTCTCCGGAAGCCGACCTTTCCCCCTTATCTGCTCCATCCCTCTTTTCCCCTTCCTTACTTTTATCCGCTTCACCCATACCTTCCCTCATCATTGCAGCACATAGGTCCTGAGGCTGCATGTCACCAGCTCCTGTGTGGCCATAACGCTTGTCACCATGCTGCCTGCTTTGACCCTGCGCTTGTTGCTGCTGCTGCTGTGGTTGTTGTTGTTGCTGCTGTTGTTGTTGTTGTTGCTGCTGCTGTTGCTGCTGTTGTTGTTGCTGCTGTTGCTGCTGTTGTTGCTGCTGTTGAACGGAGGGGGAAGGGGATGACGATGGCGGCCTTGCTCCCGATGGCCCTGGGGCAGAGTTGGGTCCTTGCTGTACACCTGCTCCACCAGTCTGGCTATATGCCACCGCTGCACCTGCTCCACTGGCATGACCAAAGTGATGGCCAGATACTGGACCTGAATGATATTTGGAGTTTGGGTTCATCATCGAGAGGGTCTGTGTGGTGGGAGGGTGAGCACCACCACCCCCTCCGGCACCACCACCTCCTCCTCCACTTCCATCACCGGGTCGAGCATACTTGCCCATATTGACGGGCATGCCTATAGGATGCTGGTTCGAAAAGTGCGCTGGCGGGCTGGCATGCTCAGGGCGGAGGTATCGCGTTCCATCACCACCACTGACAACCACAGTACCGGACGTAACAGCCTGAGGTGGTAGTCCCCCAGGAGCTTCATGGGAGAACTTGGCTGCAAACTGGTGGATGGATGGTATGGAGGCTGGAAAATGGCCCCCAAACGGAGAGAAATTCATCGTGGCGGATGGACGTATTCAGGTGGGTCCTAAAAACAATAACAATTTAATATTATTACGATTATCATCACTGAGACATGAAACATATATACCTGGTGGAAAATAAATACAACAGCATTAAAAAGTATGAGAAAATAGATCCATTTAAGATTAACAAAAAGAATGACAAACAACAAACCAAACAAATAACTAATAATTGTTATGAAAGCAAGTAAGGTATTACTAAGAAGAATGTAAATAACAACATCAACAATATTCATATTAAAAAGAAAATCCATGCTAAAAACCTTGTGGACAATAGATACCACAGCATTTAAAAGGTATGAGAAAGTACATCTATAAAAGGTTAGCAAAAGGTATGTCAAACTAAATAAAAAATTGTATTGAAAGCACTAGAAATATTTCTGAGTGGAATGAAAAAAAAAATAGCATAAGAAATTCTCACATTACATATAAAATGCATGTTGACATCTTGGTAGCATATAGATACAACAGTATTTAAAAGATATGAAAAAGTAGATCCATAAAAGGTTAAAAAATCATACTTCAAACCAAATAAAAAACTAAAAATTGTAATGAAAGCAAGAGAAGTATTACTGAGTGGAACGAAAAAAAAAATAACGTAAACAATGCTCACAAAACATATAAAATGCATGTTGACAACTTGGTAGCAAATAGACACAACAGCATTTAAAAGATTTCAGAAAGTAGATCCAAAAGAGGTTAACAAAAGGTATGTCATACCAAATAACAAACTAAAACTTGTAATGAAAGCAAGAAAAGTATTATTTGAGTAGAATGAAATAAAATAACAACAACAATGTTCATATTAAAAAGAAAATCCATGATTAACAACCTGATCACAAATTGATAGAATGGCATTTAAAAGGTATGAGAAAATTGATCCACTAAACGTTAACAAAACGTACATCAAACCAAATAAAAAATTTACAGGAAAGCGAGTAAAGTATTACTGAGTAGCATGCATAAATAACATTCACAATATTCATATTCAAAATAAAATCCACGTTTCCAACAAGGTAAGCATGACCTTGAAATGATTAACTGTCAGTCACCACCAAAAAGACAGTATACACGATACCACATCATTATCATCATGTTCCATAAGTTTATAATACATTGACACATTGTTTTAGGCGGTAAGAAACTTAATAAAGTAAATGCCAAGATAACGACATAACATACGATTACTTCACAAAGCGACGAAATCTAGGCATAATTATCTTCTATTATAATCAACAAATCATAAAAATATCATAAAACAATTCCCAGAATTTTACTACACTAAGTCCAAAAAAGATTCATCCAAAATGAATTAGAACGAACAATTATACACTATATTCAAATCGTTACTCTTGAATAAAAATCGAAAATACTTCTTGGTGTTCTTAATAATTAATGATTCGAAAGGAAACAAGAATTAAACACTAAAGGTGGTAATAATATTTGTCCTACAACTACTCGAAATAAGTATTTAAACACTTTCTCGATTTCTACTAGTACATGCTTCGGAAATAACAATACGTGAGAGATCACGAAGGATGAAAAATTAAACAAAATTAACTTACTCAACAAAAATTCCGTAGTTGAGAGAGTGGGCCACAACTGCCTTATCAGCAACATGAATTCTCCTAAAATTGTAAAAACGTATTGAATAGTGAGGCTCCTTCAATTACAAAACAAATTCTTTCACACACGATAACCTAAATAATATCACTATCAACTGGTTTTGCAGAAAAATTCAATGAAATTTAATCTGAAACCCTTCTACAGCTTTGTCACTTAAAAGGATATTAAATACATCCACAATTTAGATACCTTTCGTAAAAGCTCGGACTTTCAATGTAAAATTACAATGACAACAAACCAACTCAATCATAAAACTTATTTCCTTCCTTTTCATTATGTACACATTGGAAAACAAAATTAAAAACCAAATTATTAGATACATTGGAGCTATGTATGCTAATTTAAATCATCATATCATCACATTATTCCAATATTTGAAGCTATTTACGGCATACATCACGAAAAAAACGACAAGTTAATAAATTAAAATCATGGCACTAACATAAAAATATTATTCATAATTATAAACAAGAATGTAACTCAAATATAAGAAATTTTCGTGTGAATCATACATAAATTGTATCCTCGGAGCACTGTTGGCGTCCCGTCTATTGTCTGCACTCCTTGAACGTTTTATATTGTATATTTCGTATATTAGTTTATTTTAACGTATTTGCGAACAAATTTAGCGTGCGTTCACAATATTCCCCCCTCCATAGCTGCTTCATAAAGTGATCATAGCTAACATGCTTCATCCTTCACCCCAAATTTTCGGCGAGCGTCATGACCCGTGTTGAATAGGGATACAAGATGGGTCCCAAAGTGAACCACTTTCGAATTATGGTCCTGAATTTAGGCCACATCCACGAGTTGAGAAGCTCTCCATTACCCACAAAAATCACACCAAAAACTGCAGTAAATTATTTTTACATATTAAGAGTAGCTTAATAACTTACCATTTCGACTTTTATTCTAATAGCTATCACTTATTTTGGCAAATACGCTTCTTTGACAGGAAACAAAAACACCTGCTGTGCTGGGCGATGCGCAGATGTCACTATGAGCAATGCAGTGTCGCTCTCTCTCGGCATACGTATGCATACGTGGTTGTACGTTTTGGCGGCAAAAACGAGCGTATCTTAAAGTCTCGTATTCAATGGCGGGAATAAGAAAACCACATTGATAGCACCAGCAGAATATCAATTCATCCACTCAAACCCTGGAATTGTTTATTAATGATAAACCTTTACTACCTTTAAGAGAATATCTCCAATACATTGCTATTAACTGAAATACATAAGGAAAAAATAAATGAATATTCCAAGATTTGACAGTCTATAAATTCCATTTATTTATAAAACTGGTATGCAGAAAAATGAAGTGAAAGGCTATCGGATGGAGTATAAATATTTTATAGAAATCAATCAAGCTATTATTTAATTTCTTTATGACAACTAATAACTTAAAATATACCTCTGTGAATAAGTTCAGCATTTGTAACTCTCGAGACATAAGATTGCCTTAAGGCTAAAGCCTGATTACAACAGAGTTGCCCTTTTTCAGCTGCTTATCTAGCTAATAATGGGCAAGACAGTGCACACAGGAAATGATGCTATTGGTACAATTCTTGCTTATTACCAAACGTCTAAACTTACGTGATGAAATATTAGACTTAAAATATTCAAAGAAGAATACACACATGTACAAACAGTTAATTCTTACAGTAAAAAAAAGGTTATCCAAATTACTGAAGTAGATCCACAACACACATTCCAATTAGTTAAATAGCTGCAATAGTTCAGATAGGTTGTTCATAATATGAAGTACAATCAAGTACTTTTGAAATGTTTATGTACACACACAACACACCTTCCTTAGTTTTTCTAACAAAGAAATTGATTCATTGTCACCAACCTTCACAAGTGAGAAAGGTATGGCAGAAAAATAATTTCACAACAAACACTACACTAAAATTTGAATGGACATTTTAAATCAGTGGCAAAGGACCACTAAAGATAACCGGTTTTGAAGAGAATCCAGCACAAGCTAACAAGGGCAGTGCTAGGAACACAATATGTAAAAATTTTTCATAAACTTTCTGAAGGGATATCACCCAACAATATATTTTACCCTTTCCTCAATCTGTGTTCCTTACATATGACCACCTTAGCCAATAAGCTGTGACTATACCCTCAAACTAAGCTCCCACTTATATTGAGAGTATATATTCTTAACTATACTAGATGTCGATGATGGGGAATCAGTGTAAAAGGGCAACAGTAGATGGGTGAGCCATAGGAGCTGGAACCACTCCGCTCAGCTCCTGACTCAATTCTGCCTTCACCCGCTTGGAGAAGTGGCTACGTGAGTGCTTGCGAAGGTGGTCCTTGCGGTAAAATCCCTTACCACACTCGGTGCAAACATGCGTTTTCTCGCCTGAATGGATCACAAAGTGTAGATTCAAATGCTCCTTTCTTTTGAATGCTTTGAGACATACAGTGCAGACATATGGTCGATCAGGGTTATGACCCTGCTTGTGGCGATCCAAATGTTCCTTCCTCTTCAAACCAGCACCACATATGTCGCAAATGAAACGACGCTCTATTTTGTGTCCAATGAGATGTTGCTCTAACAGCTCTTTTTCAGGATAAGCCATGTGACATTCTGGGCAACAGAATAATGTAGTGCCATCCAGAGCTGTTGTCAACTGAACTTGACCAGGTCGCATCCTAGGTTTTGGTGCCTTCTTTGCCTTTTTCTTCTTTTTCTTTTTAGCCACGGCCTTACCTCCCACTGTAGTTTGAGCCTGACCTGGGGTAGCTATCTGTGCAACAGCCTGGCCCTGTGTAGGAGCAACTGTTTGATCACCGGTACCGTCATCAGATTCCTTTTTGATTGTGTCGGTTGAAAATTTGAGAAAATGGTGAAGACTCAGTGGCAAGGTAGAAGCTGGTAGACGGGAGAGATAATCTGCAACAGTGGATCCAGGGGTAGCTAAACTCTGCCAAGTAGCAGGCATTGTAGTGGTTGTGTGGGTGACTGTGCCTCCAAATTCAACCTCAGCAGTTCCTGCAACGGTGCCATCTTCCCTTCGCAAATCAACTTCCTTGGTTTGTGTTGCTTTGTCCACCTCTCCAGTTTGTTGCTGCAACATGGAAGCGCAGAGGTCTTGAGGTTGCATCTGGGTTGCAACTGTGTATAAGTGCTGCTGTTGCTTTGGTTCTACTGTTTGTACAGATGTAGCCGTCATGACCTGCTGCTGTCCTTGCTGAAGAACCACCCCAGCAGGTGGAGAAGTTGAGGAAGCAGGATCAGAGTTTGGGGGTGTCGGTTGCTGTTGCTGCTGCTGCTGTTGCTGCTGTTGTTGTTGCTGTTGTTGTGCCAACTGTAATGCATCAGCTGGAGCATATGCCACTGTGACAACAGTAGCTCCAACTGGTGCTTGCGCAAAATGATGCACAGACACAGGAGCAACATGGTATTTTGGATTTACCACCTGCACTGATTGGCCAGCAGCTGCAACAGTTGGTTGAGCAACTACTGGAGATCCAGTGGTGGAGGTAGTACCGGCTGCACTACAGGTAGCAGTGTTGCCATCACGGGCATACTTTCCCACGTTGACCGGCATGGTTATAAGTGCCTGGTTCGTCCCTGCAAAGTTGCCAGGCTCCGGGCGAATATAGTGGATGGTGTCCCCGGCACTCACCACCACGGCACCCGGCGCCACTGCTTGCCCTGGGGCATTGTGAGCAAATTTAGCCGTGAATTGGTGCACTGTGGGAATCGAACCAGCAAAGGGGGCCCCAAAGGGGGTGAAGTTCATAGCTTAGCTGTCTGTCCACTTAGCACCTACAAAATTAAAATAATGTTTATCATAAGTTAAATCTGGTAAGAAACAATTATAATGAACACTCAAGTTAATGGTATAAAATTCTATTCTAAGAGCACACTTATAAAAGAATTCATTCAAAATTGGTTCTGTAGTAATTAATTTTGTCATTATACAGGGAATTGTATGTTTTTTTGGTCAAGTGATACAATTTAGCATTAAATTCTCTTAGTGAATCAGCAGTATCAACACTATTTAAATATGGCCAATAAAATAATCAAGTGACCAGTTTACATAATATATTACAATTTTTATTAAAAGTTACATTATAATCATAATGTCATCCCTCTTAAATTCTTTATCACTAGATTCTATATGGTCTTTAATTAATCCATAAAAAATATCATGCACACAACTGAAAAGAAAAAAACTTGTCAGAAATGACATTACAAATCTATTTAACATTCATCAATCAGCAAAACATGGAATGGACAGTAAACAAGCCAAGCATTAACTTCAATAGTGAAGAATAATGTTTTTCTCTTTGAAATATATTGCTTTGATATCACAATGCGATTTAGAATGAGCTTATAGTTTTTTCTTGTCAATGAAAATAAATAAAAGTGAAATCTTGACAAATAAGTATCAAACCAAATCAATTAAATAATTTTAAAAGGCCGTTTGGGAATAAAAGCTGAACATTAGAAGAAATTTATTATAATTATCAAGAGATTGTTCATCGTAAGGAACAACAAAGCTCCTTATTGTGCTTAGAATGCCTATGGCAAAACAATCCCCAGTACAGAGGTAATATTTGAAAAACAATCTCCCAATGACTATTTAGTAATAAAGCTAGGTTCACAAGGCCAAACACATTGGTTATAATAGATATTTACATGACTAAATAAAAAGAACTAGGATATAAAATTGTAGTCTGAAATGTAATGGGTTAGTGCATTTTCTGAGCCTAGATTATCTAGATCCTAATGAAAGTTCTTCAAACAAATATTACTTGAAAGCAACTGAAACACGTGCCTCAATGGAAGAACTCTCCCTGTGCAGGGCATCTGACAAATCTTCTCTCAGGTGGTCAACCAATTCTATCTCAACTTTCATCAGCTACTGCAAATGGAGGAAAAAAAACTTTTTGGGATGAAGTAATTTGGTGATACAATTGTTTGTGTCCAATGTGAATCAGAGCAATAATTTTGTATTGACTCCTTTTTGCTATGTTAAAGCCAAGAAAAATAATGAAATGTTTCAATGATTGACTACTTTCTTAGCATCTTTGGTAATAATTACAAACTACATCTCTACAGTTCATATAAATGAAAAATAAGTTAAATTACATATGTATTTGAAAAAGTGTTAAGATAAACATACTATCTATCACTCCTTCATAAAAAAACTTCTGCATAAAGAATATGTGCCCTGCTCAAAGAAAAAAGATATTTTACTATTTTTGAGAATTATTTATATTTCTTTCAGAAGAGCTGCTATTATTTTGAAAAGTTTTAATAACTGAAAACAAATATGCTCTGACAGCTGAGATTATTAAACATCCACATAATACTATAACATAATAACCTCATCTCATCTTTTAGGAAAAGGTAAGAAAAGATTAAAAACCACTGACAATGCTAAATGAGAAAAAATGTGCTAAATATAAGATAATACTCAGTTAATAAGGAGGCAACTTATTTTGTAGGTGTTCATCATGAAAAACAGATATTTAACTGGATATTTGTTAAAAGTTACGACCAATAAGAAGAAAATAAAAGAAAATATTTAAGGGGCATTTCAAGTCTTAATGGTTCAAAATAAACATGAATAATGAAAAAAGTAAACCATCCCCTACCACATTTACGAAAATGAATGTTCACCAAAAAATATATACTCATAAATATTGAAAAGGTGTATTTTAAGCAAACAAATCAAATTAATTCAATCAGACACAAGCAGCATGATAGAAATAAGATGCAATTAATGATCATTCACATACAACTAAATTACATAACTTATTTGGGATAATATTACACCTTCAGAAATTACAATGACTTCTAGTTCACTAAATTATGCTTGACAGTGTACAAACACTGCAGTCTTTAATGCATTATACCAGTCATGTACTCATAAACCCATACAGTTAAGTAATTAAAAAGGCTGCTTCCCACATGCCTTTTCAATGCAACAATGCAAATTTATTAAGATACGTAAAATGAAAATGCTACATAACAAAAACTATATACTAAAATAAGTCATAAATAAACAGTATATTATAAAAAGCATGCCTAAAATGACTAATTCAAACTGGGAAATGCTCTAAATAATACATCTGCAAGACCTAGAAAACTGAAGTTACAGAAGCACCTGATCCAGGGATATTATGTAATATATATACATATATATATAATAAAAAAATCCGAATAAACAACAAATAAATCTAACTGAAAATTATAGAGCTACTAATTAATAACTTCTGGCAGGATTTGAGAATTTATCCATTATCAGTTGAAAGAAAACAAAATTTGACTACGTCCACTGAATATCCAGTGAATGCAGTCAATTGTTGTTTTCTTTCAACTGATTATATAGCTACTAACTAATTTAACAGAAATGGTACTGCCATAACCTTGAACTGAAACCTGTTAGTTGTCATGAGTAAATAAAAGGTTTTCCGACATTTCCAAGATCATTCTAGTTTGCAGAAAGAGATTACTGATGCACAAGTCTGCTTGAAAATTATACTAAAAGTGGTTTTATTAGAAAACAAAATTTAGTTCTTTAGAGTTATTTTGAAATAGCTAATAAATATCAAGTTCATTTGACAGCCACTATTCTCAAATACATCCCAACATATGGCAAAGGAGGCACTTTAATTTGCATGCTTAATCATAATAAATGACTTTTTATAAACTTAACTTTTATAATTTACTCTTGAAATAAACAGACATTATCAGCCTAATACTCATTTCCTCTGTAGATTTCAATAGTTTGCATTCAAATCCAAATTTTTACTATTCTTAGAAGTTTGAAATAGCTAGTCTTATCAAAGATTAGGCAAATAATTGCTATTTCCTATTTTATATACCACAGATTTTACAAAATATCCTATAAAACTGCATGCAATGGAAGACTATTTTTTAGTCAAGTTTGAAAGGTGATATAAGTATTCAGCTACATTCTTATAAAATTTCTACGGTTTAAAAGGATGTGCCAAGAAATGAGATATATATGAAAATGACATATCTTACATTAGAGAATAGTTTTAAATACGTAGCAACGTAATTAAACATAACGATCCTAAAAGGTTTGAAATAATACATAGAAAGAAAAGAAAGAATAAATATTGATGCTTCAAAATTGGTGTGGGCACAACAGCTATTCAAAGAAACCAGAGCAGACAGTAAATATAGATGGATGCAACATTAATCATTATGCTAATATATGCAATTTAAGGATTGGTTTACTGAACACCAAAGATATTTATTTATTTAGATAACATAGCAAGTTGGCCTTCTGGCCAGGTGGCAACGTTTGAAGGGAAAATAAAATTGATTTTAAGCCTGGCAAAGACAGGAGAGAAACCTCTCTAAGAACCTCCCATAGACTGTATAAAAATCTTTAATGAACCAAGGAATAAACTTTAGTTCCCTCTACATATGAATATGAACACATGGAGGAAAAGTAACCCTTAATTCTCCATGGAGATCTTTTTAGTTGACACCCCTTACGGATAAGAACTAAGGAAGAATCACAGGATTCTACTTAAGTAGGCTCAGAAAATTACCATAAATGTTTAAAAATACACAATAACTAGGTATAGCTAGAAAAAAAGTCAGTTAGCATTCATTAAAGATTAAATTCAACACCTTTTTCCTAAACTGTACCAGTGAGGATCATGCCACTTGGTGCGTATTATCAGACCATGTTATTAATTTTATGTAATCTGACAAAACTTCTGCTGTGACTGGTTTTAGAAATATTGGCAAGATCAACCAAGGTTTCTTCCAAAATCTCTGATTAGTTACTATGATTGAAACAAGAAAAATTGCCAGGGAAACCCCACAGAGCGGCAATGCTGAAAATGAGAGTTCGTCACCCTAGACTGCCGCATATATCTTCAATCTTAACGACTTGACGGAGGTCAAAACTGTAAAAATGTACTTTATGTTTAACAATGGAATCATTGAAATGGATCACTACCAACACATTTACAAGTTTTGTCACTATTTAGTAAATCAGAAGATCTTTGATCATCATATAATATTAATTTTTGGAGAAACAAAATATTTTATAAAGTTTTTGGATATTTCATAGGATAAACTACCTACCAACTAGGAAATACCTTGAACAAGGTTCTAATATCAATACACTGAGTTTTCTCTTAAATAAGCACATTATATAAGAGCCATAATTATTTTGTCCAAAATACTTGTGAATTCATAGGAAATTAAAGCAGGCTACTTCTATCTCAGTTTTTTAATATAGACATTACTGTCAATTTTCCACATTAACTACATACTTAGAGGAGTGTGGAAAAATTAATTACTAACAAGTTTAAAAGTTCATCCGGTAATAAACCTTCTCTAACATTTGAGCCCTATTATGATAGTCATGATTAACATTAAATTCCCTTTCAACTTCACTTGAAATTAAATTCAAATATGAAGTTAAAATAAAACAAAATTCAGCTACCATATAGAATAACACCTCATTATGAATAAGAATCAACTATAGAACAATAATTAATTATTCATTTACAAATATTCCATTAATATCAGATTACGAGGAAATGAAAGCAAAAAAATGTGTGCCTGATGATTTGAAAAAAAAAATATAGTTCAGCCTAGGATTTTAGAAACATGGTATAGTAATGCAGCATGGAGATATTCCAAACTAAATGATTTTCCATACCAAAGGCCGTACTTAACTAAAGAAGTCTGAGAATACAAGTGGTTTTCCCTGAACAACTAGGTTATGTTCTTAGCAACCAATCGTAAGTTGTATTCGACAGAAGTGCATAAAAATAAACTGATAAGTTATAATTTACTAAGGTTGGTCCAATTGCTCATTTTACAGTTGTATGTTGTTGTTGTAAAAGAAACTAAAGAAATTTCTTGTATAATATTTATTTTATAATGAGTAATAATAATCAGTATAAAAGTTCTGGGGCTATTGATTACTGAGTTATAGTTAAACACACAACAAAGACTAAATTAAATTTTTTGTCAATGCAAGCAGTCGTAAGTGGTAAGCATAGTTTTTAAGATGAAAACCACATGTACCTCACCCATCATAGGAAATATTAAACAAAAATATGATTCCTACAAACTGGTACAGTAAAAACCTAGCTCTAATTTGAATACTATGAGCAAAGGTTGACAGGAACCTGCCTCAGAAATAAAATAATTCTTGTATGCCATGATTAGGAAAGAATGTTTTACAATATAAGAAACTTTCAGAATTATATAATTGGTAATATTAACCTGGATATAACGCAAAGGTGGTGACATTGGCAGCTATTAAATTTAAGAAAGTAAAGATACTGAGCTATAAAAAATTCACAAGGGGTTGATTCAATTTGCTCAGAAAAACAAGAAATGGCACATTGCAACAATTCACAATATTAAGAACAAAAGCACTTTCTTTAAAGGAAATTTCATTTGAATCATCCTCTATTTGAGTGATATATAACTGAAATAGTTCATAATAAACTACAGATGAACAATACTCAAAATAAAGACAGTATGGACATTAAATTCCCCTTTTCACAGAATCAGTTTTGATAGCAGCATAATATTGTATTCCCACAAATGAGCTAACTATTACTATAACTCATCATATATTCAAAATATACATTGAAGATATTAGCAAGTAACAGGCTTTCTTCCACATTACACTAAATAGAAAAATTTCAGCTTAACATTAAAAACTGGTGATTGAAAAAAAAACGCCAAAATGGTTTGAAATTAGATAAAATAAATAGTAATATCCATCATCTTCCCTAAAGATTTGATATGAGGCAGAAAAAAATTGATAACATCTGAATATGAAATAAGACATTGCAAATAGATTTAACAACCAAGATTATTCAGGTGCTTTGTTTACCAAGCTATCCAAAAGACAGAACAATACTGCTCAGTTTGATTATATATTCAACTTAAGTCTGTGCCCATTAAATACAATATTGAAGAACGGAAAAACCATATTATTTTTATTATCTTGGAGCATACTTTTAAAACCAAAGATGGTTATTCAATGTCAAATCCTTATATTGTATAGTAAAAACAGTTGGTGAATGTAATTCAAATGCCTCAGTTACACAAGATTACCCCAAAACTTTGCAAGATTTTCTAGCATGAAAATGTAAATTAAATGAATTGATTTGAAAAATAAGGAAATGCTTCAAAATTGAGAGAGCCAATGAAACCAAGGAAAATGATTGTTATGTAATACAGCAATTTCTATTCACAAGTCAAAAACTAAGGTTATCAGTGGCTCCAACTATTGTACCTGCAATTTCTGTGAGGGAGAGATACACTCTAAAATTTTCTTGCTCAATATCAGGTACATATAATATCTAGCTGATTGTTTAATGTAAACGTCAATCTCCCTAATCATTCAGATCAATTAAAATATCTACCAAGTAACCTAATTTAAGGTCATGATTCTTGCCAAATATTCATTTACAAATATTATGCCAAAACTAATAAAAATTGGTTGCTCTGCAAGGTATTAAAAAAATAAAATGTTACATAGTGTGTTTCAATATGAATTGAATTGGAATGGAAAGAAGAAACATGTATATCATTACAAACCATACAACTTGTGGTTAGAATATTAAAAAACAATGAAATGTCATAAAAATAGTAATAATAAATAACTATGAATTTTCTGAAATAATAATAATGAAACTATGATCAAAATCAATGATAGAAAATAAACTTCTTCAATACTGCAAATGATCCAAAAATAACTTAAAAAAGAGAAAAGTATTGGTGACAGACACTAATTGCACAAAGGAAACAAGCTGAATTTAAAAAATATGTGAAATGAATACAATCCTTTTAATGCTAATCAACTCTTAATGGAGCTGTCTTATGAAAAAGGGAGAGATTAATATGTGGTTAGATATGGTATATCTGGCTGAACAAAATATGATTAAAAAATGATACTGGACAATTATCATAAATACTTCTAACAAATATAAAGATACAGATGGGATTAGGAGATGCCCAGTGCAGAGTGTACATGAAACTATCTGCTATCTACCCACAGGAAAAGTAGTAACTTCAGAAAATGACTTACTGACTCCCTTGATAAAGAGGAGAATTTCAATGAAGATTTAAAATTTCCCTAGATTTATCTCTAAATCATTCCTGATAAATAGCTAATTCATAGTTAAGCAAGAGTTGTAGTATCAAGTACTTTGGTTGTGAATATGTATGTTTTTATAGAAAGGAATAAACTAACTTTACTATCTCTTCTACCTCGACCGAAACTTTAAAAGCAGTAAGATTTGCACATTCATCTTGAAACAGGACGTAATTAATTACCGTATTTGACGGCATATAAGACGCACCCTCATTAAGTTGGCCACTCACAAGGAAAAGAAGTTTTAATAGTCAGTGCGAAAGCGCATTACCACAATAACTTAAAATGTAGTTTCTTTTAGTTGTCACATTTCGTAAAAGCCAAATATTAACACAATCATTGAATGCAATTATGAAATAGGTAGTATAGACCATCTGGGCTAAAAATAGCATTCAGTATTGAAAGTTAACCTGTGGAGGTTGAACCTTCACATATAAGACGCAGGGAAATTTTTCGAGACATAATTTAGGTAAAAAGGTGCGTCTTATATGCCGTCAAATATGGTATTTAAAATTTTACTTATTCATTTACCTATGGTAATTTAAGTTTAAAATTTTAGTTTTTATAATTATTTTACAAAAAGTAAGTTTTAAAATAAAACCTACAATCCATAAATAAAGAATAAAGGATGCTTATGTAACTCCGGAGCACAGCATAACTGCAATGAATCTTACTTCTTAAATCTGTAATCTCTCTAATATATACAAGGAAAATACTCTAATATAGATGTCTGTAATGTAACTAGTACACTGTTACTTGCTTCTAGAAATTTGGATCCAAAAGTCATGAACTGCACCAGACAGCTTAAAGAAATGGTTTTTCCAAAGGGAAACCTGTGACCAAACTCAATCAAATTAGATATACTCGGAAAAGCATCCTATTCCAGCCTACCCAACTCACTAGAGAGTGAAAATTGAAGAGAAGGCATAAGGAGAACAGAACCAACAGATTTAAAACTGAGGTATCTCTATGCAATCTGAACTTGTTACATATTTCTATTTCACCTTGATAACCTACTTTATACAATCCAGATATTTGGCATTGGTGTTTTAGGAAGATTATTTATAGTGTTAATACTAGAACAACCTTTAAAGTTTAAGCATACTTCTATTGTTGAGCTTAATTCCTCAACTTATAACAAATGCGGAAATACTAGAGAGAGAAAATGACAAAACTTAGACATTAGAGCTCTTTATTTGAAATAATAAGAAATGCTAGGGTTTCGATTCTAATTTAAACTAAATCAATGGACATTTTCAAGGAAGATAACTTTTTAAAATGTGAACTAAAGCTCCATTGAAAAATACACATACATAAACTAACTTTTTAGGATCAGGGAATAGATTTGTTAAGCATGGATTGGTAAGTGAATTAAAAACTTGTCTTTTTTCGAGTTTCTAAATCTACCACAAAATTAATGATCAAAAATTTTCTAAAAATTCAGTAGAATACTGAAGAGTCAATGCATATAATTGGAAAGAAATTCTATCATTGGAAATGTTCACACTTGTTGGACAGGTCTGAAATGTATAATGAATGACTACTTTTATCTATAATGCCTACTTAATAAATCTTCATACTCAGTAACAGAATAAACGCAAAAAAACAAAGTGCAACTAACTAAAGTTTCTCCCTGGGCACATTAGACCTTGCTGTAACTATGTATTAAATTTGATGACGATGATTGGGAAACCGAAATAACTTAAAATGAAAGCACTTCCGGAAATTCTTAATTGTCAAGAATAACATTCGCTTGAGCGAATGACTTTGTAATGTTAGAATCATTTAAAAATATCATAAACTTCGCTCTCATAACACTTCTATTATTATTCCACTTTTCTCTATTAGATTTGCATTATTTATGTTACATTTCGCTTGCTAACTTGTGACATAAGAAGATTGAAAGTAACCTAAGGCAAGTAGCAAACTAAATGAGACATGAGTAAGTTGCCTTCTCTATGCTCATAATCATTAAGGTAGTGTCAAATTTGGCGTTAATTGAAAAAGATGAACGGTATTGTTTACATACTATTGAATCTCTTTGGGTTTCTTAACTTTCGAAGGTCACATGAAATGCTCCAGATAATGAGACAAGCTGTCGTTAACACTTCTATATGTTCATTGTCGGATCAATGAAAATGTATATTTGAGTTTATATTCTTTTAGCAAAGAGAAATTTAAATTTCGAAATACACTTTCTTGATAATAAAGAAACATTATTCAGATTTTCTACAGAGCTAACAGTGTCAAACGCTTCACTAGTGAATTCCTAAACCTAGACTAAAAACATTCAGTAAATATACTGATACATCACTGAATAAACTGACTTACGTCAAATGTTGCTAAGCCTAAATAGCCAGCATCGCGGTGGTATCATTTTAGTCACCGACTTCTCTACCATCATCTATAAAGAAAAATTGAAAATTAGCAACTGACTTAAACAAAGGAATGAAACTTGCGTGCACAAAATAGACAATGAATATGCTTCTCCATATCATTGCGTCTCATGCGTTTGATGGACCTAGAATAGGGTCACAAGATGGAATAAAAATTTACCCCTAAAAGGGATTACTTTGATAACGAAACATTAACTACTGAGGACTTGCCTTTTAAATTGAACCATCGCTGTCAGAATCAGCTAGAAATTCGTCATATGTTCTCTAAAATTGAGGTAAATAATTTCCGATGACACAACAAGCACGAAAAACACCTGCTGTGCTAAGCGATGCTTCTTTGTTTTGACAATCGGTTACCTTCATCTCGATATCTACCGTTCGATTGTATTTGGCGTCAGTTTATGTTGATTTCCCGCCATATGTTAAAGGAGTTTAGTATAGAATTAGTGAATACTGTCCGTTTTATATGTTTTTTATTATCTATAGGTGTGTGTAAAGGTTTTGTGGACAGGAATTTCTTCGTCTGTTAATGGAATCGTTTCGAGGATGTTGAAGTAATGATGTAGTGTAGTGTTTGAAAACGCTGAATATTGAAAATCTGCTTTAGGATAAAAATTATTCTTAGATCTCTGTCATTTATTCTAATTTTCCTTTGGCCATTTTAATTTCACATACGATTAGGATATTGATCAATTTTTTTATGCTCTGTACTTCTATAACCCTCTTGAATTTGAAAGAAAATGTATTTAATCACTAAATTAAGTATAAACTTTCCTTATTTTGTTTAGGTATTGTGGTTACCATCAAATTAATGAAGTTTTGAAATTCCTTAATGGAAATTGAAGTAGAAGAAACAAGATTTTAATTTTTCGTTTTGTGCACCTATAGAATTGTAAGTTCACGGGGTGTCTCATAGATGTCAGTAGTGGTCAAAAATTACTGAAGTTAGTCAGGGCCCTGCCAAATTTAAGTACTGTCATTTGATGGTTGAGATATACCAAAACAAATAAATTTCCTTGTTTAACAGAGAGAAATTGAAACCAAATTCTTCTCCTAAATAAGACCGTTTTTCGTGGTTTGATGCCTGTGTATCTGATTATAATTCAATGTACCAGACCAAATCCATTTTTTTCTCCAATAGAGAGCAAGTATCTTGTTGAATTTAACGTAAATGCCCTTCAGATGCAGATAATTAGCTTGTTAGAAAGAGTTGCTGGCAAGGATATCATGTCGCGAAAAAGTGTAATACTGGAGTGGTTGATTTCTGAAATACCCTTGTACATACATTCGCTTTTCAACGACTGAATAGTTTTAAATTCTGCAGTAATATATTAAATGAAATCATTCAATACCCTGAAATTACATTTGGATAGTTGATAGCCCATGCTAAAGACTGTATATTCATGCGGTTTTTATCAATTTGAAAGCAATATTTAGGTATTATAATATTCAGTACCTAGTTCAAAATGCATTCTTGACGAATCTGTTCAATTGTTGATTCAAGACATTGCTCAGGAGAATTCATGATTATGTAAAGTTGGTAACGGTGCTTTAATCTTACCCGAGAGTTCTTTATCAGCCTTTTTCGCGTAATCAATCATTAGAAACTAAGGTAAATTTCTAGATGAGGACACCGAAACTATAATTCATGAGCTTGATTCAAGAACAATTTAAGAATATTCCCAATAACAGAAATCTTCTTGGCAAACTGTATCATAGAACCAATCGTGATATCTACTGAAGTAATATTTGTACTCACAAATCTCGAATTGCGTGAATTTTTCACTCAAAATGATTAATATAATTCTCTGTGAATAATAGTTGAGGGATGTCATAAGTAATGAAATGTTTGAATTTGGAGCAGTATTAACCTGCCGAATATAATTCTGACATATCTCATTAAATGATGGAAAGAAATCTGTAAAATCTGTCGTCCATACAGTAGGTTATTTTAGTGGTATAAGATCAAAATCTTAGTTGTAAAAATTAAGATTGCTGAATGCATCATACAGCTCATCCATCTAAAAAAAAGTCTGATTTGATACATATAACATTGTTTTTACCTGAAGGATAATATGATTAAGTTAATGCCATAAATTTCTTTCTATTTGTCCTATGGTCAAAGCTGATTGTGGTGATTTTTCTATTGTTTAAATATTTAATTGCACTCGAAATTTTGAGTTTTTTTATAATTTTAAGCTCGGTTCACACGGTGCATGTTTTCTAGCTTGATTCCTTGCGTGGATCTCTGCATGCTTGCTAGCAGTAAATAGTTCAGCTAGCAACGCATAGCAGCCAACCATCAGCGAAACATGCAGGAAAAATAGCACTTGTCCTATTCCTCAAAATCCAGCAAGGGAGCATGCCCAGCAGCAGGCAGACACCAAATTTTCGTGCTAGCGAGCATGCAGGGCTCCACGCAAAGAATCAAGCTAGAAAACATACACCGTGTGAACCGAGCTTTAATTAATAACATCAATGTTATCTTTACTGCCTGACAATCAATTCTTATTTGATATTCAAAATGTTCAACATGTTATTTGGAAAATACTTAAATCCATCAAAACCTATTGGTCAAGTAAATGTCTTGACCGAGAAAACCCTACAATGGCTGCATGTTAGCTTATGCCATTATGGTATTCTACCTTCATATCTGCACCCAAAAGGGCAACTACTTTGGATTTAGAGTAGGCAGTATAACTCATTGTAATTAATAGTAAATTCATTTAAGACTTTGGATTATCTATTCATTAACCACAGGAGGATGATTAGTTGGAAAGCTCAAATTGCATTGGTTCTTTTTTGTTGAAACTAGTTATTAATTAATTTGATTTTCATCTAATTCTTTAATACCACATGCTTCTATATTCTTAATTTTATGCTAGAGTCATCGTTGTTTTGTTATTCACATACTAGTTTTACATACGAATGTTCACCTGTTGTTTGAGGGACTAGGAGTTGATAGTAATAATAATTTATTTAGCTTATACAAGAGCTCCCAATCACATATGCAATAATAAATTAAATGCAAAACAAAGAAATGAAAGGAGAGAATAGGATTATATGTTGAAGTTGTTCTTCAGACAGCACTCACAAAATCTAATTTCATTGACTAAACTATTGAAATGTCAAGGTACAAGAGAGGCAGTTTCCTTAAAATTTTGATGTTCAATGACAACAACAAGACGTCATGAAGTAACGGATTTTGTTTTCGTAGATAGCAAAGTTTTCAGCAAAGATAGATACTCAGATCTTCTTTTCAAATCACTCCCAGATTGGAGCAAAGTACATCAATCCTCCTTATGTTTATAAATTATGACTTAATAGGATATTGTCACCTTCTTTCGTGGTAGCATTCTTAAAATATTTTATTGTGAATTTTGAGAATAGTTTACCCCTTGAAATACATAAGAACAGTAATGACTGGATGGTAAATGTTAACTAATTTTTGAGATTTCATGAAGCCGAGATGGTAAGGTAGGCATACACTTGGTATGTTGTTGCTAGTTTTTTCTTTTTTAAATATTTAGATACATTTGCCAATTGAAATTCCAAATAGATTATCTGCAACTCAAAACCAGTTTTCCATGAAGTGAAACATCCTATTCAACTAGTAGTACTATAAAAAGAATTGTGAAAATTCAAGGTTGTTTCAGTTCTCAAAATTGGTACCTTTCCATAAAGTTTGTGGGCGACCATAACAGATTTACACTCATTATTTATTTAATTGAGTCTTTGACATCTACTTCATTAAGTACTGTTGACACAGGCTATCCTATAAAATGGTTCCACACAAGTAATTTTTCAGTTTCTATGAAGTTGACTGTAAATAGGTTTCACTGGCTAGAAATGCGATAATATAACAACACTCATGATGAAATAAGTCCCTCAAGGAAATAGCTGTGATTAAAAATTTAAATTCCAAACCTGACCTAGTATCGTTATTGGCAATAATTGCCTTGTGCTGCCTGTTACTTCAGTTCTGAAGAGAAAACCAAAATGTCAGTTGAGATCCCCAGTTTGGGTTACAAAACTTAAGAAGTTATAAGTAAAATGTTGTTTGCATACTGCAAGCATATCGATAACACTAATTTCAAGTCGGCATCATATCAAGAGGGTCCTCAAAAAAAAATGGATTGAAAATATTCTTAAATTTGGCTGCATTTTATCCATTCGGCATCAAACCCGGGTCTTCCTGGTGATGCTTACTGTGCAGCACAACAGCAGTTCACCATCTCTAACTATGTGTGAAAACTCAAGCAGAAATATTTGCTGCAACTGCCTCAAACGACGTCCCACTTTTCCCTTATATTCCTTATGTGAGAAATTTTTAATGTAGTCTGGCATCGAACCCAAGAACAGCATGGTCTTATCTAAATATTTTTTTTAAACGGAGTCTTAATATACATCTTCTTGCAAAGCAAGAACTTCCTATCATTTTGATAAGTGCATGAAAAAAATAATGACAACCCCAATGTGTTTTATATGGGAGATATATTTACCACCCAGCATCAAACCCGGGCCTTTTTGGCAATACATCCTATGCAGCACAATAGAAGATCACCATTTCTAACTATGTGTGAAAATTCAAGCAGGAATATTTGCTGCAACTGCCTCAAACGAAGTCCTACTTTTCACATATATTTCTTATGTGGGAAATTATAATGTGCTCTAGCATCGAACCCAGGAACAGCATGGTCTTATATAATTTTTTCTTTATCAGATTCTTAATATACATCTAGCAAAGCGATAATGTATTTTAAATGGCAGATTTTTGCTTTGTCCTAGCATCGAACCCAGGACCTTTTCTGTAAAAGTCTAATTTTTTGGATAGGACATAACCATATCTAGAGGCTCCTTGAGGTTAGATTCTCTACCTATCCAGGAAGTATTTTTTTTTTAATTCCCAAAAATCAAAGCAATGATTTTAAATGGGAAAAATCGGGACTTGGGGGCCCTCTGGAATTGAACCCATGACACTGAGGTTTAAAATCGCAATTTTCTGGCGGTTACACATCATAACCAATACATCCTAAAAATTTCAAATTAATGATGCTTCTGCTTTAATCCGTGAATTTGTATCCTATCTGGGTATATACATGAATGAATATGGAGAAGGAATTAGATATAATAGATGTGTCCTCTAACAAGCAGCCAAAGATTTATTTAAAATAGTTGACATTATAATCAAATTAAGGAATTCAGTTTAGGCCAATATATGTGCTACATTTGATGATAAGAAGTTTTGGTCTTAAATTTTCTCATAGACAGCAAAAAATTGATTCCAGTAAAAGTAATGAAAATTTTAACATCTGTTTATGAATCCTTTTATAGATAATAAAATTACCCAGCTCTAAACTTGCAAAGGAGGAACACATCGCAGTATGTAAAGAGTATATTCAGATAAAGCAAGATGCCATTAACAATTCAAAAGTAATGCTTGGCAGGATAATAGTTAAAAATTTTCATTTAACCATGGTAGTACGAAATTATAGAACCCTGGATTGTATTTCAGTTAATAGGGGAATGGCATTTCTTTAATTTGATGTAATTATGGTCAATTCTTTGAAATTGTCGTGGAATCACAAGATTCTCGCCTTTATCCACATGTTTTGACAGATTAAATAGGTAAACTTTCTGAAGTATAAATAGAAAACTGAGAGCTGGTGTACTGCAGCTGAAGATAATTTGCCATAACATAGAAAGAATTGCAGAGTTATTGTATCATCCAACGTATAACTTAACCCTTAATAAGGGCCCCCCTGTATTTGCCCTCACGAGGGGAATGGTGTTATTATATAGAGCAGGGAGTTGGTTAAGAACCAAGTTTTATCATTTTAATAAAATCCTGGAAGTAGTATTTTTCTTCATATATGACCAATTGAGGTATTACTTGGTGGAACTCCTTCGTAATCATGAAGAAAATAAAACTCACTAGAGTCCACAAAAAGAATTTTTCAATAAATACAGCCTACATAGGTGAAATTCATAGAAAACTAGAAATAGTTTTCTATTCAATTGCCTGAAAATGTTATGCAGTAACGAAACCTAGATTGTTCTTATTTGAAAAATTCTTATTATGGATTCAACTATGTACATGAGTTTTATTTTCTTAATGATTTTTATTTTCAGCCATGGCAGAAAAATTCACAAGTAAGCCTTGAGATGAAATCATATTCCAGTTTAATTTCAGACATGTATAAATAAATCTTTAAGCAGAAATTAACTCATTAAAATATAAGTTACAGTTTGAAATGCAATAAATAGTGACAAGTTAGATAAACCTTAAAATACAGAATCAATGCTTAGTAGCTGAATGTTGTCAAAACCAAATGTAATTTCATCATACCTTTTGACAAATCAATGCTATAAATTAGGCAAACAGATTTTCTTGCACCAAATCAAAAAAATGGCTATAATATTTTCCACTTTCAGTGTCCAACCGGTAGTCCAGCTACACAAATGAACACAGTCTTAGAAAATGTTATGGCCAACACGCTGCATTCGCTCCCAATAAAGAGAAAATAGGATTTTATTTGTTTCATAATAGAAGGGGTTATCCGATGAGTCAAGTGATGGGTTGTAATTGGAGATAGCTTCTTCTGAAATCCATCCTCGGGTTGGCAGTTCTATGCTTGGTAATGTACCGCAATTGGAAGCTCCAGCAGATACTTCAGGGGGGGTAGGAGGGCAGTTTTCGATTCGGTCATCTAATAACTGATTTGTCGACATTATTATCGGACTGCTATGGGCCTCATCTGTCCATGGTGGAGATTCATAACCCAGCATCTGTGATGTCTAAAACAATGAAAATTTTAAATCATTATAAAAATGTTTGGACAAAAATTTCGGATTAATAATTTTTGATTTTTTCCCCACTCTTAATTAATTACTGAATTATATATGTATCAAACTAACTTCTTTCGTATTTGGTTGTAAAACGAGAATTTCCTTAACCTCAAATATACATGTATATTCACAACATGAGACAAAAATACATTGCTCAAGTGCGACCAACTATTTTTCTTTTTCAAGACTAATGGTTACCAGAACCATGCCAGGTTGCATTGAAACCACCAGAGCCATGTCAATAGTTGAGGCAACTGTAGATAAGGAAAACAAAGTATAACCTCCTCAGTCCTGATGTAGCATATATACTACATGCGGTCTTTATTTATTTCTGGCGCTATCATCGCTTGTAGCGCGAGGTGACCAGGTGTATTATCTGCTCTACAGTGTGCGTTTCGTGATTTTGCTTCATTTTTTTTTTCCACGCTGCAATTGACATGTATCAGCACTAATTATAAGAGACACGTGTTTTTACATCTCGCCATGGCAAGAAGAATGGATTTTAATTATTGTGATTATTATAATAAATACAAAAAATATATTTATAATTACAAAGTATTTTGTACTTCTTTGTTATTTTCCTCTTAAAAACCTACCTATTATTGACCTAAGATCGTACATACGCAAATAAATGTCCTGCTTGAGTCCTGATGTAGCATATATGCTACATGCTGTAAAATGTAAATGGGCTTATTCATAATTTTATTTTGCAATATTTTACATAATTTAAACCAATAACTACTCAATAATCGAAAAAAAAAAAAAAATAAAATTGTTCACTCAATTGTTGGGACTGAGGAGGATAAACTACAAGCATCTATTTTTTTACTGTCTCATTTAGAAAAAATACAATGAATTACAATAAGCTTTATTACTTTCCTTTTATAGAAAATATATCAGCTAAATTTGAGTTAACTGACTTAGTAATAGTAAAGGTGCAAATATTTCATCCAGCTTCAGGTAGTCAATTGGCTTGCACATCCCTTACTACTACCCTTCTTCAAATTATCCACTCGTTATTTTCTGCATGTATTTACAAATTGAGGTCAACATGATGGCTTCCATCAGGAAGCAAACTTACTTACATCGACAGTAAGCAAAATGATATTCACATACGAAGGTGTAGTATTGTTGGAATCCATCATATCCAAGAATTTGACAGCAGGGTTTTACCTTATGTAAGAAGTAAGGCTACTTCTATTCATTCTTGGATACAATGGCAAACTTGTAACTAACATCCATATTTCTGAGCCATATCTTTACTTGAAAAGGGATATTTTTTGAAAGTGACTTTATAGCATAAATATATTTTTGGCTATAGGCTCATCGATGTTAAGTAATAATAGCTGATTGATAATATACATTATTCACTACTTTAAGGATTTGGAATTAGGATTAATTACAAAAAGTGAACAAGAAGAGTGAATTATATAGATTGCTTAAAAAATGAAGAAGGGTACAATGGGATGAAGAGAAGAATGTAGGATAGGGATAAATGGAGAACCAACACCTAAAACCTGCACAAGCAGACCACCCACAATGACAAAAAGGGGAAATTGCTAGGAGCATTTGAACACTGAATTATACTTCCATCGAATATATAACTTCTCTATTTTTGCATCCCTAGAGAATGAGGTATTTTTAAAAGACTAAAACATAGTTATTGAACAATGAAAAGCAATCCACTAGTAAGAAAAGAAATATTTCATTGTAACTGGTCGTAACAGAAATAGAATCAAATATAAAATACATATACATAAAATATATATGCATTTGGAATACTAAACCACTGACAATGAGCAATAGCAGATTTGATTCACATAGTTCTCCGTGAAAGTTGAATTTTCTTACATAATAGTTGTAATAACTCTAGTCAGTCACTGAGATTAAAATAAAAACTCTAATTGTACAATAATTTTATTCTGTACATGCATAAGTGTTTAGTCTTGCTTAGAAATGCTGAATTAAACACAAAATATTTTCAACCTGCGAAGTATCTTTAATTTTGGCATTTACCTGATATCAGTAAAGAGATTGAATCGTCTCTTGTGAATAGTTTTATGACATCTTACCACAAATTCACACTTTATCAATAGTTATATGCCAGATATAGGCAAATAGTTATCGGGCTAATCAATACTACAATGAAAAACATAACATTTTTTCAATCTTCCTATCCTGTTCTCCATCGATATTGAGTAATACTTATGATTATATAATATATATATATTAAGTATAATTTACAGAAGTAACAAAAATCAATGACACTAGTTATACATTCATTGATAAGAAATCCGCATACCATAAAGAAGTGTGATGTTACAAAATTTTGCTTACGATCCTAGATTTAAAAAGTCACAGCAGTTAAACTTGGTACAAAATAACAAACTGCTACAGCATCGACCACTTTCTTGCATCAGAAACATGATTTTAATAAAAACTTCTCCAAAAGGCATTTTCCCTTAAAGGAGTAAATCAAGAGAATCTTGAAGTAGTTAAAATAATTCAAGTCCAGGGGAAATGAGCTATTGAAAATGTTGATAATTTTCAATTGAGTTGTTATTTACGCGATTTATTTATATTGATTCAGCAATAATAATAAAAAGGTTTAGAATTCCATCTAGTTTTTCTAGGATTCGTCGAGTAATTTCCTTCATTCATGTAATATTTCCTGCAAAAAATGTGTTGTTCCAATCTATCAAAACTAAAAGCTAAATTAAGTAAGTTTGCTTGATTAAAATTGCAATTATCTGCAAAATGGAAAATGTTTATTTTTATTGTGATTTGATGAATTATTTGATAAGAGTTCATTAATCTTGCAGAAAAACCTTTAAGTTAGAGCATTAAGAAGAGAAAATCCGTGAATAACTAAAACAAAAGTATTACGTACGACGCAGATAACTAAAAGATATAATAATTATTGATACTAAATGCTCCAATATAGTGCATTATCTTTTTAACTTAACCAACGAGACATACATTCTATTGTTGATCCTGCAGTTGATACCAAAATCAAAATTGAGCTTCGCAAAGGAAAATTTTAACAATGTTAAGTAGAGAAGTTACCCAATTTCAATAGGTGCAACCAATAGAAAAGGGATCTTAGAAAACCTTATTTGTACATACCTCTTCGTTTCTATCATGGTGCTCTATATGTGCAATACCACTGCAGCAACTTGAATGAATATGTAGGTTGTTGATTCTCTTGGATAAAGGAGTAAAGTCGCAGCCTTCTTCTTCCACATTACTTCTGAGGCGTTTTCTTAAAAATAACAAACCAATAAAGTACACTTTATTACGAAGTTAGGATGTGATTACCTGGAAATTATTCGTCATGTAGAACTAAACCTTTCAGCTAAAATAACTGAAACGCAATTTTAATGAAAACACTTCCTTAAAATATACATTCAACGAAAAAGCTTATCGATTTAAAGCCAACTGAAGATTGGCGACTGGTTTAAATGGACATGACAACATATTGGTTAATATTACTTACCTGCAGCTGTTTGTAGTTTGGGCCATATTGTATAAACTTTTGTAAAATCAATGAAAATAAGGTGTCGTTACGAGTGACTGATCATGAGTGCAAATATAGCTTTTCTAAAAGATTTATTGTAGTAAATCCCAGTTCAATTTCTTACAGCAAATGCGCATTGGGCATGTCGTTTGTCATCGGTTGCCTTTAAAGCGCTTCGTTGAAATGACGCTTAAAACGCTATTCATGCTGACTCACTGAAAAATATAACTTTAAAGAAATAATCGGAAACATGGAATTTAAATTTCATTAATACGTTATTAAGAATGAACTTTATAGGATTCTTGCCATTACCTTCCTCATTTTGAGTAGCTTTGAAATCTCCGAGAGGTACTTTACCGCTGATGGACTGCAGCGCTGTTGACGAAAGAAGTAGGTTATGATTTTACTGGTTATCAATGAGACTAAATTATAATTTAGATTGCATTTATCGTAGCATATCTCTCAAATTATTTTATATGAAATGCGCTTTAAGTTTGTGAATTTATAACTCATACCTTAAGATATCACTCCTACATTCCTAACGTTTTATGTTTGTAGCGAGGAATTCAGTGGAAAACATTCCGAATATATCTTAATATCAAGTGTATTATTTTTGTATCCTTTAGTATATAAATAATCTCACGGTTATTGATGGCACTGAATTAGAAACGTAATGAGTATATTAACTCGGTTAATAATGTTTGGCTTGAAATATCATATATTTCATTAATGATCTCAGAGATTTTGCTTAAGTGTATACTCATGGACTACTAAAATTCTTCGGGGTAAAATGCAGATGTCCATTTAAACGGATATTCGTAACAGCGATCGTTACATATGCTCTGGCCTGAGTCGCTAGAAAACACTTTCACCTTCTCTGAGAATCCTACTCTTGGGGAAGGAGCGGGGGAGTGAAACGAGGATTTTCGTCTGTCATACTCGCCGGTTACCTCTCGTTTTTTATACGCTGGAAAGAGCTCTCGAGGAATAAATAAGTTTTTACAGCTCCGTACCCAAGATCTCGAGCTGCACATTGAGCCACGGATCTTCACATTTCGAGAGTTTAGCACTTAAATTTTCGAGACTGTCCAGGAGAGGTCATTCAAAACGAGGAAATTAGGCATTATTTACGGTCTCACACATTCCACAGATCATCGCGAAAGGTAAATATTTTTTGCATATCCTAATGGATGGATGTGTGTACCAGAGCTCGAGGACTTAAACTTGCATCGATTCACCATCGTCTCCTCCTGACTTGCTCATTTGCTGCTATCACCAGCATATATACCTGACCCGGCTTCTTCCTTACCCAACTTGACACACATTTGCCGGCCGATACCACTACCCTTGCAAACAGTCCAGCCCCAACCCCTGACCCACCTCCCCAAGGCAGCCTCCTTCTAGTTTCTCCCTGTGCCCCTACTCCTCGCCGCTTCGCTCACCCCAGCGACGCAACATTAGCTTCGTACTGTGAACCTCTCCATATTAGGCTTCGGCCCGACGTTTTCATGCGCCAAAAAGTATCTCCCTTTCAGTACGCTGTCCTAAGCCGTTGTAATTTCGCAACTGAGCGTTCCCTTCCCAAGCCAAGCGTATAAACACGAGCTTAAACCGACGGAATAATCCTTAAAAGGTTTATTTCAGAGAGCAAGGCCGTAAAATGAAATTTTTCTCGCACACTTAGTCGATTCAGTTGTCGAGTGAATAACGACATAATCGGCGCTTGTCATAATTATATACTTAATTAATTAAAATACTTTTGATTGATTTTTTTGTAGCATTAAGATGCAATCGAGCATAAACCAATTTAAATCTGTTATTTATAATCAACTAATCTTGATTTATCATTAAAATTGACTTATTTTTAAGGTAAATCATCAATAACTTATAGTTCTTGAATTATTGATTGACAATCAATTTGTAAAGAAAATTTTATCGTTGATGCGTCATGTTATCTGTTTCCGGGAACACGAGTTTCCAGCGGAATATTACTCTATTATTCTAAAAAAAATATTGTAAATAAATTATAAGCATTTTATGAAATGGAAGAAAATCGATTTTAGTCAACCTTTACCATGATAATTTCATATAACTAATATTTTTATGCACCTACTATACGTGAAGGTACCAAAATAATAATTTTAGATGACGTAAGTTTTAGTAAATTTTAGCATTCTAAATTGAATAGAAACATTGGAGAAAGACGATTTGCAATTCAGCCACTTAACCGATTTTAAGTTATTATATGCGAATAGGTTACATTATGTTCTTCATAGTCCACATTGAATGTATGAAATAACTAAAAGGTGCTTGAAATATATTTATTATGAATGCCACAATATTTTCTATCTAGATTTCGATTTCCTATTGCTTGAGTGGTAAATAATATTTTCGAGGCTCAGAAACGCCATATTTCGCCTGATATAATTGTTTTTATTTGCGCTGGTAGTAACGCTATCCGAAAAGCGTAGATGGAAAAAGGTTACGAAGATATACAACTCATTTTTCGGAAATTTTGAATTCGAATAGTACAGAAAGAACGTTTTTGTTAATATGAAGTTTTTTTATGAGCGAATTGGATGAATAATATCATTAGCCCCAAAAAGTTTTGTCTTTGAAAATAATCAGACTAATGGATAGAAAAAGATTTTATCCAAAATTTTATGCAAAAAATCCCAAATTTCTTGAATGAAAAAATAAGAGACTCTCCTTCCAAAAAGAAATTGTTTAAAAAGTAATATTTTTGTTTTTTCTAGAACAATATTGGAAATTAAGCTAAAATCAATCACAGTGTTATGTCTGGTATAACTTTTACTCAATTCTAAGAACGTTTCAGACGATTTTAAACAACACTATATTTTTACATAATTTTGTAGCATGCAAGTAATACACAGGCCATTGCATTTTAGGTGGCGCCTTCATGATAATGTACAGAGTGTGTGATAAATCGGATAGCGTATAAAGTAAAATATACAGGTATCTCATGTGCGAAGAACGAGATTTTCCATCACGGGTACATTTAAAACATTGCTTTCCTGTAAGACAAGTGTACTCTGTCATTCAATCGATTCGAGCAAAACATACGAAACAAGGTTTTGCACGACACCAAAGCGGTTGTATTTGTCAGGAAGAGGTAGGCTATTCATGCTGCTGTCTTTCTTTACAGCTTATGAGTAGTTACCAGAACCGCTCTTTAGAATAATCTGTTTTGCGAACAATTTCTTTCTAAAGAGCAGTGTCCAGCATCGCGGGATATATCAACCACCTTATTACTAATAACCGATAAAGTGGTAGGATGCAGCCATTAAAATGCGCTACGAAAGTATCTTGAGGTTACTTAAAAAAAATAAACATCGGCTGAACCTGTAATTTAAGTTAACTCACTGAATGCAAAGATGAATGCACTGCATGGGTTAGTTTTTTACCTTACAATAGTGCAGCTAAATGGATGGAGAAGTTTATGTCTCCTTAATAAGAAAGTATGAGAATTTTAGCATTATTTACAATCACCGAACTGCCGCCAGAAGTTCACTATAGGTCAGATGCACTCATGGTTTTACCTTCATTTAACGTTTAATTGTGTATTACCTTCAATTAAGAGTTCGCTTAGGAATGTAGAAATTAATGAAGCTACTAGGGAACAAATATAAAAAATAATAAGAAACAAGCAACAAAAAATTACATATTTGTTTTAGCGAACAAACGTGGGCCGCAAGGACTCGGCGAAAGTGTAGCTTGAAGCTCGCGGATCGGGTATCCTTCCTCCGGGTCAGAGTTGGAGAAACTGCAACTTTTAGGCCTCGTGCGGCCTTTCTGGGCGCTTAGTGCAGCCTACCCTTAAGCATTCTGAAACAAATAGTGATGATCATTTAAATAATCATGTATTTTTGTTCGTTGTGCCATGTGAAAATGAAATTGAAGATATTCCTTTCAGATTTATTCATCAATTAAATTCGTTTTATTTAGCGCAGTTTAGATTTTAGAATTAAATACTTAAACCGGGCAATGAACCGCAAAAAAGCGAGCCGAATGATGCGACCTTCTTATGAAAAAAGGTTGTAGTGAACATTATTTTACAGTGAAATTAAGATTGTTATCAATAACGTCGTTTTTGGCTGTGATTCTAATCCGTCATGTGATGAAATTAGGAAATGCCTCAAATGTCCATTATAGTTACATACTTATGTATTTTTTTAATTCACGCATTATAAAATATCACGCTGACAGATAGAAACATCTATTAAGAAAATAAATTAAATACCTATTTTTGGTAATTTAAATTTTTAATCGATGAGAGACTGCAATTTCCTCATTTTTCCAACTTTGAAACATTTTACAGAGCAACTTTTGAAATATTGTGGAAATATCAACGTCATTTTCAATTTCTCGGCTCATTTACGTAGTTCCTTGAAGATCCGACGGAGCACGTCGATCAAATTTTAGTCGGACTACGAGGATTTGAAATTTAACTGCCAAAAGCGACTCTAATGAACGTCATAAAAATCCCATACTCGATACTTCTAGCGCCATATATTTCGCGTTCGTTTAATCGGCGAAGCATTATTTCTTTTCGAGCGCCATAAAAACGTTCATCTTTACGATTTACCGACAGCCGACAAAACACAACGATGTCGTTGAAGATGGGTTAGGCATATCGCGGACTCGAAACGACTTCGCTCTCATAAAAAAGTCGGGGGCTTATTTTGACTGCGGAAACTGGTTAATGAGCTTTCCGCCGGAAGCGCTTCTTTGGCCCTCGGAGCTCATCAACCTCGAGTTCGCCAGCCTTCATCGCCCGAGCTGCCAATAAAAGCGTATCTGAAGTTGACCTGTTGGTTATGCTCAAGAGAGGCTGGATGGTGGTCAGCGATCGCGAAATCATTCAGAAATCCGAGGCGTCGATCATGGGAAGCTCCGAGTTCTTCGTGGAAGCGGTATAAATATACGGCACCAAGGACTGTTGCTCAATTGCAGGAGACACGCTCCCCGCGAGGAACCATTGTCTTCTCGGAAAGACTTTCGCATTCCGAATGATTGGGGCGAGGATTTCCAGTTCAGCTGTCAAAAGTTGGATCGACACTTGACGGCTAACACCTTTTTATTGGCACACCGATTTTTCCGCGTGAAGTGTCGTATTCATTGCTGATTTTCGATTATTTTCTCTCGAAGTTCCTAAACGTCAATGTCTGTAAGATAACTCCCCCAAAAATATGGGTTTAAGCGTCATTAACGAGGAATTCTTGGATTGACCAAAAGTGTTTGTTTCTTTAAAATACGCGAAAGGAACTGTTTTACGTAACTTTATTTTGTCCGTAAACGCAAAACATTTTAGCTTTCTTCCAGTTGATACATAATAATTATTCTTTGTAAAAGTAATTAAATTGATATGTCGTCTTTATTCGGGCGGGATTGAGACTAAAAGTCTCTTCTTCCATCCAACCCATCGTCATTATAAATCAATTGTATTATATTATTCAATAGTATGAGATAAGATGGGAAGAACTGTGGATGTAAGAACCTAAGAGATTCATAGGAAAAGATATTATACACCGCAGGAAAAAAACCCATGAAGATGGGGGGTGTGAAAAACCTGCGCAAACCTACCAATAGTTATAACTAAAAGATGAGAAGAAACATGAAAAAATATATGAATAGATAATTTAGTATTATATAGGTAATTACTTTAGATAATTTTCTAAATTTCTTGCACGTCCATCGAAAATTTCTCATACCAATTTATCTTTCTTTGTCTACACCTGGATATATCCTCAGAAATTAGGTCCCCATACACAATACAGCTTCCGAATACCTCACTTTTCAAGTACATCCCATCACCATGAAAAATCTTGCTAGTTGCTAAAATACTAGATAGCACAGCAGGTCATCACCAGTAAGTCGAGAATTTTCATTCGATTTACATTATTTGTTCGATGAAGATTAAAGTATAGGAGGTGCTGAATCGTCTAATTTTCCCGGACTCTTTAGATACTCGAAATTACTAGGTGACCACTTGCTACCCGTGGATCATTATTCTTCCTGAAAATTCATTCATCGACAGAAATGTTGTTAAAAGTCATTGCAACGCACGTCGGGCGACAGAATGATTTTCGCAGACGTTAAGTAGGTGAGAGAGAGAGATGCGAAAATTTAGAAGCGTTATTCGGCGTGCGGCTATCGACCTATGCAGATAGGCGGCACGAGGTGCATCCAGTCGCGCGTCTGCAAACCTTTCAACGCTCGGGATGGAGTCCCAACTCTATTGATTTCTCCGAGTCGTGGTTGAAGAATCCAAGGAACATTAACGGATGAAATCTCCGGTTTTTGATGTAGGACGAAGGCATTCCAACCTCTTCGAAGTTGTGGTTAACATGTTTTAAATAATCCGTGGTCAAATATCGGTTCAGAAATCAAAAATGCAGCGTAGCAATACTGCTGGACTAAAATTTTCTATCTCTATCGGTCCCCATCAATATCGCCATCAGGATAACTACAATTACATTTGAATTCTTCGAGGAAATGAATAATTTTATAATAGTAATCACGGAAGAGGATGTCGCTTCGCTGCATTTCGACACTACGTGATATTGTTAAGCATAACGCTGATTATCAACGAGGCATTTAATAATATATTTTCAAATTTATCTAAAATAAAATTTCGGTTGGGGACTAGTTTCTGCTAGTAATAGTTATAGCAATCAGCAAGTATTTTGAAATAATTTCCAAGTACTGAAACGCAATATTTTATTATTACCTATTATTAATAATAATAATCGTCTTTTTTGGGCAGGATTGAGACTAAAAGTCTTTTCTTCCATCTAACCCATATTATTGTTATTATTATTATGAATGCTTAGTGCTAATGTTTGCAAATTTACTTCAATTTACTGTATATTTATTTATTTTTGCAAATTTAATTTGTGCAATATTTACATATAGTGCTACTCAATTATTATTATTAAAGGACTTAATTTCGTGAAATTGAGAATTTTAAGTCCCATCTTTAATTTAACTAATTATAATACAAAATAAAACACGTTTAAAATATCATATCACTAAAATAAACCTATTATAATTTAATCACGAATCCTATCAGTTGTACAATAATTTTAATATGCCATTTAATTTTATGTATAATTATTATAAATTAGAATAAAGCCTTTCAATCATATACACATCTATACCCCACACGCACACGTTTCAAAATGCAATTAATTGCGGTGAACCGACTGAACATTATTCCATTATATATCAAGAGACGATAATTAAATTGCAACAGTAAAATCTTTGCTTCTCGTCAACTGATGCTCCGAGCAATTGCTCCCTCGTTAATGGAATCGTACTCGATTCCACCCTTCAATCATCTCATGGGAATCGAAGAGAGAGAAACGATTCCAGAGCGTTTTTATTCCATCGATCACATCTATGCCGAAAGACCTCGTGGCGACTGATATTCACACCTCTCCTCTAATCGCGATAATTGATAAATTCGTAACTTTCTCCTCTCGATTTTCGCCTCCGTCTCGTAGCGGATGTAAAGCTAAAGGACTCTCTCTTGACGGGCAAATATTTAACCTTTCCCTTGCTTTTCAATTTGGACTCGAAAGTCAGGGATGGACTAAACGCCCCCCCTTCCCTAAGCGGTCCATCATTTACTTTGTGCCTGGCTCCGTTTGATCTCTCGGGGACCCAAACCGTCGCATCGTCCTTTTGAATCGAGATGCGGATTCTTTTGGCAGCCGTTTCAAATACATATCCAACTCGGCAGGCAGGTGCTTATTATTTTGCGAAGTCTTGATGCATGTTCCCGGAATCATCCGACGCTGGGATTCGTCTGGGAAATCCGCGATGCATTGTGCGGGATGAATCTCTTTCGTGGAAGTCATCAATCTGTTCTTCTTTAATTTCTTTCTCGGTGGGGAATCTCGTTAAGTTTACAGGTATTCTCTCGCTTTTTCCGAGAATGACGTTGATTTAGATTTAACTTAGCTCTCGGCATGCGGCACTAAACGGATCGAGTTTTG
This sequence comes from Sympetrum striolatum, assembly GCA_947579665.1. Taxonomy (NCBI): domain Eukaryota; kingdom Metazoa; phylum Arthropoda; class Insecta; order Odonata; family Libellulidae; genus Sympetrum; species Sympetrum striolatum. The sequence goes on from OX388341.1 coordinate 51,780,086, forward strand.
TTCTGCCCAACCTTGTCTATTCAGAATTAAGCTATTGCGTACTATTGGACGATTGATATGAAATGAAACAATATCGTGATAAATTTTTGAGTATAATCGAAAGATATTTAAATCGGTTCATTCGGTATCTCGAAGAAAGTAGAACGCTTTTTTGTGTTAATTGTTGCTAATGTAACGTATTCAGGTCAGCTGAAATCAGTATTCTAATTAACTAATATTTACTATTTGATTACTCTCCCAACAAAAGTAAACTTTCATTTATTGACCTCCCAATCTAGGCAGCATTGTTCTCTTATACCTTCTTCATTGTATCCTTATAAATCCTAGATTACTTTGTAAATTTCTCAATCTGAAGTTGCCGATTACTTATTTCATAAGCATCACATATATAAGCATTTTCTTCTTCGTACAGCTTTCGTTATGCCTGCGCTGTTGGTTCGGTAACACTTTGTCGACGGAGAATTTTGAAGTCCACATTCCGTTGAGGAATTTATTTAAAATAAACGAGTACTTTACCATATCGACATCTGGTTCATTTCAAATGTATGAGAATTATTTCGATCGGCAGTTTATCTCGGCTATTATAATTCCGCTACTTTTGGATCATTCCTGTAAATCGAGCTTAAGGTTTATTATTACTTGTATATGTTACAGATGGACTACTAGTCCGGTGATAACATAATCATTACAATAATACTGATATAAATACAAATGTATGCTATCCAAATAGGGTTCACTATATTCAACATTCTTGAAATTATTACAATGCTCTTCTATATTACAGAAAATATAACGTCTTCTCACAAAAATACACCTTTGCAATGCAAATATCTCCTACCTAAAACAATTCTCTATTATAATACAGATATATCTAATACATTTTACATACATTTTTACACATCTAGTACAATTTCCCATGAAAACTAAAATATATGGTAAAGATAATTACTTTTGGTCATTTGCTCTACAGGCTAATAGGGTAAATTAAGTAATGATGGTGTTATCACACCTCATGCCATACGCCTCCGAGAGCTCGCGGGGTATATATCTAAATATAAAGTCCAATTATGCAAACTAAAACGTATATCATGGGAATACTTGCCATTTACTCAATTTCGTATCACTCACGACTTCAAATCCTCAGAAATTCTATGACCTTGACGGAACATAAATCCGTCTATGAGCTCAATTATTCACGACCTTATGTACGTAGAATAACCATCCTCTTGCTCCGATCTAACCTCCCTGTATTCGAGAACGGCACCGCGCGCTGAAGAGCATCCTATCTCGTCCCGGACGCACCGCATTCCTCGAGTGATGCGCCGGGTCTTCTCGATGTCATTAACGCCTAAGGCCAGACGGCCCCACCTGGGTTCCTCAGCGCATTCTCTCGCCCATCCCATCCGCTCCTTACCTCTCTCACCCATCGAGGCGGCAGTGGGGCTACCTACCCAAAGAAACCGTGACGGAACCGGTTGCTGAGGCTCTTGTGGATGTGGAACCACTCTGGAAGAGACGAGTGGAGCCTCTACCGTTCCTCTTGGCTTTCCGATACGTCATCGATGCAAGAACTCGAAGATGGACTCGTGGCTCTCGGAATATTTACGACAGTTCCTCAATCTTCTGTCCCTCCTAAAAATAGAAAGTTTCCGATACGGGAGACTTTTTTTCGAGGGTCCCATTCTGGTTCCACCGGCCACATTTTTTACCCCCTCAGCAATGACCGATTGAGCCGTTAGGGTTCACGACACGTAGTTTTCGCTGCTTTAAAATCGGTGCGTGCCTCGGCTCGGTGTCGTGAGGAATCTTAAGGATGCTGGCGAGGAAGATGGAATATAATCGGAGTCGTAGGGAAGCCGTCGCGTCCGAAAATCGGAAACCCTTGCATCCGGGCGTCCTCAGGAGTCGGTCCTTGCGGGGGAGGAAGCTTGTTTTTTTCCTTCGTCTGCGTCTACCGGACGGGGAGAGGCGTCGCAACGGTTTTCAAAAGTTTCGCCGCGTAAAAATTGAACGTGGGTGGTTTCAGTTTGGTCTAAAAGTTTCCTAAACCTTACCTGAAGTGAGGTTGCGAGAGGCGGCATTTAGATGTGATGGCGATAAGATGACTTAACGGTCGGTCGAAGGATTCTGGCCATTAACGGCACCGAAATGGTCGTTTATGCAACTGTGCGCATTCATGTATTCACCTAAACATTACGGTGTTCCGTAGTGTTCTAAAGTTACCCAATACTTTCTCAGATACAGTATAGTACTCAGCAAGTCCGTCGGAATCATTCCATGGGGTAGTTCTTGGTTGGGTGGTTTTCCAATTAAGTTTTATTGTTAAGTTCGTTTGCGCCTTGAAAATCAAAAAGCCTTTGATCAACCAACCCAATCGGTCCGAAATTAAGCACAAATTATACTGTTGCATTTAATACGATTTCCTGAGAAAATTTTCCTACGTTTCAGCGTACGTTTCTAATATTATATGTGCCCGAAGATGTCGTTTTACATTACATTAGTCAACGTCTTTATTAGGGTGAGAATTATATTGAAATGTTAATGGCTAGGCCGAAATTAGCTATCGAAATACTTATGAATTGCCTGAAAATGATTACTTATTCACGTCTTTACCTCCATGGTAACAGTAGTAGGATGCATACATGAGTTTCTTACCTTTAGGAAGGCTTATGTGCATCATCCAAAAATCTCTATTATTACCATCTCTTTCATTTCTCTGTTTCTAACCCCACCCTTTAAATCATCCAACATCTTTTGCCTTTAGTAGTAGAATAGGGATCTCGAATTTCGTCTCTTCATCTTATATATAATATACGTTAGAAAAAATATTACCTTGACCACTTATATGACATAGATTAACACTTCAAATTTCGAAAAATCGATCCTATGATTTAACACTTCAAATTTCGATAGCTTCAACTCCTCCAATCAATATATCTAGGCATAACGTTGTGGAAGAACCATGAAAGAATATACTTAAGAGTGAAGAGTATTATTTCAATCGCCGGTTTCCGACTTCGCCACCGTGGCAACTTCATCAGGCGATCGGGCATTTCCATATTTCCTTCCAGGAACGTAGACCACGAGGGCGGGGTCGATCCCCCATCACGCCCTCAGCGTGTCCGAGGTCGTGGCAGGTCCCTCCATTTCAAATACGTCGAACGCGTCCGTACGGGAGGAACGCATCTTCAAGCGGTCTTCTCAAAGAGGAAAGAGGCACTTTGTGCCCCTCTGGAAGCCTATTAAAAAACCCGGACGCATTCGAAAAGTGGCGATCGCGTGAAAAAATGCCCCCCCGTTCCGTCTGATCGGAATTTGCGAACACGCCGTCGAGAGAGAGGGACGGAGTTTCATTTATTCCAGCTATGTATGCCAATCGGTGGAATTCCTCCGGCGCGCTTCTCTCCATCCCCGCCGAGGCTCTCCTTCCCCGACGCGCGGAAAATATCCGAGAGTAATTATGATTTTTAAGGGACCGGGAAAGCTCTCTATCGGAGCATCGGGATACGCGATGGTGAGCCGATAGGGCGGGGTAAAACACCCCATTATACGGAGCGACACGCATGCACTCGCCGGTAGCAAAACGCTTCCATAAAAGGAGATTCTTTCCCGTTTGTCGCTAGAGAAATTTTCGGTGGCACCTCGGCGGGGGGGAGTTCGGCGAGGTTTTCCTCCGCAGGAACTGCGAGGAAGTGAGGTAATCCCCGCGAGACGGCGAGATTGTGCAACCGAGCACAACCGACCGTGACATCCTTAAATTACGTAATATAGATATTCATACCGTAACCGTAGTATTCGAATTGGGATAGTTGTCGAACATTGAGGTCTCTAGTCTCTATTTTCGTTTTTCTTCTGGGGAGATATTCCGCTATGAATTGGTTTCACTTCCTCGCTAATTTGTTTTCGGCGAGCTTTAGGTTGTTGCATTTCACTGACATCGTTTCTGAGCAATGGAAAAGTTATTTGTTATGAGATATGTCGAGAGAAAATCCTTCATCATGCAGGAAAATAAGCTAATGTGTCAATTACTTGAGATTGCCGCTTTACGGGCAATTAACCGATTCATCCCTAAGGTTAGAAAGAATGCAGAAATAATTCTGAGGAATATGTTGAATCAGTAATCGAGTAAATTATTGAGAATGGACCTAATGAGGAAAAGTCTGACGAAGCCGGCACTATTCTTGGATATTGGCTTAGGACATTCAGAATGTTTCAATGTAACAGATTTTCCTGGCGACTTCTGATGCCCCCTTTTCCTTCTCAGCCAGATCTTTTTTTTTCCCACGGCAGAGTGACTACAGAAAAATTTAATTCTTCACTCTATACCCTAATTAGAGAATACTTCGAAATCTTTAACCCGATGGTAATCTATTATTTAGAGGTAGGATGCCTATTATGAAATAAAACTATGACGGACCAGGTACCATGGATATGATTTTGTCATAGATTATATTATCATTATTATATTATACCTTATTATAGTATCGTTGACCTTCTTAGCCATTTTTAAGGCAGTGGTCCTCATAAGAACCACCTGTTTGTTTCGGAAACATTTAAAGAAAACATCATCACAAACTTAGTGTACCACTTTTTACTGAGATACAACACTTGTTTACTTCATTCTTGTGCAAAGAGACTTTTCTTTCCCTCCATCCAATCTAAACTATGAAAAATTACAATAAGTGGTCATCTATGGGATCACTAATCCTCTCAAGACGTCAGTTTTTATTGACTCGCGAAAAATTCTGCCCTTAAAAGGTTGGAATTCTAACACGCCAAATCATTAAAAATTTCTAAATTTTAATACTCCCGCCACGAATTCTGATCAAATGATTAAATCTGTCGGAAAATGAAATGCCCTTGTCCCAATAGCATTTCGGCACTAAACGAATACGGATAATATATCAAATTGGAAATTATTTTTCAATAGTCTGAAAATATTCAACCCCGAGGCCGATTTTAGTTCCAAACCGTCCACCGTTCGAAAAAGTTCTGTAGAAGGAATGAGGCTTACGAGACGAGGAGTGAGGCAGTTTGCCCTTGCTTTCCTCATCGAGACAGAATGCTGCGAGTGGAAATCGTCCGCGTAATTGTGGCACAATGACCCTGTTCATATCAATTTGCATATCATTGGAGGAGGAGTGATCTAAACGAATCCGATTTCTCAGCATCATTCACACCTCAGCAGCTTACGTATTGTCACAGCCACGAGTAAGACCAGGACTTAAGTAAACGAAATTTTCCCAGTTCCACACCAGAGGAAAAACTAATGAAAACCAGATTATGACGATCATTTGTCGATACCGGTCGTGTTTCTGTTAATAAAAAACTGTGGAAAAAGTACGGTATCTTAAGATTCTTTCCGAAAAACATTCTATTTACCGAGATATGATAAGAGGAAATATAGAGCATGAATACCGGAATGCTGACTATAACCTCAGTCCTGCTAACATTAGTTATCAAGAGCTATAGTTGTGGGGAATGAGGCGTACTATCCAGGATGAGGAGTGAGGTATTTGCCCGTGTTTTCCTCACCAAGCCAGAGTGATATAGGTGGAACATGTCCACCTTAGTGCAGCACAATAACTATGCGTAACACTATTCTTATCATTCCATATGGAGTCATAAATTAGTGCCATATCCTTCAAAAGAGGGCGTATGAGATTTTAAATTTGGATATTATTATACTCTAAGACATTTTGTGGGGGACACAAAGAACTTACGGCACACCTTGTGTGATGAACAGCGGTCGGGAATAGACGCTCTGATTCTTCCCGCGACCAATTAAGACTTTAAGGAGTCAAATCGTGATAATATTAATCAGATCACGATATTAAATGGTCACTCCAAATCGAATAAAAACTTCTCCATCTATTTCCATCGGGGCGGACCTTACAGACAGAGATAAGCGCCGTAAAAATTTCACTGCGGGGAAGTAATAAACGATATTCCCCGGAGCGAATCGCCGCGGGCCGCTTCGTTTCTCTTCGACGGAATCTTCACCTATACGGTCAATGGTAAGGTAACGGATGTTGCGCTCCGTAAATAGGTGACGCTGACGCGTTTCTCTCAGCCGGAGAGCCTCGGTTGTGGAACAGCAATCTCGTTGCCCGCGGAGGACCCGCGAGAGGGAAATACCGAAGCGCCACGTCGCACCAAATGGGCACGCTTTTAAATTCATCGATGGATCCATCAAACTGCATTTTTAGTCGCCGATGGATCTACGATGCTTTCCACCGATGTCCATCGCTTCAATCGTGATTGATACTCGATGAAGTGACAATGTTTCTGATGACAGTGGCGGGTCATTCAAACGTTAGTTTCCATAACCCCGTAAAAAGCCAGTAAATGGCAATTTAAAATTGGGGATATATCGTATTCATATTGCAACAATGGACGAACGCAAACATCCATGCGCGGTTTTTGTTTCAACAGAATTTAAATAATTACGGAGATGGAACGAGTTGTACATGCATCAGTAGCCATCTTGTCAAACAGCAGACAGACCAATGGACTGTCCTTAAATTCATTAAGAATCGATAATCCATCCACAAACATTGATGCATTCCATCGCTCATCAGATTGGTGTATTTAAAAACGTGCCAATGAAAGATGCGTTGTTCGCCGACCATCCGAGAGAAAATTTCCCCGGATAATCGGGAGGCGTTGGGGGGGGTCCGAAAAATGTTCGCCCGGGGTCGCAATTGGCGCGAGGGAGTGGATGAGTAGGACGCGTGACGCGGGAGCGGAGCGTGGAGGAATAGATACATATTTGCGGCCGTCAAAGCGATTATTTCCATACTCTCTTTCCGGCTAATTATGTCACATCATCTGGCTGCCCTACTACCCCCGTCGTGGTTCACTGACTTCCCCGCCGAGGATTGGCATCGGAGAGCATCGCTCGGAGATTTCTCGTCGACTCTCGGATTCGTGGACGTGGACTTTTCGTTTAGAAACGCGCGGACGGAGGCGGGAGGGCTTTCGGCTCCAATTTTACCATTTTAATTTAGCATTTACCCAGAAGGTCCTTGATCGATTTCGCGACGGAACCAAAGAGAAGAGGCGGATTCCTTTTAATATACGAATTTTTTTTTCTATCGCAGTTTCATCGAAAATTACGACTCGGTGGATGTCAAAATAGAACCAATTACCACAATAGTCACAACTTCACTCGGTAAAGGCTCTTTTGGTGAGAATTTACGCGCATGAGTGATGAAATGCGTAGGGACAACGAGCCTCACCTACGTGGATGTTCTCCAGTCATAGTAGCTTTCTGGCTTAGAGAGGAAGGCAAGGTATACCTCACCTCCCTCACTCCTCGTCTTGCTCAGTGAGCAGTGAGCCTGTTTACTTCTTCCTTATTCCGTTGAAGATGAAAGATTAGAGGCTCAAACATGCGTCCGAAGTAAATTCGGTAAGATAATTGCGTTTTTTTCTTACTTGTTAGTTGATTTTTTTCGAAATCCTGCTTTGATCTTGACCTTTCTTGTTTATTTGTCTTCTAATTTTGCGTTTAAATCGCTTTCTTAAAATTTAGGACAATCTTATGATTTTTTTAAAGCGTTTTCCATCGAACTGGATATGTTTTGCTGCTTTTGTCACGACATCTGTCGCAATTACAGCAAGCCTCTTCGCTGTAGAAGGAAGAATTTAGGTTCAAAAAAGAAACCCACGCTGTGATATAATAGTTCAGGCTGAGCTGAGCTGCTCAGCGATGGAAAAACCTCAATTGAATCAACTAAATATAAAAGAAGAATAATTTTGAAAAATAGAGCGCAATTTTTATTATCTTTACAGGTGAAATTAATTTACTACGATATATATTGAATGGTGCTAGCTATCACTTTGAGGAATTCCATAACGGTCGAAACAAAAACACTTAGTCATCAACATCTGATCGAATAGTTGAATTAGGTGATTACGGCTATTCAATAGTTGAAACCGGTCGTGTTCATCAAATATGCTCTTTGGAATTATTTCAAAGTGTTTTTACTTCAACCGTAAACTCACATTGAGTTCCACGCAGTGAAGGCTTCCTAAATAGATTATACCATTACGTTTACTCGCATTGTTCTTACTTATGGAAATATCCCCTAATGTTTTTTTAATTTTTGATTTATTTAGTTTTCTTGGACTTTGGAGATCAAATAAAGATGGAAATACAGAAATATGTCCATTGATGATAGGCTCCGTACACTGACCAACGTTCAACAACCTAATTTTGGTCATATTTGTAAGACTATGGGTGATTTTCATAGACTTCGTTATAATAAATGAAACAATGCACACTTAATATCTTCCACAGATATATCTGTGGAAGATATTATTTAATTTATAATGGCTTTCATCCACAATGTTGAGCTTGAACATATCAAATTAAGACTTCGTTAAATTGATAATATTCATCAAAACATACGTGTTGATGTTAAAAACAAGTTTCCAATGCGTCGAAAAGTGATCGCGGACATCGTAAAATGTTTTCAAGACTGTGAAATGATGCCGAAGTCCGGGTGGACAGCTAAGTATAGACGGTATTTACATCCATGGCTTTAAGGACACTAAGAAAACTACGATTGAAATACCGTTTTCTTCTTCTTAATTCTGTTATTTAAGTCAAATTATGATAATAACTCAATTCTTACGAATATACGAAACTTAATTCTTACGAAAATATGTATCGTAATTATGTAGGTATAAAATTAGGACGAATATGTCCCTGTGGGCAGCCTATCATTAGAATCAAACGAAAGATAAACTAACCAGGATAGTTTAAATTCATGGGACAAATATGTCCCTTGGTCCTTAAAGGGTTAAGCGGCAGTATTTCACCTGCCCATTTACCACCGCTTCATCAAGGGACCGCGTAAAAGGCAATCGCTCTTCAAAAACAAGGTTTTAAGGACATGCGGGACGGCGAATGAATTCCTCAGATAACAGTAGAAGATCATCGTCTTCTTTTTATTCGTGAGAGCGCTCTCTCGCTCCCTTCCCACCCTTATGAATTTCCGCCTATTTCCCAAGTTCTGTTTTCCACGGATAGCGCGGAAAAATGAGGAAAGTTCGATCGGAGGCTCATTCTTCTCTCCGGCAGGTTCCGAATGTAATGCGCGCATCGGCTTCCGGTTTATCGGATTTAATGGGACCGAGATCGATCTTACGATTTCCGCTCGGTTTGCGGAGAGCGGAGGCGTCATCGCTTTTCTCCGAAGGGTCGCCAAGGTGATTAAAATGTGACGCGAGTGATTATAAAAAAAAATATTTCCGAATTGATTGAGAGTTTGCTGGCGAACGTTTTGTAGAATTGATTCCCGAGCTTTGTTGAAGCTATTACTCTTCGTCAACATCTTTTCTTTGTCGTTGTGACCACGTTCTCTCTATGGTGGCATTTCTCTACACCCAATATCCCAGAACTCCCTTGGATGCTCCTTATAACGTGTTAGCTAACTTATGCTAACACTCCTACACCAGTGCCCCGGGTTCGAGTATCTGCTTATCAGTAATTCCTGGTAAGGGAGCATCCATTAATGACGTGAGGTGATTTTTGCGATTTTTTGACCCCTCCTCCCCCATAGTGAGATATGGTGAGATTTGGATCGACCCCCTCCCCCCCTCTTCTAATCTCACGTGAGATCGTTCAAAATGCGTGTTTTCAGTGTAAATATGTTAATCTATGCTTCATTGTATTGGATTTATTAAAAAAACGTAATTTATTTCATTATTTTTATTTAGGACTAGTTGAGACTAGTATTTGAGACTACTGAGATCGCGTGTTCGGCTAGCCGGTGGTTAAACAATCGGCGGGCTACTATGCTACTCAGTGGCGCTCGCATAACCGTGATAAATTTATTGTGTAAAATTTAGTCATGTTTTAGAAGAGAAACACGTTTTACTCAATTTAACCCAGTTATCTTATAATTCTACACTGTTTTTTGCAGATAAAAAATTACGTAATATTTGCGAGAACCCCCCTCTCCCCCGCGTGAGAGAGAGTGAGATTCGGCTTAACCCCCCCCCCCCCCCTAAACGCTAAACGCCTCACGTAATTAATGGACGCCCCCTAAGGGAATGATGGTATGTGTTTGTTTGTTGTTATTGGTAGTCTCCATTGTAATTGTCCGATGTGATGTTTGCGGGGACTATGGTAATTGAATAAATAAATGTCCTACAGGAGCTTCTTCCTCTCCCTTTTCATCCAGGATATTTCCGTTTGCAATAAGACGACATTACGTGAATAAGATGTCATTACGTCGAAGAGCATGGACAAAATTTCATCCTCCACTTCTCCATCTTTTTTATCAAACTCCTTCCTTTACAATTAAAAATTGAAAACAACAAAACTTAGTATTTTCCACTTTCAAGTGACCCGAATATGATCATCAATATCGAACATCGATCTTATTAATTAGAATTACTTTTGTGACCCTTTCACTCACCATATATCTTCAGGTCTTCCGTGGATTTCAAGGGTGACTTTTCCATATTAAATGTTTCACTTCCATCTAACAGCGTACTCCAAATACAGTTTCTCGAGAAATGTTTTCTTGCCTCAATAACCAATTTCGATAATTGCTAATATTAATTTATTGTTGTGGGTATCTATCGGTAAAAGTTTTTGTGAAAGATTTTCTTGTCACAAAATTTAAATTCTGTAAGTGCCAATATTTCATCTATAACTGCGGGTATCTATCGAGAGCTATTTTCGTTTTATAAAGCCGACCCATATTTCGATGAAAGAGATAGAACTCTCTCGAGCAGAACTTCCCTAACATAAAAAGTGTTGTGTTTTAGCCCCCAGGAAAGTTGTTATTATTATGAAAATGGGCATCATAATATGAAAAATTATGTTATCCTGATAGTTTAATTATGTTTTCATATCCCATGCGGTCGACAGACACCATTTATATCGCTAGCTTTTTACGGCCAAAATTAAGATCCGCTATTGAAATTCGGAATTTAAGAGGATCTCTGGACCGTCCTCAGACACACTTGTTACATTGCAACACACGTAAGACTTCCACAACGGATTGTTAATGCGCCGTAATATTCCTTATTAAAGACCTTTTCGTTCGTTTCTATTTATGCCATCTAACGACCCTCTTGCTATATAACACCATAAAATTCATTTTAAAGAAAGTATTTACCATTAGCTTGAGCTTTTAATAGTGTCTCTTTGTTTCCCAAAAGAATAAAGATAATAATTCATTACATTCATACTTTATTAATTTCCAGGAATCATTTGGGAGGGAATTGCTGAAAAATAACTGGATAGATATATGAGCGGCTGGTGATGGGTAAGAGTTAATTATTGGGGAATTAAGCGACTGATGGAGAGAGGATAATTTTGAGATCTGCTTCGGATTGACAACCCTTGATAGTCATCATTTATGCTACCATAATAAAAATCTGTTTCATAAAATATTAGGTTACTCAAGAAGTTAGGTACACTAAAAAGTGGCTCTTACATTCATAGTATCTCAATCGCAAAAATTATCTTAAATAAGTATTTTTCGAAGGAAGAGAGAGATCCGCCCTAAACAACTCGATCCCCTAAACCAGTGGTACCTTCCTACAAACTTTCTAGTCCGTGGACCCCTTGAAAGAGGAAAAAACTCAGGGACCCCTCTTAGTTTTGACATGAACCAATCAATAACATTAGAAACTGATATATTTATTATTTTTCAATTGAAATGGAAAAAAACATTAGTGTAAGACATTCGCACAGAAAAATGAATTTCATTAGCGTAGATTTTACAATTCAGATTGAAAAATGTGGGTATCCACTATATTTTTGTTAAAGCACCCCAGAAATATTGTCGCGGACCACCAGGAGGTACGCGGACCACACTTTGGGAACCTCTGCTCTAAAATATGGTTCATCAAATCAAGCAGATCAAAATCGAATAGAAATGTTTTTCGAACTATGCCGGAGACAGGATTTGAAACGTGGACATTTATCGTGTGGTGTGGAAGCTTTAAAAGTCTACCAGTGAAATTTTCCGGGAAAGCACGGCACCATTTTCATATTGAGTTCCTTGAATTTGATAAAAATACAAAACTATCTTTATCAGAAATAATAGAGTGAAATTTTTTTAATTACATGGATAATTTTGTATTTAACTGTTTCTATATTTAGCTACGCTTGGCACTTTGTAGGTTTTACTTATATCTTTACATATTTTTTATTGAAATTTCCTTAAGTTGCACTTCCCAATTTGGCCCTCGAAATACACCAATTATCCTAAAAATTCTGATAAAAACTCGAAGGCATCAGTATTGATTCTAAAAGTCTAGTTTGAGAAACTACGGTGCATAAAATCTGATGCTCCGTGTCAGAACTGATTTTCTCGATCAGCTCGGAACGAAAATATAATGATGGTTGATGATCGGGACGAATCCGTCCCGAATTCTATTTGTTTACGCTTCTAGGACTCTGTGCCTAGATAGAATGCACGGGGCGTGAAGAACAAAGCCAATTAAGGATAATTTCACGAAGAGGCATAAAGCTGATTAAACTTTGTAACGCATCGCGTGAGGCATCCGCCGTTTAATGGCACCTCGCCTAGGTTAATAAATTAATCGGGTAACCCATTTGGCCATACGACGGTTCGGTGAACCGAGTGCTCTTCGGTCATAAACACCGAATCCTTCATAGTACGGGTAATCGCCAAACGCCATGAGAAATTCTCCCTTCTAAGTTCCTCCTAAGAATAGAAGCGCATGTCTCAAGATTGGGTTGATCAAGCAGATGGTAAGCGGGAGCTGGATTCTTCCCACGTCGCGATGTCAGACTTTGCTCCTTGCGTTTTTTTGTCTTTTTTTCCGGCATCACTGAAAGGCTTTTTCCAGATAGGAATCTTTTGAAACCGCTATGAACCGACTGATCAATCGAAGAAGCTGACTTTTTGGAAATGAATTTCCGTTTGGTTAATCTCAAATTTTTATCCAAGATTTCTACATATACTCTATTATTTGTAAATCATGACGGATTGTAGTGGGACTTAGTGGAACTCTTTCATAATCTCAGAGAAAGAAAAACTCACATTTCTGATTCCACGAAATACTTTTTAATAAAAACGACCTAGGTTTCGTTGCAGTGTATACCTGAAGATGTTACGCTGCAGCTGTTAGTGCGGTGAAACGAAACGTAGGTCAACTTTAATAAAACTTATTCTGTGTGCTCTACAAGGTGAGTTTTTCTTTCTCTGTGTTTATTATTTGTATTTAAGAATTTTCCTTACGCCACTGTTTCACTGCTTTCTCAACGCAATAATATCCATCAAGTTGAGGCTGAAGCTTGATTTTGTTCTAGAATATTGAAAATTCACACGATCAGATTTTCTTGAATTTCGAAATTAATTCTTAAACTACAGGGATACGGGTGCCTGTATTTTCCTATGATTAAAAGTCTACAGGTAACAAAAGATATGTATGATTGAAAATCAGCCAATCATAATTTAAGTGAATAATACTCGGATTAATAATAAAATATTTAATAAATGAATTATTTTTAATAACAAGACATTCCATTCATATTTTAAAAAACAACAAAAGAGGAGTTGGATTCAATTTGAATTTGACTAAGAATTTAATTTAAATGGAAATTAATTTACTTATTAATTCCTTTTATCGTTTCAGTAAGCTATAGTAATTAGATTAATAAAAAATAACGAATGTATTATTAGTGATACATTTAACAAGTTTGTATTCGTATTCAAAATAAAACTTCATCAAACATACATTGATGAGTGTTCTACCTTTCGGTAAGTCTATGTGCATAAAAAATCAGATAATTTTACTTCTGAACGTGACCAAATCATTTTATTAAAATACAACGTACTTCCAAGTAGAACTTACTTCTCTCTATTGTTTCAGGTTGCTTTTTTAAAATTACTCGATTGTCTTGTCAATTTTAGGAAGCACTAACAATCGATCTCAGATCAAATTTCTCGAAATCTATCATTGATATCACTTAAACGATACGATACAAGCATAGGATATAAACTAACGAACGCGAGTTAAACGCCTCAAGTGATGCAGAAATCACATCAAGGAATGATCCCTTTAAGTAGGACGACGGGAAACTCCTGACAAGGTCGTTGAAGTATCTGAAGACTCGTACGGATATATCACCGCTCAGAAACAGCATCCAAGCGCTTTCCTATGCAACAAAGTTATTGTCTTCACACGTTTCTCTTCAAATTAAACGGCCTAGAGGAAAAGACTGTTCACGGAAGAGCTTTCGCTGCATCTCAGACCTCTTATGTGAGGCGCTTCATCAGTTTCTCATAAGTTTACTCTAATTGGAACTCGACCAAATAAAACATTCACATTTTAGCGCTCGGTCGAATAAAAATTATGCCTCATGCTAGTCATGATGTCTCTGTTGAAGATTCATCAGATCTTTTTTTTATTTAAGACCGCTTTCACTCGGGTGGCGAAGGTAAAAATTTGCTATGAATTTGCTATGAAAAAATTTTATATGAATAATTAGATAGCTCCTGATTCTGTTCAGGTGGAAAAGAATTTTGTTGCTATTTTTTGTTGTTTATTTTACAATCACAATTAACAACTACGATGAGGGTGTTTAGAGAATGATGGTGAAAAAAACAAAAGAAACATTTTTATGTTAATTACGTCTAGGACATTAAATTTAGGATAAAACCAGAGAAATGCATTCTCAGTCCTTATTTACTTAAATTTTTAACTAAGTTACGGTAATAAAATATAAAATAAAAATTTTTATCATTATTTGGGAAATTAAAATATTTATACCTGAAAAGCATTTCTTAATTACAAGACGTTGACGTGACTGATCATTTCAAGTTTGAAATTCCTGTCTCCTTTAAATTCCTCCGAATCATGCCGCACTAGCAGTAATATTTACCGATAAGTGCAATTAAAGCATAAGTAAAAATCCAATCCTTGTAATCAGTACTAAATACGTCTGTTCTCCGAGTTGTCCTGTTCATTTCGACACCAATACAAACATTTATCATGACCCTTGGAAAGATGAATGAATTCTGAGACGTATCCACCTAGTAATTACACCTTTTCATAACGTTTAGCTCGAGTAAATCAGAATATATCTGAAAATTTTATGTATTTATGCGCGAATTTGCACCCAGGCTTTGAATTTGTCACCCTACTTTCGTCATTCCCACTTACCGCAGGTTGATACTGCATCGAAAATCAAAACAACAAATCATGTGGATCAGAGGCATGGAGTTGAGCAACCATAATTTAGCAGCGGAAGGAACTCTTAGCATCTTTATCAGTGCCAGCAAATAATAGGGGGGTCGAGGGGTGGGCAATATTTCCATTTGGAGGAAAATTAAGCCGGACCGTGCGTGCGAATTAAAACCCCGATTGGGCATGGCGCTCACGCCGCCGGGGGCGTAAATTTGGCCGAAATTAATTCCCGCGTCGCTTTTCTTTTATTTAATCGCGCGCGTGCCGTGAACGTCTGCTGGCGAAACGGGGGACGATAGGGAAGCCTCCGACCTTGGCGGCTCCGTCGAAAAAATCGCGCTGACACAATTAAAAGTCACGCGCCCATACGAAAGCAGCGAAAATATCGGGGCCCCGAGTTTCGGTGCAGATGTCGCTGTTTGCTCTCCCTTTAACGACCGGACGACAATTAAACAATATCGGCCCCATCGAGGCTGCTCCCATCCCTACCGTAGACGAGAGAGCGTCTGTACTCAGATCTCCGGCCTTGCTACGAACGCCAGTTGTGAATCTGTTGAATGTTTTCGCCATCAGTCAGTAAAAAGTCCCCCCTCGCGCGTGATTCACCGCTGAGTAACTATAAAGCGTTTATGGTGGGAATGGTCAGGAAGGGGTGAATCATCGGAAAGTCAGGCGCCTGAACGACTGCTTCGAGACGTCGGCTGATGACTTCGACATCCCCCGATCGGCGACCTCTTCCGAGCATTGCGTACACTAAAACGTATTAGATATTTTATCTACGTCCCTATTAATCTCCGGATAAAGATTCCGCGTCATTAACCGATGACCTTTTCTCCCGGGCACGTGGGTAATTAACGCCTGACGCCATCTTGCGCAGAAGACTGCCAAGCGTTATTGATAAGTTTGGTTTACTCCTTCCGGTGTTTCCTATTCGAAACCGCCGTCTTGACGAAGATTTCGCTCGAATAGGTAATGTTGGCTGTCCTTTTAGGGCAGAGATGTTAAACAATGGAAGTGCGGGTCATGTGGGGACCTTTTTGACCTTATATGCGTCGGAATCGGTTTTCCAGCTGTTCAAAATGTTCTTAAGCAGTTTTTAATTTATTCGCTAGCTCATCTGACGTAGGTCTATTCAAATATTTGCCGGAAAGATATCCCTCGTTGTCACTCCGGGACCGCTGAAGGAGTTTTCGTCCATTAGGGAAGGAGTTGAGAGATTAATGCTTTGCATGGATTCGGATTTCCTCGTAAATCCTCTATGATATATCTAATTTACGCAATTATGATTTATAACAGTGATAGCTCATTAGGAAACGAATTTCCTTCAAAAAGAAAGGCTGAAAAACGCAACGAATTATCGCAATGAGAGATTGTTATCGAGAGATTGTTACTGGAATAGAATCAACACCCGTTTTAAAGAAACTTTCGGTTTCCCCCTTACGATCTATTGTGTGAGTGCACAACTTCGACTGATAGCATTCCGGAAATATGGGCATTGTAGATACAGCCAGCTTTAAATATATGCTATATCCTTCGTGGAATGATTTCATGAGACGTAAGCTGATACATTAATGACGTCTGCAAACTCGTTTAATAAACAAGCGAGTGGTGGTAATGCGTAATAAAATGAAATAAAATGACTGTAGAAATATCAGACGATAATTCGAGATGCTATATAAACAATTAATTACTAAGAAATCACTAGTAGAAAAGCAAAATAATACGTCATAGTCCTATTTCTATATTAGAATAAAGTATTGTGAACGAACTTAGAAGAAAAAAACCCAGTAAACTTCCACAGTAAATTTTTACTGTGGAAGTTCTGGATGTACTTCCACGAAGTACGGCCTAGCATGATCGAGTTAATTGTGAACGAGTTAAGAGCAAATTTACAAAGGAATTGCGTTAGAAATTAGCAAAAGTAAAAGGGTATACGGTGAATGGCATCAACATTGGGTATGAAACGCGAAACATAGTCAGTTGCCATTGCAAGGTGCACAACTAGTAATTTAAGCAGTTATTATATGGCGATGACAAATTGATTCACTTTCTCCCCAAGGAACTGTAACCGTATTCTCCATGTGACACACCGAGCCTCAATTAGATTTCACTCATACTTTCATTGAGGTATCCCTTTGGGGGTAGACGGTGAGCGTGAATCATGGGAGATCATTAACATTTCACTAATGGGTATTTCACCGACTTACTGGCATGAGAGGATTGAAAATAACATTAGGATATAACAGTACCTCAAGTCGTAGGGTTCTGAGTAAACGAATATTTCGTTAAATTTGGAGATCGTTATTGTGTAATCTACGAAAACAAGTCACTATGATATACTTGCCTTCAAAATTAAGCGGGCTGTTAGGTCAAATGATATTATGTTGATGCGGCAAACGTCGATGCACGACTGATTACGAAATTTTCTTCGGTTTCGGACCGCGAACCCAAGCACTCCTTATCATGGCCTATTTATTTCCCCGATTGTCAGCAACTGCAGTGTATTTCATAAGCTTACGTCAGAGTAATACCGTTCCAAATTTATTTTCTATTCAAACAGAAATTCGTATAACCTTTCATCAATGCTTACAATAAGAGCAAATTCTATCCATGCTATTACCCAGATTTCTATTAGCTAGATAAAATAAAATAAAGAATGAAGTGATAAAAATCTTTTCACGCACGATGACGGTTGCAAAAAAATTAATCGTGGTTATTTTTACATTATGGAGTCCTCCCCGACTCAGAAATTTATTTTTAATTTTAATAGTCTTCGAATAATTTTTATCGATGTTTTTAGTTAGAACAAACGTCATCCATCTCTTTATGCAGGATTTATTAGCTAAATAAGTACTTACGGAATAAAATGGTAAAACTCTTTTCCCTTACCACGATATACCATTAAGGTCGCAAAAAATACATGGTGGTTATCATCACTTTATGAAGTCTTACTACAAACTCATGCCTGAAGCAATTAATAGTACTACATTGGAAAAATTTGTGAAAAGTCATTCGTGTTATCGGATATTAAAAGTGTATACAGTATGCCAGCAATCCAACGAACGGTATGCATTTAAAATTAATTTCAAAAGAATAAATAGAGAATATCTACATATATACTTTAAAGGGGGGTGCCTGATGCAGAACTCATATTTGTAGAAACTTCTGTAACCTCTCTGGGTCAAACGTTCGCGTATCTTCATCATTATTTAATAGATAAATACGTATGGTACAATAACTTCTTCTGATTTAAATACGTGATTGCCCTTCTGAACCACAACAGTGATAGCGCAGAGACCTTCGCAGGCCCCATCCCTATCGATGGATAATTGCAAGAAGCGACACAGGAACGCCGATTACACTGCTTGCGATATACATGCGATAGTTACTCTCGAACGTGATGAAATTAACGGGGAGCTGGGACATTATTTTAGCTGATTAACATTGGGGTTCCTGGGATACGTTTCCTCGAGTACCATCGACAAACAAAGGCAAAATTGGGGAAAAGAAATAAATATTTATCCCTCCGGACGAAGTTTACCTTCTGGTCGCGAGGCTCCACGGAGCTCAATGAAAAGTGTGTGCGATGGCGACTTGCCAAAGATTAACTGGCACTTTTCTCCGAGACATTTGGGCCGAAGATCATTTGCAGATCTCTCCAAGTGGAATGGGGAACGCTTATCTCCAGTTCGAAGAAAGGAAAAGCCAACCGAATTAGATTTCTATTCCGCTTACGGTCAATGTCGGATTAATAGGGCCACGTTGGCGCCACCTTTACACCTCGGAGGACCCTCGAATTACGGAATCGCCTAATAAAGCGCGGACATCGAGACGCTGTGCGAGAATAAAGGTCGCATGACTATATGGGGATCTGCGATGGCATCCGACCGACCTTGCCCCGATCCCGGCGTCTTAATCCATCTTCAAGTCATCCAACATACACTCTTTCTGCGCGAGAGCGTCACCGTGCTACAAGTGTGACCCATTTAGAGGCGCGACGTGTTTTTCGCGATCCCGGCCATCTTCGACTCCCGACAAAGTTTCGATTACGACAAGCGGCGAGACCTCGATATGTTTATGCATAAACGGGAGTGTGTTTTTCCCCGATCGGCGAGCAACGAACGCGATACGCATGGAAATTTAGCGCCTATTCTCTGGAAATTGGGTCAAGAGCTCGCACGCCGTACGTGCCGTAAGAAGGAAAATGGAAGTCCCCTATCCGCACGCGCCTTCGCCCTTTCTTTGGCGACCTTTGCTGCTCGCATCGATTCATCTCCGAAAAGCTTTTCCAGTCGCGAAAAATTGTTAACACCCTTCCCTCCCCCCTGCCGAGGGAAGATGGACCTTTAAGACTGAAAATCCGATATGTTTAAAACTCCGCCTTAATTTCTGCCCCCGCCTGAGAAGTGCTCGCCAAGTTTCATTGTCACGGGTTACGACATCTCGGCATTCCGGGGCTCGTGTAATGGTCAAGAGAACAATGGGCCGAAGTGTACTACTACATCTGCCCTCCCCCTGGGACGGCGCCTCTCGGGGCTCCGCGTTTTGAAGGACGTCGGTGGTCGTAGGAAGGAAAAGTGTTACGATAAAAATCTGATGAGATGTGCACATTACTAATTCCGGACTTTTCGTTACATCAGGTCGTCGTTTTTCGAAAGAAAAGTAGCGTAAGACATTAAATGGTATAGAAGGAATTTCGGTATATCTCAGCCTTTTCTTTAATTTATCAGATACGAAAGAAATGTTACAGTTATGATGTATGATTCAACTTTCTTACGGGAGAGTGTCTAAATGAACATATATGATGGTACAAGTTCAGGTTTAAGTTTATGGTAGTGAGATACAACGAGACTCATTGTTGAAAACTATTTACTTAACCACAGGAAGGATGCTTCCTTGCCTGACGATGCAACTACGCTGCGAAACCTTGGTCACTGTGTAAATGTAAATCCTTCTGTGGTTAAGTAAAAAGTTTTCAAAATATGATGGTAAATAACTTTTTCTAACCACGAGAAAGGGTGTCTTAAACCCATGGTTAAACAAGAAGTGAAAAATAGCGACATGAATAGGGTTCGAACCGAGGTCTCCCACTTCCCGGACCAGTATTCTAACCGCTAAACTACCACTTCGCGCCAATCTGAATTCATTTTTCACTTTTTGTTTAATCTTTCTTTTATTACAACTTCGATTCATCAGCGCAGCTGCAATTCCAGGGTCATATCGCACATAAATGCACTGAAATTAAATATTTTCCTCCTAAGCTATCTATGGCGTCCATTCAGTATATTATCTATAAATCTACAATATTGTGCATCAATTTGTCCAAAGGATAGCTTTTTAATATATACTTGCTTCATTTAATAAGGAAGCATTATAACGGAGAAATTCTTTACTCTTTTCATAACCAGTTACCACCTTACTCTCAATTCCACCGTGCCTAAATACTATTTAATTGCAAAAGTTGTACAGTTACAGTTGTACATACATAAGTTTAAAAAAATCAAATAGTCACTTATCATGGAATACCAAGTATCAATAGATACTATACATTCAATTCCACCATTTAGTTTCTATACTTCCCTTTTGGTATTGTTTATTTTAGCGCGAATAAAATATGCGATACGAAATAATTGTTCATTCAAACCAAAAACACGATTTTTGATGTTACTTCTCTTCTTTGATTAGTACTTTTAAAAGTTTGAAAGCATATTTAACAATTTTTGCTATTTTTACTCCACTAACCGCACGTTGATATCACAGGCCATTTTCATGATACCTTGGAGAAACCAATTTCGGATTTTTTTCGAGGACCCTCATTGTTTTGAGTATTACTAGACCCACTCCAAGATGTGGTGGACCCTTGTACTGAGCCTTTCATCCCCCATGCTGTGGAGAACTAGCGGGAGACGAAGAAACCTTTTGGAGAGCCGTAACGTTTCCGGTAGCTGTTAATTTATTTTTCATTTTACTTCGCTATCTCGCTTAAATATTCAAGACATTTACTGCGCAGCGGAATTCTCAATTCAACCGGAACCTTTCATTTCCATCTTTGCAATTCTTTTTTCACGAATTCGAATTCCAGTTGAAACTAACGGAACTTTTGGCACTGTATGCCGCAAAGTTTGGGTAAGAAGTGGGTTGTCCAACATACGGCGCGCCAACCAGAATGTGGAGCGGCGAAGGTTTTGAATGCAAAACTTTGTAAATAAACTTCGATCTCGAAAGCATGCATTCGTATTTGACGAAACTCAGTCAATCATCCAAAGAAATTATTCTTGTTTCGATTAAAATGTTTTCTTTTGCTCCTTATAATAAGCTCCTCCTTTGGATTTAATTGAATTTATTTTATTAGAATGTACATTTCACAGAAAATATAATTATCATTTCGCATATTTATAATAGCCCGTAATAAAATATCCTACAATACAAATTATTCGTGAATATATTGGTTTTTATGCTAAGAAAATAAACAGATCCGAGGCACCTTCTTAAGAAGAAACACAATTTTGTAAGGGGTTTCAAATCGTAGAATCCACATCAAAAACTTTAAAACTTTTATCGAACTAAATCATCTATGAGAAAGATGATCTTCATTTTACGTTATGGCGGCTTAGAATATTTTTGGGGTTTTACGAAAGCGCGCTCGTTCACAAAAAATTCGCTGAAAGAGCTCAATATTCATCTAGTTTCGAAAACAACGAAGGTTTGGACGAAAAAAACGAAAATTTTGCGGAAAAAAGGAAAAGTTTATAACTTTGCACGTAAAGCTATGCAATAAAGTTTTTGAAAAAGTTTTTAGGCTGGATCACTCGTTCACAGAGTCCTCACTGTGCTTTCACACTAGGGGAGTATCCAATATTGATCCCCAAAAAATTATGCTTAACAACTCAGGTTTAGAGAATTATTATTTCATAGAGCAGAGATTAAAAAGGGGTTCTTCAGGATGCGGGGTCCAACTGGACGACTCCAAAAACCCGTTTTAGTAACCCAGCGGGTTGAACGTAAAAATATCACTGGCGATCCAAATCCGACTATAATGATTTATTGACTGTAGTAATCCCGCTAACGAATTCCTCGGCAAACGAAGAAAGTTTTCGCTGTTATTCGATCTCGGTTAGCGAATCTTTTGGTGGGTGTTCTGGCATGTATTCCTCTATTGTGTTTAATCCAGAGGCCTGTTTGAGTCTCATCCGCGGTGCAAAAAGTGGATCATCGACTTATGGTGCCGCTTGTTTGTGTGTTTGAGCCTCATCCCCGTCATCTTACTGCTCCTGGGAGGGAATGAAGCTTACTTGGCATGATGACGAGTGAGGTAGTTTGCCCTCGTTTTTCAGAAAGCTTAAAGAGGAAAGGTCCACATTTAAATATATTGGAAGTGTACAAATTAAATGAATAACTTTAATGATATACATGGGTGGTATGAAAAGTTTTAGCGCGTATTGGTTTCTGAAAGCGTTTTGCGCATCTTTTGAAAGGCACTCACTAAAATTGTTACCATTTCGGACGCGCAGTTGTTGTTTGACAAACAAATAAAATGAATTTGAAGAAACATTGTCTCGTATCTTTGTTGGGTCGGAAACTTTTCAGACTTCTATGTCTAACTAATTTAATAATAAAAATATTCGAATAAGAGTTTTCACAGCTTTCGATAAGGGGAGACATAAATGAAATCCGTTGTTCTGCATCAACGTCCCCACAGTACCTTTTAATATTGTAGTAGTAATATTTAATTTATGGCGCCTCAACTGCTGAGGCCATTTTGCCTTTTGATATCACAGCAAGATTTCAGAAGTAAATGGAAGATATATTTTCCTCTATTTTGTGACTAAAAGTATACTAGGAAACCTTTAATATATCAAGAGAAACAGTTGCTAATATTAATTAGTTTTTAAACTATCGCAGCTACAACAGCCGCAATAACGATAGTGAGTTAGTGAATGACTTATTTCCTCTATACTGCACTAAAAGACTAACGAGAAATTCTTCATCCAACGAGATATATTCGTAAGAGCTGCAGCATACTCATACATATCTTACATGTATTTTACCTCGCGAAGTAGAGTACAGTAGAGCCTCGGTAATCCGGACGAATTCAAGCACATAGGCGTCCGGATTAGCGGGGTTTCCGGATTAGCGAGGTTTTAAAAAAATAACTTAAAAAACATTTTTTCTCGAAAATTATATTGTATAGATGAAGCATGTATATATTACAGAAGGTATTACAACATATAAAATGAAAGACTATTATCAGCGAGCAAAAAGGTCAGTTTTTTCTTTTGCGCGACCGTTCTTATTTTTAAATCAAGTGCACGGTCTCTAAAACGTCTAAACAGCATAATTTAATGTGCTTCAAAATTTTGCTCCACGGCCCACTTTAATGATGTATTGAGTGCCGCTAAAGCCTCAGAATGAGAAATTTTGACGGAGTCCACAGGGTGGTCGTCGTCGTCATCATCATCATCTTCTGCCGTTACTGTTCTGATAATTTCGTCACATTACTTCGCTCTCCATCACATCATTGCAACCAATGTAAAAATTTTTCAAATAGTCTGTCCACCTCTCGTTTCTTGTTACTAATATGCGTGTTTATATGTTCACAAGAAGGAGTTGCGGGTTTGCATAACTCCCAATGGACCGTCCGGATTACCGAGGGTTCCGGATTAGCGAGTGTCCGGATTACCGGGGTATACTGTATATATAAGGATGCCTAGACTAAAAATGATATTCGCTACACGAAATGCAGTTTTCCATTTGGTCTCAGATCGAAAAATACGGGAAAACGTCGCCAAAATCTTCCGCGCTCTTTTCTGCGGAAAGAAACATTGGCCGTCGTCCAATAAGTTTAGGTCATTGTGGATTTCTTTTGCGCGCTAAAACATCCGCTCGCTTCCACCAACACGATCGTTGGCCAAGCACACGTTCGTTAGGCCGAGGAAAACTTCTTCGTTGGATGAATCGTTCCTTGCCAGGATTACTTGCCGTATGATTATCACAGCATAAGGATTTAGTTTAACAAGGGGATTTTCCAATGAATGTCTATGGTCTTCTTACCTACGCTAAGCTCTCTTTCGTGAGACGGTGGATCCAATCTACAAAGAGAAACCCTCAATAGAAAAATAAAAGCTATTTATAATGAATGCATCAAAATGTGCTATTTATTTAAAAAGTAAGAATATATACAATTAAAGAGATCATTTTAAAACAGATTCCTCTCAGGTTAAATAACGTACTGGTATTGGAATCTGCTACATGATTTATGTGATTGTGAAAACATACTGCAATAGTGTTTGGAAGATGCATATCAAGGTGAAGGGAATTTATATCGCTGTGCTGACGTTGTTTTCCAACTCACAATTGTATAGTTGTGCCGTGTGAAAGCATTAACCTGGAAAAAATGAGTAGAATGTAATAGATAAGGTGTTAATGTTATAATAAGTCAGTTTTTTCATTTAGATTTCGTAATATTTTTGCAAGTTGATCGGCTTGGCTGCTGACCTTCGATGCGAGCTATGTTAATAAAACACAATAATGTCATTTGCCAGTTATGCGTATGCGTAAATATATAACCTACAGAAAAGGTATCCTTCCTACTCAACGAAAACGATTAAAATATTTTATCACCCCTACTGATTTAGCATCATGGCCATGAAATAGCTGCGAAATTAGTCACGTGGCCCATTAATCCGCCTTACGCTAAATCCTTCCAAGGAAAACGGGAATGACGACTCCGCCAGATGTCTTCATGCTAACAACTTCGCGTCTAACAAAACGCTCAAACGACCCAAAAAAAAGGCGTTTGAATCCGGCGCCACCTTTTAAACCGCGAATAAAAATCATTTCCTCGTTCGAATCCAATTTAAGCTCAACCCGCTCCGTTTGATCCTCACCCTCCTGCCCTCGTGAACCAAAACTCGGCAAGAGCACCTCCACACCCTCGAGTGACAACTTTAAGAGGTGACGGACGAACGTTTAAAATATCGACCGCGTCAAAAAAATAACCAAAAGGCATGGTATGAGAGAGAGGGAGAATAAAACGGAAGAAACGCGCGACTTTTACGAGGCGAAAGGACTTCAGCGAGGTGGCGGCCGAGCAGGTTCCGCTCAAGAAGCCGCAGAACCTGATGCGACAGTCGGGAGACACTTCCCATCTGTCCTCTCGGCTCGTTAACTGCCAGGATCGCGTTCCGGGGACACCATCTCATGGGGAGAGAGATCGTCATCCCGCGATGAATCGAAAAAACGGCCGAGTCGCTTTCCCGCGGTGGGATGACGCGGGGGGCGTCGGATGCGTCGGCGGCGAAGACGTAAGGAGATGACGCTGTAGTCTGGCAACATCACGGTTTCGATGGAAATGAGTCATTTATATCTCGGGCGTGGGATTCGACCCCGGGGTCCATTCAATCGTCGGGATGATGTCGGACACCTACAGTAATAGAATTATGATCCGGAATCACCTTCTCTTTCCGAAATGGAATTTGCTGGAGCCCGAATTCCTGCCCTAAAAGTAGTGATAATAATAAATCGTCTTTTATTTGGGCGAGATTGAGACTAAAAAGTCTCCTCCTCCATCTAACCCATCGTCATTAATTATAAAATTAGAAGAATAAACAATTAGAAGAATTGTGGACATATAAAAAACCTAAGAGATTCTTAGGAAAAAAATCCACTGCAGTGAACCCACCCACAAGGAAGGGTACTGTGAAAAACCTGCGCAAACCTACCGATAGTAATAGCTAAAAGATGAGAAAAAAAGAACATTAAAAAATAAAGAAATATAATACCAATAGGTACTTGCATGCGATACATAAATAATAATCAGTTCACATTTTAAAAAGATAGCAATATACAAAATAACATAAAACAGATAAAAAAGAAAAATTATGAAAAAAGTACATGGAATTTCATCCATAAAGTACAATGAGACAGATAAAATCTTAGCGATGCATAAAAATTACCTCTTCTTCTAAGGATCACCATCTTTTTAAAATTTACCAATTTTCGCTATTTAGATAAATCAGCCATAATGTGGTGGCAAGAAACTGGGACTCAACAAATTCTTAAGCTGGTAAAACATTAGTTTGGCAATGAGTCAATTGCCTGCGCCTTCAAGACGCTCATTGCGTGTGCAGCGTCACCGCATCATGAGAAGTTGCGTTAAATTGGTTTCTATCATTAAAATCTCCGCATTTTAATCTCTCTTCGACCGCTTTCATTAAACCTAGACATCAGAAAAATTGTCCTGGACAATGAGATGAGTCCGGGAAAATCCCGATCAAAATGGGACTTATAGGGTTGGACGTAAGGATAAGTGTTGGCATTCATTTTGGTATGATTGGAAAAGTGTTATGCGTAGAACTAATGTGCTGCACTCTGGTGGATTTTTTCTTTCTTAGCAATTTGGCTCATTGTCAGTGAGGATAGCAGTCGCGTCTTACCACACTCCCCACCAGTAAGGCCCACTCCTTCTTCAAAGCTGTTTATTTATTTTTCAAATTGACCTCAAAAATCCATTTATTGTATTATTAAATTTGGAGACAGTAAAATTGGACAAACTCAAACCAGAAAAATCCGATTATCCGGGACTCGAACCCGGGACCTTGAGGTAGCATGCAGATCCACTACACCCGAAATTTAATCACAGCTAATGGTGGAGGGTTTACAGCTTTTATTGACTGTACAATTCCAATGTGCATAATCTCCTTTCATCACCCCTTGTTTGCGACGCAGATTCAAATCAAAGTCGCAAACAACATCTCAGCTCTGCGGGCAATGCGACAGCGGAGGCTCCATCATCGGCCATCTGCTCCCTCCGGCATCGACCTCTCCTCTTGGAACGACCAACATTTTTTTCGCGCTTGCAAATTCGGATCTCTCGCCTTCAAAATGGAAACTTCCCGCGCGAATCTCCAGCCCCCGTTCCCGACCCGGGAGGAACTGGAGGAATCTTCCGTTAAAAAGCTCAGAATCCCCGGGGAAGCGTCTTTCGCACGGATTCCGCATTTTCCACGCTTCGCTCTCCACGCAGGAATGCACTCCCCCTTCGCCGCGGTAAGAGCCGTCTTTTTTTTTCGATAGAAGTCAGTCGCGTTGACTCGGCACGTAAAAATCTCGCCGCATCGCTTCGAACGCGTCCCCGCCCTCTCTCCCTCGTAACGGACGCCCACGAATGTTCGAATTTTTTCTCCGCGGGACGTAAATATCCCGGGGAAAAAAGGAGGATCGACATGTAAACAACGCCCCCCTCCCCTATAAACGGAGGCGCTAAAAGACTTTTTAACGTTTTTCTTCCCGCTTTGTCCGGCGACCGATCGAAGGAGGGGGATACGAATTTTCGAAAGCCCGGTAAGGCACGCCTCGTTCCCCGGGAGGTAGTTGGCATTCCGGAGACGTGTACGCGTTGTCTCGGATGACGTCTTAACAACTACATCGTTCGAGCTCGAATTCCCGTCTTTTAGGTGCGGATTTGAATATCAAGACGTTATTGCGAGTGGGATCGTTGGCTCGGAGGCGTGACACGATCGTTCGCGCTTTTTTCCGCCGCTCGTTCACGATGACGTAAGGGACTCCCGAGATTCAATTGGGTCCGGAATCGGCGCCAAAATCGTCTTCGAAGTAATAACAAAGGTCAAGTACGAATTTATAATCTTCCCGGGCATTATGCAGTCTTTAACACGAATAAACAGAATTTGTTTTCATTACCTTTGAAATAGCTATTTTGTGCTTACTTTTCACCTAATAGCAGTCTTTGTAGGGTTTAATAAGGCGTAGCTGGAATAAATTCCATTATTTGACAGGAATCATGTCTCAGCATATTTCATTTAATCACAGGTATGAGCGGAACAAGAAAGGAAATGAAAGAAATATTTTTATTGTCGACTAACGCAGATTTCAATTCGTGGAACCTGGCTATACTGTTACACCTAGTTACATTCTTTATCATTTTGGAAACACGGGGAATCCGGAATATGTACTGTGGTAATTTCTACGAACGATTTACAATGTAAATTTCTGTGTATCCTATAATAAAATACAATTTTTTAACGTGTCTCACTCATTACGTCATAGTACCAGAAGCTTACTTGGTATTTCAATAGAATATGTTAGAGCCATTTATAAGCTGGAGTTTCATTAATTTATCTCATTAATAAAACTGCCTTATTAATGCTGCCTCCATGTATGATTGTTCTCTTCAACAGAAACAGCCCTTCCTTTTGGTATATTTTTCGAGCCTTTTGTATAGAATAAAAATTAACGCATAGTGTGGAAAGTGGAAATACAACTAGTTTTCAAACCTCACATTAAAACTGTGCCGATCAATGGAATCATTAGTATTTCAAGGTGAGGTATATTTTAAGGAATTCGTGTTATATAATAGAGTAAGATGACGAAAGTGTCTCGTGCTTCTCCGATTCGAATTCAAATTCGTAAGAACGTTCGTTTCGTTGCTCTCATTCTGATGCCGATGTTACAATAGGATTTAGGTTACAGATGATTTGGATATTGAGGTGACTGCGAGGCCATCGAATGGGATGGTCGATGGATCGGTCAGCAGCGACAACGGGCCATTGTGTCTTCGGCTTCCCATCAGCGTAATTCGTTCCCTCCCTTCCCGCTCACCAAAATATTTTCTCTGCCACGCCTCGCTGACCGTTGCTTACCCAGCATTCCTATTCATCTTCCTAATGCAAGTCGAAAAATTCGATATTTCTCTTCAACCGATCGCTCGCTCATCGTTAAGTGGTTCCGTAGAAATAGACAGTGTATTCCAAATTTATTTTCTCTTTCGGAAAAGGGCCCGAGGACTTTCCCACGGCGACTCTAATTCATTTACGATGAAAAGCATGCAATTTTTTTTCAATTTTTTTTGTAGTATTGTTCAATACACTCAAAAGGACGAATACTTATCTTTGATGCCACTTTGCTGGGCAGTACTTTCAATCATTTAGATCCTAGACCTAGATTATCTCTCATACTTATACTGAAAGCATTCGATTGTGGTTTTTCGTTACCTTAACTACCTTTTCATCACAGCCCAATTCCATATATTTATACATACAATGACATTTTGGAGCAAACAAGGGTTTGGAGTTAATGAAAAAGCTTGACCTATGAGAATGCTTATCTTCTTCTGTACTTCATAAATAATAATAACTTACATGATGCTTTATTTGATAAATGCAGGATAACGATCTGTCGTATGTATGCATTCACTGACAAGTTGTCATCCACCAGGACTCAAGGTTCATTGTTGAAATAGCATATTTATGGATGCAGATTCTGTAGTCCAAGAGAATATTCTTATTATTCTGACATAAAGTGATGCATATTCTCGCATGACCGATCTTTGCTGAAAATAAAATGTTTCGGATGATCTCAAACGGCAGATTTTAGTGGTAAGTACCTGAGAAGCACGCGAAAAGTACTTGAAGTATGTATCAATACGTACGAAACTTACGTATGAAGCGATATCATGTTAGTTTTACTAAAGATTATATTTTTTTCAAGCTCACTTTCTTTAAGATTTTATATCGCGAAGGGTTAGCTGTAAGAAGAATCATCCTATCTCGCCCAAATAAAATACGCTATATTACTGTAATTAGTATATTGCGCTCCAATCTGTACAGGCGATGTGTCGGATGTTTACAATGGCAAACTTCGGAAAAAACTATGAATTGTAATTCTATTCATCAGATTCGGACATTCCCCAATGCGACGTGGTGAGGCTATTTTCGCAGAAATTAGAAAAATACTTTTATAGGATTTGATATCTTCTCAGGCCATCTTTGTGGCTAGAAAAACTGAAAGGCCGAATAGCGCCATGTTCCAAAGTGTAGTTCAAATACACTCGTATCTTCGCAAGTCCTACCTAGGCCTCTCTGTCAATATGCCTTATCAGAGAGAGATTCATAAAAACAAACTAGAGGGAGGGTTCTGAAATCCGTGCATGAGTCGCGTTGTATCTCCTGGATTTGTTTAGAAATGCGTCACGTTGACAAAAATATCGTGCTTTGTTAAAATAAAGTTGTGAGAAATTTTTCTTCTCCCTTTTAAAAACGTAGCTACCGTTACCACGTTTGAGTTTTCATCCCTTCTGTCGTCCCAAGAGACATGCACGATAAGAAATCATCCGCTTGATGTATACAATTTCCTCATTATTTTCCTTGATTCAAAAGATTAATACGGACGCGAAGTTCCTTTCACTGCATAGAGGATTTCAGATCTTTCCCGATTCGATAACAGAGAAAGAAGTTCGTATCGGACGATCGCCCAGTATTAGAAGCAACCGAAGTATTCCAAGGAAGATTAAGAGGGAAAAATAAACGGATGTACCGGTAAAGATAAACTTTATTTTCTGCGAACGAGAGCAACTTAGGATGTATTGCGAGTGATAGGTCACTAACCGAGTGGAACCTTGAACTTGAGAATGAATTGTTTGCCTGTATCGAACACTTCTTTTGGCCGACTGCAAATTGAGAAAGCTTGTGGGCGTTTTAAAGAATACTGTGATAGATTGGAAGGATTGGCGCCTGGCCCAAATGCAATGTTTAAATCAGACTGGGCGCATTAGGATAACTGAAGGTCAATCTGAATGAGCAGAGATAGGGATAGGACAAAGACAAAGATGTTCGCTACCTCTCTTGCTCTTTACAATCTCTACACTTTACGAATAATCAGGGGAGTAAGGGATGTAAATGGACTTCAGAAAAACGGTTGGTGGGTCGAGAGGTTTACAAAGAAAGAAAAAACATTATACATGTACGAAGAAAAGCTGAAGTAAGTGGAAAATTTCTAAATTCAGATATTCTTTCTTAGGGTTAAATGTGCATTAATTGAGTTAGAAGAAGATATGCAGTAGCTTAGAAAGCGAAAGTAACTGATGACGGAATGCGATGAAAAAGTTCTAGAGAAGACCTATAAAATATAGTCCTCCGGATAATGTGTTTTCCCGCAAAGGTATGAAAAATGAACTCAAGGGAAGGACATCTAACTATCTAATCGAAGTCTCATGATGCTCATACCGGAAAAATAGTTATTTGGTAAGAATACTAACGAGGCAGTGAAGATGTCCAAGAGGGAAAATAATTAGACGGAGGAAATAAAACGGAAGGAAAATGGAGCATTAAACATTTAGGCAATGATGAAAGGCAAAGGAAAAAACAGGGTAAAAGTATTAATATTTTTCTTTCACTTTCCTATAAAATACATTCTTAAATTTATTTAACAAAACCAAAAAGTGAAATTTAGGCATCCCAGAAGATAATTCTTTCATAGGGATTGCCATCACTTTAAATAGAAATTGACATGTTTTTCGAGATACATGTATAACAAAACAAAATCTTTTATGTAAAACGCCTTGAGGCTATAATATAAACAAAGCATAGTGAGATATAAATAACAAAATTAATAAAGCGCTAAAGAAAAAAAGAAAAAAAGAAATAACAATATTCATAATTACCTTATATATAATTCTATATCCTTTTGCAAAAAGAGCCAATTCTTTAAATTAGCAAGAAAAATTCTTTCATTGAGTGGGTAAGTAAGACAATAGTTGCAAGATGATTAAAAAGTTATGAGTTTATTACTATTTTAGGAAATTGCCTCAAATTTAGGACACATGAACTTGCGCAAGGATGAAAGAAGGCGTGTCTGAACGAACTTCCGTTCGGATGTGTCCTATAGGAAGGATTTTCTCCACTCAAATATTTTTGCATTGACCTTCACATCAGTGCCTCTCAAGAGCTGCTTGCCTCCCTTTGTCTACTTATCACCGAGAGACCGGATGCCACTCACTGGACGCCAAACACGCGTGCTGGCTCTTTCTGCCTCGCACGCATAACCAATCACATTCTTCTGGCAATGATGTCACTCCTTCCGAAGCCCAGCGAGAGAAGATAAAAATTTCGAAAACACCCCAAATGCAAGTGGTGCTCTTGCCACACCCTCGGGCGTTTCTAGGAAAGAGTATGTTTCATACACTCCCTAAAGTGAATCTGAGAATTCGTCATGAGAATTCCCTTTAGGATTTGGTGTCGCTTATTTGGAACGTTTTCGCTTTTATTCGTTACGTTTCGCCCTCGATTTTTTTCTGAATCTTCGGTTTTTCTCCGTCACGAAAGAGTGGACTCTCGTTATAGAGTTTACCCCCTCTAAACTTTGTTTCTTGCGTCGGAAATGGCTTGTATCTCCCACGCAAATGTCGATAGTTCCATAAAATCGACTGTATAGAAATGCTTTTACTTCGTGGAGATCTTTTAAAGGGATGAATGCAACACTTTAATGCAGACATTTCTATCTACTGGCAAGAATATCTAAACTGTTGGAAATTTATTTATTTACTTTTTACGCTGCTGTTAGAGAGAAGTCTGGTGGCAGCGTCGAACAACTAATATTAATAAATAATAACTGGAAATTATTCACACTTTACTTTAGATTGGGATAAATGAAGAAGAGTAATATTACCAAAAACCATCAAGAAATATGCGTATAATTTTTGATGGTGTTATTATCTACTTACTAAAATAAATACTAATAAGCTCGCTATTATATTTTATACATACTAAATTCATGGTAAAGCATGCAAGTTTTTCAGGGTTCCTGATAGACCTTCAATGTAAATGTAAATCGAATACAACTATTCAAAATACATTACGGAAGCGCATATCTACTTAATCGAAGTTACGTTTGAAATGAGTGAAGATCCCTGAAGAAGGATAAGAACTTAGCCCCTTAGAAGGAACCCGCTTAAATCCAGCCTCAAGTAAATGCAACATCCGCTTTGTCTAAATTTCCGATATTAATTATTTCCTTTTTAACTCCATATACATGCCTTTATCTTTCTTTCCGCTTCCTGCCTAGGAATGCCTTTAAGACACTTTCAGTTTTTCGGGAGTACCGCGAGATACCTTATAAGGTTACAATTGGGAGAAACAGAGCTATGACAACTGTTTATCCGTCTTCCTAATTAATTCAGCTACTTATCGATGTAATTTCTCAAAATTCGAACATTTTGCTTCGCAAAACTAGCAATCGAATATACTTAGCCGTTACTAAAGTATAGCCGGCGGGAAAATCATTAGGAGTTTGTCGAAATACGTGAAACATCCATCTAGCATCCTGCATTTTCCTGGACCCCTCACTTCAACAACACCATTGCCTAATACCATAGAAATCTTTAAAAATCATGCGAAATTCTGATACTATAGAATAGGAAAAAGTAGAACTGTGCTTTGATCTACGAATGTAATCACGCTCTTGTTACAGCTGTATGTATGTAATTTTAGTATTAAATTTAGTTTATTCCAATCAATGACATAAATAAAGAACCAAAATTTAATTTAATTCAAGATTCCAAAGTTAAACCTCCAGAGGGGCATTTTGCTCAATTATCGTACATTCTTTCTAAACCGATTCCAGAAATAATTTAGATTTAACATCATCCCTACTTAATTTACCCGATTAACTTCTCTAATATACTGAATAAATTATAATGAGTTACATTTATTTAGTATATAACGAACTGTCGTATGTATTCACTTACAACTAGTCACTCCCCCAGAATTCTAGGTTCATTCGCCAATGGGCAGGGTTTAAATGTAAATGTAAATAAATTGTATACTGATTCGGAGTATACGATACATGGGATGTTTTCCAATTAATGAGAATTGAATAGTTCGAACGATTGTTCCTAATATTGTTCATGCTGTCATATCCTGACGAATGGAATATTTTTATTTGTCATTTGATAGAGTACAGAGAAAAATTTATCTTTCATTAATTTTTTTCTCAGTCTTGCTCATGGTTGTGATTATGTGAAAGTTGCTGAATAATTACATTTATCATGGTTTCTTCTTATAGAATGCCAAGAGTTACTCGAGTCATTGTGTTTCACTTTCGTGGAGATGTTCCACTTATAGCATTCCGCCACGGTTATGAAAGCAAGGGCAAACTACCTCACTCCTCATCCTGCTTAGTGAGCTTCATTCCCCTCTACTAGCAATCATTATAGACCGTTCCACCTTAAGTTGATAGTATGGGAAAGCTTATGGCGTTCATTCCCCGTGTATTTCTCCCGTAAGAAGGATGACCCATGTTGCCATTTACAAAAATTTACAAATCGGTAGATAATAAAATCATTTATGGTGTAAATATAAAGGATGAATACATAGCAAATGTTTGAGGGGGTAAGGCACCAGCCAGCCTTCGGGCTGATTACTTTACTGAGAGACAAAGCTAAACCTCTAGATGAACATGTTGCTGAATTGTCATGTATCTTCTTTCAATAGTAATCCAAGAGTATAATAAATATTTTCTAGCTTAACTTGGTGGAACCATAAATAAATAAATGTGAAACATCTTGCGGAAACTGCCAAATAATTTCATATTTAACATTTCATTAAATCCAAGAAATGATGTGGAGTACGTGCGCAAGACTTCCAAGAAATGATAATTGAATTAGTCGAACGAATGTTGCCAAAGTACTCGAATGTATTATTTCCGAAACTATTTTTCGTTGCTCCGCCAGAATATTCCGCAAACGCTAGCAGAAACAATAAGCATTCCTGAACAATTGCTGATGAACATGACCAGCAATAGTAAAGCTCTTGAGGACGGTCTCCACACGAGGAAAACCAGATTCAATCAGCGAATCGTAATATGTCGGAGTTCTGAGTAAGCGCCCGATAAAGGACAGAGGAATAACGTTATCTTAAGACCGATAAGATAATCGCAGGAATGCCGCTATCGGATGATTCGTCCCTGTGGTGCTGGTGACGATACGCGGGGATGAGCGGGGATAAGCGGGGAGAGACGATAAGCGGGGAATGAGCGAACGGATGAATGAAGAGGCGAAATAGAGGACGCAAGAAAGGACGAGTCCAGGACGAAATGTTTAACTTTCCGCTCGAATTGGGTCGGAGACTCCGGGCGGAGATTTTCGTCGGCGACTTACCTGCGGACGCGTCGGGAGAGATAAGGCGATCACGAGGAAATTGATGTGTTTATCGGGATTTCAAAACTTGACGCACAGTGGGCTGAAATCGAAAAAAAAACGGACATTGTGTCAAAAATGGTTTATTTGAGTGCGGAACTTGAAACGTCACATAGTTATTATTATTTATTGCAAAAAGACAATTTTATGTTTCCGTTTGTCGTTTTTTAATGTAGCCAGGCGTCAAAAAGATACAGGGTGGCAAACTTGAGAAATTTTCACAGAAAATGTCTTTCAAGTTCCGCACTCAAAAAAACCGTTTTTGACCCAATGTCCGGGTTTTTTCGATTTTCAGAAATGAGTCGAATCGTGCGGGTCTGATTGAGACTCTTGCCGAATGCCTTATCATGGCAGGATTGAAGCTGACCGAAGTAAATCGAGGAAATGAATGTTTGGTATTATTGAGTCTGGACCACTGTATACCATCGCTTCAAGATCAAGCGAATATTTTTGTAGGATGAGGTAGTGGAAGTTACTTTGTACTTAAAAGTGAAGTGAAAGAAAAAAACCAAGGATAACCGGAAGTGAAAAATAGCGACATGACTGGGAGTCGAACCCAGGTTCGACTCCCAGTCGAACCTGGCACTTTCCGGCCAGGTGATCTTATCACGAAAGCACTCACTTAACAAAAGTGGAATTGACATGGTCTGGTAGCGGTTGGAATAACGCAATCGTTCGAGTCCTGTCGCTATTTGTCACTTCTGTTCATCCTTGGGAATCTTTTTCATTTGTCTTTCGGTACAGGATTGAGAAAGATGTGTTCATTTCCTTTTCTTCGATCTTGCTCATCGCTGTGGCAATAGATACTTACTGTTAGATATGAGCGATGCTGAATGATGCCATTTATTTCTATAATTACTAGGAAGATTTTCTTTGTTTAAGTGTCACTTTAAAGGTTCACACTGCTGCACTTACGTTTTATTCCATTGATAGCATATATAATCATTGTCAGTGCAATCAAAGGCAAACCACCTCAATCCTCTCACATGTTTTACAGAAATGGGACTACCCATCTTCTTTGCAAATTAGACTGATTTTCTCGATAGTGGGGGATGTCAATCATGCGATTTCGAAATATCAAAACTTTTTATCGAAATATATATACTGCATTTGTAGATATCGATTGAGCTTAAAGGAGATTATCGATTATGACAAAATGAATGAAATAGTTATATGTTATAGTTATATGAAATAGTTATATGTATTTCATCTTCGCTTTGTATTCTTTTGTCGAAATGCGATTTTTCGCCCCAAATAGGAAAATAATCATAATTATTGCCAAAAATTGTATATTCTAATACCAGAAGGAATTTAAAAATAAATAGTTAGTATTCGATGTATTTTGACCAATTTGAAAACTTGTTGTACATTACTTACGTATAAATTGTACTTACGGATGCATACAGTGAATGATTCCTTGGCCGATAACTCCCTTACTCTGTATCCGAGATAATGTCACTATATTTTCGTATGATATTCTTTCTCCCTTGATACTGCATGTCCTATGTGAGTTGTACGCATTGAACACACTTTAAAAGCAGTATATTTAGGACTCATGACGTATAAATTCTATCATCGTATAAAAAAAATTTCTATTCGATTTGGAATAACCATGTTGGTGGTATAGGAACTTTTGGCAGGAAAGGTCTCGGGTTCTACTCACTGTGTGGGGCCACCGCCCGAACATCTGGCGATGAATGTGAATTGACCTGAGAAAGGGTCTCTGTCCCCCTAAAACCACGAAGTTAAAAGCTCCTCAATATCAGATATGAAGGAGGAAAATTCTGGTGATGAAAAATCATTTCCCTCTCTGATGCTAATTATTATTGAATTTACGAATTTGGCTGAGAAATTCATGAATCAAACGACTTCAGTTAGACTATATTTGGAGATGTTTTACTATTCACGGGTGCTCGTATGTGAACGAATTCGTTTGAAGCTTTCATAAACGTATGCTATTTGTATAACCCTACATCGAATATTTTTTGTACAGAATGCTGTTAATTGTGTATAAGTATTATATAATTATTGTACCTATATAAATTACCTTTTCTGGTTTTCGTTCATCTTGTTCTGTACAGAAAACAGTCCGTTTGTCAATCCTAATTACATCTCCCTACTGCATGTAATCCTAATTTATTGTACACGATTTAACTTTAGAGGCCTGAATTGATGCAGCCATATTAAGGTAATGCAAAAACTGGACTGAAAATAGTATTAATGGGCTAAAAATAGCCTTAATGGAATATCTAATGTAATTGTTAGTAGAAGTAGTGTTGCTGAAAGTCATAGGTCATTTCGCACATGAGCCTCAGCAGGAAACCAAACCCGGGACCGTTTTCCACAAAGCCAAACGTGCTGCCCACTTGGGTATCCGGGAACCCTAATATTGTTGTCCGTACCAGTGATAATACAGTAATATCTGATAATCGAAAGCCCAATTTCATTGATTGTCATAAAAGGAAAGTCGTGAAAAGAAAATTGGGTCGAACTTCGAATCCTCCTCCGGATTTAAACATAGAATCGCACATTCCGTCTCGAACTCTGATAGCATTTTTAGGTACGCCGGAAAAGCGAATTAGAAGACAAATTTTGGGTCACAATTTGACCCGAATATACTTGAATATGACGGATGCCAGAACGAGTCAGAAATGCTATTCAAGGCTTTTAATGGCCGGCAGTCTTCGCGATTGTTATTCATGGGCGAATCGAAGGAAAAAACAATTTGGTGATTCCGCGCACATATACAAAGCGATTGCATGCAGATTTTATGGCAGCTTTCAAAATTCATCGGCGACGCCCGTTTTAATAATTCTCGGAGGCAAGTGCGCGATTTTCTCAACTTACCGGATGAAATCCCAACGCCGTATCCGGCTCGCGGTTCTTTGTTTAAAGTCTCCAACATGGCGCCTTCTGATTGTTATCAGCGAATTAAATGGCGGCTCGGAAACGTAGCATTCTTTGAGTTATCTCCCCAGCTGCGAGAGAGATAATTAAAAATGAAAATTGACGAGCGTATTGTGAAAATAAAGCGTCTCACTCGCTAAGCGTGGATATTTGTTACGTTTATGAATGGTAAATATTAAATTATTTCATCGCAGATTTTATATTGCACGGGATTTTGCGGGACATACTATTAAATTAACAGACGAGGTTGGAATACAACTGTCTTTCTTTTACTATTGCTTACCGCTACTTGCCTTTAGGAAGCTGAGCCTACAGGACATAATGCATGATAAATAAAAATCAGAAGAATTTCTGCTAGGAAAATCTTGACCCTAATCTAAACCTAGCATGTAGAAACTTTGCCATGTTTGATATTCTTAGATCCTAATTTTGTAACGGGGGAAGAATCCTACGTGCCAAAATGTTAATGTGAAACTTATATCTAAAAGGAACTCGGCTGTGTTAATACATTAGAATTAAAAAGCTGTGATAAATCGTTTATTCATCATCATATGACCTGTAGAAATATACTTGCTATTAATATATATGCCGGTAATATATCTATTTAGAAATATTCTTGATATGTCTGCAAAATAATAAAGCTAATAATAACTCATAATTATGAAGAAGATAATCCTTCAACTTATGTATTTATAAACGATGGAATGAACCCCTTATATCCCAGCTTACCACGGTTATAATCAGTTACAGAAATTTACCAAAGAAATTCAAATGTTGTCACGATTTTATCTTCCGAAATACATCTACGCTAGTCTCTGGCAATTCTCTACCTCATGACTATCGTAAGCATCTATTGAAAGAGGAAGGTAAGGGCTTGAATGCTTTGCTTGCCCTGGCATGCGTCCCACGTATCTCTATCATCCTAGATCTGTCATTTTTGGTCAGATTCAAAATTTCGGAATCGCAAGCTGCACAAGTCAAAGACGAAAAACATCTCTCCTCTTTCGCAATGGGAATAAGAGGAAAGGACTTTATCAAGGGACAGGATGCTCAATGTTGCAATTGACCCGAATGGGTAGAGAGGGGAACGAATTTCCGTAATGACCATATAAGGCGATCCTCAAGAGTCCTCTCCTCGAATTGGATCTCAATAGGAGCATTCCTCTGACAAACAATGCGACGATACCCATCTCCGGCGCCTATCGGAGGTGTGGAAATACGCGATCTTTATCTGCGATAACAGCTCCGGTCGTTTTCACTCGACACCGGCGCTGAATTTCACCGTACAGATAAGGTAATTCTGGAAACATTGCAAGACGGGTTTATCTGCTATCACACGAAGCATTATGAAGTGTTGATGTAATTCGACGTTTTCAGAAATGAAAGGGAATTCAAATGACGATCGTATCTTTACATCGCGATATATCGTGATTCATGAGAATTATCGTCAGTGGAAAGATTTCAAAGACGACGATAATGCGAAAAAACGATGAATGATTGACGTTTTATTCCGCGAATAGTTCTGTACTTTTAATTGCAGCTTCGAGGTTCAAAAATAAGGGAGCTTGAGCGCTTAACTGTCTGCAATTCGCATTAGTTCCTTTGAAGGCATCGAGTTAACGAGCTTCGCTATTTTAATTTACGGCGATTGGTCATGGAAAATAGCTCAACATTTTTTATTACTAATTGTTGAATTGCTTCAATTGATGGTCTGTGCACCGACGTAACGGCGCAAGAGAGTGATTCTCCACCATCTCCTTAATTTTTGGAGTGAGATTGATTTATATTATTTATCCACATTCATTACCATTTTAAAGCCATGGAACAGGATTTTTGTTTCTCATGAATCTCACTTTCATATGACTGTAGCAAAGTTTAAAATTTAACTGGGAGGTCACATTTAACAGAAATTCTTATTCGGTCCTCGATGTAATTTTTTTCACTTGCTGTGTTGTATGTAATGATACTCAAAAGGACAATAAAGTTTATTCAGAATATACTCTGACCAAAACTTCTTTTCTCCACCTCAATTGTCTACGTAACTTTTGAATAGGAAAATTTGCATGAAATTTATAGAGTTAAGACATTTCCATTGGGCGGTGCGGAATTTGTTTAAGCTTTTTAAGATTTATTTCAATCAAGCGTTTGGATATCATTGCTTAAAATAATTATATTTGAGAAAAAAAAATATGTGCAAAAATTGTAGTGGCCATTTCGAAGCTACTGGAAGCTGTCTATCTTATTATAGTGAAAGATTTACAAATATCTAAAATACATTTACAGGAAGAAGCAAATCACCGGCCGTGGTGTCCGAGTGGTTAGCGTGCTCTCACGGTATCGCTCCAACCGGGTTCGAATCCCGGCTAGTCGGATTTTTCCGATTATGGAATGGTCTTGTGTGATTTCTGTTGTTAATACCTACCACTCTAACAGTTCATAAAATGGACGTTTGTGGGTAATGTGAAATTTAAAAAAAATCGACGAGTCACAAGACCTCAATATTACTCTTATTTACTATTGGCTTCAAATATATCTTATTAGCTGACGGTGCTCCGCCGTCAAAAGGAAATCTTTCCTACTTTTTATTTAGAATGAAACCTTTCCTTACTATAATTACTATATTACTATAATACTTACTTGAACTATATTTATGAAGACGTCACAAAATCCCAGGGGTCTCCAAACTTCTCAGCCTGAGGGCCGCATTAACTATCAAACAACAGTTTGGGGGCCGACTACACCATCGAGATCCAAACAAAAAAGAATAATTAATTCATAATTCAATATTATTAAATATAATAATTATTCTGTTTTCATTCGGTAAAAACGTTACGTCCACGTAAGCGGCGGATGATCTTGGCAGGATACACGTAAGTTTCCGTGATTTTTTCCCTGTATAAAAAGGTCTCTAGTAGTTTGGAGATCCCTGGTTTATCCCAAAAATTTCAATTCTCAATTTTGAGTTCGTGAAAATAGGGTTCGTTTAATGCGCGGGAGCGACTTACAACTTGAAAGAATTTGCTAAGTCGGAGATTAGCAAAAAGGTAGATTTATTTTAACTGCCGATCCATTCATTCACCCACGAATGTTCGAGAAGAGGCTTCAAATTGCCGAATAATCTCTTTCTCGATATCTTGACGGAGGACTTTCTTAGTTCAGCGCACTGCTTTTGCAAAGTCACCTCGAACCCATTAAGAAAAGTACCATATCTTAGTGTGGAGACGATACCCCATCTACGTAGTCCTATTTTTTCCGAGCCTGGTTTCATTCCACGTTTATCTCATTCCGCTATCGTGGAAGTGGTTAAAAAGCTTCCAACTTCAGTTGCAAAATCTCGCAAATCTTCCTGTTACCGCCCCGCTCTATCCCGTGAAGTGCATGAATGAGTAGCGTTTAGAATTAGAAATCTATCGTTACTTATTTTAGATATTAAGTTTAATAGATGGTCTTTTGCTCTTAACCTTGTCCACCGTTTCAACAAAATTTCTTCGAAGACTTTTGCTCGCCGCATTCGTCTCTATAAACTTGCATTCGAAACGCGATCCCTCTCAAATCTCATCTATGCAGTACAATCTATGACTCTACTAAACGAAATTGTTACGAACGATATTTTAAAAATATTCTTTTCTACTGTGACTGATTGTAACGCGTGGAAAATCGAATTCCACTCACACTAAGTACAAACCCATACTTCTGACAATGGATTAATTAGGAAAAAAATTATCATTCTCTGTATTGAATTAGCTGGATCAAATTTTATGTTGAAATGCCTTCCCAAACCACTAAATATTTAAGTATCAAGCATTTTCTAACGGCTCGATTCAAAATAAGAATGAAATTCTGACAACTTTTAATTATTTGTTTCTGAGTTATTTATCTATTATAACTATAGTAGATGTATTATTATTGAATCATCGCATTTAATGTTTTTTTGATATTCCGACTACAACTTGCTCTAAACAAATTTGAAAGAGATTCCATAGTGACATGCGAGAAAAGCATAAAGTATTCGGTTGCCAGATAAAATAATACAGCTCAGAAGAAATGTTATTGAAATTATGAGGAAGAAAGAAGTTTGTCAATATTTGTCTTAAATAAGTAAAAACTAAAAACTAACTTCTTTGAC
Source organism: Sympetrum striolatum (assembly GCA_947579665.1). Classification (NCBI taxonomy): domain Eukaryota; kingdom Metazoa; phylum Arthropoda; class Insecta; order Odonata; family Libellulidae; genus Sympetrum; species Sympetrum striolatum. The sequence goes on from OX388341.1 coordinate 51,822,295, forward strand.
GTAATACGACGTAATTCGTACCTTAAGATATCTAGCGCAACCTAATGGAAGCCATTCATCATTTATTGAACATAATTACTACAAAATTTACTATATACGTTACGGTTTCGAGGTTATCGTTCGTAATAATAAAAAGTTTCCCTTAACAATTACGATAAAAGAGAAGCATTTACGGCCAATCAATAAAATTAATCGTTTTTTCAAATCTTTTATAGAAAATACGTAATTTGTCTGTAAAAAATAAACGCGTTATAGTGCGAGAGGAGGGAATTTATTTTTGGGTTTTTGTAAGTTACGATATTTTTGTATTAATTCTCGTATTTCCTTGCTACTTTGAAGCACTTTAAATTTAGCCAAAGAGAAAAATCGCATGAAATTACTTCAAGACTGATTCAGTTTAAAGATTCTACATAGGTTTCAATAAAATCACAATTATTTACCGGCAGTAAGAAGCTGAGGCGTCTAATCGAACGCAAAATCTATATCCTCCTGAAATTTGGGCCAGAACCGCGATTATACGCCTTGGTGTGAATTTTCAAAAGTTAAGACTAATCGTTTTTTTTTTAATTTGTGAACAAGTATTAGAAACAGAGCATTTTTAAACGCTTACTCATTGAGATAACCTTCCCGTTTAACAAAAACTGGTTTTATGACTCCCAAAGCATATTCCTCTTGAGGTTCTGAGGAAACCCTTAATGAAAACATTTTCCCTATGAGTATAAGCTCAATAAAAGGGGCTATAAACATATATTATTTTGAAAATATGCAAAATATCACCAGAAAAACGCACAAGAAACATTTTTATGTGTCACTAAACAACCGTTTCAAAACTTACAAAGTGTTTATCTGTCAGTGGAGTAAAATTTCCGTCATGAGATCAGAATTTCCGGGATATTTCGCGAGCAGTTTATATTTTAGTTCCGAAGATAATTTGCGAAGATAGCAATATCGGTGACTCACATCCTGACACCAAGAGATTTGAGCTCCTTGAAAACCGCGGCGTGATTCACGAAAACATATATGTAATTAGATAAACAACTGTATTCAAATGATTCCCTCGGTTGCTCCGATAGATGATTCATCTTCAAAGGCCTCTTTGCAGTTAAAAAAGGCAACAGATTTCTCGCCGCGCATTCGCTGCATTCGGTTCGAGAACTCCGAGTGACTACGAAAGAAAAATATCGCTCCAAATAAGGACTCTAGATATTTCCTCTCAAAATCTTTCATGACCTACATCGATAGATTTGGATTAAAACTCTTAAATTCCATACAATGAATGATACGGTCATAAAGATAATTTCACAATTGTTGGTACATCGTTATTTTCGAGTGCAGTTCTTATCTCCGGCAGTTCGATGGCCAGTGCAGATGCCGCTATTTAATCTTAAGTTTTCCATCTCTCCATCCTTACTCTTCGAACGCCACAAAAGGTAGATCGCAACCCATTCGTATCGAGGTATTCCCTGTGGCGCTTCAGATCCTTTCTCTTTGCATGGTCAAACATGAAATTCGGCCATAAGCTTTCGCAGTGCCGCTTCGTCAGGGGCATGCCGCGATGTTTTCCTATCCTACATTCACGTGAGAGACCTTGCGATACACCTAAATGCAATAAATCCATGTAAATAACCCTTCGCCAAGTACCAACGAGACATATTCATAAGCATTCAACTCTTTCTATGTCTTTAAAACTTATTTATTTTTCTTCGCTGTAATTGTTGTCTGATTGGTAATAATTATAGGTAATTTTTAGAATGTAATAATGCGTATTTAAAAATAAAAATAATAATAGATCCAATATTAGATCTATTATTCTTTTTGTTTTTTTAATGATCTTCCACCAAGTGAAGGCCGAAACCATCAACGTTATGCGTGTTTAAGGTGATTTTTAACGTTTTATTGACGAATGAAAAACCTTCGTTTTGAACATTTATTACGATATCTATCATAATATCATGGTTTTGATGGAAGAGAAAACATAGATATTCAATCTCTCCCAAATAAAAGCTTATTATTATTGTATAAATTGTATATTATTACAATATATCATTATTTTATATGTATTTTCGTTCCCGCCACAAAGTAACGGCATAATGGCAATGGAACGGATTGCTTTCAAGTTCCCTACCGTATTGATGATCATTTATCTTGATTGAAAAAAGATCCAACTATTCCGTACCTGTCTATGATTTTCTTTGGATATAGATATATTGACACCAGCGTTTAATTATTCCACTTGGGCCTCTAGCATTTTCCGCACTACTGTTGCAGACCTATGGGCATAATGCTCACACTATTCAATTACCATTATAGGCTATAGCTTCTGTATTTAGAGGAAATATTGACGAAATAGAGACTTATTGGCTACTTTAATGTAAACTGCTTAATCTTAAATATACTGTGATGAATATTATCCAAACTTGTAGATTATCTTAAGGACAAATCGAAAAATCTCAAGGGTAAACAGACGTGAAGAAAGTCACAAGAGACCAGGACTCGAACCCAAATCCTCCACTTCCCGGACGATGGCCTTTACCATTCAGTGTACTCCTCTTTCTAAATCTATTACGGAATGATAGTATAATCAAATGTATAGTTTAATGAAGACCACTTTTACGTCAATTTATTTTTTGGGCTTTTTCTGGGTGATTAAATACAATTGATACCTCACCCCCTCTAACATTAGCTCCTAAGAACTAGTAGAGGGAATAAGGCTTACTAGGAATGATGAGGAATGAGGTAGTTTGTTAGGTTAGCTTTCCTCACATAGCCAGAATACTACAAGCGGAACATGTCCATGTAAGTGAAGGACAATGTCTCTACGAGTAACAATTTTCTTCATAGCCTGTAAGTAGAGACCCATTATTCAGCTTTACTCATATCTTCGTAGCCTACATATCGTCACAGTCATGAACAAGGCCGTGAAAAAGTAAATGAAAGATAGATTTTTCTATCCCGTATCAGAAGACAAATGAAAATTAATTTCATCAGGATATGGTAGTAGGAAAACTTACCTACCATGTTACCTTAAATCAATTCTTAATGCCTAAAATAACTGTTATCATGAATGTGATCGGTTGGTTTCAAATTTATGGCCTCACCTTGACCAAAATGAAATGTATATATACGCCGGTGTACCTCACGTTTTTATATCAATCCGGCCAATCGTTGCCGATGATGTCCTCAGACCCCCAATAGACGTTCCATTGCATTCGGCTACACGGCCGTGCTAAAGCCGACACCGCATAAACATCCCGACCCTTGTCATCACCGTTCCAGATACGCGAAAGAGGCTCCAACCCACTTGGTGGAGGTCGCGAAGATGAGAATGGCTCACGCATACGCGAGCATTCTTTCTTCCCTCGGCGTAATCCGCTGAAAAAAGGGTAACCTTGGGTGCAGTCGAAGTGAGAAGGAAAGTAAAGAGGCCATAGATGTCGAGGGGGGTCTATGGAAGAGGATTTTAATACTGGGAAAGGTTGGATGGAGCCGAGAGGAATGGGGTCACAGTTCGCCGAGGTTGAGTAGGGCGGAGGGTGGGAGAGTGAGGGACGGTTCGCGCTCCGGGTTATCCGTTACTCGTCGGAACGTTCATTTGGTCGGATAATCCAACGGACGGAGAATATGAAAAGTGGTGCAATGTGGGGTTTGAAAGTTGCAGCTGAGGTTGGTATATTTTGAACGCACGGGGGGAATCTAGTTGAGGGCGATTGCTCTTCCTTGACGATTTTATTTTATTTATTTATTTATTCAAAGATTCACATAAAGTTTTGCTACCATTTTACTGTTAATGCATTTATCAAACAAATTTAAAATAGATATACATCATTGTACGAAATAAAAATAGAAACAAAATAAACTAAAAATAACATATGTACACATACAGAATACGACCGAAGCAGGAAAATATGTAAAGAATTTACAGATCTTCATTTAAGAATGAGTCAAGCAACAGTCTGAAGGGGTCTATGGAGGGAGGTAGGGAATTCCGAAGGTTTGGAAGTCTATAAAGTAGGGAACGTTGAGCAAGGGACAATCTAAATGAAGGAACATGGAGAAGAGGAGTTAGTCTAGTTGCTGTAGGTGGAACATGGTAACTAAATAAGGAAACTAGTTCAGGGGAATCAATGTGGGAGTTAATTATATTAAATATGGATGAGAGATTGGCCTTGTTTAAAGCTTGTTTTAGGGATCTTAGGGAGAGGTATTTTAAGATAGTTTCTGTAGTGGTATTTCGTAGATGGGAACACGAGATTTAACAGTGAAAGCAAAAAAATTGAAGATTTGATTTGACTTTGCCAACCAAGGTAAAACTTTAGGCCATAATGAGGAGCTCAGGCTAAAAATAAAAACAAAACGTTAGAATAATAGCAATAACTAGCTAACTAGAGAGAACCAGGGTAGTGATATTTTAATAGATTTTCACAGGCTCATATATATGACAATATTACACGTTGCTATGTAAATTTAATAGGTTTACAAGATAAACAAGGTATTACCCTAAACCAGGGGACGCAACCATATAGCTCATGCGTCTGTTATTTCAATTTTATTTTATATGGACCATAAAACCTACTATGATACGCCATAATTTACAATAATGCATCAAACTGTATCAATAAGTAATAAATTCGCTCTCAAGATTTCATCGGTAGGTTGTTTTATATGCGTAAGTACTTATATTCGTAATTTGGGTATACATCGTGTAAGAAATTCATTCCTAATTTCTTAGTAGTAGTAGTTGGTTAAGGCGCATCAGCTGCTGGGTTATTTACGCCTTCTTGATTTCTCCCTGGATTCAATACGACAATATAAACATACCATGCGCCACTTTTCACGAATATGCAATGGGTTGGCCATAATTGCTCTAAAACGTTCCCCGTTAACAATTTTCATAACCTTCCCCTGTTTAACCGATATTTATGAATTGACACATATAATTTTTATGTTTACCCTTCATAGTGGAAATTCTTAATGGTTTCCAATACATTTCTAATAGAGATCCTATTGCTATCCTATAGATTTTTGGCCATTGGTTGCTATTGGTTTAAACGAAATCCTATTTTTTCCTGTTTCAAACAGAATCCTATTGGTTTCCAAATATATTCCTATTGCTTTCCTAATGGTTTTATACTGATATTCCTATTGATTTTCTAATGGTTAATCTTGATCGAAAGTGATCTCGAATTTCACGAATACATTTTAGAAACCTTAGATGATTTTCTGTAATGCGTCACGCACATCTTAAGTTGCACGTTTATTATCAGTAAATGACATTTAAGTTCCATAAACTTCTAAATTACAATGGTATATCTCAGCAATATTCTCTAATATGCTGGAGTTCAATAAGAAGAGCGAGCTTCTTAATACTTATACACACTAATAAAAACACAATAGAAAACCAATAGGCCCCAATAAGATGCTGTAAAACGTCCCAATAGGAAATTCCGAGCTTACGAATACTATTACAAACCAACAAAGTCACCAATAGGAAAACAATAGGAACTAACAGAAACGAATATAAGCAAACAAAAACCAACATAAACCAAGAGGAATATCTATAGGAACCTAGGAAAATTTTCAGCAGGGCTATTTATCAATTAAGATTTTATAATTTCATTTACATCGTATTGCGTAGAAACAGTCATCAGGTCTTCGCAAGTTCGCTCCACCATCAGCGGTTTAAATGGCAGTAATTTTCTGTGTTGTCTTATATTTTCCCATAGTTATCGTGTGCTGTTCTAACTACACGCAGTATCAATTGAAATTTAACTCGCATTTGAATATATTTATACATGGCCCACTTAAAGAAGTCAGTTAAGAGGAAAGATTTCTCAAACGAGATCAACTTTAAGAAATGGATGGCCATTACTGATTATGATGGATATCTCTATGCCATGCTTTCTTGCACCTTCTTGTTTTCACACTCTTATGCCCTTATATGGCCGAGAAAATCGCTCGAGTTCAGTTCATTTTTTCTATAGAGATTTCAAAATGTGAAAGAATGTTATCCTGCGAATGTTTACCTCTCCGACTGTTCGAAGTGAAGGGCAAACTTGCCGCTCGGCCGGCTTTAGAAGGAGCAATTTCCGCCTGTTCGCTTTGAGACTCCTTATTATTTGATTGTAAGCTATGATGTAAATGAAATAAAAAAATTCATTATTATTAGTGTGGGTTTTGTTTTATTTTACGTTTTGATAAAGAAAATACTCGTGTATTTTGCCAAGCTAAGCGACGAAAGACTATGTATATGCAAAATCACATAAATTTAATATAGTTGTTTAAGTTCTCATTATTTTGTCGTCTTACAGAATTACATATTTAATGATGGATTCGTCCTCTAATAAATCGAAGGCCACGAAAATATCGACTAGAGCAATTCAGCCCATCCCGTGGCTAATACTTGAGGAAGTTCAGTTTAACCTTGAGGAACCACTCAGTAAAATATCTGATGAATACAACAATAATGTGTATTTTCAAAGATTCAGCTTCGATCGAGATTGAAGGAGACCGATTGGTAGGAATCAAACCAGCACCAAGATAGAATCAATTCTTAAACAGGCCGGAACATGTATATTAGGAAGATTTAGTCTCAGCGATACGCGATGCAAATTTAAAAATCCTCATTTAAGCGTAGCGTTATCTTCAGAGCTATCAATTTGATATATTTACACCAGCGTTGATTTATTAAAATATATTATAAAAATGATAACAATAGCATAATTAATTATAATATTGAAATTATAATGTAAGTTATTGAATTACAGATTATTTATGGTAATGATGAATCATGATACGGTGCTCAGTTCATAAATGTTTTGCTTGGGAAATAAAATTAACTTTTCTCTGAGGAACGATCAGCGAAGATGCATGTAATAACGATTGGTTGTTTGACAAGAAAGGGCAATGAGTAGAGTAAATTCCTCTTTAGTTTAAACTGTAAATAAGTTGGCAAAAAATGGAAGGCGTATGCGAATATTTTGCAATGTTAAAGATTTGATTTTAAGAGGTTAAGACTGCAATCTGACATTTATCATACGGCAGCAAGATTCACAAATGAATGTACAGGTATCATCATACGAATAAAATGATTCCTTTAACTCTTAAAGGCATGGATTCCGAATAGTATAAGGATGAAGATAGCGAAATCGATATCGGGGGAGAGGTGACTCAAGGGTTTTGACTTGTCCCTAGATGAAATTCTACTGGCAAGTTATTACGACGTTTGAGCCACGGATCAACTTTATCTACAACGATGGCCTGTTATAAACGATATCGATTGCAGAGAGCGAGGCATGTTTATTTTCAGGGACCCGTAGTCGTATGCTCATCAATCAGCGGAATCCGCGGATACATCGGATGCAGGTATCTTGCACTCGTGTCACGGATGGGAAGAAGCGGGGGGCAGGAGGGTTCGGCAGATGGCACTTTGCCACAGACGGCTGCGGTGGATTCTTCACTACGAACGCCGTCAAAAACCACCTGCCGTACCCGTCCGGCGAACTCTCAATAGATTTGGAAGTAAAAGGAGTTTTTGCACCACCTGCTTTGTGTAGGTTTTGTAGGAAAGGAGCGATGTTTTGACTCGGGCACACGGTGCTGTTTGGTCAACCTCAGGTCTTTCAGTATTTTTCCTGGTCTATTTTTGCTCGTAAATTCTCCAGGAGTGAGTGGCCACCATGTTTAGGTACTCACCGTGAGCTTTATTTTTCGACTGACCAGCAGCTCGGATTGTTTATCTGCAGACTGTCCTAGAAGTCATTAGACGATGGAGAATTCCTGCTCGAGGAAGCCAAACATCACTCGGTGACTCTACAGAATTGACTAACCGTTATTATGCTTACTAGGTTCCGTTTCAACTGGGGAAAAGAATAGATCGTATATGCTTAAGAAATTCAGTGGTTTGACTGGATATGATATAATATGAATGAAAATAGACCTTGGGTACCCTTCAAAGAGTTTGTGCCATTCTTGAAGTGTTAGGATGGTGGGAGCTATCTTAATTTCCCTTTAGATTACTCTGGTAATATGTTTTGATTGAATATTCTTTATAACAGTCTCTGAGATTTTTTTTACAGCTGTTTAGTAGAATATTGTAGAGGCTATGCTAGATTATGTGTGCAGTTCTGTGGTTCGTAAGCATCCATGTCGATAATGAGATTCAAGCTCGACAAATATTGTACTAACGACGGAGCTCAATATGCTTAAATTCATAATCTCTAATTATTAAAATCATGAATGAGTTAATATTTAGAGCATAGTCAACAATAGTCGAGGGGCTCCCGGATAGTCAAGTGGGCAGCGCTGTAAGGGATTCGACTCCCAGTGGAACCCCATGTACGAAATGACCTAAGCTGTAGAAGCACTTACAGCAATTATAAAAACGATAGTCGGCTAGTGTTAATACTAACAGATATTTCACTTTGTATGCATCCTAAACTTCAGACGATGTTAAATTGATATTCCTGCACACGCTTTTCAGGAATCGCAGCACTAGTTAAAGGGTGGAAAAAGTTATTCCCGAACGAAAATGAAGGACTCGATGAGGAACTTTGATGAGCACCATCGTAGTAGACGGCGGAAAAAAAGAAAATTTCTTCGATCCAGGACGAGAGCGAGAGTGGTTCAAATAGGAAATTTCGTTTTTCCCCGCTGAAAAAATCCATTCGCGTTCATTTAGTCGGCCAAGTGGCTTGAAAACGAAAGCTTCGTGTCTGATCACGATGAACTCGACAATGGAAATTGCTAACTCTCGATGGTGAAAGTCTGTTTGCTTTGATTTAATCGGCTCGCGTATCGATTCCATGAATAATTATCGAGAGTGATTCATTATATGGGTGAATTGTCGATTGCGGATTAGTGATTCACACAATGATTATCTGTAAAGATGAAAATTATACGTTATTGTGCGTTTGTTTGACAATTTTTGTTACACATTGGACGATTGATTAATGGATCAAGTTTAGCACCGGAAACAATGTGTCTTGTATGGTAATAATACTCTTGAATATATAGTCTGAAAATTACGGAAGAATCTACTGCCATGAAACACAGTAAGGTTGAATCTTTAAGCCTAGAACTTTAAGAATTACATTCATCCCATGGCGTTTAAATAATTACAGAAATGTCCACATTAAAGCGAGAATCATTAGTTCTCTTCCACAATCAGAGGGTATGTGCGCATTAGGAAAAACTATTTAACATTTGACGCAATTTTTGGATGAGAAATCCATCAAACTCAATATACCGCCATGTTGGTTGTAGTTTTTTTTCAACTTTTGTATTTGTGTTTTTATATTATGCATCAGTATTCTATGTAGGTATTTTTACTTTGTTTCAGCCGAATTTATTCCCTCTCTATGGATGTTTTCCTTCAATGCAGTTTCTGCATCTACATTCAACAAAGATTTTTTCTCGTACCCTACTATTTTATATTTACTGTATTTGTTAATTACTGCAAAAATTAGAACGTCGTAAGAAGTTAGGTAGAAGGAAGGGCCCATATATTTATCTAAACTTATGTGTAACTTCAGTATTCAACGTTTCATCTCTCGTATGTTCCCAATGTTGATATGGTTGGAGTCGGTAGCTATGGACGGTGTCAACGATTCCAATTTAAGATCATATTTAGGCTTAAGCTGTGATAAGCACACAATATGACAGATTCACTCATCACATCAGACCTGAGCTTCTCCTTTTCGGAAGGTACGAAAAACAACGAAATAATATTAATAAACGTAAATTACTTGGGAAAATTTCCTGAACATCCCGTTGCGTCTTTGTATTCGAGACAAGCACTGGAGCATGGGTGCTTATTTTCGTCTCGAAGAACGTAATAAGTTACCATCCTCCGACTACAGTTCATCAACGGTTTCAAATTTTCAATTAACAATTCGTGAGTTAAACTATTCCGGAGGACGCCCCTTTCCTTGGGTGTATCCCTTTCTGTCTCTTTAAAAAATATCTGCGGGTATCCAAAAAGCCCTTAACGGAAGCATGGGAAGGATTTCCTTTGGAGATAAAGGTTTTCTAGTCGGAAGTGAGGACTCGTCTGACTTCTTTTCCTTCTGCTAGTAATTTGGTTTGCGGTTTTGATGACATATCCTGACTTGACGACACACTACGTTGACTTCTTGCATATCTCACAATTGTCATTATTAGCTTACGAATTGCCAACCATCACCAAAAATCTCACCAGCTCAAATATACATGCATTTTCACTTTATGCTATATATGTACTATGCCACGATATTATTATTATTACTTGCTGAAGCGCCCGTTTATTCTCAACGGGGTGAAAATAAAAATATTAAACACAAATAGTGAGCTGGTAATCTACCCTTCCTGACTGTAATTACGTACCTGCAATTACTGGTTATCTTCTCACAGAAAATTTCTCGTTATCCATCTAATACCTATATCATCCTCCTTAATCATCAGCTTTACGGGCCTAAAGTCCTCGAGTATTTTTACGAAATAAAACATGAGCTTGGATTCAACAATGGGATCGGTCGTCAGGGGGATGAGTTGTTTACAACCTCAAATTTTCACAAAATTTTCGTATATTATACCGATATTCTTACAAATTCGAATCTAAAGTAAGATTACACGAATTAAGTAAGAATCTTCATTTAATTTTCTTTCTTTCGGTAGTTGTTTCGTTAACGTGCGACTATTCCTGATTTAATTTTGCAAAAGAAATAAACCCTCCAGGTGATAAAAATTAGTTTTACGTGTATACTTTATGGGATAATATCTGAGCGATGTGGGTTCGAACCCTGTAAAATTGTCGAATAAAAAGGCGACAGTGATCCCTTCCAGGTCGCAGAAGACACGTATATAAAGTTTGAAGCAAATCGGACGAACGGTATGGCCTCCAATCTAAGATAAACACACAAACCCGCAAACACAAGCACAGAATTTCAATTTTATATATACAAATAGTATAAACTCCTGGTAAGCTGTAAGCCCGGTGGCAGTTTTTTCTACCTACATATAAACATAAAAGTTATAAACAAAATTAATGTGCAATACATACATGAGAAACAGACAATTCCCATACAACGGTTACATCCTTACGTACATATATAATATATACCTAAGAACTTAATAATGCATGCATAATATTATTTGTAACTGTTTTAATGTATTTTTCGGGGTTCATGACAGGCCTTCTCGGCTACCGTAGCGGTCACGGGGTAGAATCCTACCTTACATTACCCAGTCAAGCAATTCCTTACTTCACCAGAGATTCATAAATTGCTACAGCACACTGAAAAATTTTTAAGGAAGATTTTTTATTTTCAATCAAGGGCATTAAGAGGTAACTTATTCCATTCAGAAATACCTCTATTGAGTATGATTGGTTATGCATTCAAATTAAATATATTTGACCTTGGTTCCAATGAGAATTTCCTATCCGTGATATTTTTATGATTGAGGTGCAGATTATTTTGGTTTTAAGTTTCTCAACAGTAGACTCTTTGTAGTCATTTCACAGTTTTTCTGGAATGCTTTGGTATAAACTACTACAGTATTATACATCTAATACCTTTACTTCATCCTTATAGTCTACTTTTCTTCCATTTAATGACTTGTTGATGACGTAAACTGCATAGGATTAAAGATTTTCTATCATATTTAAGAGTGTCTTCAACGAAGTGGTTTTGAATCGTTTTCCATCGTCAGTCTAACAGTTTCTGTCTACAGTCAACTATTGTAGCATCGCCTGCCATCCTGGAGTCGATAAAAATATCTCCGTTGAAAGCTGCATCTACTATCTTCCCGTCCGTTTATCTCCCCTCCTTCATCCCCAAGGAGCGAAACATTGAAGACGCAGTTGAACTTGAAAAAGTGGCACTGCATGAAAAAGATACAAATTTTTCAGGACAAATTTAACAGCTAATTACTCATAACGTTGACATGACTTTGGATACTATTTGACGCCGTATATTATAACGTATTTAGTATGGAGTTTTTGCTCGGGAATTGTTAAATGATGTATTAGGATGAATCGCAAATGTGGGTATTGTCTATTCTCATCTTTTCTAAACAATGTGGTTGGATTATGGCTAATATGAGCTTTGCTTATAAATAAACATATTTCTGGATCCATAGATGTTATGATTTCGCGTCAAACTTTGTATAATACGCGATACGACTTTGCCTTTTACTACTTAAAATAGTCTAAGAGCAAAAATGCGAAAAGAGCTTGAACTACAATATCGGAAAATAACGTGTTTGCACGAATTAATTCAATTCCTGGATTTCCGAAAGCAGCAATAGAAGAAAAAACAATTTCACAAAAAAATATTTTATTTAAACTGCGCAACCGGTTAATCGCAATGCGACATCGTCGGGAATATGTTAAGTTTTTCCTGGATTTCCATTTCTTTCTTTGAAAGTCCTTTTAGTTTTACTCTCTGAACTCGCTCTTAAGTCTGAGAATGATGGCACTTCTGCGGTCATATAAAATCATTATCTTGACGCATAGTAAATTCGGGGTCGGACGCAAGGGGGAATGGACGACCGAAAAAGTTTTTCATTAAAATTGGATGTCTGACCTTTAACGAGCAGTTTTTGCGTGAGTGTGAGAAAAGATTTATTTTCTGTTTATTCAGCCATGCGCCTATATCTGGTTATCGTAGAGACATCTGCTTACCAACATTAAGGTCAATGTTTTCCGTTCCGTGTAAGGAACAGATGTGTTTGATTCATGCTTAGGTATGAGCTATGGATTGAGAGATTTAGCGATCCTAAAGAGAAAATATTTTACCTAACCCCTCAAGGAGCAAATGCTCAAAATCATAATAACGATTATTTTTATGTTCTGACTGTATAATACCACATATAGTATTCTACATCAGGGTTAGATTATATTATTTACGTGAATAGTGTTTAACTAATAAATAGAGAAAGTATGCAGCGGAGTTTACTCTGAACTCAGAGGTGTAGTTATGTTCCAAATTGGAATTTTAATTGACGCATAGGTTAAGTGGCAACATCATATTTTGTAGAACGTAAGTAACGTGTGAGTATCAATTCTATCATAAGACTTCGTAGAAACAATTCTGAAGGAATAGAGAATAACGTGGTATTTCTTCCAAAAATATTTTATTCATTTTAACGACCAGTTTCGGCTACAGAGCCGAATATTCAATATTCATCATATGAAGAATAATGTAAAATATGTGTATCGAGAAAATCAATATCGACGAAATGAACACAAAATGCATATCTGTATATCATATATGAATTTACATTCGAGGCTTAGGTGACGTACTGAAAAATCCGAACAGCTTTACAGAAGCTTATTATAAGGGTTCTCTGTGCGGATAAAATAAGGGAATCACATATTGGGGCCCTAATGCATTATCAGTACACCGGAAACAGGCCTGAAACGGCTAATAATTATTTGACGCTCATTGGACTGAAAGTTTGGCAAGCCATTTGTATGTATAGATCACGAATATAAGTATATCGAATGATCAAACTATTTTCCTCATAAAACATATTAAGTTATATTCACGAAAAAGAACAAGTTTGAATAACAGTGGTGGATCCTGTCATAATCACAAATTTACCATTTCTAGGAAAGCTCCAAATCTACACCATAAATATGATTTTCGTTGGAATGCACAAAATATATTAAGTCTCCGATTTCGTGCGATAATATAAAAAAAATAACGATGATCATTTCATATCGAATTCTAAGGCTTCTAATACTTAAGGCCCTAGCCAACGTGGTTCCAAAATTACAAATGAATATTTGGCGTCTGGGTGCTCGCAAATACTTCTTAAACGCCGCCCAAGCAATTTTCCAATGCTCTCTATTCGCTAAGAAATTTTAAACGTTTGGCACTATTTTTAATACCTCTGTGATATTACAGATTTAGAATGCTAAAAGGAGAACTAAAGGCTCAATTTGGCATTCAACCGATGAGGATGAACAATTCGTGATTCATATACTTTCTTAGCAAACATGACACAGCTCCGTAATGTAAATAACTCCTATGGCAGTTTTGTATCCGTCCAAAGATGGGAAATAATTTGAAAGAATATCGGGCATACAATCGCTTATGCATAACAATGTAATGAAGAGCATAAACAAGTAGGAAATAGAATGATAAACTATACCTTTATTAGATAAAAATAAATATCATAATATCAAAATCACCTCAGATTGTATACCAATACCAATAATAACCAATGTAGAGTTTAAATGCTAGGAATTCGCTCTGACAGAAAATAGTTTATATATAATTTTTATTACAAAATTAATTTCTTCGACATTAAGGGAACTGCCCTTGGAGGAAATATCTCCAATATCACTTATTCAAACGCTCATTAAATGAATTCCGCGCGCTTCCACGTAATCACTCCCCTCGTCGATTAATTTGGCGACCGGATTTTTATCTTCACGGAGGAATCGTTAATTGGGGATCCACGCTTGAAGATATTATTTCGATCCCGCGCTCCCGTTCATCGTTTATGGTCGACGCACTAATGTAATTAGCGCTTTCTTGCACCGATGAATGCACAAGCTGACCTCAAGACGGCGGAGATAGCCAACGTACAACATACTCCGCCACTTTAATGAGTGACTCGAGATCGAAGATTCTGGAAATAACTTTTTCGGAGAATGCACTCGTTCGTACGCGATAAATCTCTAATAAGCGCGAGCGACTCATGAATATTTGGTCTTACCTTGAATTCCGAGAGAAATGTGCACGCGGCGATTGGTCGAGCGTGGCTCATCTACAGAAGTGTACTCGGTGACTTCATCAGGCAGCCATCGCGCCTGCTTTCATATCCAGACAAACGCCTATTCGTATATCTCTCCATGGATTTTCCCTCGCGCATTGGGATTACGCGGCTGTAATTACGAAGGTTAATGGCGCGTGTAAATCAGGGACGGGCTGACCGATCCAAGAGCGTTCTTCAAGTGCCCATTGTTATAGTTTCGTGGAAGGCATTGAGGGGCCACGTTGGGTGCCTCGACGCAGTATGGTCCATGTTTTCTGTTTCTCTTCCCGCATCTTGCCGACAAGATGTATTCAACGTATTCCTTGGGTTAAAATTGCTGTCTTCCATGGTTAAGCAGCCCTTATCCACCAGACAGGGCCTCTGGGGTCAGAGGTGGGAAATCCTATCGAAATGCCATATGATAATTCTATAGGTTAGGCTTTTACTTTAATATTTGTACATGTTAGTATTATATTTTTGTATATGATTCTATTTTAAAATTTGTATAATTTTGTATTTTAATACTAGTATAGATTTGTATTTAATAGTTTGTATTTTAACATGTGTTTAGGGTAAATATAAGATGAGAAAAGTCTCAACTTCGCCTAATAAAGTCATTTATCTATCTATCTATAATATTTGTCAGAATGAGAAACCTGTAGGTACATACGCATTTCAATTGCTTCCAATATATTCAAATATTTTTTTGTTGAAATTCTGCATTCACAAACTAATTCATGAACATCTGAACTATAATTGAAAATGATAACATCGATGGTAGAAGGCCATTTAAGAGTGGAAAATCACGTCAATGAAAAGTAGAAATGAAAATCAACTTTACGTGAATATGATTTTTATTCCTACTTTTCCTGGAATGAAATATTTTCTATTTTATATCCGCTCGACGTCACTAGCTTGATTAGGAGACGAATTTATTTGAACGAGGGTATTTCTTTAGGAAGTCATGGAAAGGCCGCGACGAACGTCCAAAAAAGCAGCATGTGGCCGCAGGTTCTTCGCCTCTGTTCTAGGCTAATGTGCTCCTTTGAATCTCTTGGTGTGCCGCAAATTTTTCTAAGGTTGCAGATGTTTCCCATTGTTATATCATGGGTCTAGTTATCTTTGCGAGATATGTTATAGCTTTGGGGCAATCAGAATGAAGACTGCCAAAAAGTTTTGACCCTCACTTTGTAAACTTGCACCTCAAGAAAAAGACGTGGTTCAGCGTGCAATTAGGTCTAAGTTAAAGGCGTCTTGTAAGAAAAAAGATCAAGAAGTGCCGCATAGATGGGATAGTACCTGTAATATTTGCAAGTAATTCTTATTTGCATATAAGGAGGAAGAATGTTTTATTGTCTTTTCTTCTACGTTATTATTGGATGACAACATTTTCCTACAGTATATTGTTATTCATTTTAGGCTATAAACTAACGCAAATGTTAGGAAATATTAATTTTTATCGGATTTATCATGCACTACTATTTTACACTATCACGTACACACGCTTATTTTTACGTCTTACACAATTTCCCTCATTTTAATCTCAAAGAGGCTTATTTCTAACTTATGATCAAACTGATTGTCTTTATTTTTCGTGACTCAAAACGGAATTCTGTTTTTGATCTTTTTTGAACCGGAAATGCGGTTTGCTCTATGAGTCCTACTTATTCGAATGGATTTAATAGGCGGTGCTTTTCCTTCAAGAACGAACGCACTTCTGGGAATCGATGTTTAATTGCCGTGTCCATCACCGCCCATGGCTGGGATTAGCTTATCTCTAGGAGTCGAATTTGGATCTGCGAATCGGCAATGGAACTGACTGATGATTAAAGTACTGAAGGATCTAATTAGACGAAAGAAAGGAGCTACTAGTTGTTGTGGAATGCTTGCCTCGTTCAACAGGAGTGGTTCATCAGTGGTATGGAGTGGGTCAAACACCATTCTTTTGGTTGCTTAGAATAAATACGAAATATTCAAAAAGAATTTTGGTGAATGAATCAATTTGAGAGAATGCTATCAGCGTTACACTAATGATTTTGAGGAAAATTTATATTTATTCATCTTTGTGGTACATTTAATCGAATCTTTCTTATAAATATTATTCAATATTACAAGTGTCGTTTATGGAATTCATTAAAATGCCAATGCTCGTTTTTTTTAATAAGGGAATGGAATGAAGAATAACAATGCAAAGTCGGAAATGGCAATGGCGAAAGCTTTAATAAAATACGTATTTATGAAGCTATATTTTAATTATTTAATTGTTTTTATTTAATATAATATCTTTTCAATATCTTATTATTTAACATATTTTTTTTAATCCTTATTGGATAAAAGTATTCAGGAATATTCTCAACAAGTATGTTGTATGAAATGGCTACGTTAAGTAAGCTCTTAACTTGCCAGATAATTCCTGAACGTTTGTTTGTGAATTA
The DNA here is from genome assembly GCA_947579665.1 of Sympetrum striolatum. Classification (NCBI taxonomy): domain Eukaryota; kingdom Metazoa; phylum Arthropoda; class Insecta; order Odonata; family Libellulidae; genus Sympetrum; species Sympetrum striolatum. The sequence continues at coordinate 51,839,472 of OX388341.1, forward strand.
ATTAGTGATAATTTTACTATGAAATAATCTCTTAGTATGAATAATCCTCTTTAGATTATAAAATACTTATAAATTCTCAACCAGTACGTTGTATCAAACGAGTACGTTAAGTAAATTCTTGATATGCTAGACATTGTAGTAAAAGCAAGCTGTAATATGCGAGACATTTCAACGATTCATGAATGATAATAAAACTCGATTCATATCGGACGTGTAAATCCATCATTTTACAAGACCCTAATAAATTCAAATCATAAGGATTGTAAACGAATGTTTAAACTTGTGCCACTGAGGCGTGGAGCAGAGGAAGGCTAACTGAAGATAGTCAAGGTCAGCTCTCCTGTGGAAGCATAATTACGGCTTTAATATATTTGGTTCGGTTGTGCTTTCATTACTCCATGGATGGAATTGCTGCTTTCGGCATCACGCATGAAGGGGCCGACGGCACCTTTCCGGCAGCAGGTGCTGTATCGTTTTCCTCAAGAGAGAACTCAATGAAATGTTCGGCTTCGCTGGGACTGCACGCGTATGACGTCATGCTTCATTCAGATGGCTGCAGTTTTTAGAAAAGGGGAGAGACCATGATGTCATCAGGGAGCGAGCCCCTCGACTTTTGGCCCCTCATCGGGGAAGAAGATGATCTTCTCGCGGTACAATAGCATTATTTGGAATCCTCACTGTTCTTCCTATATTAACGCCCTCGTGAAGATCCAGATTCTATTCATCAAATGGTTATGTTGTAAAGGAAACATTTCTAACTTTAGTTAAGATCCTAATATATGCCGGAGATGTTGGCTCCTCTGAGAAGAAGAGACGTTGCCGATATTTTGTTCCTCAGGAACGTTCTTATCGGTTGCATTGATTCCGTAGCTCTTCTTAAATAATAAATTCCAATGCACCAATGAGAAGGTCTAGACATACTGTCCTATTCCGTGGATGTATGTAAGCATGAGCCGCTCACAAGAATGATGCGAGCTCCGAATGAAATCATGACAAAGAACAATTGTATTGCTATTTCCAATGACTCACTCCATTCCTTGAAGTATAAATTGTATTCTGCTGCATCTTATTAATGAATTTTGCCTATGTTTGTTTATTTCCATTCCCTCTTGTTATTTTTTACTCTTATGTTTATTATTATTTATTCCTATTATATCACATGTGATTGGGTTGACAAACCTGTTTGTGATAAATGAATTATTGTCATTATTATCTGAAAATTGGACGAAAAGAATCGCGTACTCTCCCGTAAAATTGGTCAAAATCCTTTCGCCAAACTTATGCAATTTTCGGCTGGTGGAGAATGAAGTCTGGTTTTCGTGCAGTAAATTAAGCCTCGGCAACGTCAATTGAGGCACCGGAGCGGAAAGTTTCCAGGTATTCCCTTCGATAAGAATCTCCGAAACGTTTCGCGGGCCGCAGCATGGGCGCTATCACCTTAGACGCCTTGACCCATCAACTGCGGAGGAAAAAATTGGGAGCGTTTGAATCTCAAGGCCACGGCGTGGAAGAGCCGGCGTTGGCCAAAATGAATCTCTCGCCGCGAGTCAATCATCGATGAAGAACTGCTTCAATCGCTTTCTGAAGGTTTATCATTCGCCCCTAAACATAACCAAATTCGCTCGAAACGTATCTCGTAACATCACGAGCAAAAAGCGTGTCTATGTTAACTCAGAGCCGAAGACGAACTGTAAACGGTAGGGCGGTTGACGTCACGCGTATTTTCTGAGATTACTTCACTCTCTGTCAGACCGAGGAATGCTGGGAAAAGAAAAGAAGCCCGTAACCTCCCTTCACCTCGGAGGAGAAAAGAGTAAACGCGGTCCGTTGATAGTAGAGGTATTTCGCTCTGGTGGTTGGAATTTCAAGAGCGTTCGCACCGATTCGCGTTTGGTGCGCGCCACGGCGTTAGATTGCTCTCCGATTCAAACTGCGTGCGATTGTCGAGTGGCGTTTGTTTTTCCCATACTTCACGACGACGGTTGAGGTTTTCGGGAAGGGTTTAACGAGGCTCGAGGGTTTGAATGGAGCGGGTAGCAATTTTCGTCGTAATGAGATGATCAATTAAGCTAACCGGCGGGTATTAGAGAGAAAGTTTGCGAGCCTGCCATACCGATTAATTTTCGATCCGGCGATGAGGGATTAATTCGGCGTGAGACCCATCGTCTGGCGGTTCGAATTTTTCATGCAATGAGCTCGGTATGAATTTGAGTGCTTTGGATTTTTGTCTCTTTTATCTTCGTTGACTTTAATGTTCTAACACTCGTTTCCACTCTCGCTACGCGGTGAAGCTAACCAACTTTCGGCGATTCTGTCCTCAATATGGCGACGGGAGTTTTTTTTTAAGTCACTCATTAAGAATTATAATTATGCGGTGTGCGCTGGAGGAATAACGGCTTCACACTATAGAAATTATTATTTTTTTAATAAAGAATTGTAGCTGTTATTTTGGTTCTAACAGTTCTGGTGATTCCCAGTTGAAGGATGCTGATGTTAGGATAATCGTTAGTCCTCTTGGCACCAGGATTATTCCGATTGATCCTCTGATCTTCGTCGGTCATTTCGCTCCGGTCATAAGAAAACGCCAATGAGAGGAGAAAATGTCAAAGACACAAGAAGAGTAATATTTTAAAGAGAAAGCAATCATTAATATGCACTCCGTTGAAGTACGTACCGATTTAATAGCCGTTCTCTATTAGATAGAATTAAGTTATAAAGTAGCCTCAGTTCTGTTATCCGCTTTCACAGTTTCAAAGATTAGATTATATCCTATGCCATCCTCCATTAAATCCCATAAGGCAACTATAGTTATTGCTAAATACCTGGTTCGGAAGAACTTTATTATGATACGCTAGTAAATTCCAACCAGTTCAAAGAATAGGTTCTCAGCATTGCGTCAAGGGCAATGTGATTTGAAACGAGAACCCTAATTTGGTCAGCACGAAGACAAACGCAATTTGAGTATACAAAAAAATTAAGTAAATTTCTTTTTGCGGAATAGCGAAATGATTCGTTTTTCTTGAGTCCATTTTATAATCAGAGATTTTATAATCATCGATTAATATGCAAATACGTTCTTTCTATGATACTTTCATTGGAGCTATGAAAACAGAAACTAACTTAAAAATTGTCTATATTGAAATTATAAATTTCATAAAATCTGGATTTTTTTATGGGACCAAAATGTAATCCAACCCCTCAAGTCCCTAATCAATCCGCTTAACGATTTTCCGGTTATTTTTTCGTTTTCACAATAAAAGAATTAGTTCCATAATTATTTTATAAAAATCGATAGTAGTTTTGTCGTAATTTGTAGTTTTGATCTTGGATCCATGTTATCTGATTTAGCGCCTTAAAATAACACAAATTAAAATTCCTTAGTTAATTCCCAAAGCAAAACCATACTTGTAGTTGATCTCAATTTTATAACGACGAAACTGTCTTACGTTTCAATATTTAATTCGTTCGAGAATGAGAACGTGTATTTTGGCATTTAATGTGTATTTAACTTTCCTTAATCACCATGAATTAACACTTCTCAAACATCGGGTGAAAACACGACAGACTATTTAGGAGCCACGAGAGAAGAATCAACAATGGGGAAACGAGAGAATTAATTTTCGCTCTACGGCAACCGTTTCTCATCCAGTCATGTAACATTGAACACTTTGTTATTGTACAATGTTTATCTCGTCTTACCAGCGGATATCAATACTATTTACGAGGCTCGTCAACATTTCGAAATGCCTCTCTTACGGCGTGTCATAACTCATCTACGATTAACTATGCAACCTTTCGTAAAGACATAATGATTGCAGGATATAGAAACTTCCAAGAGAATTGTACTCTTTCCATTATTTAAGAAGGGAATACTAGAATGAAACTTCCAGGAGGAAGTTCAATTTTTAATTGGCAACAGGGAGTCCTATAATTACCAGAAAGTGAAAATGAATGTCATCACTAACTGTGAGATCATGTGGATAGAATGAATAGTTATAATACATCGTGGGTGACCTTAAGGTAGGCAAAGTTTCTATACCATTACTAAGGCTAAAAACGTGGTGAGACAACTGAGAGAAATAAGCACGTGGGGAAAGAGATTTGTAACATGGAGAGATTATTTCAAGGTGAGTATAAGATTGTAAAATATTTCTATAAGTTGAGAATCTTCGCAAAGCGTGGAACACTAATCAATACATACACCGACATGCATACATTATTTTAAACAACGATAGGTTTCCATGTAAAAATAATCAAATTGTCATATTTATATTTAGGTTAAAAAATCAGGGTTTTTTTTGATGATACACGTACGAGATCAATCAATTCCTCAAAATTAGTAATCATAACATACGTTTAACTTATTAAATTTCATTCCCAAAAGGCTCAAACGTTGTACTTCGAATTCATATGCATAACCGCTCATATTTCGTAGCAGTATCTGTTTTTAAAAGCATTCAATCACCTTTGCGTATATTTTCTATTATCATTATTCTAAAAACCTACACCCTCGTCGAGAATGAACCGAATCTTAAAGGAGAAAACTACGAAGAGAGAAAATTTCATATTGATCCGGCGTAGGTAACCTTTGCATTTGCAATCAATGTCGAGTATATAAAAAAATGAGACGCCGGATGCTGAAAATTATGTTTATTTAATTGGAGAATCGCATGTCTCTTTTCATATTAACTTGAATGTACTGTGATACTAATGAAGATAAATTTAATATATCCTCAATCACTTCATCATAGGTATTGCTGACGTATATTGGACTCGAAATTCGGAAGGAGATGATGCCGGTAGCATTTTGAATGCAATTTTCCGATGAGTTCGGTGAAATAAAAACTTTGAAGATCCGCCACCAAGTCTACGTTATAAAATTCAAAAGTGCTGCCACATCTACGCTCGGAAATTTCGATATGATTTTTCTCGCCGCAGAACTTTACGCAAGAGCAAGCATCGTCTTCGAGCATGAATTAAACAGGAAGGAGGAGGAAGTTGCTCGCGTATTTTTTTTCGAAAAATAAGTGCGATATCTAGGAGGAAGCAGATGGGGCGATGAGAGGAAGCCCAAGGAATTGGGTAACGAAGCACGAGAGTCGATTTGAGAGAGGGTTGCTAAGTGCCAAGAAGTCCCGGCCGGGAAACTCGCATGGGAATTTTTAATCGTCTTTAAATCTTAATTAGCAAATTAGTAGGGAAAAAATGGTCGCGTGGGGTCAATATGACCCAGGCGATCTTTTTCTTTCGATAAAACAAAAGCTATTTACCCAATATACCTAGCTCGAATACAAGCCGAGACTCCTAATTTTATCTTAAAAACTGACTCGAGTATAGACCTAGAGTGAAAATGCAGCCGCTACTTGTATATTTCAAAATAAATATAGAATAAAATTACAATAACAAAATACAAATTGTGAAACATGGAAGTAGTTGTGCCAGGACGGATAGTTACTTTTGGTCGTTTTCCCCGCGAAGTATTACAGAAGCTAATAGCTCTCCAGATTAGATAGGGATTTCGGTGTTGTACACCCTCTGCCACGCGCCACTGACGGATTGCAGGGTTTGATTGTAAACGTAAATTACAGTTATTAATGCACCAGTTGGTTATTAGGAAAAAGTTGACGAAGAATTATTAATTGAGCTTGTGAGGATTTTACAAACCGATTTCCTGCTACGACAGACACTCGAGTATTATCCGAGGTAGTCTTTTTCAGCATAAAAAATGTTCTGAGCATCTCGATTTATGCACGAGTTTGTATGGTTGATTTTTACAAACAAGTATTTGTGTGTTATAATGATAAACTGAAGATTTCGTCAATTTTGACTGAAGAAATTAATGTCACTGAAGCAGTGTTACTAAATTTACCGAAATAAATTTAATTAATGATTTAATAAAACTTTCTCCCGGTCAACTTTGAATAGGAATAATTTTGTACTATTTTAGTGTCTGCAATAATGGTACATGTTAAAACATATTATTTCATTGATAATTAATAAAAAACAAAATTGTAAAACAATATAGACATTGGTGTTGATAAAAGATCTTCAAGATCCAATTTATGAACAATGGTAGTTTGGCATGACTAATTAATTTAACATTTCAAGGGTTATAGAAAATCAGAGAATTTTGGGGTCACATCGAATAATTAAGGAACTTTTTTGGCGTGTCTAACTAAGGGTTAAAGTTTAAGGGTAGGATTCGGAAGAAGATGAAGGTTTTCACGCGACGCTCGTTTCGAAAGCTCACATCCAGAAATGAGAGCGATGCATCTGCACTCCAGCAAGGCAATCGCCCGGGGCAAGGGGCGCAGAATGACCATCGGAGTCACGAATATTACCTTCGGCTCTCCCCTCACGGGTTACATGAACTTTTTCCGCGATGCATTCTCTCCAATATGGACCCCACCTTTTTGTTCCGGCTTAATCGGTGAGCACGGAATGGATGCAGTCAATAGCGCTCGAGAATATCGGTGTATACGGGTCTATGTCCGGAGCCAGTCGGGGATCGAAGTTGGAGATTAATCAGTTGTGATTTTTTTATATAAATAAATTGATAAATCATCATCAGAACTGTGATAAGTCAGATCTAAGTTTTGTCATAACTAATTATTTTAATGTGCGATTCCTTAGGATATTTTTGTATTGCTGCATTAATATGCCTTAAAATTGATGGGAGATATGATGAAAGAAGAGACTTTTAGTTTCAATCGCATATCCCGTCCGAATAAATACGTACTATTATAATTATTATTAAAATTATCAAATAATGGAAAGATCAATTAACGCGCGAAGTAAGAAATTAGCAATAAAGATTTTAACAATAGCTTTGCGATATGCTAGGTCTATTTTTTTTCAATTTAATGTACTCGATAGATATTTGGATTGTTTCGAATTACACCTTCGTTTCCTACCAAAAGATCTACATTATTAAATAATTGCATTTCACCATGAGAAAAATGTAATCAACGCGGTATTGACCTTGATGCCAACCTCGTATCTGATGAACTACTTTGCACAATTTATGTAACTATACTTTTAATTCCTATTTTTGGGATAAACCTTTCTTTTTGTAAAAAAAAATCGATTCATTATCAAATCTAAAAAGAATAATTGAATGAACATTGAATAATAAAATGTTTGAGGTGCTTAATATTTGTTTTAAGTGAATAGAGGAAGGTTGACTCAGAATCAGTAGAACAGGATGATTTATTAAAGATCCGACTATGTTGAAATTTCCTCAGGTATAACAATAAATCTATGGTATTTTATTTTTTGGGTAATAAGGAGTAGATCTTTTTCAAAAGTATAATTTTCGTACTTATTTTCCTTTACACTGTCTCCCATTTAGAGTAAATTACGGAATTGATTAGTCTGAATCGATGAGTAAAAGGATGCTAATTCCTGCTCCATGCCTAATTATGTTGTTGAGTCGGTTGTTCTTCATAAATCCATACGGATTGTGCAGTAATATATGAAATAATCGATTCTATAAAATAATGTGTGTTCTCGAAATCGATTGAAAAATTTTCCAGCCGCTCAAAAATGACCTTCGGGTCAATTAATACATGAAAAATGAAAGATGGAACCGACAAATCGGTAACTTCATTCATCTTCGAAGCCATTTCGATCATATTGTCAAATCAGCTCCTTCCTCATGCGGTTCGAACACATTTAGCGCCGATACTCGGCGCATCACATAGCTCGGAGGGGAAGATTAACCGAGCATTCGATAATGACCGAAGGGCAATGGACACGAAGGGAACCCTCGGCGGTATTCCGAAGTTGATTCCGCATCACGTCGACAATCTTCCCGCGAGATCGATTCCGCTACGAGCACACCGTATCGCCCAGCCGATGGGTAACCATTCACGCGGTCAACGATTTTTTCCGAGTTCCCTCTCTTTCGGCAATGAAAAGAATCGCCGCCGGAGCCCCGCTCGCACCGGCCGGCGGGTGCATCGAGCGGGGAGACGCACCGAACAGAACGACCTTGACATTCGGTCACTCGGATTCCGCACTTCTTCGAGGAGCATCGAATCGAGGGATACAGCGTAGAAAGGGCACGGCGCGGAAAAAAGCGATGGGCGGGGTCGTTCCTCTTGGCCATCGACCGGTCTCCCCCGCGCACCCAATCCTGCAAATACGGATGGAAGAGACGAGGAGGACTGAGGGAGGCGGGGCAGATGCCGAATGTTCTCTTTCTCTCTCTCCGGCAGACGGAGCGGGAATGGGGTAGGGCGGGCGTGGTCCCACACCCCCTCTCGTTCCCTATGGCTGTACAGTCACCATCTACGTTCGAACTTCCGTCTGGCTCAAATATTGTGGATGGGAGGACATGGAGGTTCATCGAGGAAGGGGAGCTATGATCGATACCGAAGAGCCCCCCTCCCCCATCCCCTCCCCCCCTCTCGCTATTTCCCCCGCGACGAAACTCCGAGTGTCGCGGGGTGTTTCAATTAATTTTTTGCCAGCGAATTTTGCCTTCCCGGCCCTCCTGAGACGAGGGGTTGAGACCGCCGGCCCACGAGGTTTAAATCGTCCCTCCGCCCGCATGGCAGCGATTTAAATGATGCCGGGATGCTTGAGCGGTCTCTCTCTCTCTGACCCAAGTCGGACGAGGCGTCCGGCCCCACGTCCGTCCGTCCAACGTTTGAATCGTCGGCGAAACCGTATTTCTTTCTTCGCGTCCCGATCGAAGGTGCATTTCCGGTCCAGACGTGGGCTCGGAGGTGGCCGAAAACCGATAACCCAGAAAGCAATGTGGTTGTAATTAATTCGATACAAAAAAAGCCGGAGAAGATGAAACTGTGTGACTAACATGTTTTCCTTGGTCGCGCCTTAGTTTCCCGGCGTTTCCTTTCCCTAGGAACTTCCGGGAAACCGATTATCTCCCCAGACCACATCCAGCAGCTCCTCTTCTGAGCAGTCTACCTCAACAGCAATTTTCGCCATTTCTTGGAGCATCCTTTGATTCGATGTAAAATTTCGCGTCTCCGCCGCGCCTCCACGGCGCATATAATTAATGTAAAAACAGCGGAGAGTAACGGTGAAATTGCAGCGCGAAAATAGTTTCTGTGATGTAATATGAAATTGATATTCGCGAAGCAGATATTGAGACGCAAGTTGAAAACGAATCGCGGAACTGCAAACATATATATTGCAAGCCAGCTTCATTGCCGATTATTCTTCCTAACGTTAATAAAAACTTGTATTGCCTCGAATATCCCGAAGAGTAACCAAGCATTTGACATGGGATGCTTGCTCTCTTTGCTAAATGGTATTTAATCCCAGCCCAAATTTGTCTAAGTTTTCCTCTAACCTGCAGTGTAGGGTTCGACGCTCAATACTTACTGATTATTTTAAGCTAATTGTGCGGTTTTCCACATGTAATTTTACGGGGACATAGGGTTAAATATGTTCAGCCATTAATCGATTAATTTTTATTAGGCATTACATGGGCAATATTAGGATTTCAATATCAATATGATTTTGTATAAAACGTCTGTGGATCATTGTCATGCATGACACGCCCATTTACTAATTAAAACTACTGTAAGAGAACCAATTCGAAGAAGAAATATAGTTTTTGAAAACAGTTCAAGAGTTGCATACTTGGAAAGAACTCTTACGTTAAAATTCAAAGGTAAGCTTAAAACAAATTCCTTTGTTTCCACAAAATTCGTAATGCCGCGCTTTTAATACACTACTTGTAAAATCTACTTCTACCTTTTTATGCATTAAGTTTACTATAAATGGCAGCCATTCCCCGCGAAGGTTTATCATTCTAATCATGATTTTCTGTGTATTGATACTATTACATACTTTCGCAGTATTTCGATAAATTCGAGTGGTTTTACTCCAGGAGTTTTAAACATAGTATTACATGGATTAAAAGCTATCTACCACGCGAATAACTACGCAGTTTAATCATTTATCAGTTAACTTATTCTAAAATCTTAAAATCAAAGTACGTAAAGCTACTTTGAACTGAATATTTCACCCAATACGTGTCATTGTAGAATCAAGGCAGTGCTCGAGACTCCAACCAGCCAATCACAATGTCTTTCGGTTTTATACCCATATATGGCACGTTCCGTTCTCAGAAGAAGGGAGGGGGCATTGGAAGAGTCCAATATACACAGGGGAGAAGGTGGAAAGATTCAAATATTAGAACCATAATTTTCGATATTTAATACGATTTAAAATACATAAACTCAAAGAGGACCTATGATTTTGAACTTACATTTACCAAATACCGAAGTAAATTCAACGTCGAAAGCGTAATAAAAGTGAAGAGCGTAACATTTTCATACTCTGTTTCTACCTACCCTCCCCTGGACGAGTCCATTTCGGCGAGGAGCCTTGCCCTACACGGACCGTTCGCTCACTTGCGGCAAATTTGTACTGTGGTTCACAGACGTGTAGTGATCGTCTCTTTAAGGTGAGTCTTATCTCTTAAGTTTTGGCATTATAGTGTGTTAATGTACTTAAATATTAACATTAGTAGATTCAAACATCAATTTCTACTTATGTTTGTGAGAATTAAAGCGAAGTTGATTGAGTCGTCGCCATTGTTTAACCGTATCGATGGAACTTGGTTTGCTTCGTGTAACATGAAGGGTAATGCAAGAGAACTTTTCTGCTAGTATTGCTTTTGGTGAAGTGGAATCGCGATATTTTAACGTGGATTTAAGTTCGTGAGGCATTAACAGGTAGCTGTGGAGTTTGGCAGGTGGTTGTGTCTAAATTTAGTTGAACGAATGCGTCTGCAGTGGGAAGCTTTCCGTTAGTTGGCGCGTTCTGTTCGGATCCGTTGCAGAGCTTGAATTATTATGAAGTTAAACGAGTTTTGGACTAACTTAATGTAGCGAGGGCGTGTCTGCTACGTAGCATACAGTATATACGTCTAAGCTAACAGTGCTAATCATGCCGTATTTGTCTCTAGTGTCTCAAATTTAACTAATGATTTCGACTAACTTTTGGTTAGTTTCCCGCCGAAAATGTGAATTTTTGCCGGCTAAAATTTATCGCAGCATACTTGAAAGGCTGTTAGAACGTTACAAGGTGATATACCTATTCCTTTGTAATCAAGTAACAAATGACCGGCATTTCGTCTTGCACACCGGCATGGCGGCGACGTACGCGTTCCACGCTGCTTGAGCTTATTCCATATATGGTAAAGGAAGCGGCGATTGGCTGAAGGCGCCATGCCCTTATTAGCATGACGTAGGTGGGGGAGGGAGGGAGAGGGCGGGCATTCGTCTGGTAGAAGGGAGAGCGGTTAAGAGGAAGGGGGAGGAGTGGCTTTCCCGGAGCGGTGGTCGTTATATATTACTCACTCAACCACCGGCTAGTGTATTCGAGTCTTATACCCCAGTGCGGTGATTTTTCTTGCCGGCGTAGGTGTTGTCCACAGATTATACTACCCAATGTAAGTTGTGACTTGTGCCTTCGAAAAGAATTGATTTTCCTTACATTTGGAAGTGTTATCATCTTATACTGCCGTTGCTGGAAGTGAATTTCAATTTAGTTACCGAAAAGTGGTGTGCCCTTAGTGTGTATTACATACATCGGTTGAAATACGTGGATTACGCTTGGGGGGGTTCTGTTTAAACTGTTATTAAGAAGAAAGTTCAATTGGAGGGGGTTATTAGAGAAAGTGCCGTGGATTTTACTTATATTCAATTTCTAACGGAATCGTTTCAATTTCAGTTCAAAAAATCTAACTAACCAACATGTGCGAAGAGGAAGTTGCTGCCCTTGTTGTGGACAATGGATCCGGTATGTGCAAAGCTGGCTTTGCAGGTGATGACGCACCCCGCGCAGTATTTCCTTCAATCGTCGGAAGGCCAAGGCATCAGGTAAAATTCTTTTAATCATACTTTTGTAGAAGAATTGGAGAATTCCTCCAATCGCAATTTAATTAATTTGAATCACGGTAGATAGCTAATTGACTTTTTCTTTCATTTTAGGGTGTGATGGTAGGAATGGGGCAGAAGGATAGCTATGTTGGAGACGAAGCCCAATCAAAGAGAGGAATCCTCACGCTGAAGTACCCAATTGAACACGGAATTGTAACCAACTGGGATGACATGGAAAAAATTTGGCACCACACCTTTTACAACGAATTGCGTGTCGCACCAGAGGAGCACCCCGTGTTGCTCACAGAGGCCCCTCTTAATCCCAAGGCCAACCGCGAGAAGATGACCCAGGTAATTGGTTATTTAATCAAGTAATTTTAATGTAACAAATTTAATATATAACACTTAATTATTAATTTGAGGTCTTATATTCAAATCTAATTTTTGTATTTTTTTCCTCTCAGATTATGTTCGAGACATTCAACACCCCTGCCATGTATGTGGCCATTCAGGCTGTACTTTCCCTGTATGCTTCTGGTAGGACCACGGGTATTGTCCTCGATTCCGGTGATGGCGTATCTCACACCGTACCAATCTACGAAGGTAAGATTAATCAATTTCTCTTGGATGAAAAGAGGGAGAGAAACTGTCTCGTTAAGGAATATACTCATTGATGCTTTTTTTTTTCCTTTTTCAGGATATGCCCTTCCCCATGCCATTCTTCGTCTCGATCTGGCTGGGCGTGACCTTACCGATTACCTCATGAAGATCCTTACTGAGCGTGGCTACAGTTTCACCACCACCGCTGAACGTGAAATCGTTCGTGACATTAAGGAAAAGCTTTGCTATGTGGCTCTTGACTTCGAGCAAGAAATGGCCACCGCTGCATCATCATCTTCCCTTGAGAAGTCCTACGAATTGCCCGACGGACAGGTTATCACCATTGGCAACGAGCGATTCCGTTGCCCAGAAGCTCTCTTCCAGCCATCTTTCTTGGGTATGGAAGCTTGCGGTATCCACGAGACAACCTACAACTCAATTATGAAGTGTGATGTAGACATCCGTAAGGATCTTTATGCCAACACTGTCCTTTCCGGAGGCACCACCATGTACCCAGGCATTGCCGACAGGATGCAGAAGGAAATCACTGCCCTTGCACCATCAACCATGAAGATTAAGATCATTGCTCCACCTGAGCGTAAATACTCAGTCTGGATCGGTGGTTCTATCCTTGCTTCTCTCTCAACATTCCAACAGATGTGGATCAGCAAACAGGAGTATGATGAGTCTGGTCCTTCTATCGTTCACAGGAAATGCTTCTAAATACTTTTGTTTTTTTTTCTTCAAATGGATCTATTGTCTCGACATATACTCTTGAAAAATTATTTCCAGTACTAGGAAACTACTTGACAAGACAAATTAAGCATGGTGTCATTGATTTGATTTGTTAAGGGTTTTGCAGCATGCCTACCAATAAGGCGAACTTGACTTTACTACTTCAAGCTACTTTTACGGTTCTTAGCCCTGTAATTTGGCTTGACCATGCTAAATTTGTCTCTTCAGAGCTTTCGTTTGGAGAAGTTATCTGGACACAATTGATTTGATTGAAATATTGGATTGTGGATTGTAATATAAGTTTTGTAAGCATTTTCAGGGAATTTTTCATATGTCAATTTGTGGCTGTTTCTCTTCAAAAATAAGGTTGCTGCCTTGTGGTAGTTCCTACCAAAGTGATCACTTACTGTGCTAGCCAAAGTTTTAATTTATTCCCACATGCCATACTGGAAATTGAATGGGAAAATAAAGAAACATAAAAGCTTAAACCTTTTTTTTGTTGATCGGATACCTAATTAAACGACGCATATGTATTGGGATGAATTTTGTTTCAGCACCGCCAATCCTATTTGTCGTCAGAAGATGACATTTTGTACTATAAGGCCTTGTGTGTAATAAATTATTATAAAACAAAGTGAATTTTGCGTTGTCTTTCACCCCTACTTCATTCTCTCTTGCGCATCTCGGCATTCAATTATTGGTGGCGGCGCTGTCAACATGCGACCTCCCATGATACCAAAGTTCAATGTTTTGTCGTCCGCTAAGTATGATGGTCGGGTGCATATGACTTCAGTTAGAACGAGTTAATTGAGATGCCTGTTGCTTACCCTGGCGATAAGCAGTATTCAAAATGGGTAATTAGTTTTAATTAAGATTGAATTAGATATTGACTTCAGAGTTATCACAATGAGATTCATTTGCAGATGGGATTGGCGTATATTTTCAATCTTATTGTTGGAACTGGGGCTTTAACTCTTCCTGCGGCTTTCAGTCGAGCTGGCTGGCTTTTGGCAGCTATTGTCATAGTCATATTAGCATTTATTAGGCAAGTGTGGTCTTTTTACGATTTTATCTCCGTTTCGATCTGTCTGTAAAGTAATTTTTCCTGCATTAAATAGTTATGTGACGGTAACTTTCGTGGTGGAGGCTATGGCCTCAGCAAACGCAGTTCTTCAGAGGAGACGATTACAGGAAAGAAATCATGCCATACAAGCATCAGAGATTCAAGATGACGGTCATGAGTCGGAAGATACACCCCTCGTTTGTCAAGGTTCAGTTTCATTGAATTTCATCTATCACCAGTTTCTTATATTTTTCAGATTTAATTACCATATTTTTGTTTAATTAAAGATTCATCAGATCATACAAGAGAGCATCTGGTTCACCAATGTGACATAACGGAAAAGATTGAAATGGTATGTTTGTCATCCCTTAAATTATCAATTCCCTATCAATTAAGGGTCTTGATCTTCATATTCAAGCTTAAATCTTTTCTCTTGAAATCAGTTCAGTATTCGGTTTACTTCGAATGTGTAAGAAATAAATTACCTTAAGGCTGTAGGCATTTGTAAATGAACCTTCAACATGGATTAATTTTCCCAAAGATTAGCCTTGTCAATTGTGTAAACTAAGATCCAGTTTCTGTCTGCTCTTGTGACAAATCTAATGATAGCTAGTTGTGAATCATCTGATCAGTGGATACTTACGTTGAATTCAAAATGAAAATCGAATATTTATCCATCTTTAAACTCGATTCCAGGGCCAGATGGCATCTCTCTTTCTAAGTAGAGGTAAGCCAAATCCTAATGTCTGTTTTTGTATTTTTTAATACTTGTGGTATAAATTTAACCCTCGAAATTTTCAGGTGGGAGAACACTTTTCTACCTTTGTATAATCGTGTATTTATATGGAGATCTCTCAATATATTGTGTTGCTGTTGCTCAGTCGGTCGCAGATGTGACTTGGTAAGTGTTTGTCCTGGCATGAAAGTCAGACTCCTGCTCCATTCATTTTATCCTTTCCTGTTGTTTTTGTGAAACAAATGTTACTGACAACATCCTTCATTACTCTCTTCTCTTTGTCTTGTGTTTCATTTGTTTTAATCAGTTTTATAGCAATGTTCTTGTTGTTACTATTGGTAATTTTGGAGAGGAAATCTTTAAATGATATATAAATTACTTCGGTTGCTAAATATATCATTGTAATCGGATTTTGATAGCTCAAATTCAGCTTCTCAACTTCTTGATATGTTCGATGGCTAATAGTTTTTCATAACTGTTGATATTATGCTAATATATGATTTTAAACAGTTAATTGTCTGCTTGATAGTGATTGACTCCTAATTTCATAATACCCTTGGCAATGTTGGGAAATTTTTCATCGTTTTAATTTACTTGTTTGCATTTTAGCTGAAATCTAAGTGATAGAAATGGTTAAACGATAGGCCAGTCAAATATGATGATGGTGATACATTGCAGTTATTTGGAATGGATTTGCCAAAGTTTATGCCCCAAAATGTTAGTTTGTCCCGACTAAATGAAGGAGGAATTGTATTCTTGGTAAAATTCGTCTCCTCTGCTATACTCTTTGGATCAATTTGTTCTTTATGTGATGTTGAGAATTTTCAAATGGTGGTGAGTCAATTATTATATATTGTGTCACCCTGAGTGACAAAACCTGAATTATCTTCCATTGATTTTCTCATGTCAAGTTGATTTAGTTCAAATTATTTGTAAAAAAAGTGCAATGTATCATTCCAGCTCATATATCCCAGAAGATAGTACTTGTAACACCACATTGCCTGAAACAGCTTTATGTTGGGAAGGACTTGAGTTCACAAGGAAAGATGCTTATAGAATTTTTCTGGTAATTATGTTGAAGTTGCTTCATACTTGAAATATACCACCTCTACTTTCTTAGATTAGTAGTTGTATTTCATTCTTTTCTTTTCAGGGTGTCTTTTTGACAGTGATTGGACCTTTTGCATTTTTCAATGTCCAAAAGACAAAATATTTGCAGATACTGTCATCTTTGATGCGGTGGCTGGGTGAGGGTGTTAATTCAGAACTCATTTTTAGTTAATTGTATTTGGTGAATCGATTTATTATAAGTTTTTTTTTCATTATTTAATTTAAATTTTACTATATTTTAAAATTCCTTTCAAAAGTTAATCTTTAATTGACATTAGAATTGTAGATACCAATCAAGATCTCTTCCTTTTTTGTATAGCATTTATTTTATCTATTGTCAATCGTTTTATAGTTAATTGTTCTTTTATTCACTTTTCCATTTATCCTTATAGTTAGAATTGAGTTTTCCCATCATGATATGTTTAATAGTTAAGGTAATATCATTACTTATAGGCTGCAAATCTGAATATTTATATCTGCAAAGTAAACAAATTCCCACCTTTTTCAAAAATATTGCTGTTATATTTTATGTTGAATGGTGCTGAAGAAATTAGTGGGAGAAGTGAAAATAGTGTTGAGGATCATTTGCTCTTGTTTGATTAACTCATCTGCTCATAACATCATCATCTCATTCAAGATCGTTGAAGTTAAGGTCATCATTGTTTGTTTATAACTTGTTTTTATGTTGGATATTTTTAGGCCAATGTATATATATTTTCAATTTTAAGAATCATCATAGTTTATCAGAAATGTGCTAGTAGATTTATGTAATCACATAATGTGGATAAAATTGAACATTTGGTGTTAATGTTCCTTTTGTTAATTGGTAGGCTTCAGTCGGAAGTAACATGGCATTTCCCATTAATTGCAAGGAAGAAATGTTTTTCAATTAAATTTGTGTCTAACAATTTAGGCCAAATATTTCATAACTTCTAAGAATTTCTAGGAACCATATTGCATTCTCGACCGTTAAGTAAAGATTGTCCATTTTTGGTAAATCTACGTCATTGTGGTATTTTATTTAAAAGATTATTTTTCTGTGATGTAAATGGTATCAGATCATATTCTCATATTAGTTAAATGTGTTACTATATTAATTCCTACTAATTAATGTTTCAGTGATCGTATTATTGCCTCTTTATTATCAAATCACCTAAAAGGGTAATTTTTCATCAATGGAGGTTGTCTCATTATTCTATAATCTCTTAATTTTATCATACATTTGATATTCAGATTATTTTAGTTGTATGGCAAAGTATATTGCCTGATGTTCAAAACTATTTTGGTGCTGTGATGAAAATTTCTTTTCTTTTCTCAGCATTCTCCATTATGACAGGCTATGCTCTCAGAGAAATAATCATGCAGAGAAATGATCATGATGTTGTATACCCTCCAGCTGCATCCTTCTCAGGAATTCCAGCCTTGTTTGGTGCTTGTGTGTATTCCTTCATGTGTCACCATTCCATCCCGGCTCTAGTTACTCCTATTGCAGACAAGTCTCGTCTCGCTTGGGGTTTTGCTTTAGACTACATTATGATTGCAACATTTTACCTCTTGCTTGCCCTCACTGGCGTTTTTGCCTTTTTCCCCAACTTACACAATCTTTACACTTTGGATTTCTGGCAACCAAGAGGTTGCATCCCAAGACCTGGTATCCCTCCTCCTGCTATTGGTTATTTTCTTGCATTGTTTCCTGTGTTCACCCTGAGTGCTAGCTTCCCTGTTGTTGCTGTAACACTCCGTGGAAATTTGGAGGCTCTGATTTTACCGCCAAAACCCTCTCCGCCAGCTCCTAACGAAGCCGATGCGTCAAGGCTGGCGAGAAGGTTGTTGGTACCTTTGATTGCTGTCGCTCCTCCTGGAATTGTTGCTTTTGCTACGGAAGATCTTGGAACCCTGGTTGGTGTTACAGGATCTTTTGCAGGAGCTGGGGTTCAGTATGTGCTTCCTGTGGTTCTTGTGGCAGCTGCTCGCAAGGAGCTGCTAAGACTGAATAATGGAGAGAAGGTACCCAAGCATAGGTTTTCGTCGCCTTTCTCTGGTAAGGCCTGGGTGGCATTTGTTCTAGTCTGGTCTCTGGCATGCATTTTACTTGTCACAATTAGATTTGCTGAGCAACTGTGATAGGCATTAGTTTTACAATGCCAAAATTTTGAATACTCTCGTAAGTCTTTCATTTCCATGATTGTCAATGTTGATATTCCTCAATATGTTTTAAGGAGAAAATTGATGTGAGCTCACTATAATATATATATAACCAAATTTTATTGTTGAATTCATCGTTAGTGATAACCAGGATGTTTTCCATTTGTTATTTTTATATAAATAGGCAATATATGACTTATAATGATATTTAGACAGAATGTATTATCAGTGAGAACAAGCATGTATAGTTTTGTAAGAGAATTCATTTTATACATTTCTAAAAATTTGAGTGTGTGGTCTGTGAAGTATTTTGATTACGACTTAGAAAAAGTCTGTGTTGTCTTAAAGAGATTATCTACTAAATATTGTTGATACCTGATTGACTCTAAATGAATACTGTGGGAGAAATTTGATATGCTGATGCATGAGCTGACTGAATTCAGAGTTGAACTTTGTACCATTGTGTGATTTAGATTAGTTTTTTTACTGACATAAAATTATTTTTATAACACTAACCTTTTAAATGGAAAATAAATATAAATAAAAAATTTTAATAGTTTATTTTGCTGCTCATAATTATATCCCTCTTCAAAATACAGTTACATTCCGCTAAAGGTGAAATTAAATAAACATTATTGTCTCATGTTTATGAAAAAGTCAAATTTATCGTCAACTTCCCAAAAATTATCTGAATGGAATTTGCTGAGTTGTATTGCAGATTAATTTTTTCAGCTCTCATCACTAATACTGTTTGCGATCAAACTAACCTCTGCTGTGATAGACATTAATGCAAATCTGCAATTGACCTAGATTGAATAATTTTGGGATTTTACACTCATGATTTAGCATTTAAATGAGAATGATCCATAATAATGCTTTGAAATAGCATCTTTGGCCCATTAAACCTCTGGAACTCCTTTTTCTTAAATTTTAGTTATAGTATTATCATTACTTACAATATATTACTACCGTTATTATGTCTGGTTTAAAAGCACCTAAATGTTCAGTTTTGATGGAAAAAACACTTCCTTAGAGATCCACAGTCAAACTGTGATCAACCCATTGCTCATCCTTGATTTATTTTAATTTCTATAGATTACTTCTGCTTAAGGCCGGGCTACTCAACCTTTATTGGTGCCCAGGCACCCAAGGGTGCTTCCGAAAGCGAAGCGGGCACCGCGTAACATTTCTGTCTAGGGTGATATTCTTGCCATCCCTTGGCAATATTATTACTTTACTAGTTAGCTGTAGGTTGTTTGAAAGAAACGCTTCTAGGTAAATAAGATCGAAAATATTACAATGTATATAATTTCATCACAACCTCACAATGTTGGAAAGTCTTTATCTCCAAAGAAGATTTGATTACGAAGAATATATCTGGAATGAAGGTTTTCGCTGCATGTGCACCGCTTAATTCCGAATATCAGCATTTAGTCATTGATTATAGGGAATTTGATACCCTGATAAGCTGAGCCGAGCTGAATCTTCGCATTTGCATTGTGAACAATATATGGCATAGATATGCATCTTGTTAATCTAGACAGATGATTGGAGGAATAAAGTTTAGACAGGCCATCACCTTCAATGTTAACCAAGCCCAAGCCAACCAAACTTCTGGCTTTCACCCCTTCCCTGCTAAACCTCCACTCTATCCCCGACAGTGCAATCCCATGAAATACTGTTGTAGCAAATAAAAAATCTTTAAACTGAAGCTTGGCAGGCACTAATCAAGGGCATCGGGTTGAGTATCTCAGGTTTAAGGGATGTTTTCTCTTATAAAGTTCTTATATATTCCTGATCTTTATATTTAAAACAACTTTTATGGAAAAATGTAATTCTCCTCTCTCAATGGTAACCCATATCCTTCCTTCCTTTACCTTAGAAGACAGATTATCAGAAGATGTTAATTCTTTTCCTTTTTCACCTTTATTCCAAATCATCTCCCTCATTTTCTTCTTGGGCAGGATAAAACGAATTAATGAGTAACTTATCAGGTGTAATAAGGTTGGATAGCCAACTACAAGTGTTAAATTTCAGCTCACAGAACCTAAAAAAATAACTGGTTGTCAAAGGGTGTTCATAAGAAATCTAGAGTAGTTATTTTACAAATTTTCATAAGATTAGTGAAGAAGGAAAAACAACCCAAAATCTCAGGAGCAGTATAATGCTTTGGTCATCTTTGTTGTCCCAGCAGTCCAAGAACATGGATGATGATTCCATGGTATCTATTTCGGGATTCCACTGCGATGAACGAAGCAGCAGCGACAACCTTGTTCTCACTCTGTGACAAATGTGACGCTAATAGTTTACTTGTAATCAGGATGGAGGCGCGAATGTAAAAGAGATAGGGAAGCGAATGCAGGTAGAACTCACATTGGTAATGTGTGTAGATTGTTAGAATCTGAAGAGTTGATGTTGGAGGAATAACTGGATGCAAAGGGAAATGTGCTTACATCCTGTTGTATAGTAGCAAAACTTAGAATGCACTTCAAATGAATTTTATGAGGAGCATTGAAAAACCCGAGAGAGCACGAGGATGTAGCACATGAAGGATCACTTACTGGTAGCAATGGATCTATTTGACTCACAAATGTTTTGAGCAGTTTTGTTAATAAATTTCCTATACTAATAAAGCATCAAGTTTGTTCAAAATGTCATAAAGGTATCAAACTATTACAGAAGCCTAGTCTAAATTTTTGGAATCCCTGTCAGTAGTATTTTTCAATAGAGTAGTAGTGGTATTGTTTAAAGTGCTTTGACAACTTAGGTCACTTCGCACATGGGCTCCAAACTGGAATCAAACCAGAGATCGCATTCTCCAGAGCCAAAAACTCTTTCAATGAGACTACAATTTTTAGTATAGTTGTCCTGATAAATTAGGTCAGATTTTCTTTGTATTAACCAAAAAATATAGCTTTTAAAAAGAAGATATTAAGATAATATATTACAAAAATGCATAATAAATCTAAAATTGCATTTCTGTTCATTTAAAGTTTTAATATTAAATAATTGAGATTTTAATTTATTTTGCCAAACTTTAATAGAGTAGTAAGTCTATATGAAATAACATTTTTTAGTCATCATAAGAACAGCCGGTATTTAATAAAAATCTATAAATAATTAAATAATAAATTGGGATAATTTTCACTTTCAATGCAGAATTACACCAAATGTAACAGTTTACGATAAAATTTCTTTAATATTTTCTTCCCATTTTGACAATCTATTTACATCAGGTCACTTAGGTAATTTGATTAACAATATTCAATAATAGAAAAAGACAAGAACTGATGCTTTAAATATCACACAGAAAATATACAACAAGAAGAGTTAATACTATGTATATGTGACTAGGAATGATTTCAAAGCATGAAATTCATCACACAGACATGCGACATTTTCCATAAATGAAACCGCATAGAAATGCCTTATTAAAGGAAATCATTAAATCAGGAGCATGACTAGAAATCACATTGCTTATGGAATTTAGTCTTCTTAAAATATGCAAGGTTTTTTTTATAAAAATTTCGCTCGATCCCATATTCAAATTCAATTAAAAAAATTTGACTCCTTAAAGTTAAAAATAACCAACTTACATTATAAAACTTTTGAAAAACACTTATTTACAAATGAGAGAAACAAATCACCTCCATGGCCATTCATGGTTTGCAATCTCGAGTCCCAATGATGCCTCTCATTACTCTAGATGAGAAGCTCTTTTATCAATGGCATTGATGTAAGTTGTAAAATGAGATAACTACTGAAGATCAGAAAAAGTATGAGTGAAGACTATAAAACCGCATTAAGGCGGTAAGGACAGCACCCTTCGGAATTCTCTAAGTTACTGCAAATGCATTCTACGATTGGAGCATGTGCGGAATCCCACATCCCAGGTCCACACTGTTGACAAAGGCGTGCAAGAGTGCAAGGAAGAACAGGAAGCCTTCTGAATTGATAGAGAAGACCCCTTGCCTAGTGCAACAAAACAAGCATTTTCATCAGTTAATAAGAAGAACCACATAAGCAACTCCATGTTTATTACGACAACTCTGTTAAAATATCAATGATTAGTAGTTCTAATACAAGTATAGAAGGAAACGAAAAATTTTCTCTATTAAGAATATTTTGTATTAAAGAAAGAAAATAAGGCGGAAAAACCAATCAATAACTAGAAAAATAGTAAATAAACTGAAATAGAAGTGGAGATGTTCAGAACAAGAAGTAAATTCCAAAACTATTTCAAGGAAGTAACTATAGAGATATATAGGGAGCTGCATGGATAAAAAACCATTACAGTTATCACATACAGATCTTTAGAAATCACAATAAATAAAGGAAATTGAATTATTCAGTTCACTATTAGCTACTGGTAAGTACAAAAAATGGGTTTAATGAGAATGATTTCTCATGTAGAAGTATTTTAAACAATCCAAAATCATATGACAGTAATATCTTTTGGGGTAATGACTCTAAGCAGCAATAATCAGTTTTGTGGAATATTCTTTACATTATTTCAATAAATAAACTTAATAGGTAGAAAATCTGAACAATTAGCAAATATTAACATGCATGGTTTACATTGATTCTCGTTATTTCACAGAGTGAGATTTTATTTCTGCAAAACTTAACAGAAAATATTAGTTTGTATGCTTAGCTTAAGAATGAAATATAAGTTAAAAAGCTTTAATTGCTGAATTAAAGCTAAGTTAAACTGAATTTACTGTGAATCCTCTCCAAAGCTACTGATACACACAAAAGCCACTGACCCTCATACTTTAGTAGTTATAACTTATCTTCAAATGCAAATTTCACCTTATTTGAAAACTTTAAATGTATGATGTGACAAAAGCGATGGAGCATACCTTCCTCAGAACCAGATGACCATCCATATACATAGAAAGAGAGCTGAAGTGCAAAAGCATCTCATCTGCTCTAAGATCTTGGTCAATCACATCATCAGCGTAAATGCAAATTATGGACAGGCAGAGAAAGAGGTTGAAATGATCAGTAGCCCAATTAGCCCAACAAGCCTCCCACATCTGCAGAGCAACATTTTCAGAGAACTCCCTCTTGAAACACCTAACGTGATACAAAGTTTAAGCAACAGTAAGTTGATTACATTTAGACTTGCCTTAGAAATAAACCACTGAAATTACAGTTGGTAAATAATTTAACCAAAGGAAAGATTAGAAATAAGTGAAGCAAGATTAGTTAACATGGATTGAATCCCTTCTGTGAGCTTTTCAGTAAAGCATTTGTTTATAATCATTAAGAAGATAGTGCAAAGAAATACAGAATGAAATTAAGATAGAGGAGTAAGAAAAGACACCTTCATAACACATTTTCTAAGCAGGCAAAGAGATAACAGATAATTCTACAAAGAAAAAGTTGACATGTGAACATTATCTTACAGGAGTATCCATCGATGGCAAAATAACAGCTCCATTGCATCTGTGTGCTTCTGAATGTGCTCATAAAAATGCGGCACCATTATTCGAATCAATTCCCGAAGGTAGCACTAGGGAATAGATAAGCTGGTTATAGATTATAGTACAATTTGATAAATTAATCATTACAATTTGGTAAAAGAGAGTTTTTTTTAATGCATATGTATAGTCTCAGCCTGGAAGTGCTAAAAGTGACAGCTAAGAGCTTGAATTGATAAAAGCCAGTAAATATTTAAAAATAATTGCACGATTTCATGTATTTGAAAATATGAATCACCTGTATTAGGCATTCAGAAAAGGGACAGTAAAGAATGAATGTAAGCATGGTTCAAAATCAATTATTACTAATGGTGAAACTGACTTTTCTAAAAGCATACAATGTTAGTAATTAATCACCCAATCAACACTTGGTATTTAGGATTAGTTTCTAATTTTTTATTTTAGTAATGCCATTTATTCTATTTTGTAGCCAACATTACCAGATTTCTATCCATATCGTTATCAGTAGGAGTGCAAACAAAAGAATGTCTCTGCATCAAGGCAGAGAAGCACCAAAATGCCTCAGAAGTGTCCTCGATCTCTGCGAGTAAAGGAGCCAAAAGGTCTGACATTCCTTGAGTATAACCCACTTTTGGCTGATGAGCAGCGTAGTTTAAGAGAATATTCCTGAAAAGTCATAAATGATGAAACAGATACATTGGAAGGGGTGAGGACCAAAAGCACTTTTAATGACAATAAATCAATGGAATAACATACTTCATTTCTTGAACATGAGGGTTGTTTTCCCCAGCATAGTATGGATTAGAGCGATCAGTGCGTACTACATCTTCCTCAACTATACATTGCACAGATCTCCAGAATGCCACTTTCTCATCCGGTGACATGCATTCACGCTTCTGCCTGTTACCACAGAAACAAAGAGAAATTGATTTATAAATACTGATACACTTTGGGATACTGTTATCCCAAGCAATATCAATAAGCAAAGAGAATTGCATGGCAGGGACCTGAATAAGCAAAATGACCTAGGCTAATGAAGCACTTTTAAAAACACTAAAAGTCGTATAATTCTTCTATCATGAACTTAACATATTCCTATCTTTTAAGTATAAGATATTTTCACAAGCGAAATACATAATTTGGCCCAAAAATGAAATAAATTTCTTTTTATGAGGATAATATTTCATTTAAAGTTTGGTTTAAGTAAATGCTAATTAGCTTCATTTATCTTACTTAAAATTGCAATCCAAATATAACAGAGGTTAAAGTAATATGACACAATAAGGAGACCGGTAGTACCTAATGAGTTTCATTGTTCTGATTCTGAGGAATTATATTACTTAAGGTATTTAACTTTAATTTAAATAAGATAAGGGTTAGGTTGTCTTTGCACTTAAAGATGTGCTCCCAGGAAAATTCTCAAAGAAAAACGGACTTGAAAAACGTCTGATGGAACTGAAAACCAAAACAACACTTTGTATGGCTGGTGCATCCATGAAGTCATGG
Source organism: Sympetrum striolatum (assembly GCA_947579665.1). Taxonomy (NCBI): domain Eukaryota; kingdom Metazoa; phylum Arthropoda; class Insecta; order Odonata; family Libellulidae; genus Sympetrum; species Sympetrum striolatum. Next base: position 51,864,678 of record OX388341.1, read on the forward strand.
CTGTGGATGATGTGGATGGACAAAATCACACTGCTTACATCTAAAAATTTCCCAAAACAGCCTGAGAAAATGTTCTGTTCAGAAAGCTTAGTTAGCTAAAGCAGCATCCCAAATAGGGGGGGATCCCATGTTTGATTCTTGGTCTCGTCAGGCTTTTTTCAAGTTTGTTGATTTAAATAAGTTTACTCCCTAGGAATATCTTCGGTTTTAATCTTGGAAAATATTTCAGACTTCTATTACAAAAATGCATTTGTTAGGTCTCTAGAGAGCAAACTCAGGGTAGAGAACATAAGGTCAATACTCAGAGAATTGAAAGGCCAAATCTAAACATAGCTCACCCTAAGAATCCCAATATGATGTAAAATAAATTTATCTTTCTATATTAGTACCCCATACCCTCCTCGGAGGGGTATACCCCCACTCACGAAAACTCATTACCCTGTGTACTCCACGATACGACCTTCACTTCCTCGTGGTTGCAAGCATTTGTTAATCATTCTATTGTTTTCTTTATACATGCTTTGACTTTTGCAACTTTAACGGCCATCCTTATTGGATTTTAAATGCACCAGTTGAACAGCTATAGTGAAATGGCCAGTACATCAAAATTTACTTCAGTATGAGAAACTGGCAACACTTCTGTGTATAGAAGAGACTCACTGCATGAGAATGAACGGAAAGGATACTAAAAGATGGAGGGTTTCGGAGGTTGGGGTAGGAAGTTAATGCCCAGTGGTATCAAAAAAGGTTTTTTACTATGCGGAATCACTACAGATAACTTTGAGATAATATTCATCCAGATATCCTTAGGATCAAAGAGAAGAAGTGCATGGAATGTAATTTCAGAGACAAAAACTTTGGACACAGCGAGTCACACAAGTGCATGCTTGCTCTGGAAATTTTTCAACTGAATCACAAAATGACCAGATGTTCATTGTAGATAAAAATTACAACTCACGTTATCTCTTCATACTCCTTTCTTCTTGCAATCACCATTCTCTCTCTTTCTGAATACGTTGACGGGAAAGGGAAGCATTGCAGAAGAAAAGGCCAAACAGTCTTTCTTAGCTTAGGATCCAGTCCTCCAAAGAAGATTCCCTGGGAGATTGAAAGCTTCCCATGAATCACACCTATGGAAGACAATGCTATGCATCTTGATGGAGGGTTAACATGCAAATTGGCTAAAAAATAAATAACTTATAAGGAACTGGATATAAAAAAGGACTGACTTGGATAGAATATATCATAAAGTCAGATATACCGTATTTACTAGAAAATAATGTGCCATTGAATGTAACATAAACAAAGAAATTTGAGTGTCAGAAATAAAAATATAATTTCCCCGTGAATGTAGTGAGCACCTCAAAACATGTGGTCACTGTATTTGCAGTATTGTATACACGTATACGCATAAATTTATGTATATTCATATGCATATACACTTTATACAAAATGCGGGTAGTCACATATGACGAAAGTTCTACCATAACCCAATCAAAATTGGTAATTAAAAGAGTTTAATGGGCTAGCCAATTCCCTTTCAATTAAAAACTATCGGCTGGCAGTTACATCTGTAGTCTTCAGGGTCTCCTACAGTGAAACATCGATAGCAGATTGGTGGAATTTTTGAAGAGTTAGATAGAACCAGGGTGAGCCAAGGATGTGACCGGCCCTGCACTACCGGACATGAGCACTAGTATTAGTATTGAGCTCAAATCTAGTATGCTGTAAAATCTAACATATACCCCAATTTTGAGCAAAAAAAACCCTAAAGGGTAGGTAAGCATTATTTTTGAGTAAATACAGTACAATTAGCATGAAAAGTTTAATAAAAACAAAGATATAGAAAATGAAATTCAGGAAAATGATGTTGTTTCTAATATGAATTCAACAAACATTTAGTCACAACTTATTAACAAAAGACATATTTCAAATTGAATTATTATACTGCAGTACTTACAATAATACCTCCAGAATTTCTAAACTTGGGCCTTTTCTCTCATAACTCTCTTAGCTCGAAAAAGAAAAATGAGATGATTTTTTGCACAATTTTTATATATACTATAAGAGTATCAAATTTATACACCCTGAATAGCCAAGGATATTTGGGGACATTTACTCAATCTAGGAGCTCTGAATCACTTTCCTAGAAAGAGGAAAGTTTAGGTTTCAATTCCAGGTAAATTGACTTTTCTTACTGCTGTTTATTTTTTGGTTTTCAGGGGCACCCAAAATTATTGCAAGTATTGTATTCTTATCCATACCATTAGAATGATAGGAATATCTGATTTCTTATCATATGGACTTAGAAATTAAGGCTAGAAAAATTACAGAAAATCTATCCTGAGATAGAGCATCTTCATATCGACCAAATTTTAGATACCTAAATCCTTAGACACAAAATGATACCAATAGGTAACCCGCAAATATTTGATACACAAGTGAAATATAACTACTCAAAAATCTAAAAGGATGAATGAGTTAAAGTTATGAGTAAATGTATCGACTATACCCAAAGTTTGAGTCAGACAATAGCCATTTATACAGGAGTTAAAAAGAAAAGAAAAAACTTTCAAAAAAAGGTCCAATAGATAGCCAAAAAGATTAAGTTTACCAATATTTGAATAATCTGTTTGAAAAAATTACGAAATTTGTCACAAAATCACCATCTTGCTTTCCTCTTTATACCTTCCTTAGAAGAAGATCGTCTTCCACTTGCCCCTCATCATTGAGAAGTCCAAGCCAGAATGCTTCATCAACCATTCCCATTTGCCCTTCTTCAGGGTGAAGCTCATCCTCTCGTACTTCAGGTCTAAAAAAAATATAAATGTAAGCCTATGTAAGGAAAACAACTTAGTCCAAACCTCTCTGCAGAGATGTTATAACAACATGTAAATATATTATTCTATGTTCCCTTCCCTTAAAAAATGTACACAAAATTGAAAACATCTTTTTTGTTACTCTATAATTCTTACATCATTCCCAGAATTTTACCTATGGGATTGATTATCAGTTTCCTTGTAAAACAGTATCTCTATCCTAATATCCAGTCACTTATCACAATATAAATTGACGATTAAAAAATTAGTAAATATGAAATTATTTCCCAGCTGAAGGCTCCATTTTTCAAATGAACCAAAGCAATAAAAACAGAATCGATCTTAGAGAGATGTTAGAATTTTCATACACAGCAATATTAGCAGAATCATTTCATAAAATAATATGGATTCCTTAGGTTGAAGATCCAGGAAAACCTAGAAACTTGAATTCCCAAAATTTCAAGAGAACTAATGTACAGTCAACACTGCGGAGACTTTTGATCTAACAATAGAATTATATCTATTTAAAAAACAGCCTAGTGTTCAATTTCAACTAAAATTAGGATAGAGCATGATACCCTAAAATGCAATAATTTCAAATCCAATAATCCAACATTTTAAGGACTACCTTTGGACTGCCACAAAAACGTCATAAATTAAAAAACCTATGATGAAGATAAAATTATTAGTTCATTCTCACTTCACAGAAGGTATGGATAGACTTTGCCTATAAAATGATTGGTAAGATGATGAAAGATGTTTCGAGAAATCATACCATTGGATATACTAATACGCAAAAACATGTCATGTATAATCAATCTTTATGTGAAACACCCAATCCTGAAACTTGACATACAATACTTTTTGAAATCATAAATTTCCATAAAAAAGCTTGAGGAGCAATCAAGGCTGAATTCCAAGATTCAATTACCTGCAAACCATAAAGTGCCTGTAAGGGAGAGAGGAAACACCAGTCTTGTTGGGTCTATCACCAGAGCTGTGTTGAGGCTGCAGCAAGGAACCCCACTGATGAAGGACCTCTGCCAATCGATCAAGACCTCCTCGATGGAAATGAAGTATCTTGTATTGACTTTCGCGAGAAGCCACCACCAGCTGTCCAGAAGTGCACTCTTCCGGGTCACTGAAGAACAGCCTCAATGAGCGCATTTCACCTGGGGAAAGTAGACAAAAATGAAAACAAAAGTTACTTTCTTCAAGTTTAATCCTGCAGATAGGGAGGCTCAAATAATTTGAGATTTTGATGAAATGAAAAGTTGATTCAAAGTAATGGATAGATGGGCCAATCAAATAAGATATTAAGCGGACCACTTTAATGAACTAAATATTTCTACGGAAGCGTCAGAAAAGCTAGTGGAACTAAAGTAAGCCAGGGAAGCAGTTGACTACATCCCTACTCTGTTAATGCACTTTCATTTTGTGGAATCTTGAGAATTTCAAAATAAGTATCATCAACAGCAAACCATTAACAAATAAAATAAAAAATATTGAATCTTCATACAAAGATTTCAAAACATTAAGATCTACTGATAGAACAAGGTTTACCAAGATCTACAGAAAACTTCCTGCAGTAACGATGATGAGACCTGGCTCTATTTATTATAGGAGACGCTGTATTGGAACCCTCAGGAAAATTCAGATTATGACGAAGCGCCAAAGTCTCTGGAGAACTCAGAATCCATGAAGGCATAGCATCTTTAATAACGAGAGGAGAAATATTCTTATCACCTGATTTAGATATTAATTCATTTATAAGCTTTTGATAAAGATACCTCAGATAACAAATAAGCATTGAGTACAAAGTCATCATATGAAGAGAGTTTATACAGATTGATCCACAACCTCTGTTGGAATGATACTATTTCTTGTCTTTCCCACTTCCAATTTTAAAAATGTCAATTTCCACCAGAGCAAAAATATGAACAAAATGAAATTTTGAGCTCTTGCATGAAAAACTATATGGTGGTGAGACAAAATATTTTAGTTTAAAATCAATGAATATCAATTCCCATTAGTTTATGTCTGTAATAAAAGAGGGGCAGAAAAACTGAAATTGTTTGTAATTTGACTAGGGTAACGTTATGATTTTTTCAGAGCAGAAAAATATCTCAGCCCCAATAGATAAAACAAAATGCAACTGAAGAAAAAATAACCAAGTAAATACCTGATGCCACTTCATCTTCACCTCCTCTTGCATCACTTCGCCCAAAAAAGGGAAAACCATCTGCTGTACATGGACCAGGGTTCACTCTAATAGTGCTAGATGAGGAACTTATTGAGTCTGACCTACTGAGAGGAGCAGATGGGGATGGAGTGCAGGAAAAATCTTCCACAGTACCCATACTGACACTCAAACGCCTTGTGTCAGATGTTTGAATATGAATCACATCATTCTGTTCACAGTGAGACGATGGACCTCCTTCGCTATCGGTATCTGTGCCCTCGATTGAGGGAGAAGCATTTTCCAAAGGTATGATCCCTGCAGTAGCAGGTGCAGATGAAGACAGCCGGAAAGAATTACTGGATGAACCGTTCTGATCCTCACTGTAGAAAGAAGCAATGAGTAAGAAATTGAATAATTTATTTCCAATACTGACATATTGATGACTCATAATAAATGGGAAAAATATTAATAAAAAATAAACATATGGAAGAGTGAGCGATACCAAAATTTTCCAGCTGAAAGACTTAAATGCACATGATTAAAATTAACTTTTGAGGGAAAGGAAAAAATGGCAATATGAATTCAGAATAAATTACCCTGAGGAATTCGGGCCTTGTCGTATTGCTACTGAGGGATTCCTCCTTAAAGTGGCATTCGGAATCCAATTGAGACGAAGGGTAGGTCTACGTTTTTCGTTTGTGGAATTAATACCATCTCCACTTGGCTGAGGACTCAAATGGTAAGTGACAGTTAAATATCCTGGATGGTGAACTACTTCCCAATCTTGCCGACGTAGTGCAGTCGGAGGATGCACGCAAACATTGTTTTTACCTGAATAAATGAGATTCGGGATAAAAAAATATAAGCAGGATTCTTATACAGAACTTCAGTCTCAAAACGTTAGAATTTTTCGTTTACTTACAAAAAACAACTTCTCCATCAAGATAGGAGGGTGTAGAAACCTCATATTGCCCTCCCAAAATCAAACAAGATGCTCTTCTTAATATATTTGGAAGAGGCATTCTCACGAAGACGAAAACCTTTCAAAAAATTTATTACTAAATTTACCTAAACAAGGAGAATATTGAAACTGGTAGATCATTTAAAGTTTACGAAGAAGTCACTAGGAAAAGATGAGCAAATAGGATTGTAAATCATGATATGATATATAAAAATTGTAGGCACATATTTGATGTCAATAACAACCACTGCTTTCACGCCTACACAAGGCGCAATTGTGTTTCCCGTTAGTCAATTTTTCGTTTGAGGAGAAGTTGGATATGCTGGTGGAAGTGGTATTCTGATGCCGCTACATGTGAATTCCTCTTTATCCCTTAGCCTTTTTCTCTAGATTGTGCGTAACGAATAATTTTCTTAATATTCAGCAACTCCTCATCAAGTTGGGAAATTCCATGGGAGACTTCTTTTATCTTGGTGAACAGCGGCACATTTAAATACCTGTTGTGTCATATTTTAGGAACGGATATGAGATAAACTAGTTTTATTAAGCACACAGTTAAACTTATTTTAAAATGTCTACTAAAAGTGCATTGGAAGGTGAGTTGATAGTATTGGTTTGTAATTTACATTGGTTGAGCATGTCATCAGGCTATCGTAATCATTTTAGATGATGAAGAGGCAGAATTTAAGTCAATAGAAGCAGAACTGAAGACAATCGAATCGCAAATATGCGCTCTAAATGATAGAAAAGAGTTTTTATCGAAAAGAAAGGAGAAACTTAAAGATTTAGCTCTGTTGAAGAAGAGCCAAAATCTTGCTAGCCATAATTGGGATTCGACTGGTTTGTATTTGATTTTTCGTTTTATTGGAGGAAATGTTATTGCTGCTGCTATATTTTGAATTAATATTCTTATCCTTATGTATTACGCAGATTATCCTTGGTATAAGAGAGCGAAGGAAGTTCTAAAAAATACTTTCAAAATAGATGAATTTAGACCTTATCAACTCCCAACTATAAACGCAACGATGTCTGGGGAAGATGTTATTTTGATTATGCCTACCGGAGGTGGTAAAAGTCTTTGCTTTCAACTGCCAGCCTTACTTTCTACAGGTAATTTTTTAATGAGAGGAAAGATATAGCAAGTTTTCTTAATAACGGACAGTATAGAAAGTATCAGTAGATTTTGAATGTCATTCATTGGATGTATTTTTAAAATATGTCGCTCTCTCTAGGTTTCACGTTGGTTGTGTCACCTTTAGTTTCTTTGATGGAAGATCAGCTGCTAGCACTGAAAGAGCACGGAGTTCCAGCAGGAATGTTGTCTGCCAATACCACAAATGCGGAATCTACTTACCTTCAGAAGGTGAGGAATTACTAATCATTGACAAGAAAAATTCATTATCAGCTTAAGATTTGCTGATTGATCTATCTGCAAATCATTAGACAAATTAATTGTCTTAATAATTAGTTATTCATGGCAAACAAGCACATTGCTCTTTTGTATCTTATTTCTACAGTCTTATATACCTTTTCCTCTACATTGCTCTCTCTCTCCCTGGATATTGTCAAAAACAGTCAATTTGCTTAGGTATTCTTCATCTGCCATTCAAAAGAAAATCACATTCTCATTGAATACCATCCTTTTTTAGCCTTAAGATCCTGTCACTGCTGAAAATAACAATAGTTTTTATTATCTTATCTTTCATATCAACTACCTCTTAGTATTAATTCACTAATTACTGACCCTGGTTTTCTTGTTTTTCTCCCCTTAAAATTCATTTACATTATATTCAAATCACTTCAATTTAACCCTCTTTTCTTTTTGTAACACTTTTTAGGTATCTTACTACAAAGTGGGCAGGCAAAGCCTACCCTCTTTTACTATCTCTTATGTATATTTTTATCAATTCTTCCCCTTTAAGGCCTAAAAGCTGAGAGGTAATGGTGTATGGGGCCAATGTTGTGATGGTAGTTTGAGATTCTGAGAAGGTATACTTTGATTTGCACATCAAGACTGTTTTTGTTGTGCAGAGTTAGGGAGGGCAGTATCAATCTTGCTATTGTCTTTATTTTGGAAGAGTATGCAGTTATAAGTGGAACCTTCTAGGGCTATTTGTTGAATAAAAAATAGCCTCTTTTTAAATGGACACTGATAATAACATACATTTATACACACGCATGAAGTTCTGATCAGTATTCTTCAATAGTAGTAGTATTGTTAAAAGTGCTTTGACAGCTTAGGTCATTTCGCACATTGGCTCCCACTGGGAATCGAACCCGGGACCGCTTTCACCAAAGGCAAACGCGCTGTCCACATGACTATCCGAAGTATTGGCCATAATGTGTAACCACCAGAAAAATTGTGATTTTGATCCTCAGTGTCATGGGTTCCTTGGATTTCGGGAATTTTAAAAAAATAATTCCCGGATAGTTAGAGAGTCTAAACTCAAGGAGCCTATAGATATGGTCATGATATATCAAAAAAATTAATGACTTTTACAGAAATTATCCTGGGTTCGAAGATAGGACGATGCAAAAATCTTTCATTTAAAATTCATTGAGGTAGTTTTTCATTATTTATTTTGATGCACTTATTGATATGATAGGAAATTCTTGCTTTGCTAGAAGATGTATATTAAGAATCGGTTTTAGAAAATAATTTAGATAAGACCGTACTGCTCCTGGGTTCGATGCTGGGGCACATTAAAATTTCTCTCATAAGGAATATATGGGAAAAGTAGGACGTCGTTTGAGGCAGTTGCGGCCAATATTTCTGCTTAAATTTTCACACATAGTTAGAGGTGGTAAACTTCTGTTGTGCTACATAGTAAGTATTACCAGGAAGACCTGGGTTCGATGCCAGACAATTAAATTGCAGCGAATTTTGAGAATATTTCAATCCCTTTTTTTTTCTTTTGACAACCGTCCAGATATGATGCCGATATGAAATTAGTGTTATCGATCTGCTTGCAAGCTACATTTCACTCGTATAAATAATATATAACATAACCATCAGCAGCCGCTCTGCTTTAGTATTCTTCAAGTTAAGGTTTAAATAAGATTTGTGGTATATGAAAAAATAAGAAGAAACATGAATTTCTGATTAATTATTTTGACCACAAATCAATGATGGATATTTCTCTTGAGTTTGCCAGTGATTTTAATGATATGATCAGTGACCAATTTGATTTGTGTAGGATGGATTTGGTTTAACGATTTTTACTGGCTGTATTTTATATGTTGACTTCTGACTTCGATAAATTTATATTACCCTTCTGTTTAATTGAATAGATTGATATAAGATATTGCTGATGTATTGCACTTGAAACATTGATATCATTAATATTCATGCTTTACTTCTGCCCTTAGATAATAGATACCGTTAATTTTACAGGAAATGATAGATAAATCAGGTACACTTCGGCTCTTATATGTAACGCCAGAAAAGCTTTCAAAAAGTAAAAGATTTATGGCTAAGCTACAAAAGGCTTATGGAATGGGCCGGCTTTCAAGGATTGCTATAGATGAAGTTCATTGCTGTTCTCACTGGGGCCATGACTTCAGGCCAGGTGAGTTCCTCAAAACTTGATTTAATTTTGATTTTAATTAGAATCTGATGACTGATTATCATTAGAAATGAGCATTAAGAACAATTGAGCATGGTAATTATACATCAGACAAAATTCAGAATGCTTTATGAGGAAGAAGGCTGTATTCAAAATATTTGTGTATGATTTTTATAGGCCCTTTTCTCATGGCCATCCCGTTATTTTACAGTTTTTTTATGTATTGGCAATTACAGTTTTTGAGTTTTTCAAGGTTTAAAAATGAAAACTAAAATTTCAGTCTTTTGTGGCGAAAATTTACTTCAGAATGTTAAATATGTAATTTAAATTGTCATTTAGCTCAAACAAGATAAGCACTGGTAAGCTAGATTTGGGGTAGCAGCTGAAAATTTGAAATCTAGATCACAAGTGTGTTTTCATTTTCTTGAGGTGTGTAAAATATACAAGTTTCCTCATTCTTATCTTTGTATTTCAGACAGTATGCATTTATATAACCCTAAATTTTATTTTACTTTACTCTGATCCTAAGCTGTACCACTCACTGTATTACTTCTATAGCAAGGGCAAAAATGTAAACATTGCTGGGTGATTGCTGATTTAGATATGTATATTTTTTAATAGTACATGGGTAAGTCAATAAGTAAGTCGCAAAACTGAATAGAGGCAATAATAATCAAAGGATCATGCTGAAATTAATTTCACTTTTCTACATATTCTCCTTGTACATTCAGACACCTGTCCTATCTCTTTACAAGTCCTTGATAGCTGTCAGCAATGAAGTCTTTGGGGTGCTGTTGCAGCCACTGAGGGCTTTTGGACTACAGCAACGTCATTTTGAAAACATCGGCCACCCAAATGATTTTTTGGGGCACGAACTGATGAAAATTACTGGGGGCTTAGTCGAAACTGCTCCAACCTTTCCCAAAGAAATGTTTGTTACAGCTCCTGCATTCATCTTGCTGTTGAGGGTGGGCATTGTCATCCAGAAGAATCACTCAATCAATCTTAAGATCAGGTCAGGTTTCCTTTTCGGAATATGCATTTCACTATGTACTTCTTCTGTGGATAATTACTTTCCCCAAAAAAAATTGCACAACCAGCCACTGTTCTTCTCGTATACACTCATGCAAGGCACCCATCAACTTGCATTGGCTGCCACTGACTGACTGACCATGAAATATCACCCAGCATCTAAGACCAGTATACATATGTTGCTATCTGCTGACAAAATATGTTTGCTTAATTTAAACATGTTATAAGGTAAACTGACGTTTGCAACTTACTTATTGAATTACCCTCATATATTTTCATAAAGTGGGTCACTTTAAATTCATAAATAAATATTTCCTTTAATTTTCGCTAATGATAGTGCATTTCTCACTCTTCATTCACATGCATCTCTTCATAGTATTATATTTTAAGTGGTAGAGAATGGCAATGATTCATTCTTTGTTTATATTTCAAGACTTCAATCTTGGGTAATTTTTATTGCCATTCTGTCTCATTGAATCAGTTAAACTTAAATTAATTTTCTCAGTTTGATAAATAACTTTTTCATTTTTATAACTTGCAGACTACAATTTTCTGGGAGTCCTCAAATCAATATTTCATGACGTACCAATCATTGGTTTGACTGCCACATCAACAGTAAAGGTTACCATTGATGTACAGAAGATTCTTGGTATTCAAGGATGTTTAGTTCTAAAGGCTTCTTTCAATAGACCTAATCTCTATTATGAGGTAATTATTGTAATTAATTTTAACTGCTGTTTGACATTAATACTAATTACTATTATCATAGAGTAAACTTCAGCTTACTCTATGCTATTTTGCATTAAAAGCTCAGGCATTTAATTATGTCATAAAATCTTCATTGTAATTATTAAAATAAAATATGTATTAGATAAGTAATTTAAGAAAATGCCTTGTAAATAGTAATTTTGTTAGAAAGGATGTAAGATTTACAGGATGAAAACTAAAGCAATTCTTTGTGAGTTATTGTAAGTAAATGAATAAGCAGTTCATACATATATTCCATTTTGATGTGCTCCACCCTAGTTTGAGTGTCTGGTTTTGGTAATATTTTAACACTGAAAGGAAAATAAATGAGTTCCTTTCTACTCTAATGAATCTAAACATAAATTATTCTAAATATGAATAAGATAGTTGCATTTTTAATAGCATTCAGAATTCTATCACATCTTGTTGAGGATGTTAACCATTTCTTAGGTATGTTTGATTGCTCAGGTTAATACTCGTAATATTATGAAGAATTCGGCATAATTGTAAATTTTCTCATTCTTGATTATTTTTCTTAAAATTATTTTGCATGAATTTTCTGCTTGTCGAATTATTAATGTTAAGATCGATTGATGATGTATTTCTCAATAGATTTATAAAATAATTTGTTTTTATTTATGCTGAAGCTCATTTAAATTGCTCTTCATTAGGCCACGTGATAACTAGGTTTACCCAATCTAGAAGATGTATGACTTAACTAACTTATTTATTTAAAAAAAAAACTGTATAGAATAATTTTTTGCTTTTTAAATTAATGATAAATAGAATGTCATTCATTATGCTTGCAATCAAGTGTGTAATATAATAGTACAATGCCTTGCGACTTTTTGCCTAACTGACTCAAGATTGATGGGATAGGAACTGGAGGCCCTGTTTTTGGCAGGATTGGATTTTGAGTTTCCCTGCCGTATTTGAGTTCGACCATATTATATTATTACTTGTAGTAAATTCTTACTAGTGAGTTAATACATCCTGATTATTTTTCTTGTAAAGCTTTCTGAAACTTTAATGCTGTAGGTTAGACCGAAACCTTCTTCACACAAGGAATGTGTAGATGAAATAGAGAAATTGCTGAAAAAACGTTATCAAGGACAATCGGGCATTATCTACACAACTTCCATTAAAGATACTGAGGATTTAATGGGGGATCTCCGAGCAAGGGGACTACGTTTGGGCTGTTATCATGCTAATCTGCCTGCTGAATTACGATCCAAAGTTCATCATAAATGGATCAGTGGAGAATACCAGGTTTGTCAATGTTGATGGATTGATACAAGTATTAGTCGCATGCTGTTGTTGTTTGCCTTACTCTTTTCTCTGAGAGCAAGTTGCGAGGCATGAATCTTTACTAGTATTATTATTATTATTATTATTATTATTATTTGATACAGTTAGACAGAAGTCAGGTGGCAGCCCCAAACATTGTTAATTTACCCTTTCACATTTAACCACTTGCCTTTTATCTTCTTTCCTCTCATACAATGTCAGTTTTTTTTTAATTTCTTTAATCTTTTCAAATTTTTGTGACCAGGAAAATTAATCAGTTGCCAAAATTTTTTTTCATTCTTTATTTAAAATTTTAAAAGTTCATAAATTATAAGTTTATAAATTTTATAAGTCAATTTAAACAAGGAGTGGGTGCCTGTGTCTGACATGGGCAAGTCAGGCAAGTGGTTTAATTATTATATTTAAAATTCCTAAATGACATCACTGTATTAATAAACAGGGTTAGGCCATGCTTTTGAAAACAAACAAGACTAAATTTATCAAACATCCTACTATTACTCTACCTAATACATTTACATCAGATATATTCTGTAATATGGTTCCTATGTAATAACATTTTACATTGTTCTTTCAATAAGCCTTGTCACTTCATAAGTAATAATAAATGATAATAATAAATAATAGTTTCTCAAGTTAAATAAGTTTCTCAAGTTAAATAAGTTTCTCAATCATCTCACTTACATATAAAGTAGTCTTTATTCAGCCACAGCTATTCATTTACAGTAAAGCAATTCACTTGCACCTTAGCTATTCATACAAAATGAATGTTGTCATCAATAAATATATATATACAGATCATATTTCACCATTGTAGAATGAAAGTACAATAAGAAGAAAAAGAATGAAAATACATTATGAAATATTCAATAGAAAATGAAGAAATATAGAATGAAAATACAAAAAACAGTTTACATTGATTCCTTCCTGTTTAGGATCCATCTTTTTGCTTCATATTGGAAGTTATTCCCAGTTTTAATATTTTTCAGATGATTCTGCAATGAATTATATAAAACTAGCCCTTAAAAAAAAAAACGAATTTTGAGAGAGAGTTTTTCTCACAAATGGGATATGAAAATTATCTTTGGCTCTTGTATCATGGCCATGAATACTACAATTATTGACTATTACTGTTTTCAAATATGAAGGCGCCAACCCCATATTAATTTTATGTATGAATTTTAGGACTTCAATGTCCAACATTTGTTGGACATTTAGCCATTTTAACTGCCCTAGCATTGCATCAATTTTAGTGTATTTATCACACTTAAGGATAATTCTCATAGCTCTATTTTGTAAAATTTGCAGCCGTTTTGCATCCTGTGCTTTGATCATGTAAAGTATAGTTGGGCAGTATCTAAAATGTGGTAGAACTATTACATTGTAAATTTTCTTTACACTATCACGGGACAGGAATTTACTGATTCTTGATATATAGCCAACTTTTTTTCCATAACTCCTTTTCATATGATACAATTTTATAATATCGTAAGGCATCTAAGTTTAAAATCTTTAATTGATATAGGTAAGGGCTTGAAGGCCTCTTCAGATAACATGTCTACTTTAACCATGGAAAATATTCCAATTTATTCATCCATCAGTTGCTTTTCGAAGAAGATATTTCAATTATTAGACAGTTAATGATAATCTTATTTTGGTTATTAATCAAAGCCATGTTTGCATTTACTAATGGATATTTAGTTAAACTGTTATCTTCATGCAGTACTTATTCTAAATATTCTGTATTTTCCTCTGGTATAATCATGTGTTAGACCTAATGTATTGTAATATTTCAGGCAGTGGTAGCTACGATAGCCTTTGGACTTGGAATTGATAAACCAGATGTAAGATACATCATTCATCATTCAATTTCCAAATCCATGGAAAACTTTTATCAGGTATTTCTACGTATGCTCAAATTTAAAGAGTTTTTACTTTGATATGCTTTGTTTCCTGAGATCATCAACTTTAATAATTTATTCTTTGCCTCAGGAAAGTGGTAGAGCTGGAAGAGATGGCCTTCCAGCCGATTGTATTGTATTTTACCGCTTTGCAGATGTGTTTCGTCTCAGCACAATGGTGTTCACGCAACAAACTGGAATAGAAAATCTTTATGGAATTGTGGATTATTCTCTCGATGTCAGCAGGTATCAAGTCTATTGTTTGGTTTTCTTATGTTTGATGAATTTGTTAACTGCCGAAATCACTCATCCATTTCATTTGCTTCTTTAGGTGCCGTAGAAGTATGATTGCTATTCACTTTGGAGAGCAGTGGGAAAGCACAGACTGTGAGAAAATGTGTGACCATTGCAGAGTGCCAAATGTTCCTAGAAGAGTGAATGTTGCTGGTCATTGTAGGACCTTTTTCAAAATAATATCTCAAGCCACTGGCTTGGATGTTAGAGTTACTGGTAATTCTCATCTATACCTGTTATCCCTAAGACTGTTGAATACTTTTCCAATTTGAAGTGCTTTATTTGCTTAGTTTAAACATATATATTGTTCCTTTAAACTAAATGGAGTTTCTTTCTGCCTAAAAGTAGCCGTTTTCAAATTTAATAGTAAAATACATAGAGTAGTAAACTCTTGCTCATACAATTCTTAACTCATTAATAGAAGTAAGGACACCATTATGTAATTGTAATGGTCTGCATGCATAATATGCATAGCAGGTAAATGCTAAAAATATGCCTAGCAGGTAAATAGTTAGTTATTCTTTTTTGCTCACATTGTCCTTTGTGTGGTAAATTGAGAAAGTACAGTTTATGTTAGTTCTTTTTCTTTTACTTAAGCTCAATGGAATCCATATCTGATGAAGCATTTAAAATTTGCTTTGTATCCTGTAGGGACTTGTTGTCTACTATTTTTTCTGTAGGCATTTTTAAAGTTCAATTCATATAAGACCTCAAGGAGATTAGTTGAGCATGATGGTAAATATCAAAATTACTCACAAAGATGAGAAAGAACTGTTGATGGGTTAAAATCTAATGATTCTTAAGTATAATTGCATATGAATCAATCTCTATTATAATTTACATATACATCCATTATAATGGTTTTACAGGATTTGTAATGAGAAGCATTAATCTTGTGTGTCCCTGTATATTTTTTTGTGGAATAACAATATCTTAAAATTTTTTTCATGGACATGTAGGGCAAAAGCTTGTTGATGCCTGGCTTGGGAAAGGTCCTGCAAATTTACGCCTTAAAGATGTTACTCCTCCTGCTTTCCCTCGGGAGCAAGCCGAAGCAGTTGTGGCTTTCCTCATAATTGAAGGATATTTAAAAGAAGATTTCCATTTCACTCCCTACAGTACTATTAGCTACATAAAAAGAGGTGAGTATTTGTATTACCCCCTAAGTGGGAGGAGCACCTATTGGTACAATCCTGAGGTGTTGCAGCAACATGAAGACTATCAATTAAAAAATAAGTTAAACAGTTAAAGATAGTTGAATGGTATTTTGATATTTATGTTTAACATTTATGAAGAATCGTAAGTTAGAAAGTTTAAAACAATGTTTACCAACCATGTGATTGTTAAAAACACTGTCCCCAGTTGAGCGATTATTGAAGCTAATAATTTATTTTTCTAAAGCATCCTCTTGTTCTCACTCGCATTAATCAATGTCTATCTTGTTTATCCTTAAAATGTCAATTTTTCTGAGCACCTTTCTTCAGAGCATAAGAATATAGTAATTAGAGCAGAGCTTAGGATCTTAATAATAAGTTCATTATCTTTCCTTAATAATTGATATCCTTTATGAAGCACAAGCCTTAGCGATTATCATGATTTGCTCTATGGATTAACTATAAATTACCATGAAATCTGTAATCCTTATGGATTCTGTAATTTACTTCTCAAGTGTTACCTTCATTCGAGGACATTAAAACCCACCAGTATTAATTATTTGTGGATGGATGAGTCTAAGGCTTAAGTTTCAGTTTAATTTGAAGTTTGAGAAATTACTAAGTGACAATAGTTAAAGTTTCCATTTTACATTTTTAAATGTTTACCCCTGTCAACATTTATTATTCTGCTCTCTCCTTTTTGATGTCCAGTAATTAAACTGCATACAAGATTTCTTAGAGCAGGAATGAGGGCAGAGAGTCAGCATTCATAAGCACTTTGTTGATTAGTTTTCTTATCCATTAATTACATTTAATTACATGCAAATTTTCTTTATCCATTAATTACATTCTTTCTTTGGCATTTCAATTTCATACTTGTGAATTTATAAAATCCATAGTGCATAATATTTCTGTTCTTATCACAGTGGTCTCAGGTTCACTTCGTAGTGGGGACCCATGATTAAAAAAAGATCCAATATACCTCTTATGTAATGACCTTTCTGTACTTGACCTATCAGTTTGCTCATATATATTATTTTATTAACATTTAAATCTGAATTAAATACTATTACAGGACCAAAGGCAAGTGCAGCATTAGTGGAAACTGCAGAAATAATTATGGAATTTCCAGGTAAAAGAATTACTGAGGATACATCCTCGACAAAATCAGATCCAGTCAAAGCTAGTTCTTCCTCAAAAACTAGCAACTCTCAAGCTTCTAGCCACTCATCAAATAATGCACCCACTGTTAGCAGTAAGAGAAGCAGTGAAAGCTCAAGTTCAAAAACTGTGATCAAAAAGAGTGAATCATCATCGTCTACTAAATCATCAGTAAGTGCTTCGAAAGAAAACAGTAGAAAAAGCAAGGGAGAATCCAGTTCAAGAACTCCATCTACTAAATCTCTGCCTACTAGAAAGGAAACTTCTGAAGTTAATACCCAGGATAAAACTTGTGAAATAATAGTTCATGATATTACCATCTCTTCTGATGAAGAGGAAATTCCACAAGTAGCAAAGAAAAGGAAGATTGTAATTTTAGACGATGACTCGGACTAATAAATTTTTTTGTTGTATAGTGATGTTTATTCTTATTAGTGGTCCATCTGAAAGTAAACTCCCTTTGTTTCATATTTCTATGACATTTGTTTGATATCTCCATGCTTCTTATTACTAAATACATAGTTAAATACCCAGTATTACTGTACTCATAGAATTAAAAAAGTAGTGCTCAGTTTTCCAAAGATGTTAATTTTTGAAGGAATAGACCCACTTTTATTGTTAGTGAAGTAACTTCTGAATATGCTTAAGGCAAATAGATGATAAGGAGAGGCTACCAGAGGATAGGAATGCAAGGGTGATGATGAAAGAAAGAAAGATGAACAATTTTCTAATACATATATTTTGAAAGGAAGAAGAATTTGATACATATGCATTATAATCTTCCTTGCAAAATCATGCAGATTCTGATGATATCCTAGAGTTATTTCTACTTAAGTATTATTCTACCTCTAATTTCTGAAAATTTTGATATAAAGTCCTTAATTCTTAGAAGAAAGTTATTACAAATTGCATAATTTGATAATAAATAATTATATTTTATTACCTCTGCAAGGCCACAGATTAAAATATGTACATATTTTAATCTGCGTAGAGGTAAATTTGAATAAGAACAAACAAATTATACAAAATACAATCATCAAAAATGCAGTTAGAAATATAGAATAAAGCTAAAAAATATAAAAAACAATTATACTATTTAGCTAACATTCATAAAAATGGCACATTAAGGGGAGTAGGAATCCATTAATGCTACAATTTGTGTTTTTCAGTTAAAGATGATTAGATTTGTTAGATATTTTGTGTAAGAGTCAGAGATTTATCAGGTTTAATATTTGCTGGCTGTTAGTTGAAGATTACAGAGGCTGAGTGGTAAGGATCTTTTAGTGAGAGTTTGAGTCAATGATTTAGTTATAGCCAATTGGGTGCTGAGAACAAATTTAATTCATTGAGTTTTGTGAAAGTAGGATCGATGAAATTTATAAATTACAATAATCAGCAAGCTCATAAGCATAGGAGGTAAAACTTGGGATCTGGTACAAAAATATTTAACTTCTTTTATAAATAATGATAAGTTCATATTGAATACTAAACTTAATTTTCACCAACATTATTAAACTTCCAACCATGCTCAAAGCGTAATCATCAAAGGATAATCAAGAGAGAATAGTAAGACTGTAAGAACTACGAAATCTGAATCTAGTACTTGAAATTCAGGATTTTTTCATTTTACTATGAAATTTAGGATGCGGATAGGAAGTAAATTTTTAATAAATGCATCCTCCCAATACCATAATTTTTTCCTAATGTCAGGAAATAAATTCATCGTTTTGTATTATAAAAGTAGGTTAAGTAGTGCCCATATTTTGGGTGAATGGATTATTAACATTTTACATAATTCTTTTTCAGTTAAACACATTCAAAATTTGGTGGGAGAATATTTGAAGATTCGCGTTTCGTCACTCAATTTTCATACTAGGTAGTATTTTTGAATTTCCGCACATTAGTCCGCGGATGATGTGAAATATGTCGAGTTCTGTTAAGAAAATTTTGTTAGAATTTGCAGTAAACGAACTTGCTCGATCTAGCTTCAATCATGTGCTTCAGTACATTAGTGATGATGGACGTAAATCTCAAGAAAGCTTGCTTGCTGCTGCTGTCGCTGCTTCCCTTGAACAGTCATCTACAGAAATGGATGGCGGGATTTTAAATGCCGTAAGGTTGGATCCTTACGCTACTAGCTTCTGCCGAATCAGTGGCTCATCTTTAGAGGTTTGTTGCAAGAGAATTCCCAAAAGTACTGTTAAGTTCCCTGGCTCATTACATTTCCCTCAATATTACCTGAAAATCGAAGTTGATCGAAATTATGAGGTTAATACTATTTCCCCTTTCTCATACTCCTAAATCATTTTATAATTATTGGTTTCTGTAAAATAATTTGAAGTATGCTTTAATTATAGTCATGAAATTTATTTTTTGTATTTTATTCGTTTCAGTCCCTGATTCAGGATATTGGAAATATAATAGCAGATGAGAAGTGCCCATATCTTTCTCTTCAGGAGGGATTATTCTTTGTTCTGTGGGCCCTTTGTGAGCCAGAAAGTTCTGCCCCCCCGTATGAACTTGTGGAGCCTTCTGTAACTCTTGAATATTTAGGTAAAATTATTCAAGCTTTAGCAAATCTAAGTTCTGAACGAATATCTTGGCCATCACCATCTGAGTGTCACAATATAGCGGAAAATTTTGAAGCAAATTATGGATTCCCGGGAGTTGTAGGTGTTCTTGTCTCTTGTAAATTACCGATAAGGCTAAATAATACAAAAAAATTGAAAGACTTCTATGATGTAACGTTAAATTTTCCTGCTATAGCTATACAAATTGTTATGAATCATCTTGGATCGATGATTGATGTTTGTGTTGGACTGCCTGGTAGTTGGTCTTCAAGTAAAGTGTTGCGATCTAGTCGTCTTTTTTCGAGGCTTGTGCACTCTGAAGCTCAGGATGAATCGTTATTGTTATGTGAAGGTCATCATTTGTTAGCTGGCCCTGAATACCCACAGCTGCCCACTTTGATAACACCATATAATTTAGAAGTGAGTGAGGAAACACCAATGAAGTCTTGTTTCAATCGAATGCATGGAGGAGCTCTAAATTCAGGAATAGATGCTCTGTCAGATTTTCTTGACAGGTTTTCCAGATTGAAAACACTACATTTAGATGAAAATTTTAATCCCATGAAACCTGAGTTTCAATTAGGTGAGGATCCATGTCACTCTGCAGCAGAAATCACACTAGCTGCATGTGTATTGCATAACGCCTCATCTGAGCATTTAAATGAATGATTTAATCTAAAAAAATGCAATAAATTTTAACTTATATTTTCTGCTAATGTAAATATTAAATGCATTGATTTATCTGAAACAAATGTATACATAATTGATGTCACTTCTAATTTTAATATATTTATAAGTACTCTTAATTGAAAAATCTGAATATTTTTTTATTAGAACCTATTATGGTAGACTAAAGTTACGGAAAGGTCAACTTTAATTTGGAAATATTTTGTTAAACTTTATTTTGGTTTTGTGTAAGACACGGTTGTTTGGTACCATCAAAAGTGTGAGCAGATCTCTTTTATTTCCTTCACCCATTTCTTTAGTATGTATTACACTTAATTTATTTTGAAAATAAAACCTTTTTATGTTATTCTTCTTTCCTTAAAACCTATGCTGTGTAATCTTGCTTATATTATTTTTCTCAACAGAATTTTCTTTGCCATTCTTGATCTTAATCTGATCCAAAATAATGATTTTTTACATATCAATGTTTATCTGAACCTTTCAAAATGCAGCAGATAAAAGTAATTCTTATATTTCAGCTGAACTTTCTTACCCCAAAAAAATCTGTCAATGAACCTCACCAAGATAACAATATTTTCTCTTCTGTGAGCACAGATAATTCTAAAGATCTAGTCAATCTAGCTCGTACAAAAGGAAAAGATTATCAAGTCTTACACACCCTTGACCGTTGAAACTGTGAAAGAAATTAGTAAGTAATGTATTCATATAACGTATTTCGAAACGGCATAGTCCATGTATCAAGTAAGCACATTATAGAAGCTGATTTTTACAATTTTAGATTGTGTCCATGATTTGATGGATTACAAAAACTTTTCTGTATAAGAAATATTAACTGGAAGATGATCTTTGGAATCTTTTGCCTTGATATTCAAAAACTTTCTTTTGAGAACTAACGAAAAGTTCACAAGGTGAATGATAAATTTTGGTTTATAGTAGAAGTTGATATAGACTAATATAGCATGAATAAAAAAATCTAAGCAATATATTTCATATCATAATTAGTGACCTAGGCTTCAGTTACTTCATTCTAGGTTTTGGGTTGGTATTTTTTCTTTCTTTATGACATCTTTTGAAATGAATATACTCATTTATGGATATTATTGTTTTTTTTTTTTGCAGAAATATTAACATTAAACCTATAAAATATTATTTTTAAAGTCGTCTGCTTGTCTGGTATGGAAAAGCTTAAATATGTGATTGGTGTGGCATTGGGTTTTATACACAGTGACAGGGACGGATCTAGAAAAAACTTTTGGGGGGGGTCCGATCGAAAAATTTAAAAATAAAAGATATTTCGGCTTTCACAAAACATGACATTAGAATTGTGTTAGACAAACTCGAATTTTTTCGTTAGTGATTGCTTATTAAATTGTGTGTTTATTTGCGTTATTTGAGCTTCATTTTCGAAAAAGAGGGACTAGAATAAAAAGTTATATCGGAATGACTTATTGACTGTATATATTGATAGTATATACAGTATCTAAAAATAGTCTACGGACATCCGGAGCAATCCGGAGACCGTCTCCTACGGTTGAAGGACCGTGTACGGGTATTGAGATTTGAGGGAGTCTGATATTTCGGGGGGGTCCGGACCCCCAGGACCACCCCCCTGGATCTGTCCCTGCACAGTGAGAAGGGCTATAAAAATGTATTTGTAAATAGACTTATGTATAATGAAGTGGCCAGATGTTCTAGTATATCCTCAAAATGAGATCCATTACGAAAAAGCTCTCACCTTCTTTTAGGGCTAGCTATACTAATTGGTTGTGAACATTTTTCAGAGCAACTACCTATTTCTCCCTTTGACCAATCTCAGTTGTAATCAACTCATATCATGAAAATTTTTTTAATATTAACATTTCCATGTGAGTGAATATTTAAATTATCTTGGAAAACCTCAATGTTCAATTATATGTGAATATTTTTTAAAGTTTTCATTAAATCTGTTGCTCTGTCTTGTAAATCAATGAGATAAACTTATTATAATTTTCCTTACTTAGATCTATTAGATTTTTCTAAATCAGTTATTGCTGTTCAAATTTCTTTGCCCCAATTGTATTGATTGGTATTATATAAAACGAGAGTATGGTCATTGTTGTATCATAGCTATACTTCCCTGTGGATTTAGTTGAAAGAGTACTGATCTAAATTTAGTTATTTATACAAGAAAGTTTTTGTGATGGAGTAGAATGTTTTTTTACCTCTCTCTCAAACAATTGAAAATAACAGCAAAAGCATAGATGAAGTATAGCTCAGCTGCAAATGCTTTTGATTTATATTGTATCATTCACATGAGACAAATTTTATTGAATAGAAAGAATTTGTATTCTGGATTTATGATATTTGCCCATAATTATCTATCAACTGTGGAGGTAAATCATTTCTGGTTGTATGTATAGTAATAAAACAATCAAACTTGTATAACTAGCATATCTGGTCTTTGAGGAAATGGAAAGATCCAATGAGTGATTCTGGTACAGTGCAGTACAGGATGCTTTACCACTGTATCATTCCCAAAAATACTGGTTTAATGTATAATTTTCTTTGACTTACAGTATGTAGAGTATAGAGTATTATTTTCATATTATATTATAGAAATTGAATGGAACGTTTTTTCAGCTGGGCAGAATGTAATGGAAAGAATTCAGTAGTCTGCATCTAATTCTGGAGCTACATCTCCTATCTTTGATCTTTCCCAACCTTAAGGTTGGGTTTTTTTTGACATCACAGGGAATCCCGGGATTCCTTGTGGTGATGATATCCTATATAGGAAAAGTACAAATATTTTTATATCAATGTTAATTCATGTATTCATTGTTCTGAAAGCAGAGAATGAGGATTTATAAGGTGGATTCAGTTGGGAAAGCTATAAATGACATTTTTTGATTATCCTTTTGGATAGCTATGTGGAATACTTTTGACAAAACCATAAGTGTTATCTACAAGTCATTAATGAAGCTTCTTTTAATGTAGCATTAAAAGAAGGGTGACAAAATGCATACATATTTTTTATGTTTTACTTAATCATATGAAAACATTAGGGTGTGGAAACATTTTATTTTAACCTCTTTAGAATGTTTACAAGCCATTCATATATTAAATACTGTGAATGAAATATTTATTTTAAATGCAAATTAAGTTTCAAAGGATGGTTAATTATGGCTCCATTTCTATTGCTACAAGTTTTTATTGCTCACTTCTGTGTATTTTTCTGTAGCTGCTGCAGAAAATTCACTTTTTATGAATGTAGATGTTGATAGTAATCACAATACCTCAATGGTCGGGAATAGCTGTCATAATAATTCCTATGGAGTTGTTTTGGATTATGTACCTGTGGATTAAATTGTGGAGGTGCTCTTTGTTGCCAAGAGTTATATTCTTCTCTGACAGGTGCATGAGGATATGAATGCCCTGTTTCACACAATTGATGTTTAGAATGTACAGGAATATTTCTTCTGACTTGGTATTGAGTCTGATTACATGAACTTCTATATTGAGGGTGTGGTGGAATGAATTCTTGGGCTTTTACTTTTACCCCCTTGTAGTCATAAGGATGTCGATTCATTGAATTGATTGGTCTTGTTTGTATATTAACTGTTGGTTCCCTTGAACCTACAAATCTTTGTGGGTATTGTTTTTCATCTGGTGAATTATTCCTGAATTGATGCCTAGGATTAAAATAGTCATCATTGATATGTGTGCATTGGGAATTGGTTGTTCCTCTACTTGGACTTCTAGTCACACGTATTGGATTTTGGTAGTATTGTTCTCTTTGAAGTTCTTCATATCTCCTAGGCTCAGTTCTTGATTGGGAGTATGGATAATGTGAATGGTGAAGTTGTTCATTAATTGGAACATTTTTATATCTTGGAGTTGAACAATATAAAAAAAAGTTAATAATATCATCAAGATTCTTCTCTTCCCCACACGAGGAGCACTTATTTACAGATTCAGAATCGCTGTTTTCAGTGTCTGATTTCTCATATTGAGATTTTTTGTCCAAGTCTATCTGTAGTGGAATTTCATATGGAATTTGTTCATCACTTGGAGTTAAGTCTGTAAATCTTTTATTTATTATTGTGCTACTTTCAGCATTGAATTCTGTCAAGAATATAATGCATGAATTATCACCAATTACAGTTTTTGATGATAGGTGTTCCTAGAAAAAAAGGATTCTTATGTTAATTCACTTATTATGTAAGAATTTGAGTTCAGTAAGAAATATTTTGATCCTATACATGTTATACATAATTATTCATAAATATTGACTTAAATATATGAATATTAAAAATAGATACCTGACCCAACAAGGTGTATTTATTTATCAAATTGTTTTTAGGAAATAGATTAATGAATAATCATGTTAGCTCTTACAATATAGGCTGTCATTCCGTAGAATTATTATGTTCAAGAGCAAGAATTATTGCACTAATCATTCAAACATAAAAATTATCATTTAAAAATCAATATAGCTAACTCCCTTACAATGAATTTCTTCTGTAATAACCAAAGTATAAACTTACATAAACCACTGACTCTACTTCAGACTCGCTTCCATTCTCATAATTTTCTTGTCCAGTTATCATATCATCATTGTCATCAGGAATCTTATCGGTTGAAGGTTTTTCGGGAATTGGTTCCTTTGGTAGAGAATTTTCTTGAGGAATATCTTTCGATATGGGTGCTGCTTCCAGAAGTTCTTCTGGGTGAGTCTTTTCCTGTACAATACCCTCAATCAGTTGTTCCTCTGATGCTGTCTCTTGCATTGTTGTCTCCAATGTGGGTTTGTCTATTGAGGCTTTATCTAAAATAGGGGCATCTGAAATGGGTGTTTCAGAAAGAGGAAATTCTGAAACATTTTCAGAATGATCAAATTCAGGAGAAGATTTTTCTGGAGGAACAGCCTGAGTAGGTTCAGAAGGCACAGTCTCTGCTGTTTGTCTCTGTGGGAGTTCTTTGCTTGATTTTTCTTCTGATATAGGTGTATCAGTTTTTTCTGAGGGCTGTGATGTGATTTTTTCTGTCAGAGATTCTTTCTTTGAATCAGGTGAAGCATTATCTGTGGGGACAATTTCAATGAATTATTTCCACTACTTATTTCCTTATTTTAAATATTTGTAAGCTTATACCTTTTTACTTCATTACCTTTAGTAGGCTGTTTTTGTGGTTGATTTTGATTACTCTCCTTGATAAAGTTTCCATTGTTGGAAGCAGAAACTGTTTGTGAGTTTACTGGTTCAGATCCTTGTCTGCATTTTTCTAAATTGCAGTTAAGTTCCCGAATTTCTTCTTTCAATTTGTCTTCTGTTATCTTTTTGGATACAAATAATGCTGACAGGAGGGTAGAGAGCGGTAGCTTGTGGTTGGTAATATCCTCATCACTTCCATTCTCAGATGAATCACACTATTGGTAATGAAGTGCAATTTCCTTTATATTTGAATAGTGTTGGTTATTTTTACTTTTGACAAAGTTATCAAATAATATCTTCCCTGTTAATTATCAAAAATCTAATTTGTAAAATAAGTTGGAATCTTTTAATCTTAATCGTTCATGATTTTAAATCTTTGGTAAATCTAATGAAGATATTTGTTATGATGTAACATACATGCCCTTTATTAGCTCATGTAATTGTAAATGTAGCTCATGCATCAAATAATATAGTAACAGGGAATATTACCAATAAAGCTATTTGATATTAATATGTATTTTTAAGTTAAATGAAACAAAATATTTGTCATAAATACATACTTCATTAAACTCGAGAACTTGACTTCACCAGAGATTAGGTTCTTAAACTGTTACTATTAAAGTAAGAGCTATGTGTAGCAATTCTGATCAAGGGTAATATATATGGGACTCAGATAAGCTAAATATTTAGATAATAATTTCATCAAAATGATGATTTATAAATAAAACCTATCGTATTCGTCATTGCTTAAGTGAACTTAATTTATGATTCTTCTGAGCATCATTTCTGTATTTGTAATTGTAATAAATTTAATTTCGCATTTTTAAATCTCTTCACATCCTACATCTTAAATGCTGTTCTTATGCTTTTAAAGATTTGCCATTAACTATCTTTGTTTTGATGATTTTGTCTTTGTATGACTTACTTTCTCATGGTTATTAAATGGGAATGCTCATTTTGAAGTTAGTTTATATCAAAACAAAATGAATTAAAAACTAATTATTTGATTGAAAATGAATTTTATATCATATTTATTTTTATAAACTAAATGAATATTAGGAAAAATGGCTTACTGAAGCTGCCAAAATATCTCTCATATGGCACTGCCTCTCATATTTGTTTAGACTCCATGCTCTGATATCTTGGCATGAGCTAAAACGTTTTAATTGTCCTTCACATCTTTTCTTTCGTAAACCTCTATATAATTCAGCATTTAAAGGTCGAGGCACCCTCGGCATCACATTTCGGGCGAATACTATAATTTAATTTACTCTGTATACATTGTAATTTGGGTTTGGGTTCAGGTTTATCTAAAACTGTCACCAGCCAATCATCAAATGATTACTATGGATACAAGAAACAAAATAGTTTTTATTTATAGTTGCAATAGCATACTGAGCATACTATATGTAAATACAAGTTCAGAATTTTCATAAAACTTAGGTTGTGGAATGGCTTTTAAGTAAATTTTTGTAGCTAGTTTTATACACTCCACTGCTTGATCTTCATATTTTGAAGGTGGAGTTTCTGTGAAATTAATTATAGTTATGTTTCTCTAATTTAATTGGAAGGTATTTAAAAAAAATAGTAATCAATGATAATCAATCAATCTTTCTTTGATATCCAGTGAAATGCTTATTTTAAAAGGAATATAATATGTAATTAATGATTGTATATTGATTTTTCTTTAAGATTTGCATTATTTGAACATTTTTCAATCGTTTTTAAACTTCAGTTCATATTATAGTAAATGATTTAATCTGAAACTGTAAGAAGTAGTTGTAAAAGAAATGTCTATGTAAATGCTGTAATTTGCAAAGTGAATTAATTTTTTAGATTTAAAAGGATGATGCTATAATTAGTGTGTATTTGTATGTACCTTACACTGAAGTTAATGGCTTATCACTTACATTTAATCTTTACTGAGTCACATGAGAAAATTAAAATTATCTGTATATTTCAATCCAAATTTTTAAAATCACCTCAACATCATATGGAACTAAATTGCATTTTATTTTTTTTCAAAGGATTTTGCAAGAGTGGAAATTGTTTTCATTTCATGGTACTACACTAAAACTTAAATATCCATTATAAAAAGATTGTTCTGGAACTAATTTTTAAATAATTTTGTTTCTCTGATTTTAAAATAATTTGAATTTAAATGACGATTCTTTGAAATATTCATTATTTTGTAATTACCTTTCTACCATTCTCGAAACTTGGTCTTTGGGGTTAGGGGATTGGTGATAAGTTTCTGAACTTTGCTAATCATACAAATGATGGAATGAAGTTTTAACATAGCACAGGAAAGCGTGAAACCCAAGGTTATACAAGAAGTAAAAAATAGTGACATGGATGGGACTCGAACCCAGATCTCCCAATTTCTGGGCAGGTGTTCTTACCAACTAAATTACCGAGCCACGTCTTTTACATACAGAAGTGAAAAAGACGTGGCTCAGCAGTTTAGTTGGTAAGAACACCTGTCCGGAAAGTGGGAGACCTGGGTTTGAGTCCCAGCCATGTCACTATTTTTTACTTCTTATATAACAATTGCTAATCATATTTAGTAGTGTAATGAAAAGGTCGGAGAGGAACGTACCTCTTTGAACCTAAGCCTTTTAAAAATGAATTTCATTTACTAATAATTGCATTCTTAAAAACCTTTTGCATTAATAGATATTCAGTTATTTGCTTTCACCACTCCATGCAATGCACATTGATAATTTTGTTAAATGTTTTCAGGTTTCCACAGGTTTAAAACCTGTGGAAAAGTGAACATCTGTCTACCTTCATTAAAATGGATTTCCACAATATCACGGCCACCTCCATCGATTTTATTAATTTATTTTTTTAATTTTTTGGTCTTTACCCATTTGAATTTGCCACTTAACTAATTGCTCTACAGCAATTGAATAAATATTTTATAAAAAATGGGTTATATAATTAAACAGCATGGATCTAGGTATTCTTACATAAAATAAGAAGCAATGGTATAACTTGAAATTCAATTTTACTTGGCTATAGTTTGTGGAATATTATTCTAAACTAAACCAAATTATGATTATTAAATTAATTTTGTAATGTTTTTAAGTCTTCAGAAACATTTTATTCTATTATTCTTTTTCAATTGTATTGAAACCTTACTATAATATATTTTTAATTAATTGATCTAGTTATTCTTTAAAAAAATGTGAGAAAGCCTCCTTTTTTAACATCAGGATTTTTTGCTGAAAAAATCTTCTTCTATCTTACACACATTCAGTCTTAAGCATTTTTTATAATCATGACATAAAATTTGTTTCAAATAGTATAAATTTTTAGTGCTTTATATGGGTTTGAATTAGTATTTTATTTTCCTTCAACTATTTAGTATTGACTTTTAGTCATACTCTTTCAGTACTTACAACCAATCATGTTATCCAGTTTTGTTTTCCAAGCCCTATTTGCAAAGAAAGAAGTTATCCTAGGTTATGTCACCATGCAATTCACAGGGATTTTTTATGTGGTGAATGTATCTAATCAAATTGAACTTGTATGAAACTGTAGATTCACATCCTGATTGGTCTCAGCGTATTTCACAGTCAACAATTACAATCCTTTTAACATAGTCGTTGAATGAGATTTTCTTTTTGCATTTATAAAGATGTTTCAATTTATTTCATACTCAAGTGATTTCTTGCATCCAAGGATGAACTTCTTTTATAACAACTTATGAATTTGTCTGTAGGCTCGTATTCTTCGAAAGATCTACTGTACTTCAAATGAATATTTGAATTGGATGTACATTTTGGCTCAATAGCACTATTGCCAACTAGATCAATGTTCAGATCAGTTGATTTATTCTCATCACTAGTCAAACTGCTGCTGTTACCTTCATCTGAATTGCTAGTTTCCTCACTGTCTTCACACTCTTCATTATCATCACTGTCATCTTCTTCACTCATTTCATTTTCACTTGGCGTAGAACATATTTGCCATTGATTATCAGGACCTTTTGTTATGATCCAACATTTCCGTGCTTGATTAGCTAACTTCCATTTTGAAAAATCTTTCTTCTCCTCATCTAAAGCAGCTGTGGTGACAACCTTAAGCATGTGTCCAATCCATGTTCCATCTTCCACAAACATGCTTCTTCTTCCCCCTGGTTGCCTGTGCCTCCTTTCTGATACTTTCCATCCCCCTTTCCTTGTTTCTTCAATTAGCCAATATCCTCGGCAATCTGCCCAGGATATATCACCCAACCAGTCTGGTAATTCTTTTGCAGTATGTTTGCTAGCTGCATCATTTTCTTTTCCCCACGTGCATATATCTCTGCTTTTTTGATGCTGAAAATTGGTTTCTTCAATGTAAACCTTAGATTTTTCTATACAATTTATCTCCCTTGTTTGCTGTTTCTCATCTTCTTTCAAGTCCTCATCTATCTCATCTGATGGATTCTCAATGGATTCTGCCTTATGACATCCTAAATCTCTTGGTAGAAGAAGGCAAATTACTCCAGAACAAAGAAAACCAGTTATAGCATTTGTCCAAAAGAATCCTCTCAGACCTATGAGTTGAACTGTTATGAAAAATAACTTAATAGAGGAAAAGCAGCATATGCTTGATATGAAAATTGCCAGTCGGCTTGGGAATCTTGTAGCAAAGGATGGAAAAAATTCTCCTGCAAATGAGTAAGGAACCAATGGTATACTCATGCATGAACAAAAAGAAAATATTCCTAGAAGTACTGCTGGTATCCAAGAAGGAACGGCTGAAGCAACATTTATTCCAGGATACAATGGTGGTAACTTGTGGATGAAGAAATGGCTATACAGTCCCAAAGCTAAGCTAGAACCTATATTTCCCAAAAATGCAGATAGCAGAATGGGCAATCTGCAAGCACGGTCAGCTGACCTCCTGAATATTAACCCTACTGCAGTACCACAGATCTGAAAGCATCCCAAAATTATGGGGAACTCATGTAAATATAATGGGAGCTCTCCTTTTGACAGCAATTTCAGAAGAGGGATACAATAGGTCCTTATCACACTCATACCACAAAGATGGTAGTAACATAGAGATGCTGTGAGAAGACCAATGTAACGGATTTGATTGGTCTTTTTGGCTGTGGATACTTCTTGGGTGAAAATACTATTGTGATTGCTTTCGTCTTCTGGCTGGGGCAAACCAAAGAACCAGCGAACACCTGCTAGAGATATGGGGGGCTGTTTACGTTGCCGCTCAATAGTGGGACTTTCTGGCAGTAGCAGCAAAATTGCCAAGCAGATTCCAGGGAAGGCAGTGTTAATCGCAGCGACGGTGCGCCACCCAAATCGAGCGCCTGCAGACATTTCGATAACAAAACCGATCAAAAAGGAGACGTGAGTCAGGGAGAGGAAAATTGGTTTTTGGAGATATTGTGCGGTGAGAGTTTCATTCTGATATACGAGGAGAGGGGCCACCATGCTTCCAGCGTAAAGGGAGGCGATCACGGTTGATGCGAGAATCAATGTTGGCTGCTGTGCAACGGAGGTCAAACTCCAAGCTGAAGCAAGGAAGACGTTGGCGACGATGAGGGAAGTCCGGCACCCAAAACGAGGTTGAACTGCAGACGCCACCAGGCTTCCCAGAAGGATTGACGTCACGGACACGCTGCCTTTATCATAAGAAAACAATTATTTTACTGAATCGGGCAAAAACGTGACATTTTCACTGCAAGGAGAGGCAAAAAAATTGGACAGGTGTTTTTTTTTTAGATTTTATGCTTACCGAACCAAGAAGCCTGATCTTCACTGTTATATAATTTTCCGTCCTCTTCAAGAGGGAGTTGGTAGTCTGAATAGTAGCTTCCATCTCTAACTTTCGCACTTGTGTTCACAGCACTCAATCTAGATAAAGCAATGGTTGGGAAACCAATTGCAGTTCCTACACTCATTGCATGCAAGTTCATTCCAATCAAAACCAATGCCTAATGAGGAAAGAAATTTATCGAGTTATTAATTTCATAATTGATTAAAATGCTATACCTACTTCACACTATTTTTACCTGCTTCACATGTGTCCTCCAAGATAGTTGGCAAATATTTTGCTCAATTTCATTTCCGAATTGAGCTTTAACTCCGTTCTGTGAGTTCGTAATTGCCATTTCTGTCATTATTTAATGAATTATTGTTAAAATTTAATCGCGAATAATTTTACTATCTACGTTCCCCTACATTTCTAAAATAGATGGAGGATACTTGACTCTCACCATTCCTCCGAATGTTGAACAAGTTGAGCTACGTGAGTATGGACGGAGAATGATGCTTGTTAGAGTAAAGGTTGAAACCTTGTTAATTATCTTAACATGTATTGGCAAACGTTGGGCGCGAAACGTGAGGTAGCGTAGTTTCAATGAGCTACTCTTCACGACGCAAGGAAACTTTTACATTTATGCCGATCAACCCCGAATTGGTGATTGCAAAGTTTTACCTAAACTTAATCCAGCTTTTAATTATATCTTGGTGAAATGGCCACAGCTTATTTGTCAAATGTTTAATAATCACGTTATCATCAATAAAATTCATCGCCTACAACTAAAATCCGTGGATGCTGATGAGAAGTATGCATACTCCTTCTAGCATGTTATGCAGTGAGTTCCTATCGAGACAAAAGTCGCTGCTGAAAGACAAACGACGTTTTTAAGGACTTTTTTCCTCATCAGAATCACAATTTCATCTTATCTTATGCCGGAGATAAATTGATAATCATCAAGATATGCCCTACACATTATTAGCAGTTGCGGCGATTGTCCATCAGTACGCCAGTGTGAGAGTAAATTATCGTGTGTGCTAAAAATCAAATGATTTAGAGAGAGATATAACTACGGAAAAGAATCATTATTTAAAATTTATACTTTATTTTTACAAATAATTACAGAAAAACATACGTGCTTATGGAAGTTAAATTCTCTTTACTTTCATTAAATATGTATGTATGAAGATGAGAAGAAAAATGCATAGTAAATATGATATTTTTTACCCATTAAATTATTCTTCGGTTGGAACTTAACGCCTTAGATGAGCCCGCAAGGTCATTTTGATGAAACACGGATAATGCATGGTGTCTAGTGCCGAAGCATCCCAGTGCGTCACTTCCCAATTTGCGGGTCTTCCATCAATTAGAAGATCAGAATTCAGAAATCTATATAGTTACATTACCTTTACGGTAGATTTATCCAACCTTTAACCTCATGTGAACCGATTTAACTCCTGTAAAAATTTTATGGGTCGCAATTTTATACCTCGCTATATTAATAAAGTTTTAACAACACCTATGAAATAGTTACTTATTTATTTTTCATTGCATTGAAGTTGATCGCAATTTTTATTTTACTTGGGTAACTTCAAATAATTCTGCATCTTACCACTTTGCTTATCTAGCTCTAGGATAGAAAGAAAAACCATACATTTAAGGAAATTATAAGCTACTGAGCCGCACCCGTTCCACGGGTCACGATTGAACAACCCTGTTACACAGCAATGTTTAATGAAGTTTGGTTCTGAAAGTGCATTGAGATCATTAATTGTTTATAAATATTTTTGGTAGCAATATTTCAGTAAATTTACTTTTGGAGTTATTTTTGCATCTTTATTTAAATTATTCTTATTTTTGTAAATATTCGTTGAATTCCAGGGTAAACCTGGATGATTGATCTCTGAAAAAATTTCGCTTCAAAGTTTATTCCTTATAAATTTAAGAATTAATATTAAAAAACTAAAATGTTATATAGTGTTAAAAATAGTATCAATACCATAAAAAAGTAGTTGCAAATTGGATTTCTCTCAACAGAAGGAATAGAAATCTCTTTCAGTAAAACTTCTACTGCTCAATCAAAACACTTTCGGTTTATCAAAAATATGAAGTTTTAATGAAAAGCTCATTTACAGCTATATTTAAATTAAAGAATTAACATTCACGCCGCATAGGCCACTATATGTCATAACAGGTCTCACGTCAAATCGTCAGGCTTCTTAACATTTTCTGTTTTCAGTTATTATATAGAATACAACTTCTAATTGTAACTGCATGATTCATTTTTTCTTTCTGGTCATTCTTGAGTCTTTCATGAAATGTCGAAGAGCCTCAACTTCTTTTCGCTGTCGCATAGACTCCTCGGTCAATTCCGTTAGCTATCAACAGAACATATTTATACGATTAGAACAATGAATAGAAAATATAAAGCTATGAAATATCTTTGAAATGTTTACCATGTCAAGCAATACTTCTATCTTGATTTTGAGGATGTTATTTTCTTCTTCTAAATGTTGAGCTCGGTGTTTTAATTTGGATACAGTTTTACTACTGACAGCTTGGTGATCAGGTGCTTCTAAAATAGAAACTTCCAGTAAGTTTTATTTCAAGATTAAAACAAAATTATATCACGATATACTTCATATTTTGCTTACCGTATACCCAATCTCCATCCTCAAACACCGATTCAATGTCTCCAAGTTTTAATTTAATTTCACCAATGTCAGCACCAAATTCTTCCTGTGCTCTTTTTGCGCTCAGTCCTGAGTGTACGGCACTAAGAGGAGCTTTCCTTGGTGGAGTCTTCTTGGGATTAAACTTATTGAAGAACAAAGGCATTTCAAATGTTTATTCTTCGCATTTTACTCCTAAATTAAGAAAATATAACCGTGACGCAGCTTTATTTCTAACGGAGTAAATATCGACTAAAATTTCCCTTCCTGATCAATATCTTTCGCGTTCTATTCAAGCCTTTATTTTCTAATAAAATACTCTATTTAATACCAAATATATATGAAAAGAGAATATAGTGCGCTTTAGTCCAATAAAACATACAATATAACAAATAAAATATTTGAGGGGTCCTTTGGACTTATGATATCTACCGCTTCCTGTTTGGTTGTTTATTTTATAGATGTCGCCTGCGGAGATGCCAATGGGTTAAAGCGGTTAAAGCGGATTTGGAACGGAGCGAACTGAATTCTTATCTTAGGGATTTCTTAATATCAATAAAAATACTTTTAGAATACAGGAATGTTTTATAATATTAATGAGAATGAATTTATATCGTGAAGCGATTGTCTTTTTGTTTGCCGCTGACCAATGGTCGCGAGCAGCTGGAAACATGCCGGATTTAAACAGAATTGGAGTCCTGATAGAATAGTCAAGTCCTAAAACGAAAATTCTCAGTTTATTTGAGCAGATGGCTTCGACATTAGTACTTATTTGATTCTAATAAAATAAATATTAACTTTTCTAGTCAAATTTAGGGAAATATTCTCTTCCGAATCCTGCAACGAAGGTTCGCTTAATGTACGTAAATGTAATTCATCTTCAATTCTTTAAAATTGGCTTTTAACGTAATTGTAGGTTTGATAAGTTTGCGGATTTTACAGAATGATATGCCTCCTTATATGTTCATATGCATTAAAGTATTAGTTTAACTGCTATAACTTAGCCCATCGATGTTATTTTCACCTGTATTTTCTGCATTCCCTTCAGAATGTTGTTCAATAAAAACCCGAGATGATGTAAATTTCACTGCCGCAATGGAAAATTTCGACAAAGCTCATAGGTCAGTGTGGATTCGATCGGATCGATTAAAGATGATAGTTATGTTTTTAGTGAAATGATTAATATTTATTTAACTTTTTAGGCTCATTCATCTGGACCTTAAAGGAGCACCACCTAAAGTCTCCTACTTTGAAAAGGTTTGTTGATATGATTGGAAGTTATAACCCCTTCGTTTGTGATCTTGCAATCTTTGTAAATTCAATGTGAAAAATACTTTGCAATCATGTTGCCATCACACTGTGCATCATTCTCTCTGCTCCATTTATTTTAATATTATTTTTTAAATATATTGTGGATATTTAATGTAACCAAAAATGAAATACATAATCATTACTTAGTCATTTTTACCTCTGAAATCGATTAAGCTTATATGATAAATGAATCCTTGAATTTGCTGAAATACCTTATATGCTCTCACAGCTATTCCAGAAAATTGTTATCAATCCAGATTAACAGATGAATAAAATATCCGACTAAAGCTTAGTTTAACTTATCTTAGAAGTTAGCTTATTCTAAGAAGTAATATAATTTTTGGTTCAATTATTTTTCTAGATATTTCCATTCTTTCGTAATTGGGGTGCCACTGGCCTTCTCATAGAATGGGAAGATACTTTTCCTTATGAAGGTGAAGTAGCTGATGTTGGCTCCAGTGGACCGTCAAATCGTGGATTATATTCCAAGGAAGAAGCATTTCAACTTTTGCAGCTAGCTCATCAGAATGGCTTGATGGTTATCCCTCTGGTCCAGACTTTTGGACACCTTGAGGTACATTTTAAGCCAATAATTTCTAAATGTATAATACAATTTTGAATGCTATATGTAAAATCATCAGATTACCTTTTTGGATAGCATTACATAGAAATGGTTGAGTAGGCTCAAGTAGGCGATTGCAGTCCTTGATTAATCAAGGTATCCTCTTTGGCAGTGTTTGAAAAATGATAAAGAAAAATTAATGTTTTAAGTAAAGGAATGTCTTAAGTTATGAATGTTTTAATATTCATAAATCATGACAAAATTATACTGCTGTGGTTGCCATCCTATTATGAAGTACATGTTTAACCATTCTTTTGTGAAAGAAATATCCACTCTTGGTGCTGTTGTAGAAATATATTTTGAATTTTTAACAATAAATAATTTGACTTATTTATAACTAAGTCGATTAGTCAATTTTCAGTCATATTCTTTACTGATGTTGAAACTTTATTTGAAGAAGTTAAATACTGTTGAAATCTTTCTATTAACTTCCATATTTATGTCCTGTTTCTCATATTTTTTAACAATTATAATAATCACTAATATACTCAACCATTCCTTTGATATTACTCAAAAGCATAATTGAATGGCTAATTATATTAGATTGGCTTATAAGAGTTATTGTGAAGTTATTGGTAATTTTTTATCTTAATCTTTTTACTTTTGTTTCAATGTCATATGTACGAAAAACATTTGAAACAAGTTTGCTACAAGATGTAAAACTTTTACAATTCTTGCGGTCCATCCCCTGCTGATAATATCAACTCAGGTAAAATTTAATCGCACACCTGTATCCTAAAATGTATTTGGAGGTAAACATCTAAATGTCAGTAATGGTATTTTATATGGTATATAGTAATTACGATTTAATGTTTAACTGTCATTATATATTTGTATTAGAACTATCATGTATGTTAGGAAGCAGGAATCATTCAGATGTTTATTGCATTTTTGCTTTTAGCATTTATAATCACGAAAATCAGTAATTAAAAGGTTAAACATGTTAGAGGTTATGTCTCAGTTTTCATATCTGTATAATTTATTCAAGTCAAAAGAATGTTTGTCTAATATCTTCTAGTAATATTTATCATGAAATGAGAGAAATTTTCAAATTCCTTGTTCTAGTTTGTGCTGAAGCATAAATCATTCCAAAGTCTAAGAGAAGTGGAGAATTATCCAAGCTCAATGTGTCCAACCAACCCGAATGCTTTGAATTTGGTGAAAACTATGGTGCAACAAATAGTGGAATTCCATCCAAATATTAATTTTCTCCATATTGGAGCGGATGAGGTAAGAAAATTCAATTATGTCTAAATACTTATCTTTCAGTTTTTTCTGTAACAGTGAATTGGGTTCTCATCAGACGTAATATTTTTCCTTTTTAGGTTTGGCATATGGGACTTTGTGAAAGATGTCAAGCTCAGGTAGTCCTAGAGAAAGTGGAGAATAGGAAGCCAAGACTATTTCTTAATCATGTTATTGCAGTGCTAAAATTTATACAGAATGCCTTTCCTTCTCTCGGCATAATAATGTGGGATGATATGCTGAGAGGAATAAGTTTGGAATTACTCGAAGGTCAGCCTTTGTTTTCTTGTAAAGACAGTTTCTTTTAGGTCTTATCTACATTCCGCTGCTCTTAGTGCACCATTATCTAATATGTGATGTAATGATTTTAGAGATTTTAATGAGATTATCTTATGGTTTTTCATCTTTCAGAGTATGAATTAGGAAAATATGTGGAGCCGATGGTATGGCATTACCGGGCCCAAGATAACTTTCAACTACCTCCAGGTAAGCATATAATGTTAGCTAAAACCATCTCGAAGATAATTCAATAAAATCTCAATTAGTTGTGCCAAAATTAAAATTAAATGCATTGCTTAATCTAATAAGTAAAGTAGAAAGTTAGTGGTTGTGAATTTCCCATAATAATATACATTTGAAATTAAGGCCCCTTCAAAAGTATAGGTAATCATTTGATAATGTTTTTGAAAGAAAGGCTGATTTCTTAGATTTTAGAATTCAGATCATAAATATATTTTATTTACACTTTCAATTTGTTCATACTCTATTCATATAGTATTAGATCATTGTTTCTTAAATTCTTTTCAGATACGAATAATGTTTCCAAAATATTGTGTTTAGCTGTTAAATATAATTTTGTGTCAATAATCCTTCGCCTTCAAATCTTCAGTAATAGTGTTTTAAACTTTTTTGCAGATATGTGGGATAAATACTCCCAAGTTTTTCCTAATTTTTGGATAGCCTCAGCTTTTAAAGGTGCTACTGGTAGCAGTAGAATGATCCCCATCCCATCATATCATATAAGTAATCACATGGCATGGATCAAAGTAATAAATGAAGAAGGAGGGAAATTTAAGAATTTTCGGGGCATTGCTTTTACTGGTTGGTCAAGGTATGTAATGCAATCCAGTCTCATCTTATTTTGATGATGAATTTTATGCATGTTGAGGAGTTCAATATACATTTCTTCTACTAGGATTTATGCAACTTCTGCTTTAATCTAGTATTTATTTATATATGGAGAAGAACTCAATTTTATATTTGTTATAAATATTACAATAGTACAATATTATAATACAAAATTGAAAACTTGGAATAGGAATAAACATATAAGATCAACCATGCAGAAAAAACTGCAGTCTTTTACAAAAACAAAATCGTTAATTATGTAATTAATAGATTATAGGTGAAAATATAGAAGTTGAATAAAACTGAGCATATATCTGAAGCATGAAAATATTTGTTTATAAAACAATGAATTAAGAACTTTAAACTCTTTCACAAGTTGTAACTAATATATATCTACAGGTTAGAAATATTCATATGATTTTTTTTCATGCATACTTATAGTGAACAAAATCATATCACAATCATAAATTATAGATAAAAGTATAGGTAAAATTTCAACTCTTACGCAAATCATAAAAGTAAAGTCCAATAAAAATCATCAGATTCTGGTGTAAATAGAGGAAATGAGGTAAGGGGAAAATAAATTCAGCATTCATAGAAATCTTTGTCGAAATCAATTAATTCGACCTTTATGTTATTTCTCACTTTGTTTAAAGGCAGAAACAATCTAAAATCTTTGTCAATTTTACTACCTTTTCCTGTAATTTATCTGTGGTTTCTTGGTTATACAGTAGAACCCCGATCCATCGTTCCCGCATTTGTCGTTTTCCCGGATTTATCATTTATTTTCTATAGTCCCGACTTAGGCCCATAAGGAGACATGTAAAGTAATACCGCATTCATCGTTCATCGAAATATTATTTTCCCGCATCCATCGTTCAGATTTTTGGCCCAATCGAGGAAGGAAGACAATGTATTAGGAATTGCGACAAAAATTTTCTTTGAGAGCTTGGCATGAACTTTTTTAAAGGCTGTCGTAGCACTTGCTCAAAACGGCCGATTTTTTAAAACACATCCTGGGCTGTTTTAATACATTGCATCCTATTGGAGAGCTTTCACATGGGTGCGAGTACGAGCCCTGTTTGTCCATCTCAGTTTACTGGCATATTTCACCCTGTTTGTACCGTCTCTAGGAGTTCAGTATGTTTTTTTCGAAATCTTTGGGGATTTTCTTTGGATAAACTTTCATTACGTATTCATTTTAATAGTGTGAGCTGAGTCTTCATTCCCGTTTTGATAGTTTTCCCGCATTCATCATCTTTTTCTCTCGGTCCCTTCAAAAACGATAGATTGAGGTTCTACTGTAGTATGTTTACCTAGTCCATCAATATGCCTATCAAGTCTCATATGTCCATTTGATATGGTAAGAAAATTGTTACAATAGTTCTCCATAGTTCGTAAAGGTAGCTTTTAATTGCTCACAATGTTTTTTGTTCATAAAATACCTATTTAAAGCAACCCATGTCTTTACAAAATTACTGTGCCTTTTTTATTTCTCAATAAAAATTTCATTCATTGAATAATAAAATATTTTTACTATGAAGTGACGCCTCTCAATTTGGAATCATGCCACCCTAAATTTTAGTGATTCATCTGTCTATGTCATGGAAATGCCATTTTTAGTGTGTATCAATTTTGGGGAACATATGGTATTTGTTATATTTTACAAAAAGTGAAAAATAGTAATTTGG
This sequence comes from Sympetrum striolatum, assembly GCA_947579665.1. Classification (NCBI taxonomy): domain Eukaryota; kingdom Metazoa; phylum Arthropoda; class Insecta; order Odonata; family Libellulidae; genus Sympetrum; species Sympetrum striolatum. The sequence continues at coordinate 51,904,687 of OX388341.1, forward strand.
CTGGGACTCAAACTCAAGTCTTACAGACCAGTGTGTCTTACAGACCAGAGGCAATTGAAACAGAGATATTTAGCGTTATCCCCTCCAGAAAATTACCATTTGTAGAAGTGATAATGATGTAGCTATGTAGTTTATTTGGTAAGAACACCTACTCGGAAAGTGGGAGACCTGTGTTCAAGTCCCAGTCAAGGCATTATTTTTCACTTACTGTACAACCTTGGGTAAAGTTGCACACTTTCATGTGCTATGTTAAAACTTAATTTCATCCTTTGTCATGTTTTTGTTGGTTTATTATACTGCAGTGGTGTTTTATTGTATTTGGGTCAAATAAATAAATTTGGCTTCTGTACTTGGCTGCAATTAGTCGTATTCTTTAATTTTTACATGTGTACACTTGTGGAAAACCTTTAATTCACTTCATTTTTGTAGTGGTATCCATAAAATATATTATGAATTTTGTGTATATAATGTGGTCTCCATTAATTGGATCCAAAGATGAATTAAGCTAGATTTGGTCAACTTTTACTGGAAATAAAATCCTGACTAAAAATTACTTTTAGTCTTGCATTTTGACTCCAGCCATGGGTCTCAAATTGCTCAAGCTCAAATTGCAAGATGCCACTGTAATGTTTAGCATTTTTTAAAATTATATGTTTGAGTGATGAGTTTCAAATGTTACTGTAAGATTCTAAACGAAAAATTATGGTGTGTATGAAATGGAAGTAACGGACACTAGGTTTTATTTTCAGGTATGATCATTTTGCTACAATTTGTGAAATGTTGCCTGTGAGTATTCCATGCCTTGCTCTCTGCCTCAAGTCTTGGAATGATGGTGAATTCAATGCAGCAGCTCACGAGAACATCTCAAAGGAATTGGGATTTACGGTTCCCACATTGTTGAATCCATATCCAAGGTGAGTTGTGCTCATACCAAGATGTGTCAGGCAAATTTTGTCCTACCAATTTTTCATAGAAAGTTGAAATGATTTCCTTTATCTGTAATACTTTGTACATCCAACTCTTCTAGATATTTTGTAAAATTTTAATATGAATTCCAAAGTTAAGGAAATTTGTGAAAGAATATCTAAACATTCAGAGTAAAATCCTTTGATTATTATTCTCAGCAAAGATTCCCACAAAAATATTTAAATAAAAGTATTTAGGCATTCTGACACCAAGAAAAATGCCACGATTACTAAATACACCTTGATCTCAACCACGAAAAGCACCACACTTGTACTGACTGTCCCAGCAGATGCACAGAATCCCAGACTCCCTCCACTCTCTCCCTATGCTCCTTGCTCACTCTCTCTCGACATCCTATCCTAGACTCCCTCACTAACGGTACCCTGCCCTGTTGTAGCATGGCTTCTGAAGCCCTGGTTGACCCTAGAGGAACTACATGGGCAGGGCCTCTGCCATTTGCAATTATTTTGCACTCATACCTATAATTCGTGTTGTTCAGAATCAATTCCATGTGTTTGACTCCAAGTTATAGGCTATGGTGTAACGGCTAGGCTATAGCATTAATAATTATCTAAATCATAAAATATTCCTTATATCATATTTATTGTATCATTATTATTTCATCTCTTGACTAAGCATATTCCCTTTTTTCTTTGGAATAAATACTAACAAGAGTATTACTATCCCACCTCTGAAAATTAGTTTTGAAAATGCTGGACTAATTTGAGAAACTAATAAGTTATCTTTTCTCTAATTTTAAAGATTAATTCTGGTTATTTAGCTTTATGTTCCATTGAACAAGTGTTTCATTTCCCCTTATTATCCCTAAAAAAATATGTTACTTGCAGATGTCTCAGACATTTCTGTCAGCAGTTTCAAAATAATTGCTGTATAACAAGCATACATCTGGCTGGAAAAAGTATATGTGCATTTATATCATGATTTTCTGTAATTTTAATGTTATTTGACATTCTTTTGAAATTTCAGGATTTGATGATGCCTCAGTTAACCATTCTCCTAAATCATATTTTTATCAATTAATGCTTTTTAGTTATGAATTTGAATTTTGAAGTTGGTAACTTTTCAGAATAAACTAATACTATTTATGTCCTTTTCTTTTCCTATATAATTCATTTGCATAAAATTAGTACAGTTGAACCTTGTTAAGTTGAATTCAAAGGGATCTGAAAAAAAATTTAACTTACCAAGATTTCAAGTTAAGGAAAATGGCGTAATAAATGGTTAATAAGGACAATGCATTTTTGGCTTAATTATAATAACGGCTTACAAAACTTTTCTTTTATATATTTATACAATTAGGCTACTTAACAATTCATGTAGCTGCAGCATTTATATTTACCATTGAATTTTCCAATGAAGCCGCACACCTTTAGAAAAAAGTATTTTAACTTTGCTTTTCGTCAATGTATGGATGCATCTCACTCAAACATTTGGTCCCAGAGTAATAAAATTTAAAGTGTAATTTTGGCTGTTTTTAGAGTTCGAACAAGGTCTTAAATAAAATTCTTAACAGATTTAATGTTTCAATGATGAAGGAACACTTCCATTTCTGAGCCTAAGGGAAAAGGAATTTGAATTAGTTTTGGCATAGCTTCAGTAACACAATGTTAATAATGTTCGTTTTCTTAAATGATGGTTGATTAATTGTTTAATTTTATTTTAGGCCACAATTATTATCTCAAGGAAAGCTGGAATTTCCTGGATGGGAAATAATGGTTGGGGTAGAATGGTTTGCCAATCTACAAGAAAAATTTCGGAATGTTGTGGAAGGTGATCAGTGAGTATGACTTTAAGTGTTAATAATATCATAAATACTGCTTTTTACTATTTATTTTTATCCAATGATGTTTACTGTTATTAATATTGATTAGTGAAATTATCTGATTTATAGGTAATTATTTTGCTGTAATGAATGCTTTATCTGCCCTTGGTCTTTCAACAAGTTGGGAAAACTATCTAAAAATAAATGCTAGTAAAGTTTTGCTATCAAATCAATGTACACAAATATATGATGTGGCAAAATAATAATAGTGATGCAGGAAAAAACTGAACACGTGGAATATGATTTTAAAAGTTATAAACAATTCAAATGGGCAACAATTTATTATCTTCGGTCTCACATGTCTAAATAGATCTACAAGCATCTTTTAATCAACGTTCTATGATGAACATTAAGACTTTTCATAATTTTGTCAGAAAAGAACCAGTGACGCATGGCAACATTGCTCAGTCAGATTGGCAGGGGTTGTAAATAACTTAGGCCCACTGAGGGAAGATTCAGTTTGCTGTCTTATCATCTTTATCTCTTATTAAGTATGTTGCCGTAAAGATAGCTCAATGAAATTTTTGCGGTAAATAGTTAATAACTTGAGAAAGTTTTTAGAATAGTCAGCAAAAACGTTTTTTATGACAGTTTTTTTTTAAAAATTGGCCTCAAAGGTTTTGATCAAATTCATGACATCACAGTTTTGAAATTTTATGTTTCACTCTGAATGGAAGGAGCTGTGACAAAAGATATTTTTGCGTCAGTTGAAGCAACTATTCAGTTATTCTAGAGAACAATAATTAACTCCTTAGCTAAATTATTTATGTTGCCATAGGGAAAAAATGCCTTGAAAGTCATGGTTATTTAAAAAAATATGAAAAAAATTTGTAACATGAAAATGAATAAAAAGTGGACAGTCAAAGGGGGGTGGTTGAGGTAGCCCAAGAAGAGCTCCATCCCTGCTCTTCCAATTATCACTACTTTTTGGGACACCCTGCATGAAAAAGATAGGCTCATAAAAATGTATAAGGAAGAAAATAAAACCATTAGTAAATATTGGAAATTGAAATCAAACTATGTATTTTTACAAATAATATCAACTTCTATCATGTAGGTTTAAAATCTGGCTTTCTGAATAAAATTTCAAATGACTAATTCTTTTTGTTCTGAAAAACATGGAAAATTTTGCCATCAAAATCAATCGAAAGGCAACATTATTTACAAACGTGATATTGTTCTAGCAACCAAACAAACAAATACTCTATTATAACAGTTAACAAGAACTATTTGTGTCAACAGAAAATACACTTTAACGTAAGAATAAATCAATAGATAGCTGCAACATATTTTTAGTTTTATTTCTGACATTTTTGACGGAAATAAAACTAAAAATATTTTAAATATGGCTCAGCCAAGCTAAACCTCATTTTTCCTATCCTTCGTTAATTTAAATGAACTCAAAAATCAATTCATAGAAAATAAAAATTTATAAGTATCTTAACAAAAATGAAATTTAATCCAAAAACAGTATATCCTGTACTTCTATGGATAACAAGTCTCACTTTTAGTAGCCTTATTTGATTAAGTGATAACATTCGAAAGTTAAAATTATACCAAAAAATAAATAATACTACAAGTTTTAATAGTTTTTTTTTTCGATTGTTACTAACGTTAAATTTGGTACTGAAAGGAATCTAGGCAAACAACTCAACCTAATGACGTACCCAGCTGACGTAATAGAACAAAATTCAAAAAAAATTATAACCGATGATTATAGAAGTATACTCTTTGACAAAAAACCTCAATAGCATTAAAACTTTAAATTTAACGAATTATGGTCGAATTTTGACCACTGGGCAATCACTAGTTTAAATTAAATTATCTTGAACTAAACATTAACTTGAAAATAGTTATGTTATGATTATAAATGTCATTATGTAATGTCATTGCTTCACTGTTCTAATTTTCTTTTCTATTTTAGGGTAGAAACTTGGTTCAATGAATGGCAAGTGAAAAACTCGTACACCAACCCTATGCAAATTGAGAGTATATTGGCATCCTTCTCAAGGTAAATATTTCGACAATGTTTTAATTGAGAGTAAGACCCATGGCTATACTTTTCAGAAAGCAGATGAAGAAAATGCTTCCTTTTGGGAATGCTAATTGTAATTTTTGCTCATAATTTGAAGGTTTGTCAGGTTATTTAATACCTTTCACATCATTTTGAATCTATTTTAGTGAACTGTTTTTGTGTTTAAATTTCATTGGTAGTTTGCATAAATATAATGAATGAATTTGGTTGTATATGCAATTATAGAGAAGTTAGATTAATGTTAGTAGCTTTGATGAAAATAGAATCAAATTTTCGAGATTTTTTCTCTGTAAACCAAAATATTTGCATCATACTTAGATTTCCTCTAACAATTACCACAATCTGATGCATTCATAGTTAATAAATTTTGGTTTTAACATTTTCCGTCTCTGTAGGTTATGTGCATTGATGTATCATTCATGAGAGGATTCATGCATGTGTCTTCTCAATAGGTATGATTTTTTCATCGACGAAGACCTAGGTGTTTCTGTATTTATGATAGCTCCTAGCATATACCGCATTTACTCGAAAATAATATGCACCATTTAGTGTCTTTTTTCAGCCAAAGAGTCAAGGCGGACATTAGAACTGATGGCACACTAGATTTTGGCACAATACTACTTGTGCTTATATCCCGTAGTGCAGGGTTGACCTCATCCTCGGCTTACCCTGGTCCTATGTAACTCTTCAAACATTCCGCCAATATGCTATTGATGTTTTCAATGTAAGATTCCCCAAAGACTACAGTCTCAACTGTCAGCTGATAGTTTTTAATTGAAAGAGAATTCGCTAGCCCATCAAACTTTTTAAATGACTGATTTTGAATTGGTTAACATGCACATTTACATGAGACTTTTGGCATAGAGGACTACCGACATGTCGTATACATTGCATATGCATATAAATATTTGTAAAATTGTATATGTACATCTTAAACTCGTATATGGTGGTGTGAATTGCATGACCGCGTGTTTTAAGGAGTGTATTAGATTTGAGGGTAAATGATTTTTCAATATCCAGTGCTCGAAATTTGGGGTGTGCATTGCATTCGATGGTGCATTATTTTCGAGTAAATATGGTATTTTTCAACTTGTAATGGATGTGTATTGATTGCTGATTTTAAAAGGTGTGTGTGTGCTTGAATATGTTTGCAAAAATCATAGAAAATGTAATCGTAGGGATGTAAGCAATATCTCTTTACTCTATGCTTATTGGTGTGCTCTTGTGCTATATTTTCTTGAAAATATTCGCTTCTTTTGTATTATTTTGTCTGCTGATTTTCTCTGAGATTCTATTTTTTGGCTTTTTCTTTTGCTATACAACCTATCCTATATAGTCAGTGTATATGTTACACCCCAAACGTGTAATTGCCCATTTCATGAAATGGGCAGGCGCTTTGCACAATTCATGAAATGGGCAAAATTTGCCCATTTCATGAATTGGTCAATTACACGTTTGGGGTGACAGGAACCCTAACTACCCTACTCAACCCATCGGCGCCGCGAATATTTAATTAATTAATTAATCTCCGCTACTAATCGTGAAATATGCGCCGCGCCGATGGGTTGAGTAGGGTAGGTAGGGTTCCTTTCTACCCAAACGTGTAATTGCCCAATTCATGAAATGGGCAACTTTTGCTCATTTCATGAACTGGGCAAAAGAGTTGCACATTTCATGAAATGGACAATTATACGTTTGGGGTGTAACATATACAAGCAACTGTTGGCTGACTCATTTGTTTTACTCTTGCATTAATTTGGCTTGTCTCTATGTTATTGCCTTTATTTGGTTGTATGAAATCAAACTGGGAACAGCCTCTCTTTTCAATCAGTTAATTGTTGGAAACTTCTTTTTATATCAACAAAATTACGTATTTTATTTCATGCTACCTGCATATTTCCTTTATGGAGTAGGATTGACCATCTTTGCTGCTTGCTCCTCTTTTAGATGTATTGTATTTAGTGTGTTAATTTTTCATCCGTAATTCACCGATCCCAGTAGTGAAAATATGAAAAACAGGTCTGACGATGTGAAAATCATATATTTAATAGTCTATTATTCATATGCTTTCCATGTTGAAAGTATACCAACTATTAGTTTGTTTATTCAGTATAGTAACTTGTGTAAGGTCTGAACAAGGTTGAAAGTTAATTAAACTATGAAAGGTTTTACAATAGATAGAGCGAGAGATATTAAATTTAAAATCATCAGAGTTTTGAATTTGGCAACATTCTCTCAAATCCATATAATAAAGAAAAATCAAATCTTAATGGTTGCACTCTTTTACTCACATTAACTGTTATAATATCTCTACTCTGATTAGACCGAAGAAAGACAGAAGTTGTTGATTTGATTTTATGCTCAATTTTACGAAGCTTTCTCAACCAAAGTAAAGATTCAGTGAGGACATTATTGGCTTGTTCTTTCCTTGTCGTTTGATTATATTTCTCCTTCTGTATCATGAAATTTATTTCCTTCAAACATAAAGGAACATTTTTAATCGTTTCAACTGCTGGATAATCTCCCGAGTTTCTAATTTCCATAAATATCTGCGAATCTCTTTAAATTTTTAATCATCAGAATGATTCACTATGTTCATTGGTAACAATGACATAAGAAACAAAGATAAAGCTATTACTGTAGATTTAATGGTTTTGTAGAGGCCTCTGATTAGAAAAATTAGGAATGATGCAGTTTACCAGGTGATTTTTTGTCACCAATCAAAGAAGAATGTTTAAGTTGCTTTTTGCAGTTGTAGTTGCAGTTTAAGTGATGCTTGCTTTTTTGTATACAAATTTGCATGTATGTATGTCTTTGCCCCTCTGCTGCATTCAAAAGTCAGCTATTTGTGCTTTTTTCATTGGAATGACGGTCGATCTTCAGAATTAGCTTTGCATGTGATTGCTCGATCTTGAAACTTTCATTAAAATGAAGCTAATGGTTGGCATGCTGTTTTAGATGGAAAAAATAAGTCTTTTCTATGAAGCATGTTTGCAATATGAAATCATCGCTAACTTTGAGAAATTTTGCTGGAGGAAGAAACTGGAGGTTTGTGAGGGAAATTCTTTCAAGTTTTACTTCTTTTTCTTTTGCTCAAAACACAGCACATTATCAGAGCTTGCGTCTGTTGAGGTGTACCTTCGGCGGCATTTAAGCTCTGTGTACAATGAGTCGACAGTTGGAGAATGGCTGGGATCCTGGCTCGAGCCCAGGAGAAAGCGATTAGCTCAGTTGGAACATGATGCTCAGCTGCAGATGAGGATCGGGGGTAGAGTGGATGGCGGAGATGATATTTACTCTCCTGATGTGCAGATGGATCCAGAAACATAATAATTAGCATTTTCTGATGTTTATGAAATTTTCACTTTCAGTACGATTAGAATTTGTCATAGACTTGCATTCTCTAAATTTTGAGGTTTTTACATGCACTACGGATGTCTTTGCATTCAACTGAAGTTAGGGGAGGTAATTTACTGAAACCACGGGATGCTTTGCTATCACTCTTTGAAAGTAAATGTTTCAATTTTCGGTGTGTTCATCTATACAGTATATTTTTATACTGGACAAACTATGTGTTCTGCACCATTACAGGTGGATTTGAATCAATACAGTGGTTCAAAGAAATCAACTATCCTATTTTTGGAAACATTATATTGAATAATCCGCTAGTTATAATTCAAGATATGTCCAAAATCAGCTCTTCTTGTTTATATTTGGGAGGGACTGAATAATATCAGGATATTGTATGCTTTCAAAGCAATTTTAGTCAAGAATGGTATGATTATTGAATAGTTTAATCAATTCAATAAACGCAATAATTATTTCAATAAAATCCTTTTGGTTTTGAAGAATTTATTTACTCTCTTTGTCTAAGTTTAATTAAATTGAGTTTATGGCTCGTTTGAGAGTTTATATCAGTAATGATTTCAATATTTTCTATAAAGTCCATCCTATTCTTACTCGTTAGATGTAATGATGAAAAAATATATTGATTTAGTTGCTACATTGCTGAACATTTCCACAAAATATCTTCTGCAGGGTTAATGGACTAATCTGATCTCTTCTCATGTGATTCACTCTCATATTTTATGTGACATTCTCACTCAGTTTGTAATGGCTTTCTTGTCATTGACCTTAGTTTTCATTTTGCACCTGATATTTAATAATATTTATGCTAAAAATTTTATATTATTAATGATATCATATGAAAGAGGGTAGTAAAATTGATGTTTCTTTCATGCTGTTACTGCTCTTTTAATGTTGTCAAAAAAGTTCATCTTTTTAGCTTCCTATATACGGTTTTCATCTTTATTAGGAGCATTCATCTTGTTATCATTTTGGCCAAATAGTTATTTCCTTATTCAAGATCTTTGTTTGTATGAATATCGTGGGTTTTTGTTATAAAATTTTTTTTAATGGAGTGATGGGTTTGTTTTTTACCTGAAATGTTTTTGGTGTTTTGGGGAAAATCAAGTTTGTTCTTTTATTTCTCTCGGTGATTAAATGCTGTGATTTACTTTAAGTTTAATTGTGTGAACTGTATTAAATTTGGTTGAAGGGGTCGATTCACTTTTTGGTAATTGACATGTGAATGTTAAATGCCATATTTATTCATTGGCAAAGTTTTATGTAAGACTGCCAAATAAAGGAATCATGTCCTCAATTGTTTATCTACAGCTTATGGATGCTGTCTACTTTATGAAATAAAGATTTTCATGAATACAACTCCTATTAACTTCAAAGCTGAGGCCTCTGTGAAAGCTAATGATCATTATAGTAATGATTCCATATCCTTGTGAAAGTGAATACAAAACTTTTATCGATTTGGTTCATCTGTCCAATCCTTTTCCTTATCTTGGGTTAAGTCGCATGCTATCCTATGTTTAGATAAATTTCATCTCCAACACGGTAGTCTCCTCAATATTAGTTTGACGAAGGTTCCGTGCTATCATTGCATTACTGGTGTGCATTTGAGCTTTTATTTTTGTATTGCTCTCAGTAATCCATTTGGCGATGAAATCAATGCTTAAAATCTGAATGTAATATTTTTTAAAAATGGGTTAGAGTAATTAGCTCTCATTCTCATGATTGCATTTATTTATTCATCAATTCAAAATGTAATTTTCATAGATGATTATTTTCTTTAGCACTGGAAAGTTGCATTATTTATCAAGGGAATAATACATTTTGATCTTTTAATCTTCCTTGATATTTTCTTTTAACTAATATAAACACAAAGCACTCTGTTTGAAGTTTAAATACTTATGACATAAATGAACATAAGGATTTTATATTTGTAGCTCATATTATTTTGCATATTAGATTATTTAGAAATTCAGTGAATTGCAAATGCCTGTGTTAAATGAATAGAATGCTATTCTTACCTAACATCGTCAGTTCATTTTGATGTCAATTGATTATTTTCGTAGTAATTATTCAACTAGGTTTCATATTTTTTTCAATCTGAGGATATCAGTGTTAGGGTAATTGGGTAATGTTTATTTGCATTTGTTTTACCTCAGTCTTCAATCTAATATCATTTAATATTTTATGCATTAAGAATTTTTTAGTATAGGAGAGATTTTTAGTATTCTGGCAATAGGGTATCTCTCAACCCTTGTTTATTATATCAAAGATCACTTTTGGTAATATCTGTGTAAAATTTACTTATTAGGTGGCATTTTTGCGTCACCTTTTTGCTTTATCCTTTCAGTTTCCATTTTCATGATTCATCTGTTTAATTATTTGTCAAAGAACTATCCTTTAATACAATGTCTTACTGCTCAAAGAGATGTAGCACATACATCAGTCTCTCGTAATTGTTGCCATTGATATAAGTAGAGGAATTTTGCATACTGTTTTTTGGAAAGAATTTTTATGATACATGGGAGATTTTATTACATCGTTCTGCTCATTATTTTAACTTTTACCTGATTTTAGATATATGTATATCATTCATTTGAAACCTATATTTGAGAGTTAAGTTAAGAGGGAATCAAAGTATAACACTTGTTTAAGCATTGAAAATATTGTCAACTAGTTATGAATGCATCCACTGTTCCTGGTTAGTTATTGCACATGTCATAGCTGAAAGTTATTTTCGATTCTGTTCAGTCAAAAGCACTTTAGAGCATAATGTTTACCTCGGAGTTTAACATTCTAGACCAGTCACAAACTATAAGAGATGTTTGTCTTATTCACATCGCAATAAATTCAGGGAGTTGATTGGTGCAAATAGAGAGAGGCCAGTTCAACTATGTGGTTTTATTTATACATTTTTGAACATTATTCCCTGCATTGCAAGAAAGTCAATTCTCCATGATTTGGTATATTATAGTGCCAAATCTTAATTCATAGCTCTTGGTAAACCTCTTATGTTGCTTGTTAGGTGAAAAACTAAATTTTACATATTGCCACAATCGGTTTAACACCAATCTGTTACCTATAAACATAATTTTATTTTGTGCTTAAGAGCAACTCAAGTCGAAGTCAGTTTCTCCTGGAAGTCTATGATAGGAGAAAGAAAATTGTCATGGTTATTGCGAAAATTGTTGAGGTGACCTTTTCCTTTTCTTGGACCATTGTTTTCATTAGCGTCTCAGTATGTTTGGCTTTGTAGAGGCGAGAATAGCAAAGCTTTTAATTTCCCTTTCACTTCGCTCAGAGCTTCCGGTTTCCTCCGCTATCCCTTAACCTTTCGCTCCCTTATATAATGCTACATCGGTCTCTGGAAGCCGCGGCCTCCGCGTCCTAACGATAGCTCTCGAATGGTTCATGCAGTCGAAGGAAGGGTGTTTATTGTATTTCTCGGGAATTTCCGATAAATGCAAATTTTGAGGGCATTTCATAGGCCGCTGCCTAAGCGATTCAGACTTTTCCTCAATTCCTGAGACTCATTGCAAAACAAGTCGGCGAGCGGATGCGTGATCGAATTATTGTATTTGTTACGTGAACGGAATGCAGAACGGTAAGCTTAGTGGAAAGCTCTCGTATTCCTAGGCTGTTTAGATTTTTCCGAAGCTGTTGTTTATTTCCTTGGATGGGCTACGGCTGAGAGGGCAAGCCGGAGAGAATTCCTACTTTGATTACGAAGCGTGACGCTCGTTCTTTTGCATATGTTAATTGCCAATTTGGGATTCTGTCCGTGGTTTCAGCATCTCGCGGAATGCTGTACTAATTTCTTATAAATTTCTACAAAGAGAACTTGTGATTTTTTACTGAAGGTTTGATTTTATTTAAAAGTAGAATAAAATTAAAAGAAGTAATAGAAGGTCAAAAACTATTGGGGAAGACAGACGCAACGGTAATAAAGATAACTCATACGTTTTATCTTCTCCTTACTTCTGCAAGTGTCAACCTGCCAGGTCCGTAGCTACTCTTTACCCATGGAAGGGAAAAGTTTTCTAACTAAATAGTTCATTATTTCATCAATCGTAAAGACTCAGTAAGATTAATAGTTCCTTTCAAAAACTTTACCTTTGAGAAGGTCTAAAGAAACGAGTTCTAATTCTGTATATTAATATGCGTATATTTAATAGAGCTCTATTAAATGGTTAAAGGAGATTTCATTAATTAATTTCGCTTTCGATACCATATTAAGAAAAAATTGCTGTGAATTTAAAGGCCTCATGTATTCTTTTAAATTCAACACGAATACAGATTGTGCCGAGATATTAAACGAACACCATTCCAAAAGTAATTTTTATAGATTGAGCGGCATGATAGTTCTATTCAAATCTAACATATACCTCAGTGATTGAGGAAAGGGTTGTCTTCAGGCATTAGTATGAGCAACAAACGGCTTCAAAGATTTTTATTATGCTATGATTGGCTGTAAATGCTCTGTTGTTTTTCTGTGATAGGTTACAAACTTGTAAAAGGCATATCGACTTTCTTTGAAACAATTCCAAAAAGTGGTTGTTTGATTTTAAAGTGCACAAAATAATTATTTCCTTGCTGATGAGAAACTCAATCCGTTCCAAATTGTCCAGTTTTTAATCTAGATCTTTTTTATTAACGCCGGTAAAATTTACGCAATGTCCTAAGAAAAGAACTTCCGGGACGAAGGCATTTGAAAATATTAAGCCCCATGAGGTCGTGAAAATGCAATATGAATGATATTTTGAAAACTTTCGTGCATTGAAGTACTGTTTGCTCGCAAGAAATTACAGGGATTTAAAAGTAAACTCCCATTTTTGGTGGTAAGCGGTGATAGTAAGTGGCATTTCGCTTCAGCGATATTAGAAATTTCCTTTAAGTTCTCCTTCGAAGTAAACAGTTTCACGATGACCCTCACGAAAATTTAAATGTATATATCGTACCACGCCATTTAAAAAACAGCCTTCCTTATCTTTCGCATTAGATCTTTAAATATTAGGAAAGAGTCTATCTTACTGCTCAGTGAAAATTCGGGTTGGAAGCAAATCTATTTTTCTTCTGATCTTTAGTAGTTAACGCGGAACATATATTTGGCAAGCATTTTAAAAGAAATACACCAAAGAACCTCTATATTTTGTAAAAGTAGAATTTGGTTTAAAAAATCCTGCGACTCGACTCGTGAATGCTGTAGACATATAACAGAAGCCTTCCTCGAATTTTATCGAAGCTGTAAAATTCTCCACCACCTGGGAAACTATATCCAAGAGAACTGAAGAACCAGTCTTAAGTCGGCGTAAGCATAGCGTGATGACTCGATAATTGTCGTTGTTCGCTCTAATTGTGAGTATGAGAGTAGGTACCTCTATTTCTTTCCACTTTGAATGTAACTGGATTTGACGAGGAGGGGGGAGGTATAAAGGAGGTCTTTGGTATATATATGTCATGTACTTTGGTATATATATGTCATGTCACCAATACAGGGTGAGGCATAATAGAGTCCCTAGTTACCCACCTGGTTACGCACGAAGTCAGGGACTTCATTATACCTCACCCTGTATGATACAGACTGCAATTCTATTGGAACCGGCATCTTACAGTCAATGGTTGTATCCCCACAGGTAGTAAAAACTTTTGACAGAGCAGAACTTAAAAAGCTTCGGGCATTCAATCAGGCGGTTAGATTTAGAGAAGAAACCATTTTCCGTTCACGAAACTTTAATCAATGCGTGTACTCTTCTAGCACTATCGAAAGTGTACTGGGGGAGTAATAGCATGCAGGAAATCGGGAAAATTCCATTTTCCATTGAATTCCACTACGATTTAGCTGGTTCATCCTGGTCTGGTCCATTTGCAAGTACAGGGTAGCTATTGCTTATAGTCTTCTGGACAGCATATACGCTGTCCAGAAGAAGAAGTTGTTATCAGTAAAGTACGAATTTGATTTTCGAGAAGGATCTCGATAAAACTGGTCCTCCTTCGTTTGTGAGGATTCCCACTCTCTCAAGAATGGTGCTACATTTCTCTTTGCGCTTCTTCATTGTTTCTTCAGATGACCTCAGGAAAACAATCGTCCGCAGACTGCGTTCACTCAGAGCTTTTGCACTGAGTCACATTCAAACAGGTTTCATGTAACCTATCCTAACAATTAGCAAATAAATATGCGAAAAGATTGTCACCATTAATACCAATTATCTATTTCTTGTTATTTGCAGACCTTTCACATTAGAGAGCTGATGTGGCAATTCTTCCTGTACTTCCATGTACAATGCCCGTCATTGTAACGAGAATAGTTTAGCATTTATTGTTGAGAGATAATAATAATGTAAAATAATCTTACGTCATAGAATGATATCCTCATTTGACTATGTGTTTAAATTTTATGGTGCTAGTTAATTGGTGGTATTAGACATACCTATATTTTTATCTCATGCGCGTAGATTCGAAACGGTTTCTTTCAGATCTAGGCCAAAGGAGTTTCGAAAAGTTCGCCGATTAACGCGTGAGTGGAAACTACATATCTTCTAACTAACCAGTTTTTCAAGTGGTGCCTCGGAAGGCTTACATCACCGATTATTTCACGGCAAGTCGAGAGAAAAATATCAAATGGTGCTAATGAACTTATAAATATAGTAGGAAGATACACTCTGCCACGAAATATTTTTTAAGCCAAAGAATAAATAATTTTATATTGGCCTAATTTACGAGCACTTTCAGTAAGAGAAAACGAATTCCATAATAATGAGTTCAATAGAATAGTCATCCAGTCCTGTTTTACTTTTACGAAGATTCGCAATCATGCGTTTACTATTTGAATCAGAGTAGCACTTCGCTAACCATAGGAAATTTATGAAAATTCCTCGTTCATTTTCCAATAAATTAAATTAATATTCCTAATTCCACTCCAAATATCGGAGAAATTGTGTACCTTTTTAATTATTTTCCCACTTTTTTAACAGTATTGAATTTCTAAGGTATCATTTGCTTGCTCATCAAAATAAAAACATTTCTTCCTCTTATTCAAGTGATATTTAGTTATATAATTTTGTTTCCATTCAGCAGGGAGATGAATAACAAAAAAAAATTCATCGCTTTTTCCGTTGGCTCTCGAACATTTTTTAACTTTCACTAATCTCTCCAAACAATTTTTCATTTTTTTCAGCGAAAGGTAATTAATAATAAAATGATGAAATTGCTTTACTATAGTGTAACTGCAATGAGATGGAGACTAATCAAAGATATTGGTGCTCGAGTTTTGAATTGAAGATATTATTCGGCTTCTTCATCATGAAGGAACATGACGGAATGTGTTTATTTTTAGCCTATGAAAATTGTTTAGTATATTTGCACTAATGTCAGAAATTAAATGGTTAAGAAGTTATTTTTATAATTTTTACGTTTATTAGCAATAGTCGGTAACGAAACCAAAGTGATGGTGATAAAATCGATATAGACGTAGTGATATTTTTATCGAGTCTGGGGAGTAATGATTGTGATTATTGTAATAAGTATAACTACATAATATTAGACACGATAATGATTGAGGTTTGATTCTTTCATCTAGGAATAAATAATGAAAATATGTCGCAAATGCGGAGGAGAAAAGTGGCGGCTGGCTGGTCCCTATGGTGTTCGGCCTCTAATGCAGGACTAATATTTTCCAATCATCCACAATTAATTTCGGCATAAAAATATGGAACAGCCTTCCTTGTTATTTAACGGACGCTACTAGTTTATGTCAATTTAAGGTTAAGTTTTTTCAATATTTGTTTGAGAAGTATTATTAGTTTATTGTGTTTTATGAATTTAAATTGAAATTGTATTATTTGAAATTTCTTATGTGTTCATTTTTTTCTGTTCTTTTTCCTCCACAGAGCTTTGGAATTTGTGTTTTTTTTCTTTCTAATAAGGTGTATATATTTGTGTTTTCATTTTTGTAAACATGTTCCCTAGGACTTTGTCCTAGAACACAAATAAATTTATTATTATTACATATTATTATTATAATTTGGAACTCATATCAAAGGTACGCATTGTATTACTTTCACAAGCGATGAATTTTTAGGAATATAGGGCTACTATCGATAGTATTAATATATACCACCTTGTGATTTGGTATATCTGTGTAATTCACGAAAACTCAGCTGAAATTTCCCTTCTATTACATCTGTACAGTGAATGGGTTCTATTACCGGAGGGGTACCAATTCTTTGGCTTTTGGGGAATTGCCAAGGGTGCCGCACTAATAAGGGCGTCGAACTGCTGCTTCTACACCAATTTAGAGCTCATAGATTCAAACAAGTGTCGTAATAAAATATCAACTTGCAAAGTAACCGAAAAGTATTCTCTGCAAGCCATGTGGTGATAACATCTGAAGAAGCTTCATTTGTATATTTTCCAAGATTAAAGTATGTATTCCTCTATGTTACTAATATCGAAGGTTGATATTTCTGGAGGCATATTATTTAGAATGCTTTTTACCATTTTAACTTATATTTTTTGTAACCGCAGTCCACTCGATGATGAGAGTAAAAAAAAATTAATCATGATTGAAATCGACTGCATCTACAAGTATTTACTCGTAACCAGGATTCAAGTGATTCTTATACATAAAATTTAAGCTGCCACGATTATTTTAAAATTATTAAACGAATTAAAAACATAATCATAGGTTGGTGAGGACTTAAGGAGCTGTTATGTTTCTTAATAAGCATTTATTCGAACCAATTGTTCATAAGTCTCGACAAGATCGCAGGTTCTATCACCCCCTGCAGATGTGTTCTGTCTATTATGTTGGCATAGAGTAAAGCAGTTGGTTTATACAAGAAACCATCCCAAAAGAGTGTTTTTGTTTTCAGATAGTTTCTATGAAATTTACGTACACTACGCTGTTTTACTCTCCTCGTATTGTCTTGATGCTATCTTAAACCCATCTATGAAATTAACTTTTCATCCCTCATCTCTTCGTATTTATTTAATCATGGTTTGTTTACCTTTTTCGTATCCATTTCTCTATTAAGGCTATAATTTCCTTTTTTATGTACTTCTGTTTTCAATACCAGTGTCATTAATTGCTAACTACGCAAGCATTGCCTTTCGATTCGATTAATCACATTTCTCTTTCACCTGTTATTTTAAAAACACTCCTGTTTTTATCTTGTGCAATTTTTAATATTGTTTGTTTTGCGGTTGTTTTTTGCTATACTTTTTTACTGCTACTGCACTGTCATAGATGTTAAGAAATACGAGAGAAAGCTTTTACAATTTTTTACATAATGAAAGAAACAGGAGTATGAAAAATATATATTGCAAATAACCTGTTTAATATGAATAAAATTTTCAAAATCGAATAATATAATATGATATAAATACACTACTTTGAGAGCTATTTTTGTATGAACTTGAAAAACATTAGCCTTTGTAAATTAGGCAATCCCGTAATGCAGATAATATTTTTTTACTGCCATAAATTATCTTTGCTCTGAAAAGTTGGAACTGGTAGCTGTAGCAAGGAAATAATTTAGTTTGGAACTATATTAAAAATGAGAAGAGGATAAAAAAATCCGACTGGAGAATTACGTCGACCATCTCATTTTATAAGTTTCTTCGGAAAACCTGCGTCGTCGCTACCTTACTACTTCGAAAATGTTGCGTTATGTTAGCAAAATTTTCGGCAATACATTCAATTTGAATTCATTTATGTAACACGTTACAACGTATTTTATCTGTATAAAAAACAAAAATAAGAGATAAAATGAAATTCGAGTAGCTCCCGTACAATCCGGGTCGACTGGTCGGAACCGATTCGTCGACTCCTCGCTGACATGTCGCAGAATGCAATTTCCAATTTTTTTTCCGAATGCAAGCCTTTTAAAAAATTCACCAGGGATAAACTTTTACTAATGATGGTGATAACCTGAAGATGTAGCGCGGCTATGAAACTATGGTCGTTTCCTTCTTGTATCTGTGGTTTAGTTAAAGTTTATGCCTCGTGGATGTTTTGCATTTTATTAGTCACCACAAAGTTACTCCGGACTCTGTATCGTTTGCTACTCTATTTCTTCTCATCAGATCAGAGTCCTTATAAGTCCGCCACGAAAGCCGCTCTGTAGGCCATCTACAGCGATCATCCCCTTGCTGAATCTAGTCTCGGCCGAGGCGGCGCTAAAATGCATCCCGCGAGAGGATGAAAAACGTCGCGGGAGATCTGGCAAAGGCGCAGCGGACCGTAAAACCGTAAAAGCCTCCGCGAATTTAACGTACACTTTCACCCCACGCGGGTGACTCAGAATAAGGGTTTGAAAGAGTTCATCGCGGTTTTTCCATTGGGTCGCACACGTGCTGAGGAGCTGCGGCGCGGGCGGACCTGGATATTTCTTTTTACGAGTGTGCAGATCAACATCTCCAGCCATTTCCCTCACCTCTGCCGGGACGGCTTCACCTCTTTCCCCGCGGAGCTGACGTCACCGGCGTTTCCAGTTCTCCATCGTGCATGCCGGAGGATCTGGTGGCCGCCCACTCTCTGCAGCGAGGTTAATCCCTCCTGCTGCACGCGGAAAAAAGACGCCGGAGTACCTCGAACTCTTTAGAGTCTGTGCATCCCCGTTGGTTAGGCTATTACACGGCATGACTCGCTCTAGGCACGATGATCCCCCAGAAGGTTTCTGCGGATTTTATGAGTGGCGGGTTGGGTTTCCCTCTCTGCCTTGGTAGAAGGATGTGGATGAGTAGTCTTCTGAACTTCAGAATCCATCTGTTTGACTTGCTTCATTTTCCTCGTTTTCAAGATGAATTCCTGTTATCGTCTTTTTTAGTCGGTTCGTTTTCCTCGTTTCCAGAATGAATTGAACCTGATGTTATTTGACTTCATTTAACATTTCCTTTTCTGTTTAAACATCACTTTTCCTTATCCAGCTATCAATTACCATATACTTGTGTATAAGCAGAGTTTTAAGCCCATTTTTTTTATAATAAAAAGCTTATCTATTAGCTCGGCTTACGGTATATTCGAGCGAGGGTCCCACTTATTTGTTCTCCGGTGGAAAAAGTCTGCCAAAGCCGGAAAACGGCTTGTAAATTGTAAATCGTTGACCCTTTTTTCCACTTGCAGAGCTAGATTAATGATTTTCTTTGAAATATATAATAAAAATCATTTAGCTTACTGATGCCTCTTTTACTGTTATTATATTCGTATCTATTTTTATTTTGAAATTTACCAGTACCTGCTGCATTTTCCACCCAAGCCTTATGCTCGAATCAATTAGTTTTCCCTGTTTTTTTTTTGTGTTAAGATTAGGTGCCTCGACTTATATTCGGGTGGGCTTATACTCGAGTATATACTATATATTGGATTTATAGATTAAAACTTGCTAGATATCTGATTGCATTGATTAATCTCAGTTTAATGGAAGTCTTCATAAAATTTTAAATGGCTTACTCACTGGTTTGCTTAATTTATGCCTTAGCGTGCACGGCAGCTTGGGCGGGACATAGTGAGCAGCTGCTTCGGGCGCAACTCTAAGGAGGGCGCGAAAATTGATGCAATTACGTGGGGGATTTTGCTTCTATTGTTGGAATTATATACTTGGTGATTAATTGGTAGGTACTCCTTAGTAATACTCCATAAAAAAATTTCCTTGATGTATCCTCATTGTGGTAATGTAATTTCTGTGTTTATGAGCAATTAAAATAGCGTTTCTATGAATTAGATCAAGAAATAACTAAGCAAAGAAAAGATAGACTCAGAAATAAATATTTAAATCTCATAAGTTATTTAATAATAACCAATATTAATATGTATATTCAATTTTACAAGATTTCTGAATTTTAAGGATTGTCAGCTTTCAAATACTTATGCTATTTAATGGTGCACCATTATTGACAGTGTATGAAGTTATTTTGGCCAAATATTGGGAGAAGAAGGGCTGCTAAAGAAAGTAATTGAGGATAGAATTCAAGGAAAAAGACTGATGGTAAGAGACTAAGACAGAGATGTAAGATTTTAAGTAAAATAAAGGGCAATAGATTGCAAATAAATGATAGGCATGGCATTGAATAGGCAATATTAAAGCACATGAACCTACCAAATGGTAGAACACTTTTGCACGGTTAGTTTATGAAAAACAACCTATTTCTCTGAATATCTTCGTAATGTTAGCAGCGGAGGGAAAAATTCACTTATTGCCTGTATTTTAGTTCCCTGACAATGATTACAGATTCATTTTTTCTAAAAGACTAGCAAGGATTATCATAACCAGGGTGGAAAATATAGTTACTAAAGTGGCTTTCTTATGAGTTATAGCTTGGATTACAGAATTCAATTTATTTCCAAAAATATTCATATTCGGAGAGTAATTTTATCTAAAGCTACTACTTAATAGGTAGTAGTTAATCTTGAATAAATATAAACATATCAATTAAATAAAGCGGAATTATCCTATGATATAGCTAGTATTCCTTGTGATATATTGAAAAAAAGTCAAGTGTATAAATAAGGATGATAACATATTTTTTCAGCATTTTAAAGATTTACTGGTATTTTCTAAAAAAATCCTTTAATGAAAACACGCAATTTATGTGACATGCTTAAATTGTATAACTTCTAATTTGAGTTTTGAACCTAGAGATTTTTGTAAAGCATTCGTTACATCCTATAACATCTTAAAATAAGTTAGGATCGATAGGCTTCATTTCCCCCAGGACACTAAAATGTACTTCTCTTTTTCGAATACCATCGGTTTAGGGGAAAAACCGTCAATATAGTACTTGATCTGGCTCTTACTAATAAGCTATCCGCCATGTTTAGTCAGGTAGTTGTCATTTACTCATGAAAACATTTGCTACGAAGTCATATACAAAAATTCCTCATATGACATGCACTGAAAACAATCTCGATCATCAGTTGTTTACAAATACTTCTGTTTATTAAAACGGATGAGAAATGCGTTTTGACGTTGACATACCAAAACAATTCCCATAGCGATTAAGTGACGGTAAAGAAGAATTTATTTGCAACTGCGATCATTATCGCGAAAAGTAACCTTTTTCTCAATACTAATTTTATTTGGTTTGCTAATTCTCAAATTAGCTTCCTTACTATGAATTCGAGCATGTTTTTCGCAGGAAATATGTTGTACGTCGTACTCATTTCTTACTCCTGAGTAAATTTACTCCGATTAAACCTATGAAGTTGCGCATTTGAATGTACACTCCTGGCCAAAATTAACGCAGCACCGGCCGTAAGGATCGCTAGGGAAGTGCTGCGTTAATTTTGGCCAGGAGTGTACACAGATATGAATTCTTTCTGCCCATATTGCTAGGTCGAATCTAATAAATCACTATTAATATTTCTTGAAATGGACTTGATTAATCTTTTCCTCTATCATCAATGTGGTTTGCTGAGGAGACCAAGAATGATGTAAAGAAATAGAACAATAGTTAAAATGCAAAAACAATACTTCTAAATCCATTATTTTGCGATTCATTCAATCAATTATAATTTGTCTATCTTTGATAGAATTACTATGATAACCAGAAATACGCGATAAAGTAAACTTTACGACGAGATTTCCATGTTTAGAAAATTATACCAGTGAAGACAATAACTTGCATTTACACGTGAAATAAGATACTATGTATTATACCATAATACTTTATTTAGTAGGATTAAAACTTTCCAAAATATTCGTGCAGAAATGTGCTATCATAATTACTTCAAGCATAGTGATTTTACGAAAAGAAGTATTATACGTAATAGTATTACTCGAGGTTGAGATGCAAAGAAATGCTTTTATAGGTAGAATTTAATATCAATAGCAATATATAATAAGTTTATTGGGCTCCTTAAAACTCGAAAAGTAATGTTGGTCGATATGTTTTTTAAGACATAAAGTTTATAAGTAAATAATCAATCTGAATATGGATTTTTTGTTTTCACGCTGCCTTTTTTTGTAACCCGTCTGATTAGGTCGACAGAAATCGTGTCACGCATGCATATAAATGGACGCTGAATGGCGTAAAAACATTTGAAAATCACATCGGATCTGCTCGTAAGCACGTAGCGATGTCTTTAATACGTCGCTAAAAGCAAGGATTGGTTGATATGGGTTCTCTCCTTCAAAGTAATTTCCTTGGGCAGCAGTCCGTAAATTTCACAGAATTCCCCACTATTAAGTCACCCACACGACACCAAGCGTGGAAATATTTCTTTTTCGGTCTCGAAAATACTCCTTCAGGTCTTAGACACGAAAATCCTCGTTTACGGTGGTTGGAACTAAACGGCGGATTCTAGGTCATTGGGGTATTTTGATCGAGATCTTTCCCGGGTAAATCGGAGATCTTTCGTTTTAATGAGGTAATTGTCGACTTTGATCAAAATCTTGGGAAGAAGTCATTTAGAACCGATTTCTTTTTGACCGCTCATCATTATTGGTGTTTAAGAGATGATCCTATTGATGAATCTTCTTATCCTCGATGTTAACATTCTATACCGTAATTAGCATGTAGAAAAGGCGCAATATTTTATTTAAACGCCCCTCAGTTCGAGTTCTGGGGAATCCCAAATATCTCTCCAAGCTCATACAAGCAACATGTTGAATCAGGTGAACCATATGATGTGAAAGTTTCTCAAGGCTCTGTAACCCACCCAATAAATTGTTGTTGCCTATACATCGACCACAAGCACGTTGCAAGTAATTCTTTATGGCTTGGCCTTGACCCCCTTATTCAATCTTATTCGAAAAATTAATATAGGCTGACTTCCAACAGTCGTTTTTATTTTTTTCAGATAAGGCTTGGAAATTTAGCACCTAAATCACATTTATAAAATTTAGGGCACATTCGAAATTTTAAGAAGAGATTTTCTCAGAGAGTGAAATTTCTCAAATAATTTTTCGTGATCATATTTTTGGAAAATTTTAGTCTACAGCACTAATATTATAACCGTTTTTCTTATATTTTCTTTTATTATGTATGTAATAAGATATCACATTTTCAGTGAATTAATTTCCTTAACTTCAAGCAACCAATTAAATGTAATTATTCCGAAGGAAGGAAATATGTGTACATTTACACATATTTTGCGGGATTGTGTTCTCCTTTCAAAAGTTCCCCATAACGGCTTGTGAATATCTCCCGGCCGAGTTAAAATGGTTAAAATAGCCTTCCGGATAGAGGAAGATCCCGAGTTTGATTCCCGGTCTAGTCAGACTTTTTTCAAATCCGTTTTTTCTTGGAATTAAAATTGCTTTTATAAATATAATGCCTATCAATAGATCTTGAAGTATTCATCTTTCGATTCTGCAATATTCTCTTTGTTTCTTTGAGTTCCAATTAGAGTTATTCATCCATTATTATAGCTTAGATCTTCTTAGGCTTATTCGACGAAAAATACAGGTGGATCTCGACTCACGACCACTAGCGCTAACGAGCAAATTTATTTCGTCTTTCGCTTGTGTATACGTTTGCCTAAAACTTATGAGCCAATTTCCCAAGCCAAAGTCAAACTTTCGTCGCTAAATACATTCTGTTATTTAATATCAACAAACTCACTTAATATTTTCTTTTCATGCTTAGCCACTGTTGCCCTTCATCGATGAAGTCCCCCTAAGCTCTCATGAACTTGTTAGGGGGTACTTCACCGAGGTAAAAGTAACAACGAACACACGCAACCATTCCCTAATAGGAAAAATCCAATCAGCCGGGATTCGGACCCGGGACCTTGAAGTTAGGAGTGATAGCGTAGATGGAATGCTATCCACTCCTCCACTTAGACCAATATCTTATGAAATAGAAAAAATCTGATGTGGCCAGCACATGACTTTCTCCATATATAAGATGTAAATATTTATCTACGACAGTAATTTTGAACTCTATATTCCATCTAAACTTGGAAGATGAGTGATTAATATATATATTATTATCTTTGACGCCAAAAACATTATAAATAATGTTTTTCGGGACATGATCGATGAAAAACGATGGAATTGGCCTTTCGCCGATAGAGCCCAGAGCGCCCACAAAGTACATAATCAGCAACTTCCGGTTTATCAGGATTTCATGAATACCTCCTAAACAATCAGTGATACAAAAATATGTTTCAAACAAAAATTATAGTAACTTACATTTTCTAAAAC
Source organism: Sympetrum striolatum (assembly GCA_947579665.1). Lineage (NCBI taxonomy): Eukaryota > Metazoa > Arthropoda > Insecta > Odonata > Libellulidae > Sympetrum > Sympetrum striolatum. The sequence continues at coordinate 51,929,039 of OX388341.1, forward strand.
TTTTGTTATTAATAGTATATACCTAAATATCATATTTATGGAGATATTTTGAAAACCGGAATTGAGCTTTGAAGAATGAAGCTCAATTTCCGGTTAACTGATTTACTCCAAAAACTAATCAACTTTAATGACACTAACCAAAATACTATATATGAAATTTGGTGTTGATAAACTGAATTGTTTTCATGTTAGAGCGCCCACAAAGTACATATCAGCTATTTCCGGTTTATCGGTATTTCACGAATAACTCCTAATCAACCGGTGATACAAAAATATGTTAAATACAAAAGTTATAGTGAATTACATTATCTAAAACTTTTATGAGTAATACAATACACGTATATATCATATTTAGGGAGATATTTTGAAAATCGGAAATGAACTTTGTTGAATGAAGCTCGAGTTCCGGTCAACCGATTTACTCCAAAAACTAATCAACTCTGACAGCACACACCACAGTACTATATACGAAGTTTGGTATTAATACGACCAATAGTTTTTACGATAGAGCGCCCACTAACACACACACACATACAGACACACACACACACACACACACACACACACACACACACACACACACACACATACACACAGACATCATTCCGAAAATGGTCAAAACGTGTTCTAGGGACCCCAAAACATGTATTTCCGTTGAAATCTCGAAGTCGAATTTTTTCATGAAAACAATACTTTCTCTATACTTCGTATATGGAGAAAGTAAAAAGGACTAAATGCACACATGCATTATGGTTTAATGGTTAATTTTCGACTTCCTTAACTAACACTCAAATCAAATTTCGACCGGTCATTGTGAAAGTCGTAAATCGAAGGGGACCTGTACTTATTTTTCTCACTCATTCGTCTGTCCGTAAATGATAGCTAAATTAAAAAAAATATAAAATGTAAAATAGATTTTCAAGATAATGTTTGGCATAGGAGACTTGAAATATAACTGAGAATTACCTTAGATTAGGTTCTTTTTTCTGTAGTCATGAGAAAATCCTTCTTTGATAGGCGCGGCATGATATCCATAATAATTTAATATGAAATCGCTTCTAATAAATAAAATTTGCCAGTAATTTACTTGATTTATTTCTTTATCCAAAGATAAAAATGAATTTCTTGTACTTTTTGAAAAACAGTCTAAGTTATATTGAATAACTTGATAGAAGATCCTAAATCCAATTTGAATATTCAACATGTTAAGCCTAGTAGGATAGTGAATGTTTTCTGCTTGATGAGATTTATTCATTGATCCTAAATTTGCAAATTAATGTCTTGTTGGATGGTTTCGCATTAAATTTTGCAGTGATCCATTATTAAGCAAGTTATGATTATTTTTAAATTTTACTTATTACTCTCTTACCTAGTATCACTTTAAGTTTTGTAGTTGTTAAGTGAAAGACGTTCAACTTTTCATCGTCTGCCTAGTTTTGTCTTATCATGGTTGTAGGATTTTGTTAACAATAAGAATTACTATTTGAAAGATTAAGGATTGAAAGATTACCGAGCGTATTAACATGCATATATTTACGTAATAAGAAATGCGTGTAATTTCCTTCGAATAAGCATTTAAATTCGGTTTCAGATCAGATGAAAGGGTAACGGTTACAATTTATGATGTTTTCGCTCGGAAGAATAATTATGACGCAAAAGATACGGCGATGTAATGAATTTAGCAAGCCGTTGTACATTAATCGAAACGCTTTCTTTGTCAGTCACGGTTACTGCGTTGTAAACGATCAAAGGTCAGCGCGAAGGAGAAGAAAGGTCATTACGGGAGATTTCATTAATCATGCGAAACTGCGATGCATTCTGACCCGTAATCATCGCTGCTGGTTATGCTTATCGAAGTTAACGGTAGCGTTAGTGGTCGCTAGGGATGTCAGTATTGTAACTCTTCGCCGCAAACGGTTGTGCCACGGATCTGATACGGGACATGAAAGCGATTTCTATTCAGAAAAATTCTTTTGAAGAGTTCAAGCGCCGCATTTCGCTTTTTTGCACTCTAGGCAGCGCATTGATTTTTTCCAAGACGCTAACGTGCAGCTTGCACCTGTTTTCTCTTTTTCTTCCTCCCTCAGGGCCTCCTTCAAGATGTTATCGCTTTCGATTTTTTACCGTAATGTACGGGCTTTCACCCGCCGTCCAAAGGTCGAGTATACATAGTTTTTGCGCGGTCTCCGCTTGATTTAAATTTTCGGCTTTCTGCTGCAGAGGGGACTTTATGGCCCCGCGGAGATTTCGTGCACTCGCTTTGAATAGCCGGGAGAAATAGTCGAGCAGAACTAACCGAGCCACGAAAATTTCTGGCGAAGGCGGTTTGGTAATCTTCGAGCTGGAACTATCCTATGGAACACAGGATCTCAAGAGCTGCATGTGGAAATTGCAGCGAAGATCGTTACGTGAAATTTATGTGAAAAGTGGAGAAAACCTTCGAATTGACGGTGGCCGATGGCTGTCTGGCGAAAGAACCCGTTCTCCGCTCTCACTTTCTCCTGCTTATTGTTCTTTCTCTCCATGAAATCGATTAAAACAGGCGTTCTTACGGAATGAAAGGGATAGTGGAATAGTTGGGGCCGATCGAGTGGATGAATGTGAATTAGCGTTACGGTATTACTCAAGAGTAATGTCCTTCTGACTTTTTATTTAATGACTCATTCTCGATATGTAAGTAAGTCGCTCAGAAATATTTGAATTAAATTGTTGCGGTTATTTGAAATTACATACAAACCTTCCGTTTTGTCCTGTAAACAAATACAGGGACTAAACATCATTCTACTAATAATATTCTACTTGCCTGCCGAAGCGCTGTTTCCCAAAAGTTGTTGAATTCCAAAATCACCATTAACATACGAGAATACCAGTATAATACCAGTAATAGCTAGCAAGAATGGGCGATACCCATTTTGATTTGGTAATTTCTGAATCTTTGGTGCTCTCTCACACGAAGCAACTCTGAATATTGGTTAGCCGTATCTGTATTTACCAGCCGAGTCTCAAAAAGCGGCAGCTAAAATTCATTCATAAGCGAAAAGTTCGTTAATAGGTCATAGTGGTGTTTTTGATAGATGTAGTCAATATAATACATTACACACTGCAGAATAAAATATTTCGTATGAAAAGCTCACAATATAATTAAATGATATTGGCGTAATTATATACTCGCAATAAATTATGTCAGAAATTAATTAATAAACACGATTTTACTAATAAAAGAAACATAATACATTAATTTATATCATGTTTCTGTAACCATTGGAGGTCCACTGGAGTGAGTCTATTTAGTTCTACTAAATCTCCGTCTAATTTTATAAATGTAACAAAAATTAAAAATATGCTCGATTGTTTGTTGCGCTGCCCATTGTCGTAGACAGGAGAATCTCTATATATCCCTGCAATCAATATAGTTACAGTCAATATTCCTAGTTGCTTCATTCTACATCGACTGGTGTCCAGGATGATCAAAATGATTTTGACTCTCCTATCGAAAATTTCTTCTAAAGCCTTTATTATCCACAAAAGACCACTGGCTGTATAATCTTTCTATGTCAAAGCTAGCTCCCGTTATATTATGAATAGGTTCTTCAAATTTATGGACCCAATCGGTCATTCTACTCTAAGAAGTTTTGAAAACCTTCCTTCTTCTATTCTTATAAACATCTTTGCCCCGATAGCCTCATTTCGACGGTGGTAGGGGTTCCATTCTACCACTCCACCTTCTCGTTTATTTTTGCCGGATATCATGAGAAGGAAAATGCTCTTAAAAGCCTTTTTAGCTACCATCTATCTCTCTGATTTTGCATTCATTTTCAGATTAGCTAAGTTACCAAGACGGTCGCATTATCTATTTTAATTCCTCTAGAAGGTCCCTTTCGTTAATTTGTTCATTAATTATGACCTCGCTCCTAATCTAGCGGTCCTCAACCTTTTTGAGAGTGCGATATGCTATCGGGAGGTATTCTGTTTCTCATTTAAGGACTACGACTGGAAAAGTTCGCATCCGTAATCTAAACATCAAAAAGAACAATATATCAATATTCTAAGCAGAAAAATTTAAACAAAAAGATAAAACATTATTTATAGCTTATTATTAGTTATAGGAAACGATAACTAATCATTGCTGAGGAAAAACCACATTTCGTGGAAAATCTCTTCGGAAAATTACTGTTACAATATCTTATCCCATAAATAGCGGTGTCTAAGGTTTAAGCAACTTACTGCTCTTTAAACAGTTAAAAGCGGTCCAAAGTTAACTATCCCTTGCAAGGGGCGTTCGAGAATTTCCCTTGAAACCTACCTACTAAAAAAATAAACCACTGTGCCGCCTTTGATATTGCGGCAAAAAAATTTCGAGGAGTTAAAATAATAATATTCATTATTTTATAAATGAATATTTAATACATGAAAAACGGCTAAGTTCGTATTCTGCAGTCCGCTGTCTCCATGGGAGCTGTGTTCCACAGATGTTGGAAGATTGAACAATTCTATGTTTTGGTTTTCAGTCGGCTTCAGAGAGTGTCTTATAAGTAGTGTCTCACGGCTTGCTGTTAATGATGACCTTTTTCATATAGCACTTGTTATGGCAACGCCTAGTCTCTTTTGAGATTTCGCTTACACCTATAGTACAGTCCTGGCCAAAATTAACGCAGCACCTCCCTAGCGATCCTTACGACCGGTGGTACGTTAATTTTGGCCAGGAGCGTACATAAAAATGGTAGCATAAATCAGCATAATCTAGTCGAGAATTAAATATAGCAATTAGAATTTAGCCAAGACGTTTCTTCTGTTCCTTCCTAAAACGCGTTTCCCAAATCTTCTTTCGATTGGTCTCTCGCAGATGGTTACAATTCGCGCACCCCGTTTTAATTTATTAGATACAGGTGCACCCATTTTACTGAAATGCTGTGAAACTAATCCAACAAATTCTTTACATATCAACTTGAAAACGATTTTTAAGCCATGTTAGTGCAGTTATGACCATTTATTGGGATCAAGTTTCCACTTGTTACCATCGCTTTTGACCTCTTTCGAATCATTCAAAGAATTGTATGCTTTCAAGGCCTTCCTTGTCATGGCGGCTTTTTGCGTAAGAGAAAGGAAAAAAGTTCTGAATATTATGAACTTTTATTCATGCTTGCGTACTTAGAATCTTTCGTCAGATGAGATAAAAGCAAATCCGAGGAAAGCATTTAGCCTAACAGCCAGGATGAGAATATTGAGAGCAACAATTTATACGACTCCCCGCCCCCAATTTCAATTTTATCCAACCAAACTTAACCGAATCCAAAAAAGCGAAATTATTAATTAGTAAGTAGTTTAAAATCATAAATAAATGCGCTACACCGTAAAAAAGTCACAAAATATCAACGCAAGCTCTTTTGCGGTTCTCTGTTAACACGTTATTTTAATACTTACTGCTATGGACACAAGGAAAAAGTCTAATCTTGAAGTAGCAAGATTTTATAATCAATATGGTGCAAATAGATTAAATGTTCTATTTCCAAAAATTTTCAATAGTCTTCCTGACTGTATGAAGGGAATTAATAATCTGACTGAGGTGAAAAGGAATATGAAAAACTTATTTACAACCAATAGGTGAACAAATTTATACATTTGGAGCGCCCCCTGATGAGCTAGAATATTTCATTTTGTTTTCTAAGCCATTTATCGGAAATTGCGGTTTTGGATTTGTATTTATTTATGTTGGAACTCTTGTTTACCTTTTTATTATTTTCGATCCGTACCATGTTTTATTTGTAAATTATTCCGATTATTTTTTTTGGATACAATAAACTTATGTTCCTAACAACAATAAAAACAATTAAAAAATGATAGTTACCGCTATAAGATTTACCATTCTGGCTCAACCTATAATATTTTTAAGCTCTGAAATCATCCTCTTGTGATAAATTGATTTTTAATCGCGCGATCGAAAAAAATCAATAATTAAGGAGGAAGTCTGCGTGGGGAAAGTTCAGACAAAATCAGAGCGGTGCAACAATCGGGTCATCTACGAATGAGAGGGAAAGATAGTCGGTGGGTGGATATGTCCTGGTTTACCTAGAAACTTATCGCACGAATCGACCTATGTAAGCCCCCGGCTGTCGATTATAATTTAGAAAGCAAGTGACCCTTTTAAGTCCACTGCAGATGCTTCGTACCCACTTCAGCTCTTCCTTTCGCAAATAATCAATCACAAGCTGCTCCTTGAGGAAAGCACAAAGGATGCCGGTGGTACCAGGTGTTTCCTTTTTCGTCCACTTCTTTGTGAACATTATTTACGAGAACCCTTTTACCATTAATTATAAGGCTTTAAACGAGGTTAATTGTATATAGTAAATATTTGATCCTTTGAATCGGGCGCCGTAATCTTATTGAAAGAGAGGAGTCTTATTATGATCTTATTACATGCCTTAATGATCCGTTACATTTCTCATAAAATATAATTCGTTTTTCAATAGTAATTATCCCGCAATAATCTGTTTCTCTAAGGCTATATATCGCAACTGTACTTTAAGAAAGTTTCTTGATTGCCATATTTTTTTTTCGCTAAAACTTTCAATACCATGAATCCGTTTCTATTTATTTTAGTTCACTCTGTTTCGTTTATCTCTCAAAATGATACACCATTTTTTTCTTGATTGAAAGCTTCTGGCTAGTAGTTTGTTTATATCATGGTGATGATAAAAATAAGTCTTGTAAAAATTGCTGGTATCTATATTTTCAATTCACATATGTTCAAAATATTAAAAGATACAATAGAAAAATAGACGTGAAAATACTGTATTACTAAAGTTTCAGTATAAGATCGAAACAACGTTCTTACTTGAAATCTCAATAAAATCATATCCAAAATTATAATTTTAGATAGAGGGTTAATCTGACCGAGATATAAACAGCATTAATGTTAGTCTTAAAAATCTGCCATAATATTCAAAGCAATGATATAACAGTAACTACATCAATAGCCTAAACAGTTACAAACTGACGGGATTAGCAAGTACGCGAAATGGTGCCGATTTGGAGCTTGCTACACATAAGTATTTTTCCCAAAACATTTGGCAACATACCATGAATTGCATACTTCCATTTAAAGCCTTAAATTAAAGCATTATTTTGTATTGGACATGATTTTATTTCTCTCATGCTAATTTTTTATTTGTTGTATTCATTTTTCGAATCGTATTTAAATTAAAAATGCCCATCTTAGCGGATTCAGAAATATCGGCATTACGTACACAATCTTTTTCTAATTTCGAAAGAAAAAAAACACTAAATCTCGGATGGGATGTTTCATTAATAAGATATGATATATATCACCGGGTCAAGGCGCTATTATTATGCCATCTGTTACATCATCACTGTATAAAATACGTTTTTATACTCATCTGAGTATGAGTTTTATGATTTTTTTATGTATCACATGTTTCGCATGGGAAAACATTCACAGGAAGTAAGCTATGAACTAGCCGAATCCATATTAAAGATAACTTGTCGGAAATGGAAAGTTTTTCCTAAGAAACGAGATACTTCAAATGAGGAAAATCAAGAAAAGGAAGTAATGGACTAGCTGAATACAAAATTAAAGATAACTTGACGGAAATGGTAAGATTTTCGAGGAAACTAGGTACTTGAAATGAAAAAATTACGAATTTATCGCATTTAAATGAGATAGAGAGGCGATAAAGCTGAAATCGGCGGTCGTCGAGGAAAGATACGAGAAAATCGGTAGCAGGAATTCCAGTTACGATGCATTTCTCAATATTTGATGGAATCTCGCGATAAACGTCACCTCCCCGGAAGTTAATCCCCATGGTTTTTCGCTCTATAAACTTTCGACTCGCTTTTTGATTATCTCAACTTATTCTCCTTTCATTAAATCCGTCTCTTCTACCCTCACCCTCTTCTGTCTACTCCATCGCTCGTCCCACTACTCCCATTCTAAATCGACCTCGTTCATTCAGCTCATAATTTGCGATTCGGCTGGAAATTTCTCCCATGGAAAGCTATCCGAAACGGGTTAAACAAAGGAAAATATTTTCTCATCGGAGGTTTTCAAAAGGGGGTTTTCAAAAGGTTTCGATCTTAGACGTGGCAGCGGAGTATCACGCGTCCATCGATTGACGTGACTAAATTCTTCATGCCCCTTTGTCTCGGAACTTAAGGATATTCCTCAAGGAATACATTTCGGGACGATTTTAGCTCGGCGAGACTGTATACTCTTACCCAAAAGTCGAATAATATAGAGTTTAAGTCTATATATAAGTTAAACAAAATTGTATGCGATTGTGTACACTAAAATCATCATCATCCATTTACAATCTGACGCCTGATGCAGGTCTCCCCAAGTGTTTTCCAGTTTTATCTATTTATATAAATAAAGACGATTATTATTTTTTATATATAAAAAAATTAGCAAGAATACATATATTAGAAAGATTAGCAAGATTAAATATATTTCATAAGTTCACGTATCTTTCAACCGTTAACTGATTCTTATTCAGTGTTCTACCATAATACTGAGGTTAATTATGTTGTCTTTTATTATTTTGTAATAGAATACTTATTGGAAACCTGCTGATAAGCAATTATTTGCATAGCAGAACCAAAAAATTCTATTTAAACAGTAGAATATACAGGTTTTATATTGTTGTTATATGCGATTGTGTATGTGATGCATGTTATAATATGAAGTGCAATGTTAACATTTTACACTATGTAAGGTTATACCATGAAATATGTCACATTTTCAAGATTATTTGCTAACGGATTGCCAAAATTAATTATTCAGTTAATTTTTGCCAAAATAGTATGTAAACGGCTTAAATTTTTCTGTATTATAATATTCTGAATCAAGAAGAATACCATATTAGCTTCTCGTTGCCATGTTACTCTAACTACTTGATATTGTCTCTGTTCTGTCATTCGGTTCATATATGTCATATAGGGTTAGACGTAAGAAGAGACTTAGTATTAGTTTCAATCTCGCCCTAATGAAAGGCGTTATATTATTATTACTGTTATATGTTGTATGCACGTATGCTTATTTACCGTATATACTCGTGTGTTAGCCGAGTTTTTCAGCGCATATTTGTGCAGAAAAAGCCTCCCTCGCCTGCTATTCGAGTGAGGGTCCCACTTTCATATTTTCCGATGTAAATAGTCTGCCATAGCCGGAAATCGGCTTGTAAATTCCTCACTAACTCAATAAAAATTTCTTTGTCAATTATTTCCTACCAACCTACTGATGCCTCAATTACTGTAATTTTATTGGTACTTATCTTCATTTTAAAATTTACCAGTAGCTGTTGCATTTCTTACATTTGGTTTATACTGGAGTCAATTCTAAATCGTTAATCGAATGCTTAAAAGTGGAAGCATTCTTATATTACGTGTGGGTGTGGAAGTACTAATCTACCTCGGGTTTCCAAAAGCATTTCAAAATCACCGTCAGAGATATAATGGTTCTTTCTCTGGGTTTAAGTCGATGAATAGACGCCTACACATCGACGATGTAAAACAGAATTTACGAATTATCTGGAAAAATTACTACGAAAAGTTATTTCATAGTAATATTTCTTTCAGTAACAATGTTTGTATAATTTGTTTCCTAGCAACTGTGTTTATCAAATGTTTTTTTTTTAATCCCCGTAAACTTTTTATGATATTTTACTTCAAAATATTTCCAGTAAATTAAAGCTTTTTCCTATCTCGGGTTCTATAAACTGAAATGATATCTTTCATCGTGATACTGATGCAGCTTATTTTGAGATTGAGCGGTGTTTTTGTAAACTATTTCTCGAAGATGGTCTGGGAGATTTATAAATGGTAAAGAATGTTTTTGCTGATAGGTCAAGGAAGTATTATCGATTCTGCTTTTACTTTATCCATGAAAATTCTACGTCTTCTATTTAGAATTTTACATTCGAACGAGGAATTTTCAGTGATTCGCAGGAAGGAGATAAACAGTCAGTGAAGTCGGGCGCTAATGATAGCTGTCGAATCCTTGTGAAAATCGCGCAATCTTAGACACTCGGCTCGTTTGATATTCTAACCCGAATTCGTGATCTTCGCGCACATGTGCGAAGTAACATCCCCGTCTGAAATAGGCCGATCGAAAATTCACTCCGATGATTATCTCGAAAGGAAAATGAGGCTGAATTTTGAAAGAAACTGCTCGATGAGTGGTGCGGATTCTCACATTCTACTGTTTGCGGTTGCTTCTTCGACCCTGGACTCCTCAAATTTTCCTCTAAAAGGCATTCGGTGTCTTCACGTGCTTCTTTAAAAGGACCGGCGGTCGAGGAAGCTCGAAGTCCACCTCCTGGCATTATATGGTTGTCAGCTGTTTACGATTGGTGCTGCTTGACCAAGTTACCATTTCAGACACTTCGGCTTCTCCTTAGCCAATGAAGTCCGCGACAAGTGCTGGTGTTGCGTCTGGGAGAGGATTCAGCGCGTCTTACTTGTTATGGTAGCGCTTTAGAGAAGCATTGGACATTGGTGCATACGTTCGTCAGACGTGAAAGAGGTTTATTTTACCTGTGTATTTTATAGCACATTAAAAGTACTTGGATACTTCATAAATTAGCGGATATACTAAATTTACTTTGAACGATATCTTGTTTCACATCTCTAGTTTCTATCATAGTTTTTCAGTAATATCTCGTTTATCTCTTGTTATGGAATTAACAATTTAATTTCAGTTAAGAGAGATTATCTTTCTGTAAACATAGATTAGAGAGAATTATTCATATTCTTGAATAGCAATTCCTTATTCATTCTTGTTATAGATCCGTAATATATCAATCTGCATTAAATATTAGTATGGACATCCAGAATTCGCAGGTCCTCTTGAAGGTTACAATCATTCATGAGAAATTTGATTCCTCTGAGAGTAGTCTAAATCAACGTTTACCAAGCCATGCTTCACGGAACTTTGATGAACCGCGGCAAGATAAATTTTCTGTGAAATTTTGGGATAATAGACGTATGCCTCAAGTAATTGCTGGGCCAAGTTGATACATATATGTATATGTATACATATATGATATCAGAGGCTTGGAAGAGGACTGCATGGGCCGAAAATTTCAACCCGAGCCCGGCCCGGCCCGTCCGTTGTTGAGCCCGAGCCCAGCCCGGCCCGAACGTAGGAAAAAATTTTCGAGCCCGAGCCCGGCCCGGCCCGAACGTAGGAAAATAATTTTGGGCCCGAGCCCGGCCCGGCCCAAACGTAGAAACAGTACATTTATTTTACTTCTTCAGCAATTTCGCATCAGCAATTTCGCGAATCCCGGCTAATCGGATTTTTCCGGTTAGGGAATGGTCGTCTGTGTATGTAGTGTGTGTGTGTGAGAGAGAGAGATATTAATAAAAATGCAAAAAGAGGAATAAAATTAATAAAAAGGGGTTAATTGGAGGAATAGCCTTCATAGGCTAAAATTCGCTCATAAAAAAGACGGCATTATTATTATTATTATTACATTGTAGTAATTTAAATTGTATAATAAGGCTGGCGGTCGCACAAAGGCTCTGTCATATGCTACTTACATAATAAACACTTAATTGAACAATTAAATGCCTAGTAGAAGCATTAGGGTTGATAGATTCTATGTTTCTACTCATTAAATAAAATTCCATTATTAGAAGTATACGTTGCTATAAATAAGGTTAGGTTGCAAATGACGCTTTACAATATTGTTCTCCCATCTATCGGGTTGATCTGCACTATATATTCTAACGGTAAAACATTAACGAATGATTCAACAATCACTTTGGTTGTCCATGAGAATTTTTTGTATAAAACCTCAAACTTTTCATAAATGTTTCGTTTATTTCATCGCTGTTCTCGCAATTCAAATAAAAAGCAATATTCTACGACTGAAATAAAAGTATTCATTCAATTTCCTTTCTTTTGGTACTTGTCGCGACTTACTACGAATTCATTTACTGATTTAATTTTGCAAAAGAAACAAACCCTGCATGCGATAAAAATGAGATTTAAGTGCAAACCTTATGGTAATTTATTCATGGGCCCAGGCCCGGCCCGAGCCCGATAGACTGCCTGCTTACCTGGCCCGAGCCCGATAGACTGCCTGCTTACCCGGCCCGAGCCCGGCCCATGCAGACCTCTAGAGGCTTCATACCTTCTCTATGATTGTGCAACGACAGAGCACTTCTATGAATATTCTTTTATGGTTTTATTACCAGTTTCCTCTTACCTTGAAAAATAAAATATATGAATAAATAATCAATTAAAAATAATAAATAATTAATTAAAAATAATAAATAATTAAAAATAAAAGATATTAATTAAAGATAGAATCGTTTTAATTTCACATATTTTAAGCCATAAATAGGTTGTACCGAATCTTTGTAATCTATTCAGAAACGGCTGTTTTAAATTTGCGGCCATCTAGTATCAATTATCATAGTGAAGTTGACTTTTGATCATGATTGTTATGAGTTATGTACTCTTAATCTTTCCCTGAAACGTTTTGTCTGCTTGCGTTTACTATAGTATTTGTTTTGTCTCTTCCAGTTTTAGACACTTGTTAATTTTCTGAAGCTATTACCAATAGATGTCTTCAAATGAATTTCCCAATGGAAATTTTTCATGGATTTAACATCTCCCATTTCTCGGTGATGAAATTTTTACATCTGTTTTCTCTAATCTTTAGCGTGCATTTCCTCATAGCTGCGACGAGGAATAAATACAGGAGTATAAGTATCATATGATTATTAGGTGTCAACCAGTTTTGCGCAATGCAGGAAAGCCCAAGCCTCCAGCTTGGAATTCCTGGTAAAGAGGCAGCATGCGAAACGAAGCAGACGCAAGTTTGTGCCGCAAAATTTCCATGTTCATGCAGTCGTCCTCGAGCGGGCGTCGAGGAAATGCTTAGGAAGTAACAAATTCGCAGCGCATACTGAATCGATTCCATAATTACGTCTGGAAACGATGAGCAAGAGCGAACGTCGGTGCGCCCTTACACCCGAAGAATGCTGAAATGCTATCCCCGGAAGTTTGGCGGGTGGAAAAAATGTTCGTGCGTCTCCCTCTCGAAACCATTTCCGCTTTGAGAAGGTGCGGAATCTCCAATATGATGGCCGCCCGTTAAGTATGAGTCACTTCGGCTGCAGCACGCTCTACTCCTTTCCCAAGGGCCATCAGTTCGTACATGCATTATGCGGTAATAATCGAAATGCCCGCGCGTACTTCCGGGAAGCGACCACCACGTCTTCGGAGTTTACTATCGTGGTCATCATCGCCCACATCTGGTCCTCATCTTCGCCCGCAGGTGTTTATGGCGATAATCGCTCGATAGAATTGCGAGGCACCTGCTGAATAATCGATTTGGTCGCGTCTCGAAACTCAAGCGGGAGTTGCGTCAATGCGTGTGTATCGGTCGAATAAGGTCGTTGGAAATAATTGATCAAGGGTGTTTCTGCGAGTCGACGTAATTCTTTTTGCGTGCGTAATTTCTTGAGCCAAGCAACCTTAAGATTTATGGAATGATTACGGGCAGAAAGAAAGTAGGACTACGAAAGGCGGTCGAAAGATTCATCGCGTTATTACATTTCTCCAATGCTTGAAATAATTGCGTGATCGATAAAGCGATTAGTACCGAATTCGTGTCATTTGGAGGTTTATATTTCAGGCGTCTCTCTTGAGCTCGATTTGCGCTTATCGGATTGTTATTTCCGAAAGACATACGTAGCGAAAATGGAGATGGAAACAGCATTAATAACTCTCTTACATACATTCTCAGATTTATTTTTCATAAATCTATTGTTGATAAATTTATCTTTATAGTAGAAACAAAGAATATTTTATGGCTTAAGCTTGAATCTGGATCATAGCGGAATTTCAAGTCTTACTTTGTATTTTAGATAAAATATTAACAGCATGAAGGGATACAATTTTGGATTTAGGCGAACTCTAGAATATCCAAGGAAGTGAAAAATGCATCTGTAACTAGGAATCGAAGCCAGGCCTTTCTTTCCTATTTTGCAGTTATCCCTGGAATTCATATGAAAAGCTGTAGTTCATCATAGGTTTGAGTTTCATTCACGTAAATCTCTAGGAAAATATGAACGAAGCATTTTATTCAAATACTACAATATTATATATCGCGAGAATATTGTATTGCTGTGAGGGATTTGCTTCACCAGATTGGATATATATATCGTATCTCCACAGCAATATTACGTTGATCAGAACGAAAGTGGTGTTCCTGCTTTGACAAGCTTCCATAGAAGGAATAAAATCGGTTTTCTTCCCTATATTCAACCACTTCCAATTTGGCGTATAAGCAATAAAAGACCCAAAAGATGTGTAGTATGCATTCCGTTGCCGATCAAGGTTAAGCAGCATTCCCGTAACATATTTTCTCGCAAGCGGAAAAGATACCTTCTACTTTGCTTTCATTTTCTTCCACATGGCTTTGATCACCTCCAGTAATCTCTTATTCCGTTATATTTATTGATCACTATTCTGATCTTTAAGGAAATTTAGTGAAAGTATAGGCAACTTTGACCTCGATGTTTCAATTGACATCGTGTTTTTGCATGATCGTGTGAATGTCTGTATTGTGAATCAGTAGATCTCAAACTTGGCAAGGATAGGACGTACGGCAATGGAATTTTTGAGATTTTTTCACAAAAACTTCATTGGAAATATTGGCGGATATGATTACAGTTTAACCTGAAAAGCACGCTTTTAATGCATTTTAAAATTATTTTCTTCTTGCTGTCTGTTAAAGTTTCATATCGAGTTATTTAAAGAAAGTCGGAATCATTAAAAGAGATGTTAATAATGGTCATTTCAATACCTTGTTTAGTTCCACAAGTTAGCTATTATATCTAATAGCGTATGGAAATAAATGAAAACAGACGATGGAGAGGTTGAGATTATGAAGAATCAGCGATCACGAGAAGAAAAAGTCCTTTAATAAAGGAGAATTGAGATGTATGTATGGAAAGATAATTGGATTAGTTAGATATTAGCTAAACTTAATTGGTAAAGAGAGAAAGTAAAAGGACTGTATTTCTTTCAACAAAATCTACGCTGTTTTAAGCGATTTGTCGTTTGTTCATCTATGTAAAAACACTATTAATATTTATTTTCACGTTTCTAATTAAAAGAAAATATTTTAAACTCTCCTTTTTCGAATGGTTGTAAAACACATCGATACCTTGATAATAAAAACATTAAAGATAGACATTGAAAACAATACCAATATAAATGTCGAAAGCAATATAGAAGTGAATTATTAAAATTTCTTGTTATAATGGCATAATTTCATGTTGAGTAGATTCGCTCTATTTCATCAATCTAAGTTAATCTGATGTTAAGCAATTTAATTATGTAATTTAAGCATGCAATTTATGCAATTTAAGATGTAGTGGGAGATAAAATATTAATTTGAGTGACTCAAATGTTTGATCAAACAAAGTCTAGGTCTTTCGTCTCATTTGAAAGAAATTTTTCCTAATAGATCCATAAATAAATTTGTATACCATCAGCATACTTAAACGAAAGATATATTCGTAGGAGATATAATCAATTTTTCGGAATATGAAATTTTCATTGAGTGCTATTTATAGCTTAGGTTCGCAGAAACGAAGTGCATGGCTTGAAAAATTCACTTGCGATAAGAATAGCGCAGTGACATTTAGGCAACACGATCCATAACTGAGCCACGTCTTGAATTTCTCATAAATATGCAATGAATCACGATACACGATGACATTTCGGTTTTGGTGGAGAAAGAAACGAAGAGGTCAGATATGGACAATGAATATTTAATTATAGGAAAATGTGCATAAGGAATTGTAAAATGATGTAAGTTAATTAATTATGCATTATCTCAATGAAATGCGTAATGATTTCTCGATTTATTGAAGGTAGCAGGAGAATTTAAGCTAGAGGAATCGTTTCAGCACCTTTTCATCTAGTCAATCTATTGAATTCGAAATTCGAATTAATGCCTCGAGATTTTAGTGGAAACCTGTTGCACTAAAACTGTTTTATAAAAGATTGTAATGTTTTATCTTTTGATCATATTCCAAATTAATATACTAATATCATAAAAACAGTTGTCTGAGGTTAAATTAAAAATTAAAAAATTTGTTCATTTAAATAACAAATCATTTGTTCACTTATAGAACCCCATGATGAGCCAGATTTGACTCAGGGGGACTCGAATCTTTTTTTCTCACTTTAAATATTAATATTATTATTTAAAAATACTGTAACGAATTAAATAAGTCATTTATTTAATGAGAAAATAAATGAAGCCTGTATTATTTCCACAGTTTACATAGTACACGCTTCATTTATTTTCTTGTGATGGAATTCCACAAAGCAACACCTTCCTCCTTGGAATTTATTTATTCAATTTTTGTAACGGTAAACAATGTTTGCTCTGGGTTATCAAAGACTGTAAAAGGTAATCATGAATGCAATCTTTAAACTCACAGTCTTGAGTTCTCAGAAAGTAGAGGCTGACTCAGATTGGTGGTGCAAAAGGAAATTACATTTGAATACCCGAAACTTCTTTGCATAAGCAGGGACATTCAGCTAATATGCGATAAAAATGGATAATTATAAAAAGTGAAAGTAATCGCATACGGATTTAATTTCATGATATCTTACCCCTTGGGGCTGAGGTTACTTTTCGTGGGTGGTATCGAAGTTATTTCATCGAATAAAGCAACCGCGGGAGAGAGATAACCGAATCTGAGTTTCCTGGCTGTTTAGCGTGTCTTACCGCCGCTTTTAGCTTTTTCAGCCACGATCCCCTTATTGGGTTTGCGTTTGATATCGCTGAACTGTTGAAAGGATCTCATTAAATTACGTATTCACGTGTCGCTAAATAATCTAAATCAATAGCTGAGGTCGTTGAATCTTTCAATTTACCGTTAGATACGATTTGAGAATCATGTTCAGAAGGAGAGATAACATATGCAACGCTAAACTAAACCATGCTAATTTATTGTTGCATTGGGGTTGGGTTTGTTCGAAATGTGTGCTTAGGCTCTCTTTAATCATTTCAATTATTTCTTTAAATTTTTTTCATCTATCTAATCTAGCAACTAACCTGCAATTGGGAAATCCGGGTTCGATTCCCAGTCCTTTCAGACTTGTTCATTTAATTTATTATTATTAATGCACAAACTGCAGGTAGGCTGTAAGCCTGATGGCAGTTTTTTCTATATACATACATTTGTACCAGTTATAACATAATTAATATAAAATACATGAATGGTAAACTTAAATTCCTTCAGAATGATTACATACATACATGTACATAATGTTCAATTAGAAACTAAATAATACATGCATAATATTTGTAATTGTTTTACTGGATTTTTTTCGAGGTTATCTTTATTATGGTAGAATATTTTTATAAGGAAGTAAGAGTCTGGAATTGTTGATCGGTTAACATAGTCCAGAATCGACCTGTGTCTACAGTCATAGGTTAAATTTGAAATCGAGTAATTTGGTAACAATCAAAACTGATAGTTAGGTCATGTGCTGGTTGATTAAATAGCAAATAAAAGTATTTACGGTTTTTGTTCTTCTTAATTACGATAAAATCGCAAAAGCTCTTATGAATGGATATGATACCCCTTTTATTTTATGCTCGGAGAAAAATATGCCTTTTAGTAATCTTGATTGATTTTAAAGATACGAAAAAAACGGATTTTAATTTCCGAGGATTATCTTAAGAAATATCAGCCCCGCGTGCATTTCCGTAACTTTTCTGGGGATCAGATAAAGAGGAGCATTTTTTTCGACAAGTTCAAATTTTATGTGTAGATTTTAAAATCTTGGGTAGTTATTTCTTATTTAAACATTCCACTATTAGGAATCAGTTGCTTTGTAAATAGTATGCAGATATCCTGATTGAACTATTCTATTGGGAATTTATATTGATATACAACTGGTTTAAATACCTCTGCGAGCTGCTTTAAAATCCTTGAATAGAAATTAAAAAGTTTTTAGCATTATATGACAGTACAGTACAGTACAGTACAGTATGTGGTGAAAAAATCATTACCATACAATTCCTAATTAGCGAACAAAATATCGATGTCTTTTAACCAAAACCTGGCTCATAAATGTTTTACTTGGCTTGCTTTGATTTTATACACACGAGGATATTTTAGAATTGGACTATAAAAAATATTTAGAAAATGTTACACAAAGTTTTGTCTTACCTCGGGTTTACGCTTTAAAATAAATGAATAAATAATTAAATAATAAATATTGCAAAATAACAATGAAAATTTAATTTGCAAATAGCCAAAATTTGAACCTAATCAGTACTTATGAAGTCAAAGTTGTTACTTGATTTATTCAATGGAAGGAGACAGTCAATATAATTGGATTGTTTTCATTTCGTTTTTCGCACCATCATAAGACCAAACATAAATCCCCAGCGCTTGATTTTAACCACTGTCACCTAGTTGCACATACATACCTACTTCTGGCGTAAAGAACAAGGTGGTATTTGGGATCTTTTCTGATTACATAAATACGAAAATTCCCACACAAGACGATCATGTCTTCACTCCTGGCTCTACACTATCGCCTTCCTTTCTCACAATTTGTGTTTACGTTTGAGACAGTTCGGTATCTATGTTCCAATTCGGAATGACATAGGTCTTAATAAATTAAACTTTCCCTTATGTAATTGTTTTCCCATATTTTCTTTCGATAATGAGCATGATTTCTTAAGCTTTGGTTTATTGTCCTTCCTTTGAGAGAATTATGAGGAGATGTTTACGTCGAAAATTAACTTCGTTGTTGTTCATTTGTAATCATACCGGATAGTTACTTTTGGTCGTTTTCCATAGTTGTATATACTTGTATGTAAGTTTTAATAATGCGAGGAAAATATCTTCCAATGAATAATTTTAACCTTTCTTTGCTTAGAGAAAGAAAGAAAATCAGTGTTGCGAAAATAACCACTATAATTTGCATAGAATGACATTGAACGTATCTACAACGGGGCTCAACGATATCGAGGCATGTAATATTTCTCAAAACAATATTTCACCAATTCACTTGCTGAATATGACCTTGTTAATTACCCCGGATACTTTATTGGTTACGAAAGCCTTCATTGGAGTTCAGAAATATTACTGCACGTTTATTCACGTATTTACGTTTTTGTACCGCGATGTTTAGGGAAATGAAAACGTGGAAACGCAAGACCTCAAAGCAACAACACCTGTCTCTCCGAGTATGTTGAATAGATTCATGAGCATATTTGAATATTTGTTTCCCTTCAATTCATTGGAGTTTAACAATAATTTAGAGGATTTGGCAGAAGATAGAAAGCTCGTCAAGGCAATCACAACGTATTTGCATTAGAGTCGTGCATTCAGCTCTTAGTGGAAGCTCTGATTGAGCAACGTTGTTTACAGAGCGTGATACTTTTTAGCATGTTCTCTGGTTGAGAAATGAAGCTATCGAGGAAACTTTTGGCAAAACATTATGTCAACTGGGGAGGTGTGTCAAAGCAAATCGTTTTGCGTACCGTTTCCAGAGCTTATAAAGACATATTATGGTTATATAGTATCTACTATGGAACTACGGCAGTAGTGCACCTATGGATGATGGATATAGGGATAACGCTAGCTAGTGCCATTTACAGATTTTATTTTGCAACTTACTTGATACATAGCTGATTTATGTATGTTTTGACGTAGGATATTGTAATGTTTTATGTAACATATAAGGCCAATATTTATTTTTCGATCGATTAAGTGGGAAGTTGTGTTGAAATAGAAAATTAAACTTTTCTACCCGTCATGTCGAAGCTTTCCCTCTCTTTTCACTTGTACCGAAAAGATTTTACTTTGTAGCACAACCATGGGGTGGATTAGACCGCCATTTTGTTTTTCCTAAATTTTAGATTGCTACAATTGTCGCTTTCACGTATTTTACCGGTATTTTTAAATGTGATGAAAAATAACAATTTGTACTTTTTCCACAGTATTCATTAAAAATCGCCAGAGACTGGCAATTTTATTTTTAAATGTGTTTCGATAGCTGTGGTAATTTTGCACGTACAGGACTAAATCGGGAATCGAACCCGGGACCACTTTCACCGAATGTGCTTCCCAATTGGCTAATCAAAAGCCCTTTCACTCGTTCCTTATGAAGGGGTTTCCCGCAAAGAGGGGCTTGCAGCCTCAACTTTTCGTTGAGAAGATTTTCCCCTAAAGATTCTCCTTTATACGGTTTTTGAATCTAAATTTTAAATCCACTGTAATAACCATTGAAGTTTGGAGGGAGAAAGCCCACTCGGATTTACCTTATCTTAAGAAAAGTTTGATTTATGCATTTTTTATTACAGGTTTGGTAATAATGTTCTGAAATTACACATTCTTCGGAAAGATTGAGGGGAGAGATATCTCTGAAGTATGTTATCAAGCACCACTGGGGGTTTTTAGAGGTGGAATCGCTAATCTTTAACGGTCTTAGCGCGAGGTGTATGGCCTATAAATTGTTTGGAACCCACTGGTTGATTATCGCTGCATAAAGCAGGCAACCATTCCTTTTACCTCCTACTTCCACACAGTGTTTGGAAATCATGCAAAGTGCCGCTTTCCAGTCTTTGGAAACTCGTACGTCGATACTTAAATTATCGTTTTCCTTTATGTTTATAAGTTTGATGTGCGATATTTTTGTAATGTAAGGTTAGTGTTACCAATGAATGGCGGCGTGCATGTCTCGCGGGTTTATCGCTCTTCGAAAGCCGAGTAAACAGTGTGTCCCACATAAATGCCTAAAAGGCATTCGGGTTCGTCCGATAACTTCGCAACGCCAGGTTGGATGACCTCGTCCCACATAACTATTATTTGCCTCCCTCTTGACAGCTTTTTAGAAATTCGTTATTTTGGTGATTATATTAAGTAATAAGTCCATTAGAGCTTTTGTATAATGTAGTGTTGATGCTTCGTGGTGAAAAAATGAGTTTTGAGTGCTCGAGTTTCTAATTCTAATATTAATTTCTTACCTCGATTTTGGATGGAATCATACATCTTTCGAAATTCGTAATTTATCGTCTTGAATTGGACTGATTGAAATTGAAGCATTGCTAGGAATTTGCCCTTGAGTTTTGAAGATACTTGAGTTTAAATCTCTAAAGCAATTAAGTGTTTCAATTTCTCCAAGGACAGAGGGATAATTTTCTTAAAAAAACTCATTTTAGGGTACATTAAGCTATTGCAGAATAAAATGCTTTTAAAGTTGTGGAAATATTGCATGGAGCGCATTTTCTGTCACATAAATCGTGATATGTTGACGTAGTTGTAAAAGCGTTACTACCTGCATGTCGATACATTTACTTCTTTCTGGTTATTTTACCAAAGTATTACATTTTCATCTTATAATGGAGAGTAATTATTCCTTAAGAAGTCATTCTTAGGCTAATCAGTATTAATTTTCAACCAGTTGAGGTATTGCATTTTTACTTTCACAACAAGGATGTTGCTAGTTTTTATTGTCTTCTTTGGAAGCACAATGGGACATTGGGTTTTGTTGGAAGACATTTTCATGGTTAGGTTACTCTTTGATCCCTCATGCATCTTAAGTTTTTATTAACATCAGTGTATTCATCATCACATGAGGGTATTTGCAGACTGGCTTACTACCTTGTAATCTAAGCAAGGATTATTGTGATAGTCAAAAAATGTCCCTTTTTTCAGAGGTAGTGCCGAGGACTGTAGATATACGGGTTTCTAAAATTAAAAAATAATAAAATCCTTATTTTGGATGTCTCATATTTATTAGATGTACTTCTGTGAAGGTTCGTTAAACTGCCTTATACAAACGAAACGGAATAAGGCGTAACTTTGTGGTAGTTATTAATAATATCAAAATCCATATAGAGATATGGATTTTGCCTTATACAAGTTTATGATAAAATATTAGTATTCTTTGGCTGATTTCTCAGTCCCTATTCTAATTTTAAGAATTTGAGATACAGGCTTATTGCAACTAATCTGGAATGCTTGGGACCAATGTTGTTTAAATCAGCCCTTCAAAGTCATTTATTAAATGAGGTTGAAGGCCTGGATGCTCCTGATATGAAGGGAAGACAGTTTTTAAGACAGGATGAAACGAAGGCTAATTTCTCAAATGCTGGGTATCAGAAGATGCAACTGGCGATGGAAGATTGAAAGAAAGGAGGTGGTGATGGCGTTAAGGTCGTTCTCTATATTATCCTTTGTTATAAAAAACGAAGTACTGATAAGTGAGATACAATGTTACGGATTACGGAATATTTCGGATATCGGATTAGGATTACTAAACCTGTAATTATAAATAGGGATTTGATGATGAGTCATGAGATTAATTTTAGAAAACTACCAAAATTTACTGACTAATCTTCAGTCACTCCAATAGAATACAGATTTGGGGGAAAATTGAATTTTGCGACGATGTAATTTGAATCATATTGTCATCTATGTCTTTTCTTGTACAATTTCCGTATTCCGTAATTATCAATTAAAAGCGAATAAATCGATCCCTTTTTAACCATTGTAGCTGTAATGTTATTCTAATGTTGATGTCGATGTTGATGTTCATGTTTATGTTGATTTCCATTGTCATTATAACACTGACATTAAAACTCAGGCAACTATAGCGTTTTAGAAGCGGATGAATCTAGATTATCTTAGCAAAGGATTCTATCAGTTTCTCAAACTCACGATTAACTACATATTGGTTAAGTATTCAGAATGTATTGAATAGAATATATCTTTATTGAGGTCAAACCTGTGACTACATCCTCTCCTCTTTGATCCAACGTGTATAGAAATAGTAGGAAATATATTTAATTAACTGATTAGAAGAGAGCTAATAATAGAATACACAAATACGCATCCAAAAATTCTGTTAAGTTTAAATTTATGGTGGAGTAAAGACTGTATCATTCCATTAATTGGCGTCTTGGGATAAGAATCAGGTTACCTTTCCAAAAAAACATTCTTTCGGAATATTTAGGAAATGGTTTGCAGTTAAAGAGATAACGATGGAGATGAGCTACTCTATTTAGAACCTGAAAACTGTCATAAGTAATCAACATAAATATAATCATTCCATTATAATTTTAGTCTATTGTTTGAATAATAAGTGATCAATTACGTGGATATTTAATTAAATTACTTGGCATGTCCGTCTATAATGACTTATGAAACTCGTGACTTACCTTGAATTTCATTCTTGGCTAAGGTAATGTTTTTTCTTTTCGATTGCCACATGTATGACTTGCTGACTTTGCGTTTTGACCCAAAAGGTTGAATGGAGGGAAGTTATTTACGTTTCCCTCTCACATAAATCAGGCCGTTCTTCACGATTATGATTTACGTTGTAAAATGTCTTAAGGTCAAGGTATAAATTAAAAGGAGATTATATTTTTTAAAAGGTAAGTAGATAAAGGTAAAAATTTATTCAACGAAGTCTGAAAAGTTGCAGTTTATAGACTGGCATAAAATGACGAGCCATTAATGATGAAAATTGATCAAGGAAATCATATATCATTCTCGATGTATTTGATGAAAAAGTTACTGATCGATGGAGTTAGATGTGAATAAACTTTCTTATATCCTATCATCCTAATTCATTTCTTAACTTCCTCAGTGCTTGTTTTCTTTTGCATGTATAGTGTGAACAAAATTGCTTGGATTATGCTTTTAAGTGAGAGTTTTTTATGTGAAAGAAATAGAACATTTTAGAAATAATATATTTATAACTAGCTATGATCATTTTTGTACCGTTCATACGGAATATAGTTTGAATATATCCGAATTAGTAACACCTTTCTTCGTTTTTCATGCCAAACTAACTTAAGGAAATAATGTATTCGACGAGAAGGTGAAATATTACACACATGGCGCGCCTTCTATCTTGCTATTACTTATAAATTTAATTGCTGACTCATATGATTCTGGTTGATTTCTTTCTGTTCTCACATGACAAAGGGTTAGGTGTAAGAAGAGACTTGATAGTCTCAATCTCGCCTTGAATAAAGTCCTTTATTATTATTATTATTATTATTAATATATTACTTACACACAGTACAAGTCATCGACCCAAGACATCGACATCAAGCATTGGCTCTACAGACAATAAATAAAGAAGAGTCTTCTTGTCTTCAATCTATTCGTATTATTGAACTCTTTGCAAAAATTAGTCCGATGATACGTGTTTAATAAGCTGGCAAGCCAGAACACTTCTCTGGTGGAGGAGAAAAGTTTTCGAACAAATTTCACTCTTGATATAAACTGATTGTAAGTTATGAAATGTTATTAACCTTAAATAACGTTAAAATAATGTATTTGCTCCACTATTTTACTAAATAACCTGATGACAAGATGGGATTTAGAGAGACTTAGTTCTTTCCCGGCGTATGGAGTACAATAAATTCTAACGGGATATCAACCGGGTAGTTTCGGTGATTAGAACCGAAACGCTCAATTTGGGATTCAATTCGTGATGGACGAATATATTTAATATAGGAGACTGACAGGTGCTACTATCAGGTATGGTAGTAGCCTTACACATATCCCTAAAAAATGATCGACAACAAAACAGAATTTCACCAATTTTCGCAGAATTTTAACGACATTGTGTTAAAACCAATTATATTAGTCTGAAAAGAAGGTAATTTTGTTATTTGTCGGGAAAATTAAAATAAAAAAACACTGACATTTATTTGAACACTAGATTGTGATATTTTCTAGCAGTTACTTCACAAGTAAATGAAATTATAAGTACATCTAAGCGAATTCAATTAAAAACAAAAATAATCAATGACCGGTTAGATATTATTATCTAATATACTGGGCACACTATAGGTATTGATAATTAGGATTTTTTGTAAACCCGCACAATATTTCACTCTTTCTGATTTTTCTTTGTCCTATTTCTAAAAGCTACTACTATTACTACTACTACTGCTATTTTTACTATTTTATAAGATGAGACTTGTAAGTCTAAATCAATAAAGTCGTTTATCATTATAATTTTTAAAATATAGGGGAGACCGGGGCTGGTTGGCCATAGGGGCTGGTTGGCCCAGTCGAGTTATTTAATACAAAAAAACGCTAGATCGTGCTAGGAATCAATCAGTAGGTTGTTAGTACAGTCCCCCTCCATCTACAGGACCAATATTGCCGGCGGAGCAGATTTGGACAAGTTGTAGTGATTAATTGTTTTTGTGCGTGCTTCAGTAAAATTCTACTCGTCGGTTAAATGTGTTTTATTTAACTTTTGCTTACTTTAGGCAAAACAGGTGAGTAGTATAGATAAAGGTCATAGTTTAAGGATTATTTCTGTATGGCATACATTCGAAATAGCTTCAGTGGTTTTTGTCACTAATAGAATTTATTGTAAACATGGCGATGGGGCTGGTTGGCCCAGAAACGACGGGGCATGATGGCCAGCAGGGCCAACCTGCCCCGTCCTATATATTTTTAAAAAACTCGATGAAAGGTTAATTTTAATGATAATAATATGTATAATTCGTCCAGTTTATTCAATTATTAATATAATTTTCGAAGTTAAACATATTTTGATACGTTACAGAGGTCAAAAGATCGTCATAATCACGAGATAAAAGATTTTCAAAAGAAAACACGAACCTGTAAAATTTGTTATAAACTTAAATAATATTAATTTTTATTTATCCAAAGACATACATATGCATGTATAGGACATGTCAATAATATATTATCAAATGATCAAATCAACACAACACAGACAAATTTTAGATTATAATCACATTATAACATACATTAGAGTAATGATACAGCAAAAAAATAGTTCTTAACCGTTTTCGATAGGTCGAGGTTGCATCAAAGTCATAATCGATCGACAATCGACCTAAACTTCCAACCATCAACGAAGAAGTCTTCCACGGTTAGTTGCTTTGAATCATTGTTAAATTATTTCCTTTCTGACGCATTATATTAATTTCCATATTTTACTAGTTTTTACTACATAGCTTGTTGTTTATAGACACACAAGTCACTGAAGGAAACTAGAGTAGTTTCATTGCTTTCAAAGGAACAATGTATATCAAATATATTATTACTGATATGACACATTCTATGGCACCTCTTCCTTTCAGGAAACCAAATTGTGTGGGACTTATTAGATTGTTTTTTTCAAAGTAATTACATATTCTTGAAAATAATTGTTTCTCTATTATTTTAGAAAAGAAAGGAATTATTGATATGGGCATATAGCTTGAAGGGTCATTTTTCTCATCTTTTTTGTGTATTGGGATAACTTTTGTGAATTTTAATTCTTCTGGTTAATTACCAGATTCAAATATCTGATTAATAACTCTGGTTAGAGGATATGCTATAGCAGGTGCTATGCATTTTAACAGCTTTGAATTCATGCCATTTATATCACAGCAGTTACTGGTTTTTAACGAGGCAATTATATTGAATATTTCTATTTCAGTTACAGGGGCTAAATAAAATGACTTTGAGTTGGAGTAATTAAACTATTAGGTATATTATACTAGAATACATTGTACTGTTTTATGTTAGAGCCTTCAATTAACTTTTCAATTAAATTGGTGAAGTAATCATTAAAGTTATCAGGTGACATATTTGTGTCTCAGCATTGATTACTTTTCATAAAGCTTTTGATTTATTATTAGATATTGCAATGTATTTATTGTTTGATTCCACTTTTACTTGCCTAATCCTGTAGCCTTTTAAGGTCTTTACTGATAACCATTAGTTTTACTTTGATTTCCTAAAGTTTACTAGTTTAACTTATCAAAAGATTGTATGGGTCAACGTGCTCCAGCCTCTGGGCCAACCTACCCCGATGTAGGGGCTGATTGGCCCACTCGACATACATCCAGTAATTATTATATTTTTTAATTTTTAACTCATATTTTCAAGTTTAATAATTGCCATCCATATTCAGTAAGAATGCATCTAAAATTTAGCAATAATTTTATAAGTTTAAATATGTAAAAAAATAATATAAAATTAAATATATAAAAATATAAAAAGGCTAAAATCCGCCCATAAAATAAAAAGACGGCATTATTATTCTAGTGATAAACTTTTACCTAATTGTTCATTTAATAGCTCATATCGATAGAAAATATCTGGAGTAGCCTATCTCTTCTTACTGCCTTGCTTGCATTCTTTTTCCAGAGATAGGCTGAGTGTTTGTCGAATAAGGATGAGGTCGACGGAGAGAAGGGTTGTACGAAACGTTTACAGAGCTCGGTGCATTGCTCCTCATTCTCAATTTCGCTTGTTTTCTTCACCTCGTTTTGCAGAAGGACGGAATGAGAAAGCCTGTGCGATAAAGCACGCAGTGGAGGACGTTTTTGAAGCACTCGCTCCTTTGTTTTCCTATTTTTCAGTCTGAAAAACATCCTGAAGTGACCTGTATATTTCTGTCGGAGAGTAGAAATCGTCGAGAATGATTCGATTTGTTTTTCTTCACAAGAAACCTGTCCCATGATGTGGATCATTTGGTTTTGATGTGTCCTGTCACTTGTGGTTCTGAAGGCTACTAGTTCACTTCATAGAATGTATTTCCCGAATTTGTATCTGTAGTAGATTAAGGTTAGCTCAAACTGGGTTCTAATATCATGTTTCTAAATTTCAAATTAGTTGACAGAAATTGATATTTCCGGTAGTATTTCAGAAGTGGTTTAGTTAGATTTCTAGGCCACAGTATTTCTTCACTCCTGAGCTGTATTTCGGAAAACGAAGTTCCGCCGTCTGTCAATAAGTGTTTTGCGATAAAGTAAGAAAGAAAATTTATATCCTGCGATACCTCGGCTAACGAATCAGATTCGTTTTAGAGCCTCCTCCGTTTGCCGACATAGGAAATTACTTTGATTGTATTTATAAGTGAGCGTTTAAAATTTTGATGTAAAGGAAATAGAAAATATTAGAGATAATATATTTATAATTTGTTATGGTAATGTTTGTGCCGTTCATATAAAATGTTTGTATATAAAGTTTCTTCCAAGGGAACCAAAATCGTAAAACGTAATTTGACTTTGAAGAGCATGCTGTTCTTCTTGCTAGCAATAAAGGGCGTGATTCATCATGTTCCGCTGATTAAAAAAAAACCTTTGGTGCGCTCGCACTTGCGCGCATATTTACCACAATCTTTGCCGAGGACACACATGGCACGGTCACTTGATAGCTATCGTATCAGTAAACTCCGCAATGTACAACTGCAAATGTTGTATTAAGCTGAATCATATGTGAAACCTAGAGGCTCTTTACATGGCGTTTGTATTGTACATACTTTCTCCTAATGAAAACTCATGACCTTTTTGCTTAGTTAAATAGTAATTAATATTTACGATTCATTCGGAATGACCTATAGGCCATCTCTTAAACATGGAGATATCACGAAGAGAGTGAGTCGGAGGTGACGTTCGGGAAACTGCTCTAAAATCAGTGGAGAACCAACTGCAACATGCGAGACGAATTAGATTCGTCAAAAACTTTCAATCGTCCCGCGAAGGGGGTTCGTCATTGGTAATTTTTCAACGATTATAAATTTTTAAGGTTAAGCACTATCACTTATGATGTTCTCCTAGACTTTTCTTGATTCTTATTGAAAGGGAGAATGCACGACATAGCCAATGGCCTTCTTAAGTTTAAGGAGTGAAAGAATATTCGATAATGCGTTGTTCATGTAACACATATACGTGAATGAGAACCGTAAACCCTTGTGTTATGTTATACCTTACCTTCTGGGTAAAAGGTTTGTGCACCATCGCTTCGGGAAAAAGAGAACAAGTTCTGCAGATCGTGATTTGATTTTCATTCCAATTTCGTCAACGCTAAAAATTCACTACTAAATTAATCATCGTTTCCCTTGCTATCTGAGCTCATTTGACAATTATTTCATCTCCCCAATTACATGTAAGGCGCGTGCTGTCATTATTTTTTGAAATTTTCCCTGGAGTATAATGAGGCTGTATTCTGATATTACGTAGGAACTCTTTTTATGAATATCTTATTAAAAATAAATTTCTACTTCGGAGAGAGAGAGAGAGAGAGTGATGGAAAGAATTTTCTGAGATACCGAAGTTTGCATCTGAAAGAGATCTAAAAATTAAGACATACATTAAGCTAGCTATATAGCTAACTTTCATTTAGATAAAACTTAATTAGCGGGATGACTACTGACAGAAATTTCTAAAAGCTATTACGTCGAGAAAACTGAATTAGGTTATTAGGTGAACTAGTATTAAAATGGCTTAGATGGCTTTCACAAAGAAAAGTCATTTTTTATCTGCAATTTAATTTTTTAATCGATGTCCATGGTTTATTATATTACTGTACAGTATAATTTGTTGAACTAAAAATATTTATACGTAGCAGGTTATGTCACAATGGTCGTAAAAAAAAAACTTCTTGTGTGGAAACACGATATTAATTTTTTGTGAGGTTCAGGGGGTGGTGGACACTTTATCATAAAAGGACAACTAGTGCATAAATGCGTCGTATTGAAAGGTGATGGATATTTAAAGTATAATATTCAATATGTTAAATAAAATAAGAATTACTTGGTAATTTTCCACAGAGATAAATATTTTGACAACTAGTTTCGGCTGAACGCCATCTTCAGGTCCTGGCGTTCAGCCAAAACTAGTTGTCAAAATATATTCTCTGTGGAAAATTACCAAGTAATTCTTATTTTATTCAATTGATTTCTAGGAAGTGCGGCCAGAAATGATTTATTACAGTATGTTAAAGAATGGAAACTAGAGAAAAGTAGCAAGTAGCCTTGTATACGGGGAAGAAATTAATATCATAAACAATGACGTTAAATATTTGGATAAAATGAATAATTATGTGTAAAGATATTCATTATTTGAATTTCACAAGTTCTACGTATATTTATGCATGGAATCTCACGTGACGTTAAGCTGCGGTCGCCAAAATTAAAGGTTAAATAAATGAGTGTTCCTCTTTTACGACGGGAAACAGAACATGAATTCAAATAGCTTGTTATGAATGCAAATGATATCTTGAAATTTCGCATATGAATTAATTATGATGTTAGAGGCATTTTATAATATGATCCCCCGTCTTTTGAGGGCAGGTCACACATTGCTGAATTATGGTTTACATCATTTGTTGAAGTGAAATTTGTCATGCTGTTCTACAGATGTTACGGAGGTAATGAAACCAAGGCCATTAATTTTCGAAACATTTTCCCGAGGAATTACAAATTAAGTTTCATTTGTCGTTTTTTTCCGCGAAAAAAGGGGGTGACATCCAACAAGTCATGCCTGAGACCATATACTTCATGACTTAATCCTGTATTTCTTACACTTTTTGGCCTCCCTTTTTAAACTGTATTTTCGCGGAGTCCCTCTTTTGTAATGAATTTGCTTTATGGAGTAATAAATCTCAATATATCTTAAGTTCGATAAGTGAATTGATAATAATACTTACTTATCTTTAAATTTTTGGTACGACATAACAAAATCCCCGTCAAACATGCTAAAAAGAAACATTTTGACCGAGTTCGCTCATTATATTGTCTGTTCTATTTGAAAAGCATAAGTTGAGATTCATGCAAATAATTTGCACCCCCATTAAGGAGAAAATATCTTTTCCCTATTTAATCTCCGCCGAAGCTCATTTCTTTCTTCCTTCGCTGATTCCCAATTCCAATATCTTTTTAATTTCCAACCAACTTTTATCAAAGCTCTATATTTAAAATATACGCTTTAATTTTCAATAGTCATCTCATACTATGTTTGTAAAAAATATATTACCTTGTAACTATTTTCATGTTTGCTTTTTAGTAAAAATTTCAATGCTGTGGAATATTTCCCTACATAACGTTTTTCTCTCTTTTCAAAAATTTTGCCAAGCGAATAAAATTTTGGATCAATTTTAATCTCAATTATTCTTATTTATCTACTGGATAAATCTGCTCATATTTTATCAGTACCGAAAGGCTATTGTTTGAGTACAACCACTTACCATATTACGTATGATTCTGATGAAATAATTCGAAATTCGTCTATAAAATCTTTTAAATTTTAGTTATTTGATTACTTAATCGATCGGGTATTCAAATTATCCTCGGACGAGAGCCTATAAAAAGAAAATGTTTTTGCTTTTAATAAATTAGTCAGTTTCGACGGCCGTATTTATTTCCCTCCTTCCATATCCCTAAGGGAAAACTGAATAATTGATTATTAATTATTTCAATTGAAAGTGGAATAATTCCAAGTAAAATCGGACTTGTAAAAAATCTGACGGGACCGGTAATCCAACCCTTTTATTATTCTCGGGTCCGTCAGTCTTTTTTCGAGTCCGTTTTTGCTAGGAATTCTCCTAGGTACACGTCCTTTTACTTAATTCAATGTTATACTTATATGTTATACTTCTTAATGCTTGGTATTTTTATATTACGTCCTCTGTATTTTCGCGGGTTTTCTTCCACCCCCCTTCTTTGTAGGTATTTCCCGCAATTTGGGTTTTTTTTGTCAACCTTCAGTTGCAAAGATTTTATCCCACACCCTATTATTTCTTTTTGTTTATAATTCATTTTATTTTGCAAAAATTATAACGACATACGAGATTAGGTGGAAGAGAGGCCCACACGGGCCTAATCTCGCCAATAAAGCGTCGATCTAACTATCTATCTTGTGTGCAAAGCCCAACGTAAACCCTTTTCCTGGTAGAATAATTAAAATGTTAGCCCATTGTATCCTTAGTTTAAAGCCTTTTAGGTAATCAAAGAGTGGTGGTAAGAGCCACAGCATATACTGCCAAATCCCCAGTCGCGTCCCTTTACAGTTACGTCGGGAGATTCGATTTCTCGTTTGGAAGCTTCGGGAAGCTCATCGCTCGAGAGTTAACCTGACGAGAATGCAGCTTAATGAGGCGTTTCTAAAGCTCTCTCCAGATCGGCTGAGAGGTGTAGGAGACATGTCCTTGGAGGAGGCTGCGGTGCAGGCACTGCCCTTGGCTTCGGTCGCGATGAAACGAGCACTCACGAGGTGGACGCGATGGATCAAAACTCGAAAGAAGGTTCACGGTTTGATGTCCTCGATCGAGGTGACGATCTTGGTCCACATCTTCGTCGATCCTACGCATCGGAAAAGTGCGCGCCTTGCCCCTCGGTGAAAAAGGCGCGCGGTGACGTAAAAAAAAGTCAATTGGAACCCGTTTGAGAAGGCCGGCTGCATTTTCTTACGCAAAACTGTTGCGAAATGAGAGTGGGTATATTTTTATTCCCGCAAGAGCGCTGATTCATTTCGGCAGTTATTCTTTCCAGATTGAATCGATAACTTCTTAAAATGGATGTTTATGTCCGTCGAATTTGACCCCAAGAGTGGTGTGTTGCATGGCATTGATAAAGCCGCAAATACGAGTATATAAGGCAACGAAAGCTTCTGCGATGTTTTTTTTTTAAAGATTTGCATCGTTATTTAGAACATCAAACAGAAAGTTAGCTTGGAATTAATTGGAAACTTGATAGTTCGCGTCGATTTTATATGATGTCATTCAGCTGATTCTTCAGCAAACCAGCAATACAAAATAGGAAATCAACGATTGAAAATAACAGGTGCTGAGGATAAAGTCTCAATAATAATTCGTCAAAGAGTGACTGGCAATAGATGTTTTATCTCAATCCAACGCTTCGCAAAAGAAACTCAGCCACCTTAAAACTTTGCTTTCACATCCTTATAAATGAGGTGATTTCTAAACGTCCAATGCTTCAAGACAAGCATGAGAAAGTACGAAGTGAACAGGAATGGCTTGCTTACTTATATCTTAAGGGAATAGTGTAATTATTATGGATGAATGTATGGAAGCTGTGCAGTGAAAATAAACATTCTCAGATAACTTGCTTTTTTGAGGTCAGCTCTAAGTTTCGGCATGTTATCGACTTTCAATAAATAACTCAGTAATTTAGTATATTTTTTGAATTTCAACGAGTAATGATCTGTAATCGGGTCGAAATATTCTATGGTGTCTCTGAATTAAGACCATCATATCACATCTAAAGTTCTGCTTACAGGAAATTTTCATTTGTTTCCTTGAATGTTTTCAAACACTATCTTGGAGTCTGAATTGGTGATTAATATGGCTAAAGGAAAAGTTCGGAAGTTTGGTAAGTCATACTTTGTAAGATATAAGAAAGAATAATCTATGGTTACGTGTATGTGGGGATGACCAATTTTAGTGAGGACGAGTACGAAAAGTGCGTTTGTAATCATTTATGCTTAAAGTCGATTGTGAAAATCATGCTCTCATTAAGTTTGGGTTGGGCCTTGTTTTCTGTAAACATTAGTATTTCTAGATAAATCTATTACTAATATTTTCTCTATTTATGTAAAGTTTTAAACAATGGCTTAAACTACCTGTCAGCGTTGCATGCGTATGGGATATGTAATTGCGTGTAATGCTTTTAAATGTTAAATATTTAAAAAGAAAATGATGTTGTAAAATATTGGTGGCTATTGGTTCAGCAATTTTAGTCCGTCTCTGAGGTTCCAACATAACTTTCCGATGAATCTTTTCAACACGAAAGTTAGATTATAACGAGTTCTCAACTATAGTTAAATAGGAAGGACTTTTATGTAATTTTGTGATAACGAGAGTAATAAAGGGTGGATAAGAATCCACTTCTGTAGGTTTTACTACAGAATATCGGAGAATCATTTTGGTTATTTATCTTCCAACAGGGTTTCTTTCGTGACTGACTCAAGGTGTTTTCCTACCGTCCAGAAGAGAACTTCTGTTTTCCAAGATTCCAAACTCGTCATAGGAAAAAATCGTGAGTAATTTTTCTTATTTACTTGCTTTGGAATTATTTTTCTAGCGCGAATAGTTTTATTTTAAAATCTATATTTGGTTGCGGTTGTCGAGAAATAGTTACTGGAGCACTGGAAAACAGTTTTCAGGGTGCACTGATTAATTGAATTCGAATAAATTTTAATTCTTCTATTTTAATCTTGAAACTGCCCTATAATACATTGGCTTTTAAGCTCTTGATTCCAGTGAGTTAATCAGCGTTAATTGATGCATTATAAGTTCGATTCTGAAGTTCATAAAGAAATATACAAAGAATTCTTGTTGCCATTATGAAAAACAAGTTGTATCTGATGTAAAAATACGATTTTGGGTATGGAGAATTTAATACAGAACTAATGAAATATAAAGAAAAGACGGCTTTCATAGTGTTGAATTATAAATGGATAACAGAGATAATGAAAAAATGCCATTTATTACTTATACTGCATTTTAGTAACTCTTATGCGCTATTTTCTATTACATTATCAAAATTTTCTGGCTGTAAATACGAGGTCATTACAAAAACAGAGATATTACAAGTATAGCTACATAGATTGTGCAAAGTGAATAAAAATATATGAAGTTGGCAGCAAAGTCCTCTTGATTCAATTGGAAATGATGATATATTCTTTAGAAAATATAATTCAATAATCCAGTTGATTTATAATTGGATTTTGATTTCCATAATGTTATCATCGAAGGAATTCAGTATGTGACTGGACAATTAAAAGTAAAAAAACTAGAGTTTTTCTTCGCAAACAATATCCCCTTCCAGTTAACTTATCATCATTTCTCATCGCGTAAATAAAAGATGGGAGAGGAAGCTCATAACGAATGCACGTAATTAAGTACGTGTGCTGGATGTTTCTTTCGGAGGCAAAGCAGAGAACTGCTAATGGGCGATGTTTCCTAATTCATAAAGCGTTTAACGACATTCTTTCGTCGGCAGTCTTCGAAGGATAAAAAGCCTCTAAAACATTCAAGGCTACCCGTGTTTTTCACGGGAGGAGCACTCGCTCATAAATTAAAATTGCGGAGGCGTGACTGAAATCGAACACGAGAGGTCCGTTGCATAAGGCGCCATCCCTCATTGAACCCGCCGTGCAAAGATACCCGCCGACGAGAGGTTTCATTTGGCGTGTCCATGAGAAAAGGAGAACGCAAATAAATTTATTATTTAAATATTAAATTCTTACAGATTCATAAACAGCACGAGACCTCGATGCCACGAGGCTACCATGGCCCGAAAATAATATTTTATAAAAAAGGTAAAAAAAATAAATAAAAAACACACTATAGGGAAAGCGTAAAATAAAATATACGGGAGCATTATTAGCTATCAGTACAGTGGAAAAATATCCCAAAGTTGAATTCTGTTGTACAAATGGATTTGAAGAAGAAGGAAAAGAGAGACTACTCTCTATTAGTATATATATTATGAAATCTACGGAGGCAGCCATGATGTTGTGAAAATTCATAATAGAAAGGTGATGTATTCTTTTTCCACATATTTATTTATTTGGAACACTAAACATGCAAACACAAAAATTCCTTCCATTTTTGTGTGTGCATGTTTACTGTTCTGTGAACATGAAGATGGCATTTTATACGAAACCAGTGGTTCTAAAATAAATTTGTGGGAAAAGTATACATCATCCCTCTACTAGTATATTTACTATTGTGCATATGAGGCAAAGTGGCAAATAAAGGTCTATATAAAGGTGATAGAAAGCCGAGGTATAGGGCAATGAAATAAAGTGTTTAATCTAGTTGCAAGGGAAGATACAAGGAAGTAGAAGTCAGAAATTAAATCATTAGTCCTATGTTTATATTTAAAAATTTTGTAAAAGGAATTGAAGTTTAAAGGCTAAGTAAGAGATCGTACCCACCTGCTAAATGCGATATTTTTCAGTTTACGATTGTGAAAGGATTGATGACAATATCTCACAATTGAAAGAAAGAAGTTGAAAGGTTTATAGAGAAGTTGAATATTAGAATTGGTAGAGGTTGGCCAGTTCTCGCTGCCATATTCTGATGAATGGAATAGATTTTATTTGTAATTTGTTACTGAGAATAATTTATCTTTCATATGTGTGTTACTGTCTTGATCATGTCTATGATGAAATGGAAGCTACTAGGATTCAGTTGGGTTGGATATACTTTGAATAGTGGCAATAAACAAGGTCTTTCCTAATGGAATGCCAAGAAAAGTGTTACTTGTGGAGTCATTGTGTTTCACTTATGTGGACAAGTTATGCTTATAGCATTTTGACTTGGTGAGGAAAACAAGGGCATACTACTACCTCACTCCTCATCTTGCTCAGTAAACGTAATTCTTCTTTACTCTTGGTCGCTAACGTTGAAGGGGATGGGATACCAACCAGTTTTCGAGGTGAATACTTTACAGACAGACAAGATGTTGACAAAGCAAGACAATCAATCGCGCGATCCACCGAGTCAGCCCACGCGGAAAGCCCCACTTCATCTCTCGAGCAGCCGTAAAGCTCACGCTTCCACGGACTTATTTCGGTTGCATTATTTCCCTCGCGGTGGGCGGGGCAGTCGTGGATGGAGAGATTCGAAATGGAAAGCGAGGAGGGCGGTCGCCATAAACTTTCAAGAAAAACGGAGTTTTTTCTTTTTGTTCCCTCCCGAGAAAAAAGTATCCAGTCGACGCACTGCTTTCACGCCCCGCGACCACTTTCACTTTTCCCTCGATCGAGGGGCTATTTCGTGAAGACGAGGAGGTCGAGTGACGACACGGAGGGATTCCGAAATTCCTCGAAAATTACCGGGAGATGACGATGATGGCCCTGCGTTGTTCTTCCGGTTGTAGCTGTGCAGTGGGAGCTGCGTCGTTTCCCTTTCGGAAGGTGATGCGGCAACGCGTTTTCATAGCTGCAAGAATGCCGGGGACGTCCTCGCACGCGACGTGTCTGCAGGAGGAAGGGGTCGAAGGCGTCGATAATATCCTTTCCCCTTCATC
The DNA here is from genome assembly GCA_947579665.1 of Sympetrum striolatum. Taxonomy (NCBI): domain Eukaryota; kingdom Metazoa; phylum Arthropoda; class Insecta; order Odonata; family Libellulidae; genus Sympetrum; species Sympetrum striolatum. Next base: position 51,965,886 of record OX388341.1, read on the forward strand.
CCCCTCTGATCATCCCCTTTGACCTTGGTCGCTGTTTCTGCGAAAGCCTCCCTCACTCCTTCGCTCGACGGGCCGCTCTCCCCTCATCTCACTCAGTCTATTCCTGCGTTTTCTTACACCTGAATCCCTTCCATTTCTTCCCTTACTGATGTTTATATTTTCCTTGATTCATCCTTTCACCCATCACTCTGGTAAGGTGAAAGGAAAACAACGCTCTTGTTGTTTCCCCATCTCTTCTCTCTTCTATTCCCTTTTCTTTTAATGGTGAAATAAACTTTATTGTTCACGAGTTACAGCTTCGCTAATAGTTCATCTTTAGAAGTAGTGAATTATACAGATGTCCAAATTGAATCAGTTTCGATGGTTGAAGCCGTCACTTGGTGAAACTACATAAGAAGGATGAGACTTGATGAAGTTTCCCTCATTTATTTTTTGAAAGCGACTAGCTTCAACTCATCCTCGAATCATCATCGGGCGCTGTGAGTTTGTGAGCGTGTGAGACATCATAAAGCCTGATGATGGAACTATGCTCTGAAACCTAGGTCGTATATCTTGTAAATTGCTTGTGAATTAGTATAAATAAATTGCCTTTATAGTTTATTCTCTCCAGTACCGTTTATTTTCCGGTTTTGCGACGCGGGCGAATGCGAATGTGCTTCGAGGGCCGCGGGTTGAACAGTGGACACCCCTGCCCTAATTCTTATTATTATAAATAAAAATAAGGATAGAAATTTAACCTAAGAATTGTAGCGAGATTCCGAAAAATTACCCATTCGATTCATTTTGAACACTGCGCAGTAGTGAAAGATTAGAGAAACAGTTGTATTATGAAGCATTAACGAAATTACGCTACGATAACGTAACGCGTTGAAAAGGCGCTTTTGACTTAAAAGATTTCCACTTCACCTTTTTGCATTTATACAAATATAAATTTTCACTTATTGCTGCGTTTAGAAGGAATTGCTGAAAATCTCTGGTTAGCGAGCCGCCTGTTGCTCTTCAGTATCTTCAGTGCGACTTCCTAACTTAAGCAGATAAATTTAAGCGTATTCTCACGAATGTATCGACAATATTATCATTTATGCATTCATATTGTAATATTATAGATATGCATTCATAATTTGTTCTTTTTAAAAGCGAGATTAACTCATTTTTTCAAAATATTCGCACCTCATATTTTAAATTAACTTAATTGATATGTAAAGTGTTGTAAATATGTGCTGCAGTTTCAAAAAGCTCAGAGAGGGCTTCAGGGAGTCCATATGGAGCCCATTGGGATCAGATTCCCTTTGCTATATGCAGCGAGTTTGGAGTACGCGAAATGGGACTTGCGCGTTTCAGTTTCACGTGAAATGAAGTCGTTTGTCTCTCTGACTTCCTCAAGCTCCTCTCTATCTCTCCCGCTTGCATTTTACTCCTTTTATCCGTGACTTCTTTACCTCTTTTAGAATTCCGAACTCCTCTCTGCTTCCTACCCTCTCCTTCCATCCGTCTCCTCGCTCAGCATTACTACGCACGTGTATTCGCCAATCGTTTGTCACCCGCCCGAACCCGACTGGGATTTTAAAACGCCTCCGTTTCGAGGATTTCGTTTTTTATCATCTCCTAGCGACCTTCTCTTAACATCCGGCGATACATCATTGCCGCAAGTCTTGGACGCTCGGGTTTTCCGTCGATAACGCCGGGTTTACTGTTTCTGGCAGATGGCTGTTTTTCCCTCTCTGTTTCTTTCCCTCCTCCCTTTGTAAGCCACACGGTCTGTTACATCTCTCGGTGGGGATGCGTCACTGGACCCGATGAGCAGTGTCGGCGTTTCGCGAAATCAGAACAAACTCTCCGACAGGAATGCGCGTGCCGCTCCATTCATTCCTCCCGACCCCTAAACAGCGATAACATTGAAAGAAAAGAAAACTTAGAACACGGTGTAGTTAATTATTGGATTAAAATCTCCTAAAGCCGTCTTTGTCGGTGCTCCGCACATCCAACACCGGAATTCGGGGAAAAAGGAAGGTTCGGATAATTGACGTTTCAAGAACTTCCAGTGTGTATTTCGATTACGATGCTACCATCATTATGTTTATTAAATTACTATACCATCATCAGGAGTGTGATAAAACTATACTACCATCAGAGGTATAAGTGCTAAAATTATGTATTTATGCATATGGCTCAACGATTCCTCTGGAGCCCTCGACGTCCCTCCTCCTCTACCGGATGGAAACCCCATAAAAGTACTAAACGATTATCAGGGGTATAAAAGTAATATACCATCATCGGGGGTATAAAGTGCTAATATTACGTATTCATGCGTATAGCGCAACAATTATGTTCCTCCAGAGCACTCGGCGCCCCTCCTCCTGCTCCGGATGGGAACTCCATAAAATTACCATACCATCATCAGGGATATAAAAGTACCATACCATCATCAGGGATATAAAAGTACTATGCCATCAACAGGGGTACACAGTAATAACCTTACGTATCTATGCGTATGGCGCAACGATGCCGTTCCTCCGGAGCCTTCGACGTCCCTCCTGCTCCGGATGGAAACCCCATCCAAGGGCCGTCCTCGGACACGCCCACGCATCGAATTCATTTTCTCCCGCATCTCATGTGTTCGGATGCTGGGGACTTATTCATGGTCGCGCTATTTTAGGTCGCGTTGATGAAAAGGTGACGTTGCAGTTCCGGAAGATTTCCGATCCGTGGTGTTAACCTCGAGACTTGCGGGAGTACGGGGGATATGTTTCGGCCGGAAAAGTCTCGTATGTTATCGTATGTTTACTCCGTTAGGTGCATCACTATGGTCGGAGGAGAGAAATACTGGCTACTGTTCAGGGACTTGTAGCTTTTGGGACATCCCGGTGAAAAGAATTATTGTTATGATAGCATAAATTCATTTTATATGAATATATAAAATGAATAATAAAATAAAATAAATGATATATGCCACATTGATTCTCTGGAAAAAATTCAAACTCACTTTGTAAAATGGCTTTATTGGAAAGAAAATATTCCATTCTTTAATTCCTACAATAATTATTCCGATCTGTGCCGCAGATTTAAATTACTCCCCTTCGGACAAGGAGAGAGGTTTTGATATTTTATTTATACGTAACATTCTTACTGGTTCCATCCTTTCGGATTATCTCCTTAGCAAGTTACATTTTAATGTCCCTTCAAGAAGGTCTAGGCAGACGCTTCTTTTTCGTGAACCTTTTGGACGGATTAATGCTTGTTTTGAGCCGCTTTCTCGAATGGTGAGACTTTTGCTACTTTAAATAATTAAAAATATACCTATATATGATTTTAATACACCCAGAAACCTATCTTGATTATTTTACCGCAACAATCAATAAAAAAGAAAAGCTGTGGATCCTCCGAAGACATCAGCATGGTATGTTGACGGCCTAGGCTTGGTATTTTAAGGATTAACTTTGTGTCCAATTGATAGAAGTTTAATTTTACTGAAATATTATGATCCGTAGATTCTTCTTAAATAATAGGAATCTTAGGTATTTTTGATATTTTCGGTTCAATTACATCACTGGAAAGTGCCTCATCCTCAACTTTTTCGATAATTGTTTCTTGAGGTCTCGACTCTCCTTTGCAGGGCCGCCGAAAGCAGGTGTGCGAGTTGTCCACGGCACATGCGGGGTAGGAGAGGGAATTGTCAAAAAGTCTGTCCAAAGTTCATTTAAAATTAAAAATTATAACTGGCGAAAAGTCATCACTTTGAAAAAACTTTCAACCAGCGAACGAATAGGACAAACACGTGTGCGTTTTGTTATGTCTGATAAATGAAGAATCTTAAATAAAACATGTAGCATTTAAAACTTTTTGCAATAATTGTTTGGGTTCTGTAGTCATAATCCGTGATGCATAAATCTCTTGGTGACTCGTAAGGAATTAGTACTATTGTTGTTACTATATTTTACTTCGTTTGCATGGAGGTAATTAACGACATTTTGTAAATTCTGACGAAATGAAGGACATCGTTCCTCTCTGTAGGATTTTATTGGGGCACCAGTGATATTAGCTTTCACATTTTTTTTAATTGCAGGAAATTTTTGTTGTAATTGGTCCTAGTGTATCTATCGAATTTTCCTGGATAGATTATATCACTTATTGATAGTGACCATTTGTTTTCTCACTCTGGTGGTCGTATGTGATAAGGCGACTCAGCTAATCAGTCTCTATATGTATCAATTTGTGGTATAAGTTTTCCTCATGCCGTTGAGGAAGTTTCTTAGTTTCCTTATTGATAACTGCACTTTTAGTCTTAGGGGTAGCTTAACGAAGGATATCCTGCATGAGAGAATATGATAGCATTAATTTATAATATTTATAATTCGGAGATTGTAAGATCATGATAGCCTGCCATATTCTGACGAATGGGATATTTTTCATTTTTCACTTGATATAGAATAGCAGAAAATGTATCTTTCATTTATCCTTTCCAAACTTGATTATGGCCTATGTGATCTACGAAAGCTACTGAGGTATGAGTGATGCTGAATATTGATACTGGTTAAGGTCTCTGTTTGTGGAATGCCAAGAAAAGTGTTACTCGTGGAGTCATCGTGCTTCATTTTCGCTCATAGCATTCTGTCGTGGTGAGGAAAGTAAGGGAAAATTACCTCACTCCTCATTCTGCCTAGTAAGCTTCATCCCCCTCTACTAGCTCTTAATCACTAATGTTTGAGGGGATGAGGAACCAACCGGGCTTCGGGCTGTACTTTATATACTATACTTCACGGTTACATGGGAATGGATGTATTTCAACAGGAAAGGTTTAGTTACGCGAGGAAAATATTCAAAATTTTCTCCACTTGAAGAATTATCCTCCCAACCCTATCGTAAACGTGTTGATAAAAAAAATACCGGGAAGTCTTAATCTTAGAAAGAGTATCGCTCTCATAAAGAAATCAAGAACACAGAAAAGTTATCAAAGCAAACAGGAAAAGACATGGATTTTCTATGAGAAGGAAGTGATTATCTTTTTGGGAACAGTTTTTGCTTTGCAGAGGGCTCGTGAATATCTAGGGTCAGATATGGAGGGCGGAAGATGTAGTTAAATAAAACGGTTGCCCATTTTTCGCATGCGTGTTTCTTACTCAAGACTGAACTTGTGACTCATTATCAGAATTCAGGAAAACACTTTTCTTCCTTGCTGGCAATTTTCCACAGCTTGTGGAATGTTTTCATTTCATCTTGCATGCCTTTGAAATAATCTTTCAAGCTCTCATTCGATACAGTAGAGCGGTAATAATTCCTACTGAAACATATATCGAGGGAAACTATCAGGTGATCAGTGCGACATTACCTGAGGTAGTGCTCACATCTTATTTATAGATGACTTGCGGATATTTTCGAAATTTATGGTTGAACATGAGAGGTGTACGTGAGTCGAATTCTTTGTAAGAGATAACCTACGGAAAGGAATGTTTCCAGGGCATTTATTACTGGAAGTAACTGGCTAGTTAGCGTGCAATATGTGGGTCTAAAGCAACAGGAATACTAAACCTTTTTGCAGGGGAGTAAATATTGGATAGTACTGATACATATATGAATTTCTTTTCTTATTTCGTCTTCCGTATTTTGAAACAAAGATGACTCCGTCTGTCAGTTGCATTCCATTCTTGGATTGTTCGATAAACGCGGTAGCAAGCGATATTAATGGTCTGTCATCTTTAATATTACTCTACCTTTACATAGTTAGTAACTTTAATCGAAATTTCCATTAATTTCTTCCGAAGATTTCGAAGGTTCCAGAGCTTATGTAAATGAACCTTTCTGCTTTGTAGTAATAATGAAATAGTGCCTGTTTATCCTGTATATTTCAAATATCCAAAAGAAATTCAAGAAAAGCGACTACGCATGTGCCTTTAGGTAACCCTCCAAGCTGATTTTGACTTGTCTGGAGAAATATTTAGTAACAACGGAGATACCCCTGCAGTTCAGGTGTAATATAAATCCTAAAATGTCTTGTGTTAGTTAAACTACTCAACAGTCTCGATTATTTAGACAGAGAGAGTTAAGAACTTGGAAATTTCGGAAAGTGCGCATGCCAATGAGAGGGTTGCGTTTCGTTTAACTTTTGATTGAGTGATTTAGAATCCGCCAAAAATGTGATTCAGAGTTTTGCTAAGTTTCTGCTTTTTTACTTTAAATAAAAAAATGCGATATTTACTGTTTATTTTTGTGTTACCTATCGATGCACCCTTATATGCAGCGGTTATTTATTTCGCACATATTAGTAAAGCATTATCAAATTCATTCCCTATAAGTGGGATTGAGCAATTTAACACTACATTTCCGTTTTTATTTTTACGAGCGTATGAAAATTGATGAATTACATTTCAGTTTAATATAAAGTTGAATTTGTTAACGTTATATTACCATTAAAAAAAGCGATTTATTGGAAGAGGCTCAGGTAGTTGTAACTAGGGGCAATCACTGACGCATCATAAGATCCTATTTTTATATATCTTTGTATAATTTTATCGTATTAACTACTTAATAATTGATTGTGTTAACTGAAAAGTTAATGGATATATTTAGATGGACGAGAAGATTTTTTTCTATAACTTTTCTTCAACTGGAATATTGCATTCTTAAATTTTTTTAGGGATAAACGCTGGAATCGCTACCAAATTACCCGACATCAAAATCAGCATTACTCTATTCACTTCTTTTACTCAACCATGTGAGCAGAATCTCGACGTTACAAATGCTAAAAACTCTGTTTATTCCGCATTACTGATCTTGAACTACTAGTCTAAATATACAATCATTACACACTATCGGGAATCCGGGAAAATACATCAATTTGATATTGTACATTTTTGTGTCCAAGGTATAAAATTCCATTTCTTGTGCAAGAACAAATCGTCCAGCTGGAATAGGTACGTGCTCAAGAATCTGGGTTTCAATATGAAGGTGATCCAGTTTTACAGAAGATGGAAAACATTAGCTAAGAGCGTGACGTGAGACCGAAGGCAGATGTGCATCCTCGTCACTGCGCGAATGCGCGAGTTGTGATGATTTAGTACGGCTGCGATGTAAAAGAAGAGACTTATCGTATCATTTACCCATATCGACCGGGATTTCGCCATCGATTACTTTCTCTTCGTTTGTTTTTAAGATCCGTGTACTATTTTCTCTCGGGATAAATTTACTTTCCAGTTGGTTATCTGCGAAAGGCATCGGTCTGTTTTGCCAGCATACGGAAACATCAAAGCGAAAGCTTTTACTAGCTTATCTTGAAAGATATTCTCAATCTGTCGATTTACATCTTTTTGAAGTTAGTGGACAGTAAAAGGTCCTTCGACGGGGAAGGGTTTACGTCTCAATTGCCTCAGCTATAAATTAATGCACTTTATTTGATAAGGATTATTATTTTTTAATGCCAGTGTCGAGTAAGTCGAAATTTGCTGTATAATTTACATTCATTTTCACCGCGTCTCCATAATCGATTGATATAGTGAGTGAGATTTATAATTGGCCTATCATTATACGTTCCTGAAGATCCAATCAGTTGGAACTCTTAAATATTTTGCGGGTTTATTCTTTATTCATTTAAGTTGAAGAATATCAACATATTTTTACGGAAGACTGCTAATGCCTGTGTTAATCGATGAAATACTATTTCTTGATTGGAATTCTCTCTTACTTCGCTGGTTTCTAAACGAACCTGCTTTTAGAGTAATAATATCCTTCTATAAATAAGAACGAAATTCGACGGTTAGATCGAGTCGAATATTAAACAACATAAAGAGAGCTCCTTTGTATTGGATATCTTTTCCTACAAAATACCTCAATTTGTGGATTTAACATCTCTTGCAACATTTATGGGTTTGCAGTCACGTTTTTAAATTCTTTTGGAGCATATTTTCCCCAGTTTTTTTCATTATCTCAACAATCAGCTGCCTAGTTTCTTTGGGTGTCATTTTAGTCATGTGTGACTTAATACGGATGAATAGGTTTTCTTTTTCCTCAAAATGCCCTCAATACTAGTTTAAATCCCATATAATAATATATACTCACAGCAAGGCGACTTGTAGGGTGTTAATTAATTAATTAATTTATTTATTTAACCCTGTTGGCGGGATTAGGGCGGTATCTACTACCCAACCCTTACAGATAATATATAATATTTAAACAGTTAATTTAAAATTAACTTACGAATAACAAGATAGGGAAAAAGAGAAGTATACACTTCTAAAAACAACAACGTACACAGTTTCATGATAATTCTAATAATATATAAACTATATGTAAAAGATTTGGGTTGTGAAAAAAACTCCTCAACTGAAGGTCTGCGGAGGAAAACCTACTATGCGGTTAATGTAGATTTAATTGTAGTAGATCAAGCACAATATACGTATACACAAAATAATCTTCAATATTGATGAATAATATACATAAATACCAAACAATCTTATTGCGATAGAGTGCTTTAACTTATCATCATGCGCATTAGAGGATTTTGTCTCTAATATGATGGGTATTCTATACGAGTATCATATCATTAATTTATTCCGGAAGATATTACTGGACTTGAAATTAATTTCTCGCTACTTCAGAAATGCATTTCGAAGTTTAATTTTCCACGCTGTGGTATTCGGAAAGTTTCAGCAACTAGAGAATTTCCGGACGTCATTCCGCCCATGACAACTGCGTAGAAATACTTTTGGATGATACATTAACGGCTCTCGGTAACATTAGCTGGAAATCCGCTCTTCCATCTGCCAACACCGCATACGGTGACGCACCCACGTTCCCGGTGCCAGATCCTGACTATATACGCACATGGCCCCCAATGGAGCATGCTGAATGTCTTGCACTCACGGGAGAGTCGGACCGGTTCTAGAAAGCTCCCCTTCTTCACTCCTTCGGCTCCAATACTCCGAGACTGGACGGAGAAGGCCTCTTTTTCTCGACAGACCCTTCGGCTGTAGGAAGTGCCGAGTTAGAGCGAAAAAGTGGGATCTGGGACAACATTTCCTGCACAATATTCGCTATAATATATCGAAGAAGGAAGAAAATTGACGGGGGAATATTTTTTATTATTATTTGACCCTTACCTCCTTCAGCACTCTCTTACACCCAATTTAAATGCCTTACCTCACGTCATTGCTTAGTATATTACTTATACATGAGTAGTGTATTACATGGTGTGGTTCTATGTAACAGCAATAAAATTCAATTTAATTCAAACAAGCGAAATTATATAAAAATAGTCGCGGAAGTTTCGGATCTATATCAGAAATGACGGCGAAATAAAAACCTATGGTAGTAAAAAGGTTAATAGTTACATGTGAGTTTGTGAGTTAAAAGTTCAAAAATGTTTATGATACAGTAGAATCCTTCTAAGTAGCGCTAGGAACGTAGTATTTACATGTGAAACGCATGTCACTCATAAAAGAAATTTGGTTGGTTATTATTACATCGAATCTCCAAAGTTCAAAAATACAAAAGGCAAAAATTACGAGTCTGGAATAAAAAATATTCGTTTGTAGGCTTAAACATGAACTCTTGGCCTTCTGCTTGTCGATAAACACCGATACCAGAACAAAAATCCTCTTTATTATTTCTGAGGCATTTTAAATCCCTTGACAATTATGATTATGTCGCGTGAAAGGGGATGAACATAGGAAAACTTTTTTGTTTAACGTGCTATAAAATTACCTTTATAAGTCGAATTTCCATTTAAAAGTATTTTTTACTGTAACAGAGCTATTATTAAGGTGTTATTGGATCGCCATTAATTTGTCCTCAAGTACCATCGATGGTACGCATACCACCCCTTGAGGTCCCTTGCCTATATCATATACTTGTTCCTACTTAGATTTTTTCACAACACAAATAAATATTTACTTTAACTTTGAAAATTTGCACTAAACTAATACGTTCATGGTTTTGAATATGATATAAAAATATTCTACAAAGAGTTAACTTTGTTGTAAATTATTAGTCTTTAATTAAACTAAATTAATTTTAATAATGAAATTCTCCCTTAGTAGATATACAATCTTGCATTACAAGCAGGGAATACTTAGCTGATTTCAGTGATACAAGGAGTTTATCCTTTGATTCCGCTAATTTTAATAATATGAGAGCACGAATTTCAGTGACAGAAAAATGTGCGTTATCAACGCCTCTGCTGTTACTATCATTATTAATCCACTTGGCATACGTAATGAGCATGCTACCCGTTATTCCGAACGGATCTTGCTGTTTGTCTTCGTAGGCGTTGGATATGCGTGAGCAAGGGAGAGGTCACCTGAGGTGCTTGCGCTCAGTTCGACCATTTAAAGATGCTGTGGAGCAATACTAATGCGGTCTCTGTTTTTGAATAAAACAAATATACGGGTCTTGATTTTTAAACCCTAATGTTTACGAATGATAAATCCTTGAGTTTTCGCAGTCCTCTTCGAGTTGGCCAAACAGGAAATAATTCAGAGGTGGAATATATTTCTAGCTTTCTTTAAAAATTTTCCGTTTTCTCCCTCCGCCCAGATTCGGACGTGCCTTATGGCGACGCATTAAGATTTCCATGATAATGGCAGCCCCGATTTCTACGACCTCCGAAACATTATCTATGAATATCATTTCTTCGAATGAAAAAGTCAAGGTTGAATTCATCTTCCCTTCAAATGAATTTCATGCCAATGGATGTAACCTCGATTTTTTCGCAGTTTGAGGAAATTAACATCAACTCTTTCAAGTATATTTCATACACCTGCTATATTTGATTGCTAAATGGATCGTGGAGAAAGTTTGCGATGAATGAAGTACTTATATCGTCAATATCCAATGGCATTGAACGAATCATAAATATGTTCGTTTGGGTGATTCTTTAACTATTCACAATAGTCTTGTCGAGTCAATGGAGATGAACTTTTTATGTACAAAAATTATGTGCGCAATATCATTCAAGGTCTGAGCTCACATCGAACTGGTTACTTTATATTCAAGGATACCCGTGTCATGATACCCATAAGTTTCTTAGCGGACGGCTCCTCAAACAGGATACGTTATAGAACTTATGGAGAACCAAAGCACTCGTAAATACATCGACTTCACAAATTGCATATTTCCACCAATATCTGTAAGATAATTTTTTTCACTTTTATTCTGTGCGCATTTAGAAAAATAATTCCGGGGTATTGTGATTTTCGCATTTTTAGGTTAATTGAAATAAGGTACGCTCCAAGGATTTTACTTAGATATTAACGTTATAAATTCACATTTATCTTTAAATATGAACATGTCATAAATTGTCTCTCTTTTCCATAGTAATTACGTAATTCTCACATATTTCGCTTCAGAGTTACGAAATTTCCTCAAGCACGATAATCAACGAGAGTTCTGTCATTTGTCACGCTTAAAGAATGAAAAAGTGTGGAGCACAGCTGCGTAATTAAAAGAGGCCTTTATGGAAACTATCATTGCTAACCTGATGTAGAATTAAAGATCTCTAAAAGTTGCGTAATGACTTACTTCATTGGTTTATATCTTAACATAAATGAGGTGTTGGGCAATCAGCCTCACACCTTGTCATTCATAGCTTAGATGGCTCCATGTTGCAAAATTCAAGGGTAGTGAATAAATGCCTTGCAATTGGAAATCACTTAAGGAAAAATAGGAGATGAAAAAGGTTATATGGCGTAACAGGAAGTTGTACTTTCAGATATGGAGTCAAACAACTTAAATGATCGTTCTCCAATTTGGGCTGCCAGGAACGCATTTTTTACGTTGAGATATATCGTAGCGACATTGTGATGTAATAAAGTGTTGTATACATTATTTACTTTGACTGTGTATCGAATTGATGTTCTAAGAATACATTGATAAGTTTTAAATCAAAATTTTCTGAAAAGGGATCAGAAAAACGTTTGATTAGATCTCATTTCTTTTGATTTCGCTTAGTTTCATATCTAGAAGTGAATACTATCATATATGTTTTTCGGACCATTTGCGTAAGATTTGTTTTCAAATATGAATCAATGTCGAAGATGAAAAGAAATGAGGTAGTAAATTGAATATGAAAACTCCGCTAACATCAATTACAAGTGCTATTTTGCACAAACATACAATCATGCCTCAGGGTTCGAACCTGCGACTTATTATTCCAACTATACATAACTTTTACATACAGTGTACCAATGTATACATTTTGCTTGTGCGCAAAAGAAGTTCGCGTGACACACCAAATGGAAAACTTGTTAAACTTTTCCCTTCTGTGTTGACTCATGCTAGGCACATATTGGAACAGATAACGGAGCGGTATTTTGAAATATCATTTAACCGTTGTTTTTAAAATTTCCACTAATTTCTATTTTTCCTCTGACAAATCGACTCTAAATCGCTTGTTTTCTTATACCTCACGTTTCACGTAATTTTGCTTGCAATGGAAAAAGCACGAATTAGATGGTTACCTTCTTTATATTCTGTTAGTGACTATACTAAATTTATTACACCACCCACTGATGGCTTTGTTACCGCAATTTTATTAAATAACTAAATTGATTTAAATATCGACAATTAAATTAGGCACTGAATTAATTAAATAGTTCCGAATGCATTTTAATGAGAGCAGATAATGATAATTTTGGTTCGTCCATTTTGGTTTTATTTGAGCCAAAACTCATTAATATAACCTAGTCAAAGCACCTTCATATATTTTTCCTCGATTGTGTATTACAAGGAGCGAAAAAAATTGCGGCTACTCAACGAAAGTGAAAAGTTCCACTCCATTTCCTTTAACGACTCCCACCTTTGCTCCTTTCCTTTCCGCCAACTCCCTCGTCCAATCGCCCATCCCAATGATGCGCGTAGATTATCGACGATTATCGAAAATTTATCGACTCCCATCCAACGTGTGACCGGCACGTGATTCCTGTTCACGTGCATTTAGCGTACGGGGAGGAGGCTGAAGATGTCCCTCTATCGACGTTCGTGACGCAGCGTTGTCACGAATCCCTTTCCGCGAAACCACCAAATCGCCCGGTTTGATACACGAAAGAAAACCTTCTTGGGCGAGAACACGGCAACAGGTAACCGAAGACGCAGGTTCGATCGGTGCCTCGGCCATATGTCCCTCCTCCTATTCGGTTACCTTCTTAGGTGCGTTACTCATCGCTTTCTCCCGGTTAGTTCCTCGATGTTTGCTCGTTCTCCTTCCTGTGTCGTGTTTGCGAATCCTACATCGTCGATGGAGCAATCACATCTCCGCAAACCAGGCTCAAAAGGGCGACGTATCCCTCGAAGGAGTAGTTAGCGCGTGGCACGAGTTGGTAGCGACGCTTTGTAGACCATCGTCTTCTGGGTGTCCCTCGATCTCCGTAACGACGGAGCTCAATCAGAGGTGAAGTTGGAGAAGCACTTACCATCTATCAGTGTCGGGACGGCTTTAGAATATTCGAGAGTCACGAAGGTGTTGCCCGGTCTCCGAAGTTACGCTTTTTGAGGGTTACATTATGGTGGAGCGAAAGAATTCGCTCTCGCGTGTCTTCGACTCCAAAGTGGTCTAATTCGGTGTCGGAGCACTCATATTTACACTGAGCTATTTATCACGAAGGGTGACCCCGACGAGATAAGGAGGCAAAGGCAAGGGGGCAAAGAGGGACGGATTATTAGCGAGTGTGAAAAAACAGTCGCATGATTTTCGCATATTCAAACAGCTCTGAGGAGACGGCGTGATCTCGTGACCTTTGTAGCGGTGTGCCAGAAAAGGACTAGAAATGAATGGTTGGACAGGAGTATCTTTTTTTGGAGATGAGGTATAATACAAACGAAATCCAATTTTGTTTCGTGACAGCTTAATTTATTATGTAATTCATTCGGTGGACTTGAGGTGAGAGGCCTCCTGCGACTGATCTATCGATTTATTGCTTTCTCAGGGCTATAATGCATTGAAAACGTCAAACTTTTGTGGGATGTGAATCGTGGTCTGTACTCGTTGGTGACAGCCACCTAAACATTGTATGGGAAACCGCATCGCTCGATAGCAATGCTGTATTTCACCAGATATTTGCCGATTTGGAAGTCAAATCTTTTTAGGAAAAACTGGAATAAATCCTAAATATTTGCCATGCTTTGTAGTTTCCAAACCCAGTAAAAATACTCCGAAGGAATTTGCATAATTTCTATGACGACATTTTATGGAGGATAATTCTTGAAAGATCACCCTAAAGCTAGTTTTATCTACATCTACATCTACATTAATACCCTACAAGCCGCCTTTCGGCGTGTGGCAGGGGGTGTAAACACCAGTTGAATCTAAATTACTTATTTATTCGATTATTGTCACGTATTGTTCGCGGAAAGAATGAATCTCTAAAACGATTCGTCCTAGCATCTATTTCTCTTAACTTACGGTCATTATCGGATCGACCGACGTAGCAGGGGGGTTGCATGATACCGATTGTAACTTTGGATTGTATTTTATAATTTCATCTTTGTAACATTATGAGTTTAGAACCGATACTGACTAGATGAATACCCTAGGAAGCTTGCTTTGTGATGACATATATAGTGTGTCTTATTATTTGTAAGAATTTTAGAAATCGATAATCGTAATTTTTAATTGCGATAAGGAAGTTCATCATATTAAATCGTTGTAAATATTTTATAAATAGGAGAGAAATTGTGAAGGCCATGTATCTTGATAAATCAAAAATTAAAAAATTGTCGTACCCTTATTTTAAATATATCTCTTAACTGTGCCTCTTATTTTCAAACAATGGAAGGAAGATCACCTTATTCCCAATTATGGTTTTAACTAAAGATATACCTTATCACTTCATAATTGCATTTCCAATGTGTTTTAGACTCTCAAAAAGCTTGTGTTAGAATAAATGTTGTAGACGAACTTAAATTTTCTCCCCATTTGTTTTCGTTGATAGCTATAATATTTAAGCGAGGGGAAAACTGACCTATTTTCTAATTCTTGAGGTCGAGCTTCTGCTTCGGAGGTGTACTTTTATTCAAGTCTTCACCGTGTTTCCATCAGTTGCTAGGGCGCGGAGAAATTCCAATGCATTTACATAGTCGTCGCAAATGTGAATCAAAACACCAAGTAGGGATTCTCCGCAGGAAGAACGATTCCCCTTGGATGCCACAGAAGCCTCGATTTGTAGATGAATAGGTAAAAAGCCAAGCTCACTGACACGCATATTTGACCAGGCAGCACGGAATGGGATCTTTCTTCTTTAGCTATCTCCAGATTCCATCTGCTATTTGCCGGGCACTTAAATAATCTCCGCAAAAGAACGGGATTTCCTTCGACTTGCGTGAGGAGATCGACTGATGATGAGATTGTGAGGAAAATCCAAGTCGAGCGCTGGATATTCCCTTCTTTGGAGACTTAGCGCCCTTGACCTAGCCAACAGATACGTCTGGTCATCTGACTGTGTTTATTCATTTCCGTTGTTCCAAACTTTTTACTCAATAGGGTGAAATCTTTCCGTTGATCCCAAATTCGGATAGATCTGGAATCTTTGATCAGAGGCCTTCTTTTCCCATTGATTCCTTCTTGGGAATTTCCGCCGATGTTTCCATAATTCGTCTTTTTGTATCTCTCGATTCTTTCCCCAGGACGCTTGGCGTATCCAGGCAATTATTTATTCATTCCTTGGTGGGTTGGGTAACTTAATGACCTTGCTGAGTGTTCGTGTTGTGCGGGTGCGATATCAATCGATTCTCAACTGAAAAATGCCGTTCATTTCACCCTTTCTATTTTTGAAGCCTCAGGAAAGCCCTTTGCTCTCCTTTCTGATGGCTGTTTTGAAATCACTTTCGCTACCGGTTGATTCACACATACATTTTTCAGCAGAGGACTGCTGCGAATTCCATAATCGATCGATTTCTTGCTCGCATGTGATCTTTAATAAAATGAGAGAAAATTCATGACTGAAAATTGTATTATTATTACAAATTTAAAGAAAAAATGTCTTTTATCTTTGTAGGGTCGAAAACTTTTCAGACTACTCATAAACTGAAGGGTAAACTTTCTCTAAGTAATTTTCCAAGCCTAGAGTTGTCATTTTAGAGTACTATAAAAGGCGACCGATATCTAATAAATCTTTTTTGGCTTGTGCGTCGGTAAAAGATCCTGGTCTAAAATTTCCGAAAATGCAGTTGTACAAAATTTTGGCGATAAAATAAGATGTTCAGTGAAAGACGTAGGATATTGACACATGCGAGTAAAAACTAGGTTATAACAAAAAAATGCAGCTGCAGGCATCATAGTTGTTAAAATTGCATGGGTTGACTACAGGTATAAGGACCCCCTCATGCTGACTTTGCCTCTAAAGCCCCTAGAGATGTTTTCCTTCCCACTCCAACGCCCCTTTTAAGGTCTTAACCATAAAATCTATGCAAACCAAGTTTGGGTGGTGGGATTATGGAGGTAACTATTTGAACATGCGGCTCTTTCAAAACTGCGTGGGGATCTAAAGAAAGCGAGTAAATGTATTGAGAGTATGATGATATTACGAAAATATAGTTATTGGAATATTAAATAGGTAGAAAAAGTAGATATACATTCCTCTAAAAACATCTCGTTATCAAATAGTATCCGTAAAGTCTCAAAAACAGAATTTTCAGATCGGATAACTACGAAATTGCAGGATAAAAATATGCATAGCGGAATAGCATACACCACAGGGGCTGTTCGAAAATTTTGATTTTCATTCACTTCCTACGACTACAATTTAAAAATACTTCAGATTATGTATTTAAATACGTTTTTAAGTAATTATAAAAGAAAAAATCCAAAACAAAATAATTTACGAAATTCACGCTTCTGGGGTAAAACAGCTAAAATGGGCTCCGTCGTGAACGTGTTAAAGGCAAAGGATGATTAATATTTTCTGAATTCTAAAACTGACCATTACATTCCTATCAATTTGCTATAAACATCGCTCCAAAATCGATTTCCACGCATCATGGTTGAAATTTTCTAAGAATTAACTCTTTCACCGCGCACTTGGTTTGAAATTTATGAACATTTAATCGACTTTAATCGATCATAGTGATGAAAGGGTTGAGGATTGCAATTTTATGCGTCTTAAAATTATGTAGCATGTTCAGGTGGATCGACAGTTTCGAAGAGGTCGATGGCAAAGAAAAAAGGGTTCCTATCATTATTTAATACATTTCAGAACTAATTAAATACCATCGCGATTTTTCTTAAATAAAAACCACCCCAAATGACGTAAATCTAATCATATTAAGATCTGTATATATTTATGTCTTTAAGGAACCCCTACAAATAGCTAAGATAATGATCATTGGAAATTCTGCTGGACTAGAAATTCATCAAGATTTTTTCACGAACTCAAAGAATTTCATTAATGTTAAAAAATGTCGATTTCAACGGAGCAGCCGCTTGAATTCCTAATCCAACGACAGCAATATTTCAATTCAGAAATTTTGTCCCTCGATCTCAATTCGTTGCGTCGTCATTCGCTTCGGCATTCGTCACGATAGCGAAAATTCCCCGCGGCGCGACCCATATTCAAAATCAATCCGTCGCACGAAGTATTCCCCGCACCTTTCTTGGGAAAATTCGGCGAAAACAAACTCGCCGCGCGTCCGTCCCCCGCATTTCGCATTCACGGGCAGCATCGCGAGTGCGTCACATCAGATCGGGGTCTCTTTCGCGGAAAAATCTTCTCACGTTCTCCCCATCACATCCCTTCCTGCTAAAAGCGATTTAATTCCAAACTTTTCCTCTTGCGCGAACGCACGGGGGGAGGATAGGGGACTTCCCTGACGTCAGAAGGAGCCCGTCCGCGTGGAGGAGGGATTCTACGTGGTTAGAGGAGCGGGGAAGTCGAAGGACAGGTGGTTACGTCGGTGGGGAAGGAGCGGAGTTCCTTCGCGATCCACCACCTCCTCCGCCGCCCTTTCTCCGCCTCCCACTCTTCGCCTCTGTCTTTCCCCCTTCCCCCACACTCTTTCGCGCTTTTCCCCTCCCACCCGTATTAGCCCTCTTCCCTCCACTTCCCCGCACACCGCCCCGATCTCCCATCCAGTCGGAATCGTGCCCACTTCGTTTCTGTGAGCGCTCCCCTCTCAAGCGGTCAACTCGTGGCTCTCCGGGTCCGTTGATAATAGCTTCTGTTCTGGATACGCGCCGCTAAATTCTTATCGTGCGCCAAAAGGTCCGTCTGCGGCTAATCACCAACGTGACGAATCCTTTCCACGGAACAGTGTGGTGGACTCGCGCGGCTGTTTTCCTCTGCTCAAATACATCCGCGCCTCCGAGCGTCCTCAGCAGCAGTCGCGTGTCAGCTCGAGTGGGGGACGGTCGTTCAAATTACCTTTCCGCCGGTCAGCGCTCGTTGAAGTCTCCTACGCCTAACGCCGCGTTCTCACCCGCGCCTCTCCCGGATCTGCTCCGAAAGTGATCGGTGTACCCATTCGAAAGTGTTGTTAGCCGAGATGAAGATGTACGTGTTGATCTTGTGCCTCGTGAGCTTGGTGGTCGCAGATGAATCCGTCACCTACAACTCTTACAATTCGTCCACCGTCGTGCCGGAGATCAACCATAACAGCCCGGGGCACTTGCCTCCTATGATAGTCACCCAGAACAGTAGCGATGGTGCAAGCACGCAAATGGACCATTCTCATCCCATGGAGGTGGAGACGGGCACGGATCTCCCCACGCTGGATTCGAATGGATCGACGCTGGATCAGGACTTCCTAAGCCAGTCGTCTGCCGAGGCCACTGACTCGAATGCGACGGAACCGGAGGGACCGACCACAAAAGCCTCACATGTCATGAAAATTCCCATCAAGAACGCGACAGCTTCTGACATGTCAGGCACCACCGACTCTTCAATGGAAAAGGAAGCTTCTGCGGCGACCTCCGAGCACGGAGACCGCAGTAAAGCCTCGGGGTCATCGGCCTCAGCCGTAGTGGTCCTCACCCTCTCCATCCTTTCCTCAAGGGTACTCCAAAGTCAGTGACTTAGGTGACAGTGGGGATGTTGACTCAGCTTTCCGCTAAAGACGAACTGACGAATAAGCGCAGAAGATGTAAATACCTCGTTTAAGAGATGTGTCCATAGAATTAATTAACCGGTGGTAGATAGTCTTTTTTGTTTTCATACGCGAAGCAGAAAAGCGGGCGTTGTCTGTTTTTCTCTGTTGAATGGAGTTATGCTGGAGTAGAGGATGGGCATGAAGACGTTAAGAAGAGTGCTGGTTTGTTATTGTGCCTTTTTGAATGCCACTGTTAATTGTAAAGCAATGCGTGTATAATTACGAGGAATGTATATTTATAAGTGCACATCAGTGTGGAAATGATCAATGAATATCGTTCGAGCTATCCTCTGAAAATCGCTTTAACACATTTCCAACGGAAACTCTTATTTAAAAATTAAAAAGATCGAGATCTTACATTTGTTGCTTGTGATTAAAGAAATGACTACCTGCCAATCAAATACAATTCATACGAATTTTTACATATAAATTTAAATGTTGCGCTTTTGATGTTGGAATTTAAAGATTGTTAGACATTGTCACGCTACTGTGTGAATTTTTGTTTTAAATGAGGCTTGATTATGAAAAATCTCAAATACTATATGTTGGGCTAATAATGGCTGTGATATAGTGATGTCTGCTGCTGTTGGTCACGTGACCTTAAATGTTGTACAGAACTGATGTAATCGATTTTTCATTTTAAGAAATATCTGTCTGTTCTCTTAATGTATATAATACATGTTTTCTCTACTGGAAGAGACTGCTTTATTTATTTGCACGTTGATCATGAAACAAGGGGATAGCAAATACTTCAAATTGCGAAATTTCTCGTGCTTTTTGCAAGTGGAATATCTTTTATTTCTTCTTCTCGTTTAAATGTACATGAAGATAATGCTCTTTTCGTCGAGACTGTGAATTCTTAATTACCTCCTCAGTTCGCAACTTAATTGTCATTAATCCTCATGTATTTATTAAAATTGTTTTATTCACGATGGTCGACCTTAAGACTGATTTTTTTAGTGTGAAATATTTTTGTTTTTGACTTGTAATATCTTTTTCAATGGCCTTTTCCTCAAGAATTTTCACCCTCATTAAGGAGGCGAAGGAAAGAAATATTGCTGATAGAAATGGATTCAACGGTTTTAGTCATTTCCTTCGAAGTAGGTCTCGAGAAATTCCAATCATTACGTGAGCAAACGTGAAAACAGATCGGGATTTCTCCGCCGTAAACAGTTGTGCTTGTTGCATTTGATTAATGCGAATCTTTTGGTGTACGAAAGTGGATCGATAGTCTTGGCGCCTGTTAGTACGCGTCTTGCTGAGGGTCAACCATGTAAAGGTCATCAAATCGCTACCTCTGTTCTAACTTTACGGAGAAAAGTTACGCTACGCCACATAAGAGGAGAGGCTGTTATTTATCTAGTTTTCTTTCTTTGTTGCATTTTCATATTATGCAATTTTAGATTTTCGCAACAGCTATTTGCGAATTCTGGAAAAATGGCGCTACGGTATACATTTGTAGCTTTTGATTGAAGAAATCGGCTACCTGAATATAAAATACATTTCAAACGAATGTTTATACAAATTTAAATGTCGCGCTTATGATGTTGGAATATAAAGATTTTTAGAATTTTTTGCTACTGCGTGAATTTTTGTTTAAAACGATGCTTGAACAGCAAATGGATATTTGCTGCTGTTGGTGATAAATTTCACGCACTTTTAGATTTTCGCAACAGCTTTTTGTGGAATCTGAAAAAGAGGCGCTGCAGTTCGTCCTGCACGCCACGAAATTATCGAAGGAAAGTGAAATTTTATGTCGCTCACATGCTAACGGCTGTGTAACCATACTGAAAATTTTTTTTCGCTCAATACCATTGCATAGATCAGCGATAAAAATGGTCTTTCCCCTTTTTGTCTTCCCCCAAAGTGTGCGGTCACACTATCCAGTCCATTCGAGATCCCTCCGGAGCCTCGGACCTTGCCAAATGTCCATCGTCTGTCAACTTGCCCGCCGTTACATGTGACGTGGAAGAGAGCCAATTTTTTCACGACGCGGAGCCAATCTCACGCACACATGCGCTCCGCCACCGTCGGAAAAAGACGCTTTACTCCTTTTTTGCGCCGTTCGGAGACGTCGGCCGCGGTATGGTACTTATACGGACGTATCGTTCGCATCAGCACGCTTTAAAAGGGAGACGATCCTCTTTCACCATCATCTCCTCTTATCGCCCCATCGCCGCTCTCCTTCCTCTTCCGTCGCTTTCCCATCCGAGGGGATCCATATCCACGCCAAATACAAGGCTCGAGCTGCTTATTCCTCAAAGCTTTAAGAATCTTATCCGGCGATCTTTCTGCGGAGTTGGTGCCAAGGAGTTTGGGGCTAATTAAGGTGACCCTGCCTTTCTAGGTTCTCTTATCCTCCGTTTCGAAATGGGAGACTTTCGTGGCGGTTCGGCGGTGTTGACCTTTGTCCCGCTGGCATTCCCGCCGAGTCGCAAATAGCGCGTGCCGTGCCGCAGCGGGGGAGGTCGTCTCTTTTTTCATTACGCGACTGCAGGAAGTTCGTAGCAGGTGGGCGAGGATAAAGGTGGATTTTAAATGCAAGTCCGTGTCCGACTATTTGTTAAACTGATTTGCTGCACAAGCTCTCCTCGAGGTGCTAATCGATCTGTCCGCGAAATTTTTAAGCCCTTCGGAGTTTAGCTTTTCCTTGGGGTTTCTGCAGACGAATGTTTGTAGTCTGGTTTGAAAATAATGAAATGTATTTGCGTAGAGCCTTTACCCTATCGTGGTTCTTCTAATGAGAATATTAAGGCCATGACGCACGAGGAAATCCAAGGAAATACAAGAGGAAATATTTCACAAAATGGCAGATCCTGGCTTCCTTGGATGAAATTAGAAAATGTTCTATTCATGGAATATTTCAACTTCTTCGCGGGCGATGCCATTCACGTAATCGGAAGATTTAATATCTAAATGAAAAAAAAGGAACGTGGCTGTGTTAATAAATTAGAGTTAAAATTGATTCAAATAGTCGTTGTTTGCGAGCAACCCGTCGTGCGGAAGTACCCCAACCATTGAGGGTTAGGGTTAAGATGGTGCAAGCGTATTATACTCGATACGTACTTAGGCAACTACGTGTCCATCTTCTGGAGAAGAAGAGTAAGTTTAACGAATGGGTGGGCACGAAAGATTTAATGCTGGACATTAAAAAAAGCAGAGCAATCCATTAAAACATCTTTGGATGAAAGGAATAAACCTATAGATTGAAACAACTATTCAGAGAGAAAGAAAGGAAAAACATATTCTAGCCGCAATATCTCGCAATAGAAAATCAAAAGAAGCGATGAAGTGCTAAAGTATCATTGCCAAAGAATTTTTTATATACCATTGTTCCTCAACGACTTAGCTAATTTTACCATCGGTTCCGAGTTTTTTCGTAGATTCCGTATTTGTCTCAGCAGGTCTATTAAATCGGAATTATAAAAGCAATTCGACACGTGCGGTGTATGAATCAGCGTTTATGGGCTGTAAGACATGTTTTTTCTGGATGGTTTTTCTTGGATGTATTCATCTTTGGCGAAAATTGAATGACTCATAGGGATGTGTAAATTCAGTCAAATGTGTTCTTTTATAAATAAATCGACAGAAGTCGATGAAATGGAGAAACTGCCGATTTATTTGATATTTCGCTGAAATTAATGTTCGCCTCCTCTTTGGCTTTAAATATTTATGCATATTTAATTTAACTCAGAAAAAATAATCGCCAGATAAATAACCAGAAATTTAGTACTCATGCCTCCTTTTAAAGCAATATCTTTAGAAATTCATGTTTCTAATCTTATCGTCCTTCATCTCCCGGCGTTAGCGATTTTCAATTTAAAGGAGGTAATGCCCACATTTAAAGTATTCATTTCATCGTCCAGTTTCGAAGATCCTGATATGTAGACTGCTCCACCGAAACAACATGAGACCAGGAATCTCCATTTAAAACGAGTAATATTTTCGACGTGTTTGGGGAGTGTTTACAGGTATTAAATCATTACTATCTTTTTAATTGGAAAAACGACAAGGTGTATTCAACATATTTTACATTAATTAATTTTAAAAGCGCCTTGGTTATCAGATATTTGGTGATGAGATGAAGTTCCATTTTCACCCCTGTAATCAATATGAAAAGGCGCTAAAGAGCATTACGTTCATGCGTGATCTAGACATCAAAATCTGGAGTAATAGTCTATTGGAAGAAAAACATAGAATGTAACGAGCCCAGCATAATCATTGTATTCAGTTCTATGTATCTAAGAGAAATGACAAAAAAGCGAATTGTAATTACTGAAAACGTTATAAATATATGATAGATATAAAATATAATAGATGCTAGAGCGAGCCGTTTTAAAAATTCATTCTTTCCGCGAACGATAATACGATTCCGCGATAATAACAGAGTAAAGAAGTAATTTAGATCAACTGGTGTTTACACCCCCTGCCTCACGCCGAAAGGCGGCTCGCAGGGTATTAATGTAGATTTAGATCTAAAAGATTCTTTGGTTTGAAAGCCACAAATAAATAATAAATGGAAAAAAATTCAGTATAGAAAACAGAATATATACATTTAGCGAAAAATAATCCCTCAATTTTCAAATATTTTCGAGATTGATATTCTCTTATCCTATATCCTATGTTGTCCAAATGAAAGACAAATTTAAAGGTGCATGGTATCCGAGGTGGGTGATATATTCTCCCACTCTCCTAATCGCTTAAATCCCCTCGTTAACCGAGGCGTGGGCAGCATAATGAGTCGTCTGGTGTCGCCTTCCGCAAGGAGCACTTAGGAGGGATCCGTTGGCCATTTTATTAAGCAACTTCAAAACGCAAAGCCGGTCTCCGAGGTCACCGCCGCTCATACATTGCCATTGTCCGCCCTTGCTCGCCCACACAAGACACAGAGTACTTTCGGATCTTTTAGAGCCTCCACGTACACAGCGCAACGGATATTGGCGTCGCGTGACATTGCCCATCGCGGAGGTGCCGAGGAGCTTTTCTTCGGCCTCATCCCACTGTCCTCTCTTCTGCAAATGAGACCTTGAGAACCTCTTAGAGCTTCTTGGCAACTTTTTTGTCATCGTCGCGGAGGAAGTCTCACTTTCAGCGCCCCTTCGCCCGCTGCTCGCCATTCCCAGAAGGTGCTGCCACAACGGCGTCGCAACGCGGCGGTGCGTTTTACGAGGCGGGGACGAAAACGCGCGTTATGCGTGCCAAACATCGAGGTAGATGCGTGCGGATGGCCCATCGTATGATCTCGCGCGGTAGTTGCAGTGGTAAAACAGAATCTTCCGAGAGCTTGGGGAATCGCTCACCCCGGCGAGAGCGGCGCTGCCGGAGGGAATTTTCCTCGCTCCTTTCTTTCATTCCACCATCACCCTATTGGGATGGATGGCGATAATTAAGGGTGGGAAGCTCAAGTCCGCGCATATCAACGATTTGCAAATTCCGTTTGTTTTTTTTTCTCCTTCATCTCGTATGCCGCGCATAGTTTACGGTTATATTTTTCATCGGGTTGTGCTCAGTCATCCCGCTTATCGCAAAAGGAATGCATCACCATGTTTAATGGGACGTCGAATGGTGATTCTTTGCATTCCTAAGTCTATGACAACCGCGGCACTGTTCGTGAGGTGATCGCGCACTCCCTTCGGTTTTCAACGCTCAAGTTGGAGGCCTATTCACGCATGCCAAGTTTTCCTGAGGATTATCTCCCGTTTCCTTTTCTGGTTTCGTTATCGCGAGGATTGAGAGTAATTTCCTTTAGGGTGGAAAATCCCCACAGGTAATCAAAATGGTAGCGGTGCAATCAGGTTTGCAGCCAATGGAGAAACGCCTTTTCGTCGCCCGCTCCTTCTCCATTAATCTAGGAAATTGCTTGGTTGTCTCAAAAGTGAAATTCGGTATCCGAACGAGTCGCCAGGGAGTAGTTTGGTATTTAGGAACGATTGGAGTCGTAAAAAAAGGAGGTCGCTGGGATAAAAGGAAGGATAACGTCCGGCGTTGCTTTCAGATATGCGAACCGAGGCGTGGTTCTTCTCCACCCTTCTCTGATTGTTGACCGATTCTCCGTTCTAGATCGGCTACTATAGCTCGCAAAGTATAGTACTATGGAAATAGCTAAACATTCTGTACATTATTATCATTATTACAAGCTGCCCCTGACGCAAAAAAGTGTCGATAACTTTTTTATGAGGCAATTCACGTTTCTTCTGTTGTATTGTAGTAAGATATTAAATAGTTAGCATCGCCAAGTGTCGTTTATTTTATAATAATCAATTGCTCATTTTAGGTTAACTTAAAAACAATGTACCTTTCACCCTGCTCAAATAGAACTGGTCAATCGATCGAATCGACAATAGGATAAAATAAATCAATATAAGTAAAGAAAAATAGCTAAAACAAAAACATTTGAAAGATTTGTTTACCAATGCAATTTTTATTGCTTTATTACAGTATATTAAGTGCCATTTCTTATTTGAAAAGTCCTATGAACCTCCCAGAGAGTTTTTCCTCCATTAAGAGATGGTTCAGATTTGGAAGATTGATCGTTACGTTATTCAGACTTGCCTACATTTCGTTCCGATTCATGTCAAAATAACAAAAACGCCAACATGACTTCTAAATTATATGCGTGTAGATGATGTATGCGAAAGCTAATCCTGTTTTTTTATAGTTAAAGATTCGAAAATACAATTTGGCGCCCGTTTAAATAATGAATATGAATGAATATATTTATTGCTCTAAATATTGCATTTAAAATTAATACAATATAATTAAAATAATTTTAACAGATACTTCAGGTGTCCACTAAGGATATCCTGTATTGTTGACACCGATAGTACACAATACGTTGTTGTGTTCACAAACCATTGAAATACATTAAAGCACTCATTTATCTTAGAATGGTGAGGCGTGTTATTACGACAATATTACGTTAGCATAATGCAAATGTAATAAAAAATGAAGCTACATATTAAAACAAATGAAAGGCAATTCAACAAAAATTGAGAAAAAATAAAGAGAATAAAAAGAAAATTTAAAGTACATACGTTAATGAACAAAGAATATTTCAAATATTTTAAGAAAAAAACATATCAATTTCTTCGTGATCTAATAGCCAATTTTTAGTCATTTTTTAGAGACAAGTTATAGTTGGATACGCTTTTAATTTCATTTGGTAACCTACAGTTCGATTTTGGTCCTAAATACAAAAAGATTTTTTATAAATATTAAAGTTTGGTTTAGTAAACCAAATGCAATTTTCGTTTCGCATAGCATCAGTCGGACGAAACCGACGAAACTACACTTGCCCTTGCGCACAAAGTCCCCAGAACGGCTTGTTAAAATGTCGATGTTCTGGCCGAGTAGCCTAGATGGTGAAAGCAGCCTCCCGGATAGAGGGAGGCTTCCAACTCCGGGAATCGAACCCTACCATCCCGGGTTCGATTCCCAGCCCTGTCAGAATTTTTTTAAGTCCGTAGAGTTCTCTTACTGTTTGTGTATATTAAATAATCTGATTAAACCACTGGTCTCTAAATAATGGGCTCTTGCGTTTTCCCTTGCAGAACGTTGCACTGTTGAGTCTATGCCTTGAAATATCTATTTAGAATACAGATCCATACCCACTTGCTGTTAAATGCTATTCAAGTTAGTTTCGTACATTTTTTAAAGTGGTATCTATTCGGGAATGATTAGAATTTTAAATATTTGCAGCCAAAAAAATTACACGAGAAAATCTAACAAATAAATGACCGAAGTTAGGACGAAAAACCTTTTAGTGGTTTTGGCGGCCCTCTCATCTCGAAGCGCTCGCGATCGGATTCGAACTCAAGTCAGTTGCTTCGCACCTAGGTGCCTCGACTATCATATATATCCATCGGATCTATAATGATATTTCACGACCATAATAAGAGTCTTTCTTCAATTTCCTTTCTTTTGGTGCATGATTGTCTCAGTTCCTTAGGTCCATCATTTATCTTCACCGGGAAGTGCGTGAAAATACACTTTTTTAACAATCTCTCAATCTCTTTCTAGTTACTGACATTAAATAAATACGCAACGGCGATTTTATTATATTATATTTACGAAATTATATTATCAGTAAAATTTTCCATTCCACAGAGACGAGTTCCGATAGCATGAGATAATTTAATTAATTTTTTCAACTCATAATGCATGCATCTTCACAATTTTCTAGATACTCTGAAACTGATGATCGACGATTCCAGAGGATTTTTGTGCTAAGAGATTATATTGAGAAATTGCTCAATAAATATAAATCGCGTTTTTGAGGCAAAAATACCCATGAATCTTAATTAGCGCTTCGAAAATAAAGTTGCCATTTCCATCGAGAACCATTTTCGGATATCCAATAATATAAAATATAATATTTGATCAAATAAACTTGACCGATTAACCCATTGCCGATTTATCAGTAAATTTGACGAACTTTCAACAAGCATAAGGTGGGCAGTATCGTCTCAGTTCCAGAAGGTATTGCTTTGCAATCTCGAGTTAATATAAATATATCTTCATTTAGAGGTATTTTTAAAGAAACATAGAATCGCTCATTATACTTCAAGGACCTGAAGCATAAACTTACGTTGTGCTGTCTCACTTTCTAGGACACTTTCTTTCACAGTAAAACAGAAATGTATATAACAGGAGTATACCCAGTCTCAGATATTCACCCTAATTACTACATTTTTGCTGTATCTATAATACTTGCCGTTTCCTCATTTTTTTCAAAAACCAGCATGAAACACCTTATATCAACGAAGAAACTAACTTATGAAATCACCGACATGACAAACATATAAGAACACATTTCTATCGTTCTATCTGCCTGAATATATATCTGTATTGTGTTGTTTGCCTTTGAGATCTGTATGAAATTGCTTTCTCTGTAAACTTTACATAACTATACGTAGGTTTTTCTCGCCCTGTTCTCAGTGTTTTCCTGATGTAGTGTAATTTTTACTAATTGCAAACTTAGGCTTTTAAGCACCCTATGTAATTTTCCGATGTGTAGATTTTTTTAAGCTTTTAAGTTTAAATTTTTAAATGACGAAGAGTTAGATGTAGGGAGACTCTCAATTTCCTCCAATTAAAAGTCGCATTATAATTATTATATATTTCATAAAAAAATTCATGTAATAATATATTATTATGCATTATATAGCATTAACATATTCATGAAATGAATGATTTTGATTTTTCATGAGTTGAACCATATTATATGTTCATCGGTCGACGACCTCCATAATAAAAAACACGAGTATTCATTACAGAAGATTTTCAAAAGAGCGAGAAAGTTCTCCAAGAGATTTAAACATTTCTATTTGGCTTCCTTTTCAGCCGCGAATTGCAAAAGGCAGCTCAACCGTACCCACAATTTCTTTTCCTATTCGGCCTTTCATTTTCAGTTTCCTGTTCAGGGAGTTATGGAATTGGGTAACCGTCATCTTCCACGTGACGCAACTCCTGAAATGTGAAAGCAGCCGAATGATGCTGCGTCTTTTGTTGCAACGACTAATACGTTTTACACTCCGAGCCACTGCTAATGGCGCGCCTATTCGGATTCCGGTTGCGGCATTAGTTCTCAGCCTAAGATCCTCTCGCTTTCACTTTCCGTTTTTTTCCGATCTTCATCTCTCATTCGGGCTTGCGCCTTTTATCCCTCGGATGTAGGACGATCGATGGGTTAACTAAAATATCTAAATATCAACTAAAAACCTGAGTTTAGAATGAGTAATAATTATACTACAACAGGAAATAACCTAAAACAAAGATCTTACTGCGAAACTTATGGATAGTTAAGTAAATTTAACTCTTTCAGACCCGTTTCCAATATATTGGAAACCATTTTCAGTGCTTATTATATATTATTTATATTAATTTAATATTTATTTTTTGCATTCTTTTATCGTTTTGCTTCTTTTATTTTAATATTATGCCAATCCTACATCTAAGGAGTCTCATAGTAAGATTTTATAGCTAATTGAATAGCGGAATGTAATGACTTAAAAAAAAATTATGTTTCCATTTTTAATCTTATTGTAATTTTTTATATATATATATGATTGAAAATATGTTGTTTTAGTCTCCTATATGTGTTATTGAATATCATAAATAGTTTTAATTCATAACTTTATCTTTAGTGACATTTTGAAATAGGTGTCCAAAATATTAGAAATCTCATAAATTGTTAACTAAATTATAAAGTTCAAAGTTAATTAGTGGAATAAGTATGAATATATCTAAATTAGAAAAATAAATTCAAATGTAATTTTTTCTTCTTGGAAAAAATTTAGATCTGAAAGGGTTAAACTAAAATAACTAAAAACCTACGTTTACAATTAATAAAAAGTGCACTAAAACAGAGAAAAACCTACAAGAAGAGGGTGGGAAAACCTATGGATAGTTAAGTAAATTTTATAGAGAAAGCAGTCGGTGGAATTGAGATTAAAACGTTTATTCTTTCATCTAACACTCCGCCATTAAAAATTTAAAAGAAAGAGGAACTGTACACATAAGAAAACTACAATGAGGTCTTAAAAACCCAAGTTTGCTACTGTTAAGGATTCTTTCAAATTGCAATTCCACCGAGTATCGCTGAATGCTTTTCATTACAGTAAAAATTACCCTAATACAAAAAAACCTACAAGGAGAAGGCGAGAAGAACCTGAGATACCAACGAATAGTTAAGTATTTTACAGAGAAAGCATTTTAAGACTCATTTTAAAGACAAACAAAACAATACAGAGATATATTCTAATAGATAAAACAATATAAATATGTTTGTATACATGAATAGAAATGCGATTGTCATGTCGGTTATATCATAAATTAGTTTCTTCCTTGGCTTGATGTGTTTCTCGTTGGTTTGAAAAAAAATGCGATTAAAAGGAAATTGTTACAAATACAGCAGAAAAATAGTAATTATGGTGAATATCTGTGACTGAGTAGTTAGCAATGTACTCCGTTATTCTGTTAAACTATGCACATTCCTGAGGATTTTATGGTAAAAAAGTGTCGTAAACATGTGAGACAACAGCGTAAATTTATGTACAAGGTTCTTGAAATACAAAAAGATATTACATGTTTTATTAAGAGTATATCTAAATGAATAAATATTTAGATTAACTCCATATTGTAAAGCAATACCTTTACCATGCAACCTATTTTCCTTGTAATGCCAAGTGAAGTAAGCCTCCCTATAATTGAAGTAAATCACTTTATTCGCCGATATCAGCGTTGTTATTCCTTGTGGGAAGTAGCTTATGAATGGAGATTACCAACAACTTTCGATGCCGAGAAAGTATTCCACATTTTTTTCCAGACTCTTCTCAGCGAAAGCTCCAGGCGCTAACTACTTCAGGCTGAGAAGTGAGTTTTGTTTAAAGAGTTAACGTTTTGAATTAATGTTTCAGATATAAGCTCGTTTGTTTGCGCATCTCATGATGTCCGTCAACCGTTTGAAAACACGCTAGCTTTCATCCTCGTAAGTCGGACAAATGTTCCTATCTTTGAAAAGTTAGCATTGGGTAAGTCACTGAGCCGAACTCTCTCCGCGTCCTGCCTTTACCTAAGATTCCGTGACACGCCCATTTCTACATTTTTGTATCAGCGAAAATATTTGCGTTGTTACGAGCAAGAAGTTTTCGAAGAGAAAGGCGTCAATGACCTTGGTAATATATTCATCTGGAATTTACTAAAAGAGATGTAGTATTAAATGAAGTACAAATTTTAGATTTTTGTTTATTGGCCTTATACCTGTTGAGGTATCATTTCGACTCCAAGATATAACAGAGGAAATTTAATCTCATTGTAATAGCTATGTTACAGCTCCAATTAGTTATGATTCGGGATAATTATTTGATCAAGTAATTTATCATTCGTTTGCGTGTGTAACATTTCAAGCTTGTAAGCTTTACTGTACTCCTATAATAGAAATGTATGCAGACTGTCTGCGAAACCATTATATTCATTCGGTGCTTATTTAATGTCTTTGTAAATCAATTAAGTATATTTCAAGTATTTTTTGGTTCATTGGACTGATGTTGAATGTCACTGCAACATTCAACCAATGAAGCAAGAGAGAATAATATTTTGAGCCCATGGATAAATGGAACTGAAAAACGATGTTTAAGTTCCTTGGGACCTAATAGTTCAACACTTTTTTTTCCTTGATAACTTTTTATTTAAGTAATGATGAGTGCTTGGATGGACAAAAAATCCAAGCCATGATGAGTCTCTAAGATACTTTAATTTAACAGTTGAATGAATTACTTCGTTTTTTAATCAGTTTAATTAGTAAATCTTACTGAATACCCTTTCTACCGGTGAAATTACTTACAAACCTCTGGGGTGGTTGGTATATTCACAATCTTCCGAAAATTTAAAATTATTTTCGGTAGATACGGTGGGGTAGCTTTAAGCGCCAGGAGGCTTTTTGTTTCTCCATTTCTATGGTGAGCCATTTCCACTCATTTATCACGTCTGGGAATTGCAATTAAAATTAAACCACGGGTTCATTCCAGTCCCACCATTTGTGGGCGTGTCTTTCCGCCAGATATTCCTACGAATTTTGGGACGAGTAATCGATTTCTCTGCAAGCTTCAGCTTTCGTGTTGGAAGTTTGTTGCATTCAGAACATGCTGGGACATTATCTTTCTCAATAATCACAGTCGGATAGAGTCTCATATTTTATATTCCGGTCTAAATCACGCCATGCTCTACTTCGGTGGGAATGAGCAACTTTTCTGAAGATTTCATGGTCAGAGCTTAATTTCGCTCTCTCATCGTAACACTGTTTTACCCATGCTCTTGGTATCGTGGGAAGCAATCTAAGAGACTACTTCCTTTGTCTCCCGCACTTTAGGATGACTCAGAACCATTTGAGTTCATTCGCTTTTTATTTATGTCAAAGTCCCCCGCAGATCCTTGACCCTCTCGTGCGCTTCGGAAGGTCTGTACACCATTCAGCCAGGAAGCCAGGTCAAACTTCAAGCTTTCAAGAATAAGCTACAAAAAGCTCTTAAGAGAGAAAGAAGCAAATTAGCCAAGATTCGCGTGCTACAGATATTCCTATCGATTTCCTCGAGGTAGTTCAGGATAATTTATTCTGAGCTTCTGCAATAAATCTTCTGTCCTTGCAAATAGTGTTCAAGGGCAACGTGTTGCTCGCTTACATTATTTGTACACATGCATTTCGATTTATTCGATATTTTTATCATACACCTAAAACTCAATTGCGTCTGAATTTATCGAGAAGAAACACAAATCGTGCTATACGTATATTTAGCGGCTTACTAGTACACTAGTTGGAAACCACTAAAATATTTGGTTCACCCGTATAAATTAATCTGATAATAAAGATGTTAATGTAATAAGTTTATAAAAGCTGATCAGATACGACGAATAAAGGGAAGTCGTATTCAGACAGTTGATTGTAAAGGAGTCTCTATCCCATGGTGCCACTGCGGCTGTTCTTAATGCTAAGGTCCTGAGAACAGAAGAATAGAAAAACTTCGAGAAACTGACGGAGAGGCGTCACTTTCCCACGAGAGAGTGCTTCCTTCTTCAGACGGTTTCGCTCAGAGTTGGCAACGCCTCTTCCATTCACATCACAGGTCTGCTTTATTCGCCTCCCGCATAGAACCGAAATAGCATGTCTCATCACGAAAGCGGTTTAGTAAAACGGAACACCGTTTCCTTCGGAGGCCCTCTCAACAGGTGAAAGAGGCGAGGGAAGGACGCGAGGAATTTTCGCCGGAAAACGTTTCCTCCGACAGGCGTAAAAGAAACTAATGCCCGAAGAAACATCGCGGTCTTCCCCACGAGGACAAGGCGACCGAATTGCTCGGAGAACGCTTGTGTGTCAACCTTCTTCGCAGTTTCAATGGGGCGAAGGGGAGGAAATAACAAAGCGCGGTCTTCTGGGAAACAATCCCCTTCGACGTGCAGATCGTCTGCTCCCCTCGCGTGGGAGTTATACGTGTCCATGCACTCATCGCAGTTACTATCCCCGGGAACATCCGCCGAGCCCTTGTTGGGGAGGGGAGTGAGAAAAAGCACCTATCTCTTCCCGGTGTCCATCGCTAACCGGCAGCCTCACCGTTGCCCCTGCTACTCTCCTCACCTCGCTTGCATTCCATTCCGATCCTCACCTTCCTCATCACTCCTCACGACTTTTCTAAAGTGCGTTGAGCAGGAAGCAGCCCAGCGCAGCGCAGCACAGCACAGCTTTCCTTACCTTGACTCTTGCTAATCCTTAACCTTTTTTATCTGGGCTAGAATTAACTTCGTTCCTAATGAACTAAAGACGCGGAGACTTTCTGGAATTCCATGATCGCACACAGGAATCCGACTTTTAATTGGGAAACTAGATCTTGTTTCCCAGGAAACATCCTGTGGGCGTTAACGGAGTATTTTTTCAGAAAAGTATCTATTTTTTACCCTGAAATTTTAATTATCGTTTTCTTTATACCTGCAACCGAATCTTGATCTAGGGAATATTTTCTTTTCTTCGTACGGGATAGGTGCGGCACGATTCGTGAGAAACACAGATGGAGGGGATATTATGAATTTTATTTAGTTGTGGTGTATCACTCAGTGTAAGGAAGTAAAACACTTGGTCACAAGTAAGATGAGACTATTCTACCTAATATATTATACACTACGTATCTAAATGTATAATTTGCCTGAATTTCGTGGGGAAAGTTAAACTATTAACTCGCTATTTCAGTGAGAATTTGACAATGAGTTTGATATACATATTAAACGCATATCATCATCAGAAACCATGGTGCGAAAATTTAAAATAGAGGTTCTTCAAATTTCTCTTAACTGTAATTGTATTATCTCAACAAGATAGTATTTGCTTTGTCTGTCTCGTTTTTACGATAATAGTCGCAGCATTTTTAAGTACAAAGACTGCCATTATCATGATTATTTTATTATTTATTTTTAATTGAGAAATTATTCCCGTAACTATGTTTAATGTATTTAAAAGCTACTTTTTTATGCATTTAATGTATGATTTTCGTTTTTCATAAGTTTTTCCTCTATGTTATAGCCAAAAATATGCTCTGTATTTTCTACTGCTTCTCTATAGGGATCTTTCAAAGTGTAAAAATGATAATCGTTAATGCGATCTAACCTAGTAGGAAAATGCTAATATTTAAATACGGAATTGGAAGTGTAAATTTTTAAGTAATACTCATATTCAAATTATTTAAATTCATTGGTTCATTCAGTAACTCTCTTGAATTAGATAATTATTTAAATTCGTAATTTAATTTTCATCATTTTTTTACCTTTTGTCTCATCGAATAACATGTTGGGTTATTTTCTGACTAGATTACTTCATAAATATATTCATAACATATATCTCTCGGTTAAAATGTCTCGGTGAAGCAGCCAAAGCAGAGCAGGAGATGCAGTCCGTTTACTTAGCTTAAACTCTTGACTCATCTCTTTTTCCGTACCATTCTTTATACGAGGCATTCCTTTTTATGTCCAGCTTTTATATGAAAATATGAGGCAGAGGTATTTAAGACCAGAGCTTCCAAATTTACACTTTGATAATTGTATTCCGCCGTAATCAGTTAAATGGAAGTCAAGAATATGCTAAAACTATATTTAAATAAAGGTGAATATTCTGCTGAAATAAAAAAACGGCCACAATTAATGCCAAATTTTGCCTTTTCACGTATGTTTTTATTTGCCTTTTTGCGAAAGTAATCCACCAGGAAATCGGAAAACCCTGTTCGATTTAGCATGTTTTATTACCTGATATGACCATTGTATGTGCTTACGGCTCTAATGAATATTATTGTAAAACAAGAATTTCAATTAACTCAGTGAATTAATATTCATAAATATCACCGACGATCTCTTCCAAGAAGAAAGCTTGTATAGTATGAATTTTGGATAGTCTTTTGGACATTTTTCGGGATTATAGTAATTTCGGATTAGAAATCCGAAAACGACTGAGAATAGAAATGTACCTGGGCCCACATGGTAGCGAAAGTTTGGCGAGTCAGGGAAAGCATATGAATAAATTGTGTTTATTGAATGGGTCAATTGATGAGGAGCTTGACCAAAATAGGAGACACTACGTCAGTAATGAGCGGGAATTGAATGAGTGCGGGCGAAAAGATAAGCTGACCAGTATGAAAGGGGTGTCTTACATTGAGTTTCATGTGGTAAGTATTGAGAGAAGCAGAATGACTAAGATGGTGTGTGACGAGAACTTTGAGCTCTAGTGGTAGTGGAAGGCAAGAAAAAGGGTGGTGAATGTGATATTATAGGAATGGGACATACATCTTACGAGAAAATGAGTAAACTAAGTGCGGGTGAATCTGAAGCTAATGAATCATTCCAGGATGGAAGAGAACTGTAAATAAATATGGTAAAGATAGACAGTGATGTCACGACATTTATTTATTATTATATACGCTGCAAGTAGAATTTCTTCTGGTGGCAGCCCCAACCATTGTCTATGAACAAAGTAATCATACAAATATTCCAATCATGAGAAGTCAGATTTGTTATTTCTAATTAAGCCGGAATGGTAGGTGTAGAACCATCATACATGAGTGCTGTACACAAAGCCTACGAAAATCTTTTACCATGGCATTAGATAAGGAGCGACCGGTACGAACATCATTATACAGCTTCACTCACACCTCTATAGTTTTCATATCACCACTGTAATGGTCAAGACTGAACTTAAACAATAATATGAAAATTTTTTCAACCCTTAACCGAAAGTCGAACAAATGTATCTCCGTTCGTGGAGATTTGAGAGCAAAAATATGCAGTAATTTATTCATATTGTAAAATTCCTGCCGGATTACCGTCAGGAGATAATATTTCCCTTAATGTTTGAGCGAAAACAATTTTCTCCATATATAATAATAATAAAAGGACTTAATTGGGGCGAGATTGAGACTAGGAAGTCTCTTACTACATCCAACCCTTCGTAGTATGAGAAATGAATGGAAATAGATAGCTTGCTAAAGTACAAATAGGAAAACTACTATGCGGATTAAAATCCTAAGTTAAGTGTTTAGGAAAAGTTTCCATTGCAGGAAAACACTCACTAGAAGGGGAGTGTGAAAAACCTGCGAAGCCTACAGATAGAAAACTAAATTTGATGATGAAAGTAGATTAAAAGAATTAAAAAGACAAGAAGAAAAATCGATGGAGGTATACAAAAAGAAAGAACAAGTGATGACATATTTACATAAAAATCAGTGTCTCACAAATTGAAACTAATTACGAGATGAGTTTCAAATATAACGGCAAGAGATGTATCGATAGTAAAATATAAAAATTATATATATGAAAATAAAATAATAGAGAAACAGAATATTTACTAGATTAAACTAGCTTTGTCGGTTATATTAGCATTAAAATAGCATGAATAGGATTTCGCTTAATAAAAGCTCGTCAAATATTCGGAATGAGACAAGAATTAAAAATAAGATAGGACAGTTCTGTCCTATCCAATTTTGTTTTAGGTGGCTTGCCATAAAAAAATAAACTCTAGTATTACTATTAAAAAGTCTATGGCGAAGAAACGATCAAATTGGCAGCCCTGCTGCCCTACGCCACTCACTGCGGTGCTGTGCACCTCTTCCAGTCGCAACTGGAATCGCCTTTTACCTTTTCTCTCCGCTTTCCTTCGCGCATTTTCTCACCCTCTTGCCCCCCTCCATTTCCTCTTCGCCCCCTTTTTCATTGTCTCCGGCCCTCGCTAATTCCTCGCCTTTTAAAGTAACTCCCCCACACTTTCTTCTTCCTCCCGATTCCCATCGCCACTGACTCACCTTCTCCCTTTTATTTTCCTCCAACCACTTCTTCCCCGCACGATCGTCTACTCTCCTCTCCGATTCGCGGCATCTCGGCTATTTCCTCTCTCTCTCCTCAATTTGTTTAAAAATGCGGACGTCTGCTTCTCCTCTGCGGTCTGTTTGGTCTGCATTTCTTCTCATTCTTTCGCGTTGTCTCGGTCTTCGGTTCTTTTCGCGCCTTCCGTGTTTATTTGTGACCCTCCGTCTTCTCTCGAAACGTTTGCCGCTTTTCTCACTTTCTCCGTTTTCTTTCTCGCTCCCCCGCCTTTTTTATGGCTCCTTCGAGTAACTGCTTTTATTTTGCACGTTTTATCCGTTGAGATGTTTACTTAGACCTTTCACACTTGTTTGAATCCCCTTTATCTAGTTGAAAGTTGATTGGAACTCAATCTGTTATTTCCTCTCCACTTGGAATTAAATAATATTTCTGAGTAAAATGAACCTCATTCCTCTCTGCAAGCTCTCAGTAGCTTATGTCAGAGGGGGTGCGGTAAAAACTGACCTTCGAGTTGAATACTTTATAGACTGACAGTACAGTTCACTCTATCAGCCTTTACTTGGTGCTAATTCACCACAGAAGAAACACGTTTTGTTCACGTTACTTGGATCTGTTGTGTAGTATAAGTTAAAGTATCTCTTTCTAATGCATTGTTAATTAGAAGGAACTGCACAAGAACATCATTTGCTCAGAAGCAAAAGATGTTCTTGAGCAGTTTGTAGATACTACTCGTAATTTGTATCGATTTTCTTTTTTTGGCTTTATGGCTTATGACTTCCTTGCATTTATAGCGAGCACGAAGCCAATGCTTTCCTAGGAAGAATTTCTTTGGATGGATAAAAAAATCAAGGTTTAACCGGCTACGTTGTAGTTTAAACATTGGTAATTTCGCGATAAATTGTCACATATCGACCACGCAATTCACAGAAAAATAAAATAAATGGCGGTTTTTATGCAAATAAGTGAATAATAAAGCCTTCCTTATGCCAAAATTAGAGCCAATACTACCACTGGGAATTGCGTAACGAATATTTAAAAATTTATCCTGAAATTACCAGTCACAAGATTATCAATGCTTATCCTTTCTAAAGTGCGTTATTTATTAAATTGTTCTTGCTGCCATTTTGGATGAACGATATTGCGTATTTTCCATTTATTTTCTCCTCCATCTTGCCTGTGGCTGTGATACCATTAAGGCCACTGGGTTATGAATGATACTGAATAATTGCATTAATTTAGGTCTCTTTTTATTTAAGCCATGGGATGTGTTATGTACAGAGTCCTTGCGCTGCATTTATGTGCGCGTTCTCCATTCAGGACGTTCTTGCCAATTGTGTCAAGCAAAGTCAATCTACCTCACTCCTCATCTTCACTATTATGCCTCATTCCTCCTCTAGAGCGGTTGATAGCTAATGGTGGAGAGGTGGCTCACACGCCCACATCTCTACGACCTCTTCGCAGAATACCGTTGAGATTAATTCATTTATGTATGTATTTTATGGTCTACTCACCTGAAGGGTATAGCTGTTTATGTTTTTACGTTCTGTGATTTATCTTCTGATTTTTATTGATTTCCTATCCCCTCTGGTAATTCCTCATATGTTCGTTATAAATCTACCCTCCAGTTCTCTACAAGTTCCCTTCCCTTGCATTCCATCTCTCTTTATGCCTCTTACTCTTCCATTCTCTTCCTGAAGTGAGCTGAGGTCATTTCTCGAGGAATTGGCTCCGAGTGAGCCAAAGCTCTTTATCGTTGTCTTGATGCGTTGCCATCGTATATACGGCTCGGCTTCGCGCACCCGTTAATCCTTACGAGTAGGTTTTTTTCTCCTGATGAGGCACGAGCGCATCGTCCTCGGCTTTATACAACTGCTTCAGAGCCCGGCGCTTTAAGCTTCCAAGATAAAATACTGTAGCAGAAAAAGTTTACAATCCATTGTCTCGCTGCAGCTGACCTTTTCGCAGAGTTCTCGGAAATGCTTTCGGAATCGCTAGCAACTGCCTCCGAAAGATGGCAAAAGTAGATCGGCTCGGCACGAAAACTTTTAAAACTCGCTGTAATCTATATACATCTGTATCTGCACATGAGAACGTAATGTCTCTGAATTTATCGAGGAAGTTTAACTGAATATTTAATCTCTTTTATCCCAACAATTCCTATTCCAAGTAGCATCTTTGCAACGCTTACAAATTTTTCGTACTAATTCTTACAAAATTCCACAAATTTACGCTGCTCCTTTTTGATTCGCGAATGCAAAGCTCGTCTGCTGTCTCTCATCTGCATGCCCTAGATGAGCGGTTACCAACCATTTGGACCTCATGAATCACTCGGCGTAAAGTTCCAATTTAATAATATTAAATTCATTCAATCCACAGTTGCTCGTCTACCCCATGTTAGAGACTCGAAGAGTATTCAGAATAATATCATGAAAGTTTAAACACAATTTATTACATAATAGTTCTCAAGACTAGGAGTGGAGAATCATTTTTCATCGAACGGTAGCATGCAGCCTTCGTAAACTCGAGACACCATCAGAACACTCTCGAGTGACGTATTGCTAATGTTCATATAGCTTAAAATCTAAACAGTTCGAAGAAAAACGAATTAAATTTTTATATGTGTAGCCAGTAAGCTGGGACGGGTTTGCCTTTAGGCGTACTAGGCGCAAGCTGAGGGCATCGTCGTTGAGGGGTCCAAAAAAAGGAC
Organism: Sympetrum striolatum; assembly: GCA_947579665.1. Classification (NCBI taxonomy): domain Eukaryota; kingdom Metazoa; phylum Arthropoda; class Insecta; order Odonata; family Libellulidae; genus Sympetrum; species Sympetrum striolatum. Next base: position 52,005,502 of record OX388341.1, read on the forward strand.
ATTGTCGTCTTTTAAGATGAATAATCTCTTGGTGGGGCCTAAAATGGTCCTTGCGCTGTGGGCCTCTGGTTGCTGAAATTATTTCCTTACAGTAAGAATATTTTCCATTGTATTTCCACTTGACAGAATAATCGAGATTGAAAAACAAAATTGTTTAAATGTGTTAAAGAAGTGGTCAAAAGGTCAAAAAATTGAATGCATGAAAAGGCCGTAGGCAACACAACCCACATGTGCTCGTCCATATATATTACTGATGTGATACTTATAAGTTACATCATCAAGTTACATCATCCGTATGGATGTAGAACATTATACAGCTTTGAATATTGGGCTTTAGAAGGAGTTTACCGAAAAATTATTTACCGACTAGCAGCTCCCATTTCTGTCACACATGCATAGTTTTAACACATCCAGGAAAATCAGTAGAAATTATTAGGTAATTTATTTTCGAGAGGATGGCGAATCCGGTTATTATTCAGCGAATCACCCAGACCTTTTAATTTAATGTAATGATGCTAATACCTTCCAAGCTAATTTCAACGGTTACCTATAATGGAGTTATTTCGTGACGAAAGTTATAAAGCCTTCACGTTCAGTTTTAATTGATGCGAAACTCGACAAACAAATCGCAATGACGATTGAATTCAGAGAGAGAGAATCCATTTAGCTCACTCAGTGAAAGGTATCACGACGATGTTAACTTCTTGAGTGGAATTTCCTTCGCTCTAAGCGCTACCACGTATCTACCTCGGAGACCTATCACGTACAACCGGATAACTAGGAGCAAGTTCATTTGTGTTCTACAAAGTACGAGGAAGTAAAATTCTTCGCGGTAAAATTTTTTATTTCGTTAAACCTTGGAGAATTCCGGATTCATAATATTCATTCAGCCATAAGTACGCGTGGACTAAATTTGGTTACCCATCAATTACGATATTCACCTATTTTTATTGGATATTTCATGATATTTCAGCCATAAATACTGTTTATTTAAATTAATTTTAGTTAAGTTAATGATGTTATAAAATAAATTCAATCGAAGAAGCCTTGAATTAGTGGAACTTCGTTTCTGGAAGCATTTCAGATAACTAAGCTAAATTCCACCAGAAATAAATTAGAATATGATAAAATTATAATCAATTTAGTACATCATAAAATTATGGTCAATTCCAATGTTATCATACCCTATCCAGTTATGTAACAGTCGCAAACTCTTTGAAGTGGGATTTATTTAACAGCGTATCTAGGAGTTTCTCCCATATATGTCCTCGTTAGCGATTTGTTGATGCTTATGATTGAACGTGATAAAATATTCTCACTATTTTGGAGAAACATAATTTGCACTGGTTTTTGTAGATGCGGATCATAGGAGAGAGAAGTATAAATTGATAATAATTCTGTACTCTGGATAACTAACATACAGCGAAAATTCAGCTTGAAAAGAAACTCATAAATCAAGAAACTCACGATGAATAACTCGGAAAAAAATAATTACAGAGATATTTTAGTTCATCACGTTCAATCTGAAGCGTGCATCCGGCATGCCATCACGGAAAAGTACTTAAATTCGGCCTCTTATCTAGGGAACTCTTTCTTATTGTTTAGGTACGCCCCTCTTCGAGCGGATTGTCTGCCGAAGAATATAATTTAAATCCAAGCTACAGGAATGAATCGGAAAAAGGTTTACCCTTCAAAATCTATTAACATTTTTGTATAGATCCAAAGCCGACTCAGTGTATTGTTTTGTCTCGCGAAATTTAATCTTCTTTAAGTCCTGTTTTCTATTAGTGCTCACCTTAGTGTATTATTAAGCACATAATTGTAAAGATTCCATCGATTTTAAATACTGGCTGAAATGCGAGCACACAAAGGAAGGGAGACGTCTGATTTCTGGGACGATTACCTGTTATGATGCAGAGGAGCTCGCTATTGAGGTTCTGTTTTGCTTAAGACCTGTTCAAAATGAGCGCTAATATTAAAATATAATGAAAATCTTTTACATTTTTAAGTTCTTGTTAACACTCTAATGCAAGGATTTGAAACGTCTGATTTCAGAGTTAATTTCACTGTTAATGTTATGTTGCACTTGCTTAATAGAGGAAGACTCTTTTTAAGGTACCCATTAAATCTCATTACTTCTCCTCACCAATTTCTCGGGATGCATTTCTTAAAGGATTAATTTCAGATCTCTTCGAATACTTTGAATGATATCTAGTTCTTTTCGGGTATAGGAACCAAACTTTGTCGGACTTATTGTCTGTAGCATTCCATATACTTCTCGGTGATGCAAATTATAGAATCGAAAAAATGTGAATGTAAGTCATTTGCGGTGTTTTAGGTAAATGCTCTTTAGGTAAATTCTTTATCACGCAAGGAGAAGCTTATATATGAAGGTATCGAATCGCCATTTAGTAAAATTGAGATAATTAAATAAGGGATAGCAATATAAATTATCTCTGTGAAAGGTTGTTTCCAATGACATATGCATTTATATTCTCATGCATAGAGGTGTTTGAAAAGGTTTTTATTTTTTCTGAAATTTCTTGATTTGAAAACCAAATTGGGGTGTTTTGTGTTTTTATTGTTTCCTAAATTTGGTGTTACTAATTTTCACAGAGTCTCATTTAAGCAAGGGAATAATATTAGGCCACTTTAGCATAAACATTAAAAGCATTGAAAATATTATTAAATGTTAATTATAAAAATATTAAATTAAATTTATTTAAAACTGTGCTGTTTACACCTAAGTAAAATGCGTTCACAGCTGCAGATCAACAAAACATGATATTTTCATTAAAAACATATTTACACGATTGGTGTTAGGAAAAACAAAACATATTTCTTGGTGGAATTAGGCGAGATTTTGTGATAATCCATAATGGAAAGTAAGTTTTGTGAATTTATTGCAAAAGATAAAAGCTGAATTCGCTTAAGCAAAGCTGTCATGAGTGATTTAACATATGATAAAAAAACGTAAATAATACAATTATATATTGAAAATTTATTTAAATCATACCAAAATTACATGTCCCTCTTTTACAAATTATGAATGAAGCGAAAATCACCAAAATCCGTGCTGCTTATTAAAACTGTCGAAATTAGCGTTATTTCGCTATATCGGCCAAAATTCGCGTTATTTATTGGTTTAATCGCTTATTGCGAAAAACAAACACCTCTATTCATGCACAATGGTATTGAGCAATTGTATTGGCATTAATTAATGTAATAATAATACTACACAATTTCAATTGCACAGATGATTCTCATACTACCACCCTTAATTAATTATTGTACAATATACGACGAAGGGGAGGATGGAGAGGAAACTTTTATGCTCAATATCGCCCGAATAAAGACGTTTTATTATTATCATTATCTTGCCGCATAATCTGAAGTAGCCGGACCTTGCTTTTCCTTAGGTCGTTATTCGAAAGCCGCCACTTTCCTCCGACGTAAATTTAGCCATGAGACTAAATACCGGCGGGATTAATTTGGCAGAAGCGATTGCCCTCGCCAATTATTCGCCTTTGTTCTCCAATGCAATAACTACTCTATTCCGAGACTTTGGAATCGCGCTCTGCGATCACTCCAATCCGCGTGTTTGATCCCAGACAAGGAAAGGGTAAGGGCGTGTCATTTCACTAACGAGTATGAAAACGCGCTTTTTAACGAGGATTTTCATCACGCCAAGAGGCGTTTCAAATCGTAAATTCGGCAAATTCACGCCATCTTCTCCCAGAGGGAGCCCTCTCGTAAACACGAGATCCGAAGTATCGGAAGGATCGAGGATTCCTAGACGTCATTTTTACGTTCGCTGTCCGGAATAACAAAGCGTCCGATGTTTTTCACACAGCGTTCGAAAGGCGTCCCTTCCGACCGTGATTTATTCAGCCCTCGTCCTCTTCTGCATCTCTCCTCCTTCGAAAAGCAACTCCTTCGCCCCTCAAATACGGCCGGGAAGGACTTGACCCCTCTGACCCCCGTTTTGTACCTCTGACCGTTGACTGGGAGGTAAGATCCTCGTTTTATCGGTGCGTTTGCGGCGAATTACCCCATCGCATCTCCGAAGCACCATCGTCGGGTTTCCCTTTCGTGAAAAAAACGTCGTTGATTATACGAGTGGTCGGATTTAAATGATAATGAGAGTTGGAGTGGAGGTCGGCGACCCCTTTTAGCCGAGGAGCGGTTTATTTCTGGGAATCCGTTGAAAATCGGGTGTAAGGAAGGGTTAAGGCCAGGTAAACGATTATCTGTGTGTACGTTTTGCATCGGATACTCACTGTGATGTAACTTATAGAACTTGTTATTCTTCGCATACAAGTATGCTTCAACTTGCTCTATATATAGTAATGCCTGGATGTTTTATTACTTTTTCTCGAGATGCATTTTTTAAGGATAAAAATACAAGTAATATTTGAATGCTAGTCTAGTAATTTAATGGAAGTAGTTATCTAGTAATCTCTAGTTTATTTATTAACTAGTAATCTCTAGTTTATTTGGGTATAGGAACCGCCCTTCGTCGGACTTATCGTAGCATTTGATACCATTTTTGGTGTTGCAATTAATAGAATCGAAAAAATGTAAATATAAATTATTATAAATTCTTTTCGAAAGAGATACCCCCTAAGAATGAATGTATATGAATGTTTTCTGTAATAATGCATTACTATATAATGTCTGCATTTATATATATATATGTATCTATATTTTATGACCCCTGAGGACGGTGGCATTGCCATTGAAAAGTACTTTGGGTACAATAATAGTGCGGCATTACTTTCTTGCTTTCTCCGACTACCGGGAAGTAAGAGGAGGAACGCCGACAAAGACAGCTTTTGGAGATTTTAAACCTTAACAATGTCTGGATGATTGATTTCTTTTTCGCTATGGAGGAAAATGCCTTTCATTTACTTTTTCCTCTATCTTGTCCTTGATTGTGATAATATGAAAAGTACTAAGTTACATGGGTGATGATGAGCAATGGAATTCATTGTTTGGCACATCGTATTGAATGCTTTAAAAAGTATTATTCAAACGTAAAGTGGACTTATCTAGTGAAAGTGATTCTAAGCTGTCTTACTCGGTGAGGAAAGCAAGGGCCTAATTCCTCTTTCTGGGATTTTGGTAGCTAATGACTTTCTATCATTAGCAGATGACTTGACTCGTGGAATATCTTGGTCATTTTATTGTTAGCCTAGAGTAACTTGTCATGGTTGTTGTTAGTCGCCTATCATTATGGAACATTAGGATTTTATTGAGGTTTTTCAAAACAATACATGGAAATATTTCATTCCTGGTTTCATTAGTTGAAAAAATGTATTTTTCATGCCATGAAAAGTTATTTTTCAAAAGTATTTGGCTTCGAAGGAAAATGTTTTTAATCTGCTTTTGACTTTATCTTTTAAGGGAGTTACTGAGTTATAAAAAGTTATCTCAAGATTTGTCTCACGGCATAGGTGATGAAGATGTGAAGAAAAATGACAATGGAAGGGTGGGGTATGTTAACGTATGTTTTATTCTCGCACTGAATCGGTTTTCCGATTCAGTGCTATGAGTTCTCGATACAAAGTTCCTCGCCTTAGGCGATAAGATTTGTAATTTAGATTTGGAAACATAAAACACGGGAATATATATGTGTAACTTGTTTTCGCAACCGATATCTCGAAATTTCGATGAACATTCAATCCTAGGAAATTTTCAGCACTTTAACACGCTTCGCTTAGAGGTAATCAATAATACTATTTCACAAGAAAAATTTCTCAAACCACAGGAAGATTGGAAATTTTTATCTGAAACGGTTTAGCGTACGGAAACATCTTTGGAGGAAAAAAGTTAGAGTTGGGTTTACTTGTACGATAAGCTTATTTTTATGACGAATATTAAGCCTTTTTTATGATTCACAAATTTTGTGATTTTGACTCATATCAATAATTCTTGTACAGTCATTCATAAGGACGGATTTTGAATAGTTGTCAAATCATGATTTATGCGCTTGGAAATATTTTGCGTTGCGTTGCCTAAATTATTTCCAAGACTTTCTCATGAGCTGTAAACCTTTACGAAGCCCAAACTTTGGCGCATAAAAAATTTGAAAAGGTTGAACGCTGGAACGATCCTAAGAATATTGTTTGGGCAAGAAATCGTAGGCGAAGTTTCTTGGTTAAGTTATAGGATTTTCTCACGTAACGCATGGGTCAAAATACTCTTCTATCCCTAACGTCCGACGGGAACGAGATTTTCCTGTTTCGGAATAATTTTGAGCTTATCCTTGAGAGGACTATTTGGCTGGGCTTATTTCTCTTGGCGTCGCTTAAGGTCAAGGCTCTCATCTCTCTTTCGTGCCGGTCACTTCTTCTTTTCTGAATTTTATTGCCTCATCGCGCCTCACCTTATTCCCCGCCAAGCTCCTGTCACCTAGCGGACGAAAAACGATTCTCTTGGTGAAAACTTCGCAGGACCGATCTCCCCTTGAGTTGGAAACACTTCGCGTGCTGCTCCCTGCTGGCAAAGAGTGAAACTCGAAGAGCCCGTTTGGATCGTTTGAGCGGGGAAATAATGAGGGAGGTTTTATATTTGAATTGGTGCAGGATAAAAAATATGCTTCTATCATCTACTTTGCTATGAGTATTGATCATGACAGTGATCATGTAAAGCTACTGGGGCATGAGTAATCAGTATTAAAGGGAGTCGTTTCATAATTCCAACTTGAATTCTTTTAATGGTGTTATTCATACTGTGGTGCACCCAAGTAGACGTTTTCCACCCAGTCTATGTATAAGCAAACTCCTTACCTTACTTAGGAATTCTCATTCCTCAATTTCTCAACGAGAGCTAATGGTGGAGAGTTTAAGGTCTAAGCCGACCTCCGAGCAAAATACTTTACTGATTGATTATTTAAAATTTACATGCATTATTTTTGAAATTTGTTACCAATGTCCACCTCCAGTCTTCTGAAAATATAAGTTTCCCTTCGTTTTCACTGATCGAAAATACTTCCAACTACTTTACATAATTTTACAACTTTCAAGCAAGGTTTATGTGTATAACGTTCTGTATTATAATAGGAATAAGTTGCTTGCATTCTGGAAGCATATGTTTAAAGTACTGTACCTTGCTAAGTTCTATTTAAAAAAAATTCGGAATTCGCCCTTCGGAAGTGAAGGGGAGATTGTTCTGCCGTGGTAGCTTAGTGGTTAGAGCAACCGACCGGCAATTGGGAGACGCGGGTTCGATCCCCGGCTACGGCAGACTTTTTCTCTTTCACTTCCATCTTGCAAGTTCTATTTAGTTTGAAAATTTAGAATATAGGAACCAAAATTTCTCTATGTAAAAAACGATTCCGTATCCAAGCGGCCTGGTGTCGAACCAAGGACCATCAGGAAAACGTTAAACAGCGTATATAAAATGTATTTATGATCTCTATTCACAAGCAGGGTTTGAAGTTTCCACGTTATCGGAAAGGGATTTTTAAAAATCTTAAAAACGTCTCATTGTATTTTAAATAGGAGAATATTTGCCCTGATACTCTTCCAATAAAGGACAATCTTCGAAGATGTCTTAGCAGTTTTCGTTGGATATGCATGATTTCCAGCGATGCCTCGAATTTCAACTCTCTAATTAGCCGGAAAGTAATAAGAGTCGCAATATACCTTGTGCTGTCAAAAAACAACGAAGGAATCTTGACGTACGTTTCGCTACTATGTGTAGCATCTTCAGAAGAAAGTTCATGACACTTCTTCTGAAGATGCTACACATAGTAGCGAAACGTACGTCAAGATTCCTTCGTTATTTTTTGACAGCACAAGGTATATTGCGACTCTTATTATTAACATTGCTGTCAGTGGTGTTTTAATATTAATATTAGCCGGAAAGTGACTCAAATATTTCCGAAAATCCCCGCAATGCCTCCTTATGGAAAAAATCGGGATTTTGGGGCCTTCTGGAGTCGAACCTATGATGCTGAGGTTCTAAGTCACATTTTTTCTGGTGGTTATACTCTTAAGCCAGTACATCGTAAAAAATTCCAGTAAGTGGCTCTTGTGGAACGTGGTTAGAATTTCGATCGCCTATATATCGGTATATGCGGAGAAGCGTCTATATATAATAGATATAAGATTTAAGTTCCAGTAGCTTCATTATATTATGACACTGTGTAATGATTTTTACCTGTTAAACGCCAGTTTAAGAAATGTTATTTAAATGTCTTTTTAAAACATTCGAATTCAAGTAACAACAGTGTGAGCATAGTTAATTGAATTCACCACTTGATTCTCCAACATCGGTGTGTTGTCTCAGATTGATTTTGATGCTCTTTCTTCTCCTCCCTTGTAGAGATCTCGATAAAGCTGATTTGATCTTTTCATTTTGTTGTTTTAGGAAGATATAAAATTCCTATAAAAATGACTGAAAATAGTTTTTGTTCCAATTTAGTTCTAATTTAGTAAAAATTTTGATTTTTTAACTGATACCGCCCATTATCATTTTTGTAATTTTTTTTTCAAACTATCTGATCTGAAGACCATACCTAATTCATCAAGTTTCTTACTAATCGTTTTTTTTGAGATGTTGCTCTTAGATAGGAAATTGCAGAAAAAATATAAATTTCTTTCTATATTTCTCATAATTTTTATTTTGATTGTAGCTTATATCGATGGCGACAAACCATTTAAAAAAAAGACGCAAATCTACTTCAAAAGAAATGTTTTTTCTACGCAAGTCATATACCGCATTTGATGGAATTCCTTTGAGGCGATTCCTTTCCCTCGAGTCTTCTTATGGGAGAAAACTTAGTACTGAAAAGTAATCAATAGTGATAATAACATCAATCTAGAAAACATGTTTACTAACTTTTAATGCATGTTGAATGAGAGGGCAAAAGTATAAATACTAATATATTATGATTTAATTACGTTTACTACTGGAATTATGGAATATGTGATGCATAACTATAAGGTTGATCTAGGAATAAAATAATATTCTCTTAAAATGTGCTTTCTAGATCACCTGATTTATCTCAAGAGAGTTTAAGAAATAATGTGCCTACCTGATAGATTGATGTCCAGATAAGAAAATGTAACTGTCGTCGATATTTTTATATTTTGCATCTTTCGGAAGAAATTCATTTTCTCGATACATACTAATTTAGATTCGAGCAAATGCGGTAGTTATATCACCATCTACAACTTTATTTAATTTGGTATGAAGCGATCAATTCTCGATCCGAAATACTACGGATGAATGCAAACCTCTTTCAAAGCTGTTCATTGTTGCAATATTTAGCCAATACTTGTGAATAATTAGTATGCCTAACTCCATCGCTCGAAAAATGCTAGTTTCAGATGTGAGAAATATAACAGAAAACAAAATACGCGAATTTTTCTTCGGTATACTTTCCAATTGTTTGGTTTTACGTAGTCAGTCTCAATAACAAATACCTTCTTCGAAATATTTTCACTTAACTGAAAAATCGCTTTTTTTCGTTTCCATTGGGAGTATTATTTAACAAATATCAATGAAAATTGTTGAAATCTAAAATTCATATCTATTTTACAAGTATTTCTATAATTGATTTCAGAAAACACATTTTTAAAACTTTTGAAAGCTACGAAAGCTTCAATCAAAGAAGTTCGTATATCGCATATTTGGGTGGAAAATATTTTCTTTTTTATTATTTTACCTTTAGACGAATGTTATATAAATATGCATTCTTGATAAAAATTTCTTCTATCTCCATACTTTCAAGTATCAGGGGAACATATCCATTCTCTCTTAATCAACGAGAAAAAATATGAATACAGGTTACGCATTAAATGGGAACGGAAAGAAGGCGATTAATAGGCACGGTAATTAATTTCATTAAAATGTTTCTTGGCGATGCGATCTTCTTGAGATGTGAGATAGATGATACTTGGCCTGCGATTCTATTCACCTTAATAATATACTTTTGATATCATGTTCCTCCGTTTTAAAATTGTCGTCCTATGTATTAACCATTTAAAATTCTATTCATTTAAGGAATATTTTAAAATGTTCTACATAGAGAAAATAAAAAAGTATCGTAAATCTTCTACCTTATGATAGGTTCATACGCTCTAAAAATTCTCTACTTAGTTTCGTTTCTATTGTTTTTTGTCAACTACCTTACCCTCAATATCATACAATATAATTTGCCTTAGTATTTCCGTTCGCCTTTTCTGTATTGCATTTTACCATCAACTACGTTCTTCAGCATCCACTCTCCACTAAATATTTTATCCACCCCTTTTATTTTTAATAGCTTTAATACTTGAGTCAAAACTCTCTCTTTTCCCACCATCTTCAGCACTTCCGTATTATTTTCTTTCAACCCGACCTACTTAACCTAATCTTCTTCACACCCACATCTCAAAGGCTTCCGATCTTTCCCTCTTTGCCCATATGGTTCACGTTTCACATCCGTACAGAAAAACACTCAAAACCAGGTGTTAAAGCTATCTTTTCTTTATTCTCATATGATCGTATTTCGTAATCGGTTTCCCTCGATTCCTGAAAACTTTCTTAGTCACCGCTAATCTTTCTGTAACGTCATTTTGCACCTTCCATCTCAAGAAGGGACGACACCTAATTGGGGAAATTGAGTCTCCATTTTGAATTTTTCTTCAGCAACCCAGATTGTTAATTTGTCTTTATAGAAATTAAATGAGTTCTTCGAAACAATCGCCAATGTAATGAAAGTAACTTATTACATTAGGTTAATGTGTGACTCTTCCTCAAAAAAGAGGAAATGGGCGCGTATTTGACCAAAAGTTCGGTAGGAAACATAAACTGATTGGTAGGTACTCATCATGATTTAGTTAATTATTTTCAGAATATTGATAAATTTATTTGCTACAGAAAAAGTCATGTTGCGTAGGAATGTTGGTAAATACAAAATGTGAATTACATTGCAGAAGGATACAACTGTAGTAAGAACCCATTTTGGTATTTTTGTTCAGTATATTGAAATAAAACTGATGATGTTAAGTTTTAAAGGACGGAAATAAATTATAAATTAGTTAAAATAATAAAGTATAAATTAGTTGAGATGAAAACTAAATCGGGAAAAAGTGCACTTAAAACCGGAAGAATTTGAAAAGACCGAAGCAAATGGCTAATAACCATGTTTTTTTCAATGTTGATTCTTTAATTAATAATAATAAATTCCGAAGATAATGATTCAATTCTTTTGATTCCCATCTAATTAGATGTGGAATTACATAAAATGAAAAATATTGGCTATGTAAATACTTACCCTTCGTTTCTTTATTTCTTGATACGTAGTGTAAAAATGAAAAGTCGCTCTTTTCTACCTTTCGATTCCTTTGTGTTGTCTGAATGGCAAAAAATCCTCGTCATAACGATTATCAAGGCTGTGAATCGAATTGAAATAATTATATGTTCAACCTGATTATCTTATTATCCGCCGTTGAAATTATTCTGGTATGACGTGCTAAAAAAGGTCTCATTAGAATATATTTAGGATAAACGCTATACATTTTAATACAAAAATGAAAGGTGGCTTAAAAAACATGAAAAATCAAGTTCTTGATAATTTATTCATTATATGATTTAATTTTCTGCACATATATGCGTTCAATTAGTTTAAATAGTTTTATCAAAATAGTTTTCACGAAATTAATTTATCGAGAGTTTATGCTCATATGTTTGATCATAATTAATGGAATTGCTTTAATAATTTGTTTTTATTTTATGAACAGATTATTTTGTAAATAAGAAGCTGAAATGCGAATATTATCATTTAATTCCTATAGTTGGCTTTCCGGGATTTAGCGACTGCCCTCAGAATTAAGAAAAGTAATACTTAACTCTGTTGTATTAACTAAAACAAATCTTCCAATTAAAATTTAAAAAATACTGTAGCTTCTAGATATATATTTGCCATGGTGTTCGTTTGTAGAGGAGCGAGTTAAACTAAATTTCATCAAATCTTAATAACATTGATCTCGAAAGCATCATTTTATCTTAACACAAATCCTCTTTACGTTTCATTTTCGAATATTTTTTTTTCGGGTCAAAATGTTATCATACATCACATTGTGAATTTTATGCATTTATATCTATTACCTTATTGCTGTAAGTGTTCAAACTAATAGGTCTTACTTACGCATCTTTCTTCTTGCGAGTTTTCTTGTAGTGGTCACTTCTTCTCGCTATGCTTTTATTGAGTTTTTCATATCTAAGGATTCTTTGGAATCTTTCTTACACCACTCCTCTTAAAACATTCCCATTTCCCTTGAATCGATTAACATAAGCGATCGATAACAGAGAAGACAGGAATCTTCGGTCTCAGTTTAACTTTCCCAAGGAGGTTTTTGTGTGATTTTTCTCGATTGTAAAGATGCATTCTGTAATACTATACTTACGGATGTTTATGTACAATCTCCTTTTTTATTTCTCATTTTTCGTTGCAGGCATACCCATAGGAAAATTCCTTTACCAGGTATCCAGTAACATGACAATGAGTCTCCGAATCTTACATTGGTGTTCAGACCAGCTGCCTTCTCTTTTCTGTCAGTATCATCCTCTCCGATATATTACCATGGGTAAGTCGGTAGTTCTAGTCGGGAAGTAAACTATACACATTCTTTTTTTTTACTAAAACAATATTTTTACAAAAACATTCCGAATTTAGTTAAGTAGAAATAGGATCTTCATATAGATTTAAGAAGCACTTATCGTAAGTAACATGTCGTTGGAAAGAGGTGATTATTTTAATCGGATGGGGAAAGGATGTGGAACCCGGTTAAAAATTTAAACAAATCGGATGTTCTTAAGAGGAATTATGTTGATAACGGAAATAAACTATGCACATTTTTCCTACATATATCCATATTTGGCGCATGAAGATCATTATTATCATGGTTGTTTCTTTATATAAATAATTCTTGTTTCACACGATTTTCATGACGTTTCATAAATTTTCGAAATAGTCACGATCGGTTTATTTGGACGATATCCTGCGAAATATCTTCTGTTCTTCGTCTTCCGGATAGGCAAGTGGGCAGCGCGTTCGGCATTGCTAAAAGCAGTCCCGGGCTCGATTCCCGGTGGAAGTCTATGTACGAATTGATGTAAGCTGTTGATGTAACCTTGACAATGCAACCATGCATTTTCCGTTTCTTTTGCCAATGGAAATGAATTAATAAACTTAATTATTATTCAGGATGAAGGGTTTATTATAAAAACTGAAAATAGGAATAAAAAATTTATATATATTTACAATCCTTCCTTGGGAGAGATTGAACTATTTTCGGAAACTTATAGTTCTCAACCTGTGAGATTCAGTTCAATTTGTCTGTCCATTCAGCTCAGCCTAATGATATATAGTGTTATGTCATTGGAGTTTTTCCACTCTACGAATACTAAAAAGATGCTTTTTTCGTAAAATACATGTTCTCCTGATTACGTACATTCAAAACGGTCCAGAGTTGAGTTTTGATGAGCTAAACTCTGGGAGTAAAAGGGAAATAATGAGGAGAATCCAGAAAAAGGTCACTCAGTGCGAAACTGTACGTATATCAAGAAAGCGTAGAAAGTATTAAATTATACAGTAGGAATATGAAGAAGGCGAGTGCGTACCGGTCGAGGAGGATACTCCTCACCGTTGCAGCAGTTTCCCCTGAAATCCCGCGGGATTACACAAGCAGTCATCCTTGGAAACTCGAACATGATTTCGCATTGAAGTAAGAATGAGGAACGACGGAGAACTCTCGCGAGAGGGAGAAAAAGTTTCCGTCGACGTTGCCAAAAAGTAGGAAGGAACGGAGCCGCAGCAGAAGACGTTCTAGGAAGGGAATTCTCCCACACAGAAGGGGGTGGCGAGGTGCCATTGGGTAACAGCGTTACCTCAGAACTTACGAGGGAAAACTGCAGAGGAAATCACGAACATCCCGCAAACCCTGCACGAGAAAGACGGGGTTCGCTCGAGGCATAATAACGACGGTATTATTTTCTTTAGAAGGGTTCGGAGAGGCCGTCGGGGGGCGGCGACCCTCATTATTTGGATGCTGCTGAAAATTCAATCGAGGGAAACCTTGACTGGGGTCAGTCAAGAGGGCAATGGATGACGGCGCAACTCGGTGCATCTCTAATGAATGGTTGCATCAGCGGACGTTTTTTGAGATCCTCTTCCCAGGGATGACCCCCTCCTCCGCCTGGGAATAACCTGGAATGAAAAAGATAACGATGAGTTTCGTAACGATTTCTTCAGTGTTAAATGTCCGGAGACGCAGTCGGTGTGAGATGAAGCAACGCTTTGGTGAGATGAGTAGTCTCGACGTAATGCTGCTTAGGGAAGAACTTGGTGTTTCTCCAAGCGTTTATTAAGAGCGACCGGTTTGCTCACTTTGCGACATCTTCAGGGAAATAAGTAAGGAAAAAGGACTTATGGTCGTCTATAAGAAAGAATAGCGGCATGGGAGGGTTCGAGCAGGAGATTACTATGGGTTACTATGATTATGGGAGGTGAGAGAAAAGGGTTGAGCAGTTTTCTACGCGCATTGGAGAGACTATCTGTCATCAATAAGGATGGAATAGCTAATGGATTTCAGTACTTAGGGTTCAGAAACTTTAAAAAATGCTGTTAACCATCAAATAATTTTCGTTTAATATCCACCGAACTTCGAGTAACTTTGTGGTAATCCATCCCAGGAACAAAAATAGAGGAACAACTCTTCACTAAGGAAACTAATTCCGTCTTCAAGACTTGAAGATGATGTTTCAGCATCGAAACATGTCATGTGCTCAATAGTTGTGTGTAATTTGCGTAATTATCATTAAAGACGGAATGAGTTTCCTTAGTGAAAAGTTGTTCCTCTTTTTTCTTCCCAATTTTTGTTTTTTACCTACCTAAGCTTTTGGAATTCGGAGGCTTATCCTATAAATTGAAATAAAATAATACAAATTTATGATTGGTAATTTGTTTTTTCCTCAAGTATATTTGCAATCTTCATTAACGAATGTGTAATTTTAGGTTTGCTATTGACAAAACTATTTTTACTTTCTCCATATACGAAGTATAGAGAAAGTATTGTTTTCATGAAAAAATTCGACTTCGAGATTTTAACGGAAATACATGTTTTGGGGTCCATAGAGCACGTTTTAACCATTTTCGGAATGATGTCTGTGTGTATGTGTGTGTGTGTATGTGTGTGTGATAGTGGGCGCTCTAACGTAAAAAAATATTAGTCGTATCAATACCAAACTTCATATATAGTACTGTAGTGTGTGCTGTCAGAGTTGATTAGTTTTTGGAGTAAATCGGTTTACCGGAAGTCGAGCTTCATTCATCAAAGCTCATTTCCGGTTTTCAAAATATCTCCATAAATATGATATATATGTATATTGTATTCCTTATAAAAGTTTTAGATAATATAATTTACTATAACTTTTGTATTTAACATATTTTTGTATCACCGGTTGATTAGGAGTTATTCGTAAAATACCGATAAACCGGAGGTAGTTATTATGTACTTTGTGGGCGCTCTAACATGAAAACCATTAGTTGTATCAACACCAAATTTCATATATAGTACTTTGGTTGGTGTGTCGTTAGAGTTGATTAGTTTTTGGAGTAAATCGGTTAACCGGAAGTCGAGCTTCATTCTTCAAAGCTCATTTCCGGTTTTCAAAATATCTCCATAAATATTATATTAAGGTATATACTATTATTTATAAAAGTTTTAGAAAATGTAATTCACTATAACTTTTGTTTGAAACATATTTTTGTATCACTGATTGTTTAGGAGTTATTCATAAAATACTGATAAAGCGGAAGTTGCCGTACTTTGTGGGCACCCTGGGCTCTATGGGCGAAAGGCCAATTTCATCGTTTATCATCGATCATGTCCCGAAAAACATTATTTATAACGTTTGTGACGTCAAAGATAATAATATATAAATTAATCACTAATCTTCCAAGTTTAGATGGAATATAGAGTTCGAAATTACTGTCGTAGATAAATATTTACATCTTATATATGGAGAAAGTCATGTGCTCGCCACATCAGATTTTTATCATTGTCTTACTAGCATTATTGCAATAGATTTTTAGCTTTTAAGGTAATAGATAAGAAAAAAGATATCTCTATCATGGTATCATTTTAAACTCAGCAATGTTGTACTTAAAAAAATTTCATTTAAATTTAGTTTAAGCTTTCAGGTATAATAAATAACAGGCCGTAAGTAATGAATATTTCTGCAGTGTAACGTTTCTCTGGAATTTGTGAAAAATACATGCTGAGTCATTAATTTGAGTTGATAGTTATGCTGTTGATAAATTATTATATATTCACATTCTTACACTGTAAAACATTCTAGAAAAGTAGTAATTAATCACACAGAACTCCTGTATCGTGCTAGCGCGTCAACGCTCCTACCTCACGGTCCCGGGTTCGAGTCCCGGCTAATCCAATTTTTCCGGTTAGGGAGTGGTTGTCTCTGTATGTTGTGTGTGTCTATTAATAGAGTAAAAATTGCAAAAAAATTGATAAAATATAAAGGGTGTTAATTGGTAGAGTAGCCTTCAAAGGCTAAAATTCGCCCACGAAAAAGAGACGGCGTTATTATTTATTATTATTATTATTATATTTAGGAATTTTCGGTATTCTATACTTGGATATTTTGTAACCTTTCAAGAAACACTTCGAAGGGGACTAAACTAAAAGATTATGTTTAAAAGTATAAATTACAAGCGAATTATGATGGAGAAATATTTAAAAACGAATGACAGAAAAATAAAATTTTAGTCGAGCCTCGATATGCTCCACTCCACTAATTGTCATTGTCTATGTCCATGTAAGAGCCCTGCAAGCCGCCTTTCAGCGTACGGCAGGGGGTGCAAGCACATTGATTCTATTTTCTAATCGATTGCTTTCGCGGATTGTCATTGGCCTTCAATTATTTACGTTTTATTTTATCAATTCATGGCCTTCAATTATTACGTTTTATTTATCTAGTAAGCCAAACAAAAATGCATTTACCGTATATGCCGGCGTATAAGTCGATCTTTGAAGCCTAAAAAAATCTCTCAAAGACCAGGGATCGAATTATACTCCGAACATAAAATTTAACCCATTGCCACGGAGGAGTAAATAGGTACTGCCTCCTTTACACTTGTTTTACACAAACTCTCGCAACTCACCACAATTATTTCTCACTGAAACTAAGTTTTGGCAAGTCTAATTAACGTAGATATCATATAAAACAAATTTAATCACGAAATTCAATTGTGGCCGAACGTATGCTATGTAATGACAATTTTTCACAATAAAAGAGTTCTTCCCATAAAATAGAGCTGCGGAACTGGTGTTGCCTTATTTGTTTGGGTCGACTTATACGCTGAACATAGGCAAAAACCTGAAATTCACATCAAAATTTTAGGGGTCGACTTATACGCCGGCATATATGGTAATTAAATATTAGTGCAGTATTGCTTATTATGTCGTTTCCAGATTCTGCTGAATTTACTTCATTTAGCTATTTTGGAAATTAAATGTTTATTTCATGATAAATAACAGTATCGTATTTATTCTAACGTAAGAGGTCGCCAGGAATTGGATCGGTGATTTTAATCTACAATTTATCTAAGGCTTAAATGATTTTTCTGAGTATCATTTCTGTATTTCCTGAAGATCAAGAGTTATTGGGAGTATGTACATTGGAATCAACATCATCAGTTTATTTATTCAATATCTTGCGTCTGTATTAAATGGCCATACGAAGCCTTTGATGTTAAAAAATGTTGCAAACGAAGTGACTTTCCAAACGCAAAAAGAGCAATTACATATTCAGGAGGCAGTCGGGAAATTTAATTTGGGGTCAATGAGGAAAATAATTTTATCAAAAAGCTTCTTTACTGGTATTTATATATTACCGAAATTATATTAAGTGATTTCAATAGGGCTGGACTTGGATGGAATTTGAATCTGAGTAAATAAAATAATTTCGCAATTTTTGTCTCTATTTGTATTACTTTGTATTTAGTTTGACGCCTTATAGCGATATTACCATTTTTGGCTGTAGGCTGGCAGATACAATTGGACGTTGCAGACGATCTTACCTTCAGTTCCTTTTATTTAGTGAGGTTTAATATTACTAAGCTGTACCGATGATGGATTGTGAGGGTTGGCGAGCTGATTAGCTAATAATTGAATAGTCTAGGAATATGTATGAGTATTTTTAATGAAACTGAAACAATTCAACGTTATTTTAAAATCAACAACAAATCCAAAAACATTTATCAACAAAAAGTAAGATAAATGTTTTTGGAAAAAATGTGGGCCTTTGTCGCGACCTCAAATTTTATTGGATCAATTATTGCAGAAAGTAAACGTTTCTGCACGAAGATTATCTTATTATTATTCATCAATAATCGTGTGATTATGAATGAGATTGATTGCCTCAATCTATTCCTTAAGGAGAAAAATTGTCATTGCTTCACAATAGAAACTGTTAATGAAATATGCTCATTTGTTATTTTTGGTGGAATGCATTTTTAAGTTGATGTATCTATGGAACGTTATAAACTGGCTATGTTCTGCATCTTCATGAAAAGGTTTCGATTCCACTCCTCTTTTAAAAATCCGCGTCGTTTTCGGACTTCCGCACGCCTCGATAGATACGTTCATTAGCTTTCTCGGATTAATTAAAATAAATTAATGATGGAAAATCAGCGGAAGGCCGTAGCGGGGAATAGCAGAGCGAACGCGGATCCATCCAAAGAATATTGCGGATCGTCATTTCATATTTTTTCCAAATTTTCGACTCTAATCCCGGATTGTAATCCTCGTGTTTTACTAACTAAGGATCCCATCCAGCTGCAGGGCGAAATTTTTATATAACAGTGGCTGAATGTGAGTGTATGGATATGTACATAATTTACAAATTGCATATATATATATATAATTTCATCATATTTTATGTATATACGTTTACATATGTGCATAAATGCGTCAACATCCACATTCGGGAAAATTTACGCATTTATGAATAATCAAACGACATCGGAACGTTCACGTGACCAATTATATATTTTCGCCTCTCATTTCCCCGCCCGTTATTTTGTTTCGAATTCATTAATCTGGTTCCGTATTTTGTAATTACTTGCGCACTCTGGCCTCATGAAATTTTTACTTTGAAGCCTCCAATTCCTCCATTTTTTCGCGTATCAATTTGGCGAAAAAATCCAATTCGCGGGAAAAATATCATTAAAGGAAAAAAATAATAATGCAACGGAGCGGCGGGTCGCGGGAGGGGAGGGAGAGATTCGACGCCGTTGGAATCGATAAGTAATCAACCTCTTTTTTCCGCGTTTTTTTTCATTCCATCCCCGTTCCTTTTTTATTTTCGCTATTCATCGGAGTATGCGCGTGTCGGGCAGGCTACACGGACGGGTTTTTGAAACCGAAGTGAAAAATACGCAGAGTGATTCCGAAGTCCGAGACGTTGCATTATCGAGAGTGGGATGGGAGTATCATCGGGTGGAGATGAGGGTTTGGAGAAAATTATAGCAGTTTGTCAATTCCGATTTAAGGGCGTCCTTGCTTGGGTAACGATGCGTATGGTGTGCATGCCGAGAACGGTGCTGATGGGAGGTGGGGTTCCCCAAAAGGGTAGGACTGCCAGACGTCCCGTATGAAATGGGGCTGGTTTTATGGTATCGTCCCGTTGTCCTAGAAAACCGGGACCTATTGGGTGGCGGTAGAGTCAAGGGGGTGTTCTTAAGTAGGGCATCCAAATTTATGAATTTTGTGGAATCGAGAAATTCTGCTCCCGAGACTCTTCTCGGGAATTCCCAAAATGATCTTTTTAATTGATTTCTCTGTCCATCTATAGCAATAGAAACAATTGTTGATGATAAATGAGATAACAGTCATGGAGATCAGGCTGCCGTTGTTTGTAACCCGGCGCAGTCTTTCAGGTCTTGGGACATTTCAGGTAAATCCCAAATGAAAAAGCTTGTATTCCTCTTCATCCACAAATAAAAATATTCCATTTACCAGGTAAGGGTATCAGAACAGAACTTGTACATTAAATATAGAGAATTCGTTAATACTGCTAAAATTTCCTAATATATGCTCGACGGTAACTTCATAACTGAGGAGGAATCATAACATTATTCCT
The DNA here is from genome assembly GCA_947579665.1 of Sympetrum striolatum. Classification (NCBI taxonomy): domain Eukaryota; kingdom Metazoa; phylum Arthropoda; class Insecta; order Odonata; family Libellulidae; genus Sympetrum; species Sympetrum striolatum. The sequence goes on from OX388341.1 coordinate 52,025,662, forward strand.
CTTGGCATAAAAAATCCTCAAATAGTAATTTTGAGCTTTAGAGTAACACTTAAAGATACTCAGAGCATTAATTTCCCGATCAGAAAATTTTGATCTGTCTGTTAAAACTATAATTTATTGCAATTTACTCGATGCTGATAATTGTCCTCAATTTTCCGTTAACGCCCGTAGATATATTATGACTGCGTCCAAAGTAATTGTGAAGTTGAAAGTGATAGAGAATGCATTGGTTCACATAAACTCATCTCTTCCTATGGTGAAGCAAGTACTTTGTCCGCATACATACCCCTGTTTCCTGTTTGAGAGTGATAGAGAATGTATTGGTTCACATAAACTCATATCTTCCTATGGTGAAGCAAGTACTTTGTCCGCATACATACCCCTGTTTCCAGACTTGACGATTTCTTTTACCCGAGAGAATTATTTTCTAAAGAATATTACAATGTTTTCCCTATTCTACAAACGCTACTGATTAAGGAAGATCATCTCGCAAGTTACATTGTTTAGTTTGGATCTGTATGTAGAGTATTCAGCCTCAAAGTCTGGTTTGACCCTCATCCCCTCCACCATTATCTACGAAAAGCTTTGGAGAGGGGGGATGAGGTAGATGAGGAGTGAAGTAGTTTGTCCTTTCTTTCCTCACTGGGTTGGAGTGCTGTAAACGGAGCAAGTCCTTGTGTGGGGGACACAATGGACTTACGAATAAAACCTATCGTAGCATTCCATGATAAGAGACATCAATCCTATTGTTTAGCATCACTCATACCTCAATAACTTTCATATCATCTAAGTCATTGACAAGACCAAGAAAATCTAAATAAAGGTGCATTTACATCCTGTACAAAAAGTCAAATTGGAAATATTATTAGGAGAGCCTAGATAATGCCTGCTAAATTAGAATTACTGGTACAATCTTTATCGTATACAGAATCAGTATATTTAGTTCAATATCACTACATATGTGATGCCGCGTAACTTCCAGATTTTTTCCTGAATTTTTTGGTTGTCTAACCTGTACTGAATGAATGGCAATACTTTTTTCGCAGAGTCGCTTTCTCAATACAATGAAATTTATTCGATTAATAACAGATAATAATTGCTCTGTAGCTTCGTGTTTTCTGTATCTAGTGTATTTTTGTTCTGAGTTAATATTTTTAATAGCTATTAATGGAAATATTTCCTAAGAGATTCATCGTGAATAGTACTTTTTTCCATTGAATGTATTAAAGGGTTTTAAGTACCAATTTACTAATAATTTTTCTCGGAATTAGGTGTCAGAATAAAAGGATACCAATCATAGCCGTTCCACATGACTGCGATTGTTCCTCATTTTATGATATCGTCCTCTTTCCTTAGAAATTTCACCGGGAAGTATAGGACGCCCCATATTCATCGAAGCAATGCTGCTATTTAAAAACGGGTGTGCAAAACGTGCTCATCTTTCTATTTTAGCGCAAATTTTCACTTCTATGTGTCAGGCTTCAGCGCATCAAATTGTTCTTCGTATTCCTTGCAGTCTTTGGATGACCTAGGATAGCATATACCGAGTAATGATTCTTAGAGAAAGCTTCAATGTGGATGGAAAAGAATTATGACATTATGATATTATTAATTATAAATTCTATAATTTATATAGTATAATGATTTGTAAATACTATGTTGTAGAGATCCAACTTGCTGTAAAGTCATCAGCTCAAGGTTAGTTGGATCTTCGTTCCTTTCAACATTAGATTACGGTGATGAAGATCTATCTTGTCTGTTCAAGTGAACAAATAAAACCTTCCTGGATTCACTAACATCATACCTGATCATAAAGTAGTACCCTAGGAGAAGTTCCGAAAATCGTTTTTTGTTCTGTTGATCTAATTAGTTTTTCTTTCTTATATTGACAAGTTCTAGTAAATGAACCCCGAATTAATACATCTATTGGATATTGCTTTCTTATTAAGCCAGAAGGTAGCAAGTGGAATAATTCAACGTGATTGTATCCCTTTGATCAAAATTAAGACCATTATTCAGGTTTCAAGTCATCCAGAATTCGTTATTTTCTAAACCCACAAAATATTTCCCACTTTTTGCCTTTTCTATTGTCCTATCCCTAAAATCGCTTTCTTAATATTTAATGAAATAGGGTTGGATGTAAGATGATACCCGTAAGTCTCAATCTCGCCCTAAAATAAAATCATTATTGTTAGTAGCTTGTAAACCTCAGAATCTTTCACATCAACGCAGCTATGAGCAAGACTGTGACAAACATAAATGATCCATTTTTCTCTAAAAGACTAAGGAAAGCCATTTCATTCATGAAGAAAAGTCAGCAGAAACATAATTATAATGTTAATAATAGTGTTCATCTCTGGTTTCATCCCATTTACTGTTTAAAAATCAAGAGTGGCATATAAAATATAAATATGACAAAAATTTACTATTTATGCCATACAATTTTACTACTTATTTCATACATCTGCAGTTAAAAAATATAATTGATGCATGTATAATAATAATATATGTATATAAACATTGAAAACTAAAAGCAAAACTGATAAAACTAAAAGTAAGGAACATGGTTAAGTAGCAGGGCTCACGAATAGCTATGTTGTAAACTCATCTTCAGTGCAAGCTGTCCCGGGTTCGTTTCCCGGTGGGAGCCCATGTACGAAATGAGGCTGTCGAAACACTTTTAACTATACTACAAGATACATCAGATGTCAGGCGAATAATATTGTAAATGATAATATAATAAACTGTTAATAGCATCAGATAGATAGAATTGAAACATATAATTTATTAGATGATGAACATATATGAACGTATGAAGCTGGATAAATAATACAACAAAAAAATTAATATTGATACAGAACAATATAAAAGGTTACGTATGTGTAAAAATATATACTTTTGAAGACTATGATGAAACTTTATAATTATTTAGTCATGTAAAAAATATAATGGTCATAGAAAACAATATCTAAAATTATATACTTATAAAAGCATTTACTTTTGAAGACTATGATAAAACTTTAAAATTATTTAGTCATGAAAAATCATCAGTTGGCAATAATACGACATGCGAATATATTCAGTAGGATTATAAAATATCTTCTTTAGTCCCGTATTTAATAGTAAAATGTCGTCGTTTGTCCCGTACGTTCAAAATTAAAATCTGACTACCCAAAGTGTCTCCCGCTAAACCTCCTCCTTTGGAGGGCCTTTCCGTACTCCTGCACGTTGGCCGTCGCGGGTAACTTTTGTGTGGGGAATGGGGGGGGGGGGGGATTGAGGGGAGGAGCGGCGAGACGGGGTATCCTTATTCCCCCACTTCCTCCTTAATCTGCAGCCCGTTTTCCTCCGATTATAACTCCTGTTACATCCGCTCCTCCCAATCCTTCTACGCCGCGTTTTCGGATGTGTTCCGATGCTATTAAGGGGGGCAAAGGAATGTTTGTTTATCTTCCAAAACACGCCATTTCGCGAGTGCTTTTGTTTTTTCTTGGGAGTGAACTCGGCGCTGTTGCCTCTGCCGCATTTATTTGCGAGAGTATGTTTAACGAAATTTTAATGGACTTATAAGCTTATTGTCAATGTACGTGAATATGAAGTTACTGCCGCATCGGTTTTCTAACAATGTTCCAGCTCTTGCTACGGCTGTATTTTCGTTAATTAATTCGTTTTTGTTTAGTTAATCATCTTCTGGCTGTTTTACGCTGTTCTTACATTTTTCAAGTTTTTGAGATATTAGAATTATCTTTAACACAGCGGAAGATATTTATCTACATAATTCAAACTACATTTTTAAATGACTAAACACTTTTAATGATGTAAACACGATTTTAAGCTAAGGCATTCTAGGGCTCCACTTAGGATAAAGCTGTCATTTTTGACCCTAATAAAACAGAATCAATTCTTAAGGATTAATTAAATAAATAAAATTGTTAAAAGGGAACCTTAATTCGGTTCTTGATATTTTTTGTAGAATTGCTATGCGACTTACAGTAGGTCTCATTTAAAATTTATCTTCTTTGATGGAAATTTAAAGTTAGGTAATTATTATTGTCAAAGCATAAAATTTTTGAATACAGCATCCATTAATTGCTTTACTTAAACCTTGTGATTGTAATAAATATTATTTAAACATTTATCAAATTCAATCGGCAGTCAAAGATATGAACATTTGGGGTGTACTCAAACAGTTTTTGTCGATGGAATAAAATTTACATGACTGCTACAATCATGATATCAAGAAAAGATAAACGCGCGATTGATCAAATATTCATAGCAGGGAAATATAAAAGAAAACAGCGTTCCATTTTCCTATGCTTGAATATGTCTATCCCCAAACTCCCTGATCTCTCTATTCAATGCATAATTCAAATTCCCAATTACGCTTCGCTGGCTCAAGTGCGCATGCGCAGAAAATCCTTGTTTGAGAGGCTCTTCGTTTGAGAGAGAGGAAGGAAAAGGGGAGCTTTTAGCTATCAATTTCGGATTAACGAAGATAATATTAATGAATTAGTCTAAACGATGGAGGAAAGCTAAATCAGTTTTTATAAATCGGTCATTTTAACGGCCTTTGCTCATGAAATTAATGTTTTTGAGTCTGACATCGCGGAAAGCTATGAAAATGAATAAAATAATATAAATAGGCTTATGCTATGCATATTGCTGCTGAAAATAACATCATTTTTCAATATACGGTTGGAGAGAGTTTGTTTACAAAGTTTGATATTTCTTATTCATTCCATTGTCGAAGCAATTTTTTATAGTTGTTACTATTTATTCCTATTTTTCTACAGTTAAATATTTTCTATCTTAAGAAATATCTACTGCAGGTCTTAAGTGTCAAGCTTATCGAAGGAGAATATTTGAAATGCATAAAAATGTTGTTTCAGACATATTCTATTATTTTTTATATAGATGGACTTGCATTAATATTGTTAGATGGTATGTACTAATAATAAAAGAAATATTAATTGTAAATAGATTATTTTTCCATTTCTATAAACTGTTAAAATCGTGTTGTTAAAATATTTTTGCACCAGTAAAGGATAAATTATTTGTGCAGAACTAACTCGCCGGCTTCACACTGCCTGATTTCATCTATGTAAATATCAAATAATGCATTAGAAAGGAAATGAAAATTTTAAAAGTAAAAATTAGTGTATACAGTTGAGTTGCAGTTTTAAATATTCTCTATGTACCTGAGATGTTATCTATTCAAGTTATGTCGATGGCAATAATTTAATACTATAAAATATGCTCAAATAACCATCATTTAAACTTAGCAATGTTCGAATATTTATGGGATGTAATATTTCAGCATATTTTAATACCTCATATTGATCTCATGGACTCCAATGGCAACTAAGCATGGTATTTGTCACCAAAACTGAAAATTATAATTTGGTATTATCTTGAGTTCTTGCTCATTTTTTCAACATGCAATGGGAAAGGTTAATCAATTTTGCAAAGCTTAAAATGGAGATATTACAATAGAAATTCATCAGCAATATTATCCTTCATTTATTTAAATCATGCTATTCTCAACAACCTGAATTAATCCGCGAACAGTTTCATCGACAGGCAGATATCATCACGGTAAAACTGGTCACAAAGAAATTCAGTTTGTGAAAAATAGCGGCTGGTTAATTATTTTAGGGCATCATGCCTCTCTTCCAAAAAATTCCTTTTGATCAAATTAAATTCCTGTAATTTTAAAGAAAGTTTTCACTGCAAGGAAGTTTTCATACCTCCCATTCTTGCCTTACGCGAGTCATTAATTTGATATTTTTTTGAGATATTTAGAAATGTAGAGTATCATTCGAGCCGAAATCCTCAAAGCGGTCCCTCGTTAAAACTTTACTTTCATGCCTGGAACCTGTCTTTCCGGCACATCTTTCCCACAAAGCTCTGGAGATATCGGCACTCGCCAGGAGGCACGATCCCAAGATTAAAATTTCGAACCACGATCGGAACACGCTAAACTACCCATTTTCTCCATAAATTTAACGATTCAATAATCCCAATTCTCATTGTCTTACAGCCTCGATCAGCCGCACATATCCCCCACCCCTCGTAATCCCCTCTCTTCCTTTTTTCTAATCCACTCCTCTTCGATTCCAATTCCTCCGGACGATTGTCTCACGCCGCCGCGAGATATCGGCCGGGGGAGGGGTCGAGAAGTCGCGGGGGGGAAAGGGAAGCTTTATTTCCGAGAACCCGGGGCGTGCAAGTAGGATGCGCGCTGGCAATTATTAACGGAGCAAGAAAATAAAAACGATGTCCATTAAAACGCCGCTCCTCACACCACGCGCCTTCCATCAACAACCCATTTTTTCGCTCGCGAGTCGCCCCGTGGAACGAGGGAGTGGACTGTTTTAATTTACACTCCTCTCTCTCCGCCCCTCTCCTATCTCCACTTTTTAATTTCTTGTTTCTCTCCCCCGCCCCCACTCCGCCCCCCCGTTCACTACCTTACGCTACCCGCTACTACCGCCAACCCTTTCCCGATATTTTGTATTCCCTCATCGCGGGTCCTCCCATCGTGTAGCACTCGCGTGCTCCGCGGTCTCTCTCCGCCGCGGCGGCGCGCCGTCCCTCGCGTCCCACAACCGTCCGTCCTCCGCCCACCCCCGCTTCCGCCCACCGTGCCCCCGCAACAACCCTCTCGCGGAAAAATCCCGCCCCCTTTTTCGTCGATCCGGGTTCAAACCCCGCCCCGGTACCCCCCACCACGGGGCCCTCGCGGGGCGGGCCGGGAAAAAATATTACGGGTTTAAAAGCGGGAACGAAAAGGGAAATAATAAACACCTGGCCCGTCGCGCTGTGCGTTTTTTTTCGCGATGGGTGGAGCCCCGCGGACGAGAGGGGGGCGATTCCAGGGCGGGGCCCGGGGCGAGGGGCGGCGGAGAAAAAAAACACCATCGAAAAGTTTCGCGGATGCAGGGCCAATGGGGAGGGCCGCGGGAAGCGGAAGGGAGGGACTTGGGTCTCCACCCCAGAAATCCCGTCGCAGGCCCCGCCCTCGAATCCTTTCGCAGTCTGCGAACTCTCGCTCTTCGCCCCTTTGTGAGTGTCCGGGAGCCGGTCTCGAGGGCCACGCCCACTCCCATTCACGGCCGGATCGCCACCCGCCAAGTAGCGCTACCTCGCGGACACTACGGGAAAGAGGTCCCTTATCCCCCGCTGCACACACGAGCCTCGCGTGGAGTGGGCTCGCCGCCCCCATCGAGGCCCCATCCCACCGCGGCGGCGGGGGCCCGTTACGCCCCACACCCCGGCCCCGCTCATTCTCCGCTCTTTCCATCTCGGGGTACACGTGTTGCCCTTACATGTGCCGGCTTTCCTCTCGTACGCTCCTCTCTTTTTCGCGTTTTTTCTCCCTAAAATTTTTACTCTCGGCCCCCACTCCGGGCCCGCTGCCCCCACCCCGTATTTTTCTTAGTCCCTCCCTATATCTTTTATTTATTGCGCTCAAATTACATCGGGCAATGGCGGACGCTTTCCACCATTCGTGTAAAACGGGGGAACGCCCTCGAGTAATGAAGGTGCGCCCCCCTCCGTCTCGGGGCCCATCACTCAGTCTCGCAGCCTCTCTCATCCTCCGAAAAAAAATGCTTTCTCTCGTCTGCCCCGCTTTCTCTCATTCTATCTCCATTTGCCCCTCTCTCCCCGTGTAACGTGCGCGTACTACATTCAGCTTCTCGGCCCCCCTCCCCTTTCCCTACGCAAAAGTCTTTCTCGTAACGTAGCACGCTCTCTCTCTCTCTCTTTGGACTCCCTTTGATTTCCTATCCCTGCCTCTCTTTTCGCTTTCTCGCTTCATTGGTTCCTTAGGTGTTTTGGTCTGGACGCGGATAAATATATAAATAAGGGAGCCTCTTTTCCCGCGCGACTCTGTTTGTAAACAGCCGCATATATTTATGTAGTATATACGCGCGCGCGTGATGATTTTATGGGCGCTTCTCAGGATCGGGAGAGTGAAATTTTTTCGAAGAAGTTCCGGTTTTAGTTAATTGCTTCGGAATCTCGCGGAGCGATCCCATAGTTATATTTATAAAATATTTGTCGCTGGGGCTCGAATTGCGGAATTACTTACGGAAAATATCTCCATTTGGAATATAGTATCGGAACTCACTCGTGTATTGAATCGTGAGAATTGATAACATACTTTTATACATACGTACCATTATAAAATCACACATTTGGATGATGAGTACCTTTGCGCGCCAAGTGGATTAATTCAGGAATTTATGAAAAATATTCCGAGGGAGTCGAAGTGTCCGTAGGTTTCAATGCTATTTTTTTGGATCCAATGACTTTTCTCCAACTTCGAAATTTTCATTCGCGATTAGTTTTAAAACATATACGTAAAGTTTTAAATTTAAATTTATTTTTCCACAATGGTGGATTTGTACTATAGTGTAGTAATAGAGTTTATGTCTTGGACTCTCCGCGATTTTTCCTTTATTCAGGTATCTCTTTATTTCTTAGAAAAAGAAAAATAAATAAATACCGATACTTACTTAAGATTGGAGAATTTAGAAGATTATTCAATTTGATATGAAATGAATTGTATATGACATGCATCTAATTGAGAGTTGTTGTTTTCAAATGAGATTAAATTGTCCATATTTTTTCTTACCCCTAATATACTTAAAACCTTGAAAATATGCAGCCCGCACTACTAGAAAATCAAAATATATCAACCGATTTTTAACTCATTTATTTATAAATTTTACAACGTCGCTTGGACACATTAACCAACTGATGGTGTAATGTGTGTTATATGTAATGTGTGTTATATGTAATGTGTGTTATATGTAATGTGTGTACATATGTAACTGGCACCGACATAACAATAGTATTAATGTACCCCTAAAATTAATATCTTAAAACTAGATTTTAAAAATAGATTTTATCTATTTTTTCTGTGGGTTTTGTACTTTATATATATATATATATATATATATATATATATATATATATATATATATATATATATATAGTAGCAGAATTTCGATATGCAGCTTATATATAAGAAATATGAAAAAAATAAATACATATACATATAATAAAATATAAACAGGTATTTGATGTATAATTCATAAACCTACCTAGCATGATTTTCTTCAGATGGGAAAAATTCTTAACGAAAAAAACACCAATTCTTTCTGTTCAGAATAAGGCAAGCCTCTAATGCATAGTCACAATCCGAACATTTCAGCAGATAGATTTTTCTGAATGGCAACATAGTGTCAAATACATCAATCCGAATCTTTTTTACGACAGGACACGAGGAAATGAGGTCCTGCGGTCTCTCCAAAACGGTGGGGAGGAATTGTAATTTTTCCCGCTACTCATATTTAGAAATAAAATATCGTTCTTCATAAATATTATCTGTCAGACGCTCCAGCGGAAGCAAACAAGCCTACATAAACATATTCTGGTCCACCCGCCAACGTAGGCGTCCGACTGCTGAAAGTAGGGTTAGCTAGTTTTTCCGGGATGTTTGGTAGGAAGAGATGTTAATGGGAGGGTATGGGGGACATACTGTAGAGATTCAAGCACTTGAGGAGGCCCTCGAAGTGTTTAGAATCAATACGTACATTCTAATACTGCTGCCAAACATTTACTTTCCATAACCTTCAACAAACTGTTCCTCAAACCCTGTCTAGGTTCCCCCATTTGAGTTTTTAGACCGAGAAATAGATACACACTGAATATTTTTCCATGTATGTGATAAAAGCTATTCTATGTAAAAGCCAACAAAACTTCCGAAAACTTTTTTTCATAACTCACGGCGCTCCCCGGAAAAATATTTTGTCGGATGTGTTTTCACGGGAATAACAGAATCAAATTTATTAAATTAATGCAACTGAGAGCGAGTAATATATGAATATACGTCTATATTTAATGCTCCTTTAAATTTATGGAGGCTGTTGAAATTCATCACGGTTCGTTCGAGCAAAGAATCCATCCACGTCGCCGGTAATTTGTAATTTAATTGTCATCCTGCGTGAGAGAAATAGCCGAGTAAACGGTCGTAAATCCGACAGTGCTCTAGAACAAGAATGGACCCAACGAATGGTTAATAATGGAAATTTTACTGCATGTTGCGTAGCTAAGTATCCGTGGCGTCGAGTTTACGATTCAGGTTTCCAGTTATTTTTGTGATTCCTTCATACAATAATCAAAGTCCCTTCAATCATGATGACAGTTATAGTCGACAGATATTCACTGACTGATTAACGATATAAATGTCATTATATTGTAAACAGCCTTTATTAGCTTCTGTTAAATATCCCGGAAATAAAAAACTGTTTTGCAAGAATGAACTTGTGCTCTCGATTAATCCATATTCTGATTAATTTTTCAAAAGCAAAGGTCTCATAAGGTGTCGTTTATGATATTTGCGGGTTTCATTTATATTGCTAATTTCTCATAAATTAACGCACATTTTAAAAATTGTCAACAAATTTTCTTTTCACGGCATTTGAAACTATGTATTGAACTGATTTTTTTGAACTGCTACAAGAAAAATTATTTGAAGGAAAGTGAACCTGATATGAATAAATTAAAGCCATGTTTGATTTCCTCAATTCCTCTCTATTCCATGTAATTCAATTGAATCTTCTTCAAAATAGTAGCACTGTTTTGAGAGGGTTGAGATATCGTGTTTGTACTATCTAAAATCTATGGCCAGTTTGGAGGCATTATTATATTTACCTTATCTGTTTTCAAAGTCAGAATCCCAAGGGCTGTTTGGTCCTTCACTCCCTGTACTATCAGTAAATGGATTAATTCTCCTCAAGATGAGGACAAAGGTAAGCCCTGCTTTCCTCACTGAACCAGAATAAAACAAGTGGAACAAATCCATGTATGTGCAGTAAAATGACACTCTGAATAGCATAATTAGTAGCATTTAACAAGGAATCACGAAGAAGGTCATTATTCACATCACTCATACCTATGTGGCGAATTATTACATTCATGAACAAAAATGGCTCAAAAGTAAAAGAAAGATACATATTCCAGTATACAAAAAGACAAATGATATTTACATTAAGGAAGGGAAAATTAATTCATATGCGATACTAAACGTTTTTGTCCCAGTATGAATATACAAACTAAAGGAAGTATAAAATTTTACATCATCAATGAATTCTAGGGAAGTAGAGTGCCTTGGGTCTAGAGTGTGAGGACATCCTGTGATACTAATGACTGCATTTATTGTTCAGCTCCTCATCCACGGTGAAGGTTTAAATTTTTTATTTGCTTTATGGATAAAGGCGGACCATGTTATAGGAGTAGACATGCGAACGTCTACCATGTCTTCTTCAAAAGCCTATCCAGGACTTCCCTGTTATGCCAGGACGGTCAAAATCAGAGGGGCATTCTACAAGACAGTGGAATTTATGATGCTTTGTCACGGACCGTTCTTGCGTTGTAAGGCTGAAGCCGCGTTCGGGTTGATGGTCTGCATTTCTCGTAAGCCCATGTTTGGATCGGACCTCGTTGACATTTACATCTTCAATTTTTTTCCGGGGACCATCCTGTTTTGAGGAATTTTCTCTTGTTTTCGTTCAGGGAATCCGATCTTTGTTGGTAAGCAGGAAGTGTACGGGGCAGGATCTGAGTCGTTGGAGCTGATGGCTCGTGTTATCAGTTCCATTGTTCTTCAAACGTCCATACAGACAGATGAGCAGTATTCTGCCAAAGAAGGGTCCAGAAACAACTTTTGCTATTGCATGATGAATTCTTAGCCTTCCAACACAAAGAGTCTCAAAACTAAGCCCCTTAAAAACACCAAGGGTCGCATTGCCTACATTGAATAATACTGCTATATTTTTCAGTTTACCAGGCATTGACTGAACAAATTTATCTTGCAAAAGTAAACTATAACTAAGAGTTAATTTTGTATTACGCTAACAGAAAGATTTTGCTTTATTATACATTTCGCTAGGTTGGCAAAGGTAATGTTTGCTTTAACAAAAGCGGCTTAAAATTAAAGCCAGGAATGATGAGTATTTTGTTAAAATATCATAGTTTACTTCCATGGATATGCATCTTTTTTCCCAACCACTTCATTTCAGCAAAAATTCTTGTTATTTGTTTCTGATCTTTAGGAAAGGCTTAAGATGACATAATTATCCGCTAAGATTCGTATTTTAATTTTTTCGAAACATTAAAAATTCTACTTCTATTTATTTTACAAGATTTATTATGCTAAATTTTTTGCTAACTTATTTTGGTGGGTGTTGTACTTTTCATTATTCTTTTCCTACTAGAGTGAAATATATCTCCCATTTAAAGATTAAATGGAAGATGTGTGTGTATTTTATTGTATTTATATTTGCCTTATTCATATTTTCATTCATTCATTCATGGTTCTGATATTATCAAACAGACTGAGGTATACATTACACCGAATAATTGAATTCATTTTGTTCTCTCCTTATTGAATATTACTGAAATTATTATCCAGACAATCACTTGTATAACAGTGCTGCACTTAATTGAACTTTTCCACCTATAATACTCTGAATCAATAGGGAAAGCAAGGGAGGCAAAACTTTGATCCTAATTTTTGCTTGTAATTTCACTTCTGGGCATTTAGTTGCTAATGGCGGAGGGGTTGAGGTTCAAAGCGTCTCTTTGGGGTAATACATAAAAAATTCTGAAAAATCATTCGTAGCATGAATGACCTCCTGAACCTTTCTTCAAAATGTAATCTAGTGATATTTTTTTGGGGAAACCCATCCTAACCTATAGTGAAGTTCATGAGAAATTTTTTATTATACTGAGAGAGGAGTAGGGTATTCATTCTTCAATCAATTACTTCACTATTGGCTTTTGGAAAATTCTATTAAAATTTCCACAAAATCCAAGAAAATATTATTTTTAATAAGAAAGGCTATAAAAATACTTTATCTGACAGACTATGAGTAAAATTTACGTCAAAGACTTTGGAGATACATAAGACAATGTTGTAAGGAAATAAGATTGGAACAATGTCAATGACCGGCTGTTAATGAATTAGAGGTTTAAAAATCTGTAATGACCGTCTTTGTCTGCGCTCCGCAGTTCGGTGCCGCCAGATATCGGAAAGAACAGAAAAGCCCGAATTACTGACTTTCTAAGAAACGCCCAATTTAAATACAGTTGAATAGCTATGCTATCATCTTCAGGGGTAGAAGGAGATTTTTAAACCTCTAATAGTAGATAATATAACTGCATTTTATACTAGAATTCTCTGTCCATTAATGCTGATTAATTAATTCGGATGATTAATTCATCCGTAAAAACTTTTGAGGAAAGAAAACGTCGATATTTACTTACTTTACCCATACTTTATGCCTTGAAAATTTTAAAAATACCTACTAAACGCGCTAGCAGAGATGTTCCATTAGTTGGTCTGTCTTTTCAAACTGTCCAAAGATAAATGGATATTTTTTTAATATTTAGTAATACATTTATTGTATAAAAATAATCAGAGGAATTCACAAATAAAACATGATACAGATCTAAAAAAATGAAAAGAAAAACAAGAATTACAAAATAAAACAATAAAAATCCAGTACCGGAACTGCCGATAAATGGATTAAAAAACAAAATAATACAAAGCTTTGAAACATTCGGGTCCCCCTGAGCTAATTCTAGCTCATCACGTGCTAGAGAAGTCAACAGAGAAGACTCATTAGAGAAATCAATAGTTTGTGAATTATTTATCAAAAGCATTTGCAATAAACAATTTTGGTGTATGCCCCAAGCATGATATAATATATTTCGCATTTAGAATATCGCATTTGAGATAATTATTTAAACAGGGATAACTGATAACAATGAAGACTTTACACCATAGTTTTTCCATCCTAATAGATAATATATACATACTAATAATTAGTGATAGATATACCCTCTACATTGAATTTGTCCTACAAATGTTTTATCTTTAACTTCACTTTCAAGGCCAGTATTATCTTGAGCTATTGTTTTTAAACCAATGCGTTCAGAGGCTCAAAGCGTTGAGATAAGTCTGAGATCCCCATCAAGATTTTCAGTGTAATAATTATCCATCATAATACGAATAACTTAGACCATGGAAGATCATTCACTTCACTATCGCAAACATAAATTAAATTATAAGTTGATTAGTGCCTTTGAGTATTGGAAAAGCTGGATAAATTCATTTATTCTATATCACATGTAATTGGACACAAAAACCGGTTTGTGATAAATATGTTATTATTCTTATAAACTTGAAATTATATAGGGAAAAAAATTACGTATTGTAATCGATAATCCGATTACCGGTCGCGGTGGCGGAGTGATTAGCGCTCTAGCTCCAGGGTTCCTGGTTCGAGTCCCAGGTAGTCAGATTTTTCTGTTATGGATTGGGTGTGTGTGTTCGTTCATTGTTATTGTTTACGTCTCTCACTAACCGTCTTCTCACTGTAATCATCTTATAGATGGATGTTTTTAGGTACTTTGGAAAATAAAACATAATGAAATGATCGTTTAGAATTCATAAAAATATGAGGTTCATATTTGAAATAAAAAATAAATACCCGTGAGCATGCCGTGGCTAGAAGAAAAAATCGAAAAATGTCCAATGCACTGTTTTATTGGGTCTCCACATATGTTTTCGTCCCTCAGCTGGCAGCTCATGAGTCCAATTATATAATCCCGTCACTGTTCGTCAATTTTTTCTGTGGTACACATTTTCAAAGCGCTAATTCTTACTCGACTTTCGCGCCGATTCAGAGACTCCCTAAGATTTAAATCTTCGTCTTTAGGAAGAAATCGTTTCCCACAAAAAAATTCCGCGACAAATAGGATATACATTCCGTGGACGCGAAACAAAACTATGGATTCCTCTACTGACTACGGTCCCTCTCAGTAAGTGCTGTTACTTCGTCAAAATATGTCAATTAATGCCGCCGCCGATCATCAGGTTCCATTAACTCGACCCGTATATCACCCGCGTCCCTCGCACGATAAAAGGTTTTTCCTTCTTCCTCCCTTTTTTATTAGCCATTCCGATTTTTTCGTTACGAATGGGCATCCTATACCACCACTCGTCAGCTCCGTTCCCTCCCGAAGTTTCACGCAGTAGATCAAAGCGGAGGAATATTGTGCATAAGTTCACTCACGGTCACTTTTTCGGGATTCCTGAATAATTTAGGGCCCTCTTTTGCGCGGCTAACAAAGAGGTGACATATTTGAAAGTATTGGATTATTTAGTGCGCCGTGCGGTGTATTTTTTGGCGCGGCGATCGACAGTCCGTGTCTTAATGTATTTATCCTTTTCGATTGATGTGTTCGAAGCAGCCGGAGTGCCGCCCATATACGTGTTTCCTTGTGTCTTTTGAATTTATACATGTTTTTGTAATTGGGAATATAGTGGTAGTATTGCGTGGTTTTCGCATAACGAGGAAACGAAGCGGGAACGGGTTTAGTTCGGTTGCGTGGAATTCCGTAAATATAAATGTATTGGCATTTTAAGCGGTATTGTAATATTGGAGTACGCACTTTCGTAAAAGACGTGGAAAAGCACTTAAGAAACTCAGATTCGTTAAAAGAATAGCCGGTAGGAGCGAAGAAAAAGTTCGCGAGCGATGTTACTTAGCGTTAGGAAGGCCTCACCTTGAGTATGCATGTAGTGTATGGGACCCCACCTAGAAATGTCTTATTCGGGATTTAGAAAAAGTACAGCGAAAGGCGATGCAATTTATTAAGAATTACTACGATGAAACAGCGAGTGATACTCATATAATACAGGACGCGGGATGGGAATCATTAGAAAATAGAAGACTAAGTCAAAGGATAAATCTACGATATAAGTTCAGAGAAATTACGGTCTCAGGTGATGTAACCGATAGAATGCGACCCCCCTGTTATATGGGCCGTTTTGACACTGCGGGGAAGATTAGGGAAATAAATACTAGAACGAATCGTTTCAAAAAATCATTTTTTCCGCGAACAATACGCGAAAGTAATCGATTAGGAAAATGAAGGCAAGGTGTTTGCACCCCCTGCCACACGTCGAAGGCGGCTTGCAGGGTTCTTACATAGACAATATTTTTATAAGCGCCTCGACAGCTCAATATCGCATACATTTTCACCGCAGTCGAATCCGGGCCCGCTATTACCTAAGGCGAACGTGCTACCCACTTGGTTATCTGGGAGCAAAATATGGAATTAATCCTCGGCTATTTACAGGGACCTTTGGATGGGCCCCGAAATCAACGATCCCCCCCAAATACAGGGTAAAAAAGCTGTGCCAATGAGGGACCTCCAGATTTTTTATTTCGCGGCAAGCTTACAGTTAGTGTTCTCTGACCTATTATTTCGTATTTTCCTCTTAGTATTCTTTCTGTCGTTTTTAAATGAAACTATTTTTCGTCGGTATCAGTCCGGCTGTAATCTTAATTTTGAAATCCTTATTCCTTAAAAATGTTTTAGCTCTCAGTTGTACCATTCCCGTAGACCATAGGTTCCCAAAGTGGTCCATGTTAGGGAGAAAATGCGGTGGTCCAAGAATTTTTCAGTTTTTGAGCATTCAGAGTTTTTGGAGGACAAAGATCCCATTTAAAAGATAATATAATCAAATGGAAACGAGATATGGATTTTTGACAAGAAAATTGAATATTAGCTTAGAATATTAGTCCAAGGAAAATTAGTCCAAGGAATGGGGTCCACGGGAAAAAATTTTGGGAATCTATGCAATTAAAGGATGAATCTGGATTAACAAAAGACGAAGTAAGTATCGATGCTAAACTTGAATTTTAAACCATGAAATTATTTTTTTATTATCTGATTAAACCAACTCCTCAGCTGAGAACTCGGAAGATTTTATCATTAAACATGCATCGTAAAAATTAAAAAAAAATCGTCAATAACTCTTCCAAAACTCACTAACAACGGATTTGTGGTCAAAGTACTCCCCATTTCGTAGATACGCAATGCATGAGAAACTATCATTATTTTCGCAAAAATCGAATTTTCTTCGAAGTCGCGAAAAATACTAATTTTCAACAACAAAGTTTTTCGTGGAGCGAAATATATCATTCCGGCGATAAATCTCGGCCACGTTCTCCTAAACACGGCGACGACGCGAAGTTTAATCCGACTTCGATATAAAAGGATTCCGCGATCGGAAAAGACAGCAAATCACCGCCGCGCTAATACGTCAGTCTTTATTTTATTACCGGCGCGCTTTTCTTCGAGCCAACTTTATCAAATAAAGCGCTGCGAAGGACATTCATTTCTCTCGGTCGATAATTTGTCGCGTCGACAAAAACAAAAGAAAAAAGTCCTCCGCGCCGATGCATATCCGTCACTTCTCATAAAATTTCCAAATCTAAGAACCGCCGGCGAAAGGAAACCCCAGCAGTGACAATCCTCGTCGTCTCGACCGGCCCCGTCATATTTTCCCCTTATCGTAAAAGCGTAAAACACTTCACCTCGCCAAAGTTCCTCCCTCCACGCGCGTCACCCTTCGTTTGCGTTTCGATTTTTCGAAACTCTTCATAATTCCGCGTTCAAGCCTTCTCTATAAAACGACCACGACCTCCCCCTCCCTCCTTTTTGGCACCGCCGCTGCATTCCTGGCTCGCGCACACACGCACGCGAGCTTCCCCGACCAATTAATTTTTATTCCGCGCTCCCGATCCGAAATATTGCGGCCGGCCGCCATGTTCCGCCCGGTCCCATCGCCGTAAATCAGGCATTGTCCGACGGGACCCCTAAGTTTTTGGCAATCGCCCGTAATGGCCCCTGGCTTCCCTATTTCGGCGTCTCCGCTCGACGTGGACGCGTATTTGAGTGCGGAATCCTCTCTCTCTACTTTTCACGACGAAAAAAAGTCGTTTAATAAAATATGTCCTGGGAGCTATAAACTCGAAACTCGCGGGCGGAGTGTCGTCGGCGATATACTTGGGGTCATTATTGGCGCGGCTTTAGAATAACAAAGCGGCGGAGAAACAATCGTAGCGTATTTTTTTTCTCGCCGAGACTTTCCTCTTCCGCGGAAGGAGGCTAGTGCGCATGCGCGGGACGTAAAGGCGAGTACGCGGAGTTTTATTTTTGTTTCCCTCGGATGGGAGTCGCCTTCTTGGTCAACCGGAGTTTACTCGGAGGAAAGGTGCGGGAAGGGCGCTCTGAAAGCTCCGCGCCGCACCTTTTACGCCGGGAGGGTAAGAAGCGGCACATGAATACACTAATGCACGCACACAGTCACCTTTTAGTGAAAAGTCCCGTGGTTTCATGCCCAGCCCCCCCAAGCGAACCTTTTTCCCTTGTCTCGTCCGGAAAAGGATTCTTTTACGCTCGGGATTTTCCTTCCGTTCGTCCGCGGGAAAAACTTTGAAGGGCGGAAGCTGAATAAGAAGGTACGGGTTGGAGGAATCTCTTAAGGCAACATAACCGCAGCAATAACTCTCGTTTAGCTGTCAAAAGAGGACGATCCTATGATGATGGAAATTTTCAGGGGTCTATACCATCTCTTTCTTTATTTTAGAAAAGAAAATTGTCCGGGAATGACCTTTCAAAAATGTTTTCGGGTCGTATATGTGATATCACCACACTCGAAATATTACGTAATCAATATGGTATCGTGGTAGTCCTCTATTATAAAGAATTAAGCACTTAAACCTCTACCACACATTGATTTATTCTAAGGAGGATTGACCGAAAGGATCGAAACCATGGTCGTGGAAAAATATACAGTGTGGTAAAGGTTTTGGCTCTTTACTATTTATGATTACATATTCTTCAAGTTTGTAACAACCTCCCGGAGAAAGCGTCAACTTTTATGAATAAAATCACTTCATCCATCAAAATCTTTTCGTAAATAAAACGGAAGAGCCAAAATAACATTCTAAGTGCAGGATTCTGACGATTAAAGGACTAAATTTCCTAATGGCTGACAAAAGGGGGACGGGCAAATGATTTGGAGAATTCCATCGTCACTTACAGCGCATACATGGTATACATTTTGGCCTTGTGAAGGTTGTCAACAAGATTGAACAAGGGCTTCATGGAAATGTGATTTGACTGAACAACTTTGGAGTAGCTTTTCAACTTCAAATATGTAAATCGTTCTTTTTTTCGCCTTTGATGTTTCAAAAAACTTTGCGCTCAACTTAAAATATGCGAAATCAAAAGTTTAATAAATATCGCCGTATTCATGTCTTCCGTACCAATACCTTTTAGCATAGTTTGCTTTCTTCGAGTGAAACCGGTTTCTTTGTTTTCCTTGGGAGATATTATGGGAAAAGCTACAAATATATTGAATGTAGTCCTAATAAACAATGAAAGGTTCACGATTGTGTATTATTTTTCGTATTTTCGGTTTCTATAATATAGAGATTTTTGTTGAAAATTTCTTAAAATTTGTAAAATATTCTTTTTTCCTCAAAACAAATTTGTAAAATATTGTTCTCCCATATGAATGGGAATAGGAGTAGGTAATACGTGTGGATATAAGCGAATCTAATCTATGGAAACCTTTATTGCTTGGGAAAGAATATTTCCAGTTTTCATTTGTCTTACATTGTCTTTCCGAATTAAATTTTGGCATTGGCATAAAGGCATTGTCGATCGGAAATAAATTTGAGATGATCGGATGGGTATAAAAAACCTGAAAGGCCTATTTCGGGTGCTTCCTTTGAATATAAACAGCTGTTAGCTTTTGTTCCTCAAACTAGACACTTCCATCTGAGACTAGCCTTTCTTTGCAGAATTGTAAAGTCACCCATGCGAAATAAAATGACCACTGTATATTATAGGACTGAAATACATTTCTATCTATTTGTATGTAGTTTTTGTACAAGTTTTGCAGTAAAGAATCTTTTTTAATATGAAATTCCGCCAAGCATCGCCAATTATTATTATACTGTATCAACTTCGAGTATTTTGCTGCTACAAAGTTATGCTCATTAAATATTTTTTAGCTTCCCTCATTTAAATATCCTTTGAAGAATCTGATACCTTTGGCATAATCGGATACTGTATTTATCTGTTCCAATTTTTTTTGTGACGTGGTTTTTCCCACCAAGACATTTCTGGAGGAATATTAGAAAACTTCCTGAAAGAGTTTTCTTTCCTGCTTTGGTGATTTTCTCACCGATATCACCTTTCCTAAGATACGTCGCCCTGTCCTTCACATCTTTTCTAGTCTAGTAATCCCTTTTGCCCTTCTCTTTCTTTGGGAAGACCCATCTCTCCGGAAAAGTTAGGATGATCAACAAAAGAACCTCTTTTCTTTCCAACACCTTGATCTTATCCTACTCCGAATGCCGACAAAAAATTTAGAAGGGTTTCGAAAGGTTCACATATTTAATATTTATCGAATTATTGTGGAAATCTGATATCTATTAACTGGATAAAGCAAAGTGTATGAAAATCCTGTTGTCAAGAAAATAAACTTTTGAATTATTCAATCCATTAACTTGAACAATTCAAAAGACAATATTCTTCGAAGACTGCCATGAATAATGCACCGTAAAATGTTGGAATAGTAATTGATGACGTCTACATTTCCAGCGAAATCTTATCAGACAAGAAGGAGAATCAATTTCAATCAAATTTTCTTTTCTTTTCGTTTACGCTAGTGGGCATTATTTTGTATTGTAATCAGTCGAAGATTCTTTTCTCAGCCCGGTTGTCTACATTCCATCATAAAATGAGTTTGTAGATATACCTATATTTTTTTAAGTTTAAGTATGGAGTTTTAATTGGTTAAGGTATGATGATAACAATGGGTTTGAAGAGTTTAAAAATGTTCTGACGTAATAGAACGTAGATAAAAAATTGTTACCCTCGTCCATAATGTTTTGCAATATAAAATAATAATTTTAAGAGATCGTCATTGTAGGAAATTCCTGCTTTTCTCATTATGAGCTCAGTCACTCTCCCTTTGCCAATAGCTGATGTTGTAGAAAGGATGCTGATGTATGTCGAAGTAGATTACATTTAATGTCCAAAGGGGAAAAGGGAAGATTTAGATGCCTTTGATAAATTACCGATACCTTTGCGAATGATAGCTGCTCAGAAGGTGGGGAAATTTTATTGCGGCCACACTAATTGCAATTATACCCAATAAATATTTATTTATTGATTTTAGGTTAGTAAGTTTGTTTTGTTCCTTATTGAGATCTTTGGAAGAAAATTATTATTATGCTCTGGTTAATAGATTAGCGGAGAGAAAGCGATTGAAGTTGAATCTCGGAATTCATGCAAAAATTTTACATTAAGTTGCATCGGAATGAAAGAAATATTTGGAATTTATTTTTTGAATCAACTCTCAAACCGCTGTGTTTGCTCTCTTTAGTGTTACAGTGTTATATTAAATATAATAGGAAGTTTTTTCAAAAATATTTTTTATTTGCTATGTATATATGTGTACATACTTATATACTATACTACCTCTTCTTCTTATTACACACCTCTTAGTGTGTAATATCACGAAAAATATAATTCATCTTGGCAGTGTAATGCCTCCTGAAAGTCTCTAACACCTTCTTCTTGACTTCTTAAAGGTCTTTTCTGTACATAACCGAAAAAATCGTGCATTATGTAATTCACTTAACAGTCTTTCTCCAAATACTTCACTCAGCAACCCATCCCAACTCAATATCCGATGCGCACTTCATTTACCCGTTCTATGTCTTCAATCTAAACTATTTTTCTCTCATCAAATATAACATTTCCTTGTTATCGACCTCGCTTAATGTTTCCAGTCTGCAGCGAACGCCTATCTCGATTATTTTCAATTTTTTAATATCTTTATTATTTAGGATACCAATTTTAAACCTATGTAATCTATTCTAATTATAAGCTTGTAATTCCATTTTCCTCTCTTGGGCACCTGTTTTTGATGTGATTATGACAGATTACACTCCTACTGGAAATCCAGTACATTTTCTGTTATAATATCCGCTTAAATTATTAGTTTTACACTTTAGAATATTTAATATAAAGAATTTACAAATATTCAGCTCATGCGGCTCCTACTTTCATTCTATCTCTTTTAGGTAATAGTTTATAATCCCATCGAAGTATACAGATTGTAAAATTGTATACACTTAGGAGTTACAACGCTGAATTTTTCCCGATGAAAGAACTTGGACTTGTTTTTGCTTACCTGGGCGGTGTGTTGAGGGTCTGCCCCGTTTGATAGGTTAAGACTGGGGTGTGAACTCAACACTGCTTGCGGACCATTTATATCAAGATAAATCACACCGGACCGCATTTTATGTTACTAAATCTACTTTTCAATTTAAATTTTTTTCACATTGAATGAATGTTAGATAAATGTAATTTTTTTAAATTTAACAATGGAATTTGTTTCTTTGTTCAATTCTCAAGATATAAAAATAAAGAAAAATGTGACAAATTTTGAATCAACAGGAAACATACGAAGATAGTAGGAAATGCGAAAATAATTGATGATGTAGTTATATTGAGTTAGTTCATTGATTGACAAAAAGTAAAGTTTGCGATATTTACAACTAAATTTTTAATAATTACAAATATTGTTTTTTATACATTCTTGCCGGAAACTTTCTTCCTCTTATCTTTTCATGATTTGGAGGTAATAATCATGAACATATTTTGCGGCAAAGATTTTCATCTGTTAGTCTTGACTTTGAGCCGTTTCGTAAAGTTTCATCCGAGAAAATGATTCAGAGCTTTCTGAGATTCAGAATTTTTTGCTGAGGTATGTGACTTCGTAGTAACGTAGAAATTGTGTGGCGAATTTTTAATATCCAGATATTTACTCTTCAAAAGAAAATGAATGAAAATAGAGGATGAAGCCGAAAAGGTGATTCCTATGTGTTATTGTATGAAAATGACACTCGTCCTGACATCATAGTCTATCTAGAGAAGTTAGAGGGCCGCCAGTTTGACACTCCTGTGGAGAAACTCTTGAGGACAAAGCCAACCTCGTAATTTTTTTACATTAATTGGCAATTGCATAAGGAGACGAGGAAATAAATCGGGCGAAAATTTTCTTCCCGTCCGTAACCATCCTTCCCAATTTCCAAAGCCAACCATTTCGATGAAATGATCGATATGATTTGATATTCAAAGCTCTGGACCAACCGGACTTCCTCCTCCAAATTTCGCAATTTTATCGGAATTCCACCGGTGCAACTTATCGAACCCGTTACGGGATTAATTTCAAGTGCCCGCGAGAAAAAAAGAAGATCGCGGATGTGGAGGGGGTGGGGGGGGGAGAAAATTATCATTATTTTCACCCCGAGCAGCGAACCGTTTGAAAAGTTTTAAGAAGTCGGGGGTAGTGGATGGGAGGAAACTCTCCCGGAGAAAAAAAAAATCATCCGGTATGTGGGTGTTCCTCTTTCCCCCGAATTTCTTTTAATACGAATATATTCGGGAGATGGCAGGAACTGATTCGGAGAGGAAGAGGAAATATATAATTCCGATTGGGTTAAAGGAATTTTCGTCTCTCTCTCCCTTTCAATCGCTTAGAAGGATTTATTGCGGCTTACGGAGAGAGAACGGATGGTAGCAGTCGCTTCATTGGCTCCTCAATCCGCATTTTTTGTCGGCGGGGGCGGCGGAAGGACCCGCTGGAGGCCTCCCTCCCCGGGGCCCTTTTCCCATAGATGGGCGGAAAGGGTTGTCCGATCTGGAAATGCGATCCGGAGGGCCGCGGTGGCGCAAGACGACGCTGAAAGGGCTCCTTCCCCCGAAAATGAAGGCAACTTCTTTTTCATTCCGTCTTATTCTGGGCTCCTCCTTCCGGTGCCTTTCCACTTTTGGGTCTTCATTTCGTGCGCCCGCAAGTATGCGGGATTACCCAAATATGATCCAACCCATGGAATCCATTCTTCCGTGCATTGTGGGGGGTTGGAGAAATGCGAGCGAATGGTTTTCTCGGATCTCTGCTCCCCTTCAACCCTTGAGCGTATCGTAAATCTCGTATACGTTAAACTTGTCTAAAATGTGTCATCTTCCGAATTTCGCTTGCTGACCTCCTTGGTGAAATTGTTAGAAAAGCCTTCAAAACCTCGAGGTTCCGTTCTCGAGTCTAGAGTATCCAAATATATTGGCTAGGACGTGTATATTTTAGGTCGTCATCCGTGTTGTACTATTTTTAAAAGGTAGTGAAAAGAATATTACTGGGGAAACGTGCATCCGTAAGAGAAGTACTAGTAATAATTGCTGCTCCATTGCTTTAGATAAAGTAGACACCATCATTGACTATGTTAAAGATGGAATGTTTAAAAGAATGTGAAATAAATACATAAAAATAACTAAAAAATACTGTCAGGCGCAGCTAGGCAATCCTTGAAGACCAAAGATTAGAAGCTAGTCTGCGATTGTTTTATACATTCAGGGAAAGTAAACTTGCGGAAGATACAACAGATATCATGCAACCCCCCTGTTGCTTCGGCCGAACCGATAATGAGCGAAAATTAAGGTAAATAGGTATACTAGGACAAGTAGCTTTAAAAATTAATTCTTTCTGCGAACGATACGCGACAATAACCGAGTAAAAAACTTGTTCCGACAAATGTTATTTACACCCCCTGCCACACCGCGGAAGGTGGCTTACAGGGAAATTGTAGGTGTAGATATAAGTATTAGTTATATAAGTATCAGTATTAGTTATTAACTAAGACTCGAGAAATGTTCATAAATAAAACAGCAATTGATTAGAAAGTTCAATTACATTCCACTTTATCAAATAAAAGGGCGAGCAATGTATACTTTGCTAAAGAGATATTCTCAGCTAGGAAAATTACGAAGTAACTATAATAAGTCGGAAATAGTCACCATTGCAATTTTTATTGTAAAATTTAAATTCAATTTTTATTTATTCATCAGCAGTTCTTGACTATGCCATGTTCTTGCTATGCCTTACTTCCATTCAATTACTGCCGAATTCGTGAATTTTTATTAATTAGGAACCTGTTTCTCCTAGGGAAAATTATCTAAATTTTAGATTGCATTCGTAAAGCTTTCAATTCGCTAACTGGTAGCGCGTTCGCCTCTGGTGGGAGGGGTCGCAGGTTCAGACCCCATGGTCACCCCAAGTCCCTGTGTGAGTTTGCGAGAGGAAAGACAGAAGATCGTAAGTGAACGTAATTCATCGCACAATATAATTATATGTCTGCCCCATGAGGAATTTGAATAGGGTTTAGGAGATATTTATTATATGTAACATAAGATTTATTTTCTTTATTTCGTGTCAATATTGGAAATTAGGATGGAAGGAAGGGATTGATAGTTAATGAGAGGCAGATACTGATTGGCATTAATGCTCGGCATTATCCATTATTGGAGTGATTGTTTGCGGACATGGTGCTTTGCAGAGCTTGGGTTATTAACCTCCTATCAACTAGCTAAATTAACATTTCATCCGAGAAATTAATTGTTTGCTGACGTCTTTGCCTTCGAAGTTGCGTAGAAATTGTGCATACAAATAAACAATTTGGATGAATATTAAATCCTCAAATAATTGATTTAGCATACATAACACTATGCAACATTTTTAAATTTATGGTTCGATGTTCTAAGATAGTATGATGATTTTAGAAGTATTTTTCATGCTGATTTCAAATCTGATTTTAGTTTTTCTGTATCACGCAAGGTTTTTATACAATTCAATATTGAAGTTTTAAAAAAGATTTAAATTTTGAACCAGGAAAATAATTATTTGAGTTTGATTTAAAAATGGTTTATTTTTAACTTTGTATAAAATTACAATCATCCAACGCAATACAGTAGAAAATAGTATATACTGACTTAAAAATGCTATAATTATTATGAAAACACAAGACAATTTAATTCCTCTTCTTCACTGATTTCACTGCTTCAACATCTTTCTGACGAGGGTTGAAACTTCTCTTCCTTGGTTGTCTCCCTTAAACAGTTCCGTCTCTTTTTAGCATAAAACAGTAGTCAGCCATCATATTTGTATTCCACCTTCCCTGGTATCTCTTTTCCATGTCCTTTATGTCCTGGCGGAAACGTTCTCCTGACATCGCCAAGGTTTGCAGGAAAAGTCAATATGTGAATGTAGAAAGTGAAGCTTGAGACTCATGTTACATCCTAATTCCTTGAAACTCTGCAACATTTTTTTAACCATGGTTTTGTACTTTGGGTGTTTATTGTTGCCAAAAAAGTCTGCCACTACCTCTTTAAATGAAGCCAAGGCCCTTTTTTCCACTGCATTCATTGTTCGTTCAAAAAAATTGTCTTTCATTAAATTTCCGATATGTGGTCCCACAAAGATCCCTTCTTTAAGTTTCTCATAAGATACTTTAGGATATCTTGTTACCAAGTACTGGAAGCAGTCACCTTCCTTTGGAAGAGCTTTAGTGAACTGTTTCATTAATCCGAGTTTTATGTGCAGAGGAGGTAATAGTATCTTGCTTCGTTGAACGAGAGGTACATCTATTATGTTCTGTGTACCGGGTTGGAGAGCTTTTCTTTCGGGCCAGTCTGTCTTCTTCCAATGCTTGTCTTTGGCTCGGCTGTCCCATTCACAAATGAAACACGGCATTTTTGTATAGCCAAATTGTTGACCAAGTAACATACTGACTACTTTTAAATCCCCTCAAATTGTCCAAGAATGTTTTACATAGTTCACGTATTTAAGCAGAGCTTTGAGATTTTCGTACGTCTCCTTGAGATGTGCTGAATGTGCAATGGTAATGAACCAAACAAATTTACAATATGTAAAAGTGCACCTTTGAGGCTACTTTTGGACGAATCTATGAATAACCTCCACTCACTTGGATTGTGATCGACATTAAAGAAATTCAATAAACCAGAGAGTCTTCCTCTTTAAAGAATTTTATTAATTCCTTTTCTCTGGTCCTATACCAAGAGAACGAAATTCCAGGTAGTAGAAGATTTTTTGCTTTCAATCTTGATCCAAGCAATTGGGCAGCATCTTTTGTAAGATTCAAGTCACGAGTTAAATCATTCATTTCATTTTGACTGAATAATTTTGGTGCAGAATCTTCTTCCGGCTTGTAATCATCAGCATCACAGCTTTCAATTTCTCAGTTGTTTTCCTGTGGCACATCTTCAAGAACGTTCGGTGGAACTGGGATAGGGAGAGATTCACAATACGTAACTGGTCGTATGGCCGAAGGAATGTTCGGATATTGTATATCCTTCTTACTTTTTGCGTTATGACCTTGAACGTTAACCATACAAAAATAACAATCTTTAACATGATTTTGTGGCTCCTGCCAAACCATTGGGATTGCAAAAGGCATTGATTTTTTTACACCATTTTTCCAGTCTCAGTCCCTCAACACATGTACGGTATACTTTGTGCGGTGCCCAGCTTTTGTCTTCATCACCAAGCCTTATGACGAAGTATGCATAATAGACATTTCTCATGAAACTATTAATGTCCTGTCTTTGCTAAGCAATTACGTAGCTACCACAAATATAACAAAACACGTTTGGGTTATTCAAATACTTCCGGGAACTCATATCTACAGAACGTTCACAGACTATCTATGGCATCACAAAATATAACCTCTATGCACTATAGAATGTATACAATGAATGTATACACTATAGAATGTATATAATGTTTACTGCCAAACAGCCAACTGGGTGTAACAAGTGTGGCCAACTATCCTGCTTACCGAAATAAAATTTCCCTTTTTGAAACTTACGTGTAAATAAATTATGTATTTACTTGATTTGCAAAAAAACTGTACGTGATAGGAAAAAACGGATTGCAGATCTGGAATCAGCGCAAGAAAATACTTTAGGTACACCTAAGACTACATAAACATAGAAAATCATGTTGTATTGTGTAATTATCCTTTCAATCACATAATGCTATAATCAGTACTTCGATAATATTTTTCTGTCAGATTAAAATAAATGGGAATAAAATAATATATTAGAATGAAATACTTAGTAAAATCCACTCAGAATTTATTTACGACCGGTTTCGTAAATTAACTTACATCTTCAGGCCTGTGTGGATTTTACTAAGTATTTCATTCTACTTTCCACGAAGTCAGGCCTACCAACATCAATATGTTTTATTAGAGGAGTTCTATATGATGTATTTCTTTTCCCTCGAAAATAATCTGAGATTTGTGGTTATAACGTTTCTTCAGGTACGCCTGTGCTATTTTTTTTTAAGATACCGAAAAAATCGCATTCCATTATCTACTTTCACAAATATTGTTTGTGATTTCTGGCCAATTCTGCGCCCAACCAGTGGGCGAAGCGTCAAAAATAAGAAGATTCCTCATTACACTTCCAAATAAGTCCGCATCTTGTGGCGATACGATAAAGCATTGTCACGCAGCGGTCTTGAATAAATCACCCAGAAAGCTAAAACGCTGAATTTGAATTTCCAGCAGTTCCTACGGTGAAAATATAGAATCCAGAATTTCCACGGGTTGGATGGCCGGCATTAATTTCGCTCCCAAATTATTGACTCCCGACTCTGACAGGATCACCTGGAAACCCTGAGCGCCAACTCATCTTTTTAAAAAGTGATATTTATTTGCACATGAATGAAATGGGAAATCATTCCTGGCGTTTCATCCCGAGTGCCGTTCGTCCTCATAACGTATACCCGACGGGTCTGTCCATTCGATAGCCGAGATAGACTACGTGGAATAGGGGGGTGTTTGCCCGGTCGCATAAAGACCTCGAACGTGAGAAAGCAAACTCGGTAAACGATAGCAGCGCTATGTTTCGGGAGATGTAATGCCTTGTTTGATGAGGGACTAATTATTCAGTCTGTTTTTTTATTTCCTCCCGTTGATCCACGTACCTGGCCGTTCGTGTAAGGCCGCGGTCCCAGAGCGACTCGCGGGCGGCAGGAATTTTTCAACGGCGATAACAATGAAAATGCTGAACTGCGAGGGGGAGACGCGCGTCGCGTAGGGCCGCTTTGGGCGAGCTCATTTTTTTTTAAACATAGAAGCTGCGCATGGGAATAGGATGGCCGGCCGACCCTAGGATTGACACTATCTGGCCTCTGCTGATGGAATAGCTCGAGGCCTTCGTTCCGGTCCGTTTGCGAGGAGGGTCTTCGATTTTTTTTAAGCATTTGGTTGTAATTTTTTTCTTTGGTGGCGCGTTAACGGCGGTGACTTATCAGTGAAGGAAAAATTTGTGGTTCACGGGTGGGAAATATCAGATGTCAGAATCAATGAGGGCTAGAAAACGGTGATAATTAGAGGAAAGAGTTAATTTTAATTTCGATACTGTAATAAATAATCGAACGAACTTAGTATCCTTTGGTATCGAATTTAGCCATCGTGAGGTTGACCTATTGATGGGTGCAAGGTAGAAACTGGTCGGTTTATTCGATATTCAAAATATTAATGTATCGGTCGGTTATCTCTAATATTAGAGTGGAGAATACTAGGTTCGTTTCGTTCGTTCGTTTAATGCCGTTCCACGAAGTTTGGTCTAATCACATCGATTAACTTCGGCGATATAACATAAAATAGCACATAACATAGCACCTCCTGATGAGCTCATCTTAGCTTAGGAGGACTTGGTGGTGGAGGGCAACAGCAGTAAAAAAAATATATCCATTATTATTATTTTAACGTTATACACTGCGGATAAATGCACGACAAGTTGTATAGTTAAACATCAGTATTATTGTATAGTTAAACATCAGTAATACCTTTGTATCGGATGAGGGATTAATTAATTTAACAGTTCAGTATCAGAATTAAGAAAAAAATAAAATAATTTAATTAACAATTAAAAGTAAATAGCAGCATACTAAATTATTAACAATGACATCATAGCTTATGTTATCCATGTATAAAATAATAGTATATATGAAAAGCTGAAGTGATGAAAACTGTAAAAACGTAATGAATATCATCCAAAATCACAACTTGAATTATCCATATAAATAATTTATTTTAAACATAAAACATTGAGAATTTAAAAGAGCTGCTTGATAAGTTGTAAGCGCAAATGCTTGTTGGTTCCTGCTTCCTTCTGCCATCAGCTACGAAAGTCTATGGAGAGGGAATGAGGTAACTAAATAAGATTAGGAGTGAGGCAGTTGTCTCTAGTTTTCCTCACTGAGATTGGTGTATAAGTGTGTTAGGCTCTATGAAGGCGCAGTGCAATGACTCTCTGGGTAACACTTTTCATTGGATTCTATCAGAAGTGGCGAAAATAAATTAATTGTTCAGGATCTTTCGTACGTCGCCACCTTTATATATTCATACTACGAAAAGGATTGAGACCTAAGTAAATTAAGATACATTTTCTTCTATGTTGTAAAGATTAGTAATAAAAAATGCTCCATCGAAAATCGGATAAAATGTCAAATGCTCGTAATGAAGCTCTTCGGGCTTACTCTAAGGAATGAATGTAAAGAATGAAGAATTAATGAATGAAGAATTGATGAATGAAGAATGTAAAACAGAAAGGTAGAAGAGCATTAAGAAAACCACTTAATCTCTACATATTTTCCTCTTATAATGTAAATATCATTATTATTATTATTATTATTACATGAACACGTATACAAGTAGATTATAAATCCGGTGGGAGTGGTTAATAGGAGTGGATCATTCATGGGTTTTGTTAGATTTGGATAGAAAAAACAGAAGAGTTGAAAATTAGTGCTAATTGGCTAATACCTATATAAAAATAAATTGAAATGAAGAATTGAAAATTAAGTTTCTGAAAGTATTTTTAGATCAATCGTAAACCATGTTTAAACATGGAAAATGGATAAACATTCGTTTAATGCTGATTTAGTTTCTCTAAGAGATTATTAATATTAAAGCATAAAGAATGGAGATGGTCAACAGGAGTTATATATCAATTAATGTGCGACGGCTGTGCCTCGTGGAACCTTATAACTAAGATATCATAGAAACCAAAACGTTGCACAATAGAATTATATGGTGGAATTTACAAGGTTTTATTTCTATAACATGTTGTGTAAATATCTGTTTGGGTTTTAGAAATAGAAAGAATAATTAGTGACAATAAGGACGCGGGGAGAGTATTCATCGAACGAAATATTGATTGAGGGTAGTAAGTGCGAGTTTTATAGTTTTAGAAAGACTCTCGAATCCTAAATGACTAAATAGAATTCGTAGAAAATGGGATTATATAGGAGAAATCATGTGCTGGGTACAGTAATTTTATATTTCTGTACTTCGCAAGCTTGAATTCTTCGATGAAAAAGTTAATGAATAGACTCAAGTAGTGTTGCATTCCCTCCTACCCCTCCCTATTTTTGTTCCCTCCCCCTGAGTAGTGACTATATAGTAATACCTTGTTTTTGTAGAGATACTTTGCCTGATGATGATGCTATGCATCGAAACCATGATCGTGTGAGCATGTATTTTGTGGTTTTGTAAAAATTAAAGCATTTGATCCATCATTCTTTTTATTAAGACAATGCAGGGTTGCAAGTTTTTTCTTCTTTTCCTGCTTTTTTCCATATATGCAAAGGAAATTGCAGAAAAATAATCAAGGGTAAAAGAAAAAAAGACAAGATTAACAATTAAGAGATACTAGGAAAGATACAATTTATAGTTATAATAGTTGACTATCCTCGTAGATGTGCGATGCAAATAATTATTGATACAATTCCGCTGCAAAAGAATATAGAGAGGATAGAAAGTTAGCGAGAGGTTTTGAGGTTGAAGGATGGGATAAAGGGTCAACATCCTGGAGTATATTATTGTTATGGTTGTTAATTGAGACTTAAATGGACTAGCCTGAAATATATTTTAGGATATAAAGATATTAGAGCCCCATAAAATACTTAATATGCACATCAGTATTTTTAGGACCTCCCTGCGAAGAGTTGCAATAGTCACTAAGATAATCGCAGGGCATTGCGGAAAGTTCATGAGCAGCCTTTCCCTTTCTTCAGTCTCTTTCCTTGACAGCCTATCTTGCGTTTGATATCATCCATCATCTTTGCCTTTGTATTCCCCTAAGCATTTTCCCTGACATCCTATACTCGCTTATTTTCTTTGCGTTGTTATCTCTCTCATCTCAGTATTTGACCTACCCATCTCCTCTAACGCCTCTTAATCATGTCAATCAATAACCTTATTCCTCCATCATCTCTAGCACTTCAGCCTTTGTTTTCATAAAGCGCAACTGATTTCAAGCCATGCTCACATCTTAAAGGCCACAACAATCTTTCCATGTTTTCCTTATTTTTGGAATTAATAGCATTACTGACGAGAAAGTGTTGGAAATGTGAGAGTTGAAGAAGGTTATGAGTTGAGAAATAAATCTGTAATTTGAAACGAATATGAATGAATGAATCCATTACTAGTAAGCAGTTTTAACTCTAGGATGTCTTGAGATTTGCAATTTTAAAATCATATACGATGTTTTATTAGTCACTGGCTACCACGAAATGCTTGTATAAGTTTAAGAAAAGGATAAATGCTTTAGTCGAGTGACTTGATAAATGTAATGACAGGTCGGGTATGCTAAAATCGATTATTCCCCGCGTTCTTACAAATTTTTCCATCCAATGTTACCATTCGTAGGCTCACAAACAATGCATGAATACATAAACTTCAATGTATGAGACTGCATTATGGCATGAAATTTTATGCGTTAATATGCCAATATCGCTTGGGAAATCTAACTAAAGATTGGTTGAATCTTGTTCCGAATTTTTTTATTTGTTATCTCTTTTGATACTCGAATTTTAGCAACAAAATTAACCAATTAATTAACATTCCCAGGCCTCGGGTCTGTAGAAAACTAGATGGACTGAATTTTTCCAGAATGAAATAATTAAGCCATTTTTACAGATAATAGCTAAATGGAAGAGCGTTGAAGTTAAGGTTATCACTATATAAATGATATTGTCTTTCTATGCTTATGGATTCATTGTGATGGAGGGTTATTTATCCGAGACGAGTCATTTTTACAGCTAATAAAAATACAGTGAATGTAGAATTGAAATGAAAAGTTTTTAAATGTTCTAAGGTAATCCTGCAAAATGATAGTATACTGAATAAATATTTTAGGAGCCAGACCAGCTTCTACTTATAAGTATTGTCAGTGAATACCAAACAAAAAATAATAGTGAAGTTGTTAGGATGCGATGTAAAAATCTCGAATTACTTGTTAGCAGCCGTTACCTCTATAAAAAGAACTAGATATTCTCTCTTTCAAGTCAGAAGAAAAGTTTGTTAAGTATTTGACAATCTTAATATGTTTATTATCTGGTTTTATATCCTCGTTTTGCATTTCTATATAGTCGTAGATAACGACTAGTTATATGGTGCTATAGTACTGCAGATTTAAGAAATGTTTTGCCTTAATATTGTCTATTATTTCAAGTAAACTATGGCACCTGCCATTGATACGGCTTTTGATCCAGCATATATTTCATTAGTGTGTATGCCATTCATTAGGCAAAGATAAATAATTGTCATTTATTCCATTACTTACAGATTTACGGTTCAAATGAATGTATCTGAAGCAGATATGCTTGGTCATGAAATACGCACAAACTTACTGACACCTAGAATATGCATTTCCAACAAGTGAAACCTTCTACAATTGATTATAATTTCCATTAGAAATGAGTTAGCGTAATTCTAACTTCAACCCTTAATTAGCTCATAACTGTAATCAATGGAACCGAGGTTTTATCTTTGAGAAAATCATTCGTACCTTCATCTTTCTAAAGTATAGAGTAGGTTTTACATTAGGGTAGCCGTCTGATCGTTTCGACTTAGTTATGCAAGCTAATATCTCTTGACATTCCCAGCAGGAGAACCTCCTTTAATTAAAAATAGCGGTTCACAAGGTGTTGATGATCAATTGGGCGGTACACCTGTTTCTGAAGCAGGAAACCACAAACCAGTTCTTACTCGCATTGGCTATAATTGACTTCCAGAAAACGGCACCTGGAATTTTTCATTCCAGCATAAAAAGCACTTTATACGATTCTTGTCTCAGGAAAGAAGAATTGACCGAGACCAATTTAAGCGGTGGACTTATTGGAAGTCATATTTTCTCCTCCCTTGAGAAACGACCTTATATCATACTTCTTCGGAAGATAATTTAGCCGATTCGTTCTTACAATTAGACCCCTGTGGGAGGTAAAAGGTGTTAATTGGAAAAAGAGTATAATGCCATTTCATAATTAGAAGTAATTCGGAAGTATGCGGTGAAATGCTTTTGCGAACTCATCTAAATTCAGATTCTATGTCGTTTTTATAATGAAGATGGGTAAAAAACGTTAGCTTATCGAAATCCACAATTACTTGTATGGTAGGTAATATTTGTTTTCGATAGACGATGCTTAATACCTGCGGTAATCACGGCCAAGTTTTTACTAAAATCATTCACTGAATTGTCTAATATGCGATAAATTGCCAGAAACACATTTGAATAAAATAAAAAAGTAGGATGAATCTCTAGCCAAAATCACGACAATTTTGAATCTTTTTAGCCATACCTTGGGTCAGCAAGATTGATGCAATGGCTCATTATAATGGGCCATGGGAATATTTTCTGGTTTAGTATGAAAGGATCGGTTTGGCTCTATTTTATTCAAAAGACTACCTGAGATACCTTCATATTACACTACCTGCGCTAAGTCCAAAGGATGGGTATTGGGTAAGATATCCGCAGGTATATGTTAATACTAATACCTGGACCCTCCCTCCATGGTCCGTATCCATTCGCCCATACCGTATATCAGTGTTTGGTAACCCTTTTCAGATATCAGTCGGTTTTCCTCGCAATAATTTATGCCTACAAAATGACCTGGGAAACTCACTTTACCTGCGTAAGATTGACCGCAGGTATGGACGGTCAACCGACGTGCTCCTGCATTAATCGGATGGACGCCACCTTTTTACCTGAGAAACGTTGCAACACGTTATAATTTCGAAATCCTTTACAAACATCTCGAAATCACGTGGGAAACGGTCTTGAAGGAAAAAATCCCTGGAAGAAGAATGGCACCGCGAGTAACGACAAATGTTAGCCTCGAGACCGCGACGCCGCGCCGCCATTTTGAAAACCGTTAGGTCATCCGGAGCCTCTTAAAATGCAGAACTGATTGCCGCGGAGTAAAAACTATCATTTCCACTTTCTATTATTTAGGAAGTAATGGAATAAATTAAGGAACGAATTTCGAGCATAACGGTCGTTTTATTTGTAGTCGCCGATGGAATTATTCCTCCGTCCACTGTTGCCGCCGGACACTTCGTGGCGTCCATCCGGAGCGGGAATCCATCTGCGTCTTAAACTTCCATTCCCCGAGATGCTAATTTCTCAAACCCCATTTATATTAATATGTATTTTTTCCTCGTTGGACTTACCTTTTTGGGATTCTCCTTGGTCACCTCTTCACACGATGCCAAGGAGGACGTTGGACGCTTTCACACTCCAAAAGATAACGCCTCGGAAAAACGGTCGCACCTTTCCCAGGTCCATCTTTTCTGCATAAAATGTTCCAAACACAATTAATGTACAATCCTTCCAGGTCCCTAATTTTTTCCCTTCCGGAAAGGGTCCGTTGGCATCCCTTTGCCCCGTGAGAGGATGCGTCCCAGGAAACAATAGCGTCTTATTTTTTATTCCGTGAGAAACTGACCCTCGGCGACGATCCCCTTGGAGACGAATGCAAAGTAGAGGAATCCCTTCATTAAGAAGGCGACGACCGATGCCCTCTTTAACGGTCAGAGAGCGTTTTTACAAGGGTCCGATATGCAAAGTCCTCCAGGAAACCGTGGAGTCCCGCGGAAGGTCTCGCTGCTTATGCATGAGAATGACCACTGGGAAGCTAGGATTGACCGTTTTCCCAATCTAGTCCCTTTTTTCCACCTCTACTCGCATCCCTACCGTTTTAACCTCTCGGACCTTAGCATACGTTAAGGAGGGCTCCCCTCTACTTCCCCCCTCTAGGTCTATGAAAGCAGCGACCCACTCCCGACCCTTTTGATATACCGCTGTCCCGCGGACCCTTCTCTATTGTGCAACCCTTTCGGAAATGGGCGAAAAAAACCAAGGAGGCGTAGGGTTAGCTCGGGACGGCCGATGAAAAAATGCACCAGGGTTGCATTCGGTTAATTCTTATGCAACGCTCAGGCATCCTTACCGTAATTCTTACCGCGAGCGTGGGCTTCCTCCGCACCCTTAATTCCCCCTTTCCGAGGGGTGCGGCGGAATCTGAAAAGGGTCAAGGGTTTTGGGACAGAGACGGGGAAACCCCACGGACCGTTTTTCCTCCGTTGACATTCTCCGGGAGGGGATCAGA
Organism: Sympetrum striolatum; assembly: GCA_947579665.1. Taxonomy (NCBI): domain Eukaryota; kingdom Metazoa; phylum Arthropoda; class Insecta; order Odonata; family Libellulidae; genus Sympetrum; species Sympetrum striolatum. Next base: position 52,061,936 of record OX388341.1, read on the forward strand.
CTTCCTAATGAATTCACAAAACCAAGGCCTACCTCAAAGTCGTCCCTTTTCGCCCCTTCTTACCCTTTCCTTCGGCCGCTCGTCTTTCCCACCCAGCGACGCCTCCTTTGCTCCCCCTACGTTTTACGCACTCTCGGCGACGGCTTGTCCTAGGTCGCGGAATCCCTCTCCCCTCTTGAAGGCGCTAAGAAGGGAAGGGGGTTAATGGAGGAATTTTTAAGAGATGGAGGCATCGAAAAAAATGGGAAAGGGTCGTCGGAAAAGATGGCGCTGGTTCCTTAAACAACGGGGTAGGGGATTGTTTATTCTTGTTTCATGTGTGATGTGGTTCGGGTGTCTTGAAAGTTCCTTGCTAGGATATGTGTGGTGAAGTGAATGTGTTTGGTGTTCTCATATGGGAGATATTTCTGTATTTCCCATTTGTGTTTCTGTGTGATGTGTAGTTTTTGTGTTTTCCCCCATGTTTTTGAGTATTACACCCTATCCCCTTGAGCTCGCCGGAAGTAGTGGGAGTTGCTTTCTTTCAGAGGCGCCTGTCTTGATTTACCTAGCAGTACCTCGTCTGTTGTCTTCCCTCTTTGATCAGTTACTTGCTTATGGAATGAAATGGGTCTGTGGTAAAAGTCTTGAGGTATAGGAAATGTATCGTCCAATCAATCACTCTCAATCACCTCTCATCTCTCCTCGCTATAACTCAGATTCAGAGATAGATGAGCAAAAATATCCAGAATGTCGGGATGAAAATAAATCAGAATTTGTCCTGACAGCAGTTTCATTTCCTAATTCCAGTTTCATGATCATCGTAAGAAATACACTCTTCTCCATCGGCCTTCGAATAAACCAACTTTGGAATGGCATAAACCAGTCAAAGAATGAATCATGTGGAAATTGCTTTTGATTGTAATGCTTCTATATGGAGGAGTGCCGGTTCAAGTTATACCGCCGTCCCGAGCGCCTACTCTTCGCCGTCGATCTTCTCTGTTTGTAGGCATTGATCCTGTCAAACAAGAAATGTAACCCCTAAGCTAAATTTAAGGCGCTGCTAATCTTGACTTATCGCACCCCCGCGATGTCGGCGCCTCGTACTGTCGCTCGGGTGGCTTGTATGGTTGAGCCGGCCCTGTCCGCCACGCCCACCTACGCATGCGCTTTCCTTCTGATTTTCAATCTTTTTCACTTTATATTTATTCTATTTTTTATGCTTTGAAAAAGTTGGGAATCATTATTCCACAAATTTACCTTCGTTTAAATTTGTTTTTGTTAAGTGTTTGAATTCATATTTTTAAATGTTTTTCTAGAATAAAATGTTTTCTTTATTTGAGTATTAAATATTTTATTAAGAATAGATTAAATCTTTTTTTTTATGAAATAATAAATTCAATCATATTTGTACAGTAAATAAAAGAATAATTAATTTCATTTGAATGAAATCTGTACTTTTTAATAACACTTCCTTTTTCATGATATAAATAACATACACAATCATAAACTCAGAAAAATTTATAACTGATAAATGTTACGGACAAATATTGTTCAGTTAATGATTGCATTGATTTTTAATCTATTTTGTTTTTATATCACTTACTGGATGCATTAATTCTAAAATATTTTTTATTAAATCCTTGTTATGTCTAGCATTAAAATTTGTTTCTAATATTTTGATCTCCTTTGATATTAACGTCTTTTTCAGTGATCATTTGGTACCAACAGCTAAATATTTTCTGATCTAGGAATAAGGAACAGACAGGTTAATTTGACGCATGTTTTAATTACAGATATAATGCGAGATAGAAAGAAATCTCCTCTTAGTTCGTGATGTACTCGTTAATTTTACCCAAAAATTTGGTGTTCACAATTTCTTTATCTTAATGCTGATCTTTGATAAAAATAGATTTCTCACGCCGAAATAATTTATAAAATTTAAATTCTTTCTATCGTAAATAGTGGAAAATATTCTTATTTAAACTTACATACTGTCTTGAAAGTAGTCTTAATGAAGATAAAGCATATGAGCAATTTAATGTAGAACGCGCAATAAACAATTGATGTGCGATATTTTTAGCCGATAATCATCAAGTAAGATAGTAATTACTGGTTTTACAGTATGTGAATATTCTTGGTAGCTAATAGATAAAAGCATAGAATAGAACTGAATGTCATCTGAAGTTCATGAATAGAGAAAATTTTGGCGAACGGAATATATATTTTCATCTTTGCAGCTCTTATAATTAGGCTGAAAGGACGCCAAGGAAATGCCGTCTATCTAAGATTCAGAGGAAGGCCTTCTGTGAGTTATCACTCCTCATATCCAACTCTCCCCTCAAAACGCGGCCGTATTAGGAATTTTCAATCGGCCGTCCTTTTGATTAACTATTCTAACAGCCGCTGAGATAAATAAGTAAAACGCGTCCACTGGGTATTGGCTGTGCAAATAGGAGGAATATTAAAAGTTTCCTAATGGGCGAAACCTTCCATCGGAGAAAGATATTCGGCAGTTGTTGCCTCGTCTGATTTGTTTAAGTCAATATTTGCTCGGTGATTTATAAAGAGAATTGACGAATTCGAAGTTAATGTCAAAGAGAATAAAGACGAGAAACCTTGGTGTAATGTAAGAGAGGATTAAGATTTAGTTACACTCGGCATTACATATTTTAGGCTTCTGATGTTTTAGGATAATTAGTATGATTTTATTCATAGTTAAATTACGGACAGTTCAATATGAAATGAATAAAATATTACAATTTGTATTTGCCGAAATAGATTTCAGTTAATATCAGTTACATTTGCGGGTTACTGCCAACCAAGCCTGTTATGCTTCTGTTTTGTTTGTCGAATTTTCATTCAAATATTATAGCGAGTTGTTGTTATCAAAAGGAAGCAGAAACATATGTGTAAGGTTGAGACAGAAATCAAACGCTTTTGTTTAGTTAGAATTTCTTACAAAGTGTTGTGAACGCATAAAACGCATTTTTGTGGTATCCTTAATGCTAAAGTGGACAGACAACAGATATAAGGGCATTCAGTAATATTTTATATGAAGTTCAACTCTTTGCTTATATTCCAATATTGGTATCGTTGTCGCTGACGGTAATTTAATTAAAATGTATTGGGAATAATGGAAGATTGTTGCAACGAGCTGATGATTATGTCAAGTAAGAGGGGATGAATACTTATATGTATGAGCTTATATTTTCATTTACAGTATCTGATTCTAAATAAGTTCTTTCTAGTTATAGAGTATGGAAACATAATGCGTTTTTCAATTTAGTTGCAAAGCTGTCTACTGCTCTTTGAACAATTTAAGAAATAAATCATTCTTTCTCTTTGATAATGTTAATTTTAGGTTTCTATTATGCCAGATCAGTTCTTTATTATCAACTTTCAGTCAAATACATTTCTGAAATATTGGCCTCAGGTTCACTTTAATTAACAGTATAGACGAAAGGTATTTTTTAAAGTCAGAAATGCATTTTTGTCAGTAGAAGCAGAACTGTGAACATAAATTTTAGTTTTGGATGTTTTAAAGTTAATGTAATTACAACTGAATCTCAGAATTTTTTAATTTTTTTCCTTTCTTATAAAAAAACTGAATCTCAGAATTGCATGCATATTTATAAAACTATCAAACGGTTATAAGTAATTGTTTTTTGTAAAAAATGTAAGTTTTGCAAAAATTAATGACACAATTATATGATACCTTCGGAAAACATTTGTTTTGACCGGTTTTGAGATTTGGGTTTTTAACGAAGTGAATTCTCATTGTATCAAGAGCAAATGCTGATTCTATTTTAAATCGAGGCTTCTACCTAATCGTGAAACTTTATCACACTGAATAACATTTTGGAGCGAAAGACTCGTACTATGTCTTGCGATAATTTATGATTACAATGAATCTAAATCAACAAACAAATAGTAATGTATAACTAGGAAAGAATGTTTATATCTATATCTAGGGGAAAAATGCCGGATTAGAATTAAAAAATTCGAATTTCATTAATTTTACATTAATACCGGCGTACTTATCTTAGATTTAGGGAAACTTATGCAATATTTTGTCATTATAACGGTAGGTTGGAATACTTAGTGTTAGATAAAATGATAACTATCCTACTCGACTTTCATGCTCATAATTAAGAATGTTGGTCTTCTCATGAAGCAAAGTAATTCAGGTAGAAATGAACCAATCTCATACTCGGATTATGGCTGCGAATAACAATGTTCAAAAGGCGATTAAAAAGTCCGTAAAGAAATATGACGAACTTAAATCGGTGTTATAAATTTTGATATAAATTTTAAATAATAGATTCAGTCAATCAACACCTTGCGATGAAACTGCAAATACAATATAGGATGTAAATATTGAGTTCCAGAGGTCATCGGCCACCTTGCTTTCTTCTTGAAACAGGTCTTTCAGTCCGTACTCCTACTCGGCGACAAGAACTTGATAGTCCAGCTATTCTGGTGTGTAACGCGTAGAGCTCCTATAGTATCCTCACGGGAAGCTGGTTTCAATCTTGTCGGTGATTGGAGCTGGTTGAACACCTCCCACAGAATTCGATTCTTTGATATTAAACTACTTTATGAATGGTAATTTTTCGCTAAAGAAAAAAATCCCGTTTGAATATAAAATCACGCAAAAATACAAAACATTTGTTTTCTTAACATATATGTTTGTTTCCCTTCCTTCAAAAAGTAAAGTTAAATAACTCGCAGCTATAGGACCATAAAAGATATTCCAGGTTAATAATAGCGAAGCATTATTTTTTAAAGTTTAAGAGTACAATATTTTATGTACGTTCGTTTAAATGATCTAGCTAAAGCAGACAATAGGATTTGCGCTGATTGAAAACAGTGTTTTAATGATTAGTGCATCCGAATTCTCTATATATTTTTAGCTGGTGTCAGTATAGTCATTCCTTCACATTTTTTGGACATAAAATATTTAGGAATTAAAATATCCTTAGAAAGCTAAAATTGAAACTCAAACTTGGTCAATATCAACGGTCATCTCGCACTTTACTTTGCATTTTCAAAACGATAAGAAAATCCTGAGAATTTTTCTAATTTTGACCTAAGCGAGTACGCTAACATTTATAATGCCATCGAAATAGAAAATTATTTGAATTTTTAAACTTAGTTTAGACTTTAATAAATTCAGTAAAAATAATTCTTTCCTTCAACCACCTAGGTGATGAATATTTTGATGTATAAGCCTATACATGCAGGGAGATGGATTTATCGATTCTTATATAGAAAATGCCATAGTTTAACTTAAACATTCTAGGCATCTTACCTTAAGAGTTAAAACCATATCAAATTGTATTACCATTCAATGTGTAACCTAAATAATGAATGCAAAATACACATCATTCTTCAAATCCGCGATTTTCTGTGGTGCATCTTTAATCCATTCATATAATTATGAATTTGCGCTGAACTGTTCTAAGTAAATAATTTGCAAGGAGTAGTTATGTTTTTCCAGAAGAATTTGTGCTTGTATATCCGAATAATAATTTACCTTTCGAATAGCTATCGCGCATTGTTACTAATGTAAGATTTTATGGTTAGTGCGAGGAAATAGCCGGTTCAGATAATGCCGATTCTGGCGATTTAGATTCTTCCCTATATGTGTTTGTAAGGCGCTGTCGAAAACAATGCCGGAATGTAAAGCGGCTCTTTGACATAAAGTCATTAGTCTTGAGAAGGCGAATAGATTACAAAAATCGTAGGCATCTTAATCCAAGCTGTTTCCACTTGCCATGAGATTGATATGAGTGTTCTGATGCGAACATTCTCTGTTCTAAGTTTATTTCATTTTTTCAGTATATTAATGCCTATTTGTTTTTTTGTAGGAACATTAATGGAAGATCATTTGAGGATGACTGCCGGATGGCTGCACGCATCTTTCTTCGAGCGATCCAGGGCTTCTGACCCTGGATCTGCCGTCGCTTGAATCAATGGTGAGCTTATTAAATCAACTCTGTATACTTCTTTTACTTTAGTAAACGGAGGCAGAGATCATGTGGATGATGAAGATTTTTTCGAAGAAATAGTCTATAGAAATGCCACAGTGTTTGAACGACGATGGAGGTGTTTCTGTTACACTCAATAAGTTTTGCGGACAATGATTACAACCGAAAATGATTTCCATAGAAATACCTCAAAATACAATTTGACAAAAATGGAAGTTTGAAGTCAGGATTCCAATATTTATCGAAGGAAAATTTACAATACAGTCTCAATGGATACCAAAAAGAATTTCGTTTTCTGACAAGTCTAAGAATTTAGTTAGCACTCTTCCTTAATGCCTTATTTCCCTCAGTGCTCAAAATTTAGGGTAAATAGAAAGGAAATAAATGTATGGTTTAAGATTAAAATCTAGGAAGTTGTCGGAAATTTTATCTGCTTGCTAGAAAATGAAGCATTTAAAATTACATATCGCAAAATAATACCGAGTTTAGGGTTTAGGGAACGCATTCCGTAGGTAAATATTTCAAACTTGCAAAGTTTTATTTTATAAACAATCCCTGTGATTGTTTGCAACGAGTTTTTAAAATTCATATTCTGTTCTGGAAATGATGTTTTTCCACTCAGCGTTAAAACACAACCTATTTAGCAAAACATTCTGCTACAGCACTATTTTTCCACTAATGCTATGTTTTGTGAATTTCCCATTGCATGACTATCATCTTCGAAGTAGAGGAAGAAAAATATGAATCTCTTGAGTTTTCTGGTGACTTCATGAAATGATCACATCGAATTCACTTTAGGAATAGTTGAGAGTACTAGAAATTGTTTCCAATTTTATTGGAATATTTCTTTGCAAAATTTGAGCCTAATAAGTGTAATTCTGTGATCTTACGATCTCGCTTGATCTGCTGTTGTGTATGTTGATGAACTATTTTGAAAGTGCGATTATAAAGAGGCCATGAATCTACTATTACATGCATTAAACTTTAGATTTCCGTCTCCGTTAAAAACACAAAAGAAATAACAATCACCAGAACATAACCTCAGACACTCATATGTTTACTTTTTTGAAAAGCGTTTTATTTCTTTATGATGGAGAGCAACCACAAAGTCGAGGCAAGATCAGTAGATTCTATTAGCTTTCTGTTAGTTAATATTTTTAAATAAATACATTTTTAAAAAGGTAAGCTAATGAAAATGGGCAGTAATAAATTGACAATGATATATTTAAGGGATTTGTGACTTTTAGATTATATTATGCACCGCAAAATTAACATAAATTTGAATCGATCTTAAAATTCTTCAGGTACTCAGGCATCTTGTTCAGTTTTTTACCATTCTTTGATATTTAAAAATAATTTTGGGCTTTAACCGTTGCTATTCTCTCTGGATCATTTCCCATCGTGAAATAAAACAATATAATTCTTTGAATTAAGAAAGAAGATGTATTCTTCACTTAACCCTTTATTTCTGCTAACCTTTGCCATCAGAGAGCGGCGATCGATGCAAATTATCATACATTTTCTATTGATTTGTGAAGAAATACTGTGAATTTATGAATGAAATTATTCAATATTCTTAGAGGATGAATGTATAAATATCCATTTCTGGATGTATTTTCATTATTTTTGATTGAAGGTGGAGGAAAACAGATAACCAATTTTCTCAAGATTATGACCATACATTTGGGTCGGAAACTCATTTTAAATAAAATTTTAGTTTTCCTTATGGTTGTTTATTTAAGCTTAAAATACGCTTAAAATTTGTAGCGTTTTCTCTGAAATATATTAAAAAAATGCTTTTGTTTTTCATAATAGTATTTTCAAGTTGAAGCGGAAAAAGGCTATTGATGTTTTAGCAAACATCTTCTGATGAATATTTATACTTCTGAATGTGCGGTAGAAGGAAACAAGTATGTGAATTATCTTATTAGTATAGATTATTAAAATTGTATATAATTCTCCGGCCAACCCTTGATAGGAGTGTAAACTAAACTAACTTGCTGTTTTGGCACTTTAATAAATTTTTAGCATATTTTCTATCGCTGTCGTTCAATTCATTCTTTAAACTTGGAAAACAACATCTTAACCTCTTACTTCTGTTCCTCCTCTTTTCCTAAATCAAACAAGGCAAAAGGTACAGCGACGATCGAAATTTGTATGTATGTATTGCTTAATTTTCTTTAATTTTGAAAATTACGTGATGTTCTTAATTAGGACCCCTTTAGTTGTGACTAATCTGAGCGAATCATATGCTTAACGGTTAGCATCTTCTGCCAAAACATTATCAGCATATTGTTGAGAATCCTCTTGATTTGGTTCTGCCTCAATTCTGAAATTCATTCTGAAATAGCATGTGTACACAGATTTAGTCATATCGATGCGACGTGTGAGATTAGGATGACATATAATTGATGAGACACATCGTAATTGTTAATGGTATAACAAAAACAATTTATGATTGAGGATTTTCTAAAATCGAAAAAGTATCCATGATTGTGACCATCATTACACAAAATATTTCCAAGCACCAATTTAGTAATATATTTTTTACAAACGGTGCGGCTACCTGTCGGGTAAAGCGTATAGAATTTATTCTTCACATCTGATTTTTGTGCTGTTTTTTATGACTGAGTGAAGATAAACCCATGAATGATTGAACGCATAAGAGTATATTTCCTGAATGAATCCCTCAGCAATTCAATTGAGGCAAAAAGGAAAAAAAGCTGATATTGAGAAGCTGGTGGTAGTATTTCTTTTGAAGAAAATAGTGGAATTGTAGTTTCAATGAAATTACATGTAACAATTCAAGTTTAAATATGGACGAGGAAGAAATTGGTGTCCTCTTAGTTAGGTGTATTTAGTTACACAAATTATTTGGAAAATTATTTAAAGTTATGTCTAGTATTTAGGTGGCGACAAATCGAATAAAAGGTATAGGAGAAAACCTTTTCGAAGAATGATTTCTTTGCAAAACTTTAAATAAATTTCAATTGAAAATTTCTAAGAAAATAGCTAGAGATACTTTGAAAGCCTTCAGCTTGGTAAATAATGGTATCATCTCACGTTTTGAATTAAATAGATATTTAGGATAAGTGAAATAATTATTTTGAGAGGTCTATCACTTTAGCGTGTGAAATATTATGTGTGATGAAAGGAAATACTGTTAATTTTTAATGGAATCGCGGGTTAAGTAATAACAATATCAAATATAAAATACCAGCACTGATTATCATCATATGCTGAAAATCTTTCCTTTTCTGAAAATGAAAAAAATTACAATTGCTTTTAAGGAATTCATTATTTTATACGTAATGTCCCAAACTCTCAAGAACTCACAAACTTAATAGCGTATACTTAGCACCCTACATATTAACCTGCTAATATTGTGATATTGATATTTCATCGCACTATGAACATGGTGTTTCTTTAACTGTCATTCTCTACCAATGGCAACTCTAAACGTTGATATAGTTTCGTGGAAGATATATCCCAAGTAATAGGTATTGTAGAAAGACGATGTATACTTTTCTTTTTTTCCTTTATTATTCTTATACCTATAAAGTAGATATACATCTTACCATTATGAATTTCCATCACATCAAAGTCGCATCCATTGCTTTTATCAAAAGGTATTAGATAGGCAGAATATTCTTAGCTTGAATATTTTTATAAAGATCGTTTTGATTTGAGTGATAATTTTATATGCATCCTGGAAAACGTTTCAATTGATCTAATAAATCAAAAATATTGTGAACGTTGATAATTGAATCTAGAGAGTGGAGGTTATCAAGAAGATTCAGGTGACATTTGAGGAGAACAATGAACAAATGGTTTGAGAGGACATGAAAACTCTAGGTAGATAGGATTTTGATATCTCTTTGTTTTAGTGTACAAGAAAGCATGTTATCTCTGCCAGAGGAATATTAATGGGATCTGTATTGAAGTTGCCGCAGTTATTGTTTCTCTGCTACTATATTTTGTCAGGTATATCGCGTCATCGATATCATTACATTGTTATTTATACTTAGGTATTATTTTCCAAGTAAGATGATCACTACTCTCTCTAACAAAATAAATCGGAGATCTTGAAGTTAGGGAGAAAGTGTATAACGAGTACAGAAAGGTGTAAAAACAACGATACCTTTGAGTTAGCTCATCTTATAGATATTGTGTTGTCGATGTTTGATCTCCATATAATTAGATTTGATTTTAAAGATACGTGTCAATGTCCGAAAGAATGAATGTTAACCTCACCATAATGAACCATAATATTTCTTAAAATCCAGAATGTTGACAAGCATCGTAGGCTCAAAAAGTTGTAACTCACTTATGGAATATAGGGATACATAATGTGGAAACGGTAACTACAGAAGCAATATGTTAATTTACTTTTTTGTCTTTAAAACCTGTTAAAGAAATTTGTTTAGTTAGATCGCCGATTTTCTTCATAACTTAGCCGCCTAGTAACTTTTCCTTGCTCTCTTATTCAGTGTATGTTTTTCCATAAAGTTAAAATACATGAAAAATACATGACCTTAGAAGCTGAGCAATATTTTCGCTATAAGTGATTTATAAAAGTTATTGCCAAATGATATGCCTTACCCTTTTTAATATTGAAATATCTGCAAACGAGAAAGAGAAAAATTGTGGTCGATCTAATTTTTCTTGGACATTATATCTTTATAAAGATAAATCATGATTTGTTTCAGTCAGGGTATATATTTTGCAATTCTGATAAAAATATGAAACTATACGTCCATGAAATTGTATTTTTTATATGCCGATATAAATAACTTAGAGGATCTTGAAAACCATTCTTTTTCGGTTAAGTTTCTAATCAGCTTAATTGTTGACATGAAATTTTCTTGGAAAAATTTGAGGGATCTCAAACCTGTAATCCTTAAGATAAGGCAGTGAGAATTAAGCTAATTGGAACCTTTGTAATGCTTCTTTTGAAAAGATCTTGTTTAGCGAGTTAAACAGGCTTCAAGACATCTAGAAGTAATGAGGTTTTCAGAAAAAATCAAGCAATACAATTTATATTCCAGTATTTTTTGTTACAGTATGTTCCGTTATTACCTGACCTTAATTTGTACTTCCAGAAATGCATTTTTCATCAATATTACCGTTCGCATTTATTGACACGCTAGAGATAATTCTGTGACAATTTATTTATTTTCATTCTGTTATAATATTTGGAATGTATCAAAAATCAGAAGATTTAATTTTAGAAAATATTTGTTCCATGTAATACTTGGCATATTTATTTGGCATACAAAGTACGTGCATACACAAAAAGAAAAGATGTTGAAACATTTTCTTTTATGAATAGAACTATAGCGGATTGGAATTTATTACCAGAAGAAGTTTTCAATCCCTTTCCTGATACTGAGAAAAAGTTTAAGAAAATCTTAAATAAAATTAGGCATTAAGACTTATATTGTTTGTTATATTTGCTATGGAAAAGTGAATTGTTGTTTTGTCATACATATTATGAATTTAGCTGTTCTTACATAAGGTTGTTATATATGATGTTTAGCTTGGGTTATGACTTTTCCTCTTTCTAATATCTTATGATTGTTTTATAATTTAACGTTGTTAATGTAAGTAGTTGGCTTTATTTTACGACAAGCGACACTGCCACCTGGCTCTTTGCCTACTTGCAGTACTATTGTAATATTAATAATAATTTGAGGATAATAATAATAATAATATATTTTAAATTTTATATTTATATTGTAATTTTATGAAAATTTAGAATTACTTCTGGTAGAGATTGACAATAAACGAAACCCTTTTATAATGTTCGGAATATATCAGAAATCAGAAAATTCAATTTTTTTTCAGCGTGTTGTTTCTCTCAGTAACGGAATCAGTAACGGATTAGTAAAATGAGAAATTATGCTCATCTGCTGCAACTTTAGGAGAACATAGTCGATTCGAGTATGGAATTTGGCTTCATTTAAGCAATAAGATTTATAATTTTTTTCCGCAAATACAGAAGAATCGTTCTGAGATCTTCTTACTTTTAGTGTGTCGAATACCGCAAATAATTCCCTCCTTGGTTTGAAACTGCCAATAAATTATTCTAATTTTAGAAATGGGTAGCTAATTTGGAATTATTTGAGGACGTCTTACATCGAATCAGTTGGAGAGGAATTAATGAAAATGAGGTTTCATTTCGTTGCATCGGATCTAAGGTCATTGCAGGCTCTTCATTGAGAATCTGACTAAAATGTGGATAAACGAATAATTGTCTAAACCAAACATGGTAGCGCTATCATGAATATTACTCAATCAGAAACTTACAAAATTAAATAAAATTTTCTACATGTTTATATTTTTCAAAAGACAAAATTCATAGTTATTTCGCGTAAATGTTGCTGTAAATTTTTGTTCGTCAATCAACGGCACTGCCATACAATTTGTTACGAATGATACCCGTTAAGTGTCATTGTTATAAGTTGCGATCGAGTTGAACATTAATTAAAATTTTCGAATATAGTTGGATCATTTCTAAAACAATTTCGGTATCGCTCTAATTCACTATCCCTGGGCGTTTTCATCAAAGGAACATTTGTTATTCCGCGATCAATACATAATCCAGTTTCAAAAATATTTCGCCGCGTGATCGAACGCCAATATAATTGGAATGCTTTGAGGTGCACTTGTGCATAAGTATTGATCGATCGGACGCCCGGAGACGGCAATTTTACATTTTGCAGGCCACGCCCAGAATTCGCCAATAACCGCTACTATTATTCACGTGTGAAGCGCTTCTCACTTGACATCAACTTAGAAAATGAACAATTGCAGTAGTGAACCGTTTAATAGCGCTTTGGCAACGGCTAACGCTTAAGAAATTCATTATTTTGCATTTTATCGCTCACCCTCTCCAAAGAAAAGACGCTCTAGTCACGTATTGGATAAAATAAGATAATTTCAATCGTTAACCATACTACAGAATTACTTCGGTTCATTAATTTTATTGTAAGGATTATCGAAATTAGGGCTCGGGTATTTCATTTTGAATTTATATTTTATTTTGCATTACTTGTCAATTGGTCCATTTATTTATTTATTTTTCTCATTTTTTTCCGTTAAGTAAGTATGGGAAAAATTAAAATTCTTTCCAGATTCTTGACTAATTTTTATAGTAAAAGACATTTGATTAGGCTTAGAATCACTTAGAGAAAATATTGCTGAAAAATTAACAGTTGGTTAGGCAATTGCTCAATAATCTATAAATGGCCATATTAGGGTGGCAGCATAAAGAGAATGTTGCTATCAGAAATCAACCTCCTGATTCTTGATTCTTGACAATTTAAAAAGTTACAAAATATTTCTAAAAAATCGTTTATAGTTATTAGGACAGGACGGTCAATGGAAAAATATTTTAATTTGAGAATAGAAGCGCTAAAATTTAGGTAATTAAAAGGGAAGATAGTTTTTCAATCAATCTACCTGCCCAATACAATGGTCTAAAGAGGGAACATGGAAAGGAAATAACTTTTTTAGTACGGCAAGTCGTGCGACTTAAACCTAATATGATGAGATAATAAACTAAAACGATGGAAATTGCTGATATCAAAGTATAATAAATATCTTCACTATTCATTAGAAAATGTTTGATAATCTTGAACAGAAAAAATTTGCTGATGATCTCGATATCATGACTTCTTTTTTCTTTTGTATTTTTCTGATTCCTTGTTCCTGACTGGTACAATGCAATATTAAGTATCATTAAACATCTCGCTGCTTTGAGAGTATTAATGAAAGTGTCCTTATTTTCTATTTAGTAGCTCGAAATAGCATCTCATTGAACTCTTTCGATTTTCTATTGCTCAATACACTTTTTCCTTACTAATTTTCTGATTTCACCCTCAAAAAATATGTTTCTCATAAAATATTTTGCAATATAGCAGGATCTATTCTATCATGAATCTTCTGCACATAGTATAGGAAAATTGGTAATTTTTGTATATGTAATTTTTACAATTTTAATATGAGAACGGCTGTCAACCAGGGACCTTGGTTCATACAACACTTGCTTATTACTTCTGGTAAATCGTCAGTCATTATTTAGAAATTCGTTCGAATGTTAGAATTCTGTGTTTTACTACCATGAAAATGGTGAAATGTGCGCTTAATTAGATTCTTATATCCAAATGATATAATATTTTTTTGTCGTAACGGTATTAGGACTGGTATTTTAAACATATTCCTGGGTTATGTATGTAATATTATAATTCATGTACCTTGCATACAATTAGCTCATGTCTCCAGATGCTGAGATAAAGGAAAAGGGGATTTCATTATTGTCTATTATATGTTTCTTGGATTATTAGTTTTCATATTTATTATTTTGAGGATTTTCAGTGGTTAAATTTTTCTAAAATCTGAATTACTTCGCATTAACGATTAGATGAGGGAAGAGTAATAATTTGATATTTAATGTTGTTAATAATGACAGTAAGCAGATGAGGAAAAGAATTTCAAAAGTATCTGCTTTTATTCGCTTCAATCACCATTCAATCTAAACGTTACTTAAATACTTATTTAATTATTGGTTATGCAAGATAATTGTTGCTAAACATTTACTGCAGTAATGCTGAATTCTATTATTCGCTGTAATTAGTTATCACGTGTATCGTTTTGCACTGAAGCTGAAAAATATGACGCAATTCAAGCGGGTAAAAGTATATTTGCCAATTATTACCATAGTTTCTATCGGCTTTTTAATTATTGTTTAAGCTACCAAACTGTTGAACCGAATTAAACGCATCTCCGTTAAAACGAAAATTAATTCGAGTAAAAACGAAAATTAAATAACCCTGGCTAGATCATAATATACTGCTCAAAATGAAGGAAAGAATCATAGCTTTTGCATTATTTCTCAATTAGGCCGTCGCGAGTCACAATTTAAGGTGCGTACTTCACCGCTAAATTAATGGCGAAAAATATTTGTGTCGGTGAAGCGAGTAATTAAAGCCAACTAAATTCATCGCATTCTTTCCTATACGGTGTAAAAAACAAGGAAGGTGATATTTTTTCGCTAAAGGGTGGTGAAATGTGGAGGAGAATGATTTTTCCTCATGTGGTAACAAAACAATAATTATTTGTCCATTATGCTTACCATTAAAATAAAGTTACCTACGTATTTTCAATGGAAAAATTTAGAGAAGAATTTTCCGACTTAAATTCACGCTTGGTTGAAGTATTACTATAATTTTTGGCGTCCTTTAACCTGAAATTACTTCCATCGTAATGCCTAATTGCCATGTGCCCTAAAAATTCATCGAAAGTTGACATGGATGGTGAAATTAGTCTTAAAACAAATACAGAAAGTCCACAAAGCGAACGCTGAACACAATGAGTTTATTAGGACATTTTATACCTTCCAATAGTTTAAGCTGGGAATTTTCTCTAGAATGAAAGAATTTCCCTCTAAATATCTCTGAAGTTTGGATACATTTTTTAATTGCTGTTTTCTAGTTTTATTAATTGCGTATAACTACGATAATTGTTAAGAAGAACAAGATATACACCATACTCCTATGATATCTTGTTGTACCACACTCCTTATAAGTTTAGTGCTAAAGGATGTTGAGTCAGTGGATCTTCTTATGATAAGCACTTTTGTTCCCAGTATTAAGAGATAGTAGAAAAATTATTTTAGGATAGGATTAGTATTACTGTAGGATGTAGGACCTACTCGAAAATATTCATGGGTTCATAATTTAACAGTGATATTTAGACAGTTCTTGGCTCTAATTTCTGTGTAGAAGAATACAAAAATTAGATGTTCTTGTCTTATTTAATTTTTCTACTCTGAAGCTAATTTTAACTGGTTTCAATAATGTATGTTTGGGCACTCCCAAAAGTAATATTGGCAAAAGCACCTTGGAATTGCATTGTTTTAACATCGTAATATTACAAATATCATGGTGCCATTATATGAATATCATATTGAAAGAGTACTTTTGTAGATCTGTCGTTAATATTAAATACATGAGTAGAACCCAAGCAGCATTTCCATTTGATGAAATTGAAAATAAAGGAATTAGACAAAAATATAGGAACGCAATATATATAAGAACAGAGATATTGTCACGACACCCCGTACATGATTCTACCTTTACCTTTCCTTGTGAACTAAATGTTTCTTCAGAAAGGTAACGCTTTTCAGAATAAATTTGCCGTTTGCAGAATAATTTATTGACTTTTTCGTAGTTTGAAATGAGGAGATACACTTCGTAACATAATTTTAAAAAAATTCGGGAGCGGCCTCATAGCGCGAGTGGTCTTAGCATTCTGACCCTTTTAAAATATTCCGATGGTCATTAAAATCTAATGCGAAGATATTTCCGCATCGAAACAATTTTTAATCCGCATGATGACTTTTCTCAAAACTGTCATTTTCAGGGCGAATGCTCATTTTCCGCCCAGTATTTGATAAGTTAACGTCAAACTAATCCCGCGGAAATCGCCAATTTTTATCGATGCGGGTCGATCGATCGCCGAAGCTCAAGTCCAATCATAAAATTGACGAGAAAATTGGATATTTCATTTACTTTTTCAGCTTCTAATTGAATTCCGAAATGTTTGAGTGCAATGAATAATTGATGTAGGAATAGGAGGAGTTTTCACCCGCCGCCGTGGAAGGAGGCGCTCGAATGTTTTTCAGCGTTGTTCAAGGCGAATTAAAAATTCTCTCTGATACTCAAGTCTAAGTTAGATCTCACGCTAAACTTTATAATTGTCCTCTAGAGATTTTTACTTTAAGGAAATGGGATGAAGGAATGCGTAATTTATGTTAATAGAAATATTCTGCTGTTTAAACTCAAAGGTAGACGAAGACGGAAAGTACAGTTGTTTCAGGGATCGAACCCGGATCTATTACAACGGGATTCACAATCATATTTCCATGGTGGAATGTTTTCACCCACGCTTCAAATGGTGGGAGTTGTTTTTAGGACGTAGGAGGGTGCCTAACTTGCATATCATAACCTCTCCTTCTTCTTTGTGTTAATGCTGTGAAGGTTACAATAGAGAGAAATTTTCCAGCCGTAATTGATTCAAAATTTATCTCAAAATTATGTTGAATTGAGGTAAGCCTCCAAAATACTATATCAGGCGTCATTGTTTCAATGTATTTATGTCATCACCTATATGTTAGTGGAAAAGGTATTATATATCTCCTAAAGTTATGCTATTGCTCATCCAGTTATCAGTGACAAAGATTAGCTAGAAAGTGACGTTTCTCAATGCGCAAATATTACCAATATTAAAATTTCGGGTTCCATTTACCGTAGATTTCAGCATGGATGAATTTCCTACCTTTGAAGTACTTGAAATTCACAATTAAAATGCCGCCAACAGCTAGTTCTCATTAGATCGCACAACAACTAGCTTTGTCAACTGTGAACAAAGGAATAATAAGCTGTGAATAAAAAGTTGAAAAACCAGGAAAAATCCATTACGCGAATAGTATTGTTAATTTGAAACTTCCTCAGTACATGTAGAGTACAAAAGTCGCTTTGATTTACAATTGGAACCTTCAAGCAGTAACAGTCAGAAGCTCAGAAACGCTTATCTATCTTAATTTTATTTTTTCATTTCTTGGACCTTAGTTATATGATACGGAGGAAAATAATGAAAATGAGGATCATCAGTTGTCTTCAATAATTTCAGATGTTAAAACAAATATTTTACTGATACAGAGATAGTAAACCAAGAAAGTAATATCTTTTAGATTTGTGGACAATGGAAAGCCGCTACAAAATGATAATTTTTTCAGATCAATGAAATTTTTACAATTTTTAGCAAGAATGTTATTCTACTCATTGTTCCTCTTAACCATAACGATTTTGTGAATTCTTTCTGATAATTCAAACTAGGTTTTCTTACGGTTTATTTGCAAGTTTATCATAGCTTCAATTGTGCTCGAGTCATCAGAAGCAGTAAAAAATTTAATTTTGATAAATTGCGCTGTGTGGAGAAAATTTTATTCAACTCTATGTATAGGGATCCGCGAAAACTGTTGGTAAAAATCGGGTGTTTCCTATTTGAAAATCAGTGGAATGTTGAATTAAAATGCGGTATGAGTTTTAGACTAGTACTTTTGGTTTTTTCCTCTGCTCTTTAGTTTTGTTTAGTCTCTTTTGGCTATCAAATATCGATAAGGATAATCTGATCCATTGAAAGTAGCACAATTCACTCTTCCAATATCCGAGATAGTTCTGATCGGATATTTAGCTAAAAATCGAAAATTAGCAGCTTTTAATCATATCATTAGCTTATTATTAATCATAGGTTTATGATAGAAGTACAAAATTATGCGAAAATATTTTGATGCGATAAAATCTATCCATTGCTTTTGGAAGAGAGAAAAATGTCACTCGTAGATTTTATACATTATTTAGTGGGGAGTTACAGTTTGTGTGAAGTAAATTAACGAAGAAACATCAATTTTATTGCATGGTCAGAATTGTTTAATTATCTAAGTATAGCGATGAAATTTAAGTTTTTTTCCTTTGGTTAAAAGAAAACCTTGGCTGTAAACTTTGAGTAGAAAAATTGCTCTGAATATTTTTCAGTTTACCTACGAGGTAAAACACAGCTAATCGTAATATATTGAAACATTTTTTCGTTTGCTTTTTGATATTTTTACGACAGTAACTTCTTCATCGATGGAATATATTCTGTAAGTCAGTCCAGTTGTTGTACTTCGGTCTGACTCATTTTTCTTATAGATAGCAAATAGTCCAGCGGACCTTTTATGCATGTTGTAACTTTTGTTGTTTTTATTCCAATGTAGAACTTGGTCCATAGACCTTGTGATGAGGATGAATGGGTGATTGGATGAAGATGAAGTAGATGATGACCGAAAAGTTTTGAACCATTCCTTCGAATGTTTCATGTTTAGAACATACCATTAAAAAGTTCAGCTTCAGAAGGATTTACTAAACCTTAAATCTAGAAGAATTAACAAATAACAAGATTGAAATACAACTACTCATTTTTTTGAGTATGTACTAAAAATGAAACATTCGAAGGAATGGTTCAAAACTTTTCGGGAAACCAACAATTTCTTTTAAAACATTTTATCTTAAATGGATAAACATATCATTAGAATTATGCAAGGAATATTTAATAGGAAATCTCTATAGCAAGAAGGAATATCTCGCTGGTCTGTTATAGATCATTGAGTTAGAATCTAATTTTCCGCGAAAAAAGTTCATGAAAAGAAATATTTGAAACTGACATATTTTAAGGGATCATAGATTTGAGAATTACAAAATTAGGTGTTTATTTGCAACAGATGCTTTAACGGAAAAATATTATGCAACTGATGTAGAAGTGAGATATTTATATCAAAGAGTTTTTTACTTGAAATACATAAAATAATAAAATTGATTTTCAGTAGGAGAGATCTATATCAAAGCCTAAACTGTCCAATCTCTGTGTTAAATGCCGTTTTATCAAAAATAACAGTTTCATTAAGTGAAACATTTCACGAATAGATACTGCATTTGCTTAAAAAACTATAAATAGAAATAACAGCCATTCTCGATGAGGTTTGTTTGAGGAAAGAAATGTTTGAAGGCTTGCGCTGAGGATTATCAGGTACTTGTGAGGAAAATATGAAGCAGCACGGTGTACATATGAGGCAACTTTTTTCCTCCAAAAGAGACTACCTTTATATAGTTTATTTAGGTCTTAATTTGAACAGAAATTTGCTCTTTCTTCGACTGGATTGTAATCATGTAGACTTATTATAGCATACATCGTATGGAGGACGATTTACGTAGGTAAATTTTTTAATAATACTATAAAAAAATTAATTGGAGGAAAAGCCTTCCTAGGCTAAAATTCACCCAAAAAATAAGACGGCGTTATTATTATTCTTATAATTAAAATATATTTTGGTAAAATTTCTTGTATTTGAATCGATTTCATCAGGCACGTAAACTTTGCTCTAATAAATATATAGTATTATATAAAATAAATTTTTTCTTACAAATCGTGAGGAGATGGACACATAATTTCGAGCATATGGTAGAGATAAATTTGCATTTTTGGCTACTGTAGGTGAAGCTTGTGATTGGCAAATGGTGTTGCACATTAAAGGGTTATAGAAGTTCCTCATAAAGCTATATTGGCTCTAACGGGCAGTTTAAGCGAGGGCGATAGTAGATGTTCCTTTGAATCATTTTATTATTTATACTCTAATATATAACGAGATTGGAGGAGGATGAGCTACAAATATTCGACGTCAAAAAATTCTTTAGAATCGTCATTATGAAACGTTGAACGTAATCGCGTTGTTTTCGGAGGATTTCCAGGTTTGTTTACGTAGGAAAACTCTTGAGAGAATTCTTGACCAACAAGAAAGGAGCTCAAAATAATTACTCCTCCGTAATATTTATTTAATAAATTCGTAAATTATCATCTCGCGGAGCAATTAATTGGAGCCCATTTACGTTTAATTAAATCCAAATAAGAGATGCAAAGGAGGGAAAATATTTACACGACTCCATACATAATTATACACCGCGAGGACACCTCGCTAATTTGATTCGGAATCCTCGTCTTATTCAAAACGTACATAATTGTAAAAGATCGAAAGAAATTGGTGGAGATAATCGGGTGTAAGAAGGTGGGCTTAATCACGGAATTGATTCGGGACATCTTCTTCTCTCCCTACCGTCCGTCGAAAAGTATCGATTATTGCGTAGTACACAAAAACATTTTAGGTATGAAAGTAACCGGTGCCGTAAGTTTCACCTTCGACCTTTGGCCTATGTCAGGCAATTTCGCATTTAACCCGAATGCAGAACCGAGTCCCGCTTCCGCCATAATTGTAATTCTTCCAAAGCAAACAATGTTTATCATTACCGCTCTTCGGGTGCGGTTCCACGCGTAAAACTCGCGTTTTATGAGGGAATGTGCCTCTACAAACAAGGGGAAACGGAGAAAGCGTACTAATCTGTTGATTTACCTTTAGAGATCTCATTACCAACGTGCCTATGGTGTATCATTTGGTAAGGAAACATGTTTGAAAATTTTCTTCGGCGCGGAAGTGTTTATTCGAGGAGCCCGTTTTTCCGTCATTTTACCCGTGACGGATTTTTTATTTATCTTGGAGTAAATTTTTCTTCGGAATTAGGAATTTTCATACACCTTCGCGCGGAGTATGAAATGGCTCATGATACCATTCCCGGAAGGCGTAGGACCCGTAATTTTTTTCCTAGCGCTGGCGTTCTATTTCTCTTTTGGTTTTCATCTATGTGAAACAAGGAAAATAACAAGCCATTTTGTAGGCTCATCGGAGTTGATTTCCAAGAGGAAATACGTCTGGTAATGTTGAGCTGTCACAGCTTAGTTTATTTGGACAAGTTTCGATCTTGCTGAACGCCCAATAAAAAGTAAGTTCAATAAAAAGATGCGCCGCCATGTTGGAAAGATGGCGGAGGCCATGTGCTACCCATGAGGCCAATTACCTTAAGGACCGATCGCGTCCGGGTGTTTACTCGATTGACTTTACATTTGTTCATCATTTGTCGGAAGTACTGTTTTCGAAGTCCTTGGATGCTCTCTTGCGCGAACTGCGTATTTTGTATTTTAATTCAACGTCCCGAGTTCGAATCCCGACGCAAGGTTTTCCACTTGATTCACCCTAAGTAAAGCTAATTGGTCCATTAAAAATGAGTCTGATTCTAATTTTCTCATGTTTAAATTCTCATTTTTCATTTTCACATGAAAATCTTCGTCTTTGAAATGACTACAAAATGACAGCGATTTTTTTCAACTAAACGCAAAAATTTTCCGCGAATCTATAGAAAAATTAATAAATTGAGAATTTATGGATTTTAGAGATATACATTTTCCGGTAAATAACCATGGAGCACTACAATACGAAAGCAGGGGGGAAAATACTGAGCGGATTTTCTGTTTCTCTGTCGAATAATAAAATTCAAAGATATAATCAATATCTGAACGATTATGAGGAAAACGTATTTTTAGCAAGTGGAAATGAGCCTTTAGTTTAATAATGATTTTTTCTATCATTATTATTATTGAAGTTATTTTGGTAGGTTATGTTTATCATGTGTTACATCTTTTAGTTTATACAATTTTAATGCGTGGTAGTTTTATTTTTTACCGAACAGGAAACTTCATTTTGTTATCAAACCGAGGTGTAAGCCGAACTGTCTATATAAGGGCCCGTATAAACGGGTGGCGTCATTGGATTCCATGTTTGTTATTTAGTTATCCCTCATTCTTTCGGCAGAAATGGTTTCTCTGGCAGCCGGAATATGAAGGCACTCGAAATACAGCTGAGCTTCGTCCTGAATTTTTTACTTCCCTCGTGGCGCATTGCAGTGCAGTATCAAATTTAAATCGAGAGAGCGTGGGCAGATCGACAGCCGTATTGGCATTTAATCGATACTTAAACTCACAATTTGCGAGAATGTATGGCGAGCAACCGCACATTCACTTTGTAAATCTAATTACCGTGCGAAGCTTGCGGATTACACTCCCGACTCCAACGCGCTCATCGCGGAATTCAACGATTGCAAATGTTTTATGCAGATTTTCATATCGAGTCTCACAGCGCTACACAAGCATTGATGAATATCTACTAAAAATTCAGAACGGCGTACGTATTACCATTAGAATATTTTGCTAAATTATTACCTGTTCTTATTTATGCTCGTGTATTGGTTGATTATAAAAATAGAAATATGAGAAATAAAACAGTATTGGATAACTTCCGAAAAAAGTATGCTGAAGTAAAAAATGTTTTAATGATAATGTTAATTTCTGTAATGAGTGTATACAGAATGAAAGAGCCATACCAAATATCTTGGAATTAATATAAATGAACAACTAAACTAGAAAACATCAATAAATTAAAATCAGAAATGTTATTTTTTATTAGAAAATTTTATTTATTAAGATATCTATGTTCAGAGTCGGCAATGTAAACAGCATACTATGCCTTCGTGAATTCACGATTGCAATATGGCATTACAGTGGAGCATACTGCTCTGATATTAAGCCCTTAGTTACTGCTCAAAAGAAGATAATGAGAATAATGGCAATGGTCTCTGGCACGACTCATACATTTACTCTCTTCAATTACTTTAGTATACTACCTCTGAGGTATTTACTTATTTACAAAGTATTAAGGATATTTTACAAACGTGGTGGTGAACAAAATAAGTCCAGGGCTTATGAATATCGTTATAAACAAAATTTGCTGATTCCTAGGCCCAAAAAAGAACTTTATAGACAGTGTTATAATTATTTGGGACCAAAAATATTTATCGTATTACCACCAATTTTGACTCAAGCAGCCACGGAAAGGAAATTCTGCAAAGAGGTTTGGGCTTGTCTAATTCATAAGAGGGAGGTTGAGTCTTTGCTTACTATTGGAAAATAAGACTTTGATATAAGTCTCTGTATGTATTGTTTATTTCCTCTTTTGTTCTGTATCTTTGCTTATACACGTCCATTTCTGTTGTAGCTCGTTTTTGTTTGCTTTTTTTGGTATTTTATGCATCAGCATAATCTGCCTATATTTGTGTAAAGTCATGCAGCATAGTATATTCAGTTAGTATGTGAGTCGGTCCCTGAAACGAGACATGTCTTCAAGGGACCAAATATTTCTTATTCTGTTTATATCCAATTGTATATTATTTGTTTTTGTTTTATGTATAAGGAATATATATAATTCTAATTCTAAGTATATTATCATCCGGAAATGATTTCTTCTAGTCGATGACTATGAACTTTCAAAAATCGTAGCATCGTTAACATTTCGTAAATACTATGCATCTACAGGGTGCGGCAACATAACTTCCTTTTTTTGCATTAAAAAGCATTTAAAAAAGGAAGTTATGTTGCCGCACCCTGTATAATTAAGCATATAATATAAGAATAATTCCATCGCATGGCAGGAGATGCATACTCCATACAATCAGCTTTTTTTGAGCTGATTTTCCTATTTGGCTATTTCCTCGTATCTTTAGCGGAAAAAATTTGAAGCGACCAGTCTTTGCATTGATTTTCCTAAACCTCTTGCAATATCATATCGGCGTATGTAGCTCTATGGCTGCAGGTATTATGAGACACATCGAAATTATTTCTACATAAGAACTTGGACCATTAACAAAATAAAAAACTTATTCTATATATTTATATTTCACTAAAAATTTTATAGTATTGTATAACTGATATTTACAAATGTAATTTGTACTTTCCATTGAATAATTTCTTCCATTATGCTAATAATAGCTACTTAATTGTCTTTTGGGAAGTATCCAAAACATAAATACCTATATTGGTTTCTGGAATTTTATGCATCACTGAGACGCTAATGTAAGGCAATTGTTGTCATTTTACCAAAATTTTACTATAATTATAAAGAAAAACGTTGCCATTAAAAGTTACCTCATCATCCTCGCTTTCTAAGAAGTGCTGAGAAAAGTTGTGCGAATCTTCCGTCCCTTCTTCCTGCTTAGCGACCTTAACTACTTTTCGACTGACTTCTCCCACTGTATCATCTTATGACATTTGTCTCTCCCATCCCGCCTGTCGTTTATTCTCAAACACAGCGTCAATCACTTTCTTTAGCAATCCATTCCACTCTATATTTGACTCACCAAATTTTGCCGTCTCCTTTTTATTTCTTCAATCAAAACCTTTTCTTCCTCCAACATCTTCATAAAAATTTTATAAAAAAAATAATTTTCTGTACGAATTTGATGTCTACTTAAAACAAGCTGTTTTAAAAATAAAATTTACTTTAATTTCTTCATATCTATATTTTGTTTCGTTGAGAGTAAGTTTTGATGGCGAAGGGAGCGTCTCTCAAATTATTTGGAGAAGTATATTTTCAGAGATTTTTTACCATGTGCAGGTATATTTCGTATGTCTACATCTCGAACGAACCTTGAGTTTACCGAAATTTTTTTGATGTATTGACATTTTAGCTACACCAAATGCAAAGCGAAATAAAAGGATTGTAATAGAGACGGTCAGTTGTTAACAATATCCGCCTCAATTTTCCATGATTTCCGATCCAAAGAAATGCAAGTAACTTAGCAAAAAATTCAGCTGAAACAACCTTGTGTTGCTTTTACAAGATGTTATCTAGGACTTGTTAGTGTTAGTACCAAAAGCTTGTTACAACAAGCGTATAAAGATAAGGAAATAATCGGTATTTTCTCATGTCGCTAAAAGGTGCACTGGAAATATATCTGTGGCAACGATAATTTTGCAAAAATGTAAATGTTTTTAACGCCCAATGAACTATCAAAATATTTTGGTATTCAGGTACTTGCCCAGACAGTGTATTATCGATAATCCATAAGGTCAAACTATAAATATAATGCCCCACAATTTTAAATGTCAAATGTTAAAAATTCTTCATGGAACAATATAAAATTATTCTCTGTTGAACTTTGGATGGGTTGATATAACGATAATTTCCAGGAGATTGATGGAACTTAGAAATTCTAAATGATTTCTATATAAAATACCATCTAAAATTGCGCATATTAAATAAAACATATTTTCTTTTATATTGTAGCATTTTCCTGATGATGAGAATGCGTGCTAATCCTTGAAATTTTGAAGAAAAAAGAGAAAGAATATTTTTGCTAGAATAATATCGCAATTACCTTGGAAAATATCCCAATTTTAGAATGACATTCAGAAATTCAAAATTATTACCCATGCTAGAAAATATATTCTCCTTATAGATATAGTCTATAGTCATCAATGTGTTATTGTTTTAATTTTCTGTGACCTGTGAGCTTTTGGTTTCTTTGGAGAAAAATATAATTGTGAGGTGTGATACAAAATTTTGTAAATATGAATAGCCGAAAAAGATGTGGGTAGCTGCAACGTTCTTTTAGGAAATGATATATTTATTGTTAATTATCTAAGAGATTAAAACGTGTATAGTTGAAGGAAAAAATCATCATTTTAAATGCAGGGCAAAGTCTAAAAATCCTACACTAATATTGGTTATTTGCTTGATTATAACTCACATAACTCGTCACTCACATACATTTAAATACATTCAATTGAGAACTCTTGAAGTAGTGATGGTAATAAACGAAAAAATACAGTAATTATTTCGATGCAGGACTTGAAGCAGTGCCGCTTCATTGCATGTAGACAAAAGATTGCTTAGTAATACAAAATAAACTTGTCGTAGGGATGTGTAAATGAGCTAGCACCTTAGACATCGAGCATAATTCAAGTTGAGGTAAGGATAACTGAATGCTGACAGATCCTGATTATTACTTTTCCAATTCCGATTATTCCTCAGTCAAGGAATGTTCTTTTACTCCTGATCAATATGTCTCTATAAGATAATTTTCTTTTAAGAGCAATATCATACAAGCATAATAAAATAAAAATTAAAGGAGGAAGAACCGCCTTTGTATTTCCCCGATTTTACTTTTACTTGTTACTTTTAAGTTGTTTTCATTATACAATATTTTGGGCGGAATATTGGAATTAAGCTTTATAAATATAACATCCCTTATATATTATATCTCGAATAGTTTCTTTTCTTATTCTCGAATAGTTCCTACTTTTTCTTTTAAATGAATTTAATTTTCCTCCGTTTGTACAGTTCCAGTCTTTTTATTTTGGTTGCTAGAAGTTTATGGATTGTTCACCAGTTAAAACTTAATGTCCGACAACGTCTTGCATTAGTGATTAACCATCAGAATATATCTAAAATAAAATTAATTGTAAAATCTACATAAATACACCATTTATTAAGGAAGTTCATAGGGTAAATTATTGAGAAAACTGTACTGTTTCATCGGAGATTTGTTGCAAAACGTTGACGGTCTTTGTTTTAATTAAATTCATCGCTCAAATGAATCAATAATCAATTAGAGTATAAGGTATAATTTTTTTTGCAATTGAAAATAGAGCACTTTTCTCTTAAAAGTGTGAATAAAACCCTTATGCTTAGATAGGTTATGTCAACCATTGCGATTTTACCCAACTTAATATTTTTCAAATTATGCTCTTCAAATAATACAAAATGTGTGTGAAAAATGAAGCAGTTACCTGCTTACCTTATTCCTATAGTGCACTTGCCTAGATATTCGTAGAGAATGTTGATGATTTAGATGAACCTTCCAAAGCTTAATTTCGGCTGTCCTCTAATGTCAGTCAGATAAGTGTGCACATCTCCAATTTTCTTGAACTCAGTATTTTATTTTCATCTTTATTTCTGCCGCAGTACCAAATTTTATTATCATATCTATTTCAAAGTTTATCTAATTTTAAATTTAACAATTTTCTGACTACCTAATTAATTTAGGAGTCATTCTTTAATCTTTCAAATATACAAAATATGTCTATACAGCTATTCATATTTTAGTAAACACCTGTCTTAAGCCTACTTCTTTCAGACACGATCATTCCTTACCTATCATTGTTATTGGTTCTCGCCATCATACCCTTGTTTGTCTAATTTCTTTGCAGTATTGGGTGACCCCCGTACTTTCTCCTTCCCTGTTCAACTAGTAAATTCACAGTATTAATCGACGAATGTATTCGCCACACCCACGAATTCCACTGTTGTAACTGGTAATTTAATTTGGGGACACTCCTTATACATCTATATCTAAGAGCATAAATACTTTAATTTATGGAAAACCTGAAGGTTATGAATTTAAAGAGCAATAGCGTGATGATACTAGGGAAACTTGAATGGCAGAGAATTTTTAGATATACAAATATTTCTTAAAAGAGATCATCAGCTAAAACTCCGAAATTTAGTTCGGCATCAGGTTGTAGTGAGCCAGACTCGTAGAATGCTTGCAAAGAGTATGATTGGAGAAAATAAAATGATAATTGATACTCCCGTGATATTTCTCTCATAAAAGCTTTAAATTGCTTATTAATTAAATCAATTTGGACATTTCATAACATCATCAAAGAAATGAAAATATCTTGTTTATCTTCTTGAGGCAGCCCTTCCGGAGATATCCTTGTGTTTTTGCTATGCGCAGTTGCATATTATCGTTGTTGTTTGGGTTCGAAATATTTTGGTTGATAATAGAAAAGCTTGGCAACTAGCTAGAATCGAAGAGTGGTTGTTTTCCACTGCTTTGATTCTTTCATGGAATCGAATACCCTTTTGGTTGGCCCGGCAAAGTAATCATGAACTCTATTTCCAGGATGAAGGAAAATTTGAGCTAGAAGAAGGATGAATTGTATTTGTAACGAATTTTCGATGAGGATGAAAATAAATCTATTGCAGCGGAAAAATAATCGTCAATTTTTTTTTATTTTGTCGGTCCTTGATCACTTACAAAACGTCATTAGTGCTTGCTATAAGCAGAAATTGATATGGAAAAAGTATTGTTCAATTTTTAACATTGGGATTGTATTTTTGCGTAGTATTTTATTCATGGCACGTTAAAGTATTTCTACATAAAATGAAAGAAATAAAAATAGGATACTCATGAGTAATTCAAGATATTAGGAATATCACTTTTGATTAGAATTACTCAATGAAGGAGGTTAATCTTGTTGTTATATTTTCTCTATGGTGGTTAATGAAAGTTTGAAAATATACGACACCGGGATATTTCCAAACGTTTATTGGAAAATTATAATCAGAAAATATGTGAAACAGTCAACTTCAGTATGTCAGAAGTCAGTATTAAATCACTTGGCAAATATATCCAGAGAACAAAATAAAGTCTCAAAAAAATATTATTTCAATTATGACATTATAATGCTTTGATTAAGAGTGAATAGTCATGCATACTTCTTAATGCAGTTTCTCTTTTATGAAGTAAATTCTGTTTATTTTTCCCCCTTCTTCAATTTCATTTGAAATTGAAGATATTATAACATATTTCCCATTTTAAAGGATGAGATACCCCATGATTACTTGCTTACATTGATTGACATCCATGATTATGATGATCGAAGTCAATTACGAATGAGTTATAAATACAGTTTCCAAATGTGAATATGAATTTTTCAACTCCGTCTTCGATTAATTTAATTTATTTAATTTCGAACCGTAGAACCAATATTCCAGTCTCGTGGAATCACCGCGCACTTCTCAACCTGTTTATTTCGGTATTATCCGTACATTCAATTGTACACATATTTGAATATATCAATGATTATTCTGGGCTGTGCTGAATTTTTCGATTAATTGCTTATTTGATTGTATACTCAATGGAATGTTCAGGAGTAAAATTAATTATATTTGCGCTACTATGTTATATTACAACAATTTAAGTTGTTATTGTATCATCTAAAAATCCTCCCATGACTTTAACTGGGAAAATGTTAAATAATGAGCAAATGAAATAGAAAATAAATCATTTTGTAATGTAATAAGTTTATCAAATGACATAAAATGCAGGAAATAATACCTCTTACTGTTGCGGCTTTATATCTTGTTTAGAGAAGATCTCTCCATTTGATTTGCTAGTTTATTTATCAAAGTTCCTAGTTTTTACAGTTCTGTTTCGCCTCTTAGTTTTTAATCGTCCGGTGTTCGAGGGCAATAATTTATATCCTTCAAAATTAATAAATATGAATGTTGAAACGTCGGTCGCACATTCCATTATTTAGTTGTGGCATCTTCGGTCGCGTTCCGAGCGGCGATGACGTCACGGAGTGGAAGCCGATGACCAGGTAGCGGCGGCTGAGGGGTAGCAGAGCGACCTCGCGCTCCGCCAAAGTTCGGGAAGTTCTAACTTCGGAGGGATCCTTAGTTTCAATTAAGTGTGGCATTAACGGAAAATGGAAGGTAGATGAGGGTGCTTCGTATCGCAGCGCCCATATCGACGGCCCATAAGTCTCAGGTGGAATGTGGTCACACGTCCGCGACTATTTTCCGAATTGATCACGCGAGTTCCATCACTTTCTCGTCTCACGGGTTTCCATTACTCACAATCGCTGTTTCGAGTCCGTGTCAATCGTTACGTGATGCATGTCGGCCCAATATGGAACCTATGATATTCGGTGGCAACACTCCTTCTTGTCTCTGTTTTACATCAGGCGAGGCCGTTATCGATTATCGATTGGGGGAGCGCGGGTTCGAACCGTGCTCGGCGCCCTCCACGTGTGCGGATACCGAAAAATCCTTATCTTTCACATTATGACATCGGTCTTCTCGTCGGAGAGATGACAATTTCGGGCTCGTTCCGTTCATTTTTCGCACACTGGATCTAGACGTAATCTTTCCGTAATGTTCCGCGCTTTTTGGGTCGCGAATTAAGATAGCAGGTCGGGAAACGACGGGACTTAGGAAGAGTAATGGGAATCTAGTGGATATGAGTCATAGGAGAATGGTATTTGAGCGTTGATCTTCGCTCCATTTTCTGTTATTCAGCTACTAGATTAAGGCGGCTACGAGTGAAACCACCCGCTCTTGATGCTTGTCATCCTCAGAGGAAGTTTTAAGGGCATATGCAGTGGATTCTAGTTTTAAAAGAGCGTATAGAATGGGGAAATTAATGTTTCTGCCTTCCGGAATGATCGCTCTTACATTGTAAATTAAAAATATCATCCGCGCAAAGCTCAAAAATAATCCGTATCTGGTGAAATTTTCACAAATTATCTCCTACATTATTTTTTCTTTGTTTTTCAATTTTTTCCTCCCTATTCTTTTGAAACTATAATAAAAAATCTGATGTGGCCAGCACATGACTTTCTCCATATATAAGATGTAAATATTTATCTACTCCATTGATTTCGAACTCTATATTCAATCTAAACTTGGAAGATGAGTGATTAATATATATATATTATCTTTGACGCCAAAAACATTATAAATAATGTTTTTCGGGATATGATCGATTAAAAACGATGGAATTGGCCTTACGCCTATAGAGCACAGAGCACCCACAAAGTACATAATCAGCAACTTCCGGTTGATCAGTATTTCATGAATAACTCCTAAAAAATCAGTGATACGAAAATATGTTTCAAACAAAAGTTATAGTAAATTACATTTTCTAAAACTATTATAAATAATAGTATATACCTAAATATCATATTTATGGAGATATTTTGAAAACCGGAAATGAGCTTTGAAGAATGAAGCTCAACTTCCGGTTAACCGATTCACTCCAAAAACTAATCAACTCTAACGACTGTAATAAAAGTACTATATATGAAATTTGGTGTTGATCCGACAAACAGTTTTCATGTTAGAGCGCCCACAAAGTACATAATTATATTCATCCGGTTTATCAGTATTTCACGAATAACTCCTAATCAACCGGTGATACAAAAATATGTTAATTACAAAAGTTATAGTAAAACAGATTATCTAAAACTTTTATATGGTATAAAATATACCTATATATCATATTTATGGAGATATTTTGAAAACCGGAAATGAGCTTTAATGAATAAAGCTCGACTTCCGGTTGATCGATTTACTCCAAAAACTATTCAACTCTGACAGCACACACCACAGTACTATATATGAAGTTTGGAATTGATACGACTAATGGTTTTCACGTTAGAGCGCCCACTATCACACACACACACACACACACACACACACACACACACACACACACACACACATACACACAGACATCATTCCGAAAATGGTCAAAATGTGTTCTAGGGACCCCAAAACATGTATTTCCGTTGAAATCTCGAAGTCGAATTTTTTCATGAAAACAATACTTTCTCTATACTTCGTATATGGAGAAAGTAAAAATCTGATGTGGCCAGCACATGACTTTCTCCATATATATAAGATGTAAATAATTATCTACCGCAATAATTTCGAACTCTATATTCCATCTAAACTTGGAATTTGAGTTATTAATATTATATATTATCTTTGATGCCAAAA
The DNA here is from genome assembly GCA_947579665.1 of Sympetrum striolatum. Lineage (NCBI taxonomy): Eukaryota > Metazoa > Arthropoda > Insecta > Odonata > Libellulidae > Sympetrum > Sympetrum striolatum. Next base: position 52,093,799 of record OX388341.1, read on the forward strand.
ACATGATAAATAATTTTTACGGGACATGATCGATGAAAAACGATGAAATTGGCCTTTCGCCCATAGAGCCAAGAGCGCCCACAAAGTACATAATCAGCAACTTCCGGTTTATCAGTATTTCAAGAATAACTCCTACACAATCAGTGATACAAAAATATGTTTCAACCAAAAGTTATAGTACATTAAATTTTCTACAACATTTATAAATAATAGTATATACCTAAATACCATATTTATGGAGATATTTTGAAAACCGGAAATGAGCTTTGAAGAATTAAGCTCAACTTTCGGTCAACCGATTCACTCCAAAAACTAAACAACTCTAACAACACAAACCAAAATACTATATATGAAATTTGGTGTTGATCCGACAAATAGTTTTCATGTTAGAGCGCCCACAATGTACATAATCATCTTCTTCCGGTTTATCAGTATTTCACGAATAACTCCTAATCAACCGGTTATACAAAAATATGTTAAATACAAAAGTTATAGTAAATTATATTATCTAAAACTTTTATAAGGAATACAATATACCAATATATCATATTTATGGATATATTTTGAAAACCAGAAATGAGCTTTACACAACGTACATAATCAGCAACTTCCGGTTTATCAGTATTTCATGGATAACTCCTAAACAATCAGTGATGCAAAAATATGTTTCATACAAAAGTTATAGTAAAATAAATTTTCTACAACATTTATAAATAATAGTATATACCTAAATATCATATTAATGGAGATATTTTGAAAACCGGAAATGAGCTTTGAAGAATGAAGCTCGACTTCCGGTCAGCCGATTTACTCCAAAAACTAATCAACTCTAACGACTGTAATAAAAGTACTATGTATGAAATTTGGTGTTGATCCGACAAATAGTTTTCATGTTAGAGCGCCCACAAAGTACATAATCATCTTCTTCCGGTTTATCAGTATTTCACGAATAACTCCTAATGAACCGGTGATACAAAAATATAATAAATACAAAAGTTATAGTAAATTATACTATCTAAAACTTTTATAAGTAATACAATAGACGTATATATCATATTTATGGAGATATTTTGAAAACCGGAAATGAGCTTTAATGAATAAAGCTCGACTTCCGGTTAACGGATTTACTCCAAAAACTAATCAACTCTGACAGCACACACAACAGTACTATATATGAAGTTTGGTATTGATACGACTTTTAGTTTTCGAGTTAGAACGCCCATTATCACACACACACATACACACACACACACTCACACACACACACACACACACACACACACATACACACAGACATCATTCAGAAAATGGTCAAAACGTGTTCTAGGGACCCCAAAACGTGTATTTCCGTTGAAATCTCGAAGTCGAATTTTTTCATGAAAACAATACTTTCTCTATACTTCGTATATGGAGAAAGTAAAAAACAATCAGTACAGAATTCTGAAAGGTTCCAAACCTGGTGAAATTTTTATAAATTTTTGTTCCCAGTTTTCAAACATTTTTCCTTATTGCCTTGAAATAATAGTTATAACCATCCGTGAATGGCTCTAAAAGGATGCGAACCTGTTGAGAACGTTCACAACATTTGTATTTTTTTCATAGTTTTTCCAAATTTTCCCTTTTCTCTTGAAATATTTCAGTTTCGTAATATATTACTTGGGCATTAGAATCCTTAAAAGCAGGCACTTGAACTTCACCTTATTTTGTTGCTTCCCTCAAAATCCTATCGCATGAATAGTAATCTGTTCCAAAATACTCGCGTTTAACTCTTATAATCCTGCATAATATTTGGCACTCATCACAAAGAAAAAAATTCTTGTAGATTCCTTTCCGCAAGATGTGTACTAATCCGTTCTGCCAAGTTACCGAGTAATTTGTATCCTTACTATTCGTATATTTAAAAATCAGATTCTGGATTCTTTAGAAAAATACTTTTATAAGACTACGTACCAAATATTGCTGATTTTCTTCCAAATTTGAAACTTTATTTTCGAGGCATCTTTATCCCTTTTCCAAAATCCAAAACCTTTATCGCTTGTCATTTAAAAATAATATAAACCTCAAACAAATGCATTATGTTGAACTTCAAAAGTTGATTTTAAAGAAAACTCATCTGTCATTATTAAGTTTGAATAAATTAATAGTGCCATTATAAAATTTTTTCTGTATATTGGATGAACCTTCATTTTTCACTTATATTTGAATTTTGGGTTCAAGGAACTCCTGTTGGGTTTCTGGATAGCCTATTTGCTAGTGTGAATGCCCTTGGTGAGAGGGGTCCTGCGTTCAATTCCAAATTGGGTGGTTTCCCGTATGTGTGAGACGAACTCAGGTGTGGAAACACTTTTGAAAATACCATTTCGCACTTCTGTAATTTTTCATTTCTGGTATCCTCATATTTTGAGACGTAATAATTAAATTGTATCCATTATATATTTGTTTACAGTGCTACACCAATTTCTAAACTATTATAATAAGTTCTTTCTCATATACTTCCGCAAACGCTTCTTTAGGACTTTGTGTTAATCTTCCTATTTTGAGAACCTTGTTTCTGCCTCGATATAAATATAACGTCATCCGATATTCCTGTGTGCCCGAAAAATTTCTTTTGTTGTCGCCATCCTTGCGTTGTAATGAAACGTCCTACATTCCCTATTATGATGCGCAGAAAGTTTTTCCTTCTTCGAAATTCTCTTTGGCACTATTGGCTACCACATGACCGAGGATCCTATTTCATGCTAACAATCTCCTCTTGTGTCTTGTTACGGAAACTTATGAATTCTATCCCGTACATGCCGAACGGATTTGACAGCTGTCATACTACTTGCCTCTGTTCTTCAAAATGTTCTAAAACCTCTCTTTACTCTTCCCGTTAGTGCGCAAAAGTTTGATATGTTTGACGCTTATAAATAAATATTTTTCCTGGCCAATTTCTTGGAAAGTCACAGGTATTTTCAGAATTACAATCACCGTTTAGTACTATCTTTAGTTCTTTTTTAAGAAATAATTTCTTTACGTTAGGTAAGATTTTAGGAGCATGGAATAGCTATTGCAAGACTATAAGCAACCCAAATCAATTACTATTTTTCTTATTCAATTTTATTAAGGCAAATCTCAGTACTTAATGGTCATTGAAAGAAACTTAGCGTTTAACAATTAAAACTAGAGCGTTTTAATGTACAGACGATTTATTGTTTTTAAGAATCATGGAGTCAATGCGAATATTAAAACTTAGTACTACTTTTCACAATGCAATGTTTAGCAAACATCTTCATCGTTTCTTCCAGAGCCGGGTTCCACGTTTTTGCAGAAGAGGAATTAATTAGAAAATTAGTCATACTATGTATGGATCAATTATGCTCACATTTAAAATTATCGATGAAAGGTTATGAGTAAAGGTTTCGGACATTTTTTTTGACGATGATAGTGTATGGCATAATTCATTGATTAAGGATTCTTTATTTATGCAAGATTCCGTTAAAATTTTAAGATCATTTTCGTCTCGTTTACATTAAATTCATAAATCCTATTATTAAACTTTTGAAAGATTTTAGATTCTAATAATTTGGCCTCGAATCGGTAGTAGTTATACATTACAAAGAAATTATTTAGAAGAACAACTCCAGAATAAAAATATTCTGTGATATGGATGGAAATGTTTTATCGTTTTTTACTATATTATATATGTATTTATTACTTTACTCGGTTCTTAAAGGTTTCTTCTTTTTTAATAAAAAATAAATTTTGCCGCGTTATATTTGTTGATACTCTTCTAATAATTTCACTAAACATTTATTCATTAGGGATCATGTTGCAATAATTACGCAAAACTCCACTAAAACTTTCTTATTGTATAGTTATTTCAACGTAATAACGATTACGGAATTCCAAAAAATCAAAGCTTCTTCAATTGAATTTATTCATTCATTATTTTTTAAGAGAGAAGCCCACCTACCGAAGAGTGTTGCGTTCCTAGGGAAATTGAATGGATTTCCTCGTCTTATCTCGTTACTCATGATGATTTTGGCTTACCAAGGTGCACTAATGATACTCATAGTTGAGTGTAGAGTAGAATGATTGAAAGGGTACCTAGAAAAACGGCAAAGGAGCGGATGGTGAGCTACATGCGGCTCTTGAGTTACCTTAATTCGCCCCTGGAGTAAAATTCATAATTCACTTAATTATTTGTGCACTAGTAAATAAAAGCGACCGATATATATCGATGATTACATTAGATGTGAATTAATGATGATCTCTTGCATTCGGCACTTAGAACCATTACTCTCATGTAATAATATCCCATGTATAAACTAGCTCATATTTCTCATTGTGTTAGATAAATGATGGTATATTTGTTTTAATGACATTTTATTTAATGTTTTTTTATTGTTGGGTTTATTTATTTAGTGCCATTATTACACATCATTACAAAATAAATTCCATTCCAATGTTACATAACACATATAAAAACAATTTAAACATATATTAAACAATATATCATTATATCATATTAAAACATTATGGTCCCGCTAAGCCTTAATAGGCTTATCAGCAGGTGTCTGTTAAACATTTTATCTCAGAAACATAATATTATTAATACCTCAACATATTCAATCAAAAGAAAACCTAGAGTTTTGATAAAAGGAATATCACTTTTCCGTGTCTTTGATATGTTTTCTTATAATAAAGCAGAGCGGCTGCTGATGGTTATGTTATATATTATAAAATAAACTCCAAAAACCATCAAGAAATTTACAAAGCGGCTATACAAATTTCGACTTCCACGAAGTCATCATCAGGCTAAGGTCGACATTCGCATTTCATTGCCGACCTTAGCCTGATGATGACTTCGTGGAAGTCGAAATACATAAAGCCGCTTTGTAAGTTTCTTGATGGTTTGTAGTGTTTATTTTTAAAAATATGTTTTCTTATGGTCATCCGTTAATTCTGAAATTGCTGGGAAATATAGTTTTGCCAGCTCCGTATCAAAAGCTTACCAGTCCTTGGGAAATTCAAGACATTCAAGGACATTAAAATTCCGATTTCTGGAATAATAAGAGTTTTTCGTTCTCAGAGAGGAGAAACGAGTTAATTGGTATCTATAGAAAAATGGAACTATATAATTAACACGATTTCCGTATTTTAATGAATTTTTTCGTAAGATCGAATAATTTAACTCGTAATTTTACCTGAATTATAGACATTTATTGGAAAGAGGACAAATGATTAGGACCTCTTGCTGTCGGCGCTTGGTTGCGGTGCACCCACCACACCCTAAAAAGGCGCGGCCCTGGCAACAACACCCTTTTTCATCTTCAGCATAAACAACACGGAGCAAAATATTCATAAAATTATATGTTCTTACTATTGATGGAATGAAGTTTTAACATAGCACAGGAAAGCGTGCGACTTAACCCAAGGTTATACAAGAAGAGAAATGTTTTAATTATTATTTATTTATTTATTTTTCTCTATATGTACATATTTCGACGAAGTTATTATGACATTCTTTATAGCTAAACTACGCTCTATGAAAATGGCAGTTATTGAAATGGCTGTATACTTCACTCAAGTGAGAACTTTTAATCTTTATAATTCTAGGAGCTTTTAATTCTTTGCAAACTTATTACTTTTCGGTGTAAATAAATAAGCTGTTGGAGCAATTTGTTCGAAGTTCTCCAAGTACGATCACTTCTATAGGTATCGATTTAAGTATTCTGCTGGCTTAATATACTTTAGCATTCATTGAATTTATGTTAAAATATTGGCTGATTCAGGGGGGAGCAGACGGGGCGAATAATTTGTGGTACTAAAAATTTACCAATGATATATATAAATCAGAAACTTTTCGACCATGTCTAAACATTACTACTTTTAAGACGGCAGAATGACTTTTAAGTAGGAGGTGATTTCATAAGGAAATCGTCTTATATCTCCCCCCTCTCTTGGCTAGTACCACCCCCACCTTGGCAAGTTTCTAGATCCAACCGTTTGAAAATTGAGTTTTCGATTCCATACTGTACATTTTAAACATTATATCGATGTTATACCCTAAAATATTAAATCTTTTATTTCATATTTTGGCGATTTAATCAAGCGAGATTACTTAGTATAATTTGTGGTTGATTTATAGCACCTGTTAAAAAAATTATGGGTACAGTTAACGTATTAATCAACATTATTATTTTATCAAGTTGGAATTATGTTTCAGCCGTATCAGCCTAGTATTTTAAACTCGTTTTAGTATATAATTTAAAAATCCTAAATGTTTTATCTTTCCTGTCTAACCCAGCTTACCGCGCACTGTGTCAGCTCGGAAATACTCAGAACTGCTGCGTTCATAAACTGTTTATTTTTCATTTGCTGAACACCTCCTTAAACATATTGCAGCCACCGCGGGGAACAGAGAAAAATCTTCGGTCGAGGTAGTCTTTCGCATGTAAAAGTCTGTCCGTATTGTGTGTACAACATTATTTTCGGAAAGGTTCGTCTCCATACGAAATTGAACATTTTACATACTTCGCCACTCTGCCAAGGGAAAAACTCCTTGCCAAAGCATTCTAGTATTTTAGACATTGTGTGCAAATGGAGTAACCTTGCCCCGAGTGAATGGGCTCCTATCCAAGAATATGACACTATGGACAAAGAAAATCCGGGAAAGGGATTTGCAGGCGAGGGTAAAACGCGGAATGCTTTGAATGTAGAGACATAGGGGAAAATAGTAATTTTTTGGGCCGAGCGGCAAATCCGACTTACGCATCCAAGGGGAGAAAATTTTAGCCCGAAAATATCCAATTTCCGAAGCGCGAGGACAATTACATCGTTGCAAAAGCGGAAGGCCATTATGAATGCTCATTTTTTGCGATATTCGAAGCGGAGCAGCGAAGCAAAGAAGTCGGAAAAACGGCAGCGGAAGAAAAGGGAATGATTGAAATGTAAATCGGATAGAGATTTACTGCACGCTTTCTGTAGCCGAGTTCGTTTTTGAAACGAAATTCTACGTAATAGAGATACATGTACGTCGAAACATCCTGCGAAGGATGGGCTGTATTTTGATATGATTGTTTTCACGGTCTTATGAGGACAATACCACTTTTATGTGCAATGTGGGATTTGGTTTCTTATATTGCTCATATGTATAGTCATTGACCAGGAAGGTTAGAGATTTGGGTTGAGTTGCAGCCTAAGAAATACGCTCGAGGGTATCTTAACTAATATGAAATATATTTAATAATAATCGAGAAGTAGTAGTTAACTAATTGATATTTCATCTTTCATCAAATTTAGAAATATTTGCAAATACAGTGATTGAGCATCTTTTCTTGGGGTCGTGGGTATAAACAGCGCCTATTCTGTTGAATTTGGCATCATAGAGAATCGGTTGAAATTGATTCATATATTCAGTGCATCCTTTTTCATAGATAGCTTAAGATGAATATCTATGCATAATTTTTAAAGTTGAAGAAAAATATTCAGCGAAAAAGAAAATACTTGGATACTATTGATTAAAAAAATCCCTCGGTAATGTCTTTGACTTGGATTAGCTCTTTCTTCTCACACAAGAATTTACTTAGCAATACCTTAAAATTAATTGCAATTACCTTGAGTACCTCACAGTTAAAAGGTTTACTACGAACACTGTTTGACCTAAAATAAAAGTAGTCAATCATCTGTTCTCCACGCTCATTGCTCAAATTATATTATAAATAATCATGCAATTAGTGTGAGAAGATTTCTAAATAAAACTTTGGAAAGGAAAAAGACGTTGTTAATCAGATGATATGAATGGAGGGGTTAATCATCGAGATTTAGAAGGGTGCCAAGTAGAAAGTGAGCTAACCAAGGTGAAGAAAAAGACTACCCCTGATGGTCATTTAAAGTTATTTGGTGTACGTATGTAAAATCGAAATAAGAAGAAAGAAAACGCCCAGGAGATCACCTTGAAACCTTCGTTGACGAAGTTTCTTAGCTTAGAGGATTCGCAGAGGAGCTTTGAATCAAAAAATCTTTCATCGCAAGTTAATATTAACAGATGAACTACTTTGAAAAACTAAACTTTCAAAATAATTGTACATGCATCCCTTCTACCTGGGTCCTCGGACGATTAGAGAGGTTACTGTATAATGATGCTGAAATAGTGTATTTTAAATAAACATATTGCGGTTTTATATTTCCCATCAGGTTACCCGAAATGAGCGCGTTAAATGTCAAACAATGTCATTCGATGTAAAAAATTGTGAGACGGTTTGAGCGTATTTGTTCGAATGCATGTCGAATACCTTAGAAAATTGCCTTTGTAACATAACAAGAAGTAAATTAATTTTATTAATCAGTCAATGATGAAATTATGTAAAAATAAATTTTTCCAAGCATTCAGTATCGTAACGCTATATGAATACTTGTAGAATTAAAGCAAAAATATTAAATGTAAACATTAATCTACGATTCATTACGACATCATCAGATATGTTAGGCGTTATGTAAATTTATAATTACATTTTCACAATTTATTTCCAGGTTGGGAAACTAAGGAAGATATACTAAATGTACTTAAAATTAAGAAATGTCGGTGTGCCAGCTACTGCTGGGTAGTTTCATTCATGTGCTTTAAGTAATTACGTACGTCACCCTGATATATGAATATACCTAGTTTATACAAATTACAGAAATCGAGAATTTTGATCACTTTTGCAAGACGAACCATCTTTTCTTTGGAATTGCGGAAAGCTTAGTCTAATATTCTTACAAACTCTCTACTTTATTAATTACTTTATAATCATAAAGAAAAATATCAACGAGGTAGCCTTGCCCTGAAAAACTTGCATTTTCTTAGATAATTTTGATGGAAACTTGAAAGCCGCATTAGAAGATTCTCATTGCATGGAATCCAAATTCTTTGTTAGGTTTCATATTTTTTCATTAAAAGATGTCTGTGTCAGAAAATTGAAATGCTTGTATTCCACTTATAAGAAAAGCTCCAATGGGTTTTTACTTTTTTAGTAATGCAGTGGTGGAAAATAAGGGGAAAAATGTGGGGGAAAGAGCGAAATAAAGACAGAGCATAATTCATCGAAATGCAATGTCATCTTCTGGAGAAACCTATCATTTTTTTAGTCTTCTGATGAATTACTACGTTAAGGTTGATTGAAACGTTGGTATTTTCATATTATGTAACTTATTAAGATCTTAGTTTCATAGTGTGGTTCAGCCTCCCTCAAGGATTTAAATTTGAAAATGTAGAAGATTAAATTAGACAAAAAGATCTATAGTTGGGATGAGATGAGACTTTTCTGTTGGAGCGTTTTATCCAAAAATTTGTAGAACCCATGAAGTTAACTGTATAGGGTCGCAAAAATACAAGGGAAATTGTATTCAGTATCCATTTCTTAAGAGGTAGACTTACGCTAGTTTCATAAGTCGATTAGATGTTGAATTTCCAACATTTTGTTTCGTATCATCTCTGTCTCAAGATTGTTTATTTACTATCTTCTAGAGGAATAAAGAAGGAGCTTTCTAAGACACCTTGATTTCGGAAATGTTTATATATCTTATATTCAAAGTAATATATTAAAAGTTCAAATTAAGCACAAATACTTTTTAAAATTGTAAATATACACAGAATTTACAAATATAAATAAATAAAATTTATAAGGTACAATATCCTTATTTTTTCTATCTCCTGCTATTATAATGAGTTTATTGAGTAAGTGAACAGGGAAGGAAGAATATTCTTCATTCAATTGTGCTTCAGCTCAATCTAAGTATTTCGTCGTTAATCATTTTCAATAAGGGAAGGTTCTCGACTTACTACCGTGTTATTCTCGGTGACCGATCGTAAGTCTATTTGGGTGAATACCAAATAAGACAGCCAAAAATGAACAATTTATCAAGAATCTACTTAAATAGTTGGTTCATTCAACAATAAAAGGTATTATAGAAAGATGAAATCACATAGGCGATATTTATCTGACAACGAAAGTTTGGAAGCTTTTTCTTGGTTCTTGGGGATCTTAGTTCTCGAATTTTAGGCTAACTTATATTCGCGAAATATGACATAAATTGGTTGATAATACTTGCGATTATAAGTCGCATAGGACGTAAGTCGAGATACAATTGTATGCGCTGAACATGTGCATCTTGTAGGAAACGCCAGATTTATAGCCGTACTGTGGAGTCTATTTTTTAGTATTTTTATTCATATTTCATTCTTTTCAGCGTTGCTTCAGTTTTTCATTTTTTATATAATAAGCCTATTATTATAAGGTTATATTATCATTTCCAACTTTGTGTTTTATTACTTAATAAGAGCGCCAAATCTATTGGGATCTCTTGAGTGAAGAAACAGTAATTGGAAACGGAAACCAGATAGATCCCAATGACTGAGATCGCTCAGTTTCTTTTAGCGAATAATTAATTTAACGATATCATGTACATGACTTATCAACCGCGCATTGCATCTGTCTTATCTTCTGTAGATTCTAAGGAGAATCAATTGCTTTGACGGCCGCTATTGCAGTCAATTAATTGTAAACCAAACAGCTTGGAAATAGATGAAGACGTCAAATGTCTTGAAGTCAGAAATGAATGAGTGAGAGAAGAAGGCAGATTCTAGATAGCTAAACCCGGAGAAATCATTCAGTGTAGGAGAAATTAGCGGTTGAAGGAAAGGGGCGTGGCTCGGTTTCAGAGGCGGCAGGAGAAGATGTAAACGGAAAAGTGTTCCAAGTGACACCTTCAGAAGTTAAGAGGTATGGTTTCAATAATTGGGAAGGTTGGTGGGAAGACATTCCGAGAAATCGAATGAGAAGAAAGGGTTGTTTTAATCTTCAATAGAGGATTAAGAAGCGCTCTCTCAACACTCCCACAATCTCGCTCTTCATTTCTTTGTCTCGCGGCTCCTTCCAAGGTAAACCCGACTGAAATTCCTTCCCATCTTTTGCTATGTTAGATCCTCTTCCAATTGGCGGTCGCTTTCATCTTGTAATACCTCGCCTTGTGTCCTGCGCCCGTTATTATCCTGCTAAGGTTTTGTCCCTGTTATTAGGAAGGCGCCGAACTTTTCTCGTTCAATCTTTGGTTTTTCGCAATCAAGGCAGTATTGGTATTTATTCGAGAGTAGCTTGCTATTCTATAAGAAGCATCGAGAGTTTAAATGAATAATAATGCAGGCAAAAAGGAGACAGCTGGAGTTTTGCTTGTGCTGTTTTCAGACGAAATGCTTAGGTTCTCGGAAGGTTCAACCTTATATGATTTTTTATTGATCCACTTACAATTAACCTCTAATAACTAACCTTATCTTCCTTAATGTTTTCCAAGACTCTTATTTTCCATCACTGTCTTCCACCCTTCCCATTCTTGGTCATCTTCAGCAAACCATCCTATCACAAAATTTAAGCCATCAATAAATGCCGCATCTTTTTCTATTTTGTGTCAAAATCTTCCCTTTTCTGTCGTAATTTATACTTCAACTTTGATTTGTTTTTACCTATACTAACTTTACTCTTATACACAGGACAGGTAAAGCCATTTATTAATAGAAAAGGGTTATGTTTTTATAAGAACAATCAGCGCGCTTTACATCTGCGATTAATTCGATTGCTTCTTTAATGTACCGTTAAGTTTTACAATCAATCAATTTTAAAATGCTTTCTCTGCTAGTAAAGAGTATATTTCAAAGAAAATGTCGTTGCATTTTTTAATCTTGAAAAATAACAATTAATGTTGGCATATTCACAAAAATAATTTTACCTCTCTCTTAAATGAATAGTTTTGGTGGTCCTCTCTGTCACAATTGAACTTTTACCGATTGAGAAGTTTAGTACTTATATATCCAGAATTATTCTGCCATTGTTTTTCTTGTATTGAAATGAATGTTCGATTCGAAATGAAGAGTATTGTTGAAAATGCCGTCTCATCAGTTTTAGCCTCTTTGCGGCATTCTTTTCCATAATTTTAACTGGAAAGTTTCAGATTATTGTAAAGTAATTTGTAGTGTGGAAATTAAGTTTTCTGATTTTGAATTGGAAGAATTGGAACCCAAAATTATAATCTATTTTAAATTAAAATTTTTAGAAGTTAAATTGCACCTCTAAATATCATAAATTCAAGTATACCTGTATAAATATCAAGATTGGTTGAAGAATTTTTCTTCATTTCAATAACCGGTTCTCTCTGATCTTTGCTAAAATAGAAACTTGCTTTGTTTGATTACTTTTGCTTTAGTTTTCAACTTTTCTCTCTCCTTTGCCGATTTCAGAAAACCTTGGTTACAATTCATACCTCGACGTTTATTCCTGTAGTGGTCAGAGTTGTTCTGAATTTTAAGAAGGCTTTTCTATGCGATGATTCAAAATGGGGAAAATAATGAAAATATTCCCGTCTTAGCTTCGCTGTTGAGTGATTTAGGAATTAAAATCCATAAAATTAATGTCAACTGTAAAACCTTCTTTCTAATATTCATTTTACGTATGAAGTGTTATTTTTTATTTTTAGTTCAAGTTTTTTTTCTCTGATTTTAAGAGCCATATAATTTGAATTAATAATTTATCAGTAGGTTTTGCAATATAAAAATTAAATTAAAATGTTGATAGATACTCAGATAATTATTGCCGAATTATTGGAATGTGCTACTGACTTTGTTTATTGGAACAGTAATGCGAGTCTTCAGTACTGCTGCCCTGATATTCTTTATTCCACTGCTTCTCTTCAAAGCTATTTAATTTAGTGAAAAAAATGTCAGTATAGCAACATATTTGTTTAACATTATCTCGTGAAAGTATTTTACAAAATTTTCTAATAATCCTCTTAATTAATTTTTTGGATATTTAGAGAAAGAGTATGCATATTCATATGTAATTTTAAGATGCATTGCTATTCCTTGGTGGGAAAGAAATTGCTTTTTTATGATTTCCTTCAATGCATAGTTATGTATTCGGCTTTAATTAATATTCGTTTTGATACGTTAGCGCTGATATAATTAGAGATCAAGGAGGAGATTTCTTTTTAGGTAGAAAATTGTAGGAATTTTTGTAGGAAGGATTTTTCCGTAAATAACAGTAGCTTTCGTTAGTACAAAATTTAAATTAGCGTAACATCACCATTGCCAATATTTTCCTCAATTTAATTGCTTTAATTTTAGATTCTACTAATCCGACCTCGAATTTGTGATAGTCCTCCACTATAAAGAATAACAGAAAAATAACATTTATTTACCAAAATATATATTTTCATCTAAGGCCATAGTTTCAATACTTTGAGTAAGGTATAAGTGCATTTTTGATATTCTTTATAATTTTCATATTGTTAATTCCATTTTAAGTTCAATTAAATTACATTTATATTTCGAAATCAATATCCACGTTTATCGTAATCAATTTTAAAATTTTCTTGAAATTTTCGTTATAGAAGTGTCGAGAAAAGTTCAAAATATATATACGTCTCGACGCATCATTACCTGATAAACCCGAGCGCCTACGCATTTCGTCGCGGGCGTCCGCTGGGAATTTTTCACGGCGACTTTGAGAGCGCGCCGACAAATCTTGGCTGAGAAATGTTTCTACAAAGCGGCGAACCTCAACTCTCACGGAGCGTCATTTCCCTCTGTCCACCCAAAATATAAACATTTTTGCGCACTCCCGGCGGCTTTTCGGAAGGAGGGAAAACGGCACAGCGCCAGCGTCGCTTTTTACCCGTGCGGTCGGAAACCAATTAGCGAAAAATAAAACGATTCTCGTCTGAGAATCACATCTCCATCCCTTAACCTTCCTTTTCTCTTTCCCTATCTCTTTTTTCACTTCTCCTCCCATACCATCGCTTCATTTTTTATTCCCGCATCGTCCTCTCTTTCTCTCCCCGCTTCCGACCCTTGTCGATTCGCTTGTTTCTTAAAAGAATGCATCTTTTGTTGGCGATTCGGAGAAATTTTTGGTGGTTATTTTGGTTTGTCCTACTAGATAGCGATCGTGAATAGTGATTTACCATTTTTATCGGCGTGTAGCCTGTATCGTCGTATAACGCGCACCCTCATTTGAGGATTGAGGAAATATTTGAATTAAAAACTAAAATTTAAAATGAAAGACTTGAGATGGTCAGGATGCGACGCACTATACATACCAGTTGCCAATGACAATGAAAGCTTGACAATTATTACGATTTGGCAAGCAAAAATTTATTAGAAGTGGGAAAATCATCTTTAATTAATTAATTTATTATTATTTTTATAGTTACTAAAATGATCTAGTATAATCGGAAAAAATAATATGTTTAACTTGGGTATATTATCACTCTGATCAGTGGATGTTGAAAAATATCGTCAAAAGTTCTTAAGTAGACGAGACATTTCACAAATAAAATATCATAAATACCTAAAAACGGGGTTTGAAACTATATTAAAATGAAAATGAACAGTTTTATTTAGGCTCTTATTATTTGTTTGAGGTTCATATCTGATGGGAATTGCATACTTTTGTTCCGATTTCCTTTCTCACAATGGATTTTTATACTGATATGTATGTACATAACTGGAGAACAATTCTTCATGGGTGGTTAAGAAAGTTTTTCTTATGCATGGTACAAGAATATTAGTATCATAGGGTAGGATTTTAAAGGCATAACAACATATATAGTAGAACAATACGATTATGATATTCTAAATGCTTAAATACTTAGAGACACTGTGGTACAAGTTCAGAGATACTATATCCACATCAGATTATAATGTAATGAGTTTAAACAAAATGTAAAGTATTTTTCACTTTTGGCAATGTGAAGAACAATACAGGTACATACAGATATTTACTAACTCTTTGACTCCAAATAATTTATTCCCTTCTCTCTTGAAAACTTAAGATATTTAATTTAATATTTTCCTGTTTACTATCTTGTGGGTGCTTGTTCATAATTTATTTTATCTCCTTTACTCATTGAATTTAATCATTAAAACGACATCCTCATCCTACCATGTTATCATTGAGCTCGTTTATCTTCGAACAAATACTCTTAAAAATTTCAATATTCGGTATTCTCCAATTTATGATTGTCTGAATGCACCTAATGAGAAGCAAAGAATAACCTTGGTTGCATTGTATTCTGCTGTTCCGCTTCAAATGTTTTATTTTAAAATGTTTCATTTCATCCTGATAGAAAATAAAACCCGAGTTGGAGATTGCCAGTGTCTTAACTATTGAAGTATCAAAATTATTAAAGATTAATTCATTAACAATTTGTCATTAAAATTTCTCCGTTTTATCCTTTTGGGTAGCCTTTTCTGCTGGTTGTGGTGCTCTGTACAAATGTAAATACAAACGAGACATTTTCAAAAGGTGATATTCTCCAGACATAGATCAATATGGGGTTTAGGTGTAATATTAATTAATTTTTATTTTTATTTACTCTGGGAAATTCCCATAGAGCAGAGTAAAATAAATACAAATTTAAAAAGATTCCTCAGAAAAAAGGTTGATAAAAATTCATATCCCATACACATATGTAAAAATGTAGAACAAAATACAGATCGATACAATAATGAAATACAAAAACATAGAATAATGATATTTACATATGAAACGTGAAAAATAAAATCCAGTTAAGTCCAGGTTATAATTAAGAGGTAATTTAATAGCTTCAGTAAATACGCAAATGGGATTTTTAGTAAAGTTAAATTAAATATCAATTTAAATTTCTTATCCATCCCGACCGACAGCTTCGTCTGCGCACTGGTCTGTAGTTTGTCGCGGTCTCGGGTTCGAGTCCCTGGCCTCTCTTTTTATATCTCTATGATTAACTGTCAGGAGCGAAAAGTTATCTCGAAACGCGCCGCGAATGAACACCACCATATAATTTGTATAATTTTTCCCATATTTACATATTTTTCCGCTCTTCTCCTTTTCGGCGACAGTCTCGGGGAATCCGGCTTTGCGCACTTGGAGGGGAAAAAATCTAGCGGCAATTAAAAAATTTCCTTGGGTAACAGCGGCCACTTCAATCAACGCCATCCCTTTTCGCCTCGTTTTCCCCACTTGAGCCCGTCGCTATCTCGGTTTCCTTCGCGACACGTTCCCTCCGACACATCTCATTGTTCCTCTCGGACCTTTCGCCACGCTCCCGCCCCTTCCGCCCACCGCTCCACCTCCTTCCCTTCCGAGAAGGAGTCTCCCATCTGTCGCCGTTTGTTTTTCCGCGGTTAAGAGGCTCCGATGCGATGCTAAAGAGCGAGACGGCTCGCAGAAATAAACGCGCGGATGTTCAAACAGCGACCTACAGGCCGCAAGCAGTCACTTTCGCATCTTCATCAGGCCGCGCGCGGCTCGCTGGTTTTTTAAATGTCCTCAAGATCGAGTTTAGATATTGCAAAATATTATCATGCTATACCTTATGTATTTCCAACGCGCGGGTTTCGAACAGCGACCTCCAGGCCGCAAGCAGTCACTTTCGCATCTTCATCAGGCCGCGCGCGGCTCGCTGGTTTTTTTAAATGTCCTAAAGATCGAGTTTAGATATTGCAAAATATTATCATGCTTTACCTTATGTATTTCCAACGCGCGGGTTTCGAACAGCGACCTCCAGGCCGAAAGCAGTCACTTTTGCATCTTCATCAGGCCGCGCGCGGCTCGCTGTTTTTTTTAATATCCTCAAAGTTGATTTTAGAAATTACAAAATATTCTCAAGCTTCACCTTATGCATTTCCAACGCGCGTGTTTCGAACAGCGACCTCCAGGCCGCAAGCGGTCACTTTCGCATCTTCACCGGTCCGCACGTGGCTCCCTTTTAGTTTTAAATGTCATCAAGATCGAATTTAGATATTACAAAATATTATCAAACTATACCTTATGTATTTCCAACCCGCGGGTTGGAAATACCTTCAGGCCGCAAGCGGTCCTTTCGCATCTTTATTAGGCCGCACGCGGCTCTTTGTTTTTATTTGTCCTCAAGGTCGATTTTAGAAACTACAATATACACTCAAGCTTAACCTCATGGATTTCCGCGGCAGCATGGAAAAATATTTTAAAAACAAATAATACTTCCTCCCAAGTTTGACCACTAGACCGGTTTTGGGAGATTTCTGCCATCATATCCGTCAGGTGTATCTTGTCAAGTAATTCTGCTTTTAAATAGAGTCACTGGGATGAGATTTAAGGTGGAAAATTTTCATTGTGAAGTGAGACAAGGGCAGGTGTTTCTTTGGGGGCAAATGTTTCTTTATCTCAAATTCAAAAAAATTTCAGCATTAGTAGTCATCTTCGCGATTGAATTATTTAGCTCTATAGCAATTCAATATTTATTTATTTGAAACTCCATATTAATTAATTTATAAATATTTTCAATAAGTTCTCTTCTTAGATTCTTTCCATAGAGAACCTTACAGAAAATCTCTCAAGACAATTCTTGTAATGAAGCGATTGGCATACATTCCAATAGAATACAGGAGAAAAGCTCTTAATTCATGCAAAATAAGAATGGCCGAAGGTTTAATTCTTAGATATTATGAAAATAGGAGACTCATGCCTGCTTTAAAACTTCATTAATTCATAAATGCATTAGAATGTTAAGGGAATTGCAATAATTCTTCACAATAAAAATTGCTAGTGTGTTGTTTTAAAATTATAAATGGAAACTAAAGTTCACCATTATAAAAATTGTATGTATATAGATTCGCAACAAATTAACTCCGTATGAACACGTAATGGGCTCTTTATAACTACAAAACCGCATACACAATTATCTGCATCGGTCGTTGTGTTTTAGTTTGATTTCTTTTGTAGGGACAGCATGCGTTCAGTAGTTAACAGTTCTTGGAGTTGTGCCTGAATCCTTTCTTCAATGAATACCAATAACTTGGAATTTTGGTTATGGTAGTAACCCAAAAAGTATTTATGTAAGCATTTCCTAAGCACGTGGATACTACTGTACAATGAATATTGTTGAAATAAAAGCCATTCTTCTTCTTGCACAACCATTGCATTTGCAGCCCCTGTTTGTCCAGATAACTTTCCAAGTCAAGACAATAATATTCTTCAGGGAAAGTCTTTGTTGTTTAGATTCAATCCCTTTTGCCAGAGATACAGGATAACGCTCATTTAAAATGTTTTGATGATATATCTTTAAAAATAAAATTGTGATTTCCCTGCGTAATGGCGATTCCTTTTTCATTAGAAATGGTGGCAAGAAAATAATCTAACATTCTTCTAATAGAAAAGAAATACAACAGGAGAAATCACATTGAACAACTTTTGAGCGATGCCTTAGATATGACATTAGTCGGTGAATTTAGCTTATCAAATGTGTATCTAATTCGGATGGAATGCCACAAAAGGTTTTTCAGATCAAAATTCTATCAAATAACTTCTGTGAACTCTCTTTTTTTATATTTACTGATTTCTGTTGTCGTTCAGAATTAATTCTTATGCTAAGATTTTCTCTTTCTTGTTGTTCTCCGTTGTCGGTTGCATTCAATCTGATAGAATGAAATGTTGATTCTCTATACAGTCGCAGCTATGAATCTGTCTAACAGAATAAAAACGTTGCAATGAAACACACGATAGATCTATGAACCTAAGACAGTATGAGACCTATGATAGTAAGAGTTTAATATTTAATTGCAAATTTTCTGGCAAATGAGCCTAAATATGTATAAATGTATACACTGCAATAATTCTTTCGGTATATTTTCCTCCTTCTCCTTAATCCTCCTAACATAATGTGATGAGATATTTTTTATTTGTCTTTCAGGACAGGATAGAGGCAAATGATCTATTCCACGTAAATTTTTGTCTCTGTCTTGTCCTTATCTGAAATTATAGGAAAGCTTCTAAGGTATAAATATTGCTGAACTATAACTTGAAAGCTATGAAAAATTTTGTCCATGGGTCCATGTGACTTACTTACAAGATCTATTTCCGGTCGTAGCATTCTTACCCAAAGAAGAAGAAGGAGGCATACTTCCCCACTCCTCGTCTTAGCTTGTATGCCTCATTCTTTCTCTTGGGCTTTAGGCTGTAATGTTGCAAGGAAAAACTGGGTGCACACCCTTATGCGCAAAGAACATTCCTATAATGTCGTTGAAGACGAAGATTCAATCAGCCTCCGAGCAGGTGCCATTCTAGAGACAGATGGATCTTAACTATTGTGATAAATTATATTAGAATATTTGTTTATAATCATCTCCAAGGGAACGATTTTGACTGAGGCCTAATGTTATCGCATAGTACCACGAGTATTCGCATTAAAGCTTTAACTTCTTCATTGTTTACTGAGCAACTTATTCATATTGATGTTAAAAGTTTATAATTCGTGAGCCTTACAAGAGTTCTTATTTGTATGGTATTCGGTTGGCGAGTATTCCGATTTCCTTTTAGGACTTTTGAGAGATTTTTGAGCGCCTTTGCTCTATACGGAGACCTAATGACTATGTGGGAAATACTATGTGTGATACTACTAGTGTGGGTCTATGTGAATAAATTAGCCCTAATTTTAAGACACGAAGAACGGTGTTTGGACGGGATATTTGATGTTGATTCGACAATTAGTTTGACAATCTCACCGCGCGGGGTCACGAATTTTGCTGAACGTATGTCAATGAAGTAATATAAAAAAATATGTCATACATGTACAAATTTTCGTGAATTTTGCAGATGAGAACTGTACGCTCTTCGCATATTTATGTCTATCGGAAATTTTTTATACATGAACGCAATTTTCTAGGTAATGCAAAATGTCATGTGCATCAGCTTCAGACGTCTGTTTTTGGGGTAAACGTTGCTTAAATCGTTTTTATCAAGTCATATCCTTTTTATATCCTATCGAAGCGGCTTTGAGCGTTGGGTGATGCAAAAAGCAATATCCGCGTCGTCGAAGACCATACTAATCCCCTTAGATCACACTTTGAAGGTTCCGACGTTCTCATCATTTTAATATTCCCTTCTCTTTGAAGTCCTTTCAATTTTTTCGGAAGGTTTAGGTACAACATATTCTTTCATTTGGGTACCGGCTTAATCGTTTTCCTCTCTACATCCTTGTTATATTGGACTACGCTAGTCTTCGAAAACGGAATGCATCAACACCCTAGTTCTAGGTCGTATGTGCGGAGTTTTTTTCGTGTTCCGCTTAATTTCTGGATGAAATGGAGAATAATTGACAATTACAGGTAAAGTGTTTATAGAGAACTTGCTTCGTTCTTATAAAATGACTAAAATGGTAGAAGAAGGACGAAATATGAATATGAAAGTGCGTTTGTAATGCAACATTTTAAAAAGGCAGCCTTAACAGTATGGGTTAATTACAGGTGCAAGAATGTGATCTTTCAAGGTAGAATGGTCAATATTTCCGCTTATAAAATTTTTAATTCGTGTCATCAATTGCAACGTATAATTGAGTTACTTCGAGTTGGGTCGCGTAGACGTTAAAATAGTAGCATTCCACCACAACAGAGCAAAAGAAACAATTTATGTTGCGATACCAAAGACCAAATAAACAGCACTAAGCAGAGATCAGAAGTTTCCTCCAATATCTTGACCAGTCAATCTAAAATTTTTAGTCATTATCTTATTTTCATTGTTATACTGTGCTCTTTTTTATTCTCTGTCTGCCTGGTGAATCTGAGCCGCCGAACCTAGTTAGTACTGTTTGTTTTTTACTGCTGCGTTTTTTAAAAAATGGTATTCATCTGCTGAATTAGTGCTGCTGTGGAATACTCTGTATGGAGAGCAGATATGGAAGTTGAGGGAAAGGGATATTCAGTGTCTAGAAATTTTCAAGAAATGGATGAGGGAGATCTTAGAAATCAAACGGGTTGAAGAAACGAGTGATTTCTGGTAGAAATAAGAGAGAACAGGAATTAGTAAATATGGTTTGAAGGAGAGAAGGTTATCTGAGGATGGTGATTTGTTGAGAGGGTAGTTGAAATATTTATACGAGAAACTAAGAAGATTTTTCAAGTCATCTATCAGGATCTGAAAAGAATAGCAGAAAATAAGTAACAACAGATAAGAAGGTACGTTTGTCAAAGCATGGCAAAGCGACGATGCTATGTAGACCGATATATGCATCCTTCATAACAAATAGTTCTAGCCACTCCTTTTAGTTTAAGAAATGGAAAACTTAAGGCTCATGATGTTTTGAGAAGACCCCCGCTTGTCAGTAATCATCAGAGGATGAACAAAAGTCAGGTGCGGAACAGTGAGAGTATTGCAAGCTCTGCACTTCTGTAATCAGTTTAAACGCTTATTGACTCGGCGGCAATCATCTATATATGGTTTATATAGGTTGTTTGATTAATTTATTATTGGGTAGCCAATTGGCAGTGCGCTTGACTTTAGTAAAAGCGTTTAGGGCTTTGATTCTCAATTGGAGTCACATATGAAAGGCAGTATAAGAAAGGTCGCATATGAAATCATCAGACCACTCTTGAGTTTGCTACCTATGTTAAAAAAATTTACATCGAAAATATTTGTTAAAAGACATTAATGATCTAAGAGAATTAAAATAGAATATATTTCACTTCATTTTCACATATTTATATTATCAAATCAATGTGTATGAGAAAAACTTCTCGTATTTGTATAAAGACATTTGAGATTGTTGTCTTTCTCCGCATTTCATTTACATTTTTCATATATATTTGTACACAAAAGTTAGATCTACTCTCTAAGAAGGGAAATGAAACTGCCGAAATTCCTTTCTTGTTGTAAAATTGGAGGTATTGCTCATTCATAATGTTTGACAGCTATTCATTTCGATTTATATGATTTGACTTCCCAATGCGAATTTCGTTTTGTTTTCATTTCAAATTGAGTTTTATTTTACATTCTTAATATTTTGCTAATAATTTGGATATAAAAATAATTAAGCGAAAATAAATCATTCTAATAATATATTCGGATACAAGCGGGTGAAAATGGGATATTTTTACAGAATATGTCGTCAAAAAACTTATTTATTAAGCATAATTTTGCAATGCATTGTTTTCATTTAAAAATAATTTTTAACCCGTTTGCGTTTATTTTAGGTAGGTTCGAATTCAGGCTCTAAAATACTACTATAACATCGACTTAGTTCATTAGCATTCCGCTAGGCGAATCAATATCAAGAAATGCGTAAATTGTAGTGAGTGATAGCAATAAAAAGAACCTTGTTCGTTGAAGAACAGAAATATATTCTTCCAAAAATATTTTGGATGGTCATCAAGTACATAAGTATATAAGCATGAGTTATTAATTATCGGATTCCCATTTTTATTTGCCTATCTAACGATCGGGTCTTTTTCAATATGCGGGTTGCATACTCGCCCCTGCAATGCGAGCGCCATATTGGCGGCATGTTTTCATTACCCTCAGATCCATTTTACACAATTTGATGCACTACTATTCTATATTAACAGCAACAATTCGTGTATTTAGGCAATACCCAATAAATATACGACTGTCATCTCTGATAATGAAAGCTAGATTGTCCCTACACAGAATTCGATCGGGTCGGCACTTGAATTTGCAAAATATCTTATTCCTTACGGGTATGTTGTCGTAAAAAGGACATGTTCTGAATACGATTTTGTATGCTATTTTTATTCCTTGGTTCGAAAAATCAAGTTATTTAACGGAGTTCGTTAGATTTCCAAAGGTGGTGGAAGCGACATTTAAGTGATATGAAAATACTTTACAATCAGATGCAGTCTAAGAATGTATTTTTAGAGCATGGGTGTATTTTCGTTAGATGAAAACTCTAATGAATTATATTTGTGTATTAATATCATATCTATATATATATATATATATATATATATATATATATATATATATATATATATATATATATATATATATATATATATATATATATAAATTCTATGTATTATATCTATATATTTTATTTTTTATCCATTCACGCCGTATTTGATTCATAAATATAAATTTGATTTCTCGATTCCAGTGTAAAGATAAAATTTATTATCTCATGAACATATATGAAGAAGGGATTAAGATGAAATGACCGGTATTTTCTTCGAATTGAATTTAAAAAAAATTCTATGCGTAGATAAGTAGAAGGGATGATAATCTATGTCAACATAAAGTGAATTACGAATTCTCACGACTTTACAAGCGATTTTGTCTTGCTGATGTTTCTTAGAACTATTTTCGTTAAGAAGCTCTCGAATATTTATTTTTACAATCAAAGGCTGCTTTTGAAAGAAGATTGTAAATATGCATCGTAAATGCTTTTCTCAGTCCCTCAGCGTTGCGACTTTTCCTGATCATAGTTCTTTCTTACGTCTACGATTATCTATGACAGGCAGTTCATACAAGTCATGGATACAGCTAAACGCAGGATTATTCCTCCTCTCTGCGTCGGAAGCGCCTCTGCGTAAGCGTCGTCCAACTATTCATGTTGCTATGACAGCGTTTCAGGTGTAAAGCGTGAAAATAACCTGCATATTTACAAAATGGCTTTCTTAAAAGTATCGATCATGGGCCATTCTTTGTGCGATTTCCTAAATATCTCATCTTACTGCCTCTTCTTCTAATTCTCATAATTTCAATTTCGTTATTTGACTCTCTGCCAACGGTAGCCATTAAATTCTTAAACGTCAATTTTCTTCAACAGTCCAGTCAAATTAGACATAAAAAAGGGCCCGACCTTGCGAAAGGTCGGGATAGGCTGATTATTTCATCTGTTGTTAGGACCTATACCAGTAGTATGTGACTGATTTTGCAGCTTCTGAAGACCTGTGCGGGCGGAGCAATGCCCAAAACACCGGTGAAATATATGTACTTTTTTCGATTTTGTTAAATATCTTCTATAAGATTCGTTTTACAGAAAATATTGTTCGACATTTATGAGAAGACAAAATTTCCTATAACGTATAAGTGTAAATTCAATTCCATACGCCAATAACTTTTTGAGAAAGAACTCTTTAAAAATTGGCAATTTATTCCAAAAAGTGAAGAATTTTCGTTTTGACCAGGTATTTTGGCAAATATCGGAAAAAAGTACTCATACAAAGAGGAAAATTTATATATCCTAAATAAGTATTATATTTGTTTAGCTTTAATTTGAGCTCAAAATGACGACTGCATGCCCACAAAAATGCAGAAAAAGTACATAATTTTCACCGTTTTTTCGGGCATTGCGCAGCTCGCACAGGTCTTTCGAAGTTGCAGAATCAGTCACTGGTATAGGTCCTAACAACATATAAAAAAATCAGCCAATCCCGACCTTTTGCAAGGTCGGATGTATAATTTGACTGGACTACAAGCACACCTTTATCCTTCTGGGGTGCACCTTTTATTATTTACCTTTTTGAGAACTTGTCTCCTTTTGAGGGTCGAGTTGGAGAATGAAGACTCCTCGAGAAAATTCTGTATAGAAGAAATTGAATTTATACAGTATATACTCTAAATAAGTACATTTTACCTTTTTTCGAACAGTTCAGATGCTATTTTTGCAGCAAGTTTCTATTATCTCTACATCGGAATACTTTTTCTGTTGGTTTTGCTCTCTGTTCCTAATAAAGTCCATTTCAAAGATTTTATCCAGGATGGGCATCCTTTTTGTTATGCTCTAGGCTCCATTTTTTTCAGTTTCTTATCTAAGTGTATCTTCGCTAATCCAGATAATAAGATTTACAGGTTATATTGATTTAAAAATCTTGCATTTAATACTTTTGTATCAGACTATTAAAATAAAAGTAGCGAATTCGAACCTATG
The DNA here is from genome assembly GCA_947579665.1 of Sympetrum striolatum. Lineage (NCBI taxonomy): Eukaryota > Metazoa > Arthropoda > Insecta > Odonata > Libellulidae > Sympetrum > Sympetrum striolatum. The sequence goes on from OX388341.1 coordinate 52,118,495, forward strand.
TAATTATCTTGAACGAATTTCTAAATTTTTCGGGCACATTCACACATTTAAAATGTTTTTAAGTATCGCTAATTATGAAGGGAAGATTTATTTGGTTACTATATCTTACGGTCATATCCTTATGCTCTTAGAATTGTATCCATAAGAATTCGAGGATATTTCCATTGGCGAAAGTCTTTGTTCCAGAGAGAGAGAGAGAGAGAGGGAGAGGGATAAAGAGTAGATTTGAAATATTCTATGATAATGAATCACTTTTAAGGGGAACTATGCAGATATTTTCACTTCTGTTGAAGAAAGAAGACAAATTGATTGGGTAATCAACGCAATTACAACTCTTTGTAATTCAGAAAACTTGCCTTGCCATTAGTCATTAAACCTCCAGAGTTTCTTTGATTCCAAATCTAATATTTCATGAAAAGGAAAGGAAAATATTTACATTTAAAGACAGGTAATCGCAAGTGTAAACCAGGCATCAAGTTTTTTCAGCTACGTATTCCTCTTAGGTGAAGATGGCCGAAAGTAGTAAAATTATTTATACAATAATAAATTTAGTTTCTCAATTTTATATTCAAGTAACCAAAAAATAAGTTCGGAAATTGCGTTGATGCCTAATGAATTAGTATAATATTCTATTTTCACAGATTAATGGCCCTAGCACAATCTATATCTTCTCTCTAAGGTAAATAATTGACAATGCATTACCCGCAGTTTTCTCCCTTGGGTAATGCAGCTTTTAAATTCGTCAGTATTTAGATGATTTTGCGTTTTTTCCATAGATTATATTGTGGTTTTTAATTCGGGAAATAAAGCACTGTTTCCGAAAACTTGTTTCATAGATATTGTATTTTTGATTTGATGTTGTATGTAAAAAAAGATAAATTGAACCGTAAACTATTTTTTCTGCGGAGAATTGCGAGCCGGTGAGCGATATTAGCCATAATTAGGGCAATAGAAAATTAAAAATAAGCCATTCGGTATTTAGTCGCCCTTCTTCACCCTTAATTGCAGCCATTATTTCCAACTTGACCGGCGGCCGTTAGATCGCCCCAAAAATTAAATTTAACGAGTTTAAAAATCAGGAGGCGAATCAACTCGCAATTAATTTGCCAGCGAAATAGGAATCTGCGTCAAGTATTCCGCCGCTCGATAACGCGATGCAAATTGGAAAAACCGCAGCCTTCATACGCATAGGTAAACTCCTAGGGCGAAGAGAGAGGGAAAAAAGGAGCAGATGCCGCGAGGAAATTCGCTCACCCAGGTAATAAAAGGAAGGAATTAATTCGCTCAGATTATCTCCTCATTTAGCTCGATTCCGATCCTTGGCATCTAATCTTCCGGAAGCCCACCCGAGGATTGCCCGCGACCATTCCAATCTTCCGAATTCGACGATGCTATCTATGCATTGTTATACTATATGTGTTTCTATGATTTGAAGTCCCGAACTAAAATGTATTTATAATCGTATCGCGTATCATCTATACAAATTTTGGCTTGGTTTTATGGAGAAATTTTTATTAATCATATAAGTTTGTATCGACGAAACTGGTTATGCTAGTGAGTTCTGTAACATCCAGAACCCTATTGTCATTTTAATTTTGTAGTTATTTTTTTGTAACCTTATTACTTGATTTCCACTGCGTTCTTCACCGTTATGCTAACAATCATATAGATTTATTTATGTGAATGTGCATATCTATTGTCTTGTTTGCCTTTCTCTCTTAACAATTTACTTAAGTATCAGTAGGTTTTGCAGGTTTTTCACACCCCCTTCTTGCGGGTGTTTCCTGATGCGATGCATATTTTTTCTTATACCTTAGGTTTTTAAACCCGCAATATTAATTTTTTTCCAGCTATCTGTTTCTTTAAAATTTATATGGCGAATGGTTAGATTATTATTATTATTAAAAAATGTTACAATTGAACTAATCGTCCGGTGGCAGCACATATTACATAATGAATAGATTGTATACATTTATAATATAAATGAAACTCATCTGTTTCTTCATAATTTATAGGAAGAGGGGTTAGATTATTATTATTATCAACAAAAATGTTACAATTGTACTAATCGTCCGGTAGCAACAAATATTACATATTAATAGATGGTATATATTCATTACATTTATAACCTAAGTACAACTCATGCCAACAATACAATACTGCAGTGCATAAAATGACATAAAATTAACAGTTACAGATTAAACTTATATACATGGATGTAAATTTATAGTATAGTGAAGTATAACTTTATATACATGGATGTAAGAAAAGATAAAAAAGGCTCAATCTCGCCCTAATAAAAGACCTATATTATTATAATATTGGAAGGGCGTACTCACTCCCTCAAAAGGACGCATGGATCGGAAGAGATACAGAATATCTCCATACGTTATCGGGGATGATGATCATCTCATGTTTATCACCATCTCCGAGATTACCCACTCCGCCGCCCCTCCCCCTCTCTCTCCTCGAGTAGATTTCTATAAATTTGGCTTACGGTCGAAAGGCGTCTGTAAGTGTTCATCGTTTTTCCTCGGCTACGAGTCTTTTTCCCCACTCCCCGGCTCTCTCTTAATAAAAGGACAGGGAAGGGAGTAAAAATGTTGATTTAAAGCTCTTGATCTGCGAATCTTGCTCGAAGAGTAAAGAGTGGTGGGGCCAAATGACATGTTTTGGTGGACGGGGTTAAGGGGAGAGGGCGGGAAATACGAAAAATTGTTGATTTAGGAGCGGGTGATTATTTTTCTCTTTTTCTTCATTAATTTTTCTTCCGGGGGCCGTTCGGCCGTTTAATGCTTCAGGGTATCGAGAGGTTTCTATCCGGCTGTATTTCGTCGCGCTTAATGTTTCTAGCGAACGGATGCGAAGGGATTTACGCTTTACGCCGAATCCAGTCGACAAATACGCGGTCTTTTCGCATTTATGTCTCACGGGAAGAGGGAGGCACCATCTTGTGCATTATAGTTCGATATGGGGCTGGAGTATCGCGCAGGATTTTTTCGAAACTCGGAGTTTATTGTTCGTGACTTGAGCCTGAGTTCTTAGAAGAAGATTAGCGTACTGGGTAATGATTTTGAAGTGTATCGCCTCATCTGCGCTAGTATATCAGGTCCAAATCTCTTCGCTGAATTTCCATTCGCGGATGGATTCGAATATCTGACTTTTATAAAAGTGTAGGATTGGAAAACTTTGCCTTAGGAGCTTAATTCGGCTATTGCTAGATGCAGGACTTCGTGTATAACGAAAACAATGTTGCGTGCGTTGGACTGGAAACTGCCGAATCCCTCTATCTATGGAAGTTCTGAAGGTGACCAATGAAATATGATGATCGCTCGTTAATCCTAATAATGGTAAATATCAAGCTCTAACAGAAATCTGAGTTTTTTAAGAGTTCGCGGCAATGCTAGAGAAACAAATGGTTGAGTCCAAATCATTTTACATTCAGTTACCTAATGACAAGCTACGTATTGAACTAGTTATATTTTGATGCTTTTTAAGTATTAATTCAAGCTTATTTAATCTACCTTTTTTACTCAAAAAGAAACATATAACATTGTAGATATGTGAAAATTTGACATTTTGAAAGAAATGATGAAAGATTATTATATGATCATTTAACGCTATTTAGTAAGCCGATCCAGGAAAATAAACTTCCGAAATATGAAATTTTACTTCATACTGAGGGTTAAGCTAGAAAATCAAAAGGTTCGGTGGTTCATTCAATTTCATATCTGCTCTTTTACTGAAAACTATATCCGAAAATTAGGTAAATATCGGCAATGAAAGAATTTATATTTGCTAGTTATTTTTAGAAATCTCAGGTGTTTTGTGGTTTCGCGATTTTGCAACTAACAATCAACAACCGCTCCGACCCGGATGGAAATCCGAGAGAGATTCTTGCAATCTATAATCAGTATTAACTGGAAGAAATGGGTTCATTAAATCATGGCTATCGCCCATAATATTATCTTAGAAATCGACCTATCAATTTGCAAAAGATTCTTTGGCCTGATTAGGACTTATACCATTGATTTTCTCATCAGCCGATGGGTATGTAAGACTACCGCTCTCTCTACGGAGTTTAAAAATATTTGTATCTGATTTTATAGAAAGTAAAGATTCTAGGCATAATTTTTGAGGGTTAACATTATAGAAATCCAATATATAGAGAATTGATCTGCAAAATTGGAAATAGTCAAACTGGGCGAAGGAGTGCTTGAGTTTGCTGCACAAAAAGTGATGTCATTATGTAACTTCAGTTTTGATGTTTCGTTTACTCGACGTTAAAATAATTACAAACGTTAATAGTCTCAAATTTTATAAAAATAGTTCTAAATATCAAATTCGGATGTCATAATTAACGTGAAACCAAAAGATTGAATCATTTCTTTTGTCATTTAGTCACGATCATTTCCATTTAGTGTGCCGTTTTCATCAAAACCTTGAATCGGAGATCGAATATTACTAATATCTACTACATCTATGTTGTCATTATTGTCAGGTTTTGATCTTATTCATATAAAACATCTACTATGCGTAGGCGCTGAGTTTTTTCCCCAGCAACGGCAAGGGGCGGTCGGGCCATCTTCGGCGACGCCCCTTAGAGTTATGCGCCCCGCACACTAACGTACGCAACCCCAACAAGACTGCGTATTTTTCAATTTTCGACAATCATAACCTACTGAAGGGCGTATTTTAATTTTTTTTACCATAATTTGAAGGTTTAAAATACCGCCTATTGTCTTATAGTTCGCCTCTAACGCGCAAAAGTCAATAAATAAAATAGAATATAATTTCGCGCGGATGGCTTCTTGAGACTGGAAGACGCTAATTTCTTTTGTTTTGAATTTTTTTACACATTTTAAAGAAAATATGCCATTAAAAATATCTTGGAATAATAGATGTTAGGAAGATTTATTATTTTACGATTAATTCTTGTGTTCTCCGCGAATGTTCAATCAATTATCGCCGTTTTACCTTTGGGAACGCATTCAATACTGGTAGCAATAAATTAGCCCGTAATTATAGAAAGTACCGAAAATATTCCTTTTAGGTAAATTACTTTTCACTTAATTTATTACTAATCACTATTTTTATTATTATTATTATTGAAATTGCAATGCAATATTTAATATTTAAATAATAATACATTTATGAAAATTGCAATCTCTATGTTATCTTAATGGATGGCTGTGCTGAGGTTTGAAAATAAGGACAACATAAAAGTTATCTATTTTAAATCTAATTGAGTTTTTAGACCTCTTTTGAGAGATTTGATGTGTAGTTAAGGATTTTGTTATTGCTAAAAGTACTGCAACAGCTTAGGTCATTTAGCGCAAGGATGTTTCATTGTTTTAAGAGTTGTATGTAGCTGTTTTAAAATTTCCTTATCAGTGGTAAAGTATTCCGTTCGGATTCTTTTCTAAATAGCGTCTAAAGTTTTCGATTAAGAAGCTCACAAACATGAAATTTTCCTTGAACAAAGGGTAGGAAGGATTAGGAAGAAAGAAAAGGATTGTGAGAAAACAGTATCGAAGCACATTTGTGTTATAAATTATATGGGAATGAAATGAGAGAGTAGGACAATGCAGTACATACATTCAGAAATCCTCTCTCCTATTCGTTTCATGACTGATGTTCAGAATCAATAATCATAAAGTAATTTGGTTTATTACATCTTAATGCACTTGCGATTTTCTTTCAAAGGAGCTTCTAAATCCACCAGGAAGATTTATTTTCTACAATGAAAGCTATGGATATATTGTTTCATCATGAAGGAGAGAAGATGACTACTTTCTTTTTCCTTCCTTCATTATGAAGTTCAATTTTCACAATATCTCGGCCATCTTCATGGAATTTATTTGATATATTGTTTTATTTAGCTACATATTTAACGGTAACTTACCATTTTGGAGTTTAAAAATCTTGATCTATGGACAATTGTTCAATGGACGTGAATGTTGATGCTGGCAAAAGATATGATCTGTAAGATAACTGTATCCGGCGTATCTCTATGAATCAAAGAGGCAGCTACTAATAAAACATTCCACATTAAACATTGCCCGATTAATGACAGTAAGAGGAAGAGAATAGGTACTGGCCATTTACAACTTTTATTTAAGAAGTACTTCTAAAAATTCTTGGTTTTCAAAAACAGTGACTTTGAGAAACTTAGTTTAGGATTGTGATGCGAAGGCGAGAGTATCTCACCGCAAAAATACAATTTTAAGAATTGAATTCTTATATAAAATAAGAAAATAGCGTTGGTGACAATATGTTTTTTAGAAATGATATAGATATAGATTTAGAGTTTTATACCTTTGATGAACCGCATGGGAATTTGAAAAGATCTCGAGGGATTCAGATAACTTGGAATATTTTAATCACTCTTTCAGTATAGTTTCCAATCAAAATGTACTTCATTCTATTATGCTATATAATTGTTGTTTTAGAAATTCGCTTGTACAATTTTTGGAAGGATTGGCGCATCTTGGATACGGGGAGCATTGGGGAACAGCAGCCCCGTAGGATTGGAATGAGAAAGCCTTATTCGGGATGCTGATCGTGGATTGCCTTCTCCTATATTTGAGACGTTATTCATAAGGTCATAGTTGCTGATGTTATTATAAAAGCCATAATGATGCTAGTCTGTAGATGGGAATCTGTTATTCTCGGTCGTTCGCACTATTAATTAGTTTTGAGCATGTTTTCTAAAACCATGTTCCGCCGAACGCCGGTTTTCCACGAAAAATTTATAAGTGTTTCGCGAAGCATGATTAAGATGTGTAATATATTGTGATTTTCAATACTGGGTGAGATTAAAACTTGGTCGGAAATCAAGGACACCTCATCTTGCTTCTAAATGGTTATGTCACTTAAATCTTAACTCTTCCTTCCATACATTTACTATGCATCAATGATATTTACCATTACTACAAGTAACATGGATATTCCTTATTATCTGAGGATCGATGAAGTTTTCCTCCATAAGAAAAGGTAGGGAAACACTGTAATAGTGCACGAAGCCGCGTTTGCGTCGCGTGTTGCATACATTCTGCCATTCTAGCGCTGATAATCTATGCGAGTGCTTAATCTTTATTTCTCCAAGACTTCCTTGCATCTTTACGAAACTTTCAAAATTTCAGTACAACTCAATTGTAATATACTACGAGTGAAATGAAAAACTGTTAATTTCTCTCCGAAGTGCCTTTGTTCCATGAAAAAAATAAGGAAATTTAACGAACAATTACTACGTAAAACTGGAAGCGTGTGGTAGATATGATGTGGCATACCAAGAGCTTACTAACGGCACACTCCTCTCTTCAACTTTCTTTAATTGCCCTTCTCAAATAAAAAAGTAAGGAAATTGAACGCGCAAATATAAAGTAGAATTGGATGCGAGTGGTAGATATGATGTGGTATAGAGCTTACTAACGGTGTGATAAACAAATGTCTTCTACCATTCGTAGGGAAGTGCCACAATATTACCTGTTCAATACCATTTATATATAAGGATGAGATTGTTAATTAGAGTACATGGGCTGTTTGCAGAATAATCAGGGTGGTAATTTGGACGTTGTCTTCATCATCTAAAATATCTTTGGGTTGACCTTCTAGACGAGCGCTCGTAACATTCAACTAACCAAGGAACACTATGCCGTGTATACCTCTCATCCCTCAACAGCAATGGAAACAAATGTCGGTGCGGTATCTTGTGAATGAAAGACACGCAAGACCGCCACAAATCTTTCCCCGTCGCCCTCGGGCACCTTTCTACGGGAGCGCCGAATTTTGCCGCATTCATCGTCTCATACTCCATTGGATTCGTGACGAAATCCGGGCGTTATAAAACGGGAGAATTCTCTTATGACGACAGTAATTCCTTCGCTCCCCACCCACGGCCCTCTTTTTCACGCCGCACTGATTCCCTCTCTCGAATCGATCACGCGGACTAATAATTGAAATACTACATGTACTCGAGCGTCCACCAATGGCACCCAAGGAAAACACGCTCGCGTCTCGGGCAAGAGGGCGAGGGAGAAAAATAAGTTTATACCGTCGGGCGTCGAAGGAACCAAGTCCCACGCTCCGTAAAGTATCACCACAGCTGTTTTCCTTACGGGCACGACAATATCGGCGAGATTGCCGCATAGATGGCACTCGAATCGGGGCTCATGCATATTCAAACGACCCTTATGAAAATAGAGTGGATTTCGATTCGCACGCTCCGTTGTCCATGTCCCCGCGGATGCGTGAAAAATAAAAGTTTTCCTCGGAACGGCTAACAGTTCGGGAAAAGACGAGCGATGGCCGACGAAGAGGCCTCGCTCTTTTTTTTTACTATTCGCTTCCTCAGCCACGCTTTTCTTGCGCCCATTCGATATTTATCGATGTTATCGCTCGCTGTTCTCGAATGCAAATGAATAATTTGGGCTCATTTAATTCATCTTCCTCCGCGTGCAAATAGAGCGTTTGACGTTGATGAAAGCGGTTGCGGGTTCGATTACCAGTTGGGGTCGCATGAAAAAGGCCGCATATTATTATTATTATTACTATTATTTTTATTAGTATTATAAAAAATAGGTTACAATTGGGCTATTCCTCCGTCGGAAACAGATATTACGTATTAAATAAATTCATTACAATACCTATATAACCTAATTAAAACACGTGACAACAATACAATGATACAGTGCATATAATTGTCAGCTTCAACTTTGCACCTAAAGTATACTTTTACAATTTCAAAACAATATTCGAACTGCGCGTTACTAAAAAAATACAAAAATTGGCATACACTAACCTATCAAATAATTCCCTTCCCTCTTAATACAATTTCCTTCAGGGGTTCCCAGTAGTCTTGGAACCTATTATACCTGGAAATGTGGAATCATCAGACCTCTCTTGAGGTTATTGTTTATGTAAAAACAGATTAATATTGAAATTTCGTGTTAGAAAACGTTCATGTTCTAAGGTAATTAAAATAGAATACATTCCATGTTATTTTCGCTTATTTATATCATCAGACCAACGGGTATGGTTAAGAACTAGTTGTATATGTGCACAGAACTTGGGAGCCTATTCTTTTTCTCCACTTTTCTCGCACATGTTTCATGTAAATTTGTACAAAAAACAATGCTGTTCCCTAAGAAGGGAGGGTTATATTTATTGTTTTAAAATTGAAGGTTCTTTAATAATGTTTGATAGCTATTCATTTCGTTTTTCTGATTTGAATTCCCAATAGGAAGTTCGTTCTCTTCCCGTTTCAACATGAGTTTTGTTTTATATTCCTAAGAGTTTGTAAATACTTTGGATGTAAAAAATAAACAATTAATGCGATCGAATTTTATAATAATTAATTCATCTTTCTCCGCGTGCAAATAGAGAGGACTCCTATCGCGGACTGGCCGAGCGCAACAGATGCAAATAAGAGAAATAATGCGAGCTATAAACAGCAGTAGAATTTAAAAATCTGTCGTCAACAGGTATACTGCGTTCGAAGGCGCACACACATTTATTACGTAGGATTTTTTGCCTTTCTGTACTGTGTTCAGCACTGAGGTCTGCCCGAGCCTAAAAATCTGCACCATTAACTACCAGGAGACCTGGAGAAGGAATGAGGCTTTGCTAGGATAGTTAGGGATTAGGTAATTTTATTTTGCACTCCTCAGTGAGTCAGTTTTATGAGAGGAAAATATCCACCTTAGTGCAACACCACAATTCTAAAAACAATAATTGTTTGCCCTATAAACAAAACGTTTACAACTCTCAAGGTGTGGCTTGGGTGAGTGTCATCATACATCCTTCATTTCATCCTTGCTTTTTTACTATCTCAGCAGTGATTAGAATTGACGAAAGTAAATGAAAGCTACTTTTCTCTAACCTGTATTAAAATGAAATATATTTCATTTATCAAGATATGGTAGCAGGAATGCATTTTTTGCTTACTTACACTTTTCAATATTCGTCGATTGTTCTTCAATCATTGCAGTATATTACGTAATCCAATTGATTTCAAACTGGTTTATCATATCGCTTTTGTTATTATATAATTCTACAGAAAATCTTATTTTATACCTCTCAGATGATTCCATCAGTAGAGATTCCTACACTCCGCATTCTTGTAGGTGTTTTCCTAGTTTAGATCTTTTATCCTAAATTGCATACTCTAGTTTTCTTGTGTTCACCAGCTGGTGCTCTTCTGTTTTCACTCTTACTTATGATATTTATATAATATTACGGTGAAATCGAAAGCTTATGGTCCCTGAACAGGAGCTATTTTATAGTCTAGAGAGGTCAACCTTCTAGATACACTGGTGGTACTGGTCACCTAGTGAATATAATGTATCACAATTGATGTTCGAAAGTGAGAAAAACAGAGACTCTGTTATACTGATAATGTACGCCAATATACTATGCAGTCAGGGGCTATATACTTCTAATTTGACTGCACATCGTAATTTTATTGACAAAAGGCTAGATGGGAGAGAATACTTCTTAATCTCTCATTATAGTTTCAATTAAGAAGTTTATTACTTTAACCTATAATAAAATTGACATTTCATTAGTACGCCTTTGGAATTTACAACCGTAACCCGAAATTTCATTGATGTTGCTGCACTGTAGAGAGGTTGTTATTTACTTTTCTTTTTGTTTGTATTTATCCCAGACTTGAGAGTTTCATTTCAATAGTCCATTATACTTACTCAGTCCTCATTCACTTTATGCATTATTTATAGTTTTGCCATCTTAAAATAACAAGGCCAACGTTAATCTTATCAATAGCTAAAAGAGCCTAAAATAGTGATGAAACATAACAAAAGCAGTGTTAAATAAAATTGAGCCAATCTTCACAAAGTTACGGAAATTTACGGTGAAACGTTCATCTACGGTCGGATCATAGTGTTATTTGGAATTCCGAGTTGACATTTTTGTTAAGAAAGAGAAGCTTGTATTTGTGAAGTATTAAATGAGTAAAAAATTATTTGGATTCAGAGTAAACCTTTGAGAGGAAGACGGTTGCATGGTAGCTAAACGTAGAATTTCTATGAGGTATGAGCCTGTTATGTTGTAACATAAATTTGGGAAAAGACAATACTTTTCATTTAATCTTCAATTGAATTTTTGCGTTCATTTCATCATTAATTTTAAACATCAGATGTTAATTTTGTCCTTATGTTCTTTGCTGTGACCTCCGTAAGTTTACAGTCCTTCGAATAGCGAGACTAAGATACATTTTATTCAGTGTTTGTTTTGGAGATGACGAATTCCATTGATTGATATGTTTTGTAAGAAGAAATACTAAATAAAATTCTAGGTTTGTCGAATTACATTGGAGAAAATTACATTGGAAAAAAATTCGCAGTACCCAAGTGTTGCAGACATCAGCAGAAGAGCGACGGTAACTTTGCAGAGTTGCCTACCATCTCAGGGGTAGCGAATTTTGCGTCCCTTTGGCAGATGCGTCTTCTTAAAACAGTATAGGGCCAGATGTGTACATTTGACTACTGTTACGGAATACTTAAACATCGCGTCTTCCTATTGGGTATAATTTGTAATTAGAAACAATGTTTAATATAAGGGAAAGTCATTCATGAAGAAGAACGCAGTGAGATTTTATCAGGTTTAGCATTCATGTACTACTCATCCAGATAAGGAAAATCTAATTCCGCAATAGAAATAACTCACTAAACTCTTAGGAAAAGAAATTTTGATATTCGAAACCATTTGTATTTTATAAGTTAGATCGACGCTTTTCAAACTGTCTGTGCCTGAAACATCAGACGTCGGAGGAAGTTACCTTGCTGTTTTGCAATCCCACCGATTTTGTTAGAAAAAATGCAGGTTTTCGATGCCGGAAACTAAATCAAGAGCATTCCGCTAGGAAAAACATCCCCTTTAGAGATCTGTTGTTTATATAAGTGTATGCTCATTTCCTATGTCATATTGGTCAATTTTATATTAAGAAAGGGAATTGAATGAGATGCGAAAAATTTTCTTATAAATAGTAATTTGTTTCAGTTATTGGTTTGGTTATCTTATCGCAAATGTTTGATTTTTTATTATTTAAATTGCAGCAAACATTTTCATCTTAAATCGTTAGATTTTATTATCATGCGGTAGCTTAGATACATCTCTTTGTCTTTGAACTTGGTACATGCATCCTTTGTGAAGCTAGTGTATGAAGCCATGGCTTTGCTTTTTCAATTTTGATTGAATATGGTTATTTTATTTCTATTTTTGTTAGAGTAAACTTCTTGTTTTATCTCTGGATACATAGTATTCTGTAAAATTGAACAAATCGGCATCCAAGTAAACTGAGACAGATTTTTCATAGGAAACACTGTTTTCAGAAATAGATATGCCAACTCTAACTCATAGTGATTCAATTTAGCGATTTCTCTTTTCAAATTTAAAATGATATGAAGCAATATTAATATGCATCTGGAAAATTATAAAAATCCCGAATATTTTTTACAGTTCTTCAATATTTAAAGTATATATAAAATGTTTAACTGCATTATTTGCAGTTCATTTGGTATGGATGAGGATATTTTATTCCTTATTTTCAATTTTCCATAATTCCATAATTTTTGTGAAAAAAGTAGCCTTGCAGCTGATGTATGTTGTTATTCCTCTATCTTATTATCAATAATCATACGCCATTTTCGTGTAAAATGGTTGCCAATCTTTCGATAGAAGTGTTATTCCTTACAAGAGTGTGTAGCGGTTTTTACTTCAATTTCCAATCTCTTCTTCTTGAAGGAATTCTTCAATAAATTTTACCTTATTGATTATTTGTGATTTCTAATCATTTTGGTGTGCAAGCAATGTGCAAAATGTATAAGGGAAGAACATAAAGCTTTAGTAAGAGGGCTTTCCGCTTGTTAGTTCTAAAAGGACCCAAAATTGAAAAATCGTTTTTGATACAAGCTCTCCGATAACTTGACGTTAGACAAATCTCAGTTCATTGGACATGAATATTTTTTGGCATTCAACTGTCCATTTCTGCAGCACGTTTAAATGTTACTCATAAAAATGTTTACTCAAAGAGTTAACGGTTTATGAACAAAGATAATTCTTTATAAGTCTCAATGCTGTATGCAGGGACATCACTCAGAGACTCTTCTGTTGATGCCGACCTTGTTTTTAGCTTACTATGTGCGATTTTAACAAATTTTAAAAATCTTTTCAGAGTCAACCGTTCATTTTTCCTGATTTTAGTCTAGTTATGCCTTTGAATATCTAAGCTAGCGTTTCTTGTTGTCCGCGCTACGGGATAATATTATCTACTTCCATTCTTCTTTCCAGTCAAACATGCTCTCTTGGGTTCTCTTTCTAATTCCTCGCTTCCTTCCTCAATCTCCATCTATTTTCCATACTTCCCTCTCTTTCCAAATGCACCGCAGTCTCCGTCTGTTTTCCTTGCCTTTCACACAGGAGAGAATGGAATTGATGAGCTGGTAAACAATCGGCTCTGCCGAACGCCAAAGAAGGAGAGCCATCCACTTCTTCTCCTCCTCCACTTCCGACTCGATTCCTTCCATCTGAGAGCCCTCCCAAGATGCCTCTGGAGGCCACCACAACCGTATCTTTTATCCTCTCCTTCGCTGACTCCAGAGCGTGTGGTCTTTGCAATTAACGGCGCAATCTTAAAATGTTTTCGTTTTCTCAGTCGGTTGAGGAGCTTATTGTAAGGAAGACGGATGTCACCGTAGTCGCACCTTTGTTTGATGTCTCAGCTTGACCATCGTGTCGCTTTATCTTCCAGATCGTTAGTGGTTGTGTTACTTTCTCCCGCTGTGCGTGAGTTTTGGTGTCCCATCCATGCTCTGTGCCGTTCTACTAGATTTAAGAAATTAAATTGGATTCGGTGAAGAATCGAACGAAATCCATCCCATAAAATCGTGGTTTTAGAGCAAAGTATCGCATAGTTTTCCAAACTTAACAGAGAGAGAGCTCATCATATTTTTTGACTTAAATGCCATCATCAGGAGAGTTCAAATTTCAAAGTTAACCCACTCATGTCCGTAAGAGCCTCGAAACTGGCTGTGCAAATTTCTTATTTAAGTTTTCCTAAATCTCATTTTTCCAAGTTATCATTTTGGGTTTTGTACAATATCAAAAATGATACACCGATAGAGCCATACGCCGAAAAATACTAATCTTACATTTTCGCTTATTGTTTGCCTTTCCATGTAGTTTAGTTTATTAATTGACATGTAACATTCACAATAATTTCAGATATTGCACTGAAGTGGATAGATGTCTAGTCAGATACAAAAACAGTACAGTAGTAAAATACATTATTGATTACATGCCACATTATGAATCTTATACTTGCGTACTCCATATTACAAAATAAACATAAATATGCATACATATTTATTTACATCCTTACATATAAGAATGCATAATTTTTCACAAAAGAAGAAAAATATACACTAACTTATTTACAATAAGATGACAGTAAATTAATTACACAATTGAATGGGTTATGCATGAAAATGACGGACAAAAGAAGAGTGCCACAATGTCTCGAATTGAATCTATATTCGTTGAATTGAAATTTAGGGAATGTTTCAGATAACGGTACAACTAGTTTCCTCAGGGCCCTCATTTCATTATAGCCAGTCTTAATTAATAGAATCGATGGAAGGAGTCTCCACTATGATGAACTGTATAGAGTAGAAATAAGAACAACAACTACTGGAGTTCAATAATCTTCCATGATAAACAAACACGCAGTATAATATTCCAAATCGGTAGCGTTGTTATAGTAAAACAGATATTTATCAACATTTTCTTCATCTGCTGGTAGAAATTGATATTTATTGCACAAAAATATCGCTTTAAAACCCCAAGGTAACAGCTTTCCTTTTCTGTGTATTTTATAGGCTTGTTCTGCTCAATAAACTTGGCATACTTGTCTTTTTTAGCTAAAATACACATTAGGTTTTCAGTAAACTGTTTCAAAATAATATCTCTCTGCTTACGTTTTGGGGTTTTTCTGGTAGAAGTTGTCTAAAGTGCCTAAGTGCCTAAATCGATGAAATCTAAGTTCTTTTGAGTGATAACTTTTTCCATGTCTTTGATATTGAAGAGAGCGCTATTGAGTTTCAAGAATATGAGAATATGAAGAATTAGTAGTAAGTGTTGGCATACAGATTCATCCACAGATAAGTAGAAGTTTGCAGATGCCTGAAAACAAGCTTTTATTAGAATTCCTAACAATGACATTCAAACAAAAGAAATTAGAATGCTTTCAATTCATATTTTCGAATATTAAAGTTAAACAGCAGAGATAGAGACAAAGGTATGCAGTCAGTATGCAGTTTAGACGTTCGCCATTTATAATCACTGTTAACTATTTTTTATTGATATTATTTGTCTTATTAATCAAATTAATGTTGCTTTTCGCAAATTTTCAGTACTTCTTCTCGAGCGCAGACTGAAATTCTCTTGATTTTTCACAGTATCAATGTTCTAATCGGGTGCATTTCAGTGGAAGGAGTGAGCGACTTGGAGGAGACCTTTGTAGTCAGATTTACCGAAAATTCGTCTTCCAAATATTTGAAAAGTTCTGTGTATTGTAGTTATTTCCATTTATTTCTTCAATAGCAAGAAATTCAATTTAAAGCTATTGAACGCGTTTGACTTAGAATTATTTGGAATAAGGAAGATATTTTAAAATCCTATTGTGCTTTCGGTATTTTGTGCTATTTTACCTTTTGAATTTAAGAACTACATTCCACTCAGAGAAACTGTGACGGAACTGTGTTACCTACAGGAAACAGTGGTCAGTATATCCGACATAGAGATATCATCAAGTACTTAGGTGTAACCTGACAACGAGAAGCTCGTCAGAGAGAATTGGAAAGTACTTGGGGAGACCTACATCCGACGTGGATTGAAAATGGTTGATGATGATGATATCCGACATGTCTAAGATGCTCATCTCATTCATTGTTCCATCAGAGTTCGTATGAAGGAATTGCTTGTCTTGTTTAGTCTGTTTTTGAAAGCATTTTTTGTGGAAAACCAGTCTTTTGAGGTAAATAAAAGATTAAACTATCATCGACAGAATGTAACAGAATGTGTTGCAGGTATTGGACATATATCAGTGATTTTTATTTAACAAACCCAAGTGGTTTGTAGTAGAATGTATTTAGAGCGTTGAAGGAAGACTTCACAGGTAGCTGGAAAGATTATTTATTCTCTTGGTGGAATTATGTTCGTTCCTCATGTATTTCTTGTCCGACGCACATAGTCTTAGAGCGTTTGCATGAAATATTGTAGTCTTTTTGAACATCATCAGTGATTTTTACGGCCATTGCTAACGGTACTTGACTCATTGATTCATAAACATTAACATTAAATTATTTTTAGATTTTAATCTAAGTTTATCATCAATTTCTGGGACAGGAAATGTAGAGTAGTACAGGGAATGAAGAGGCTGTAAGCTTGCTTACTCCAGCTGGAAATCTAGTATATAATATGGATGAATGCCATTCAATTCAAAATATGTATTGGAATTGAAGAAGATTCCAACCGAACAGCTCTCTGCTGCTTGCTTTCCGAACTAAGCTGTTAAAATTCTTTTGATCTTTTGCATCTACATTTGTATCAGAACATGGTGTTATATATTACTTTTCCTTGCGTCCTCGTGGTTAATACCAGTAGCAACCTTCTGAGGTTTTATACATCAGCTTCAACTGCCGATTCTTGATTCTGTTTTTCATATTTCCTATTAAACACAAAGATAGATGTAATCATTTTTTGTAAACCTAGAACTCCGTTAAAAACCAGTTTTGATGCCTTTTACCGTGGATGAGGACCAGAATCCAAGAGTGAATGTCTCTTTATTGTGACCAGGATTTGGATCCATAATGTATTTTTGTTATCTATAAAGAACGTAACAACTAAAGGGAATACGAATTCCATGCTATAGCCACAATACTATGACACATTACTTCTCCTCTTAAGTCTCAAATATTTATTTATTTTTTCAATCTAATCTTGTATACACATTAGTTTAAGAATGCACAGAACCAATTTTAAAGGTCAATAAACTCGCAATATTCGGTCATCTACGGTTGACAAACAGTCATAGCTCGGCATCTACAGGATTAAATAAACAAGGAATGCTAGAAGTATGTTCAAACAAATTATAAAACAATATATCTTAGAAATTTGACTATTATCAAATCGATACAGAGTATATTATGAAATATGCATTACAATTACTTTTACCATACAAAAGTAAAATTAAATTCCATGATAAAAATGATAAGGATTTTATTCGGGATAAAAATGGCTATAGTAAGCCGTAATGTATTTAGTTTAGTGGAAAGGCAATCAGTTTCATTGCTGTTCAATTCAACATCATCAAGTGTCATATCCGCTTCTAAGGTTGACTTTCATTGATGTTAAATTCAGAAGATGTTAATGTTTCAACAACCCTTGACTGTAATAATAATAATGATTTCGTCTTTATTGATAGGCATATTTTAGTCAAACATGACCATTCTTACAATAAACTCTTTTATTAACACTTTCAAACAAACCAGGATTCGAACCCGGGACCTCAGCGTTTCAAGACTAGCGCGCTAGCCACTACACCACCGATACGTAGATCACAATTGATAGGCACCTTTTTGTTTACGCTGTTAACATCAATTTCTTCGCCTTGATGGAGAAATTCGCGTTCCTCTAATTTCTTGTCCGCCTCCGCACTCTTCCTCCCCCGCAGTGCACCTTGCTCTGCGGCCGGCGAGGATACTGCCGCGGTCGGCGCATCGAAGGGGGAGGCAATCGGCACACACTCGGAGAGGACAGGTTCTTTTATCGCATCGAAGGGGTGCGCGCATCGGCAATCGAAAAAGTCGTCGGACTAGAGAATCACGTTTGCCGATAACTTGTGCAGGTGCCGCTCAAAGAGGATGCCGCTGAAGGACGTAGGGAGAAGGAGTTTGTCTTGCGGGTGGCGTGCAAACTGTTCGAGGAGTTATCTGCACGGCGACTGCAAATTAAGATCGGCGATAAAAGAGTTGCGACTGTTTGCCAAGACGTGTGAGAGACGGGGTATTGAGGGCTACCATTTAAATACTTTCTTTGTTATCTCAAGAGGATGGGAAAATGGGAGGAACAGAGGAGAACAACGTATGACCACAGAATGGCCACTACTGTAGACTGGGATAACATTGGAGAATATTTTACCAAATTTAAAAATTACTGCCATTTCTATTTATGAATGACATCCTTAGATATTCATTGATTAAATTAGAAATACTTTTTGGTTTTCACAACATGTATTTAATGTCGTTTTGACTCTAAAGAGTCATCGTCATGTGTATGGGAGTTTTGTTTTGGGAGCTACAATGTATTCTGAATTTCAAGGAAAGGGATAAAGGTACTATGCACATAAGGACGTGCACCCAGGAAAATTTTTATTTTTCATTCTGAATTTAGTTTTACATGACTTAACTTGAGGTACGGCTAAAGTATACAGATTGTGTTCGCTGAAAATTATTTTCTTTCATTCTTGTTGTCAATGGTAGTATAGATGGAATCTAATTTTGCACTATTCTATGAGGAATAATGTATTTTCCTATCCTATTGGGTCTTCTTCCACGCCCAACTTTTAGTTTCCTTTTGTAGTGATAGTGTTTTTTCTTTACAATATCTACCATAGTTTACCAATTCATTTAATAATGCGAAGAACCCAAGTTATCATTTCTTCTTTCCTTATATTTTCAGCTGTAGAAATCACATGCTTTCAATATATTGTTGTATAGAAATGCGTTTGCATTAGGAAGTTTTAGGATTGTTACTTATTCACATATTTTCAAATTTTCCAATCCTAATTTAATCCATGTTTGGAGAAATCCTACCTCGAGATGCGGTGTACTTTTATTTTTCAACTTCATATTCATGCTGAATTGAGTGACTGCAACTCAACTACTTCACTGTAGCTTTTTTCTATATCAGTCATTTATGGCTTGGTTTCCAGCTTGAAGGTACTTTTATTTGCGATTTCTTCGTAATCTCTGTTTTAGAACCAATTGGCTGTCAATTATCGCATTTTGTAGGTTTTTCATACTCATCACAACATACTTGTAAATTAGGATGGCCACGTCTTTTTTGTAATTCCCAGTGCAGTTTGGATAATGGTTTTTATAAAACACTCAATAACAAATTTACCCATTAGAAAGTATGTAACACAGATATTGTTTTAATCTTGGGTGTTCATATGAAGTTCCTTGAAGGGAAGGCGGCTGTGATTGAATAGTTTTCATCTTTCAATAATCCTTAACTTCTTAAGTCTTTTTCGAATGTAGTTGCATTTCTATTTTTATACTGATTAAGCATTAGTAATCTGTGATTCATGGACTCTACATCAGTCTCATATAATTATTTTTCCTTTATTGTTTACAAGAATGTAAATGCCCAGGTATTGCCTGTTTAAGGAACCATTGGCAATCTTACTACTAAATGGGTACCCACTATCCACCTAAATGTACCTTCGCCGAGAGAATATATATAAGCCGGAGCTCCTAGGGCATTTAATTCCAGCCACACATTGTTATTAAATCTAATTTATGATGTAGCCCAGTACACTATTAACAGTTGATACCGATTTTCTTGAGAAATTGCACTCTAAATAATACTTATGTATTCCGTACAAGGTCCGAGAAAACTTATTTTTCTGACTATTCGATATGGTGTCGAATTTTTTATTGCAAGTCGCAAGTTGTTCTGATAGACAAAATCGAAATTTAGAGGATTTCGAAGATGTCAATGTGAATGAACGGAAGGAAATGGAATTTTCCTGCTATTCCTCTTTTATAATCTGGTGTATTTAAGCTAAATACAGAAGGTTACGGAATGCATAGTGTTTAGCCGATGCAGTTTGGGTATTTCTAACATTGTAATCCTTTCCAGCGACATTGCATTGAATTATATCAAATTTTCGCTCTTGCCTCTCCGAAGAATTTCAGATCACAGAGGGCAATAGTACGCTTGGATCTGCCAATTTCAATCCTCTTCAAACAGCTTAAGTGATGATCAATTCCTGGTAGAACTAGATAAGCCAAGAGCTTTCTCTCTACTGATACTCTTACACTGCTTCTCATTTTTTTACATTTCGTTATTCAGAAGGGTTTGCTCTAACTTTGGCTTTTTTAGTATCAGTTTATTCACATTACTAACAATTTTTGTTCATACAAAAATTTGTAAAGGCCAATTCATAGAATAAAATCACATGAGCCGTTCACATACAGCAATTTTACTGCGTTTAAAAAATAAAATGACAGAGGTAAACCTATACTCGTAGAAGAGTCATGCACGAACTAATGCTAAGACAATTATTATTAGAAAGTTGAGGGCAATTTGACATACGGAATATGTTACTCCATTTCTTATACCTTTAATTCATAAATTCTACTGTAATTTTATGCATAAAAAGATTACATTTGTAATTTTAAAATTTTGTGATTTTTCTTTTTTGAATTAGTTATCCCTGCTCATAGAGCCAGGAAGGAGATAATTAATATTTTACAAGGACTGCTTTTTCATTCGTACTTATGATAAAAAAGTCCATATTTAGGACATCTCCAAAACCAAGTTGTTTGGTGTAGCCAAATATTTAGAAGTGGCGGTCGGTACAAGGTCGGTCGGTTTTCTTTTAATATCCACTATCATCCCGGTAAATTAATCATTTATTTTATAAAATAATTATTAATCATTAATTCTGTAATCGTTTACAATAATTATTTCCTCTCATTTTGTCCGATCCATTTGGTGTTATTTTCTTCTCACCGTTTCACCTTTCATCGCTAGGGTCTTTTAGTTTTTCCTTCTCTCGTTTACAATTTTCCTTTATTGAATTATTTTCATCACCCCTTACCGTCACGCTCTTATCTTTACACTGGTCGAAACAGTACAACGATAAAAATCAAAGGATTCATTGAAGGAAGAGAACGACTTAAGATATTTTGGTACTACCGGCGAGGAACCCTTAGGTGTGATTTATTATGAATGTATCATAATTAAGTTGGATTATTGTACAGTTTTATTTTATGAAGATTAAATTAGCAATCATGCGATAATATACTAACTAAGTTTCGCGCCATAGAAATGTCCATGCGCCTTTTAATTTCAACAATTTTGGTAAATAGTAAAGCTATAGCAGGTATTTATGTTTCTAAATCAATATAGTTTATGTTAATATCATAAATTATGTAATTTGAGGAGTTATAGACACTAAATAAGTTTACACACGTCAAATTGGTATTCTTTAGTCGGAAGCGCAGTTGGCAATTGCCGTGATACTAGTTACCCCTATGCATAGTATTTATTTATTTTACATTTACTATTGTATAATGTGGTGATGAGAGTGAATGAAAATCGCAACCTCATTATGATTATCAGCTGCATTTTGAAGATAACATTACAAAACATTGACAAGGATTCCTAGATAGAATTCCGGGCCTGCTTCAATAAATAGGTTTCTCCAATGATCCTTTTCTCCTCTTTCTCGCTCACCATTTAAAAGATAAAGTTGAAAGTCTTGTTAACTTCTATTTTTTTAATCAGATACTATTTTTCACATTTGTCTTCTGACATTCATGGATTGGGTGGTAGAGAAGACTTTGAATCTCAATCTCGCCTAAATAAAAGCGTTTTAATATAAATACTAAAACTGTTTACTTAAACAATTTCTTTCCTTCTTTCTTTTTCTTCTAAATCTCTCTCTCATTCGTGTTCGATGGTTTTCTTTCCTTTCCTCGGTTCATAGCACACCGGTCTTCATTTTGAGGTTTTCTTGAAATCCTTTGTCATTTTCAAGTCCATCCCGAAGTGGTGAACGTTCCTTAATGTCTTGCTATGCAATTTCTAGTTCTTGTATACCCTTCTCGGTTTCTTTAACCCACATATTGGTAATTTACTATTTTGGAGGTAGTTGATCAGTCTTCCTGTGAGTCTGTTGGAACTAATTATTCGAAGATTCCCATAGAATTTAATTCTTCCTTTTCTAATTATCTCTGTCATTAACTCAGTTCGTGCAAAAAGTTCGCTATTTTGGATTTTTTTATTGTTCCCCCTCCTTCACTGACCCTAGTACTTTTCTTAATATTTTTCTCTCGATGGTTTCCGGTTCTTCTGTCATCACTTTCTTATTCAGAGTAAAACATTTTGGAGCATATGGCTATTCTGGGAGAATACTTGTCGTGTAATGTCTCAGTTTAGCATTTATTAATATTGATTTCTTGTTGTAGGTATCTTTGGTTAAATTATGCACCGTTTTAATTTTATTAACTCTTGATTTAATGGCTTTTTTCCAAAATTTTATTTCAAATTATCTCTCATACATACTTAAATTTGTTTATTTAGTATATTTTATCATATTTTGTTTTCATTTTCCTAGGGGCTGTTGTAAGCGTTTTGTACTATTATAATGTTATTTTAAGGAGTCTGGATTTTTCCCATGAAAGTTAAGTTAAGTTATAATTATTGCATCATAAAAAATCTAGAATTTTCCGCTAAAAAGGTTCAGTTCAGTTGACATGCTGGTTAGCCCCATTGAAGGATCATTATCAAACATGCAGCCATCAATTAGGTTCCTCAGACGTAAAGACTCTTCACCTCGGAGTGGTATTTAAACTACATCTTTCGCATTCGAGTCAGGTGATAACTTTCTTCGTCAAGCACCTCCCATTAATCTCTCGTCATTGAGAAGGGAAAGAAACTCAGTCGGGAAGTTCATTTTCATAATTCGGAGTTGTATATCTCATTGCGCGTGCGAGTGTCCTCCGTGGAGATTGCATGCACGCACTGCGCACAAATATGCGCTCCACTAGAAGCCAATCCTTTTATCTTCCGCGCTGCAGTTCTTCAGCATTTTTTAATGCCGGGAGTAAAAACGGGAGGAATTTTTCTCTAATCTCCGTCTGTCCGTCACGCAGACCGAGCCGAATTTATGCACTCGAATATGATTAAACTCCGCCGTTTCGTTTCAGTCTCTTTGCCGAAATACCAATATATATCCATTTGGATAAGAGATAGGATAGCGGAAGGGGCATTAAACGACGATTTCCGGAGGGAAATTTAATTAAAGTACGCAGGATTTTAATGTTGTCACAGGCTGGAATTAATTCAACTTTTCGCGTACCTGTACGAGCGGCGGATGGGTTTATCGCTAGTTCCGCAAGGTGGGAATTAATTACTGTTTAAATTTGTAAGGATTTATTCGCGTGAGAAATACTTTAATGTAAGTGTAATTGTTTCGTAATGCGAAAATGCATAAAGATGTGAATGTTAGGTTGCCGCTTGTGAGTGCGAATGGAGCTCAGGAAATTTGATTTCTAACTTCCTTGTCTTTACGTTTGCAATGTTACCGCAATTATAATGTCTGTAAAGTATTCGGACCAAAGACCGTTGGTATCTCATCCCCTCCAACGTAGGCTAGCATAGGCTTATTGATGGGAATGAAGCTTACTAAACAGGATGAGGAATGAGGTAGTTTGCCCTTAATTTCTTCACCAAAACAGAATATTATAAACGGAATATGTCCACGTAAGCAAAGTACAATGACGCTATGAGTAACATTTTTCTTGGCATTTCATAAGGAGACACCTTAAGTAGTGCAATTATTTACTCATATCTCAGAAGCTTTTGTTTCATCACAGTCATAATCAAGACTTCGGAAAAATTAAATGAATGATATATTTTTCTTTATTCTAAGTGATGAATTCCTCAGGATGGAAGTTATCAGAATAAGATAGCAGAAACAACCATGTACATAACCATTGAAAATACAATAGCTCAAATTTAATGACACTACGATTAACACTTTTATCAACATTCCATGAGAATTACTCAATTATTATTGCATTACCGCTACTCATATCTCAGTAGGCAACATGTCATCACATCCACAATTGAGACTTTGACAATATTAAATGAAAGGTATATTTTTCTCCACCCTGTTCCAAATCACAAACGCAAAATCGTCCATTCATAGAGAGATGGTAGAAAGAACACGCAATTATAATACAATAAATATAAACTATACATAATATTATTTTTAATTTTCCTCAGTAATAGCTCCATTGCTAATTTATATTTAAAACCCAACGATTGCGTAAAACGAATCAATAGAGCTATTCGTGGAAGCTTTCAAAAGTGATCCCTTTGACTCTAAGCAATAACCAATTCGGAATTGCTCTTTTATCTCCATATAATATTGGCCAATCCGAAAATGTTTTAATATTGTCTCTGGTTTGCATAAAAAATAAGCCGTCGGATTCCAAATTTATTCATCAAAGGCATAGAATTATCTCGAATAAAAATATTCGGCGGTCGGACATTAAAAATATAGCGCTCGTTTTCTTTTAAATATGAATTTCCCGAAAACCCGAAACCGTTACAGTATTGAGAGAATGAAGCGTTTTATCGCGGACATCAATTCCAAATGGATTGTATTTTATGCCCATTAATCGGATTTGGAGTGTTTTCATTCTTTGGTTGAAATTGACTCTCCTTTGTTTCCAACTGAAGGAACTGCGAGTGTATCTGGCTTTCGTATTGGTCCACATTATCTTCTGATACAATTACGAAGTCGGCGTCTGATGTGTTTGATTTCCTTTCGATCCTATACTCTTAATCGGGTTGTTTATACATCGAAGAATAGTGACTGAAATGTAATCTATACGAAGAAAGGATCTCTGTAGAAGTTTCTTCAGGTATTTGGCATTGAATTTACCTCATTTATCGGAATGCAGTTATATGTATGGTGTCGTTGATTATGCAAATTTGAATGAGACGCGGCTGTCTTACAGCTATGGCTTGGTGGAACTTCTTAAGTCGTTTTGGATGTAAAAGGCGGATCAACATAAACTCGGTATGACTACTCTGATGATGCTGCCATAGAAAAATACATAGTTGTTTTGTAAAACGTTTGCGTTTTTTATATTTCCTCCTTCGAAGAGATTTGTACCATCAAATTGTTGTACCAGTTCGGTAATTAGTTCATTGCAGTTGTCTCCTTAGTAAGGTCCGACTTGAAGACTAATTCTACTCAAAGTTAATTGATCCAAACATTATTTAATACTGGTGTTTTTATATGTTATTAGAAGCTCACAATTTATGAATGCTCATAGCTTATGAATTCCATTACAGTATAGGCCAAATTTTATAACTAAATAAAGAAGTATAGGAATTCGGAATATTTATGAACATTAATCATATTATACAGAATTATTTTAATCACTCAAAAACCAAATTCGGGATGGTATTGTCTCTATATTATAATATTTCTAAATCTTAAAAGTACAGACATTCAGATCCTTCAAAGCCTAATGGCTTATCTGAAGGTGACTCGGAGTAAACAATAGTTTTTCAAGTAAAATTTTAGGTTTATAACTTATTTATTAGGGCTAGTTAGTTTAGTTTTCACTTTTACCTTTTTAGCCTGGATACCGTTGCTATTTGTAATGCGGTCTTTTGATAAGGCGTCGAGAAGCTTTGGGATTATGAAATCACCTTTTCTTCTTCCATAATTGTTAAATGCCTTGGATTTGAATAGATTAACTTTGTTTCTGAGAGTCGATTTGAATATCTCAGAAAATTTTGTTTCAAAATTTTTAGGAAAAAAGTATTCAAGGAAAACCACCTCAGTATAGCTATTTCTTGAAGCTTAGAACCTAATGAGTTATTCAGCTCACACGCATCATATTTATTACTGTTGTTTATCAATTTGAATATTATTATGATTTCTCACAACACTTTTGAGGTGTGTTGTATTAGCGGTCCTCCAAATATTAATGCAAATAAATATCTTGGAATGCTTTCTACATAATAGAGATATAGTATCATTAATGTATAAATTAGCAACATATTCTTCTTTGTTCTTAAATAATTAGGAGTTGATACGCGTAGAAGCATTTCTTTATTCGGAGCTAGTTCTCCACTGTGCGTCTTACTAGAATTTCGGCTTTTCATTTACAATTCATCGACTTAATAACTGAGACGGATATTTATTTCTTTGATTCGCTCTTAAATATATACGTTCATTGTGTATACTATATCATCCCAGCGCTTGATTTCTCTCTCGACCGAAAGATAATGGATCAATATCTATCAATTTTTAATGTATCGGCGTAGGATGGAGTCAGCGAAACTTTTTAGCATTTAATATAAGCGCGGAATCATCCCAATCTAATCCATCAGATTAATTATTTGTCTCAACCAAGAAAGCTTTTCATCCTTGTATATGATGGATATAATTCCAGAATCTCTGAAGGATATTTTATGGCAGCCATATTTAACGCCGAGAGTTTTTTCATAAAAACGTCTTTATGAATGTTACCTCCATATTTAGTTTATTGACGGAGGATGATTCAGTGTAATGAATGGGAAGAAGTGACAGGGATGTAAATAGCCATCTCGGAATTATTTGGAGCATTTTATATGGCGCGTGAAAATACATGGCTTGGAAAATTTTTGGGCGGGATGAGGGTATTTGGACCAAACAAATGATTGATAGCTTATTAGTTGCGGGGCTTGCTGATCTAGAAGAAAATATGCAGATGGGGTAATAATGGAAGATGGAAATATTGCCCAATGTTCAATTGTGAGGGAAATGCAAAGATTGAAATTAGAAAATCCCTAATGGAATTTAATGCAGCATATTAGGGAAATGAATATACCGATTTTGAGAACACTTATGTATGTACCAAACGTATCTTGGTAGATGGAATGTTTGAACTACCAGTATGGTTATGCAATGATTAGTGTGATTGCTGATTGGTAAGTTGGGAAAGAGCTGGGTAGCCAAGTAGGAAGCGTGTTTAAAAAAATTAGCTTTTGTTCCCGGTTCGATTCTCGGTAAGAGCCCATTGGTGAAAAGACCAGAGCTTTCAGAGGACTCGTAACAACAATTCTAAGTTAACTTCCAAGAGTTTTCCATTGATCTCAGATGGATAGCACTACTGAGACTACTACTGTGTCTGCAATACCTTACGATACTCAAGCAGGAATATGAGGTGTCCACGTGTTATTTTGTCTCAGCTATCTTGTAAAATCATTATGAGTAAAAAAATACATTTCCGGGGTCGTTTCTTAATTTAAAATAATACTCTAGATTTGTATTGCATATTGCATGTTTGATTTAGAAGACAAATAGTAGTTATTCATTTTTACATGTTACAGCGCTGTTTTCCGATCCGTATTTATTTCTCAAATATATTATTTAGCTCATGTTCTTGTTAACAAAATTACGCGTTACATCTACCACGTTATAAGAGGACAGGGTCTCCGGTATACTTAAGAACAAATATTTTGTACATAAATTTTCTGTATTTTTGTGAAATAAGTATTTGAACACTCGAGTCCAAGTCCCGCTCGGCCTAGTTGTTGGTACGTCTGCATTGGATGGAAGAGGTGCTATCTAGCGGTGGGTTTGGTCATAGTGGATGGCTCATTCTGCCAAGGAAGGTTTCATGCGAGGATGGACATTCAGTAGCCCTGTTGGTTCCAAAGCAAAAATTCATGATCATCAACAATCTACATAAACTTTGTCATAAGCGGACCGAATAAATGAAGATAATGAGTCTGTACAGCTCATTTAATTTCGTAATGAGAAAGCGAAAATGGAATATTTATTTGAAACTAGATCATTTTTATGATTTATGATACTTTGAAAAAATTGAATTGATTTGATGCTGTCGTTTGATTTCACATAGAAAATTTCATCAGCGTTTGATTAATACACTGTATCATACGTCCTTTTCATTATTAAAACACAAGTGCAACACAACGTCATATGTTTTTAATATTTTCAATAGTACAATTTTAGCAACGAAATTTTTCCCAGGCATAATGTTTGATCTTTCGAATTTTCTCATGGTTTTCGGGAAACCTTATCCTTTAACAAAACGCATTCTTGCTTAATAAAAAAGGATGGTCAGCATCTAATATGTTTCAGTTATTATTTCTTGCCTGCGTGTATTTGAGCCCATTCATCATAATTAATTGCTTTTCAGCAGAGTTTGTTTCGCTGGCCGAGTCAGGATAACAGCTAAAACATTCTTAGTTAGAATAAGTCTTAAGAAAAGGTATCACAGAGATTTTAATACCTGTCTTAAAATTTTATATATGGCCATCCCGATAGTCTTCTCTTAAGCTTCGATATGATCGTTTTCTTGCTCAAGCTCAGTAGTTGTTCTTTTTATTAACTTTGAATATCAATTTAATTACTTTCTGTGGGTCAATACTGTCATCTTCTTTGCTTTACCTCGTTACTGGTATCCTTATACTGGAATGTTTGAATTTACTAGGCTTGGCTACTCTCCGGTTCTGCCCATTGCAGTTTCCTAAGCTTACGGGAATGAAGTAGGTTTCGGAGGGTTATATTTTGAAATTTGAATGTAAAATCGCATAAGTTATTCACTCAAGAAAGTTATTTAAGTGCTTTTCGGATGTTATGTCTTAAGGATGTAACTAGTGTACAAGTTCTTAGCAGAAAAAAAACGACCTATGGTATGACGATTACTCTACTGCATACGAGCAAGTTTGCAAGATTTAATCATGATAATAATTATATGTATTCTACGATTTAGGCTATAAGGAAAAATAGCATTTCGGGTAACAAAGTTAATCCAGAACGAACTGTTTTACTTAAAATAAAATTGACGGAGGAGGCCGAATCATAGTGGATATCCGACATAATGAAAGGATTGTTAAATAAAACAGGTTTTTGGATAACAAAAAAGTAACTTTTATTATTCCACATACAAAGGTTACAGTGGTAACTAGTTTCAGCTGGTAATAGCCATCTTCAAGCTTGAAATTTTCCTTTTTTGTTTTATAAAACCTCTTTCATTTAACAATCCTTTCTATCTTACTTAGCCGAGATAACACTTTATGTTGCATCGGATCGGGCAAAACATGGTTTATTTTTGAGTTCTTTTAATAATAAAATGTGCTATAGGTGTGAATAAATAAGCTCAAACATATGTTGGAAGAAATGCCATTCTTTTGAGTAATGATTAACTGTTGTATCGAGTAGAGAAAGTATTTCGGTAATTTTGTTTGATTGGCCAAATTAACCAAGTGTATCTTTTAAGTGCGTTGTCAAGACTCTTCTGGTTACGTTTTATACTTAGGAATGAGATTGCGATTGTCTTTTCCTGGAACATCCGTAGTTTGTAGCATTTGAAGAAGGGGCTAACATAAAATAGTGGGAAGGAAAGATCAGGGTTTGGCAAATTTCTAGCGAAGCCTTACTTTGTCCAGAAAACATCTTACGTCCGAAATATTGATGTATTTGGCTTTTGATCAAGTTCCCAGACGTATTTCTGTCGCAGAAGTTCAGAAATTAATCCATAATAGAAAAGATACATATTTATATTTTTATGATTGTCATTGAGCTTTTAAATTTCGATGTTACAAGGAATAAATCGTGTATGAAAAGTAATCCTGTATCTAGCAGCAGCGGATATCAGTTATCACATTACAACAAAATGATTACATTGTGTAACTACTTTTCTTGGTTAGAATAATCTGAAAGGACTTAACGCAAAAAGTTAAACGAGACCGGGACTCGAACCTGGATCCGCCATCTTGCGGGCGGATCCCGAAGATCTAGGTTTGAATTCTGTTTTCTTCATAATTTTTCAGGTCCGTCTATACTTTAATATTTATATTGGACAAATACCTTGAAAGACTAAGATAATTTCCTAGCCTTTTCCCTATCTAAATCTATAAGCGATGGCGTTTACGAGGTAATTTTCGAAAACTGCCATTTTTGTTGTGTACGATATCAGTGTAACAATTGATGTGAAATGTTTGTCTAAGATTTTCGATAAACTCAGTTACCCGAATTCTCCAGTGTCTATTTATTTTTCTTTCGTGAAAGTTTATGGACATACCTTGCAACTCTGCCTACTGAGGTGCCATCTCTTAGTGAGATTCTTCTTGAAATAACAACCACATAAATTTCCTGCTTGCAGTCTGTAGGCATATTTTTATGGAATATTCATACATATTTCACCTACTTGTTATCATTATTTATTCCATGCGATAAAAACAAGCCCTCGATGTCGTAGGCCTTATAATAATTTTGTCTGAATTCCTACTTTTCACAGTTCTATTAAAACTCGAAATCGATTATACCCTTATTGAAGCACGCCGTCGTGGAATCTTTACTGCGTCATTATTTAAGGTAATGTATGGTTATTCAGTGAATAGATAGAAAAAATATTTCTAGTGCAGAGACTAATACGTAGAGAAATATTTTTCCTTTGCAATCATGAGAGATAAATAGCACATGTACGGTTTACCACAGCATTTACTTTACCATCGGTTTCGAGAACCCCTTCTCATCATTACCAGAAACACAAAAGGAGAACTGTGTTTCAGGAATAGTTCTTCAATTAATTTCTCCTTAAGGAGTCCCACCACGAAGTGCAAGGACTATGTTTAATGAAATCTAGATGATCAGGCGTTACTTTGTGGAAAGACATTTTAGATAAGGAATGAAAACAGTGTAATTTTCCACACTTTTATTTGGAGGACAGACATGGACAGGACATAGACTATGTTTAACTCTAAAAGTCACTGGTGATCAAGTATCTCATTCTGATTTTAATACACACCGCAATCCTTAGGATTATTTCTCTAGAACCAAAATATTATATTATGATTCATAAATATTGCTGTGGAAGTGCATCTATTGAGGAAATATGTTGTCTGTTTGATCTCCTGTCCGACATTTCCCTAAACACGCTAAAAATCAAGTATGCTTTGGTCTATTTTTCTGTTGCATTATCTTCATCACACCATCACTTCATCATAATTTCTAAGTTCGTCATCACACCTAACCATCACGTCCCTATCTTTACACTGGTCGGTAGAGTCCAACGTTAAAAATCAACAGTGATATAGTTATTGAATAAATGGAACAACTCAAGATATTTTGGCACAAAAAACGAGGAGCCTTTATGTATCGTTGAATTTCTTTGACGTTGATATAATTTTATTGGGCAATAGTGCAATTTTGTTTGATGAATACAAAATTAGCAATCAGGCGATCAGATACTAATTAAGTTTCTCGCTCCAAATTTCTATCCACCTTTCCCATTTCAACAGTTTTGATAATTAGTAAAGCAGTTGCACATATTAATGTTCCTAATAACTAAGTAATAGTTAATAGCTTGTATTTATATAAGTATATTTTGGTCTCACTTGATTAAATAGTAGAAGGAGAGTAAATCCCACCACCCCTACGAAATTCTTATGCCACAAATTGCATTGATGTTAAAAATGATTTACCTTAAGTTATCTGCTATCACATATTTCAGAGGAACACGTTCAATTCGATTACAGAAATAAACTAACTTCAATGATTGTATCATCCTTTTAAAATGTAACATTGCACGGTATTTGCCCTAGATTGCGTTTTATGTTGCAGAGGGTACACTGATCAAGCTGAATTACATTCTGTAATAAATTAAATTCACCCGTTCATAGAAATGCCTTTAAATATTAAGGCAAGGAAAAATGTATCGCTTACAATAATTGCAAATTCACTTAGGCCATCTATGAGTCGCGACTTGCAGCTCGTTTGCGCGGGATAATCTCCACTTGGCATTTGCTCAGTGCCCATCACGCGCACCAACATCTACACCGGCTGATAAAGCTTGAGCTTATATTCTTGTTATTGAATGTCCTTAAAGATACTGTATTTCATATAGTGAGGTCACGATACTTCATTTTCATTCATTACTTGAACGCATGCTGGCGAATAAATGTATAAGACTTCCGACTTTGCGGGATTCCACGTGCCTTCGATGTTTCCTTATCGTTCGCATTCTATTTTAGTTTCAGTAGCTAGGTAGTTTGAGTTCTCCTACAACTTTAAAGGCAGACGAATAGATAATTAAAAATTTACCGTAAGGACTTATCCTTATAGTTAAGCAAATGCCCCAGAACTATGAAGCCTGACAAATGTTCGTATAAGGAATTCAATACTCCCAAAGCAAAAAGTACGACTATCAACTCAAAAGTTAACCAAGTCCCAATCACTATTGTTAATGAAAAACATTTTCTTTAAATATTAGCAAATAATAAATACATACGGGCTCCAGCTTACCATCAGTAAGGGAACTAAAATCAAAGCTAGCGTGTGCCCATTTCCCAATAAGAAAAGTCCCTATTCAAGTTCACCCATAATTATGTTAATGGAAGCCTTTATTTTGCTTAATTGTTTGTGAATTTTTAGCGTTTAAAAGCATATTCATTATATCTCCATAATGAGTTTTGATATCACTAAGAGTAATTTAAATAAACTAAATGTATGCTATGAAAGCTGCATGAGGCAGCAGCTACCACCAATAAATTGGCGAATTTAAAGGAAATATTCAAACATCATTATGTGAATTGATATAAATGTATTCCCAAAACCTCATAATCATGTGTATATATCCGCCTCTGAGTGACGTCAAGATCGTTGAGAGCCAATCAGGTTTTTCTACTGACCGTGACGTACCTCTTTTGATGGAGGATATGCGTTCATAGTGCCATCTGTGCGTCGCATCTTGCGACATACTTTTGTACTTACACACGGGAAGGAATGTTACAGATTAATTTTTGTATGCTGTATATAGTTACTAGTAGTTAGGTTGTAGGTAGTTGCTACAACCAACTTTTATTTGCTATTTCGGAAGAAGAAATTCTGGATTTGGGAGAGAGACTACCTTTAGGAATTCTTGGAGAAAGTTGAGACTATTGATACAACTGAAATTGTTTGTTATCAAAGTAATTCTTCAGTCTCGAATAATAAACCTGCATAAATTTTTAATCGGTTGTGCATAAATTATTTTGGGTTTGAGAATTTGTAGTTGAAATGATTGCACTCCAGACAGAATGAGTAGGAATGGACGCATAGAAGAAATTCGGTCAAATGGCAAAACAATGAGGGAGAAATTGAATCATAAACAATTTGGGAGTTTGATATATGCTTTATAATTTTTATGCTGAATTTGCATCAATTGTATAACTGAATGGGATACTCTGGGTCAATTAATGAGGTAAAAAATAACCGTTGATACATTATTTTTCCTTTTTCCCATTTTCCCAAATCCTCTTATCACAGCCGAGGAGCTCTTTTACTTATTTAACCGGCATCGATAGGCAGATCTGTATTTTTCATTTATAGGAAAGCTTTTGTATGTTCCTATCCGCCAAAACATTCTTTATCCAAGTCTGATAAACGGCAATCAAATCGTAATTTAACCAAAAAATTCGTTATCAAGGCCACTTGTTAGCTGAGGAGTCACTCTATAAAGGAAACTGTAGAAGAAAAAGATAGCTATTTTCTGGGCATGTTCACGGAGTGGATAGCAAGAGGCTAACAGAACCGTTTTTAATGTATCTTTAGGGAAGGAAAAATATTTAGTTAGATACAAGAATCAAAGAATACCATAGTGTATCTTTAATGCATATTCCTTATTTTTATTGCTACTACTAAGGAGGGAAATATATCAATTTTTTATACAATCTCTACAATTCTTAATAATCCAGTACCTCAATTTCCTTTGGCTTAGCATTTGCGAATCCAGGAACCTAAAACATGACTGAGTATTTTGATATTAAAAAAATGAATAAGTGAAATATTAGAAACAATTAATGGAAACTTGTGAAAGACGTTGTTGAAGAATTAAGTGATTCCCGAATAATCTCAAGAACTTGCATTTGCAAGCGATTTGTAGCTTAGAAATACATTAGACAGCAGTTAAGGCAATAGTAATGGAAAAACAATAACTTAGTATAGGTTCCACCCAATATTTATTCGTGTTTCAATCTACTGAGTCATCATAAGGCGCTCATGTGCCTGTGATAATAGTGCCTGATTATGGCTCTGTGAGTTGAAACATGTCGTTCGAATGAGTAAAATGTGGATCCTGTACTAAAATATTGTGTTTCTATTCCTGTGATGGATTTTACCAAGTTACGGCTTCTTTGCCTGATTTTAACTACATAATAATTGAAGGAATAGTTCTCGGGTCTCCAGCCGGGTGCAGGCTTCGGATAAAAGCGACGTTTCGGCCACATCCTTCGTGGCCATCTTCAGGAACGAAGTGCAGGTGCTCGAAGTTGGTCCGCTTAAGCGGTCCTATATAAGCGGACCAACTTCGAGTACCTGCACTTCGTTCCTGAAGATGGCCACGAAGGATGTGGCCGAAACGTCGCTTTTATCCGAAGCCTGCACCCGGCTGGAGACCCGAGAACTATTCCTTCAGCAACTACGCCGGGAAAAACAGAGATCTTTTCTCACATACATAATAATTAATTACAGCCTTATTCAGAGTGAAACTATTCAAAGGTGGTTATAAAGAGTTTTGTATGTGAAATAGCAGTATATAATTTAGATCCAGCCCAGTATGACTCTTTGGTATCACAGTAACAGTGAAATATTTATTCGGTACATCATATCGAACCCTTCCGTGCGTGAAGTTCAGGTGTTGAAGTGTGTAATATTGTTACATGTGAATTGTCAAATTTTGATTGAAATTTTGGATTTCTTCTTCAAATATTAAGCGGAAGAATACTATTCTATGAAGCTACTAATAGCTTTTATAGAAGTGGTGATGGATGTTCAGGATGAGGCATATTCACAGGTTGAGATAGTATTACTGTTACTCGATTCACAAAGTTTAATAAAGTTAAGCAAGCATTTTACGGCTTGCTCAATCACATAATTTCTCAGTTTGAATACAACACTGATGATTGTCATTTCGGATTTGAATAGTGGTATCCTCAAGATGTAGTTGGGTAAAGTAGAAGTAAAGGATTTTGTGTGTCGTACTATGATGATTGATTGATTTATCTTCCATATACGGGTTGAACTTGGTTTTATAAATCTGTAAAGCTGATGCGTCAGCAGAAGGCGTGCAATATTTGTATTTTTCTGTTGTTTGATATGAGAAATGTTTTCTAATCTGCGTATAATTTGTAATTTTATATTTGTAATTCACTATACTGTTATTTTTTTATCCGTTAGTTTTTTTATCTCCTTCCTCTGTGGGTGTTTTACAGCAACGTGGGTTTTTCTCTATCAACCTTCAGTTTCAAAGATTTTTTCTCACACAGTACTCTTTCTTTTTGTTTTGATTTATATTTGTACATATTCTAACGACATTAGGTGTAAGAGAGGTCCACACGGGTCTAACCTCGGCAATATCAAGGGTGAAATTAACTAACTATAATTCAAATGTCAACTACATTAACATGTAGTTGATAATCAAGACTCGTGATGAGAGAAGATTGCAAAGGAAGGCGTCAGCAAAACAACGAAGAAAGCGGAATCTATGAAAAAAAGGAGGAAGAATTATGAAAATCATGCTTGATAATTCTCAATCTCCTTGTTTTCCTATGAAGCCTTTCAATAAGAATTAACAGATAATTAACCAAGAAGACTTTACCTTCCGACATCAACCGAGAAGTAGTTATTTGATTAACAGTCGGAGAAGACTGAGCGTTGATTGTAGGAGTTCAATGTAATTTTACAGACGGGAAATGTCTTTCTTTCATATTTCACGGAGCTTTTCGTTATCTCGGAACTCAAATGACTTCCTCTTTACAACGCAACCTACAAATATATTTCATGTTCTTTGGCGATTTTACAGTTTTCTCATCCAAGAGATTTCACGCTGAAGAGCTGCGTTTTTTGTAACATAAAAGTTTATTCAATTTTGTTTTTATCCTTCTCTGGAATTTTCCGCGGTGATTATGACATGATTTTTTGATCAGTTTACCGTATATTTGAATGATAATTTTCAGTTAGAATTAGTACACAACCATTCATATTTTTTATAAGTATTTTCGACGTAAAAGTTTAGCTATTGTAATTTTTATAGAAAAGAAACTTGGAGAAAAAGGTTCTCAGTTTGCCTAAAAAGTGTATTATAAAGTTATCTTTTGGTTTCGAGTATGACGTTGCGTCCTCAAGACTGGTTCTTTTGATTCTATATCTCTTTAAAAGGTATTGCGTTTGGAATCTGGTGATGGGTTTCTTCAAGGCTTAGTCCTTCGTATCTTATTTAATTCATAGCGAACCCTTGAAATTCGTAATTTCCACAATAAAAATTTATTGTGGAAATGACGAAGTTTTTTCTTTCAACCTAAGATGTCATTCCACGAAGTACAGTCAGGACATATCGATTAAACCCTCGAACCTTAGACAAATAACCTTACGTGCAATCTTCTGTCTCGGGATATATGAATATATTCGCTACGGAGATCTCCAGATTTCGATTCAAAATGCGGAGCATAACTCTAGAACGCGAATACATGATTCACCCTTAAAATAGTTTAATGGTAAATAATTTAATTTTATATTTCAGTTTATACATTACAAGATCTTAAGGCATGTGTCGGCATCTATTCTGGTTATCAGTCTAAGTAATATTTGTATTATTTTTCTGCTCATGTAACTTCGGGTTTGGATTTACTTGAATGCGAAAATTTTAAGTGCATAGAATGATCACTACTGTCTTGACATTTCAGCTTTCCTTCTTTCTTTGGACAAATTGGATTGAATATGTTTTTCTTTTACTGATCATAACATGAGTACCAAGATTAATTAGGCAACTGCTATGACTTATAATACCCTAATGCTAGCACCATTGCTGTTCTTTATTTATTACCTCGTTGATTATAATTTGTTAAGCGGTACCGGGTTCGCTTCTCGATGGAAGCCCATGCTCAAAATGACTTAAAATGTTGAAGGACTTTAAACAGAACTACTACTAAGATTCTTAGGATTTTTCATCACCTTTCTTTCTTTATTCGTGACTTCGAAGCTTTGTTGTCGTTATTTGCTTTTATATTGCCGCCTTTCGATAAAACTTTCCTCTTCGTTACATAGTCTACTTATCGTTATAACGTTATCCTATTCTCCGTAAACTTATCCTAAACCTCTGTGGAATAGCGGAACTTCACCGGTTTTCGAGATCGATCCATCGTCTGCAAGTACTTCTGTTCGACTTAAAAGAGAATATGACAAATACAGTTATTAACGAGACGGGCGAAATCACTCGTTACCACGGCCGCGTAATGGCTCTTTGAAGGACGCACGCTTACAGATGTGTTACATTTCCTTCCCCGCATCATAGCGCCCTCCTGAAAGGAGAATACCGGTTCGCCAAAGAGAGGAAACCTGTTTGGGAATCCTTACACGGACCTTTGAAGCACTTCATATTGTGTGACACGATGGCAATGATGGTTTATGCGCTTCCGATTTGATAGATTAGCGTGAGAGGCACATGTATACGATTGTTTATGCTTTCATCTCTTGGTCTCGGATGTCGCTATCGCGTGCCTGCGATAATGAGCCCGAAGGTGTGTTCCGTCATTTGCTACTCCACATTACTTTCTATTATGTTCACTTTTCAATGACACGATCCGCTGGCTTTCTTTTGTTTTATTCACGGACACATTCAAGCTTTATTTACTCCCTCCTTACATTTTTATTTCCTCCTTATATTTTTTTTTACCGTGCTGCCAGTACTCATTTTCTGATAAGTATGTACTATTTGGACAGTTTTTAAGATTCTAGTAATCACACATACTGAAGTTTATCTCCCTCTCTCCTTTTATCTTTCTCGTAACTCTCTTAAGTTTTATACCCACTTTCCCTAGGTAGGATGTCTTCTTGCAATGGAAATGTTTTCTTTGTTTGCGTAATATTACAGATTTTTATAGACTGAACGAAATGCATTCTTTTTGTCTTTAATTCCTCTATTTTCATCTCCTTAATACCATGTCGACTTTTACTGCCTTTTAACTGTAAACCTTTGCTTACCTTTCAACACTTACTGCAATTTACCGCTTTTTATAATTTTTTGAGACGGAATCGAACTTGGAAGTTCCATCTACCGTTATCAATGTTTCCCTTTTATATTTATTTATATTTTATTTATTACGTATGATACTCAATGATAAATGAAGTTTCTATTTTTTAAATTACGCTTCAATATTTTCGCTTGGTAAAAAACTACACTTGTAGCCATCACAACCAATTGCGTTTTCAAACACGATCTTCAACTTCCAAATTGAGTGAACTAAGATATGATATCGTCACCTCAAAATCTGAAAATTCTGACTTATATAAATTTTTACGCATTTATACAGTAGGTAGGGAATACTCATTGATAAACTACTTTTTAAGTTGCGCTTCTGATTTTTTAATACCTTCCTTTCTTAGGGATCAAGAGAGTCACTCGACGTCATCGCTGGATTTGCGACGACGGAGAATTCGCGTTCGAGAGCAGATTCAGCTTCTGTCCTCGCTTCGGATGCTTCGGATTGGAACATCTCAAAGGAATAAATCTGGGTTCACGAGATTATGGGATCTGCTTCTGGATCATCGGAAAAGGTTTGGAGGTAAGCTGTCACAGCCAAGTGACAAGTTTTTACCGTCTAACCGACTAGTAGCTCGAGTTAAGAAATTTACAATTGCATTCCTTTCTTTCTACTTGGAAACGCTTTAAAATCTTTCTCGAGAGAAAGTTATAGTCATCTTTTAACACGAAAGAAGATTATTAACTGCAATACATACATTCTGAACTGAAGCTTTCGAATCTCGGAGGATATGGCAGATGGGAGATAGTTCATACGTGAATTAACCAGTGAAGTATCGAAATTATCTCGAGGTGAATAATTCAGCAACGTGGTTTTTGCGAAGTAAATTGGAATAGATCTTCTATTGAGGGTACAAGAAAAGAAACTTTCAAATGATTACCGGCGACGGCGAAACATATTCATTCTCCTTACATGTTTAATATAGAGTCAACAAATTTTCTGTATTTATAGAGATTCTCACAATCATAACAGAAGTTGATACAGAAATTTTGTTGTCAGAAACCCGGGAATTTGGTTATTGTCATGTTGAATCCGTATGCAATACATCTTTAGTGATTATACGTTTATATCAAGCGATACTTTACGTAGCGTAATTGTAGTCGTATGATAATTGTATCAATAATTCTATTTATGTAGAATATCCATCTATAAGAATAATGGTAATAGTAATATAGAGAACAAGGATAGGAAATTGCTTTGCAAGATAAGTGGGAAACCGGGGTTCTAGTCCCAGTTACGTCCCAATAGCTCAATTCTATTTATCGTAGTTATATAATATTATTATATGAAAGCAACGCAGAAAAGGTGATATCGGATATTGTTTATAACTATCCATGTAGGAAAATTTGATGAATTAGCATTCTTGTTCAAGGACATCATTAAAATAGTATCTTCTGAAATTATATAATTACAAATAAAAAAAATTGGCTCTTAGTTTAAATGCGACAGGACAGCAGAGAGCGAATTGCCAGTTGTACGGCGCTCCTCAATCGCCGATTCATAGGTTTTATTCAGTCGAGTACAGAAACAACGTTCTTCGGTGATGGAGAGAATAGCGAGGTTGGGCTCAAATGGGCGATCTTGCAGTGCACGACATGGTAACAAAACCTCGCAAGAGGGGGCGAATAAATGCTGCACAATTGATCCGAGCGTCCAGTTGATGAGTCATTCTCTCAGTGAGTGGGGTCCCCGGGAGGGACCAAGCAGCGCGTGATTGGAGACCAGAAGGACTCCAGAAGCGAAATTGGCTGCCAAATCATGGGAAATTTTTATGTTTAAGGGGTTATTAAATATTGGATTTTCTGAATTTTTGGTCAGCGATTCCAACGCTGCCTTCCGGTACACTTAGGCAAATTTATCTTTCCATCGATGCTGTTGCGTGACGACGGGCTGACGACGGAGATGAAGCTCTATGAAAAAGAGTATTGATTAGAGACCCAGAATTCGGATCTATCATGGCGAATGCCAAATTTTGCGGCCAAGAATATGGTAAAGGTTAGAATGTATAAGACTTTCGATTCATTGGTCGCAGTCATAATTTAATTCTTCAACATAAATGGTGTACATAAATAAAAATGTGGCCAACTGAATTTCTTCATTCGATAATAAAACGCGAAAAAATGAACATTGATTAATTAGGAGTTTCGTTCAACACTAAGAAGAAGCAATACATCAACGATTATTTTGGGTAATACATATTCGATATACTTCATTTCGGTTAGTTATATTTCTCACCATGCTTCGCTATCCTAAACCTTAAACTCGGTTCATATTCATTTTTCACGGATAATATATATGAGGCACTATGAAGTCGAGATTAAAGAATTTTTGGAAAACTATTCTTCAAATACGCAGCCGTAAGAGCGGTTTGCCGACCCCCGAATAATGCTATCCGGTCCACCGGGTTAGAAGTTGCTACTTCCACTTCTCAGCATCATCGTAATATTTTATTTTGCTTTATATCCTAGTTTTACCGTAACTTTGAGAAATCATTTTCATTTCCTATTATGCGCAAACACCCATTCAATTCTTATTCAGTTAAATATGACGCTTACATAAGGTTACATAACCTGTTTGAAAGTCGTGCATTAGCAATTTTACTGCAATTTTCATCCAAGTATGAAGAAACTGAAATCTCTCAACTGTAACGTTTTAAAGACGTCATTATTACCATTGCTGATTGCTCAAGAAAAATTATTTACTATTAAGTTATCAATACTCATAGTAAATCTAATAACTCACCAGTAATTTATAGCGCTCATTTGAACTTCCAACTACTAATGCTTTTTGTCTGTGGATGATGTAGCATAAGACAACTATAATCTCATTTCATGTAACTTACATTATTTACCCAGTTTAATTTCATTTTATTGTAGCTTACTGTCTGTTGAATTGGAACAGTCGCGGAATAAAGAATTATAAGAGCTTCAGTGATTTAATTGACGAGAAAATTAATACCAGTTACGATCATTCA
Organism: Sympetrum striolatum; assembly: GCA_947579665.1. NCBI lineage: Eukaryota > Metazoa > Arthropoda > Insecta > Odonata > Libellulidae > Sympetrum > Sympetrum striolatum. The sequence continues at coordinate 52,159,395 of OX388341.1, forward strand.
GGATAATTGTCTCTTTCTTTCTTTACTCCTGATAGCTATGATGTAAGGAAAGGAAAATAACAAGAGGTTATACTTATATTCCATAGAATTGAACTATTTGTTCGAGATGCGACCTGTGAATAAGATGTCAGCGTTGAACTCATTATTCAGCATGAAGAGCAAACTTGAAAGCGAACAAGAAGTTGCTTACATTTTCTCTTAAAATTTAAACCTTTCCTGGAGATGGTTGCTGAATTAAGCCTTACCATGCCACCTACGTTTAGTGGATTTTTATTTACTATTAATATTTCGTAATTTGTTGGTATAAACTGTCGTCATAATCATCCAGGCTCACTTGTTATACATAAAAGATAATTTCCCTGAAAAGTACCGCATCGAAATGATACTGAGCCTGTACCGAAATTCCTAGTTGGGATAGATTGGTTCTTCTCAGACGCAAGAGAATAAACAAGGAGTTTTACTCATGAATTAAACGTTTAAAAATTTATATATTTAGAGGAAATTCATAGAGTATTAAAGAATAGAGCCATATCGACACTAATCTTCCTTGCAGTTACATCCCGAAGCCCCATTTAAACGCTTGAAACTTTCCTACTGTGTGAATAGAATACCGGTGTCGGTAGCATATCTGACTTTCTTACGTTAATTTCATGGTAAAGAACATATTCTTTCGGTTTATAAAATAGTTTTGCAAATGTCTCATTAACCATAGAAAATGCATAACCAGACAGCGTTCCAATGCGTAGATCACTGTAGCGAGCTTTTTATTTGATCGATAACGCTTTGATGTGGAAGGATCACATTGCACGATAGAGCTGAAAAGAGTTGTTATGGCGTAGAAGTCCATTGCCAACAAATTCTAAAACTAAATCTATTATAATGCCATTCGTCGTAAAAATTCGTGTATTGTGAAATGTTTTTGAAAAACAAAAAATATAAAACGCAAATTCATACTCCAAATTGAAGTTGATTACGGAATATCATGACTAGTGAAGCGCCGTGAATATTATGTTGTATGATTCTCATTTTTGTATAGAATCTTGGTAACCACAATAAAATAATTCTTTTTAAGGTATACAATATGTCCAAGGCATCGCGTTGCTATTTGTTTTAAATCCGGTTTTCGTTCCGGTCCAATCGGAACACGAAATTTCGGTTCAGTTTCAGAAAAACGTTTACCAAAAATGTCACTTCTTTGTTTCAAGTACTTGTTTGATGACTTAGAAATGAATATCCTTTATCAGCTTCGATTAGAATTCAAGTTATTAAGTTATTTGTCCTCAATGCTCAGCTCCGACCCAGATATCTGTATTTTCGGTACGGATTTCCAGTTTATATCCGGTTCGATGCCCCGGAGTACAGCCTAGGTTTGCCGGTAAAAGGTTGTCTCAAATGTATCTGCGGTAAGTTATTGTTGCTTTATTTCGATCATGTATTTGTGAAGGGTTGTATAAGGAAGACTTACTTTACCTCTCTGTTCTGTATACTGAGAATTGAATGTTTAGGAAAGGGATATTCAGGCAAACCCGTTTCGAGACAAGTGGTTGAGAAATGCCGATCATCGCGTGCCCTTAAAATTCCAAGGTGAAGGATGGATGTTTTACTGTGATTATCATGTCACAAATGTTATTGAGTTAATTAGCTTCATGTCTCATTCATTCCTGAAGAAAATCAGTATTGGGGTTTTCTCATTTTTGAAACAGCACGTCTTGATCAATCGCTTTAGTCTCATAGCCTGTTACCGACGTTACCGACGTAGAAATTGAGAAATGGGAGTTGCTTTTCGATGATCCCCATCTTAATAATTTTTCGTGAAAAATGTTTCGGTAGTTACCGATTTTTTCAAAGTTTCCTTCCGCGGAAAAGAAAAATATCTTGAGGATAAGTCTCAGTGCAACTGATTTAAGAGAGATAGTCATTTAATGTAAATATTTAATGTAGAGATCAGACGATAAGATGAAGTCAATTAATGAACACCTGTGTACCATTACGATTGGAATCTGTTTGGTGCACAAAAGCCATGCGTATTACGCCAAATCAAGATCGCTATTAATTTTAATTTTCAATGTTTTTATTTAAATCTGTTTAGAAAAATGCGTGAATATATTGGATCGTCTTTAATTTAAAGATCAATCGTCTTGAGTGGTCTGAAAGCGACACTGTAATCTTACCGTATCTTCAAAATAATACAATTTATTATTTATTTATTTATTGACGACTTAATTGGGCGAAATTGGGACTAAAAAGTCCCATCTTCCATTTAACCCATGTACATATACATAAATACATTGTGGGTGGTTATGAAATTACAAATAATTTTTAAATAACTAAATGATGAAATTACTAATATTTACAACATGAAATCACTAAATAATACAAAGGTATATACAGTAAGTTATACAACACATACAAGTTATCCCTGAGAGAGATATTTGATGCAAAGTTTCTTGAATGATGGTAAGGAGGGAATGACTAACAATGACAGCCTCCATGATGGGAAAGAGATTTCTTTCGTGTATCTTAGTTATGTAGTGCTATGTTGATTAACTCACTTAGAGTTTGTGTTCAATATTTAGTTTCCTACCAGATACAGTACAAGCAATAGACTAGATCATGTGCCGACCCAGGAAACAGGTTTCTTGAGTGACCGACATTGCGCGCTTCAAAGTTCTTGCTGATGTCGGCTACGGTTCTTTATAATTAATGCGTTTAAAATCCATGAAAAAAGAATTAGTCATTATGCAAATTTCTATTGAAACTCTTGATGATGCTGATTTCCCATAAGAGTTCTGTCTGTTCCCTACGCTACGATACAAAAGTTACTTGTTGTTGAGAATTCCTCGATTTTTGTTGTGCCACTGTCGCAAAACTCTAAAATAAGGCGATGAATGAGTTAAAATGGGTGGAAAGATTCAAGGATATTCTTGAAACTGAAGCAAGCGAGTGAGATAACAAAAAACAAAGCAAGTCGCTAGATCGATTTCCGTATGCTTCCAATACCTAAAAACAGAGCTGCCCAGGCCTTTTTGTGAATGCTAACCGCTCCTTTTTCAAAGACGACAGAAAAATCCATTTCTCTTATAATATTAACATGTTTTACTCGTTTCAAATAATTCTCGCGAAATTAATATCTTCTAATGATAAATCAACCTACTAATTGTAAGATCCTCAGAATAAAGATATTTCGAATGAAATGTGCTTTCCACTCATATTACCATAGCTTTATCGTGTTCTTAATTCGAACTAAGGGTACGCTCAAGAGTTGATCGTTGGCAGCGATATTTCTTACCGCAGATGCGGCAGTGTACTGTGTTTCTAGCATATAACGCAAGTAGGTACGTAATTATGTTTGTTTTTATGTGAACACCACTGATACCATCTTTGCAGTTTCTCTATCGATACTCAACTAAAAAAATGGCTCAAAGTAAAAAGGCAGGTAGAAAATAAAGCAAGTATTGATGGATCGCGATCGAGTAATTTATAAAAGAATAGGCAGTAGGTTGAATATGCGGTTAGACTATACCAAACATGGAGATGTTTGCTGGTGTTGAGAGATACACATTTCTTGGAAGGCCGCATGTATTTATCGTTCAGTATCATAAGAAACTATTAACCCGAAAATTACAGAAGATGTAGCTGATATAATGCGAACTTCCTGTTGCATAAACCGTTTGATACCGCGAGAAAGATCAGGGAAGTTAATGCTAGGAAGAATCGATTCAAGAATCCATTCTTTCTGCGAACGATACGCGAAAGCAACCGATTAGGAAAATAGTGTTGGTGCTTGACCCCTTGCCACACGCCAAAGGGCGGCTTGCAGCAACCTTGCATAGACATAGGCCGCACTTGATCGGCGATGGTTGGGAACATTCAAATAGTTCACCAACAAAAATATATAAAGGAAAACAAATATAATTACTAAATAAGTTCTGAAACATTTTTTTCTGTTATTTCCACCATAATGCAGTTTCACCAAGTAACGGCATCTTCAATCAATTTTACTATCCATTTTATTTTTAATCGATATATTGAAGTATATTGGGGAACGAGATTACCCAATTGAGAGTATTAGTTCCAAGAAGAGAAGTGAAGGCCACACCGAACGCCTTAAGAGACCCCAGGCTTCCCAATTCTGATATTACCCAAAAAAACACCCACAACCTTCCATGGAACATTGTTGCTAAATAAATAAATTAGGCTATTTTCCTTTTAATTTTCACTCAATATAATAGCGAATATCGGGATAAATAAGTATTTAAGTGAAAGCATTCATTTCAGGAAGCGAAGGCCGCTCTAAACGACCTAAGAGACCGCGGGATTCTCACTTCGGATAAATAAACCACCCGCAACCTTACATGGAACATTGTGAAATCTAGATGTTCAGGCGTTACCTTGTGGAAATCCATCGAAGTAATGAAGAAATAAAACTTGTAAATTTTCCACACTATTTCTAATTTACGAAAGATGCTAATCCGGTAGCGAAACCGATCGTAAATAAAAAATAGTGTGGAAAATTTACAAGTTGCATTCATCATGGCTTTAACGGAACATTGTCGCTAAATAAATTAATCGAACATTGTCAGTTTAATTAAAGTAAAAGTAAAGATCGGGATACATTTATTCAAATGCGAGCATTCATTTCAGGAAGCGAAGTCCGCCCCGATCGCCCTAAGAGACCGCATGTTTCCCGCCTCTGATATATCTCCCACCGCACCCTCGCACGCCGGACGGCGCGTACTCCCTCCCGGCGACGCCAGGCGCAATCGCGGGAGGAACCGAGCTCCCGATTTTCGGTAGCGCCTCTCAGGAGCACATCTCCGCCTTACGCCCACGCACCGTCTTCCCACCCGTCAAGCACTCTCCCCTCTTCCTTAAAGGGACGAGGTCAGGGAAGGCGGTGCGGGGAACCAGATTTAATTCGCCATCCCACTCCTCCCCAGAAGCACTTGCGAAGCGAAAACTCGATTTGCACCCGAGCAACCTTGCACCTTGCACTCTCTCTCGCCTCGGGGGCAGGAAGATACGCGGCCTTTCTCTGTAGCCGACTTTCCCCTCCGCGTACTCCTTTATCGAGGCCGCCCCTACGACCGGATCGCATTCATGCGTCTCTCCCACTCCTTGGGAGATTCCTTTCCTCTCCTCCTTTCTCTATTCGGCAATTTCCGACTCTTATCTGGAAATCCCCGACCGTGTCTCCTTTGTCGCATCGCAGAGCGGAACCAAAACATTGAGGGCGCGGCATAATGACCTTTGCGAACTAGACGCTGTGGGTCTGTCTTTATTTGTTTTCAAGACGGTGAAGGGAGTTGGGGTTTGCGTGTCTGAGAGTTGGCGACCGCGCGGTTTCTTTATTAAAAGGATTCTTATTTCCTAAGAGAAATGTTTTTTTTACATAAGAGGGATTTTTTCGCGCTCCCTTTGAGGATTTGATAACACAAGGTATTCAGAGAAGAGGTAAAGGAGGAAAAGTCTTCCACAGCCGATACTCGAACCCGGATCTCCAATTTGGCGGGTGATTGGCTAAGCTTCATTGGCTAAAGCAACCGCCCGGTAAGTGAGAGATCGGGGTTCGAGTCTCGTCTGCGGTAGACTTTTTTCTTTCATTTCTTCTCTAAATTTAAGGGCATGCGAATTATGCCTCCTTATTCGCTTGCTTACAGAGTATTCTGGCAAAACATTGGTGACGAATAAGAGGCATTTGCATAAAAATACGTACACACATTATTGCTATATATTGATGTGGGGTAAATATTGCTAATTTCGTGACATTGGTATGTTCGTGATAAATTTTCAAACATCCGCCACGCAATTTACAGTGGCTGTATTGGCTCCAATTTTGGCATGGAGAAGAATCTTGTTTTCACTTCTCTACATATAAATTGTAACTTATTTTATGTATCTGTGAATTGCGTATATATAAAAAATTATTAGTGATAAATTGTCAAAAATCTTTATTTATTTTCAATCTTACTAATGTAGCGTAATTACCGATGTTTACTCTACTGTGACACATCATATTTAATCGTAGTCGATTTTTAATCGTAAAATTAGTATTTTCTATAAACTTCCGCGCTATTATATATCGCCGCGAAAGGTTGCACCCATACGAACTGCTTTAGTTTTTAAACCTCTTCAGCAACCAATCCATAGTACTAATTCCGCAAAAAGACTCATTAGTTCACACAATATTCGTGCTGATCACGTGGATAAATCACCACGTATTCATTACGTATTCCAAGGTAAGCTAGGGAAAGTAAGCTAGTGAGGGAACCGGCCCAATCCATAGCTTTCTATTGCACATAATTATTCATTCTCTATGGTTTATAATGTTGGAATGCTGTAGAAACGCCTCTGGCATAAAGCTGAATGTGTTTTTATTTTATTTTACATAGTGATGAAGAGAAATTAGTGAAAATCGTGTTTTATTTTTATTAAAACGGCATTATTAGTTTATAATCGCATTATTATTATCTATTTAGCAAAGTTCTTGAATTGGTGTGAGCTGAATTCAAGGACGACTTGCATGTTAAAAGAAAGAACAGTTTGTAATTTCCACAGCAAGTTTAGTATTCGACTAGTTTCGTCAACCAGTTGACCTGAAGATGTCAACCCGTTGACGAAACTAGTCAAACAATAAACCTGCTGCGGCATGTACAAAGTATCCTCTCTTTCAATATGTGGGTTGCGTTCCATAAAGTTACTTATCTTGACTTGACCATGTTAATGTTACGAAAAGACGACTCATAAATGACTGTTCCGTTATTTTTCACTACGATATTTAATTTAATTTGGTCTAAAGAGGAGTTGGCAAATGATTCTGCAAGTTCGTAAGCAATATGGCGGTAGGAAAATTTTAAAAATAACAACGGAATGTTGAAAAGTATGTCGTAAGAGATTGTTAGCTATGAAGACAACGGCAAATGCTGCCGCAGCGCGGCCCCGCATCCCGAGCCGGTGCTGCCGGTTTCGGCGAAGTACCTGATGATGACATGGTTTTATCGGAACCGGTGCTGTATATGTTGCTAACTTTTTCAATAAAATCTGTACAAAAAGTGAGATTTAAGATTTGTCTAATAGCTACGGTAAGGGTGCTGATTATGTCCTAAAAGCTACGGAACGTAGAAGAGATAAAAAACAACGCCATTAATACAATTCAAAATTACTAGTTGAAATGAATTTATTCCCCTAATATGATGCGCCAGTATACATAAATTACCTTTTAATTTTGGCTATGAGTTGTGAATGGAAGTATCGCCTTATACATGGATTATACTGTGTATGATTCCGAAAACAAGCGTTTTCCGAAGCGACGAAATTACGTAATGTAAATAATTAAGCCGGTCTCGAGCTGAGGCACAAATGTGTATAGATTTCTGGATAACTATTTTTATTAACTAGAGATGTTGACTGCATTCCACTGTTTCATATAACAATCGACCTACCGGTTTCGACGACTGATCGTCATCCCCGGCCGGTCGGTCGGTCCCATAAAAACCAGAATCTACGGTATCTTTTATCTCGTTTCTTTGCCAGTATAAATGTCTATTAACCTACCTATTACTCTCAGAATTTTTAACGCAAGAAACTTATGTTGGAAATGAAATTTCTTATGAGACCGTACGTTCTTTTCTCCGAGTTATTAATTCATGTGATACCTTTTAACTCAAGTATCTGTAGTTCGGCATTAGTTGGGGCTGAAAATATTAAAGACCATTAATGGAGGAGCACAGTGAATATCATTCTCTCACTTTGGCTGTGATTGCTGCATATTATGAGGAAAACGTACTGCGTAGTTTCTATCTCAAAGCGGCATTTTTCCAATCTTTGGTACGGAGTGTGGTGTACATACACCTACATTTATGAAATGTGCAATATAGAGACATTATATCGCTTTGTCCGCATTTATAATTCGGCATTGAAATAACTTAATAAATTTATACAACTCTAATGAACCTTTCTCTTTGAATACAATTGTTTTGTTCTATATAGAATACTAAAGATAAACCAAAGGGAATAAGTCTATGGAGACGCTACTCGAACCAGGTTCTTCCACTGGATGGATGTTTTTTTATATTGCTATTTATTTATAATCATATGGTTTAAAAGGCACGACCTCATGCACTGATTTGGTTGTCCTTTTCTTTATGTCAACAAGAAATTAACAGAGTAACCGTTCTGATTTACCTCAGCAAATTATAGCATACACAATTCCTTTGATCAATAGGTGTAGCCTATATTCTTTCAAATTTACTTCAACAATATTAACAGAAGTTTATATTTATGTTCATTTTGGGTTAGCTTTCGTGTTTTTTTTGGAAATGGGCGTTATCAGTTTCTGCCGCAAACCAGCAATCCAATCTCTGTCAGCAAAGCATAGATGGAATTCCACAATTTATAAGGAAAAACGGGCATGAATAAAATGTGGCAGTACCCGGACTCGAACGAGGATGTTCTACTTGCCGGGCGGCTACTCTAATTCATTTTGCTTTCTGAAGAAAACTTTCATTGAAAGAAGACCGCCTATAAGTAGGGTATTCTATCTATTGTACTAGCCGCGCGATATATGTTCCTCAGTCAGCTACGACATATTAATTAGGGGAAATAGTTTAAACTGTGTAGTAGTTGAAATGAAGCTGCAAAGTATGTGGAACAAATTTTGAAAAGGGATCGCAATGTGCTGGAAAGGATATGCGGGGCTATAAGGCAGTGTTATTCCTATCTTTTCTGTATTTAATGAACTGGAGTTTGAAGTGCATTTAGAACGTCTAAAACCCTCTCTCTAAAGTAAGGCAGCTGACGCCGAAGCGCTTCTAAAACTGCCGTCTTGTATAGAGCCGCATCTAGGGCCCTCGGCTTCCGGAACGTTGGAACGCGTTTTTATGGTGTGAGTGACTACATTGAGATTATTATTATTTACGTAGTGTGTAAAGGTAAGCATTTAGAACTGCCATGTAGTTTGTAACCTGGTACAGTTAACTGATTGAAGTATTGTAAGGCGCGGTTGTGGTCTTTACCTCACTTTCCTACTCCGAGATCACGGTATAAATTTAGAACATAGGCTCCTAAAGTGGTCCATATGGACCCCTGGGGGTCCAAATAGTTCTATAGGGGTCCATTTCAGGGAGAAAAAATAGGGATCTAAGATTTTTTCACTTTTTGATAGTGTTTTTGGGCTTATAGAAGCCTAAAATCCCATTTTTAAAAGACAATATAACCTAATTGAAACTAGATAAAGCTTTTTAACAGAAAAATTCAATACAATCCAGGCTAGGGGGTCCATAGAAAATTTAAAGGGGTCCACGGGAATAAATTTAGAAACCTATGGTTTAGAGAGTAAAAACACTAACTTCTTCATTCTACCGCAATCATCTTATTTAGTACTGTAGGATTCTAGTATAAGAAAATGATGGTAATTTTGTCGCTGGAATGGCCCATTAATGTTTTATATCCGCTAGTCGTTCTGGGGAAGAGAAAAGCTAGCGCGAATCGGACGTGAAACCGGTTCTCCTACTTCCATATTTTTTCCTCTAGGATCAACTATGCGGAACCCACTGCTGATAGAACAAGTTAATCAGCTCAAAAGCTAAATGAATGAAAGCTGAAGCAGAAGTTGTAGGAGTATTTTGTGCATTTAATGTTCTTTCTATGCGTTACGAACAACGATCTTGTTCTTAATTTATAACGATAAAGTTTATAGTTATTTATCTGGTGGAATTTGGTAAATAAATGTTTCTAATACTATCGCAGGCAATTAATCTCAATTTTTATAAATTCGTACTTTTCATTCTGACAAAGAATTATCAGATACTTATAGTTTTTAGTTTGATTTATATTAGAAACCATAGTAAAGTAATGATATAAAGTATCACTTTGGAGATCAAAATGAGTAATACTCGTGTCGGTATTTATTTGCGGAGAGTAAAAGAGGGTGTAAGTTCTCCTTTTTGGATACTTTTTGTTTCTAGCCTTACATTAAGATCATGCAATATACACGTATGCATTTCGGATTCGCAGCTGATGCATTAGCTCACGAATGCCAAGAACTAGGCTGAATTATGAGGAATTGACATGAATCAATTAGTATGCCAATTCATTCATTAGAAGATCAGGTCTATAATGAAAATTTATGCACTATCCAATCGTAAAAGCGCAAAAGTGTATTTTTGACTCCGCTAGAATGTCTTCCATTCTCTGTGAAACCTTACTAAATCAATAGGATAATCCTTATCGTCTATGGTGTTCTGGATTTCGATATATGTCACAAATTCCTTATTCCCTTAGTTCTCAATCGTGGTGAGCTATCGTATTGATCAAATTTTGTGGAAAATTCAACTATGCGTTAGTTTTTTGAATCGGAGTTGAAATGGATAAGGAGTAAAAAGCTGTTTTTAGAATGAAATAGCAATAATACCGCAAAGATACCCAGTTTATAAAGCTATAATATATCGGAAAATAAATTAATTACGTATGGAATACTAAATTTATGCAGTATTTTGCTACATAATGACAATTTACTGTACATAAAGAGCTTACTTTCGTCACTGTGGAAGCTCAGCTTAACAAAGCCACCCGCCTTTTTTCCTGTTCTTTTGAGACCAGGAATTCTCCGTTGTTGTATCTCATATCTAATTTTCCTTAGCCCAGTTTCAAGTGTCGTTAGAGAGTACTTCGCGTTAAAAAAACAGCGCAATGTAAGTATCTTAAGACTGGAGCGACATTCATTCTGCAATGCGGCTGCAGACCTCTGGAATTATCCATCTCGGTTTAAGGTCAAGAATGAAAGAGAATATTTGAATGAATGATAGTAATCAGACTTGATGCAAAACAAAAATATTCAAGTAAAACTAGCTTGCATACTGCAAGCTTATAAAAGGTATTTATAATCTTTATTCACATGCCACGTTTTGAGTTTCAATGTTATCGGGAAGGGCTTAAAAAAACCTTAAAAATAGTTGCAATTTATAATTTTTGTAAACGCCTGGTGTCTAACCCAGGACCTATTGGAAGATGCAAATAGGCATAATAACTTGTTAGGACCTGATCTTAATTAATACGAAGTTTGAAGTCCATATCATACCGGGAACGTCCTGAAATAAGACTCCATTATCCCCTTCTGAAATGCATTGGGTAATGTATATGGCTTTCTGGGATCGAACCAAGGACGATCAATGAAATCTAAAACACGTTTTTAAAATGCATCCATGATCTCTATCTATATACGGAATTTCAAGTTTCTATATTATTGGAAAGGGGTTCAAAATAATTCTTGAAAATCGGATCAGTTACTGATTGTAGAGAACTTGGAGTCGATATCATGCCGGGAAGTACCTGAAATTTGTTTCCGTTATCTCCATAAGAAATGCATTGAGGAATGTAAATGGCCCTCTGGGATCGAACCAAGGACCATCAGCGAATTGCTAAAATTAGATTATGAAATATATTCATGATCTCTATCCACGTGCCGTGTTTCAAGTTTCTATGTCATCGGGAAGGGATCCAAAAAAATCTTAAAAATCGCCACAATACTTTTTAAAGGGAAGATATTTGCCCTGACCTAGCGTCGAACCAAGGACAATCTTTGTAGATGTCCTTATAGTTTCCTTTAGATATGCACGGCATCTAGTGATCCCTCGAATTTTTGAACTCTCTACTTTTCCGGGAAGTGCCTCAAAAAATTTTCGAAAATCCCCACCATGTATCTTTATGGAGAAAATCGGGACTTTGGGGCCTTCTGGAATCGAACCCATGACACTGAGGTTCAAAGTCGACTTTTTTGTGTAGGTTACACGTTATGGCAACCACGTCGTAAAAATTACAAATCAGTGCCACTTCTGGAACGTGGTTAGAATTTTGATCCCCTATGAATGTGTATATATGTGTATAGGTATATCCGGAGAAGCGTCTATATATAATAGATATTTAGCCCTATTACCTTTGAGCTAAAACGAAATTCACATCCAAGGGTGGGATAGTCGTTTCTCTAAGATTTCTCTTATGAGATTCATCTTCCAGATTTAAAGTTTTCTTCGTAATATTTTACGCATTAGTCGAAGAGTGAAATTCCAGTAATCGCATGATAACCTGTTGTTTTGTCGAGATAAAAATGTTATTTTTCCAATGGTTAATATGGAAGTTTGAACAGCATAAGGCATCAATCTCGGATGAATAGGGTCGACGTTCAAAGGATGCTGATTTTTAAGATATCCTTTGACTCTCCGTTCACTCATTGTTTTCAGAACCTCTTGAGGTGACATTTCATGACGATAACGTCAGGAGTATATGTGAAAAGGCGATTCAGACTATCTACTCTGCAAATTCCAAGCCTTTGAAAAATCATCCTGATCACTTGCATAGAAACAGCTAGAAGACCCATCTAAAATGTTTTGAAAAATCAGTCGCGTAATGCATTTCCGCAGAAAAAAGAGATGGAGAATATCTGGCTCCTTTCTATTACTCATCCATCTATGAGACATACTATCCATTGCATACATCACTTATGAATTGCTAAATATTGATCTCGTAAATATATTCTAAAACACTTCGAGAGATCGAGGAAAATAATGGGAATTTTTCCCTATTTCTTTAGTGATATTATGGCATATCTACCATAGATCAGTGAAGTAAGGGACCACTACTTTGACCATAAAAGCCCCCATTTACAGGAGTGAAAAGGAAGCGGCTAGGTAGTTTTGTTGGTTAGAACACCTGCCTGGAAAGTAGGAGACTTGGGTTTGTGTCCCAGCCAATTCACTGTTTCCCTTCTTGCACAACCTTGGGTCAAGTCTCACGCTTTCCTGTTCTAAGTTTAACTTAATTTTCATCATTTAGCATTCATAAATCAATCGAGAATATGGTTCAGCATACTCTATATAGGTAAGTAATGGCTACATATTAAGTTATATATGGCTCGTTATTTCGATTATAAAATCATCAAGAACGTCACGGAATACTTCTGATATCATTAGATTTGATATATGCTTCGATGTTATCGGTTCCACCAAAAGATTGCATGACCGCTATTTTATATAGAGCTCGTATTTCATCTGAAGTAACTTTACAGTTTCATGCCTTAGAAGCTTTAGAGCTCTTATCAAATCCACGAAGCTGATTTCGGTGAGTTTCCTCCCAACTCTTCAGCATCGACGAACGGAATTCCCACTTCTTAATCTCCCGATTTACGGGGTTTGGTATTGTTAGGCGCATTTTTCCGCGATATATCCCCCCCGAGGATCCTCTCTATGGCAGAACCACAAACCTTTACCAAATTGGAAAATGTAACTAGATTCCTCCGCCGAATTTCGGAACCAATCAAAGCGAGTAATCGCGCAGAAGGATCTGATCATTCGTATGAATCCTTGGAGAGGGAAATTCGCTAAGCTTTGAAAATGAAATTCGTGACTTCCGCAATGGTGGGAGGCGCCGCGTTATCACCCCATTCCCTTGTTAAGATCCAATCGAACTGCGGTAATGCGCAAAAGAAAGATTCGCAACGATAAATTGTGTTCGGTGCGCGCCTTCTTATGCTCGGCCAAGCAGCACGCGGGGCTGCGCATTCTTTTAGCCCAAGGATACACAAGATAATCCGGCGTTCGCAAATCGACCATTTCCTCCCCAAAATGTACGGGAGATGATTGGTTTTTATTGAATTCTTGCTGGTCGGTTCAAGTGCGCAAGTAGGTGCTGCTTGAGTTCCATCCCTTGTGCATAGGAATTCAACTATGGCCAGAAGAAGTTGCCTAGAATTTTAACTAATAAATTCATTTTTGCCTGAAGATGTAAGAACTTCTTACGAAACCGGTCGCGCAATAAAATCTGTGGAAAATTACTAAGTATCTTCATTTGTTATGGCTTTCCACAAAGTCACGCCTGAGTATATTGATTTTATTAGCTTTAGCTAATTTTTATTACAGAAAAATCGAACTCAAAAGGCATTAAAGTTATGGAATCTCATCATAATAATTTATTAAACTCAAACAGGTTGCCCCAATCACATGAGTTGTTATAAATAGAAAAGCACAGAAGGCAACAAAAGGAAACAATAACCAGTGTAATTAAAAAGGTCAAAGAATGCAGAGAAAATACGAAAAAACAAACAGATTGAAGAATGCATAATACAGTGCTACAAAAAAGCAATACTAAGAACAGGAAAAACTGAAGGATTATGATGCAGGATGAGAAGCGAAAATTGAGTAAGCCTTTCTCCTTATGATGTTCAAGGAATCGCAGAAGTTCACTATGTTTGATAGTTCTTTAACCGACCTACTGATTCTAGGTACGGGAGAAAACTTGTGGTTATCTTTTCTAGAGAAAGGCACCGCCAACGCAGTTGTGTTTCGAGGTCTTCGAAAGTTAGAGTGCCGCCAACATTTTTTTCTTTGGAAAGAATTCTACTATTGGCGTTAGGTCTTGGTGCGCCAAGGAAGACAAAAGTACGTAAATTTAGGAATGTTACCCAAGGAAGAATGGTTATGAAAAATGTCTGGCCCGGACTCTCCTGAACGGCTTATTAGAATGCTCTGGCGAGGTAGCTGAATTGGATAGAGAAACCAATCGGTAATTAGGAGATCCGGCTTCGAGTCTCGGTTCTGTGAGAATTTTTCGTGTCCTACCTTTCTTGGGATATTTCCTAGTTGCACAATTTAACTTGCGAAACCACCTTTAACTTACAAAAGTAAAAAAAAACACTGTAATTGATTTCTTTAACTACTTTTAACTCTTTACCGTCTGAATATTTTCTTTTGAAACATAAACATATACTTTGTTATCCAACTGTAAAATTAAAGGAAGACTTTGTTTGAGTTAATGAGAAACTATTGCTGGTGGTTTCCAATTTCCTCGCAAAACAGGACCTTCGGAAAACTGTTAGTATTTGAATAAAAATTGGGCAGCCACCCAGGTGTCCTGCTTACAGGAAACCCTGATTACCGTTTTGGCGGTCTCTGATCCAAGATGGAACTGAAATAGAAGCAAAAAGTCCAACTATTTCAGAATTTGGCTTCCGGTAAAGAACTCATAGGTCTCTTTATGCAGTTGATTAACATCTTTAGCATTGTTAGTAACTTTCATTTTTATTTATCTCTCCCACAATGAAACTGGTCTAAGGATATAAAGAAACTAAGAGCTCAGGACATTATTGCGATCAAATTTGCCGTTACTTTATATTGATGGTTTTATTTACCTGAGTAAGCTCTTATCAGCATTATATCCGTGATTTATCCTTGAATGATCAGGGTCATAATACACTGTTGTCAATGTGTTTTATATATATTTAAAATCTGACCCTTGAAGTCAGTTAACCGATAAGATAGGTAATGTTAAATTATGTTTAAATGTTAAATTAAATGTTACATTATTAATAATTAAATAAAATGTTAAATATTAATATAAAATTATTAATACACCCTCAATGTTAAATTATTAATACTGTTAGGGGTTAAAATAGAGTATTGATGTTGAGTCAGGAGGCTTAGATCACATTTCGAACCCCCTTTTTTGTTTTATTTAATTCCTAAATATTTAGCGACTTCGCTTACATTCTAAAATGCGAACGATCTTAACTAAGCTGTCAATAAAAGATTGCGCCCAATCGTGGACTTACTGGAATTGACAGACTTAAAATTAGGCGCTCTGTACCGAAAATCCGTAATCATCCATCGCTCTACATTACGGTACACATTTGCAATCTTTATCTTAGGATGAATAGGTCTTAGACGATACGTCTACGCTCAAAATGAAGGCAAGGAACGTATCAGAGTCATTAATGAAAAAATTAAGATTTCAGACGATGATAAACTCGGGTATGCGTCTATCGGCAGTTTTATCGGCATGTGGCATCGATTTCCGTTGTGGTCCGAAGAACAGTTCACGTGATTGACAATTCTGTATTAGAATAGATTCGAAGTTTCCTCTCTAGTGAAATCTCTTCTGAGATATGGTATCAATACGACGCATATTTCTCTCATATGAAATTGGAAGATGAAGAAATCAAAAGATAAAGGGCAGGAAGATATTTTCTGAACGGTTGGATTCTTCGATGTAAATTTTGTTTCACGGGTCTTATAGAGTCATAGGAGAACGATCTCAGTTGTACTTAATTATGTGCAAAGAGATATTTAATAGTTTTATTGTGCAGTAGATAGTATTTGCTTGAGTGGTGCCTTTTTAGGGGCGCTTCTCAGGATATTTTCGTTAAGTTTCATGAATTTCCGAAGTATATTTAAGCCTGAGTAAAAATCTTTTTGCACGTAAATGCAATCTTCTTCACAAGAAGAATAAAAAATGTTTTTTTTCCCGCACGAAAACGTCGAAACTAACTAATTGTAAAATTGATGCTACCACAGCATGAAGTTTACGAAGCTATCTACGTTACTTCAACATGGTAAGAATTATACAATTGGATAAGTTATTTGTACGGCAAGATTTTTACGGAGCATATCCTCGAAATTTTGCAAGACTTTAGAGGAGGATCGAAGATTGAGCTGTTTAGTGTAAGAATTCTAGATTTAGAGATGCGAGCGAGTGCACTGAAATACTACAGAAACGTGTTACTTTATCGTAGGAATGTTCTGTGAGAATTGAGACATTGAGAATTGTGTAGAAGTGTGCTAAAAGCTATTTTCCTTTAGGTGCTGCTGTTAAGGAAGCATACTTATTTCGCCTTGACGGTATTCGCTTAACCTCATTTACAGTAATAAACTTAATTTACCAGATGTTATTCATTTGCTTTTGTGAAAGTATCTATGATAAATATATAAACTTGATTCGATTAAACATCAGTTCGATAGGCAATTCGATGGAATATGATTCTGATAGAGTAAGAAATGGCTCAGGGAAGACAGTTGTCTCTTTGAGTCGTATCGGTAATTGTACGATTGGTCCTCTACATTATCTAAAGCAAAGAAAGACCTGCATCATATTGGTTAACTTGCCAATATCTTAGATTGCTATAGGTTATACTTTTAAAGGGATATCATCTTCATTGAAGACAAAAGTAGAGGATGTATGGATGGGAACGGACGAACTTCATCATTGCTTATAGCCAGCAAATATTCTTGTTAGGTATCGCTAGTTGTAGTCAAGTCTTAGGCTAATGTTGTGAAAGGAAATAACTCAAATGTTTTTCATTCTTCTTTTCCGCAATAAACATTATTGATCTCTTCTACTCTCTCCCTCGCCCGGTACGCACCCATATGTGCCTACTATGCCACGGGGATTTAAAAGCACCCCGTGGAACTGGTTTTCCTCTCCCGTCCACCGGGGGTCGGGAAGCGGTCAAGGATAAGGAAGACGCAAAAATCTAACTCCTTATATTCTTCTTTTTCCCCAAAAACGAACCCTATTCCTTAATCCTTGATACATCGTCACCGCCGGAGAATCCTTAGAAGTAACTCCCACGCTTCAGCCCTGGGTATTACGGGGACCGCGCCCTGCTTCGGCGGCCACCCCGGATGGCCTCCAGGACTGGTTTTTCCTCCTTTGCTCATCCTCCTTTCACCAGTCACACTTCTCCCGCGTGCGCCCTATCCATTCACGTCCTCCTCCCATCTCGTACTTTGCACGCGCTCACTTGTTCAACTCGTTGCCAAGGAATATGTATATACGAATATGCATATACAGCTGGTGTTATTACTCTCGAGGCGGGGGGAGAAAGCGTGCCAAGGAGGGCGGGAGGTTAAGGAGACGGGGGAGGAAGGGGACATTGGCTGAAGAATAATCGAAGGAATCGCCACCTTTTCTTAGATTTGCGCGGTGCCTTCTTTTTTCAAGCTCTCCCCCGCTTGGCGTGTTCACGCTCCTCGGGAGTTGTGGGCGCCCCCGCCGGCGAGCAGATGAGCGTGGCACCGAATTCTCATCGTTTTTTTCTGCCCGGTGCGGGTGTTGGGATGGTTTCGATCCCGGAAGGAGGGAGAGTTGGGGCCGATAAAGGTTGGGCTTGCGTGCCCGCGATATTAGGACGCCGAATTGGTTGTATGAGAACGTTGTGGTTTGATGGCTATCGATGGCAGGTTCGTAATGGAATGTGAGAATCGATATTATGAATTCACTGGTGGGATATTCAGGAGAATGTAAGAATAGAACGCTTTTAACTGATGAAGCACGGGTAAATGCTAATCTCTAATACGAACGTATTTATGCCTTAACGTAAGTTGGTTCTAATGAAGTAAAACCTGAAATATGTTTCGTTCACGTGAACATGTGATGCATTTAGTAGATTGCGGCTAAATTCTTACGCGATCGCGCTTTTAGCCCCAAAAGTTGTCGAATGCCATCGCTAAAAAAGAATACTACCACACGAAGACTTGGGACCTCTATTACTAATACAAAATTACTCTCAATCGGAAGAGTAAACCCATAATGCGACTTCCATTGTGTAATGATACAGCTGTACTCTATTTTAAGTAACTGACTCCGTAGCATGAACAATGATCCAAGAATGATAGTTGAGGCCTTAGTTAATAAACTTATCTCATCATCAATGTATCTCAGTTAACCCTGCCTGGTAATGGATTCATTATTATAGCTCTGTAGTTTTGGTTAAATTAAAAGCCTTAGTAATGAGCCTTATAGTGATGTAAGTTATTTTATATCAAAGTAATATTGTCTATTCGAATGTTTTAACACTCGAAACGTCGAGTCCTTTCAATCAGCTACAATCTGCGACATTTCGATTAATGAATCTGTTGTCAGTGGTTTATTCTTCTTAAGTTTCCATAAAGTGGAATTTACTAATTACTTTTACGGAGTAAAATCATCCTAAAATTGCTCTATGAGTTTTAACTTACATTCTCGAAGGCATAGAAAGAATATAAAGGCATGAAACGTCTGATGACTCCCAGGGTCTTTTTATTAACAAAATGCCATACCTTTTTTGCATAGAAAGGATATTCTTATTCGGTAAATATATTTTTCCGAGTGAACCGATCCGTAGCTGACTAATAAGGCTGGAAATCATAGTTAGGTGTGACTTATCGGCAATTTTCAGTTCTTGATCCATCCATCTATTATTAGCTAAACTTAAGGTGCAATAAAATATTCAATTAATCTATGCTATGTATATGTGATATGATTCTAACATTAAACTTTTTGCGATATAAGCCCCAATGGATCACTATAAATCTTTCTCACAAAATCCTTTTATAATGTGAAACAAGAGAATGCGATGAATATCGTAGACATCGAAACGTAGGTAATGCATTTAGAAGCTGCAATGATTAAAGGTTCCTTTTCTTGGTGGAGAAATAGCAGTTAAGTGGAACATCTGGTTGTTTTTTAGATATCTGCGTTGATTACGATACGTTAGCGCTTTCATTTCAGCTGTAGTTTTAGTTTCTATGCGATAAAAATCTTTGGCGCGTCTACAATCATCCTGTCATCTGATGTCTCAAAATGTCAATATCTGATATCTTCTCAATAAATCTTCGCTGTGATGCTGTTTAATGTCGTAATAGATGTAATATATTATATAAGTCATCCGTGGAGGAAGAGCGAGATCTTCAGCCTAAAAATTTCGATAAGTGAGGCCGACGAAGTGAATGTGCCAATGCGCCTCGCGATTGATTTTTCTATTATCTTGGGTCGCATAAACTTTATTTTACCTACGAATATCATGGATGTGATTGGTAGAGTTATCTTTATGATGAGATCATCATACGGAAATAAATTTCTGTTGTTTAACCGGATAGAAAGAGTCATTTTCAGTTGCGCACCATATATTTTTCGGTCATATCATATATATTTGAGCGTATTATTGAAAGTAATAACTCATACATCGCTCATGTTTTGTCATGTAGCGACGTCCAAGATTATAGACAATAGATAAGGGTGGTGGTACAAGTATTAACATTTCATTGCTCCTTGTTAGTTTTATAAACTTAGATTTCCACACGTCGACCTATCGGATGGAATAACTTTTCCGCTATTTTTTCCAGATTTTCGCTCTTTACAATCTTTCTTGTGAATCCTGACAACTAACTTGATTGAAATACACACCCATTATGAAAAATGCAGTTGGTGTAAGGTGCGTGTTTTCTAGCGATAAATGGCTATCGTCCAATGGATATCTGGCAAATAGGATTTCAATAAATTGAGGCATATCTTCATCTGAGGTATCATTATCTGTAGCAACCATAGATTTTTAGTCTAAAATTTCTACTGTACTGCTGCTTTTTAAAGGTTAGATTCGTCTCTCTTAATTTTTTATTTCCCTAGGAAAGAATTTCTATGCCTCCATAAGGAATACTGTGAATGGGTCGCTCGAAAATGTAATTTAAATACCACTTTTAACAGTGACCGTATCTATGACGAATAAATAATAGCAACTCATTATACTTGCACTCAGAAATGTTATAATTATCTTTAATTAACTATTTATTCTTATTTATTAACCAATGGAATTGCTGTAGAAAGGCTGCTTTAGTTGCGGCGAAGCTGAATTTTTCTTAGGTTACATTAAGAAAGGATAAGGAGATGAAACCTCAAAAAGCATGACTTTGCAGATATATTCATTTCTTATTTTCCTCTCTCGGATGTGAATGCAGCGTCTGACATTATTTCCGGTGTGTCCAGATAAATAAGGCTTTGTCGGTATCAAATTTATAAAAATTTAATGTAATTTTCTCGTTATACCTTCCCAATCATCCATTTATTAAACTATAAGGAGGCAGACAGTTACAACATACAATAATGATCTGATAAAACTCGAATAGCAGGGACTCGAACTTGGGACAATGGCGTGGGCATGCGAACTGTTCCACGAGGTCGGGCAATCGACGAGTCAACAGCTACGAGTTCGTACTATCATTGATTTGGTGGTTTTGCAAGCTAACTGTGTTCGTTGAAAGGTTGAGGTATACTCTGCAAATACGTATCAAATCAAAGAGCCGGAGTATGACTATTTGAGGATTGCTATGAATGAATGATAAAAATTTTGTAAAATGAAGAGTGAAGGAAAACTTAGTAATATCTTCACAATTTTTTAAAATTAGTCGACCGGTTTTGGCTGCGCAGCCATGGCTGTGTAACCGATACCAGTCGACTAAATTTAAAAAAATGTGAAGATATTACTAAGTTTTTCTTCACTCTTCAGTACGCTTTTCCAAGAAGTCTGGCCGAATGATTTAGAATTAATTCTTGTGTAATTTTTACGATGCCACAGAATCGTGAAGAAACCATGAAATAAGTAATTTCCCGAAGAACGTTTTTCCCATAAAGATTCATCATGAGACGTCGGTCTCCATGGGAAAGGTAAATTATTGCTTTTCCTAGCTTTTGATTGGTAATTTCTGCCAACTCAACCGTAAAATGTAGTTCTGAGTTACTCCGATTCTATCAGATTATCGAATATGCGTTAGAACGAACGGATTTAGTAGGGCTTCGATACCGAATACGCAAAACGTTAAGCCTCCACGAATCTAATTTCATGTCTTATACAACGCTAACAACGTGATAATACGCTTGCCACAAATTATGCCTGTGATAACTATTGTTGAAACTCATACTGCGATGAACCTAGTTTGAAATCTTCAATTTTCGTTCTTGTCGCGTAACCTATTGGCAGCATTAGAAAAGAGAGAGATTTGGATTGACTTACTTTATTTAATTCGCTACAGCTTTAAATGTAATTTAAACTGCTGTTTTAGCAGTAGAAGTATTGTTGAAAGTGATCCGACAGCTTTGGTCATTTCGCACAAGGGTTCCTAGTGGGAATCAAACCCGGGACCGCTTTCTCGAAAGCCGAACGCGCTGCCCACATGGATAGCCGGGAATCCACTTGTTTTCTGGTTTGTAAAAGTCTGATAATATTTTGGTGTATTATTTCAAGGTGATAACAGAATTGTATAAATTTATTTGATTAAAAAAAATTTAAATTAGCGATTAAGTCTTATCGTCATGGTTGGTATTTTACATTGTATTCGTTGTGAAATAGAATCATTCGCTATTTGCATTACAATTCAGGATTTTTAAATAAAACGTGACGTCATCTTGTAATATTAAGCTCACTGATCAAGCAGCAAATAAACGGAAGTGTGTTTTACGCGTATATAACTTTAAAATAACCGATTCGACCTCGACGTTGCTCACCGAATTATCTCAAATCATCTAAGACGCTGCGTTATCATACGTTACAGCTCATGATAATTGGGCTCCCGAAGTTTTGTCGTTCGGGGACATACAAACCTATCGTAATTGGTTATCGATAACTATTTAATGAATGGCACGAGGGAATCGAAGTTAGTTACCTCGAAAGGGAAAGAGGACGATTCCCGATGCGGTCGGTAATTAAGATCTACCTTGCAGTCAATTTTGCGGCAATTTCGGGTCCATTTCTGGCAGGGCGAGACGGTATTAAGAGTCAAATGACTATCGGAAGAGCCGTTAAAAGTCGTTGGTTCGATCGACGTGAGAGGTGGGAGACGAACGAAGGAAGTTTTTATCTTTTCCAAGCCTCATCCAGAACGACGTCCCAGGAATGTTTTCCAGAGGGCTGTATCAGCCTTCGATAAAGTTCCGTATTTATTCTACGACTTCTTCCACGCAACCGGCAATTACACCTCGATATCTTGTAAGATAATTTCCTCGCATTATCATAGTTTTATTTAGTTGTAAAATTTTATGCCGTCTTGCCGCAGTTCGATTCTTGATAGGTTTACGCGGAGTTTCAAAATCGAAATTCTGTTTCTTTCCCAAAAAAAGTTTTTACGTACTCAATACTTAAGTAAGAAATGCCTGCAAAGCTAGGAGGGAATCTTGAGAAAGGTTTCTATTCAACTGTTTCCTGGCAATGCGCGGATGATGCTTAATTGTAAGGTTTCAGATTTCAATAATCGATTACAGTAATGACGGAACTTGGAGAAAATCTGATTCCTAATTGCCATTGATCGTTGAGTATTTAGCTGAAAACCAATGATAAGATTCTACGTTTTATTAGGAAACGACAAGATAAAACCAGTTAAAATGCTACTAGGTTGTAGAATGTCATACAGCTTAAAGCTTTGGAATATCAGTATTTCTAATTGCATGCGGATTACAGATATATATTATTGTGGAAATTAAATCAATAAATTGGGAATGTTCCTTTATTTTCATCCCTTAGCTCAATTTTCAAATTCAGATTCAAGAATAGGGAACGATGAATAACTAATATTTTTCAAGTTTTTCCTAAAGCAGAAAACTGGTTATAAGAGAAGTATTGGAGGTAACTTGAAAGAGTTTTAGATTCGCAGACAATCGAACAAGCCTCAGATGTAAATGATTACATCCGTAATATTCGGTAACATCCGTAACACTGGTAGTGAGCTCGGAGGATATTGCTTGAGATGGTGACGGCTATTGCTCCACCAAAGCTAACAAGAACCGTGAAGATATTTCATTTTTTCATCGGTCATTTTTTCTTGTAGATTTTTTCGCGTCAGTTTTCAGGTTTAGTACAGATGGAAAGGAAAACGAAACTCGACTGCATTTAAGATGGAAATAAGTTTCGTTAGTTACTTTACAGAGTCAAAACGATGAATATAGCACTTAAAAAAAGCATTTATGAAGACAGCAGAAACCAGAGTGTCATTGTATTGAATCTATATTAGACGATTAGGTTCCTACAGTGATTCGTTTTCTGCCGTCATCCACTTCTTGCTGTTCAATCTCTCGAAATTACTCCAGAGACATTGAAATATAGTTAGTCGAGTTTCAACCCGTTTTAATGTTCGCAATACTATTTTGGTGTCCTCAAAGACACGAATCTTTAGAGTATTTCGGTGTCCTGTCTTGTTTTCTTGGAATGAGAAGAGGAACGCCGACAAAAACGGCCATTTAAGATTTTAAACTTCTAATTTAGTGTTTTAGCTTAATTAGCGATCTTTACCTCAGAAACTGGGTGGTAATGAGTGCAAATGAATTCGCTGTGTATTGCTTTCACTTAGACAGAACTGAAGTGGAGGCTGAACTTTCTTTACATGCCCCTCATACAAAGATGCTGTACATAGTTGTACCACTCACCCATTTCTACGCGTAGATACTTAAATGACACGGTTTGAACGAGCAGAAGGTCTCCTCATTTCGCTGTATCTACCCTACTCCCATTTATTGGTGTATATTTTTTGCTTTAGAGACATTCCTATAGTCATCTTCCTTTTCTTCTGGTGCCACTCTTATCGGATATTGGAAGTCATCATGGCAAATCCTTCTTTCGTTTTCCTTCTTTCTTTTTCCCTCTTTTAAAGAGTTCAGGGGAGTTGCAGTTAAACCACTTTTTCCAATCGTCTATCCAGAAAAATCTTCTTCTACTTTTGCTACGCTTCCTTTCAGTTTTTCCTTGCAAGATATTTCTTTGTAGTTCGTACATATGCCTCTTATAATGTGACCTAAATACTAATATTTTTTTATTTAAACAGTTCTTAAAATTTCACGTTCTTTGTAAGGATAGTACTCGGGACTCTCCCACGTTTCGGCCGAAAACTCGGGCATCTTCAGGACAATTATTGCCCTGAAGATGGTCGAAATGTCGAGAATATGCAGAAATGCTACCCGGTCGGAGTCTACATGCAATTCACCGGGAAAGATCTACTTCCTTCTTCACGTTCTTCGCTTAGTCTTTGTAGTACTTCTAATCTATGTTCATACATATATTCAAACTCAAGTAATGCTTCACGAGTGGGACATTCCTCTGCAAGCCATCGATCTCCCCAATTGAACTGCCTAATCGCAATCCTTCATTAACCTGACAGAAGCAGCGCGTGCCGTCGCACAAAGCGCCGCGGGCCTCAATAATAGCGGAAGAAATCGTGTTTTCCCAACTAGGACTCTCACCTCTTCCCCCTTAAATGGCAAAGCGAGCGAGAAAGGTGAAAGTAGGTGCTCACACGGTTTAATTGCGACAATGAACGGTTCATAATGAGATGTGAATGGTCGGGGAAGGAGTACAAGAAAGGGCTCCGTTCCCATTGAGGGATTCGCCCGCGGACCGGTTTGACCGGGTTCGGGGCGACGTCCTTACTACGCCGCGTCGGCCGCATCGACGGGCGACGTAAAAATGTCGGCATCCCCTTATCGCCGCGTGCTTCCGAAATGGTCCGATCGATCGGCTCGCAATCATAGGATCAATACTCGCTTTACAGTCATAGAAATGCTATGGAATCTCAATTTGGTGATCCGTCGATAATGATACGAAAAGCAAGAAGTCCACAATGACGTCTATAAGGTCTTTATCAAGGCGAGATTGATACTTAGAAGACTCTTCTTCCATCTAACCTTTCGTCAGTGATGTAAAAAACATTAGCAATGTGTAGGTGGATAGAGATAGAGAGAAAAAAATTGGATAGGATGTAATAAAAACCTAAGTTAATATAATATGAAAAAAGGCCGCTGCAGGAAAACACCCACAAAGAACAGTGTAAAAAAACTGAGTCAACTTACTGATACTACAAGCTAAAAGAGACCAAAGAAATCTGTGAATAACATGGAAATTACTAATGCATCACCATAACAATATTACAAAAATAAAATTAAATCAAAAACAGGAAAAATTGCAATTATAAACTATGGGAAAGTAATATCACAAAATACTTAAGATAAAATTAAGGGATTTTCTTGACAATACCAACTAGTTTATCGGAAAATAGTAGTTTGGATCGTTGCTGTTGTTGTTGCGTTGATATTTCTGTTTTCAGATTGTAACAGACAACAATCGGATCATATGTTGCTAAATTTAGGCTCGCAGGATGACTTTGAGACTTCATCTTCACTACGGCTTTGCGTCGCCATACTCGAAAATTCACTCTGAACATTCACGGACAAGAATGGTAACGGATATGATGAACTTACTGCTCGTTAATTATCAGTATAACGCGCGTCAAAACTACTTGTATGTGAATACGCTAAGCATTTCAAAAGTTTCGGAATCATATTTTATGAATCCACCGTATGAGTGATTCTCACAAATAAATAGCTCGCTGAGACATGGAGTTTGTCCATCTATAGTCTAGGCTTTCAACGTTGTTTTATCGCTTAAATAAAACTTTCCTTAAATCCCTTTGACACTGTAGGTACACCATTCCACTCGTTAATGGTGTAATAGCTTTGCATCAGAAGATACATATTGAAAAATTTCCTTAGAATTCATGGATTATTGTTTTTAATATTCTATTCAGTTAACTATTAATTACTACCTCGATGTTTTATTCAGTATTAGTTGATTGCGGTAATAATTAATTATTAATTTGAATCGCTTCCCATTTACTTCGAGTGCTCTCAAAAAGTGCGGTGTCCTGTCTTGTTTTATAGGAATACCGGGGAATGAGAAGAGGAACGCCGACAAAAACGGCCATTGGCGATACTAAACCTCTAATAAATAAGTCACACAGTCCCAACAAAAATCACAGAATACAGCAAGTAAGAGTGACTAGGAATGCGCGGAGCTAAAAGTATTGTGAATTTCAAGAATACCTTAATTGACTCCTAGTATCTTAAAATAAATTTTAATTGGTGTTTGCTATTTTTTACATTAGTTATGGAATCTCATATATTGGTGTTCTACAGAGCTCTTGGGTCGTGCAAGTAGATATTGTCTCCGCATTCATAGTTGTTAAGATTACTTTCATACCTTACTTGACAGCTTCCATTGTGAAAAGACTTGACCTGAGTACTTCGGCTTACACAATTTTTTTGGTAAATAGAGTACCTGTTTCGAAGCAAGAACGTCATCGTGATTTCAGACCTGGTTCTTCCGTCGAAACCGGTAGACTGTTAATAAAAAGTTTTTGCAATTGAAATACTAATTTCAGTTCTCACGATGAAAAATATAACTAAATTCCACAAAGTTTAGCTTTATTATTTAGTTGTGGTATACAAATTGGAATCATGAATTAATCCTATGGCCATTATTTAATGAGTTTACGGAATTTAGTTCAACTCTTTTAAGTCACCATCGTTTTGTATTCAATACGTGAGTTTCCTCATTGAATCCGAAAGGAAATACGCAAGATCATGCTTTGAAACACTCCTCTTGTCGAACTGCTGCCAAGTTGAGTTTCCTTGAACTTCTTCCTCACGACTTTCCTCTTTGGTATTCCTCGAGGCTAAAGGGAAAGGCGTCCTCATGATATCTTCGATTATCCCCATAGCATCCCTTCTCCTCACGACAGACCGTATTAAGCGCCTAAGTGAAACAATATGTTACCGTTTTACCACTCCCTGAAGGAGGATTTCAATAAAGACAATCATCGCTGCGAATTCCCGTCTCTTAATTACCGTCGGAAGATTATCGTGGTTGATAATGAAAACCGTGTCATCACGCTCCCGCACAGGTCACGCGCGTGCGTTTATCTTGCTCGTTAACTTGGCAAGAGCTTTCCCTGAGGTACCCTCTCACGGCTTTGAGAAGTTTAAATCCCTCAATTGTAACAATGTGCAATCAACTTCGAGCACTCGTGGCTTAACGCACAATCGCCGAAGGTACATAGCCTCGAGAAAGGAAGGGATGTAAAAGGAGTGACAGCACCGATACGGCATCTAGAAAGATTAAACTGTTAAGGAAAAAGTCGGCGAAAAGCCCTTTAAACTGCCGAGGAAAACTGGCTTTAAAACGACGAGAGTAATCTTATGGTTAACACAGAAGTGGAAAACTCTCCTCCAAGTGTTTTTGGTCATGCCGCGGAAAGGCAGGAGTACCGCAAGGCGTAGTTCTGAGCCCTATTTTTTTATGTTTCGCCCGGCAAGAATGAGCGGCAAGGATCGGAGCTCGGTGTCCGAGAGGGAGCGAGGTCCGATGCCGATGTCCGGCGATATGGCCGGGCGAATAGCCGAGGGAAAAGGGGAAGAGATGCGTTGAGTGCCTCGGACGGGCGAAAGGGAGTATCGCGGGAACGTCCGCTGGATTTGCCGATTACGTAGAAATCGCTCGGCGGGGTGCGGAGCCGACGATTCTTGCTCAGTCACTCTTTCAGATAATAAATTATGCGAGACCGGAGATGCAATCACGTACCTGGAAAACAAGGTCTTTGAAACGATTGTATGGAAATTAATGTTCCCGTCTCGAAGAATGATCGCCCTTAAACGGTGATTGCGTATTACGGGATGGGAAGCCTTAATGCGTATGGCTGGAGGTACGATTCCAAGAATCAGGGACTTTTCTTTGTAAAAGAGGAAATTCTTGCACGTGTTGCTTTGTGATGAATGGAGCAAAGGCAAGCTGAAGGTTTTCCTTTATTAGGAGTTCATTGGTTCACAGGTGGTGTATTAACATCTTTACGTTAGAAACGTTAGAAATGTTAAAAAAGCTAGCTAGCTAGCTACTTATAATTCGCTAGAGATTTCAGTCTTATTCTTGCACTTGTTTTTAAGAACGTTCTCAATAGAACCAACATATAAATTAGGGTAACAATGTAGTGGCCAATGCCTCTCCCAATCACTAGTTTAAGACATATGTTTAGTTCAAAGACAGTATCAATGAAAGTATATGGACGGCTGTGTTAAAACGTTAGATTTTTAATGCTCCGGTAGCCGTTGATAATTTCCGTGTATTATTTTCATTTCATATCCACGCACAACTATTATTCAGCCATGTGGTTGTTACGCGAAACCACAAAACAATGAAGGACATCGGTCCACTTAGGGAAAATTTCACATGAAGTCTTTGGTTATGAAAGCATTATAGATTTTGAGTGAATAGTTATTAGTTGAATACTTAGTTGATTGTTTAATTTACTCTCAACCATTTATAAATTACTACTTCAATGATAAAGTTATTTCAGATCGCTCATCGACCTTTTATTGACTAATTACTTCTAGCAGTCCATTCAGTTATATATATAAAATTTGAGGACAAGTATTTCAACAAAAAATTTCCTCTGTATTCGTATTTAAACAAAAGTGTTTACTTTGACTAGATAATCGCTGATCGGAATTTACAGATTTTTCTTAGATACAGAATGAAGGATACTTTACTGCACAGGTTACCTTTACTTGCGTGGAAAAGAATACAATTGTCTTCATTCAGTATGAGGGACAATTTCTACTACATCTCAGCACCTCTTTTGGTTTTATTTTTCTAATACATCCAAATGTAAAACTCAGAGATGAGAGCAGTGGGTTTTAAATACATATCAAATACGTATATATGTAGAGTTATAAATATTAAAATAAAGTTTAATATTTATAACTTGCTTTGGGATTTTATTTTTCAACTAAGAAACTTTTTATCAACTTTTTCTAAATTAACAGATCTTGTAATGAATAGATTTGCGTCACGAATTTTAAGATTTTCCCGAAATTAATAATGATTCAAGGTTAACTTCGAAGCAGTTTCTAGTTTTTATTTATTTATAATGATTGAAGAAGATTAAGTTCTTGTAACTTTTGCTACGTTGTTACTATATAAAATAATTTTCAGAAGGATGTACAAGAAAAGAAAAATAGTGACTTGGCTGGGACTCGAACCCAGGTCTCCCACTTTCCGGGCCGATGTTAGAACCACTGCACGGAAAGCGGGAGACCTTGGTTCGACTCCGTGGCAAGTCACTATTTTTTACTTCTTGTACGATTTTGCCAATAATTTATTTTGAAATATCAACAAAATATCCGACGCTATTCATACCTGTTAACGTGGTATAAATCTGTTGCTAAAATTTATTTTATAGTTATGTTATCCTTAATTTACATTTATAAGATAAAATATTTTAAATCGAAGTCTTACTCTAAGATTCTATCAGCAATCGCATTCGGTATCCAAGATTTGTTCCTTCTTCCTTATCTTTGATGAATGGAATATTTTTAATTCTTCCATGCAATTTCTACTTGGTCTTGTTTAAGGTTATGATTATATGGAATGGCTTGAAGTATGCTGAAACATGACATTTATCCTGGTCTATCATGATTAAAGGCTATACAAGTGTTATCGTGGAGTCAATTTTTTGCTGAAGAGTAAAGAAAAACTTAGAAATATCTATAATAAATATAGAAATATCTACCTACAATTGTTTTTATTTAGTCGACAGGTTTCGGCTAAAAAGGCATAATCAGGTTGTGTATGAAATATAAATTTTCAGGCGATATCTTGTGCAAAGCCATTGGAGTAATGAAGAAATAAAACGTAGTAAATTTTCCACACTATTGTTTCATTGACGACCGGTTTCGCTACCGGAGTAGCATCTCACCAGAAGATGCTACTCCGGTAGCAAAACCGGTCGTCAATAAAAAAAACGTGTGGAAAATTTACAGTTTTATTTCTTCATTAGATCAGGTTGTGTAGCCGAAACCGGTCGACTAAATAAGAAAACTTACTTGGATATTACAAAGTTTTTCTTCTTTCTTCAGCATGTCTTTCCACATAGTCCAAAATAATTTAGAGTTAATTAATTTTTCTGCTTTCATGGGCGTTTTTAGTTATGGAATTACGACTCAGTGAAAAAGGCTTGGGCACTCTATCCTTCAGTCTGGCGACTTATCAAACATACCCAGTGATTGCAACCTTAGAAACTTTGCTCCCACTGGTCTCAGATTTCGGCCGCTAAGGAAATTAACGAAAATCAGGCTTATGAGAAGTTTTCATTACTCATCGAAATTTTTGCCGTCAAATTTCTTAGCGATTTCTAGCGTAACTTGTCTAGAGGACCTTTTCCTCATACATACAAGTTCTAAATGAAACATGAAGTCGAGGCTCTCAATTTCATACCAATAGAAATCTGGCGCTATTTAGAAGTAAGAATATTTAAACTCCATGGGAAACATAATTTACAATATTTGTTCATTCATCCTCCCATAAAAATAGTTAAGAGTGTATTTGCACTGTCCAACATTGCCTATCAGTTATAAAATTAATTACGTATGTACTGTTTCTTATTCGACGGTGTTTAACTAATTCCACTGCGCAGGTGTACAACAATGTGTAGTTTGGCGAATGTAATCCCATGATTGAGCAATAGAATTGTAGTAGCACACAATAGAGGAAATAATAAATAGCGGCAGCTACTCAATTATTAGATGCGACTGGTTTCGACAAGAATGTCCTGAAGATGACAGGAAGAGTTGAATCCGGCGGCCGGTAGATTCACTTCTGCGATAATAAATTGAAACCGATTTTTATGATTCCCAGATATTTATATTGTCATTATTGACCAAATAATAGAATTTGTTCGGATTCAAGCTATTTCTTGTTTCTCCCTTATATTGCCCCTCGCTGGGAACCAATAATGTTAAGTGTCTTCATATCATGGCTTCTATAATAATTTATTCGGTAATGCGCTAACGTAAATCGTTTGCTCTTAATTCGGTTGTTTTTGTTTTTCATACACATTCTTGCAAACTTACCTATGCCATGCATATCTCCTTCGCTCTCTTATTGTTAATACTTCTAATTGTTAACTATTAGTTAAAGTCGCTACTTAAAATGCTTAGTATGCTATCCTTTGAATTTTATGAGATTAGTAAACGCAAGGTTATAAAATAGCTTTGTCAAAGTTCTACATCTTTTATTCTATAAGGCTAGTCATACTATAATGTTTTGGTATGTGCCTGATGATGACTAGTTCTTAGTCATAACCGGTAGCCTTATAGAATAAAAGTTGTGGACCTTCGTCAAAGTTATTTTATTACCTTGTGTTTAGTTATGGAGTTCCACAAAGTGACAGCTCATTCGATTGATTCAATCTTCTTGGATAGTGATGCTGTTTAGGGCCTAGCAAAGGAAGAAAAAGAAAATCTAGAGCAGGTAGATCAATTCCCCAACTTAAGAAGAGTTATTTCTTGGGATGAAAGGTGCGCTTAGAAAGGTTAGAAGGAGAATAGCAGAAGCTAAGAAAGGTTTCCTAAAGCGGTAATATCGTAAACTATCGGTAAGTGCATAGCGAAAATATTTTGAAAAATATTTGTAATACAGAATATTGCTGAATTTATGTGGAATGTCAGAATGTAAGACATAAATAAATGGAGGTCTAAATGTGTGGATACGACGTAGAATGGAAAAAAGTGTTGAGTTGATCTAAGCAATTAAGCAATGGCAGAAAATATGGGAGGGTCAGATATTTAGAAGAGTGATTGCTGAAGAAAGTATTCACAGGTAGAATGCAAGGAGGAGAGAGAAAGAAGAAGGAAAAGGCAAGAGATGTAGTTAGGGTCGATATGAGTTGCAAAGAAATACAGAAAGGGCTTTAAGAAGGATAATTGGGCCTCACAAACTTACCTTTTGAATAAGATTTCCGGAGATTATTTAACTTTCAGATATGGCTGAATATGGAATGCAAGTATCATACTATGAATGGCATTCAATACGAGCCTACTGCTTAACATAGTTTCCTCCTTTTACTTTAATCTCAAGAAGATGACATTAATTATATCTAATATTCTTAATATTAACAATTCATGTGTGTTTAATCCATCAAGTCCCCCAGAGGTTTATTCGCAGCCGACGTTTCGTCCACCACGAATTCCGCTCTCGGAAAAAATATTCAAGATATTTTCCCTAAACCAAATATACATGAGAATTTAAACATTCATCAAAATTTACTCGCGACCAGTTCTTTGTCACGTGAGAAATATAAAAGTTAAAGCGATACATAAATTGAAATGCTGGAAGAAATTTCTCTGAGGTTACATTCCACTTAAAAATTTTTTACCAATTTTTATAGTAAATAGCATGTGGTTTTAATTCATGCTGATGATTCAAAGACGAACTGAAGGAGGGAAGAGGGGAAAATACCAGAATTTTATGTTGAATTGGTTTAATATTAGCAATTTAAAAAATGATTACGGGTAATAAAGTCGAGGTAAATGTTCTTAACCTTAAAGTTGATGTATTATATATAAAAAATACAAAACATGTATGCATGCAAAATATACTTTTGCTAAGTGAGATATTTTCTGAGTGTATATTATATAACATTATACGAAAGTAAAACTTCTATAGTATATAAGATGTCTAATGAAGTTCAGGAATTAAATATATAAAAACATGAAATAAAGAAACACACTTGGTAATTTCCACACAGTATTATATTGACTACCGGTTTCAGCGCAAAGCCTTCTTTAGAAGATGGATTTTCTCTGAAACCGGTTATCAATATAATATTGTGTAAAACTTACCAAGTGTGTTTCTTTATTTCACTATGTCGTTCCACAAAGTACGGTCAGAAATGATTGATTTTATATACAAAAATATATTTTCTACCTAATTTTAGAGCCATTTTTCCTTCAACATATTGAACCTTGTGTTGAAAGAATTCAGAAAGAATGGAGGAAAATGTTGGTTAAAATGAAGAGCGGGATGGGAGAATTATACGTACTATAATCCTACTTTATTATAGAAGACGGTGATTATAATTAGGATTACTTCGGGCTATTGTATTAACGTAACGTGACATTACGGCAGCGGAAATTTTTGGAATGAGGCATTCACACACATGCATCCATGCATTGGAAACATTCGGTGATGATTCTACTTTCGACGGATTCGAATCGTGATGGGAGAATTCCATCGCCGGCTTGTACATCTGCGTCTCAACGTGGTTATCGAAGAGAAAAAAGCGCCGGCGTTCCCTCTCCCTCCCGAAAATATTGGAGCCCTTCAGTATGGGCGTACTTCCGAACAATAACGACCCTATTTTGTCCGCGCTCTTCCTCCAGCGAAAACTTTACGCACCGGTGCTAATAGCTTTGTTATTTCGGATCCCAAGAGGAGCTCTGACGTTAGTATCAGCCATAGGTATTGCGAGGTGAGATCAATAAATAGGTCCGAATGCCCCCTTTAACAAAATCGCCCGATTGAGGTTTTGATTTGGCGCGCGACCGGTCGGGAATAAAAGAAAGGATCCGCCTATCTCTTTATTGCTATGGTCGGGAAAATCTGATCTGGAAACTAGCGTCATTATCTCAGCCATTGGATTGCGCCGCGTTGTTCTACGTTGGGCACTAAAGTGCCCAACTCGTTACTTCTTATAAATAACCGATCGTAAAGGATGGCACTTTTCCAAAATCTCAATGGACGAAAAAATGCGGAGGAATTCCGAGGTCTCCGAATAGCATCACCTGTCCGTAATGTTATGGCGGAATGCATAACTTGTAGTTCGGAATCGAAGAGCATATTTTGCGAAAGGGGATGAGGATCATGAAAAAAGTCTCATCGGCATAACGCAGTTCGCATATACTCCTCATAAATATTTGTCGTATCGAAAGTATCCGGAATATACTTGTCGTTTTTTGTAAGAGTGCACCGACATATTAGCTCATTTCGTAAAAGGGATCCCACAAGGTATCAAATTGGGACCACTTTCATGAAAACCGAAAGTGATACCCACTTGGCTATTCGGGAGCCCAATATAAAATAAAGGTAGTGCATTTCATCGGTTTTATTGCGTATTTATGTTTCTACTTTCAATCAATTTGTTGGCATTGCGGTTGAAGGCAGCAGTTGCTAACTGTAATGATTTCTGACCTTGAAATCGTGCATCTAGGAGAGTTTGCGGTACTTAGCGGGGTAAAATAATGCGAAAAGGTCATCCATATCATTAAAGACTAGTTGGAGGTAGCCGATGCAAGAAAGTACTGCATGCACAACGTTGGGCTAGGACTTACTTATGCACAACCAAACTTCATTTCCATCATTGTTTTGAAAGTACTGCATAGTGGAGAGGTGGCTCTTCGAAACGATGGATTACGAATAGTATGATTAAAAAAAAATAATTGCGCACTTTAAAAAGTAATGCGAAAAAATCCGTGAGCATTCTGAAGCCTCGAGTTGTTTGAGCGATTGAATTAACATGGGTTTCATTATTCTATGAACTTCGATGGCGTATGCAAATTTAAATACATTGTATGCATTTTCTCATCGAATTCCAAGATCTTCTTTCTTGCGACATTCATCTATTTTTATCCCAACAGTGTAAATTTGCGTAAAACACTTTTCATGAGCTTTCCTTCAAAGTTAGGTCCAATCAGTATTCCCAGCTGTTATAGTTCCGCAATTATAAAAAGCGGAAATTTGGTTTAACACCGAGGGAAAATCTGTTTCCCATTGGTTTTACTTCTTGTCTGAAGAAATCGTCTCGCTCTTTCTGGCAGGAAGCTGTTCCTGTTACCAAATGTTGATGAGTGGAATATTTTCATTTGTCTTTTGGTGCAGGATAGAAGAAAATGTAATTTCAATTTCATTTTGTCGCAATCTTTTTCATGGTTGTGATAACATGGAATCTACTTCATTATGAGTGATGCTGAATAATGGCATTCAATTAAGTCTCTCATTACTGAATGTTTTGAAAAAAGCTATTCATATGGTCATTGTGCAGCACTAACGTGGATGTTTTTTGACTCATAGCATTCTCGTTCAGTGAGTGAGCACGAATACTAAGTCACTCCTCATCTTGCCTAGAAAGACTCAACTCCTCACCAAAGCTTGTCATAGTTAATGGTGGAGAGTTTGCGGTTTGAACCAACCTTTGAGCTGAATGATATATATTTAAAAACTCCTATTTGTAACGGCTTAGTTACTTCATATTTATTTAATGGTTTCAACGGCATATGACTGTGCATTGCTGTGAGCGTTAAATTAGATGAATACTAATTTCAGTGTTATCTTATTTCGCGGTCTATATACTTTTATTCATCCACATTTCAAAGTATCTCCTTTGTTTTTATCTGAAATCCTTATAGCTGGACGTTCTGGGCCGTTAGCCACCTAATGACTCGCGACAAAACTTTGTCCTCTGTCACTCACAAAAAGCTGCTCCTGTTGATAGTGATATTCCGTGACAATTATTGCTGTGTATCACTGTTCTAAATATGCATTGCCATTTTTATCTAGTATTCAAAGTAGTATGGAAATCATAAAATACATAGAATGCATATATCATATCTCCCTTGAGAGTGCAAATTCTCTCTCTGATATACCAGATTTTTTTCGACTCAATATCATCTACAATTTTGCATGAACGAAGGAAGAAAACATACGCAGAAATGAATAGTTATTGCGTAGTAGGGCAGGAGTATTTTTTCTCTAACTTTATTGAAAGCATTCACGAAGTCATGGCCCAAGCATTCATTATGTTTTTGCATTTACTCCCGGAAAATATCTGTAAAGCATTAATTTACATTATTTTAGGTTAATTGTGACTTTAAATTCTTACCCTCTTTTAAACACATATGAAAAAAGTTTAAAAATTTCGATTCATATGACAATAAGAAACCATTATGTGTTTAATTTCCACATAAAATGACGCTAAAACAAGCTGCGTGTACTTTGAATATAAATTGATTTTACATGTTAATATATTTCGCACCACAGTTTCAAAATTTTAATCGAAAATGAATTGAGGTAGCGACCATTTTTTTAGAATCAGAGTACTATAACTCTGATTCTAAAAAATGGTTGCTACCTTAGCTCTCAAGATTGCTATTTCCTTTCTTATATTTAGTTTTTTATTCAAATGTGGCACTTATTCTTTTGGGAATGGCAAAAGGACAATTCTTTTTTGTGAACCCTAACTTAAATTTGCTGATGAATGATTTCAGTCAGATATCAGGCTTGGCCTAAATAAATATTCCACTAGTTCACTCAGTTGAAAAAAAATACTCCTTATTAAGTTTACAAATACCTGAGCTCCTTTTAGAGCTACGATGCTTTGAAAGAATCTTCAATTGCTTAGGAATTAGGTAATCAATATCATCTGGTTTTTAATCGAGGCCGAAACCTCAACCGATATTTGAAATATTTATTTCTACGTATAGAATTTTAGTAGTGCCTTTTAAGTGAAGTGAAGGGCATTAACTATAAAATATAACATAAAAATGTTCCATCATATCTAACTTAAGAGAAAAAATCGAATCATTTTCTAAGCTTTGTGAAAAAAACATTGATTTAAAATACGTAATCTTGGGAAAATATGGAAATAGTCATGCATGGTACCTCCATCAATTTTTCTATGATTTTCCTCTTTCGAACGGATTAATTCAGAGATATGCCTTAATTACTCATAAATTATGAATTCGAATAAACCCTTTACTCATGAATATTCTATTAAAATATCATATCTCATCTATATTTTATTGAGTTTTTCTATAGCTTTTTTTTTAATTGGCTCCTCTGCATTTTTTCTTAGTAGCGGATTTTTAACTAATTATTATAAAATTAAAGTAAAGAAAATTACTCTATATTCTACATTATACCATTATGTCTATTTTTCATCCATTTATACGCTTTTTAAATTATGAAATATAATTTAGATTTATTTTATTCAATATGATTTTTGGGTTACCCTAAATCATGATAGTATTGGTAAATATTAGGCAATTATACTTTAACCTATTTAGAAGAGCCCTTTTAAGACCTTTGCTTTAAGCATATTCAGATAATCGCGTTGATGGAAAATTTCAAAAGCATTTATGGAAACGATAATAGAGCTACTGATGGTTGGATTTCTGAGATGAGGGTTGTCATATGTAGGTAAAGGTATGCGCAAAGCAGGGAAGTGATGATTTACTAACATTTTATTACCTTCTTCTCTTTGTATGGATTTGATATTAAGAAATCCAATGGGAGTAATACAAGCTCAGTTATAGGAGATTGATAAAAATTGCAACCTTTCACAGGTGTTTTAGCCATCGCCACCCAAGTTCCAAGTAAAAATGGTTTTCATCAGCATTTACTATTTAGAAAATGTGCTTAAAAGAATTACTACGGTATCTAAGGATACGTAATTGCAATAATAGTGGAAATAATTAATTATTGTACATGTTTGTAAACCCTGGAGAAATGAAATAGGACGGTCTCTGGGAATATTTCAGAAAATTACATGTGAAAATAAAATCTCTTTTTATTTGAAGGATATAATAGATATAATTTTACTAAATTGATTCCAGAAATGAAGCCTCACAGGAAAATGACGACTAAAATTTGTGCAGTTTATTTTTGCTATATTTTCAATCTTATATATATTTATACTCATTCTTTAATTTATATTTCAGATTTACTGAGTTTTTATAAATTTAGTTGAAATTATTTCTCATCATAGTGCTGAAAGTTTTTATAAAGTTTTGATAAAGATAACGCAGGTTTCAAATGTTTTTGGTGTTACTTTTGTCTTCCTTAACCTTGGAGATTAGATAGGACAGATTCTTGTGCCTTCGTTTGGTAGCTGTTCGGTTTGAATATAGATTATTTATTTGAAAATTGTGATCTAACATCAGAGGACCATTAAAAACTTTATTTTCCACCAAAAAAATTTCAATTCATTTTCAAGGATATAAAGATAAGACTACGGGAAATTTTGCGAAATTATTGTATGATATTGTTAGAGGCGAGGATACGTTTTCACTTTCTTAGTACTGAGTTTTAGTAGATGAAATATTTATATATCTTCAATGAAAAAATAGATACGCTGCGTATCCTCCTTCGTGATGTTCATCCATTTCAAGACTTATTGTTAGTGGACGAAGACAGGAATACTTGATCCGCCCGACATTCATCAGTTACCTCGCAATATCCATAATATATCGGCGATTATGACGTAAGATGTAAACGGGTTGGCTAGGAAACCGGCTAGTATCGGTTTCAGGCGGAAAAGGCTGTCCGGTTCGCGTTGGAACGGTTCTCGGTTGGAGATGGATCGGATTCGGGAGAGGCACGGAGCGGAGTCGGTCTACAACGAAAGCGACACGCGGAAATCTTATAAACTATTACTAGAGAGAGTAGAGATGGAAGTTTCTCTATAAGACTTGGCCGAGTTCAGAAAGCAAGCAAGTGACGCGACCGCATTATGGCGCAACAATCTCAGAGAGGCGGCAATAATTGAATGACGGGCAATGATAGGAACGCATTAAATCATAGAGAAAATTAGGAATGCTATGCTTTTCATTATTTTATTCTACCATGACGGGATGCTAAATTTCGATTTATCGACGAAATAATAATCTTTGTTTTAAAATTAATTTTTGACTGAGTTATTTTGTAGGGCCTCCTGTGTTTGGGCTAATTTCGAGAATTCTTAAA
This sequence comes from Sympetrum striolatum, assembly GCA_947579665.1. NCBI lineage: Eukaryota > Metazoa > Arthropoda > Insecta > Odonata > Libellulidae > Sympetrum > Sympetrum striolatum. Next base: position 52,198,357 of record OX388341.1, read on the forward strand.
AATTAAGTTTGTTGGATTTTACTCTAGCATTTATACCTGGCCAGACGACCAAATTGCAACGTAAAAATATATAAATGTTTAAAGTATCTAAAAATAATGTCAAAATATTGCTTGTTAGGTAGAGTAAAAAAAGAAAATGGAGGATTGACTCAAATGAAATGACTCATAGTCACTCAGATTTTTATATAATTTCAAAAAAGTTTAAAATTTGAAACAGAAATTTAATGATGGCGATACCGCCTTATGGCAGCATAGAATTGGGGTTAACTATAAGGCATGGTCTGTATAGATAACATTATCTGTGAAGCTTTTCCGTATTTAGCTTTAAAATACAAAACAATCAAATGACACCGCTAATCTTACTGAAATTTAACACACTTTTAATTATTACAATGACTAATACAGAGGTAATAAAATTTCTAAAGTCGCAACATCCATGATTTTAGGGATAGTCAAATGGTCAATGTAGCAACTAAAGCAAAAGGGATATAGGACCCAATGTTCGTTCATACCCTTAGACAAGTAACTTTAGTTCCTCTTGTGAAGTAATTGCTAACAACCAAACCAATACTTATTTTTATAAAATAACATAGAAATGTTTATAAAGTAAGTTATCCAAAGGCAAAGTATGGAAGAATAGTGAAAATAATTACCACGATGTCAAGTGATTACTTAGCAATGTGCCTTGCCCTGATTATTTAAATTTAGTGTATCTCTATCCTCATTGTTCAACAGCTTTATGTACACATCTGGCCAAAATTAACGCAGCACCTCCCTAGCGATCCTTACGGCCGGTGCTGCGTTAATTTTGGCCAGGACTGTACATAAATGCATTAAAATAGGAAGAGTTAGCAGTATAAGTTATTTAGGCGTAATTTTATATCAGTCTTTAAAATGGGATCATCACCTTATCTCTGTTACTTCTTATTTAAGGAATTGCTTATCAAATTTTTATTTTCTACCTAATAGATGTACCTTATGTTTAAAAAAGGCTATTTACCATACATTACTGTAGTCTAAATTAAATTATGGCTTAGAATTTTGGGGAGCAGCATTCAACAATACCCTAAAGCCTGTAATTATTTTGCAGAAAAGAATTATCAGTTGTATTTGTTTAAAAAATAGCTATAAAAATCCATTTCCTTTACTTGTATCCTTGTTTATACTGCCCTTGAGACATTTTTTTAAATTTCAGTTATTAAAATTATTTTATATCATGAGTGGCAATATGCCATCTATTAATGATTCCAAATTTAATCTGAGAAAAAGATATGTTTTTTTTTTAAATTAAGCCAAATTTTACTTTCTTCAAGAAATGCTTTGTTTATTTAGGACCAAAATTTTTAATTTGTTACCTGATAATATGAAAAGGGCCAAGTGCACAAAAACGTTTTTAAGACTTACAAAGTTTTTGTTTTTGTTAAATGAGAAAATAGCAAGTCTTTCCTAAGTTCCACTAGTTTCTTTTTTAAGTTTTATTATACAGGATTTTTTTACGATCACTTCATTTTTTTGTATTTTAATATGTCAGAATGCAAATTATGTGTTGCCAGTTAACTCTCTCTTTCTTTTGCAACGCATGAATGTACTCTTCTTGCATGATGGTTGCCTCCACACAGGTACCTTTTGAGGCAACCTAATGCTTTCTTAAGCCTTTTATTTCACAATTCGAAAATACAAATCACACAAATGCGAAATGATAATACATACGTTATCGCCCTCCCATTGTGACATACACTTTGGGGTAACAATTTTACCCTATGAGTCTTTAGATAATATTCCTAAACACACGTTTTTGTCCTTCACTATATATATTTCCTACATATATTTCCACTTACGAGAGGCTTACGCATTTTAGGAATAGAACTGACACGATTAAAATAAATAAACTAAAACTTTACACTATGTATAACATCAAGAGAAAATAAGTACAAATATTTTTTGTAAAATTTGATTTCTGTTTGAAAGCAATGGGTTTGGTTGGACTCAGGTATTTTTGCCTAAACGACATTTCTGGCTTTATAGGCGGTATAACTCATGTAGGCAGTTGGAACCCAAGTAAGGCTAATGCACTCTAATTTTTGGCTCGGTCAAAACAGGAAACTATGCAAAAAGGCTCGATAAAACTGGGTTAAAGCTAACACTAAAAACTACTATGTACAGTCCTGGCCAAAATTAACGCAGCACTAGCCGTAAGGATCGCTAGGGAGGTGCTGCGTTAATTTTGGCCAGGAGTGTACAAGGAGATCGGCTGCTGCTTCTTCTTCTTCATATTCGACAATCTCGGCGACTGTTAGGTGTAACAGGAAGTTATTTACATTTGGTGATCAGTAGTTGAGGGCCCTGCAGAGGGCTCGATTACTTCCTCATCTTTTTTGTGCTGGGAATGTTTGCAAGTAATAAAACTAAAATCTAAATTTAACTAATAAGGTGGTGGAGGCGAATGCAGGACAGTGATATTTCAGCGTTGCCATTAATGTCGAATAACAAAATGCATAAAATTGAAAAATGCGGCGATGAGTTATTAACAAACTAGAATAAGAGATAGCCGATAACGTCAACAGACTCTGAATTGATTGTTTAAGCAAAGTCAAATTGAAAGTTTATGGCCCCTGACTGCGTATTATATCGGCGTGTATTATCAGTATAACAGACTCTGTGTCCTATGAACTTTCGAACATAAATTGTGATGCATTGTATTCACTAAGTGACCAGTACCACCAGTATATCCAGAAGGGTGACCTCTCTAGACTAGAAAATAGCTCCTGTTCAGGAGCCATAAGCTTTTAATTTCACTGTAAGAAAATGTCCATCACATAACGCTTAAAAAAAAACATTACAATTTTTCGGCGGCCATTTTTCATTTTTTTAAGAATATTTTTCATAGAAATTTTTCAAGTAAAACAAATAAGTATGCATCTATTAGATAATTGAAATTTGTATCATTGGCACAATTCATTTCTGAGAAAAAAATGCGAGAGTTGACCATATATCTGGGACCGCTAGGTGGACCTAGCCTCTTAAGGAGAGAATAATGCGAAATTGGGAGTTAGAAGTCCCATCTTCCATTTAACCCTTGTCTTATACTCATAAATCCATAATCATACATAAAATAAAAAAATAACAGTAATATATACAGATTTGTTTTATGAAATGATGTGAAAATACAGAGAAAATATGGAAAGAAAGATTGATTTTGTGGAGAAAATAAAAAACAATGTTATTTTTAATAACAGAATAAATATCCAGGGCAGGAAATCATCCACAGTGATTTGAATAACCTGAGAAATGCGCAGGAAAAATGGAAAAAAAGAGACGGATAGTTCACAATGTATAAAACAATTAACCTTTTAAATGTAATCACAGATCAAAAAAATAGCAGAATATCCTTTGCGCATTGTTTTTAGTATCTCACGTTGAATTATTTTCTTCAGTGATCCTTATTCAATCAATTACCTATCCACACATTTCTTTGGAATTACCGAACTCTGCCCTATCAAAAGGTAAAAATTAATATTTAATGTTTCTCTGTGTTCTGTAAATATAAAAAAATCATCATGCAGTGGTACAAGTACACTGTTACCATCTACAGAACAGACGTATATTATAAACTGAAATGGGATTTATGTTATAGAGAAAGACAGGAAATAGGGACCAAAAGGAATATGTATAATTATAATAATAATAATAATAAAATAATAAATTTATTCCATCTTAAGATACTACAAACAAAATAAAATAAAATTATTCTACATTGTGATGGAATTAGGTACCCCATAGGTAAAACCTGTTTTGGGGTTACCATCAAACTAAAGTAAACGGATTGCTGGTGCTAATACATACAAAAAACATAAAAAAGTAAGTGGTTTAACAAAAAAAGAAAGAATATATTTGTATGTTCTTTACACTTGTTCTTAAAGAAAAAAAAGTAATACCTGTAAATTATACAAAAAAGGGAGAAAAAACCAGATACATATATATAACAATAACAAGAATAATAATACTATTACTATCAGAATAATAAAATTATAATAACCAAAAAATCAGATTCAAAAAAATCTATCAACATTTTCATTTGATTATAACCACGACTTGACTAACTGAAGAAACTTATAACAACATTTCTCATTTTTTATTTCCTAAGGTAAAAAATTAAAAATTTTTGGTCCCATATAAACAAAAGACCATTTAAAAATAGTCAATTTCGGTTTAATTAAATGTACATTACCTTTCCTTAAATTATAATGAATTGAACTATCAGAGATAGTTGGCTTATTTCCACTCATGACAAAAAACAACTTCAAAACCTTAAACATATACCAGTGTTGTAACGGGAGCAATGTTAGATTTACAAATAAGGGATTATGTAACAGATTTGTAGAAATATTTTCCATGGAAGTTGAGGAAAGAGAATGAAAGACACAGAAGAGAAAATCTGAGTAATTTGGACCTGGAACGAATGATAAAGACTAGATACACTAAACAATACTTAAGTATTATGGTAAGGAAATGTTATTAGATTATGCATGAAGTGAAAAGAATGACACTGCTTTCAGACACTAAACTTGGTTGATTATGATAAGATTATATGTAAAACTCTTTGTGCCATGTTCTCTAATCATTCACAAGGCTAAAAAATTGACTCGTAGAAGGATATGGCTGCTTTATTGTCTAGCTCGATGGTATGAATGCCAAATTTGGGCGAATTTAAACCTCTATAATCAGTCATTAATTGATATTTTAAGCTTGATTGATTGATTGATTATTTTTAGCTTTGCCAAAAATTACCTTTGTAGTATATATATTTGCTTTTAGAGTAATTTCTCTTACAATTTTATTTAATTATGAAATAGAGGACTTGAAAATTTAGCTTCAATTAAGACTTATCATTCATTAATGGAAGATGTTTTATTCGCAGTTGAATTATTTTTCCAATAGTTCACAGCAGTGTTTCCCAAACTGTCCTCCGCAGAAAGATGGCAAGTTCTCCGAGAAAAAAATATTACGATTTTTAATACTAAAAGCTAAAAAATCCAAATTCTAACTAATTCATTTGTTATTTATGGCACCAAATTCAAAGAAATACTACATGTAACTAGTATTTTATATCTCATAGCATAGATATTTAACAGACAGAATGTTTTAAATGCAACATTTTGTTTGAGTTTGCTAGGATTTCAAACATATTATAGGTGAATATAATTTCAACATAGCTCAGTCTTCAAAATTGTTGAAATGCGGAATTAAATATTTCAAATGGAGCCTATTTAATTATAAGTCATGTTATGATAATTAAGCTTGGGAACCCATAACTGCTGCATTTTTCTTCTGTTTTGTACATGCGGAATATTTAGGCCAAATCACTCAATTACATCTCGCTTTTTCGATTATTTTCTTTTTTTTAACCAATTCAAGATCACGTAAAATGAATTCTTTATTTTAACTCTATTTCTACTTTTATGGGTACTTCTACCAAAACCAATGAAACATTTTTCCTATTGGTGAGCTTAACTATAGCTGTATATTTGTACTTTTATTGTTACGTGAATTATGTTATCCTCAAAGACAGCAATTAATGCCGGTATTTCGTACAATTTTGTTTGCAAAATAACATTTCCCTTGTCATCGAGTTTTATGTGAGGAAAATTTGTTGAAAATTTATATTTTTCTACCTATATTTAACATTTTATACTTGCATGCGTAATCAACACACGTGCTAAACGCAAATAAATTTATAATAAACTTAAGAAAGAAGAATTTATCCAAAAGTTTTCGTCAGGATTGTTTCGAAAGTATTAGAATATAATAATAATATTTAATAAATATATATAATGATAATATAATAAGTTCTCAGAATAAGGCGCGTGGTTGAGGGAATCTATACTGGAAAAGGTTTAAAGGTCTGGAGATGACGTTCATTCGTCGAATCCAGTCATTTTCACTCGAAGAACGTATTTTTTGCAAAAGAACTGTCAAAATTTCATTTTACAGTATAAACTAATATAGAATATGACTGTAAGAATTACAGGACCGGAAAGTACCCTGAAAATACTATTTTATTATTTTTAGGAATTGTTTAGAAAGTCGATGAAAGAGAGGTGCAAAATGCGTAAAGATTGAAAATATTTCTAAAAAATTACGTCGGAATCAGTTGAAAACTTTTCGTAAATGCCAAACACCTCTATGTCGACGTGTTTCGATGTCGCAGAAGGAAATAATTACGTTTATGTACACTCGTCAAACTTTTATTACAATCGAAAAAGTTTCGAACTTTCGTTTCGGTCACGTCGCTTATTACTCGGTCGAAGGAGAGGCAGAAGAAGGACTTTTTCCATTTGTTGGACGTCGCTCGCGAATACATCTATGGCGTGGTCAATCGTTTCCTTGACTACCATCGAACTTCGAATTTCCTACCTCTCGACTCACGCGAGTATTGATTTAACGGCCTCCCCTCCCAGACCTCCTCTACCGAAGTCTCTATTTAATTCGAATTGACATTACGAAGCCGCCGTTAATGTGATCATATTGATTGGAATGTGAAACTCGCAGATCCTTTAATCAATCTCTTTTATCTTTTAATCAGCACATTCCTCGCTAATACTCGGGCGTCGTTTGAGCATCCACGTCTCCTCCGTTTTCCTATTTCTACTCCTAATGGAGAGTTTTAGGATCGCATCTCGAGCGAGCGAATTTCCTTTTATTTCGTTAGTGTTTGCGTCGCCGTCGTCCGTAACTCGCTTAACTTTTTTTGTTTATCGGTAAGAATTGAATTGGGGCTGAAAGGCTGGAATTTAGTTCCAGCCTTTCAGCTCCATTTTTATATTTTCATTCGTCACTCCTTAGAAATTCTAAATTCTACTAATATAGCGGAGTCCAAACGGCGGCCCATGAGCCGCATGCGGCCATTTAACCAATACCGGGCGGCTCAGTAGCTAATTCTTTCACGAAAGCACCACACAATTTTCCATCGTAAAGTCAGATTTACATTGGAACTTGGTTCCATGTTCTATAATTTGAACTTTTTCCTAGGTTCGTACCATTTTGTGTCAAACGAAGTTGCAAAATCTTGGTTAATTATTTTTGTTAATTCTAGCTTTTTACTACCACGATGAGCCAATTTCGCTCCATAATATTCCCAAAAGCCGGCAGGCGACGTTGGAATCCTGTTGGAAATCTTATTGATATAAATTAATCCATTTATCAGTTATTAAATCAACTATCACTTACTAATTAACTACTGAAAGATTTAAATAGAGGAAGCAAGTAAATAAGTTCAACTTTTTCGGGGCATTGTAAATGTAGTTATGGTCTAAATTCAGTTACTTAACAATGCAGTAGGTAAAATTTATAATTTAAAATTGTTTGATTTTCAACGAAAAACCAAAACAAAGTATGTACTGATAACTTTTAAAATGAAGAATTTGTAATTCAAGTTTTAGATAATACTTATTTTTAACTGACCCCATCAAGTTCGAATTATTCAAGTTACCATACCTAGCAGAAAAATAGTATGCTATAGTTGTAATCGACGGGAAAAAGTAATTTTAAATATTTAAATATCAACGATTTTCGATTAATTATTATTTTTAAATGTATAACTAGGAATATCGTCTGGGTCTTCGAAGAGCAGTTGAAGTGGTCAAAAAAAAAACGTTTACACTCGTCTGGAAATATGGTCTCCTTATATATTATCTGTAATAAGTAATCGCTATAAAATTGTATTTAATTATTTCTTATTTTAGGATACGTAATTATTACCGCCTTCAGAATGTCGAATGGAGTCAACGAAACGTATAATACCGGCTTTTTTTATACTCTAATTTTAATCCCAAAGTGTTTGTCGATTCCCGAAGAAAACATAATGGTACGAGATAAAAAATTAAAGGCTTTGTTTTACAGCTATAGTTCGCTACATCGTATTTACCTATGGACTATTTAAAGTAGTCTGTGCTATCTAAAAGATTCAGCGAAGAAGTATTGTTGGATTAATTCGTATAAAATTTAACAGTAATAAACCCTAAAGTTATTGGTTTATAAATTAGCATCACAAGATAAGCAAATTGATATAATTTCCGGAATGGATAAGGTGATTATCAGAGGTTATGAAATATTTGGCTACTATATTAAACCTTCATTCTCCTCGCCTTTTGGAATTTTCATGCGATTATATTTTGAAAGATAACCTCCCCATTTATACAGTATGCACATACTTATTAAAAAAACGATATAAAATATTATGAGTCTATAAATGGAATGCAATCTATAATATCTCGAGTTAGCTTCACTGTTACTTGGTTTTAATTTGGAGATGATCAGGATATGCATTGACTCAAAAATAAGAATAATAAGAATGCGTTTTTCATCTTTAGTGTCTCTTTCCTACTAATACTTGCCTAGATTACACGTAGATTTCTAGCCAAGAATTTCCAGACTTCAAAGATACTCTCACGATTAAAAGTTCCCATAATACTACTACTACTACGATTAAAAGTTCATTACCTTAAGTTCAGGGAAAAAGTAAGCGGCAAAGGCTTGCAAAAGTTAAATGGGGAAAAATATTAGTTCTATCTGTAAATGTTCTCTTTTGAATGTGGCATGTTTGCTTTATTATGTTTTTTGTAATACTTATATAATTTTCCGAATCTTACAATTGATTGTGGTTGTAAAATATTCAAAATAGTATCAATAAAAATTGTAATAATGAAATTACTAATAGAAATGAAATGAGTACAGATATTGGAGTATGAACGCTACAATCGATGGGTTATTTTAGTCACTGAAAGTTATTAGCAAAAAGTAGAAAGAAAAGGAAACTAAGTTTGATCAATTACATAGCTGTGAAGTTAATTAATTGCCATTCGGTTGGAGAAATATAAAGTAAAAATTTCACTTTACTAAATTTTACCTCAATAATAGTGTAATAAGGCTACCCAAAAAATGTGCAAATAATTTCATAAGATTAGATATAAAATAAGAGTGTGTGAGAAAATATATATGAAGAATATGCTCGCGTAATTTGACGTCATATAATGAGATAATACCAAAGGTTGAGCAGTAGGAAGTAGATGAAGAATACACGAGGCCGAAGTCTAAGGAGGAAATGGAAGGACTCAATGAAAGAGTGGTGTCAGAAAAAGCTGCTCCAACTCTCGACACAAAAGTTATTTCAAAAGGAGAAGACTTAGTATTCAATTTTTATTCGAAGTGTTATACAATCGGTGCATTATGAAACCTTTATTTTATTAATGATTTTACAAACTCATAATTATAATGAACATGTTTTTTCCCGTGCGCAATTCTGACTACTTCTCATGCTCCAATCATTATGTTTGTCATAGAAACGCTTTATGGAAGAATAAGCTATTATTATTAAATAAAGATAAATTGGTCTTTTGACAATGACTTAAGATCAAATCTTTTCGATTAGGTGGTTTATGATACTCTATTAAAAAGGGTTCTATTCTTTTAAATCTTGAAACCAAATCTCGACTACTAATCGATGAAATCCAGATGCTTCTGGTCGATCGTCAACATTATATTCCTATTCTATCAAAAGTAGTGATTAATTTCTCTTGGTTCGAGAAAAAATACCATTTCTCTTTCCTATTTAAATAATAAATTTGGAATGCGATTTGGTTAAAAAATTATATTTTGTCTTACACGACTGTTAACTAGTTTTTAGTGAATCGGCATTGAATTTCACAGCAATATGTTTGGTTGAAAATATTTTTCATTTCGCCTCATCGCTTCAGTATAATAATTATGAGATTAATCTCTTCTTATTATAAGCACACACCTATTTATTATTAAATTGGAAGTAATAATTTTATTGAAATTATCTTTTAAGCATTCGAACTATGTAAATATATCTTAGGGTTTTAATCACTATGGATCATGTTATATAATGGAATATATCTTCATTAAATTATTCAAAAAATTGGTACGATATAAACCCTGTGCAGTTGAGAACGGTTTTAAATGAATTTTATATAGTTTTTCTTCATATATAGGTATTATCTTCTCTAAAATATGCTATTTTTCCTAAAAAACTTAGTATTCTTTAAAAAACAAGATATTTATAATTGCAGGAAAAGCTCAGTTTTTATGATAATATAATAAAACAGCTAATTCTTAATATATCTTATATGCAATCTAAATATTTCTAAGAATTAATCAACTTAGTATAGATTTGACCAGAAACTCAATGGTACAAGTTATCAGGTAGTCATGTTCTTTTATTATATCTTTCCAGCAGCTCTGATTGCATTTTAAATCAAATTCTCACAAAAGATACACATATACCTTGTTAAAAATGAAAAATAACATTTACCTAAGGTATAACTGAATGGAATATCCAACTATTAAATATGATCGCATCCATCACGTTATTTATCATAAGATGTAGAAATTGTACGCTGTGAAGCAATATTCTTGATGTTAATATTTTATGATAAATAATACTTTTACTAGCTCCAAATTTAAGGAATAGTTGGTGCTTTCGTGTGATTTTTAATTAAGGCACTGTAATTAAAAGTTAATATTTCATCAAATCCGTGATAGTACTATTTATTAGAATATCCCATTATGAGACTGTTTTGTTGAAATTTTATCATTCCTAGATAGCGTTAGGTTAAGCTTGAAACTGTATATACTACTCTACTCAGTTCAAAAGAATTCACTAATCTGTTCAGACTGCTCTGAACGAGAATAAGGGACACTACGCTACCTCATATTTCTTACTAATCTGCCTCAAGACACATGGAGTAACACTGCTCACATCCATCTTGCGTAATTTATTTCCAACTTTCGAAATGCCAAGTTGACAGTGATGTACAATATACGTTTGTTAAATAATTTAAAATATAATTTCAAATGATTGAATATATAATAGAGATGTCTTTCTGCATTAATTATTTTATAATGACACCACACACCCTCTCGTAAATTTATCTAAATAATCAATTCCTAAGTTTTTAACTACCCGATGGAGGAGTTTTATACAGTGTAAATTATGATTTCAATTTAGATATAAACTCAAATGACATACCTGTTTCGCTGGAATCAACAGCATACAGCGTATTTCTTACACTCTTAGTTACTGAGAACTAAAAACTTCACTATTTATCGCAAATAAATGGATTCTGTAAAATTTAATGTTCTCTTTGAAATTTATAGAACTATAGAGTTTCTTAGGTATAAGACAACTATCAGATAATTAGCACTCTTAAAAGCTTATATAATAGAATTGATGGTATATAAAATGCATTGCATCTAATAAAATTGCAATAGAGAATCGTAATGTATCGCTTTGCTGAATCTGGTATGGAGATTTCACGATTTATTTTCATTTTTAACCTTTACGGAGAAAATATTTACTAGATTTATTTACTTCTTACTAAGCGTACGATAATAACAGTGTATCAAAGGTAGATTAGCATCGAAAGTGGCACTCCATCGCCGACGGATGGGATTGATTATGGATTCATGGAAGAAGTCGAAGGTTGTCATGTTGCCTAACCTGTCCACGTGTCTACCTCGTAACGTAAATCACTCTGCTCCTTGCAATAAATTCTGAATGGCGTATCAGCGAGACGTATTTCTTGGAATATTCCTAGGGTATATATTAATCTCTTAGATGTTTCTCTCGCAATTATTTTTAGTCTTTACGTAAGAAACGTTATATACTTTCGCTTGAAGGGAGCAAAGTGCTGTGTATTCCGCAAAATAATTTTGATAATTAACCAAAACAAATATTATACTCAAAACAAATATTTTATGCCAGTTTTTTGCAAGCAGAAAGCGGTATAGTAGTTGAATAGCCTTGCGTAGTATCTCGTATTAAATGTGAACGATGAAATTTATTTCTTGGCTAATTGGCTCCAATTAGAAATCTTTAGTATACCCGTATGCGCAAAGAAACAGCAGTATATTATAAAAACAGGAAAATTTCTTCTTGACTATTGCTATCAATCAGAGAGAACTCGCGTTTTTTTATGCCATTTGGTTGTCGTAATCTTTTTTTGATGCATACAGTCGTTGCATTCGTAAAAAATACGTAACTTATAAGCATATTATATTATTAACTCTAATTAGCTATTCCGGACAATTTTCGCTTTTTAATGTCCATTCAGAAAGATGTCTCAACCTGTGTTCAACAGAAACCAGGATAAAATGAAACCATAGATATAGTATAGCATAATGATGAAATGTTTTCAAATTGGCCGCCAAATACTTAATTATTTATAATTTTTTTGGATATCGTGTTTTCAACTGTTAAGTTATATTAAGTTAATCCTAAAAAAAAACTCAATTCGCGGAAAAGGTGTAATTAACAAAAAAAGGAATATTGAAAATAATCGAAAGTTGTCCGAGATGTTTAATAATTCTTACATTAAGATCGCGTAAATTTACGCGGAAAAGATATCTTCAGATTAGTAATTCTTTGAATTGCGTACCAGTGATTAATAGTTTTGAAATATGCTTACAGAGTAGTTCAGTTGTCAAAATGTTTTCAAAATTTTTGAATTGATCGTAGCCATAAACGATACAATATAATTGTCCAACCATGTCGACTGAGAAAATTCAAACGAAATAGAACAACCCGTGTTTTCCAAAATTATTAAGTTTTTAGTGTGACTATTTTACGCTCTTACATCAACCACATCAGATTAAATAGGAATTCACGTTTAAATATGCTGTTAAAATTGTACAGGAAATCTGATTAGCGTAATGTATGTTCCATCATATTCCTTGCATAATTAATGAAAAATAAAATATATGTGAGCATCACCATTTGGTTACTAGTTCTAAAATTGTTCATAATCGTTTCTTGTAACATTCTTGATTGTATGGTAATTCTTGATAGCCTTTTTCGTCATAATAATGGTATGAAGCAGTCAAAACCTGCTTGAAAAATAATCTTCAGTTCCCTTTCGTTGCTCTGTTTCCTATGACCAAAATGCGCAATTTTCTTATAAAGATATAGCGATATCGATCTTCTAAATAGAGGGAATTGATTGAATAAGTATTTAACCTACGTTTCTAAGCCATCTACAAAATGTAGGTCCCTACCGATGGGGAAAATCACTATCTGCATTAGCACAGAATCCCGAAACAAACATGGCGTCGAGTAGTAGTAGTATTGTTAAAAGTGCTTCGACAGCTTAGGTCATTTCGCACATTGGCTCCCATCGGGAATCGAACCCGGGACCGCTTTTACCAAAGGCAAACGCGCTGTCCACATGACTATCCGGGAGCTATATGGCGTCGATATCCGCTAAGACCACTAAGGGCTGGGAGTACAGAATAAAAAAACCACCATTGTAAAATGTTTAGTTGTGAAGTTATTAGCCCTTTATTATTATTGAAAAATTAGGTAATACTGACGCTATTTGCAGAAAGTATCAACATTGATTAGATACCTATATTCTATAACTCAGATATTCTTAGTCGTTCATCTCCTAACAACATCAATTTATCCATCTTATTTTAATCGTATAAAAGTTTTGATCTTCCCTCTAAGTTTTAGCTTTGAGAATAGGCCAATGGACCTGATGTAATTAATTATTTTGAGGGAGAGATCATGATATGAAATTGAAAACATCGATATGCAATTTTTTTAAGTAGACAGTTAATATTTATTTTGACTCTCCAAGACATGATGTTATTTTCTTAAAGCATTGCGTGATTTATCTTCGAGCATCTCGTATAGATTTATCAGATTTTGATCACGCGAACTTTTCTTTTACGAAAGGTATTAAGAATGCAGTAAAATTGTCACCATAAATCAATTTAGTCGAGTTTTGCCTTAACCTTTCAGATTATTGACATCTTTGAGAATTCCCTTCTCTGTTGGTTTTAACTCAAAACAAGGCTAAATAATGTTTTTCTTTTTCGCGTTATCCTTATAATTATTTCAATAAATTTGTCGATCTCATCACTTGAAAGCATCGTAATTTTCAAAATTTCAAGCGATGTCTTTGATCTTACGAATACGTCAAATTTCCTTTAAAATTTCTTGGAGAAAATTTACTTCTCTGACAGCTTGGATTTTTCGATTTTTCATCCTTTTACGGGCCATTTCTTGTTAGACGTGCCGAATTATTTCCATCTTAGGTACTGAATGTCATTCAAATCAGGATCTTGTAATTAAATCTTCTCCAGGAAACAGTTCTTTAGACCTTTGATTCTCCTTATTCGATTACGATACATCGCATTTCATGACATTCAAAATTTTTCTTTTTCTCTGTTGGTGTAGACTCTTCAAAAGTGGAGGAAGGAAGAGATTTTGAATATGCCTTGGGCTTGAATAGCTTTCAACTGCTAATTTTTCTTAGACAAGTATTTACAGAATAAAAGAAATACACGACGTATCTTTTTACGAGAATAAGGCATTAATACACAAATATACGCAAGAAAAAATTAATATTCTTCGGAAACGCTTGAAATTTATGGGCCGTGACAATTAATTTTAAGCCCTCCTCTGCTGATTTTCTTATGCTTGACATCCATAATTAACATTTAATTAAGAACTGTCGATCCTAAATCAACTACCTCGTCATTTTTTTTTATCTCCAAGTGTCTTCGGTGGAAATATCTCAGATTCAAAGCCGTAATTAAGTTTTATTTAATCTTGCACGACAATTCTCTTCCTGTATTTTCCTTAAGTTGCTACATGACATCGAAAATGAAAAAAATATTGTTCCTGTTCAATTCCTGCTAGAATTCATTGCTCTTTTCATTTCTTGATTCTTACAAGAGGACTCCGATCAATACCGGGCATTCTTTGTTATTGCGTACGTTACGTAATAGAATCACCATCTCAAATCTATCAACATCTCTTAAATAGGGTTTTCAAAATAGATACCACGTTCCAGCAATGTTTGGTGCGAAGTATTTCATGATGTTTAAAATACAGCAAGTGCGGATAAAGTGTTCCGTAGGCATTGGAATGGAGCTGCTTATGGTGAAGGGAACATATGAAAATACGAAATTCGAGGAACTATCCGCCACTTTGGACGGCTTTTTAATATTCAAAATGGCATGGCGGAAAAGTGTATTAGCGAAACTTCCGCGCAAATTCACTCATTCAAATAAAAATCGAGTTTAGTTCCTGCAAACGCAATTATGCGCATTACGCGAGCAAATGAAAGCAATGCCGTGAAATCGAAATACAGAAGTTTTAGAGAAAGAAATATGAAAGTTTTAGAAATATTTTCAATTAGTGTTTCGCAAAATTTGTAGAAATGGATGACTTACGCTACAATTAGTCATTCAAGCGTCAATTTCTATTGAAATCGTGAAGCGCCATTGCTATAGTCTGTTGGATATCCTATACTTAGTCAAGTTCGTGGTGAGGAATGCACTTTTTGAGCTCACTTGAATCTCTCTCGCTCTTTAATTGTCCTGACGTATTTAATTCAAAATGCAAATCGCTCCATCGAAAATCTTATAATTATCGTCAGCATTAATAATTTATAGTGAAACTATATTATATGTTTATATGTTGATTTCCTTGTTATTTGGAATCCATTCATAGTGTTAGCGCTGGAAATGCAATTCTAAATTATTAAATTAAATATTAACTTACAATAGCAGTTATGTACAACTTTCTAGGGCTCAAAACGACTATAATGTAATTAATTCATGGGAGCAAAATTATTTGCATAATTATCATTTGCGGTTTATAAAGTACGTGGTACATGCAACGAAGTTTTATATAATGTTTACCAAGGTTTGTGATTGTCCGTCATGGCTACCATGGCTGTCCTTGGGTACCTGTAGTCCCACAGTTCGTAGTTGTAATTAAATAAGAAATTACATTAGTATAAACTGAAAATTTCTATTAGCTTACAACACTTCATCAATTAAATTGAATGTTGGTAATTAATTTTCTTATAAAATACTCTTTTATACTCCCAATTTGTTTTTGAGAAGATTAGTCGAGATGTATAGGGCATTTGACCAGGCGTAGATACTTAGTAACCATTTTCGATTTATCCAATGAATTTTGATAATTGTACTTTTACTAAGTCTCTTTCTTATATATCTACCTTTTGATCAGTATGTTTACTTTAGCGATCGACTTAATTGAAAACGGATATTAAATTTTACTGTAGCAAAATTTTGAATTTTGAAATGATTAGTCGGCAGACGTTGTTGAAAACTTTCGGATCACTAAGTATTAGGATTAATTTGGTTAGCAACCCGAGTTTACGAATTTGTTTGAATGTGTATCGATTTATTTTTGGAGATAGCAAAGTGAAATTTTCAAAATGGCGTCCGCGTATCGGTATGTCGGCGAAGTGAAAGCGCGGAACCGGTTTTGGAGGAGAGGACATTGAGGGTTCCTCACATCCGCCATCTTGAAAAATGGCTGCAGTACGCAATGAAAGTATTAGTTCGATTCAATATTTTGAATTCAATTAAATATTCCAATTTTCTTTCAGAACTACGTGGAGTTTGCATTAAATTAATTCCTGCTCTAGGTCATAACTCTTAACATACCTTGGGTAGGTCGTCATGTTGTTTAACTAACTAGGGTTTTCGGAGTATGGGTTTTGCAAACTATATCTTAGCATATATTACTTATTAACTTTAACACTAGTGCGAAAGAAAAATATTATCCGTATACTTTTATTCATAAAAGTGTTTACATTTTTATATTTCGATTACATTTATGATATATGTAATTTAACTAATTTATAACCATAAATATTTTACAATATATAATTTAAATACGTAATATATATGACACAGATTTATCTTTTGCAATTGTTATAGTCCTTAGCTAATGTTATGGTATTTGTTAAGCTTGGTTAGAACGAACAGCCCTATACCAAGCGAGAACTTTCCGGCACACCAATTTAGTTTTTATTTATTTATTTTATAAACGGATTTTTAGAATAAAATAATTTTATTTTTCATCTTAAATTAAAACGGGACACAAACAAAAATCAAGGAAAAACTTGTCATAATAACAGCAGGATCACAAAAAATATTCACTCAGGGATTCTACGAGGACTCCTCTTGGTAGTGTCAAAGGTCAATGAAAGAAGTGTGATTATTTTCTTACGTCAGCGAATCATTCCATGAAAATGTGCTTGCGAAGAATCCATACCCCAATCTCTTCGAATCGCCGCACGACCAAAGAATTAAACAAAACTTCGATTCTGTTTAGATTTTCCTCGGATTCATTCCGTGAGCCTCGTTCTTGAGTGAATTTTTAGGAGCGTTTATATTATCTCGGCCGAAATGTTTGCCTCCGCGGAGCTTTGCTGGAGAGTGCTGTTAATTGCTTCCTCGTCTCTTTGCTTCTCGTTCGTTTGTTAACAGATATCCGCACTTTCAGATTAAATGCTTTGAATTTGGTTTAATTAAACTAAATGTCTGTGTTGAGAGCAATAACGATAAAAGTCTTTACATTTACGTGCCGCTCACAAATAATAAAATTGGGACAAAAATAATCAACTCTTTCGGAAAGAAATATAATTTTGGGATGTTGAGATTTTTTGCGGATAGAATATAATGTGAAAACATGGAACGGATTTTTTTTTAGCTTTTTAGGATAAATTCATATATTTTAACATATTACTAATATCAATTCATAATTGATGATTAGGATTGTTTCTTGGGTCGTAGTATATGTACACTAGGTGGTAATTACAAGTTTAAACGTGTATCGCATGTTGCTATTTCGTAAAAAAATCATCAGTGTTACATCTTTTTTATTGATTTTATAATTGAAAAATTTTACGTCGCTAATATAGGATATAACGTTATGCCTGGGCCGTAATAAGTATCCGTATAGTATACTTTTGTGTCTAATTTAATTCATCTACAGAACTATATTGTAACTTAGATGCTTATGTATTCGAAACTGCTGCAACCTGAAGACTAGATGCGTTAGATTAGATAAATGGCGCATTTGCAGGAATGATTATCAGTCAAATGGAATTTTATTATATTATATATTTTAATGTCACAATTGTATCTATGCTTGTAAAAATTAATTCATTGCTCTTTTTGGCACGATATCAATTTTCCGACAAAAATTAACATTTAACGTACGTTTTATGCTTAGCTCTTTTTGATTTGCACTTTTAAGGAATTATATGTGAAGGAATTTTGTTATAATGAGTCAAATGGTTCAAAAACCGAAACTACACTTGCCCTCTGGAGTTTAATATTGATATTCTTGTACTTTCTCCAGAAAAATTTAATTATTTAATTTAGTATTTACGCGGAAATTGATAGAGACGCTACTTTGGTATAGACAATTTGTTTATTTTTTAATTAAATTATTTTCTACAGTACTAATTACGCGTCGTAGCCGATCAAATAGACCTGAATAGATATCTGTCTTCAAATGATGATTATCTTTTACATCAAAACCTTGAGTTCCATGGTGTTTGGAGACAAGTGGAAATGACGATGGCTAGCGCAGTGGTTAGGTTTCTTTTCAACTAAGATACCGTATCAAATACGGCTGACAATAGCGTAGCGTGCGTGAATTTCAAGTGTCCGGCATCAAATTCGGAGGAATTCGATTTGAGATGAATCTTGGAAAGAAAGACATAATATAGTTTACTTTCAATGATAAATTAAAATTATTTATAGAATAATATCATTGGTATGTATATATAGGTGGCCCTCACCCCCTTGACTTGGTGATGCGTTCCTGTACTAATTTTCAGATTCTTATTCAGATGGAACACTATTTTGAAAAGAAACTGAAAGTATTTTGTCGACGAAGTTACTATAACCCCACACTAAAAAATTGGATGCAATGGCCTTACTTGTATGAAAATCATTAGTATTAACACTTTGGGATTCATATGTCAAAATGTGCATTAATAATATGGAAATGGGTAGTAAATATTCGAAAACAATTATGAAGCTGAAATAAAAGTCGGGAATACAGATATTTATTGGCATTGGCATTTAATTAATATAAGAATTTAAAATGCACCTACGATTCGTCATCGATTATAATATCAATATTAGATATTTTATGTCAAAAGTTTCAAAAATATCCCTGAAAAAAGAAAGTGTTGTTGCCTACTAAATGTTTTCACAGAATGCTTGAGGAAGTCAATCTCGATGGTTTTCCACTGAGAACATGTATAGATTGAAAATATTGTATCTAATAAAAAATATTCTATGGATTTGCTATAAATCAGGGCAGGCATGAATGGTATTGATTGTCAGAAAAAAATCAACAAGATCTCTCCATCTTTACCGAATAAAAGAAGATGGATGTATCAGCTATCGACTTATTTTACTTCCCAAAAAAAATTCCTCTTTCAAACACAACTTCTTTCCATAAATAAAATAGAATAGTAAAAATAAAATTGATAAACCTAATCAGGCCTTCTTTCGAAGAGAAAATGGAGAGAAAAATCTTTGGAGAACATTGGTGAAAATCGAAGGAAGCCAATTGGACACAAGTTAAGGCTCGATAGGCTGCGTAAGACAGTAATGGAGGAAATGGCGGTTGGAAGAAATTATTGGGCAAGACCTATGTTGAAATAGGAATCTGTTTATGATTAAAGTTGAGAAATGAAACAATTATATGGGAACAGAACGGCTTGGAGAGGTGCAAAAAACTAATCTTTGGATTTTAAACCTAATTTTACAACGAGGAAGATTTTGGGCAAAATAAATTTTCACCCTGTTGAGGGTAAAAGTAAAGGAAAATAATTTTAATATAAATAGACTTTCAAAACGATCATCTTCGTTGAACTTGTCAGGTTTTTCGGCAATGCCATTGGGATGATAAAATCGTTGTAAAATAGTTTTTAATGTAGAGCGACGTTTTCGTTTTTTAAGGAAAAACGGTATGCTATCTTTTATTTCCGTTTTATTTTATAACTAGTGTGCCAAAGTAGTTTCTAAAACTCTCATGAAACTGTGTCTTAGCCTTAAGGTGATTATTTTGTATAATAATTTGAAAGGTGAAGTGTAAATGATATGATCCTTAGCCAACAAGGTCCTAATATGTGATTCTGAGAATAGTTTGCGGTGGTTAGTCACTGCTCAATGAAACGAGAAAGTTTGGAGTGAGAATAACCCAAAGGTAGACCTAGGTTATTAATTTTACCATGATAACGATGGCCAAGTCAACAATGAAGATTGGCAGAGAATAATTTGATCAAATGGGCAAGTTTCCAGTTGTGCTCTTTTGAGCATTGCCCTCTCTTTACTTGGCAGATGAAATTATAAGAGGAATTTCGGTAGCTGAAGAAGCTTTTACGAGATGAAGAACATTGGTGACGAAGGATCTTTGGAAAGTTAGAAGTGAATTAAAAAATTATTTGACCTAGAGTAAATATTTGTATAAGCTCATGCAGCAGTACAGTAAAATGAACGTATGGTTGTGAACTTAATTGGTTACATTGATAAATAGGGGCATAAAAGACTGGAGATTCTGATTGCAGATGTGTGTCTAGAGAGGAGAAGTAGATGATTTTGGTATGTTGAGTAACTAAGAGTTATTGAAAGTATTTGGTGGAGAAATGCTTTTGAACGAGGAGATAGTAATGATATATGGGGTGTGTACAGTATCCACTGGATGATTTCTAAATATGGCAGTTCATATTGTGCGATATGAGAAAAAAGTTGCTCTTTGCTGTCAGAGAAGGTCTAAGTTATTAGAAAGTGATATAACTCGTATTGAATACTGAAATTCACAGTCCTCCAAAGTTCTAACATGTATCTGATGATGTTTATATTAGGCAATGATGATCTCATTGAAAATGTTATTTCGCGGTTAAATTATGATGACAAGTTTTGGCAGAAGATCAAAAGATTAAGGAAAGATTCATGCAGCAAAACTATGTAAATAATGTACATTTACCTGTTGAATTGTCGTCTATGATTTTGTGTCATCTGATTTATGCTAACAATAAATATCGTTGGTTAATTTCCACAATGCTCGTCAAGAAATTAGAAAAATCCTTGTATTTATTTTGTCATTCGCTATTTCAATTCCCAACCATTTCCTTAATCTATTTTTTTGTTTTAATTGATCCTCTCGATTTAAATACCATAGTATATTCTCAATAGCTATACAATATTTTGTAATTATGCCTGTTTTTATAATGTTTCTCAGCATTCATTCTTCAAAAGAATATTTTTATGCGAGCCTTCGCATTTTTCATTCCATGATATACCACGACGTTTTCTCATTGTCCTTTCGATTCATATTTTAATTTTTTTAATTGCACATTGCATGTAATGGTTTTTACATTATATATTTACCTGCTAGTTGAAAAATTTTCAATTTTTTCAGTGCAGTGGAGTAGTCTTTTCTTGAAGATTTTCTTTTTCCTTTCTATGGTCTACCTACCAACGGAGTGAAATTGGGAGTAATATTTTTCATTGAGAATTCATTAGATAGAATACTTATAATTTAAAGAAAAATTTTAAACTATAATCAGTATTTATATAGAATTTGGCGGAAATATTTATATTTCAATTAGTCCTCATACTCAAACAACTAGTTTGGCATAATTTTTTCTATTGAAATGTGTTTTAGTCATTGTGTTTGAAGTCTACGTAATAAATATGCTGTTCTTTGCAATTGATTACGTAGCTATGATACTTAAATCAATAGGATATCTAATTGATAAGCGTTTTTATAGTCATATCTAGAAAAAACATGATTCAAGTGTGTTCTATGCGTTAAAATATACACAAATCAAATTAGGCATGGATTTATAATCACTGACTACCAATATAGTTCAATAGATTTGTGTTTTATTGGTTACATAAACATTTGAATGAGTTATTCTCTATGTGCCTAATATAATGATATATTGCCAGAAAATCATGATTTGAACCAGATGTTATAATTGTTACTTTTTTGCAAACATTTTCGCAAAACAAAATTAGCACAACACTTTGAAACCATTCAGAAGGTATAATCCAAAGTATAAGATAAAATTATTATGATCAAGCTTAACTCAACATGCATACCGAAGGAAAGAATACTTATTAATTACCACAGCAGGTTTATTATTCGATTAGTTTTTCTGTGATCATATTCAAGTGGAGATGTCAACCCATTGACGAAACTAGTCGAACAATTACCTGCTGTGGAAATTACAAACAATTCTTTCTTTCAACTCGTGGAACCAAAGTATGAGATTCAGTTCAATAATATGATTTATGTGATTTTGTAGGGATCAGTGGAACGTCATAACAAAGTAGTTAACTATAACTGCATGCTTTCCAATCTATTTCGAACGAAGTTGCGTCTTGAAGATTGATACCTTATGAAGAGAAACCATTTCTTCTATTCTTTCCGTAGCATATCCTTAACATATCCAAAGCATATCCTTGGAGAGTACTTGAATTAATCAAAAGATTATCAACTACATATATTTAAGCGGAATCGCTTGAAGCGTCGAATAGGTTATCCAGCAATAGATGTAACCAGCTAGCTTGGTGCGTTATTCATGCGGGCGAACATTTACTATCACCATCATATGTCGATAATTTTTCTAAACTAGTCCAATAACTTTATGCAATTTACAATTTTTGAAATCATTATCATTGAAATATTATTAACATTAATTAGAAATTCTTAAATTCATTTTCTGGATTATATCCTGGAAAATGAGTCTACATCCATCCATACGCAACAAAGAAAAATATACTTTGTCCTGTAGTTATACTTAGGGTGATATTTATTCGAATTTTAAACATGTATTTCTTTCGTTTCGATGGAAACAAATTAAAAATATCCGAAAAACACAGTTGAAAAACTCGCGGGTATTATTACTGTCACCGAAGTCTTCCTCTTTCACTGGGGAAATTTAGGAAACATTTCGTTCCCTAAAAATTACATTTACTACAGTTAAACATATATGTGTTCAAAATACTATATTATTTAAATGTAATAGGAGATTTTTTACTTTATCAATCCAGATGTATCGCTAGATACATCTGGAATGACTGTTATACACAAGTGTTGAATGGTGGCGAATATTTCAGTAGAAAATCTGTTGGTGAATTTTATTTACCTGATACTGATGAACCTAGGCAGGTGCAGACTGTAGCTAAGTAGATAAAATGCAAATTTTTAATTTATGTGTTCTTATACAATCACAGCTCACTTATGACAGTTTCAGCTTGTCAATTTTAATTTCTTCTCCTCATTGTTTCATGCATCTATACTGTAAAGAAAGAAAATTTGGAACACGGCTGTTAATAAATCAGAGTTTTATAATATCCAATAGCCGTTTTTGTCGGCGTTCCCAACCTCCTTCACCAGCATTAGGAGAAAACACGAAGTATCACCGATCTTTTTAGAAACACCCAGTGTATATTTAAATGGCAATCCTCAGAGACAATAAAGTAAATAAGTACTTTATTGCTCCTAAAGACGACAGCATCACTATTGAAATGTACAGTTTTCTCAGAATACTGGTGAAGGAGGTGAGGAATGCCGACAAAGACGGCTATTGTAGAGTTTAAATCTCCATTGATTTAAAATTATTTTAGAATTTAAATCTAAATTGATCTGAAATAACAGTAAGAGAAATTCGCATTTTGCTGCAAAATGAGAATTACATTTTTGTGGTAAATAAAGGAAGCAATGGCTGAAATTTAGTTTTATTACTTGGCGAAAAATAAAGGATTTTGCTCTGTAAGCCGATCCATGGTATCGTTACGCCTACGGAATTGGCATCACCGCAAAAGTTCTTATCCGCGAAAAATTTAGTAAAAGATTGATTTAAACGGAGGAATCAATTTGCACTAATTGGCCTGGCAAGGGAGACAGTTTGGTAGAAGGGAAGAGTGAGCTAAATTTCTCAAGAGAAGAGACTGGTAAACAATTTCTGAGATAATGACTTAATTGCATTGCGGCTATGGTGGAGAGAAAGGGTGGATATTTCGTGGGAGGTGGCCCCGCCTCTGTGTTTATCCTATTAATCTTTCCTTAACAGCCTAAAATCTTAGAATTACATTTCTTTTAACGGTCCAGTGGAAGATTTTTCTAAATGATTTTAATTAGGGATAATTATATAATTTTGATCGTAAATGGGCGAGTTCGACATGTATTTACAGTACTAGAACACTTTCTCTTATTTTATAATTTTTCTATTCGTTGTATAAATTCAAAATATGATTATTTGAAATATTGTAAAAGTAGTTACTTTTCAAATATTTCCCACAATAATAGTATTTTTTTATTTCTGAGTTGTTAAAAGCATCATCTTTGATAAATACTTTTGAGATGATGTTAGACTTTATATACCCTTATATAAAGTTGCACAACTGTCTCACCGACTCATTGATACGAATTACAGGGTATTCATAATCGGGCTAGAGAGTTGAACTTTTCATGGAAGGTTAATAATCCACAATCAAGGCTAGGGATCATCGAACATATCAAAATTTTGTCCTAGGTTTGAGCCCAGAGAGGATTTCATGTTTCAATTGCATTAAGCGGGGATAACGAAGAATTTATTTTGCTCATCAAAATATGAAAAATAATACATGCACAACAGTGAGACTTGGACTTAAATTATTATAGTCAATATCAATAATTATGCTTTTAATTGTTTTTGGCTAACAGAATTATTTTTATAAAATTCAGTTCCAACAGAAGAATTAATATATGGCAATTCCAGTAGAGATGCCTAAGGAAATGACTTCATAACACCGACTTCAGTGATAACAAGAATATTAAATTGCGAGATAGAATAGAAAAATTAGTGATTATTAACAGTATGCAAACAAATTTTGTTTAAAATCATTTTCACCCAAAATATTAATTTTTTTCCGCACCCACGCATTTGGCCATCTCTCCCGAGTGTCCGGGTGAGACATCTCACCTCTGTGAGAGAGATGCCCCGTTAGCTTAAACCGAATTTAATCTGGAAAACGTTGTTATTTGACAAAATTGTTATATTTAACTTGAAATTAGGATCTAACTAAATGTTTAACTTAACTTGAAAGCCTATTCAGAAGTTTCATTTGCAAAAATTTAGCCAAATAGGGCAGGAGATTTAGAGAACAATATTCATTTAAAATTATAATGAAATTTGCAATTGGTATGAAATTTTTCTTGAAAAAAGCCTTAATCAGTACCACCTTAAAGTTAAATTGATAATAATAGGGCACGTATACCTAAAGATAGCACTGGGGCATCTATCCCGAGAAGAGGTGGGACGTCTATCCTTTCAGTACGGGAGAGATGCCCTTACAGCAAGTGGGGCTACGCGTTGTCCAAGATGGCTAGTCACTACACGTGGATAATAGATGAACCTATAGCTACAAGTTTTAGCTATTTAATTCAAAATATTCAAACATTTAAACTGATGCCAGCCAAAAACATTATACTCTATCTTATAAAAAGGTGGATAAAAAACAGTATCTAATTGAAATGATGTTATAAAACGGCGTAAAAAGAATTTATCGCCGTGAAACTCTTGCAGATAGATAGGTGCATTCCAACTGACTGATGGACACAGTAGAGTAATCTTGTGGTTTTGCTTAAAAATACTACGACTGGGGCATCTCTCCCGGTGGGGCATCTCACCCCGAATTAGTTTAGAGTGCGTTTTATTTAGATTTTTCGGGAAATTTTTTAGCTAAGTACTTATTTGGCAGCGCTACTTGTTATTGCTATTTACTACTTAAAACTTCTTTTCTCATATTCTGTTATCGATATTTTATATGTCATAAAGCAATTCAATAGTTATTTAGCGTATTGCTACGGAGCCACAAATCTTTTGTTCGAACCTTTGAAGAAGTTTTTAAATGTTTGCATTGGCTTGGGTCTCAACAGTTCTCTGTAAAATTTAGATAAGTAAAAACCATGAACCATAATTTAAATTCATCAAAGTTATGGAAGAAATTTCATCCTATAATATCCATAACAAGCCCTAATTACTCAACAATTAGTGAGAAATTAAGGGCTGTGCTGTAAATTTTCAATCTTTCTATGTTTGCTATGGAAAGTTTGAGGAAGGCTGATAGGTCGTAATTGCCATTTAATTATCCATGAAGAATAATTAATACAAACACAAAATTATTCCTTATCCCGTAGGAAAGGTTCATCTCCTTCCTTTTTTTTTCCTCGCCATTTTCTTGAAAAATGGAATGCCCCAATCGAATCCCAATGATCAATTGATATTCACGAACTTAACTTAGGTTATGTTTGATAATTGGAAAATTTGTTTCTCCCCATTTCATTTATCAGCTTACCTTATGGAGACCTAAAATTTCACAAAGCCTTAAATATCAATCAAAAATTAGACAAACCTTAAAAAAAATGTCTGTTCTCGCGTAAATGGAATTATTTATTTATTCTAGGAAGTAATTAAAAACTTTTATCGTTTATTAATACATACCCTTAAATAATACAGTTCCTTTTGTTGCCGACTTGAGGTGTATAGAGATTCCGTGTGTATAATTTGAGAAGTCTGGCCGGAGAAGCTATCGTATAGGGTATATTTAATACTTGTAATCAAAATCTGCAAGGCGGTTTTTGGTGTCAGAAATTTCTTCTTGCCGATTATGATTTTCCAATAGTGGGAAGGTAAAGGATTCCGATGTAGATATTTTCCTGCATTCTTACAATATTAAAACTACCTAAAGGGTTTCTTTTATAAATGATATAGATATTTTCTTCTGAGTAAATTTCCTCCCTTGCATTAATTCCTTGAATTAAACATTAATGAATATTGGTTTTATATCGCATTTTTTATACCTTTATACGGCCATGTAAGTAGCTTCTCTATCAATTGTTCATAAAATAGGATACATTTCCCAGAGAGAAACTAAAGACTACATTCTGAGGCATACATTTTTCTAACTTTATTAAATATATTTGTACGATTCTGTGGGTTTTATAATGCACAAGTATGGAAGTATTAATTATTAAATATATGAAGTTGAATTTTTCACCAGTCTTTGATATTGATATTTTAATTTAAATATTATTGGCACAAAAAATAATATTTTCAATGTCAGAAAATCACATGGTGTCATGCCACTAGCTTGCGATCATTTTCTTTCTTGATAGAATTAAAATTGAAGGTAGATTAGAAGAAAAATTGGCATGGATTTAGTATTTTAATAGATTTTTTGAGGAAAAAATTCATCAATCATATTTTAATAGCAAAACAGCCATGTGTTAGGCACATACAAATATTGAAATTCAACAAATATACCAAAAATGTGCAAGAATTTTACTGGAAAAAGATAGAGTGATTTCAATAAAGAATTTATCTTTTTAATTTTTAAGATATTCTTTATTTGAACTTGGTCGTAGATTATTGAAAATAAAAAAAATAATATTGTTTTATTTAAAGAATTTTCAGCTGTTGTTTTTTATGTCAATGATTTTTTAATTTTTGCTCAGTTCTGTTTGCCACTAAGTTGATATTTGAACGGTCTCCTTTGACTTTCATAAACGCAGTATTGAAATACTAATTGTCGTGATAACCTTCGAAGATATAATACATAGTTAGATCACTTTAGTAAAAATCAAGTTTTTTAAAAATATACTATACTAATTACAAGAGATACTATTTGAACTTAGTTTCCAATAAAAAAGTAACCTTGTTTTGGCTCTAGAATTGTTAACTCTTTTTTTATAGCTAATATTATTTCTTCCTTGTCTCCATTTTGATATTTGAACTTTCTCCTTAGATTTTCATAAACGCAGAATTGAGATACTAATTTTTCATTATCACCTGCGAAGGTAATTCTTGCATAAAAACTCCCGCGTACAAAAGTGTGGCGCAATATGGCTCTGTGTTTTATTACTCGCTGAGTCAAAAGATGTTTACCTGCGTCACGTCTGTGACCAGTTACTGCACGAATCTCGCTCCGAAAAAATGTATCGGAACGACGGGAAAGTCCGCATCAAGATTTTTTTGCCTCACTTATTCCCGTCCTTTGGAACTCCTTGGAGCCAATAGGCGCGCACAAAGCGGGACGTCCGCTGTTTTGTATCTCCGCTTTGACACGGGTCCCCGAGGCATGTCAATCGATCTGTCACATCCCAATTCCATACTTTGCCATTGACTAATATTAACACGATCTGAAGATCCGTTGGAGCCGCCGTTTTCCCACGCGTCCCTTTCAGAACTACATCAGTCATGGACGCTCAATTTGTCCCTTCTTAAGTGCGACGGGAAACAGCGTGATTTCCAGCCGAAATAACTCCTTAGCGACCCCTTCTTTCAGGAGGACCCGGGGAGAGATTAAGCACCTCTCATTGCCTCCCTCAGCTCTGTCGGCAATCTCATTTTCGCCCAGGAGGCAATAACTCCCCCGCGGCCGATCAGAGGTGCTCCAACAACATCGCGGGCAATAACATTTTTTCTCGCCGCGGTCCCAATTTATTGTTTAAACGCTGTTAGCATAACAGAATTTACGTTTATAGAGGGGAGAGATAGACAGGGTTCTGATTTGGGCTAGCGGTGGATGGGGAAGGGCCTCCCACACATCCCCCGCGGAATCCCACCCACCCGAACTCGCCTCCCCCATCCATCGCTCCCATTGGTCGAACGAAATTTTAATGGGAAGGACTGTTTGGTATACAACAAATCAAGTATATTGGAAAAATGGCATTTCATTCTACGGTTGTCGCCATATCCCCGATCCCCCATCCCACTTCCCGACCCCCAGTACAGCCTCCCCCTCCCCGTATTTCCTCCCACGAGCACTTTCTACCCCACCCATTTCCCCTCCCCTCCCGCCCCATCCCACTCCCGTACTCCCCCGGCCCATCGCCCCCACCTCCCCACCTTTTTTTACGCGCGCGCCTCTCGTTCTGCTGCATTCTCATCCCAAATTCTCTCCCCAGACTCCCTCTCTCCATCGCTTCCCTCTCTCCCTCTCTCTAAGGGACACACCACTGAATATATATTCGGGTTGTGTAAGTGTAAATTGCGTGTATATTTATTGGGGCTGCATTTAAATAGGGCCGCAATCAGCGGCGCTAACTCCGGTAAATGTTTTCTTTCCCATTTAGCATAAGTGAAAATATTATATAATCTGGGGCCGCGAAGCAGCCTTATCATTCACCTGCAGTTTTTATATCTAAACTCTCCTCCCCCCCCGTTCCTCCGGCGCTTAATATTTATCTCGTTTGTTTTGTTGCGGCGAAAAAGGAGTTCGTTACGCTAGGTGGCTCACTTACGAGGTTTCCGTCCCAGAATTCGCGGGATATTTATTTATGTGTGCGCAAGGGGGCCCCGGAGTCGGCGGGCAAATCTCCGCGGAACGTAAATCCGCGGATGGCAAAGGTCAAGGGTTTTATGGGGATTCTTAGGATTCATTTCGGAAGATATTTCACGCGTTGTTTACGGTCAGAATGCGGAAATGATTGATTTCGACGGGGGCCCGCCCCTTTATTCATTTCGGTTATTTAGATATATTTATATGTTGCCGAACCGGTCGCCCCCTCGATCGGTCTTAATAATTTCGATATCTGGACATATATATTTTTGCGGATCGATTTGAAGAAATTGAATTTTGAAATAGTAACCGCTTCGTAGATCAATAGGCTTACTTCAATCATGCCGCATTTGCTCCAATGATTAAAAAAAAAATGAATGCAAGTTCTAAAAAAATTTCAATATAATTTCCCAATAAATCAATATCCAAAGATAAAATCTTACACTTTTAGAGAACATTACGAGCAAAATATTTTGCTACCTAAGTTATCAAGCTTTAGCCTTAAAAATTGTATGGATTTTGCAGGAAATAATTAGCTACAGTGTCGCAAATGATCGGATAAAAGTCAGCGGTTGGAAAATAATAATAGTTATAATTAACGATTTTATTTAATGGTGGGATGAAGGCTTAAAAGTCTCACGTTACATATAAATCAAAAACCATGGGATCACCACTGACATAGACCCACTAGGAAAACATGCATACATTCTAAATTTAAAATGATGAAGAACAACCCCAGGTGTAATTTTAAGTTGAGGTGATTATGTATAAGGAAGCAAAAGTATTTTGTTGTAATTCTTTTAGACTCTCAGAATTTTACCCTCAATTTATGATGTTACTGCAGCAACTTTTGAGTGCCTCCCTTTGAATCATCTAGAAATCAGATAAAATACTCTAGAAGATGGTTAGGACGGAGTTGAGTACCTGAGCTGAGAAATCAGAAATAACTTTTAATCTGAAAATTTATTTTATCCTTTATTTTATTTAACACTTAAGCCCCTCAAAACTACAATTGGAATGAATCCACAGTGGAGAATTTCTGAATGGTAATTTTTTCCTGCCTAAAATTGGAATATTTTGCTATAAATATTGAAAAAGGTTAGATTTAATTCTTAACTAATGTATTATCTTAATAATTCACAGTAAGCAAGTTCGAAAATTTTTGCCAAATTTGGTCGCCTGAAAAATTTTCTACTTTTGTTTTTGGATGTTCTTTCAATTTAAAGATTAACTTGTATAAAAAGTGTATGCTTCATTTAACGTAAAACGTGCTCTTGCTGCTGGTTATTAGTTGCCGGTTTAGATGATGACAATGCATTTTAGTTCACTTCTTTAAAATCACGCTAAAAAGATATTTAGCCACTTTTGTGTTAAATTTTTCTGTTTGATATATTGGAATGTAATGCGTTTAAGTCTATTATCCTGATTTAATTTCATTCGAGGCATTAGATACATTATAAATTCGAGGTTGAAGATTGATTAAAATTAAATTTCTTCCAAATGTTAATACATTGTTTGCTTTCGTGGTTATTGCTAGTGGAGCATTTATACCGTCTTTTCAAGGCACTGCTGTCGGTTTCCTTCATTCAAAATACATGGAAAGAAATTATGCTTTAACTAACGTAATTATTTATTTTTTAGATAAGACCGTCGCTGTTAGCCGCAAGGGCAGGTGGCGACATTTATCTATACTACAATCTTAATAATACATAAATACAAAAATATAAATAAAAAAAGGGATTAATATAAAAATAAACAGCACTTTTAAATGGCCATAACATCTATATGAATTATAAAATATGATATAATAACTTTGAGACATCATCTCAATTATGCCAAGTATTTATCATGCAAGATTTTCAGTTCCTGATAATTGATCGATTATTGTATTAGAGAGTATTGATATGATTCTTAAATACGTAACGCCGAATTTGTTATCTATTTCTCGTGTCTATAATACACGATCTCGAAGGATTGAGAGAATCTCACCCCCTCCAGTATTAGTCAATAAAATCTATAGATATGAAATGAGGCGACTAGGTAGGATGAGTGAGGTCATTTGCCCTTGCTTCCCTCAGTGGCCAGAAACGCTATGAAAAGAAAAATTCCATGTACAGGATAATTACCCTATGAATAAATTTTATTATTCTCAGTAAGAATACTCAAAATAAACTCCATAACTCAGAAACGTTAATACTAGCAATCTAACCGATCTACCTAGCAATCTAACCGATGAACATGACTGATGAAAAATTAACATACTTAGGATATATTTTTTTATCAATTTATCTATGCTGTACTGAAAGATAAATCAACAATATTCCATTTATAAGGATTTTGTACATTAGCAGCATGAATTATATTTAAATTAGATGGATTTGAATTAGTAGCATTTTATAGCATGAAAGCTAGTAGAGCGATAGGAAAAAATTAAAATTACAGAATTGCACACTATGATTCAGTGCCTTTAAATCACACGAAATATCGGATTCACTATTACAATCATTTAGTTGAAAAAACACAAAATAATCCACGAACCTTAAATTAAAAAATTCTAATTAATACTTACTGGCCTCTGAATTAAATACTAAGATGTTCTTTAACTTTTCACCGTATGTTTATTTATATCCTTATTTCTTGGGTTCATTTCTTAAATATGAAAACTCAACTTAATCAGTCTTAACTGAAAATCTAATACTATGAAGATCAGTGAACGTATATTTAAATTCAAAATTCATTCAGACCTGCGAACGGTGATTTAGCCAAAACCGATCTTTTTAATAACACCAATCATCGAATTACAAATTATTATTTCATGTCCTTACAAAGTTCTCCCATGTAGGTAAGCCTAACGTGCTGGATTATCGACGATCCAATTTATTAAATTTCCCAACTCCTGAATGACCGCAAAATTATACTTCCTATAGAGCTTTTCTATTCATACCCGTCCTCCTATCAGTGGTCACATGCCTAAGTGAGAGAAGAATTTCATATTTTCCGTTTTACGTTATTTTAAAATGTAAACAGAATTTTGGTTAAACTTTTCTTTAGTAATTCTCCAAAGGAAATGCATTAGCTGTATAGAAAAATTAACTGCAACAAACGTTCGTTATAAATTGCAGTTAATTTTAGGTCTTGCCAGGAAATTAAAAAATTCGCATCTTTATTTGTAAATCATTTTTATAAAGTAAGTGCCATCATAATAAGAAATTGTTTTCTAATAAAATTCAATATAATTTCAAAATACTTGTTTTCAAAGCGCTACATTACTTGCTTTTGCAGTAAATGTATCAGCTTTGAATAAATTACGATTAAGGAGTTTCTGAGGACTTTTACTACATGGATTTGAATAATATATTTTTCGTTCTAGAGAAAATATATCTCACAGATTTTAGAGCGGATAAAATATTATCATTAATTGAAATTTTATATTACAGTAAATCAAAATATAAATGAAAATAAATATACACGCAATCGAATACTACTGCTGAGTTATCTATCCTTGTATGAGCCCTATTTAACGTTAGGAGTATTAAAAGTTTTAGACTTTAGATATAAAACATGCGCATTTGAGCTGAAATGATATTTAAATGATTTCCCTATTAGGTTTCCCCTGCTTATAATCCAATAGAGGAATAACTTACCCAACTGCTTGTAGTAATATTTGCCTCTTAGTTTAAACATTCCTTCGGTTTTCCTTCTGATAAAAAGTATTTTTTTCGTTTATCTCTTGGAATTGAATAGAAATAAGTGCATCTTTCATTTACTTTAGTATCAGTCTTGCTCGGGTGTTTTCTAGTGTGGAAGCAGGACTAAGAATCTTTAGCTAAAATCTGAGCTGGATAGATGTATGAACGACTCTGAAAACTGGCATTTAATTTTTGGTAATTCTAGATTAATTCTATGGAAGCTAATATTAATTTATTCACTGTGCTGATTTTTTAAGTTAGAGTAGTAAACGTTATTCGGCAGCTGAGATCTTTTAGTATGCACATACCGGGAATCGACCCCGCCTTCACTATAGGCGAACGCGCTACCCATTTGACTATCCGGGAGCACTATGCTTTTTTTACGCCGACATTTTCGGCTGATTTAGGAAATCAAGAGCTAATTACTTCACTCTTCACCTTGCTTAGTAAGTCTAATTTCCACCACAGGGCTCTTGGCGGTTATTAGTGGGAATTTTCAGGTCCAGACTTCAGGTCAGATGCAAAGATTTCTAGAATTATAAAAATAAATTGCTGCTAAAATTCGCGATTAACTACAATATTCAGGTTACAAGTTTATTTTTTACCTTTTTCCTTTCCCGATCCATTACTGTTACGGTACTTAAATTGATTCTCCTTTAATATTCATTTCTATTTCTTCATGACTTCCTGAATCCGTTTATCTTTACTTCCTCTCATCTGCCTTTTGGAGTCGCTCCAGGAATAAGACACCTGGACTTTCCTTCATTCAGTCCCTCCTGTCCATAAAGTATTTTTATATCATCATACCATCTCTTAAAAAAATCCGTGGATTCATATTTTTTCAATTTTACCGATGCGTTTCTATTCTGTATTTGAAAGTTTATATGCGGCTACCATTAGTTTTTAATCATTTATAACTCATTTAAAAATACTTTGACATCGGATGTTCAGATTTAAAAGGAACTTGCCCTTCATAATGGTAAATTTGACTAAAGAAATATTTGAATTTTACCAATAAATAATTAATATTCTATTCCATTATGGGAACATCTAGATATGTCACGCCAGAGACAAACATAGCACAGTTTTTGTAAATTTTATTAGAATTATTAGCGTTAAGTGAATAGCTGATATAATAAGTAAAGTAACTACTCCAAATTCTTGATATTAATTTGCATTTATATATACTTTATCATATATGTTTAGTGTATCAGACGAGATCATCACTCAACGAAAATTTGAGTGAATTGGGTAGTACTCAGTTTTCCAATGGTACCCAAACTAAGCTTTGGTACCTAGCCAATACCTTAGGAAGCATTGCCTAACCTCAGGTAACCTCGGTTAAGTTTTCCCCCGCTTCAACACCTACACCGTTGCTGAAAGGATAATTATTCAAATCAGATTTTATCATAGGCTTCATTAGAAAACTCTTAATTTTATTCGTTCTCTCTCTCTTATAAATTAAAAAATGAAAGAAAATAACATCTAGATCCGTATTTTTTGCTAAAATTTCCTCGATAAATTTGGTGAAAAAGTTTGAATAAAGAAGATTAATATTTTAGTAAAACTTGCTAAATGAAATAGGAGGAATCCTTTCTCGGACATAAAAGATTATAAAGAGGAGAACATTATGCTGATTCATAGTGCAATCAAATGCAGCAAAAACTCTTGTGTAGAGATGCAAGGTTTATTGATTTAAAAATTCAACTTCATTGGCCGTTTGGCCATTAATAGTAGGGCAAATATTGCGAAAAGGGTAGATACTAACTCATTTTGACTATGTATTTTCAGCTCGCACAAGCTCGAAATTGTATAACTTAAAAAAAACCAGTTAGTTTTTGCTGCGATAGCAAGCTTAGAAAATGAGGTACTACAGTTTTATCAAATACTGGGTCTCCAATGGGTGAATAGCGAAGCACAGATTTTGATGGAGAGCGGGATTTACAGCTAAGTCAAAAACTTTCCTGATGTGGTAGGCCGTTTACCGAACATTCATTGAAAATTTTAGTAAACGGAAATTCGCTTTGCTAACCTAGAATGAGATTTATATGCTCTCTCGTTGTAAATCAGTAAAGATACCAATAAAAGGTGTCGATTTCTCGGTTGAGGTGTGTCTACTGTAGCCCTTCTTTTGAGGTGTGGATAGGCGTAGAATTCGCTGAGCTCTACTCCCTCTGTTATTTACAATAGGTAAAGGTACCACAGCAAACAGTCATTGTATTAGTCCTGTAATAAACGATCAAAGTACAGTAGTGTAGACCTTTCGGGTACAAAGTCACTTCTGTTAGACTTATATTGGCCACATATGATTATACTTTTATTTTTCTGTGAGCATGATGTTTTGATATAAGAATGCGATCTTTGATAAATGAAACACTTGCGGGAGACAAAGCTTTCACCACGCTTTAATCTTGGTAGTCAGTACACTAATGGTCATTTCTGTTCGCTGTTGATTGATAGCTCCTTGTCCTTAGATACATCTAATCGCCTTAAAGCAGACACACCTGTAAAAATAAGGGAAAACTGCAAATACTGACTGTCCGGATATCTTGTCTTGCACTTGTAGAGACGCTGCCATGGATAAGATTTATGATGGTGGCATATCAGCTTATTAATTATACTTAATCATAATTTACCGCGAACACCAACAGAGATGCCTCGAAGAGCCTTCGCAAATTCTATGGATAGTAGATTTGCATCCCATGTCTTTTAGTCATTTCAATGAGATACAGAAAACGACGAAGCTAAGTAGGCTTCTTACTGTCCCCTGCTAACAAGCACATGAAATAAATTATTATATTTTTCAATAATTATGGTGCCTTTCTGTTGATCATTATGTTACTGGAAGTACCTAGAAATGAGATGTCGATGGCATAACTCCAATTAATGTCGATTATTCTTGTACATCGTTTCAAAGGTAATCTCGATTTTGTATCTTTTGAAATGATCTCTTTTGAATTTTCGATTGGGAAACGTTTTGAGATCATTATAGTGATGCGTAAAGCAAATAGAAACCGATCTAAGCGTCTGGAGTCATTAAATCCATAAAATGTTGTGGGAGCAAAAACTTATCTAATCAAGTTTCTTTTCCGTTTCTCTTTGATTCTAAATTATTAGTAAAATAATTGTAAAAACTTAACAAAGTTATTTTGATCATTATTTGTCATAATTCCGAAGATTGGTTTCAGCAGCCTTTCAAGACATTTTTATCCCAGCCAATCATGTAACACTGTCGTAATTTTCAGATTCAATAATTCCAATCACCGGACTCTCGTTATTCAAACAATGTTTTCTAAATTATAACTCCTTGTTTAAGAGGTTCGTTTCACTACCTGTCTCAGGCCTGTCTTGGAAGACCATCTTGCCATAGGATGTGTCTGATCGAGATTCCGATTCAGTAATTCTACAGTCTGCTTGCTCTCTTCACTCTCTCTCTTAAGTACTTCACTCTCTTTTCATAAGTACAGTGCGACAACAGCAAATGTTTGGCACATTGTCCTCTTCACTTGAACTTGAATTCAGTTCACTGTTACTCCCTTATTCCTTTAATTTGTCGATAAGATTGCTCCATTGCATATTTTTCTTCTCGGACAGCTTGCATTCCGTTATCTTACCTGATGACAATCTTCTATCTCATAGCATCACCTTAGTTTTTCCATTTGTTTTGTGGATATTCTTTCTCATGCTCTTTTCATACACAGAATCCTTCGCATCTTTTCTATCTGCTTAGAAATTGTCGCCGTGTCATTTGTTTTATCGATATAGAGTTACTATTTACTGTCGACATTGGTTTTGGGATGGAAACGTGCAAGCCTACAGTGGTCCAAGATTTGTTTTTCCCTAAACTTTGAAATTCGAACTTCAGACTGGAGGAATGGTAATATCTCTCAAAGAAAAAGATAGTTGTTTGTAGGAGCTTTGTAAAATCAATGAAAAACTCAAAAAGTAAAAAGGTTGCCGTATTTTTTTCTATAGGAATTTTTACTCGCGCGACCGGTTTCGGTGGCGACTGGTCTCTAACGAAACCGGCCATTCGGATATAGTTTCCTTTAGAAAAAGTGGCATTTCCTTTTTATTTGTTGTGATTATGGACTTCTAAAACATTAGGGCCGCACTGTTTGAATTTAATTGAATAAAATATTCTGAAAATGGCGATGGACACATAAGAAAGCGTGCACTGATTCGAATTCGTGAACAAGTTATGAAAAACCGTCCGTTACAAAAATTTCTTAGGAGTTTCATTTGTGACTTATTAACTGAATTTTCCCCATTTGATAGCTTCATGCTCTTCTATACTCCACTCATTCATTTATAACTTTCA
The DNA here is from genome assembly GCA_947579665.1 of Sympetrum striolatum. Lineage (NCBI taxonomy): Eukaryota > Metazoa > Arthropoda > Insecta > Odonata > Libellulidae > Sympetrum > Sympetrum striolatum. The sequence goes on from OX388341.1 coordinate 52,235,572, forward strand.
TTGGAAACAACTGCGGTTTGTTTAATCTGTGTAAATATCGGATTACAGGAGTTGAACGTTATTTTATCTGTAATTACAGATGAGAAATTTAGGGATTTAGGAGCGTGATGTAAAAAGGAGAAGGGGATATGCATTTCAGGGTTTCAATTTTTACTCCAAGAAAAAATGACTGGAAAACCAATGATGTGCCAAGATAAGGTTCAAGGATTTAATGATAGATGAGGGAAAGGAATTTATACACACTTTATCTATTATTTATTTATTTTTTATTAAATTCAATTCGACGGTCGTAATATAGCAGCTACAACCATTATTTAACAACATTAGCAACACCAGAAGGAGAAGAAATGGCTTAATCTCAGTTCTTCTCCTTCCGTTATGGAGTTCCACAAAGTGACAGCTTCCTCAATTGATTATATTAGCAACACTTATATACTCCACAATCCATGGTAAGGATCATTCGCTCACATTACTAGAAAGCCTCCTACAGCTTAACAATCCGAATTAACATCACTGTATTTACAATCAACATTAGAACAACCACTCTAATATATATGCACCCTAGATACTTCGTAAATACAGTGACTATTACCTAGTCAGTTTTCATGGTTTCCCTACTAAGCCACGTGTCATTTTGTCATATTGTCATTAATTAAATTTTTAATTTACAAAGTAATTTACAATAATGTCCCGTTCATTTCAGTATTTCACAATAATCTACCGCATATACATCTGAAGTCCGTTTTGTTTTCCGGCAAGAGTTTCTGAAGACCTCTTCAGGCAACATGTTCCATTCTTTAACCCCAATATTTATAAACGAATACTTAGCGATATCTGTCCTTTATTTCCTTTGCTTCTTTCATGACCCTCTATGATGCGGTTCCTCTCTTTTGCTATTTGCTTTCATCTATACCTCGCCTCCGTTTCTTACCCGAAAATTGCCTACCAATGAAATTACCCTTCCTATTCATTAAGGGCTTGAATAACTGGTGAAATACTTAGGTTCAGAATAAGGGTCAAGTAGAACCTGCTGATATTTAATGCACTGATGAATTGCTGGCCTGGATTTGATGGACTAGATTTGCCTGAGAAAAAAGTGAAATTCAACAAAAATTCTAAATTAAATTCAATGGAAAGGGGTTTTGCATGGAATGTTATAAAAGATAGAGAAATGAGAACAAATATGCATGAGCTATATTGAAGGAGTGTATGCATAAGAAATAAGCATAGGAGAATCTGCAAAGCTGAAACTATAAAATATTATTGAAAGTTATGGAATTGAATGATGGGTATTAAGATTTAAGAAATTTCACAAAACATTTTGTTCATTAATGTAGGTCGGAGTAATAAGGAGAAATATCTATAAATTGGGAACTACGTTAAAACGATTTCTAAGCTTACAGACCCGAGTTTAACATTTTATTATTGAGGAACAATAATAGCACTAAGCCGCATGCTGTAAACATGTAAGAAATATACGACATAACGGTGCCCCCAAAATATATGAACAACTATTACATGACCAAGAATACAGCATTGGTGGTAACAGAGTTCTGTAGTCCCAAGCTAAGTTTCTCGGAGCAGTCTACACGGCCTAATTCATGAATTGTATGATTATGTAATTATGAGGATAAAAGTTTTAAAGACTAAAATAATAATGAGTTGAAATTTTTTGTTAGTGCTTGGAACGACTATATTGGAATTATATCGATAATAAACTTAAGTATAAAAATTTTAGCCAAAATAATTTGCCATTGCTGTAAAACATTAAAAATTTTAGACAGAATAACCAAGCTTCCAATCTTATTTTCTTAATGCACAGTAAAGAATGAACATTTATTTTTGTTGAATTGTTTGAAAAATGAACAAATACTAATATAGATAAAATTCATGGAAGTCGTATTGTTATAAAATAAATCGAGAAAATTGAGGGTGAGGTGTTTTGTCAGAGGAAAGTGAAAACAATCAAATCTCATTAAACTTACGTTAGAGCACTATTAGAATTTGAAAATTGTAGATGGGAGCCGAGGCGAAAACAATGTAAACAATAGGCTACCAGGTGTTTTTCATGTAGGAATAATAAGTAAATATAAGGATATAAAGTTAAACTTAATGAATTGAGGAGTCAAGGTACACAAATGAATAAGAGTGAGCGAATATCGAAGGCGTTGTAGGAAGTGGGCATGAGAAAAACTAAAGCTGAATAGAAAGGGAAGAGAAATGTGTAGAGGTGGGTTAGTGATTACTTGATGGCATTGAGATGAATCAGGAAAAATTAGGAGCTAAAATTTATTAGAGAGAATTTGAACTCCCTTTAAGTATAGAAATGTTAATGTAAAGTAATAATAAGGGAAAGGGTATTTTAGGAAATAGACAACTGTGCGTCAGAGGTGACGAAGAAGAGAGAGGAATTATTATGGGTTCGAGTACCGGTCATGCATGACTTTTCGAACTCCTTTTATCCATTGGTAAATGTAAATTTATTGGGTAATTTAAAGATTGAGCTGGAAATAATTATATGAAGTTTTTCTTACCTTTTTTACGCCGTAAACGTACATCGTCGTCGATTCATCGATATATAAAAAATGATCTTTTTTTTCCTCATTTTATCTCAAGATTTTTCAATGCGGCAATTTTATCTCTCAATTCCGTTTTATGGGAATTTTATTAATTAAATAAAATTTGGGAAGTTTCTGATTTAAATATTTTTTGGCCCATTTTGAAATTCTTCTCTACCTAGGTTAAAATATATGTAATACAATATAATATACATAATATTCCAAGCTGTATGTAAACAATTTTAAGAGACATGATACCCGCTTATTTATATTAAACAGCTGGCGAGAAAGATAGATCTTAGCTTCGTAGATTCTAGTATTCGTCTTCAGTAAAATCAGACCTTTAAGGATGGGATTACGAAGTAATTAGATTTATGTATTATCGAAATATATGGAAAATTCTTATTGAATTAATGATTCAAAAAACTTCATGAACCTCGAAATATAAGAAAATACTTATGGTGATGGTTTGAACGGGTCTACCTCGAATGACCGTCGATCACTTGACCGACACTCACTTGACCGACGTTTAATTGACCTAATTTTACTTGATCGACGATTACTTGACCGAAGCTCAGTTGCCCGACTGCCGATTGACCGACAGCTCATTCAAACAACAGCTTGATTAAACGATAGTTCAATCCATCCCATTAACATTTGTATATCTTATATACATAGGGTCACGCACCTTCTGTGACATATGTAATTGCGACAGCGTCTTTACAATGGAACTAAGTCAAGATGTTTTTTAATCAAGCTATCGGCCACTGAGCTGTCGGTCAATCAACCAGTCGGGAAATCGAACGTCGGTCAAGTTAGTGTCGGTCATTCAAGTGGATCCCAGTTTGAACATCTTGGAAACCCATGAAAAGTTGAAATACAACTCTTTTTTTTCTATTTTTTCTATAGATCCGCCTCGGCGGGTTGCTTTGTGTACGCAATAGGGGCTGGTTAGCCGAAACCGGTAATATAGAAAAACGTCATAAAAAAGATGGATGCGTTTATATCTTTCTGAGTTACGTTATTATGATTATTTTATTATTAACTATTATTAAGAACTTTAAAATACTGCATAATTTTGAAATCATGCCGGCGGTTTACTTCCGTATATGAGGAATATGTAAACGGAGGATTCAAACTTAGTTGAAAAATCTGATGTGGCCAGCACATGACTTTCTCCATATATAAGATGTAAATATTTATCTACGACAGTAATTTCGAACTATATATTCCATCTAAACTTGGAAGATGAGTGATTAATATATAAATTATTATCTTTGACGTCAAAAACATTATAAAAAATGTTTTTCGGGACATGATTGATGAAAAACAATGAAATTGGCCTTACGCCCATTGAGCCCAGAGCGCCGCAAAGTACATAATCAGCAACTTCCAGTTTATCAGTATTTCATGAATGACTCCTAAACAATCATTGATACAAAAATATGTTTAAAACAAAAATTATAGTAAATTACATTTCCTAAAACTTTTATATATAATAGTATGTACCTAAATATCATATTAATGGAGATATTTTGAAAACCGGAAACGAGCTTTGAAGAATGAAGTTCGACTTCCGGATAACCGATTTACTCCAAAAACTAATCAACTCTGACAGCACACACCACAGTACTATATATGAAGTTTGGTATTGATACGACCAATAGTTTTCACGTTAGAGCGCCCACTATCACACACACACACACACACACACACACACACATACACACAGACATCATTCCGAAAATAGTCAAAACGTGTTCTAGGGACCCCAAAACATGTATTTCCGTTGAAATCTCGAAGTCCACTTTTTTTCATGAAAACAATACTTTCTCTATACTTCGTATATGGAGAAAGTAAAAAATGCACGCTGAAACCTGTACATTACTCTTCTGAATGCACAGCAAAATTTTCTTTGATTTCCTCATTTATGTTAAATACGTACAAAAGCCGTCCCGTATTTTCCTTTTTTCTTAAAAATCTAGCAATTTAGAATCGTAAACAATATATTACGACCAGAATAAGATTTTTTTATTTTTGTTGCTGGTTTCTATTTTATGACATTCATCGTAAATATATTTGTAAATGAAATGAAGCCCATAATCGATAAAAATGAACCTTACATGTCTTTCTTACGGAAACGCCTTGTCTCATCTGAGGTCGACCTGCGGACATCTAGGTTAAAACAAGCAACCTATTTTCTGCTAAAGGACGATATTTAATAATTTTTCTACTTCGTAAACTGCCCAATATTTTTTTTCGAGTTTTACGCAAGCATTCATACACGTCAGCTAAATAAAAGTGTGGAAAATTACACGGTTTTTATTCATTATCTTCCAACTTTATTCGTAAGATTGCGGCATTTATAATTAGAATTCCATTAGCTGATTCTGCTATAATGCATTATTGATCTAAATATTTTTCTAATGATCTATCTATTATATAGCTGCTTTTCCGGATTTTATTCATGTATCTAACTACATATATAGATAGATAGATAGATAGGATACTAATTCACAGGCTAAACCACTAGGGTTATTGACTTGAAATTTTTACGACATATTAGCCATAACGTATAACCGCTAGAAAAATTGCGATTTTGAACCTCAGTGTCATGGGTTCGATTCCAGAGGGCCCCAAATTCCCGATTTTTCCCGTTTAAAAGCATTGCTTTGATTTTCGGGAATTAAAAAAAAATACTTCCCGCATAGGTAGAGATTTAAACTTCTAGGAGCCTATATATTTGGTCAGGATCTATCAAAAATATAAATGACTTTTACGGAAAATATCCTGGGTTCGATGCTAGGACGATGCAAATATCTGCCCTTTAAAATGCATGGGAGTAGTTTTTCATTATATTTTTTGATGCATTTATCGAAATGATAGGAAGTTTTTGCTTTGCTAGAAGCTGTATTTTAAGACTTTGCTAAAAAAAAATTTATAAGACAATGCTGTTCCTGGGTTCGATGCCAGAGCACATTAAACTTTCTCACATAAGGAATATAAGGGAAAAGTAGGAGGTCGTTTGAGGCTGTTGCAACCAATATTTCTGCTTGAATTTTTACACATAGTTAGAGACGGTGATCTTCTGTTGTGCTGCGTAGTATGAATGTCCAGGAAGACCCGGGTTCGATGCCGGACGGATAAATTGCTGCAAAATTTAACAATATTTTCAATACTTTTTTTTTCTTTTGAGGACCCTCTGGATATGATGCCGATTTGAAATTAGTGTTATCAATATGCTTGCTGTATGCAAGCAACATTTTACTCGTATTATATATTATTTCATGGTGTACTATTAAGGGTCCGTTCTAAATCCGTAATTGCGATGATTAAGTAAAAATCTGATGGCTTTCCAAATCATGTGTAATGTCGTATGTTCTCCGTTATAGCATTATAAACTTACACACCTATTTGAACATATAATACTTCTTATTTGTGATATGTGCCTACGTAATGGAGTGATTTTTCGGTCATTTTTATCTGATGTCTGCCTACCGGACGGCTTTGGCACTAACCTTGCTTTGATAACCTGATTCTCAAATTAGAAACATACCTTTCCGACGGGTAATTTTATAATGTATCGCTGAATTAGATCCATAGGCATGTATTTGTATAAAAATCCACCTGCGTTGCGCACGGATTCTCCCATTATCTATAGAATATCGGGCGCGTGCTCCTGATCGTCCTGCAACCCTCATATCCCCGGCCGGCGCTTCCCCGTCTGCGAGAGGGAAACGCTGATCTTTTTGCGCCTACGGACGCCACCCGTGCTCGATAAAAAATGTGTCCACGGAATTCAGTTTTGCGCTTTTTGCGGAGTGCGGTAGCTGTAGACGAAGCCCTTGATGAAGTTCTAGGCCATTTTTTCAACCGAAAAAAATCTGAATTTTGACAAAATATTCTCTTGTGAGTCATCACTCATTAGATCGATCTCCTGTAGGGGATTTGCGCACAAAATTTTCGCGCTTTTGGGTTACTCATCTTAGATTCTGCTGTTATTAAGTTATTTTATGCATTCGCTAATGGAGCAAATTTAATAATTTTTATGAGATTACTTTTCATTTTTGCAAAGAAATCCGCCGAAAGAAGAACCAGATTCGTTTTTTAAAATACCTAAGTTTGGCGTTTTTCTAAATGTTTTCAGATATTTTTTATACTTGTAAATAAACGAATTTTTCATAGCCTTATTATTTCATTGATATTTTAATTCAGTTGCATTTTGAAACACAGTTATTTGGACGGTGTCAGTGTTAATTCCTTTAACAAATTGAATCATTCTTAATTTATCTCCTACAATGAATTCAACTTTCAATTTATATCTGAATTAGTTCGTTAGTGCAATTCATAAATCTATACAATGCTTAGGTAAAGTGCAGAAAGTAACTTGTAATCGCTGTGGAATTTTAGTGTAAACCTGACGTATCTCTTGCCCAACATTTTGTGCCCATATTCTCTAAACTGTTTTCAACTTTATTAAATAGTCGTTCTAATACTAATTATATCACCTAAAAATATACATAAAACACAAATGATAGAAATTTAGTACTTAAATTTTAGAATATATGTTTTCAACTTACTGTTATCTTTCAATGCGATAGTCAAGCCAAAGATTTTTTAAAATCACTGAAAACTCTTACAGAACAAATATACTGCCAATAGGTATAAAGGCTCTTTAACTTTAGAAACAGTAACACTTCCTAAATTTTATTAATAGAATCTTTAGTCTACTTGTTAAACGTTGGAATTTGTTCGTTTTCGATTCGGTACAATACCTATAAAATATTGACAGAGTTCTGATGGAATATGAAATAGCTAGTTAAATGATTTTGGGATGTTTCTGTGTAAGAAATTGTTTTATTTACAATAATCTAAAAACAAAATATGACGGAAATGGTCGCTTTTCATAGTACTGTACACAGTTCCCATTATCTGATCTGAAGCAAGATTGAACCCTTGCTGGTATGAATTTTTTATTTGAGCGCAACCTTCTGAATAGTTAACAAATTTAGGTAAAAACTGATGATGCTTAGAGAGAGAAAACTAAAAGTTTTCCTAAATTATTCACCCAGATACTATCAATGTCCCACTGGAAGTAGAGACTCATTTATTTTAAATGTTCCAAATTACTAAAGAATATGTCATTCGCCAAGTGTAGGGTTAAATTATTGCGTAAAATACGTTGGAAATGATTTTATATTTTTACGTGTTCCATTGGTTTCATTTACTGAAGGAAAAACTGAACACTTCTCGATAGAACTATTTTTATTGCAATCTAGACTATAGTAGTCATAATCAGATGACTAGGCGAGGATCTGATGATGACACCTCTGGTCGAAACCGGTTGGGACCGTACAATTGGGAGCACCTCCGCTTTTACCCGGGGATTTAGCCAGTCGTAAAAAACTGCCGAAGCATGTTGGACACAATCGGTGTATGCTTTTGGCCCTATTCAAACTGAAATGCCGTTTCATCCTCTAATATTGGCATTTTCTGCTACTTTAACTTGATTATTGGAATAAGTTTTATTTCATTTTTGTTACGGATATACAAAAATTAATATTTTATTTACCTTTTCTCTGCCTGGTTCACGGTTGCGATCTTGTGAAGGATGCTGTGATAAGAATGATGCTGTTCAAATGTTGCTAATTTTTGTCAATCTTTATAGAAAATTGTGAAAGTGTTATTCATTGGATCAATGTGCTGCATTTATGTCTATGTTTTCCCTTTCTGCATCTTTGGCTCAGTGAGAAATGCTTGACAACCTAACTCCCAATTTCTCTAGTTGGTTAATTTTCTGTCCTAAGCCCGTGGAGTTGAGGATCCAACCAGCCTTTGTCCTGAATATTTTACAGACAGACTATAAAGATCACATAAATTTTTCTCGTCAATTACTCGTGTTTTCATCCACTAGCGTATAACCTAAAAATCAAGCACTTAAATATTTGATTGTTGTATGGTGGAAATGATTGACATATACTGTTTTAATTGTATTAAAAATCTTGCGATCTTAGAAATATTCTTATTTTCTAAGCGTTATTTTCTTATTCCTTTTTTATTTGTGGAACAAAAAGGAATCTTTTACCAGAGAGAGCCATTCAAACCGATCAAGGACTCATTTTTATATTTTCACTGCCTGTCTATCATAACCCTTTTCTTTCTCCTTCATCAAAAATATAATTTTCTATTGTAGATTTCGCAGGTTTTTCTCACTCCCCTTCCTGTGAGTGTTTTCCTGAAGTGGAGATTTTTCCTGAGCCCTCAGCTTAGGTTTTTTAAAAATCCTACTTTTGCAAACTATCTCTTTCTTTCTGTTTCGCATAAGACGATGGGTTAGGTGTAAGAAGAGACTTTCTAGTCTCAATCTCGCCCGAATAAAGTCCATTTATTATTATTATTATTATTCTGTCCTCACATTTTCTATTGTTTATCTTTGATTCATCTTCCAAGTTAATCTTTGCAAACATAATAAGGAACGATCTTATTATTCCCAGAATTCACACTATTCATGAATAAAGCCATACTGCTAATTTCTGGAGAGACCGATCTTGCAACCTCGTTATTATTTGTACTAAAGAATTCATGTGCATTGCTTTACGTGTGGACAAAGAGCAAAATGCCAACGTCAACTTCAAATTAAATTTTTCTGGGCAAGATGAAAAATGAGAATGTAGAATTGTAGATTCCTTATGCTTTCCTTGTTAATCCAGATTTCTGTGGATAGGTTCAGTTATGTGAAGTGCAATGACTCTATGAGTAAAGTTTTTTACAGCACTTGATAAAATGTAATCTAAATGAATGCCAGTATTAAGAATCAGTCGTTCCTCTGTATTTCGTATTAAAACGACCACGAAAGAGACTGAAACAAAAGTAAATTTAAAATAACTTTCCTCTAGCTCGTTTCGAAATACAAGTAAAACATATTCGTTCATAAAAGTTCGAAAACGTAAACAAGTATGTTTTATTCATAAGTTGTCATTTATGTTTCTATCTTGGAATCGTTGATGAGTGAAACGAATGAATCACTTTTCTCAAATGGAACTCAGGATTGTCAAATGTTTTTCAACATTTACTATTTCCTCCGATAATACTTTATTTATCTACCGGCCTTGGTGGTGGCCGAGTGGTTTGAGTGCGGAGCGCTATCGCCCCGGGTTCGAATCCCGGCTGATCGGGATTTTTCTGATCAGGAAATGGTTGTGTACTTGTCAGACTGTCCCGTTCAGGAAGGGCATCCGGCCGTAAAATTCATATCATCGCCAAAACTAATCTAATCCTCATCACCACCCAAAAACCATTAGCTATCAGCCGACACCATAAAGTATATATGGGAAAAGGCTTAGGAAAAAATATTTTATTCATCTCTAATGTCCTAATTGTCAATCGTTTACCTAACTGAATTTGTACATTCTTAATGTCTTAATGTCTTAATAATCTATAATTTGTTTGTGCACTGTGACGTTGCGTGTTTGTACAGAAGGTAAAAAAACTGAAATCATAATATTACGTATAATCGAAATAATAGGACATAAAGTTGACCACTAATCGTAGTTGATCACTTAAAGGTCTACCTTTACATTCTATTTCATTACTTGTTAGTCAAGTAGCGACCATGCTTAACCAACTTTTTTAAAGAAGCTCAAAGTACACTAGTACCAAAAATTCAGTATTAAAAAAATATCACTGTCATTAACAAGGTGGTGGAATGAAACTAACTAAACACGTGAAAGTGTGTAACTTGAACTCAATCTTAAACAAAAAGTGAAAAATTGCGACGTGGCTGAGACTTGAACCCAGGTCTCCCGCTTTCCGGCTTTTATTTACCAGCAAAAAACGATGTACAGATTTTGGAATTTTTATGTGAATTTCATAATTTGGTAACGCATAGGAAATAATAAAATTAGCCTTTTACGTTTGGGGTATGATTTTGTCGCAAATCGTCTTCGACCGTATACATATTACTGTATCACCAAGAGACCGATGAAGGAATGTATACGTATTCATAAGATACGAACGTGGCCAGGACGGCGGTATTCGAATTTTACAAATTTTAAGGATATTTCGGTATTCTATGTTAAAGTGTGTGTTTATTTTTCGTGAAAATTTCGTCAACAAATGAGGATGAGTAAAAATGTATATAACAGATCTATATTTTCTGCTGGTTGTTACTATTACGTAAAATTCAACACCTTGAATTGTAAATCCGGGCGAACCATAGATTTTGAGTTTAGTTTAAAATTTATATAAATTTCAATGGTAAAATATTTTGATAAGAAGGTTATCCTTCATTCTTTGTAAGTATAGCCATTCATAAGATTATCGTATCCAAGTGTTTAAACTACACTATTTAAGAAATTAGTTTTTCGTGGAATATTTTAAGGATTTTTCATATGTATGGATATTGTAAGGAAATTTCTTTTATGTGTGTGAGTTTTCTCTGTGTGTGTTCTTTAGAGCTTCCATAACGTAACAAGCATGACTCCATCAGTAACTTTTGACTCTAAAGTAAATTCTTCCGAAAGTCAGTATCAAAGTTTCCCAACCTGTGGAACGCTCAACACCTATGGGACTCAAGAAGGTTGATGTAATTTTTAGTTGATCGTTTTAGCAATTTATATTTGAAACTTTTTGTTTCGTTATGAGCACATACTTTTAGAATATCATTGTCATTCATCAAAAAACTAGGTTTTCGTAAAATTGAAATTAGCTGGAAAACAAATTTTTCTTCTTCTTGTGGGAGTTGTCTGTTCCGAGGAAATGTCTTGTAACCACGTAGATTGGAAAACGCTGGGCAAAACAGCCTAGAAGGAAGACAAATTTAGTGAGTTAATTGGTGCAGCCGATTAAGTGATTTTAAATCATTGTTTGAGGGTTGTTATAAGCCTTGTTATTTGAGGGATGCGAGTAAATTGAGTTTGAATATCCCGCAAAATCACAAAACGCCATGCGCATGCGCAGCTCTCGTAACAATGATGGCGGCGAGCGGATCCTCTGACCCATGCATCCCTCGAGGGAACAGTGCGTCGATGCTATTTCCAAATGTAAGAGCGTATACGCAGACGCAAGAGGGCTTTTAAGGGTTTTGGCGCTATGAATATGAAAGACTTCCGCGCCTAAGGCGTTTTATTGCTAAGATATTGTGAAATGAGGCAATGACTGGACACAAATTATATTCGTCTGTAAAGTTCTCTATTTATGGAGTGGAAAATGCAAATTCCAATATTGAATAAAATATTTCGATAGGAATACTGTGTCCCAGGATGCATCAGTCGTTACCTTAATTATTCTGTAGCTAGCCAAAAGACTAATGTATCTAAATTATGCAAATTTAAATGTTTTAGTTTTCGAGGAAAGGTTTAAAGGTACTTTGAACATAAGGACGTGCACCCAGGAAAAATCCCAAGGAAAAGTTTTTTCAAGTCCATTTTTCCTTAGGATTTTAGTTTTCCTTGGATATTTACAGTTTCTTATTTTGTACGAATTTTGTTATTTTTCCTTGATTGTGATTCATAGCCTCACAAATTAATCGCTTACTATCCCGCATTATGTTTAGATAATATGAAGGAAATATTGCCATTCTTACGACTGTATGTATTTATTTTGGTTGATTTTTCGGCAAACATATGGACCCGTTCCTCTTTATGAAAATTATCAGTTATATTAAAAGAAACATAATACAAATAAAATTAACAGTCCTTAGCGATGTCTTGTGGTAATACGTCATGATGAAAAATAATACATTTATATCAGGTTTCTCCTCATCAGATCATTTCATCCGCTATATTATAGCAAATAGGAAGAAAATGGATGTCTGACGTTTTTATAAAATCATATACTTATGCGTAATGTTTGTTGACTTTCAGTGATTGAATAGTTGGATCCTCATTGATTATAGAAATATTAAATATAAGGTATATGGTTGTATTTTGCAGATTTAATACCATTCACCCTGTATTCTCCGTGAATGCGAGCTATAGTGATTCAAGATCGTCGAATTTTCTCGTTATTGCTAATATTATATATTTCCCCTCCTGCAATACCGTACATCTGATGCCGACGTTTAATAGTACACTATCATTCATCTTCAACCTATCAGATAAGATTACGTAGTGCTCTAATTAATATGCAGCACAGATTTTGACCTGTCTAATAGAGGGCCACAGATTACAAGGAGAAAAATGGCTGTCTGGAATTATATATGGTGATTTTCGAAGCCATATCATTACTTAGTATTTAATTGTAGATGAAATATAGGTGAAGTCGGTATTTATATGTTTACCGATCGTCATTTACTGATGTGACACACTTAGTAAGAGAGAAAAAATATGGAATCCAAAGTAATGAGAGACTCGGGATATTGGGAAAACACATCTCCTAAAAAACAAGAATTCGCGCAAGAGTAGCGCGAATTTTGTAGCGGTGCTACTTTCATCTACCCGTATTATAGCTCCTTCCATGTACGGTTTTCAATAACTGGATAACAATTGAATGAATAAAATCAAGGAAAAGATTAATTGACCATTTTTGTGTGGATGAAGTCTCTGTGAATTTCTGGATTATTTTTATATCACTGTGAATGTTGTATATCCGCCCTTCCTTATTTAATGTAAAAGGTCTTTGTTAATGAGATAATGAGACTAAAATTCTCTTCTTCCATTTTCAGTAAGAGCTGGAAGCGACTAATCTACGTTGGACTTGTAGTTACAGTCCTCAATTCCCCTAGGAAAAGGAGAAAACCTTCTGATATGAAAGTTCTGCCTTAGAAAGGCTTTATCTTTATTTCCCACCCCAATTCTCTCTGATTGAGTTTCGTTATATGTTCCGAAGTTACGTCCTACTATTCATTCGCATCTTCATATTTGGTATCACTGTGACCTTAGCTTGACCTCTTCTTGAATCAAGGGGATTCTAATTGTCCCATATCACACTAGTACCTCCGCGGTACGCATGTAGCATAGAATCATTCCTCTCCGCACAATCTTAAAGAAATCACCTGAAAGATTCAACTCAACACTAAGACATAACTAAAATAGCTTATTTTCCACAATCTGGGATTGCGACCTAAACATAGCAATACATAAATATCGCCGTCCTAAAGCTCCGCTGAGTGAATATGATGTTATCATGTTTCTTACCATCATTTTAGTTATGACTATCGGTAGGTTGCGTAGGTTTTTCACACCCCTCTTCTTAGTGGGTGTTTTCCTGCAGTGGATACATTTTTTCCTAAGAATTTCGTAGATTTTTTACATCCACAATTCTTCTCATATCTTTTTCATACTATCTCTTTAAATTTATTATTTATATATCGTATGACGATGAGTTTGATGGAAGAGGAGACTTTTAATCTCAATCTCGCCCAAATAAAGCCGTTTTATTATTATTATTATTATTAATGAATAAACCCTTCCAAATCCAACCTTAAACAGAGCCAGATGCTTCTCCCTACCTAGTGATCTTCAATAGATGAAACTGAACTTAAAAGTGCTTAACAGAAAACCATGGTTAGACCCCAAGTCTTGAGGCACGAGCAAAAGCTTTCCATCAAGAAGTGAACATAATTCGGGTCGGATTGATCTCTTCTTGGGTGCTAGGATATTTACATAGACAGAGGCATGTGAGAAAAAGACGGCCTTCGGTTGGTGCAACAAAATTTGGTATTCTAAACGCTGAGACTACGAGGAGAGCTACATAAATAGCAGAGGCTGCAATGGTTGGAGACGGGCTGGTGCCATCGCTAGCTTAGGTAATCTCGTATCTATTAAAAATTCAGCCATGAATGGCGCAACACGAACTGGTGATTCACATCTGCTCTGTTTCGTCAAAAAAGCACGTGGTCCGTTTCGCAATCGAGTACGACATATCGTAGCCATTGCTGTGTTTGTCGAGCAAGAATCAGTGTCGTCGGTAACGTCGTTCTACCATTTTCAATCGTTTCAGATGCAATTCCGCATTCATCCGTGGACTACAATCGTACCACAGTTCACCAGATGAGGCTTGATCATTTCTGAGGGTTGGAATAGAATTACTCGAAATGAGTTTGTGTGACTTTCGGATTTACGACGTTGCTTTTCCGAACGCAGTTGAATATTATAAAGGAGATATATATATATATAATACAATTTTTCTGCTTGGCAGATAATGAAATACATAGAACGAAGAGGGAAATAATTCAATACTAATATACTGATAACCATCATTTCTATATTGTGGACATCAATACTTTTCAATTGCTTGATTGAATGTATTTGTTCGGTGTTAACTTGGTGGAAAAGTTTACATGAAAGATTTATATCATAACATTTGGATAGGATTTTGAAATAATAATAATGCGACAGCAATAAAATATCGTATTAATTTTAATTAATAATTATTATCACGGTATGCAGTAGTCTTTTGGGACGGGCGCACTTTACGCATCGGGCATTGGTTATCATTAGAAGAAAAAAATATAAAAATCAAATCTAACAGACTTGTGAGTTCTGCTCATTAATAACTCCAAATATTTGTTATATCTGTTATTTAACATTCAACATAAAAGTAGCATAAGAAATAATAGGAATTTTAGTGCCGTAGCCATTTTTTTACGTAAATTTATTAAACGTAAAAGATGCTTGGTTTAGTGCTATAGCCATTTCATCATTCTTTATTACGTTAATAATGTCGAAATGTCTCCTCCGGAATTAAAATAAAATCAGTATAAAATGTATGTGTACTTCTGAAGACTGTTATTCCATCACCTCATTCTATGCTGCAATGCAGCAGCGGAGCTATATTTTTAGGGGCTTTCTGCATCTAACTACATTTAAACAATCTGAGATAAAATTTTAAGGCTCTTGACCACTTTCAACATAATCCTAAAGCCTTCATGTGTGTTTAGTAATCCTCACATGGTGGTACATAACTGGATGTAACGTAACTGGAAATTTCGTTAGTTATTATCGTGTAGTGATAGGTATTTAACATTCCTTAACTTCTAGAAATACATATAAAAGCCTAATCTAAGGTCTGGTTCCTAGATTTTTGCCATCATACACGGCGAAATACTGAAGTAACCTGTCTTCCGCTGCGGCGCCACTTTCTGCCGCCTTAATTTTCTCTTGCGTCTATAATCTTCTATGGGCGGCGGCTCATTTAATTCCCGAGAGTGAGGGAGCGTAAGAAAAGTTCGGATTTGCTTATCTTCCGAGAAGGCAGCGCTGCAGCGGCATTCGGGAAACTTAAGCTCACTCTAAATTATCAACCGGGATAATTTGAATTATCTTGAAAGTAATTCCAATTGAACGCATGCTAACAAGGAAACTTATGAAAGGTTAAATGTCGTGATTATTACCTTATCCCAGCCAGAATTTTTTGTTATCTAGAGTTCGTATTCCAAGAAAATATCAACAGGAACACTTGATTTATCTGGTAAATATTGCTTAGAACTAATGGCGTAATGAGGAATGTTATAGTGTAGTAATACATATGATACGCGTAGGCTACTCGACTGACTCATGCACACTCCGACCTGGCGGAGAGTACACGACTCGCTTCGGGGGAAGTCGTGCACGACTGGCGACTACTCGACCGCTGGTTTCACTTGGTCGGGAACGCGACACAAGCTGTTGTTAATCGTGCACTCAATCCCGTAAGAAGCAGGCTTTCTCCTCCTCGAGCACAAAAATCCTTTACTTGACCAGTATTTGTATTTTGGAAATCTCCACGCAATGTTACTATTAAAATATTTTATTTAAAAATATAGGAAAAGATTATTCACTCTGGGAAAGTGCTTACCAGAATCTTCCAAGGCACACATAAGTATTGAATCAAGCTTAGTAACACTCTCAACCACATCTCTGTTGATTTAATTTTAATTTATAATTGAAAAAGAATAAACATAAACTGCGGAATAGGATATTTTAAACCTCTCATTCCGAACTACGATTAAACTAAAAATCCATCTCGTAAATACGGTATATACATATTAAAAAAATTCGGAGAAAGTGTTATTCCAAGGTATATCGCGGTACACCAAGTGCTTTCTCAAGGTATTTACATTATGCCTCAGCCCACCGGTTGGGATGTACTGCTCTAGGATTTGATTTTATGGCAGGATCAGA
This sequence comes from Sympetrum striolatum, assembly GCA_947579665.1. NCBI lineage: Eukaryota > Metazoa > Arthropoda > Insecta > Odonata > Libellulidae > Sympetrum > Sympetrum striolatum. The sequence goes on from OX388341.1 coordinate 52,252,232, forward strand.
GAATGAATTCGTAGAGAATAAGCGTGAGGGGATCATGAAATAATAAGTCACGGTAGGAATTACCGTAAAATACGATTTAGCGATAAACCCTTTGTGAAAGATGTCGCATTGGTAAGGTAGCAAGTTTCAAAAGTTTTACATGAAAACTCGGGGCTAAAATTGCGCTCAATTTATTCTCACAATTATGTTTTTATTCTTATATCGTGAGGACAGCTTTTCTAGCCTCTTTTTCGGCAAACAGTTTTCTCCTCATTTTTGTAAATATGTTTCAACACCTTTTCTTATGTTCAAAACTAAATACTTAAAACTCCACCGAGGCAAGATTACTTTAGATCAGTAACATCTTACAGCCAAGATATTCTCCATGAGGATTGCCTTTTGATTTTTAAATTGAACGTCTCCCTTACTGTTCTCGTTTAAAACGAAAAGGTAGTTTAATATTATATACGACACATTATTATTGTTTATTAGCACAAAATTTTCAGTTAGAATCATATTTAATTCGTAATTTTACAATTCTCAGTTGTAATAATAATTGAACCAAGGAGCATTTCAAAATAATAAGATAATATTTGATATATGTAATCAGTATTGTCATGTGTGATTCACAATTTCACAGTCACTGAGGTTCATACAATACATAAAATAATTACCGCTTGAAGCATATTTTGCAGTGGAGTTCGGTATATAGTCTATGAAGGCTATAAAGTCACATAAAAAATTTAGGGTAAGGGAAGGAAATAAACAATGCGGCAACTGTTTGAAAAATGATCTGCAAGATAGCTTAATTGGTGAGAGCACCTTCCCGGAGATCCGTTCTTCTATTCGCATTTTCGACCGACTATTTCATTAGTGTTTATTCTCTTGGTTATTCTTTAGGCCGCCTACATTTACATACGTTTTTGTAAGTGCAACTGATAAATTTATTGAAGGAATTCCCCATTTTTTCTATAGTTCCTAATTTATTTCAATTTTCAAGCAATGATGCCTCATGGACAGCTGCGTCATGAGGTTATTGTTTTACCTGCTTAATGCATATATTTGGCCCTAAGCTTCACTGATTTCAGCTAAATTACACCAATCTCAGGTGCAATAACCTGCTTTATTTAGCAATTCGAAAAGAGTTATCAATTTTAGATTATTTATTTTGAATCTCTAAAGCAGGGGTCCCTAAGCTTTTAATTCTACAAATGGAAAGTTTTTATGCGGCCCACTTATAAAAATATAAACTACATGAGATAAAACTTATATAATCTTTATAAATCATATCTGTTTATTTCCTGTCCTACATTCGATTCATTTTTACTTCTTTTTGAAAACATAAGTACTTCTTCATTCCTTTTTTAAGAACGCTAAAATTAATTAAAGAAAAATAATCCTAAGATCCTGTCTAATTATCTCTTTCTATCCGCTGAGTTACCAATCTTTTAAAAAGTTTGGAAACCGTTTAACTCATGCCATTCAATCTTATTCTTCTAAAAATGTCAAATTCGACCCTCTCCCCTTCACAGTTTTTCTGTTTTTCCTCTAACTTTCTCTAGTACTTTTGTGACCCCAGATACAGATGAAACCCTCAGCTATCACCAACTTCGCCTCAACATAAATCCGCCCTTCCTAACGTTTTTATGTAATTTTTTGGTTGATTTACCATCAGTCCGTCCTTATATTTCTTGTTATATTTCTCTTTTCACAATTTTGTCGGTAATTTTTCTAGTTTCTGAACAAAAAGCAGTTTGTCTCCTACTTTCAGCTTACCCCATACGATTCCCCTTAGGTTTGGCAAATAAACTATAATTTTTGTGTATAAGGAAAGAAAATTCATACTCATATGATTTCACATTTCTATGAACATTTTATTAGTTTCAAAGTTTCCGAATCTACTTTCCGCGACTGGATAGCGAGGGAATCATCCTAATGAAAGAATTTTTCATTAAGGTGGAATCAGAATAATACTTATGTAACTATTCTGTAGCTAATTAACCTTCGATACACTTTATCTCAAAATAACTTTGCGGAGGGGTTTTGGAGTGTCTTATAATTACTAAAATATTAAAACTAATTTTTTATTTTAGAGAAATAATTTTAATCTTTTAACTTACTTAAGCGTTACGTTCCATCATCGAAAAAAACACAAGATCAATTAGATATTCAAATTATGGATTTGAAATTTAATTAGTACAGGATTTTTTTCACTTCTTGTGTAACAATGTATTGCTGAATTGATATTTTCATGTAAATTTCATAAAAACGGGTAACACTTAAATAAATTCACTTCAAAATAAAATAAATTTAGTCAAACGTGACTTCGTGGAATTTTGCGGCTCTAATATTAAGAAAATCATTTGCCAACTAGTAGACATTTTCATTTTCGGGTTCTATATACCTGAAGATGTCTACTCGTGACAAAACTGGTCATTAAAAACCTAATGTGGAAATCACTATTGTTTTACTTTAGATGAGCGCAACTTCCTGGAACATCATTTTATTATTACTGTCAAATTTTACCTTGTAGTTAGAAATTGAATTAGAAGGCATTACGTGGGTGTACAGCAAAGCAAAACTAAAATAGTGCTAAGAAAGACGCGATGCATATTGTATCAGCAAACCTTCACCGCAATTTCGAATACAAAAATTATCGTAATAGTTGTGGCCGAGTGGATAGCATGCCATCTAAGCTATCACTCCTACCCCAAGGTTCCGGGTTCGAATCCCGGCTGATTGGATTTTTCCGATCAGAGAATGGTTGTGTGTGTTCGTTGTTACTGTTGCCTCGGTGAAGCACATGCTGATAAGTCCATCATAGCTTAGGAGGACTTCACCGGTGAAGGGCAGCAGCAGTTAGGCATGGAAAAAATCTCAATATGGAAATTGATTCTAAGTATCTCTCCTAGCCGTCCTGCCCGTAGTCAGTCACTTCATTTCCTTTTCATTCCTAACATTCAAACAATAATCTTTGCCTACCTTTCATTGTATAATATACATTGGGTGTAGCTAAGGGCACGTGCACTTTCTTTGTTTGGAATTTGCGATTTTACATTCATTCGGCAAATAAAATTTGGTGGAATTCCACGTCTATGCGTAGTCTATAAAACTTAAGCATTTTCAGAGTTTTATTTATGAATTTCAATTCATGTAATGAGGAAAATATACTTGAAAAATGGAACATGTTTTTTCATGGTTGCATTTTTTCCATTTTAGTACTGGATGGTAATATGAATACTCTCAATTCTTAGTATGGTGTAGAATTTTATTATTATTTTATCCTTCGTATTCTCTCTCCAGTAACCTATTTCGCCTCAATGCAAAATCCTCCTTCGTTTATCCTCTTAAGTTTTCAACTTTCTTCTCTCTTTGTTTGCTCGTCGAGGGACTCCACATGTTACTCCATCTGTATATTTTATCTTAATCTTTCCTTAGTTAAACCACATCTCTATTGCTTCTTATTTTCTATTGTTTGCTCTTTTCACAGTCTGCATAACATGTTCTACATTCGTTCAAAATTACACTCCTCACACAGTTCTTATGTAATGGTTCCTTTGCACAAGCCTGTAATGTAAACATGCATTACCGTAAATTTCTCCCATACAATATCTGAGATGAAAAAAGATATTTGTATTAGAATAAATTTTTCAGATAAAAATGATTATAGAAATAACCAAATATGCGAGCACAATTATTGATTTTTCAGACTATGTTGAATTATGGATATATGTTGGGGATATTGATAATCACGAGATATTAAATACCGTGAAAGATAGACATGGAAATACCTAAGATACCTAGATAGACATGGAAATAAACGGTAATAAACTTTGAACCTGTGGGAGGGCGCCCAGAAATACTCGAGCAAAAAAACGGGGTGATAAAGTCTGACGAGGCCTGGAATCCGGTTTCTTAGTATTCTTGTAGACTTCGATTCACGCATATTTGAAGTTATCATTATCATGATCAGTTATATTTATCATCATCTCAACTGAGGCCCAATATGAGCCCACCAATCAATATCCGCATATTTATTTTATGCAGCTATTTTCAGAGTTTGTCTTTCTCGAACAGAATGTGCATTGCTTATTAGATAAGTATAAATATCACTGTGGCAAGGAAATTATTTATTCGTGTGGTGGATTGACCAGAATTACCTAGCATGCACAATTTCATTAAATAAATAATGTCGACAGGGTTGTTCGGAATTCTGTTTCTCATTCAATAATTACAGTTCTTTTAATTAAACAGCGTATGTTGCCCATTGAGAGTGGTGCAACTGTAAATCAATCGATATAGCTATTTCAAAATAGTATCAGGTGATTTGATAGAAAGAATGTCTTCGAAGAAAAACAATCGCTAGAATGGGTAATCATACGAGAAGGTGTTGAAATAAAAAAAACACTTTGTAGTAATTCCACTGAATATATTTGATGGACGCACTACTCGATTCAACTATTGAATTCTCATCGTCAGGTGATCAATTTATCGATGATGACCATTCAATAGTTGAAACCGGTAGCTCATTTATGGAATTATTATCAGCGTTTTTTATTTATTCCAACCTTTATAGAATTCCACAAAATGACGGCCAACACCGTTCAATATATGAGCGGTATTACAGTAGAGGCGACCCGATAGAAATTAAAGGATTCGAGATAAATGGGTAAACAAATATTTCAACAAATACAGGAGCTCAGTAATATTTATGTGTGTTATTAGGATTTCAATAGAGATGCAACTAACAGGATTAAATTGAGATATTGGTATAAGATGGAATTACGAAATATTGATTTATGATATCTCTATCTATGCAGGGAGTTTTTTTTGTGTTTTTGGATTCAAATATTCATAAATCATCTGATTTCTAACGTTTATCTCAACATTGGCATCTTCAGATGACAATCTACTTTGTTATCTGCACTTTATTTTCGAACTATAGCATATTTTGGGATCCTAGAATACTATTTAGATGGTTTAGCGATGACTCCTGATTAAGGATGCAGGTGGGCTTTGGCGAACAATTGCATATAGAGTGTAGCTAATAGTTACCACTAGTCATCAACTTATTTTATTTGCTACACGGGAAACGATCATTGGATAGTTTCAAAGGGAATAAGGATCCGAACTGGAAACCTAGCATTGAAAAGCCAGCACATAATGCCATCCTCCATGGATATTCTCAATCATTTTGATTTTGTAGATGTATTAATATAATTCTTATCATATGTAGAGGTATATTCCTCTTACTTTGAATGCTAAAGTAAATAACCGAGATGATTGGTTGGTTGAAAATATCAATGTTTATATATTCTCCTCACTCAAATTATCATGACAACTTTTTATTAATATAAAGTTAAATACAACAACCTAGAAAAATGATCTCCCTTTTAAATTAGATTTAATCGATCATTTTAAATATAACCTGTGTGGAATTTTTTTTCAAAATGATTTAATTTAACCTATGATATTCTACATAGTCAAGTTTAAACGCTCATCAGTTGCCTGAGATATTTAAGCTTTTTAGAATGAAATTTGTCTTTCATATAGTGATGCGTTTTTTAGTCTTTTTATGCAGCAATGCAGCAATTTACATTATAAGATCAATTCAGCAATTAGTTGATACACAAGATTTGAAATAATCCTGTACTAAGTTAAATATCAAATCCATCATTTGAATATCTAATTGATCTTGTGTTTTTTTCGATGATGGAACGTAAAAAGATTAAAAATTATTTCTCAGAAATAAAAAATTAAAGTTTTAATATTTTAGTATCTATGAAACACTCCAAAACCCTTCCGCAAAGACATTTCGAGATAAAGTGTATCGAAGGTAAAACAGCAATAGGATACAGAAAATACACATAAGTATTCTGATTCCATCTCAATGAACAATTCGTTCACTAAGATGAACCCCTCGCCATCCAGTTGGAGAACGTAGATTTGGACATTTTTAAACTAATAAAATGTTTATAGAAATGTAGAATCATAGGTAGCTTAGGACGCAGTTTAATAATGCTGTTTTCTCTCCTTGCACAAAAAAATATGGTTATTTGGCAAATCTTACCGATTGATTCCGAGCCAATAATTAATATAAATTGCTTAAAATATTCCTTTTTACTGAAATTCTAACAGTATCAGTATAGTACTATCAGCAAAAAGGTTATGTTGTTGATAACCTCTAGAGAATCTGACAGTATGTTGGTTGACTGATTGTCTGCTCGTAATATGTATTGAGATTACATATGAAGATAACAAACAGTTATTCCCCTGTGGATTTAAAGTTTCAAAGAACATTTACTCGTATAGTTATCTCAATAATGGAATTAATTCATGATACACCATGTCACGAGCCTTTTCAATGCATGCAAAGCATGTTGAAGAGCAGTCGCTGTGAAAATATTTTGCATGCAAACAGAATTTATTTTTCTTATAGGAATATTTGTTTTTCTTCCTTAGAGGAATACGCTTCGTTTATTCTATATACTCGAGTCAGAAGATGTATTTTCTCTACTATTATGATATCTATAATTTAATTATGGCACAATTAGATCTCATGGATTGGTTGCATGTTTTATTCATTCATTCAAACTGGCTAACTCCTGCTATTACCTGATGTACTTGATATATTCTTATTTGTTATATTTGATAACATAAACATTCAGGTCTGCCATTATTTTCATTTAGAGAACTAATTTTCGTCCAAGTTGAACGGTTTCAAAACCAACCTGTTTTCAATAGTGTATATTAAAGCTAATACACTTTCATTCACAACATTCACACAGTATCATGCAGATAAATAGTAATTAGTTCATCAGAGAAGCCGTTTCCTTTCGTTTACAGATCCTCTAAACGTTAATGGCATTTTTCTTATGATCGAATCGAATATCTTACTTAGTTGAAATTACCTTTATTAGCTTATTTTGTTATTACCGTTAACGATCGCGTCCTTTACAAAACCTTTTAACGAAACTTTAAAACAAAATATATACCTCGGTTGTCATCGAAGACCTTGAATGTCAGACTAACCGGAGATAACTTACGTGAATTTTCGTGTTAAAATTTAGCGTAATAAGTCTTTCCATTAGGTGAGGGATATTTATTTCATTGGCAAGAAATTAGCTTTAATGAGTTCTTGGGGACCGCAGGAACGGATAGGATACGCAATTTTTATCGATAGATGGAATTGGCGGCGTTCGGTTTTGGTTTCCAGCCGCCAGGTAGCGACATCGTAGCTCTTAAGCCCCGCCCCCTTCGGCATCATTGGGTAGGGAGGCGAATGGCAGCGCCTGGCCCGCCAAAATGATGGCAATTTAAATTCCCACGCTTTGCCGCAAATACTTATTGTTAGAGAAATTATTTCAAAGGGATCATTTGAAAGGTAATTTCAAAGCCTTCCCTGTAATAGCTTTTTCACGCAATCGGGAATTAAAGGTCCGATCTTTATGTAATGGAATTCGATGCGAAACTTAACGCCTGTGGTTGGCAATTGAATTTAATATTTTAGGTAAAATTAACATTTAATATGCGACGTAATTTCAAACAGAATTGCAGTATTTATCGCGAAGCATTTTCCTATGCAATGAAATTTCAAGGTAACTTACTTTGATATTCTTCATGTGATTGACATATATTGGCGTAGCTTAGCTAGCTTCTCTTTGGTTATTGAGTTTTTGTTAATGGTCATATTCCTAGGAAATAGAGTATTTATGATTCCCCTGTTCTAGTCTCATAAGGAAGTATTTAATTATGCTCTATTCAGTTGACAATGAAATGGAAATTTCCTCTTGCAATGTACTCTTTCTTATCTCGTTATTGTCAAATATAAGCAAATTTATAAGAAAGGTTTATGTTATCATTTTGATTCAACGATTCATTCTATTTGAATAAAATCAGAGTTGCTGATAGATAATCAGATATTTCTGTTAATATGGCTTTGAAATTTGAATTTACGAAATAGGAAGAATGAAGAAAAAACTTGTTTATTCTCCTGGAGAATGTAAAGTCTTCCCTTATTCTATGTGACAGATTTCCATAATCGCCTATTATTATGATACTATAAGATTGACTAACTCTTGTAAGTGTCTTTGTGGCTTTTAGCTAATCAAGAATATTCATGCTTAATATTTCCAATGGTTATTTTCCTTCGACTATCCCCGTACACAAATACCTTGAGTTACCGATTTTATTTCATCGATAGAATAGCTGCACTCCTATCATTTTTCTGGTGTATTCAGGTATTCAACATTCAGGTTTACTATTTAAAAGATCGTCCATTCTTCTTTCCTATTGAGGACTGAAATTTCCATCTTAAAGAAAGTTTTTGGGAAAAGTCAGTTTCAAATATTGATTTTTTTGAAATATATTCGGAAAGGTAATGCAGTTAATTTATGTGATAAAGTGAGATGGTTTCATTCACAAAATATGTGTGGTGAGTTTTTTCAGTTAGCCATAACATTTAATCATATTGGAATTCCAATATGATTTCAAAGGTTTGCATTAAACTTTATATCAGGGTAAACTGAATAGCAGCCAAATTAGTATTTCTGCTATCGCAAAGGTAATTTAGGTAAGACAGTAATTTTTGTAGAATACTCTATTCTCAGATCGGTTTCAAGGATTAAAAGTATAAAATAAATGATACATGCTCCAAATCCTTAAGCCATATGATCGTCCAAAATATATGCTCGGTCGTCCATGCTTTATTATTTCGATGCAGAAAGAAGGATATATATTTCTAAATTTTACAAAATAAATTCGGAGTTTACAAACTCAGAAAATTTAAAATTATTATCAAGTTTAAATATGTACCGAATGATCAAAGTGAAAAGAAAAAGAATGATTTAAATAATACTTCTTGTATAGGAGTTTTTGTGATTTATGAACTACATCGATAAAATTATGTTAGAACGGTATTTCTTAAAAAAATATCAACTTAATTAGAAAGAGTAATAAATCGTTTGTTAGCCTTTTGAGTACAATTTTTTAAATCTACTTAATCAGACCGACCAAAATCCGTTTACCATCATTACCTTTATCACTACAATTTCATTGCGTCTTATCGTTTTATCTCTGCTACAGATTTTTCCACCATTGACAGCATTACAAAAGGATATCAAATAAATACATTTTACGTTATATTACCTTATATTCAAACTTGCATCATTCGCTGTCAATGATAGTATTTTTTCTTCATTTGGATTAATCTTACTACTTCTTTCTTTTCTTTCTCGTAGACACATTAGAAGTAAAAGAATTCTTCTACCAGCTCAAATACTCTGATTCCCAGCTTTTATTAAAATCAATCTCCTCTTTTGGCTACATAACCGCAAAGTGGTTTATCAATTTGGAAGAGTAATCGCATGCTCTTTACTACAGAGTGTAACTAAAGGTATGTGTACCTTCATTTTTGTAATTCCTGTTTTTATATTTTCTTCGTATTTGCCATTTGGCAGAATTTCACATCTACTAACCTGTTGTTTTTGGAGTGCCTTATTAAACATACTTTACATGAGCATAAAAGTTCAGCCTCAGTTATATATCCAACTTTCGAATCATTTACACCTTTTCATAAAATGAAAAAAATATGGAAAAATGGAGATGATTGGATTTTTTAAATTTTAGATTTAGTTTTGATGGTTAAGTGGCCATTTTCAAATCCTGGCATTTCTTAGGGAGTCTTATTAAAATTTGGAGGAATTTAACATCACATATTGGACGGAGTTGAAAAGGAATTCATTTTTGTCACTAAATTCAATATATAATAGAGTGGCTTTGTCAGAAGACCTTCGATGTCTTAGTCATTATGGAATATTTTCTGTGGTGTATAAATAATTTTACTCCAGATTCATTCAGGTGGAAATTAAATTCTATATCACTATGCAAAGTTAGAATTTGCTTCTAGTACTCCTTTGAAACCATTGTTTGCATCGATTCATGATCCATCGGTTGATGCACATTTTCTCCTCTTTTGAAATGTTTTGAGTGGAAAAAACTTTTCTACAAAGTTATAGTTTTTCTCATAAATTAAGCATGCATAATAAATTCATAATTTTCTACAATCTTCAGGATTTCTTAAGTTGTGATATAAAAACATTTCAAATTTTCCTTGTGGGAGGTTTTAATCCAAGCTAAATTCTTAACTTATAGAAAGATTGGAGACAGATGTAGAAGAATTTATTGATACAAAGTCCATCCTTGTAATATTCGTGAACTAACAGACTAGAAAATTAACAGATTCTGAGTAATCTCTCCCATTCTTTGTTGGTAGCAATGAGAGTAAATGTCTTTTGGAAATTAAATATGACTATTTGTTACAAGCCTAAAGTTTCTCATCGATTTAAAAAAAAACCTTTTTCTAACATTTTTGCATCAAGACCATCTTTACTCCATCAATGTTTTCTGAGGGCCCTCAATGATTTTTCCTTTTTTATTTTTCATCAAATAGAATCCTGCAAAAGTGCTCTCTGATGTCTGGTTAAAAAAATACTATTCAATACTATCATCGGAGAAAAATCCAATAAAATAAAAATTCTCGATAGGACGGTTGAGATTTAAAAAATATTGCTCGATACTTATATCGTATAAATTATAAACAAAATTAGCAATAAACAGCGATATGAAAGAATGCGAAGCAAAATATCTTCCTATGAGAAGCCTTTGAATTGGAAAAGTAAAAATTTCGAATGCATATCCTAAAAATAATGTTTTCTTCGAATCTATAATCACAAATAGTTACTTATATTATGGCGCCCTATCCTCCTCTATCCTAGATGGACTATCTTTTGCCTTCGAGTTAGATTTTTAATTTATGGAGAAAAAATTAGAGAAAAAATAATTTCTTTTGATAACCAAATGATTTCTCTGTCATCAGGGAAATCGTTTTCTAATCGTGAAGATGTGAAGCTGAAACCGACAGCATAAGTTAATTTCAAGGAATTTCTATTAGTACATTTATTTCCGAATTAACTATCATTTGAAGCATTCCCAAAATATTCAAACTAGCCACGCAAAAGGTTTTCCGCCATTCTTCAAACACATTGCGAACTTCTAAATAAACAATTTATAACCTCCTTAACTCCTCTGGATGATATTTAGCGTGCATTCCAGTTTAAATCTCATCCTCTGCACTACCATGAGCTTTGAGAAGAAATAAGGCCTAAGTTCCTCAGTAAACAAGAATACTATGAGTGGAAAATGAAAGCTATTATTCAGCATCATTCATATCTCAGTTGCCTTTTTATTATATCAGCCACGAACAAGACTGGAGCATAAATAAATGAAAGGTACATTTCTTTCGTCCTCTAAAAAAATTACATTCATGAATAGATGGTATTTGGAATCTCTACACGTAAATACAGTATGTTATTTCAATATTTGACTATCAATCTCTCAGTGATATTCTTCCATAGGAATATTTATTATAATATTTTTCCAGCAAAAAGTATTTGATTGAATCTCAGATAAAGAATTGGGCAAGGTATTGATACAAATGGTGCATTTTTTCATTAAATAGTGCTTTATGTGCAAACTTACTTTTGGTTACAGAGTTGAAAAAATCACTGAATTCCTTTCCATGCACGGTAAATCTAAAAACATGTCAATAGGGAGAGTTTAGTAATTTAATTTGGATTCCATCTCCCGTTGACTTTTAAAATACCATTTATCGCGATAATGGTATCTGTAGATGAGTATGGTTGTGTAATGGCTGTAGAAATACTTCCAAATTACGAGACATAATTAATTTAGGCTCCTAATCACATTATAGGCAAATTTATGGAAACAGAAATTCATTTAAGGGTGGGAATTTCCCTTCCCCAATTCCTTTCTTGGATCCGCCAATATTTCCATGGTGTTCTTTTAGCCAAATAGAAAAAGTTCATACGATATGGAAATTGTTATCAGATGATGCTCCCCTTTTTATACATGTACATATACACTATCATCTGAGAAATATCCGAGGTATTATTGAGTATCATAAAATATTTAGCTAGATCTTTTTACATTAAAACATTTCGCAAGAATAATATTCGAGTGATTCATTTTGAACTATATAAACAGTTGTACCTAGAATTCAAGTTTTTCTAGCCTCAAATCTTTTGTTTTGACTTCCAACGTTTAGGAAAGTTTTCACGTCGCTTTGTTTCTTGTACTTAAATAGTATTGCTTAGATTCTGAACTTCATGCAAACACAAATGAGAAACTACATTACAGATCGAACGAGATATTCTGAAAAGTAAATTTACGACGGTTTTCTGGCCTAAACAGAGTTAGAATCTTAATAAAATAATTTATTTGTTTACTATCCCGAAATAATGATTAGGAATATTTTATTAAGCGGAAAGGATCCTGAGGACTATTTTGATGTTATGTGTGTATAAAGTTTACCAGAATGTTACACAGAATTATTATATTCTTGCTTTCAATGCAAAATATCGGAAAATTCTATCCAAATATTTATTTATCAAAGGCTGCTATTGGCAAAAACTATTTTTATCCACAAAACGCTGTTTTTAGAAACTTAATGGACTAATACTAAAAATGCTTTTAAACAATCTAGGTATTCCATCTTATAGAAATGTGTCTACTTAGTGCACGCAATAATACTTACCGCAGAGGCTAACAATATCACATGCTATGTCATTACGCAACAAAGATCATCGTTATGTAATTTTGTAGTATTATGCAGTTTCACAAATTTCATTCATAGTTGTTCAGGGAACTAAGGTTTGTAATTATTATTTTCTTCCACGCAGTAGGAAGAAGAAAAAATTCCTATCTTTAAGATTGATACTACTCTTTGCGAACAAATAATCAATAACTGATGAAATTTAGACGAAAAGATGTTATTTTAAGCGAATGTTTCTTAACATTAATTGGTACAAAGTTTAGCATTAGGATGTGAATGTTCTGTGGCTGGTCTCATAATTGCATGACTTTGTTCAGCAAAATTCACCAATTATTATCTTTTACTCCCTTTTATGTTATTCCCAAGGAAAAACGGACTTGAAAAAACTTTTTTCCTGGTTGCACGCCCTTATGTGCAAAGTCACCTCAACCCTTTCCTTACCATTTATATTAATCTATTTTTCAGTAGAATATCAATTAAACTCCAAAGAGGAACTGGCACATAATAACTCTATTATATCTATGAAATAATTTCAAAACTTCAACCAGATGTCGATGATAAACTTATTTTATTTATTTATTTATTATACAATTATGCCGCAGTTACTGCACTGCATACAGCATCTATATTTAACAATCATTTTAAAACTTTGTAAACGCTTTGAATATATGTAGAAATACATAACACTCGATTACGAACGGCATTACTAACTACATGAAATATAAAAATACATAATAACAAAAATGTAATTATAAGATACATATATATGCATGAATATAAAAATACTCAGTACTATGAAATAGCTAGACGTTATATATCAAATTGAAAAAACTGAATCAGGGTACATAAAATATGATCTATCAGATATTTCTATTGTTTCAGTAATAATTCAATACATATTTTGGTTGGATTTGATTTTGTTATCATTTGACTTAACGATATCATCCTTTTTGTGACATTTTAATGGGTAAAATGAGGTTTAACGTACAGTTGATTACACGGTTCTTTGTTTCAAAATTGGGATATTATAGGCATACAGAAGTCTGGATTGTAGGAATATTTTGTTTAATATTGTGATTAATTCTGAGTAATGTTTCTCCTGTTTTAGTATGTATGATTTTGCTTAAATTTCCCTCTTCAACAAAAATTAAGTTTCTAATGATATACAATCCGACAAAGATCTCTTATCAATTAATTTATTTATTTTCTTGACTCTTAGATTCCAGATTCTATTTTGCATAAAAAACGAATCCCCCATTATTTGTACAAAAATCATTAATTTCTCCAGCATTCATGTTGTAAATCTTTTCTTCATTTTAACAATTTTCTCAAACTACCAATGTTTCGACCATTTACAAACATTTAAAATAAACGAACTTACTTAGAATTTTCCCATCGTTGAAAAGGTTTTTGGTGCCAAGAAATTTATCTATTAGTATTGCAAATTTCATAAGAGATTGATTAATTGATTTCTTACAGCTATGGTTGGTTTTCTTGAAGTATCGCCACCATAATGAATTGATGGACAATAATATCTTGCCATAGGTAATTTGTCTTGGTATGCCCCTCTACCTTTCTGATGGAGACATACTCGTAAGACTCATCGTGTCCCTCGATAAATACCGACATTTCCGGTGAGAAATAAGGTACGTTAACTCTCAAGGATTGCTCACGTTTTAATCCTTCATATCCCTTCGACGCATAAAATACGTCTCCCACGCTCAATAAAACATATAATTACTGGCACCGCCTTTTGAAACATCGACGGGGTACGCGTAAATAACGTCCGAGGCATTATTTAAGGAGTCGAATGACGGAAATCCTCTCATAAGACCATAAAAAAGGTGTCGCGAATAAAGGAGCGACACGCTCCCCACACATTATTCCTTGCGAAACGGCCAATACTACAAGACAAATGAGGGAGGCACGTCGAAGAGAACAGGAGAGGAGAATACGAAAAAAATTCTCCCGATCCCGAAATCAGCTGGGAAAAACGAACCGCGTGTGCATCATCTATCTCCTCCTTCGGTCGAAAAAAATCTCGATGTCTGAAAGAAAGATGGAGGATATTTTCCCCTCATTCCACCGCGAGTGGATCCATTGAGTTATCGCGTTTTCGCCGTAACGACTGTGTTTTGTTTCTCCCTTTCCTCGGAGGAGGAATCCCCCATCCGGAGGAGACCCTCACCCCCCGGAGGAATCCCTTTCCCCTCTTCGAAGGAATCCCTCATCCCCTCTTCTGAGGAATCACTGCCCCTTACGAAGGATCCCCGCATCCGCTGCGGAGGAATACCTTATATCACGGAGGAATCCCACTCCCACTAGGAAGGAATCACTCCTGCACGGAGGAGTCCCTTATTCCCGGAGGAATACCTCACTCCACCCCGGAGGAATTCCTCACCTTCTCATAGTATTTGATTTTAATTTTTCTTGTTTTTTATTTTATTGTTATTTTTTAAAATATCGTTTGAATATTTTATCTTATGCTTTTTGTGATATTTATAATTTTCCATTTATTATTTTTCTATTTTTTAATTCATGTCATTATTCGTATTTGTAATTTCGTTATAGAACTACGTTAGTAATTTCCATGCAATACACAGTTTTTTTTGGCTTGTACTATAACTAGGTTTGTGCAGGTTTTTCACACTCTAATGCGTGTTTTTCTGCGGAGGATTTCTTTTCCTAAGATGAGGACATCCTTTGGTTTTACTCTCTATCTCTATTCATCTACTCACAACTTATGTTTATAATATCATTCACGAAAGGTTAGATCGAAGAAGAGACTTTTCAGTCTCAATCTCTCCTTAATACTTAATAATAAATTATTATTAATATAAACCTTACAGACCTCAAGGACCGTACCCGTGAGAAGTTCTCCCTGAGAGAAATCCTTCACCATCCAGAGTACTCTCTCTCTCCCTCCGGAGGAATACCTCACTTCATTCGAGAGGAATCCTTTGCACCCTCAGAGGAATACTTCATACCCCCCACGAAGGAGTCCTCCCGGAAAATTCCACCCCCGTGGAGTATTTCACCATCTAGAGAACTCTCCCTCCAGCCGGAGGAATACCCCCCTGTTCCTTCCTTCCCTTTTCTCGCGCGGAAAAACCGCACTTGTGGACGGAGGCCGCGGAGTTGATCGCGTCTGCGCGCGTGTATTTACAATCGGCAATGAATGCCGAGGATTCCGACAAAATCCATTTTCGCGTTTATCACTTTTCGTGCCGCCAGTTTATCACGCGAAATAATGGCGGGGGGACGCTCGATGGACAATGAGTGAAATATGTCGCTCCCTCTCGAATGTGCGCGTGCGGGAGTCAAGGAGTCTCCCGCCGCCCACTCGGAAAGAGGGGAAGCCGGAAAAGTTTCCATAAAAGGCTCTTTTCCTCCCTATATAATGCATTCCGATCGCGTGACCCGACGGCGCCGCTGTCGAATGAAAAGGACGTCGGTACTCGTAATGTTTTTCTGGGCGGCTTACGTCCGATAAAAAGAAATTCGCAGCACCTGCCGCGGAGGGAGTCGGCGGTGATGGAGTAATGCTCTTTTTGTCTTCCCGGAGATTCTTGTCGGAAATCGCGGATTCTTTCCCCGTTTATTTTGACTCCTTCGCTTTTTTGTTGCCATGACGACTGCTGAGTTCTGAGAAAGGGAAAGGTGGTGAGGGACAGGTGTTTGCATCCCTACTCACTACGCCTTAATGCTTCCCCTATTAACTCCAAAATTCACACTTCAAATAAATGAAGAAGCGTTCCCAGCAAGGTCGAATATGAGAAGTTGAGCGTGTTTGGGTTAAACCTATGAAGGGGTTTTGGCGCACACCCCTTCAAGACTAGGAATTTTGTATTAAATATAATAAATGATAAAATATACTATTTTTCATTGACGAAACCTTGGAAAATACATCTGTAAAACATATTACGGTCTATGAGGTCTTAATAAAGGCGAGATTGAGACTGAAATATCTCTTCTTCTATCTAAACTTTCGTTAATGATATGCATAACGTATTTTATGTAGGTGAATAAAAATTGAGAGGAACACTTTAGGAGGAGTGGATATAAAAAAAAACCTAAGATGACAGGGAAGAAAAATCCACTGCACGAAAACACCCGCAAAGAAGGGGTGTGTCAAAAACCTGCGCAAACCTACTGATAGTACAAGCTAAAAGATATAGAAGAAAACTATGTATAACCTGGAAATTACAAAAGCAGTACTACAACGAAATAAAAATAATAATAAATAAATTCAGAAAATAGAATTCTTGCAATAGTAAACAATGAAGAAATAATAAATATGACAGCAACATAGGAAAGAACATTCATTCGAAATTACAAAACATAATAAAATAAAACATTGAAATAATAAAAATTGTTATGAAAATGAAACATACGTAAAGGCATATGAAAAATGTATTATTTAATTAAATATCGTTAATTAATTAAGTGTACATTGTTTCGTTTATTATGGCTCCATTCATCAAGGTTGAGCTCGAACTTATCAGATGTGTTTGTATAAAATATTTTACATTTATTTGAAATACCATTGGGAAAATCTGTAATTATTTCTTGAAATTTTCAAATATCTTGAAATTTCCAAATCTTAAAGTATGCTGAGTGAAAAATCAAATGACAGGATATGGGAATCCGTAAGCTTGATAAAAAACATGCATATAACGATACGAAGTGCCACCATTTCTTCGTCACGTTTTCAAATACCGAGTTCCACCGAGTCATGGATGGCTTTGACGATATAATGGGAGTAAAATCATTGAATGCATTTAATGTTTTCAATACCTACTAATTTAACTGACATTAAATTGTTTCTTATTTGCCAAATAAATTCTCATTTTTTTATTCCATTCCGTTTCCACACCAAGGATGATATTCTATTTCCTGAATATCACCCCTTTCAAATACATTTTACTTTACATAAGCTATATATAAAATGTAAAAAAGATTAAAACCACGAGTTAAGATATCCTATCAAATCACGAATATGGACCTAAAGGAATGTGTCAACAGGCAGATCGTCGATATATTATTTTTGTCAATCAAATTCTCTCTTCAAATAAAACAATTTAAATCGGTCTCTTGAACCTCGGAGAAAATAAATTTCGCGGATACATCCGCAATTTAACAAGCTTTATTCACTCAAATAGAATAAAAGGATTCTCATTCCCTCGCCGTATGCTCAGCAGCAGAAGATAGGGCCCTTGTACGCAGCTGTCCATATTTCAAAACACGCGAGAGTACGCGACACATTTTTCACTACGCGAGAGCTCTCCGCATGTGCCCAAGAGTTGCCATAACTCTACGTATCTTCCCCGGAAAAAAATTAAGTATTATGTTCAAATACGAATATTGTTTTTGTTTCAACGCTTAATCCGACCGAAAAAACGTCCTTCCATCACACGAGCTTATTTTTAACGCTCGCGACGGCGGAGCGTTTTTTCCCAAACTCCGCGATTTATGTAATTTCCCGTATCAACCCGCGCGGAAAACATCAGCATGCATCAGCGACCTAACCGCATAACCCGTCCAACATGACGCTCACTCGTTACGCCGCGCATTAAATAAAAAAATAACCGAGTTACGATATCGATTGTCCTTTTCTTTTTTAGATTCCCTCGCACGCCCGAACCTAAGCTCGCGCATCCAGTAAGCGCGCTGACGTCCGCGATGGCTATTATAGTACCGCGTAGTAAGAGCGTTTTTCGGTAGCATTGGGTGGAGAATCGACAACCTACTCCACCCCCGAATACCTCCACCTTTGGTATCCCTTTCCCACATTCTCATGCCGTGAGTCTCTTCTATGCACATCAGTGTTGACAAATTCTCTCAATTCACGAATTCCGTAGGTGTACAAATGGGATAATTTTAAGAAAAACAAGAGAACGATCAGCGATAGCTGGCAACTATGAGGTCATTTCGTGGAGTATACGAGGTAAGGAGTTTGCCTGAGGGGGAGGGGTATACCCCTCCGAGTAGGAGGTGCGCGAACATTTCCGCGAAGGCTCTCTACTATGTGGTGCTAGAATGGAGAAAGAGAGGGACCTTTGGTCAAGGGTGATCATAGGACATTCATTACTGTCGCCAATTGAGAAATTTCTGATCGCCCAGAGGGGGGCGTACTCGCGGAATTATTTCGGAAAATGAAGAACGAAAAAGAGGAAAGCCGAAGGTAACAATTGGTGGAGCGGACCGTGTTCTCCCAGAAGAGGTTTCCAAGGGGACGAATTGTATCGTTCCCTCGAGTGGGCGAATTGTATCGTCCAAGCAGCAAGGTCGAAGGAAAACCCGATGGCCCGCGGCGTACTCGAAAGGGGGGCTAAGGTGGGGGAGGAGGACTCGATTGGAAATATGGGAAAAAAGTCCGAAAGGCGCCGTCAGGAAAAAGGGAGTCAGTCTCCCGAGTCCGACGGCGCACGGGATATTTGTAAGCGGTCGTGTACCGCGCCTCTCCCGCGGAAGAAAACAAAATCCCGTCCTTAGAAAACAAGGGACAATGGGTGGACAAAAGGTAGCGAGCGGCGCTGCGTCCGATTAGGCGTCGGTCAACCCGCGAGGTATCCATTCCGCCTTGCATGATTGTCCTCCGCTGCCGAGGAGTCCATCCGGAGAGAGGCGGAAGGGTGTGGGGGGTCGTGCAGAAAAAGGGGCGACCGCCGGAGTTTGGGGTGCTTGCGTGTGGGGGCGGCACGGTCCGGGGGACGTAGGGAGAGAAAGAGGGGGGCGCATTTGCGGGGAGGATGAAGGGAGCAGGGGTGGGGGAGAAGCACGGTGGAAAATGCGAAAGAGGTTGGACCGTAGGACGGAAAAAAAATTCGCGTTTTGTATGGGTGCCTCCGGAGAGGCCATCTTGAATCGGGAGCGGCGCCTGCGCGTGCGGACCCTCTGCCCTATTAGGAGCGCGACACGGACTGCCATGTGTCCGCCGCCGCTCTGCCCTCCTGTCCTTTGCCGCCTGAATGACGTGTGTTGCGGATTTCGGTAGGGATGGGAGGAGGGTGGGAGCTACCGGCGGGAGGGCCCTCGTGGAGGGCCGCGGGGGAGATGGGGCCGGAGGGTTGGTGGCTGAAAGAGAAGCGGAGGCCTGGAGGGGCCGATAAAAATGTTATGGGATGCAATGTGGATGGAGGACTGTGAAGAGCGCCCCAGCCATCGGGCGGAGGAACTTTTATTTTTCGGAACGAAAGGCCTCGCTAACTCTGTGCAGAAATGATAAATAACTCGCAATCGTCGCGAGGGGGGCTCGAGTCCCCGTCCCGACGGTGGGGGCTCCGCAAAGCACCGTCTTAGGGCCTTCTGAATTTCGGAGATTTCTATGGGCGAAGTGGAGTTCGTCGCGCTTCCCTTATTATTTCCTTGGAAAGCAGCGCTTCTTCTCTTGGGCGGCGGCGCATTGTCCCGACCATTGACCATCCAACCCCCTGCCCACCTTCCCTTCCGAAAGGAGTAAAGAGATCTCTCTCTCTCTAACTTTTTAATTTTTCCCGTTTTTTCCATTCCGGTCGGGCGGGAGACGCGGACGGGGATACCCTCTTTCATTCATTTCGGGTATGGGTTGGCGACGGGGTTGCTTTGGCGGAGGTAAGGAAAAAGGGGCACGGAAAAAAGCGAGTAATAATGAAAGAGAGGTAAAAATGAAAGATTTTTTTCCTTTCGGGAGGTATCGAGAGGTAGGCAGGAGGAAGGGGTAGTGTAGGGCTGCTGCGGGGGAGGGTGGGAGGCCAAAAAGATTGGATGAATTCCGAGAGAGTGAGGTGTTAGGGGGAGGGTGGTTTTTTCGGTAGGTTTTTGGGATAGGCTGCGGGTTAAAAGGCAGGGAGGCAACACAAGAGGATCGGGAGGGGGTTTGAAGGGTTATGAGGAGTGCGGGGGTGGAAATCGCGATCGGAGGGGTGGGAGTGGGATATTGGTGGGGGAAGGGGCGATCGGAAAAGGACGAAGGGGGTAGCGGGAGAAGAGGAGGCAATCAGATCAAATACGCGTCCTGCGTACGTAAGACTGCCCTCCTTTTCTCAATTCTTTCATTCCTCCCTCCTGGAGTACCCTCTTCCCTCCATTTGGGTACCCCCTCGGGTGCCCCTCCCCCTTTCCCCATCATCCTC
This sequence comes from Sympetrum striolatum, assembly GCA_947579665.1. NCBI lineage: Eukaryota > Metazoa > Arthropoda > Insecta > Odonata > Libellulidae > Sympetrum > Sympetrum striolatum. The sequence goes on from OX388341.1 coordinate 52,272,956, forward strand.
CATGTCCTCCCCACCCCATGCCGCCCCCTGGCACCGCAGGCGTATTTGAATTGCACGGGATGATGGGATGGACGGGGTCGCGTGGGAGGAGGAAGCGGGTCAGCTGGGGGCGGGAGAGGGGCACGGGACAAATGTTGAAACACTCGCGGTCCTATTTGAGAGGCGCTCAGGGACGTAGCGAGTCGCGTGAATTATTTATTAATATATGACTGTCGCTCGGTACACGTGGCTTTTTCGCCCGGGAGTGAGAGCGGCGTGGAGGGAGAGAAGAAAAAAGAAACCTTTCGCGAATTTTATCAGAAGAGGTTGCATTGCGGCAAAAGAAAGTAAATCCGAAAACCTTCCTGGAGGGACGGAGACGAGTCCGTTTTTTTCCCGCCGCTGGAGAGAATAAAAAAAGGGAAGAATCAAAAGCGTCCGAGGGTGGCGCGGCTCGCCTCCACGGCTTGCCCCGAAGTGTTGCCATGCTGCCGATACTCGTTCCGCTATCGATCCGCGTGCAGGGATTTTTACGAGAACTAGGCACGTGAATAACGAAAAATAAAAACGGGGAAGGAATTGGGATTGGCGTGGCGCTTATCGTGCGTATTCCGGAGCGCGACGCGGGGACACGGCGCCGCGCCCCGTTGTGTCGACTTTTTTCCCTCGATTATCTTCTGGAGGGAAAAACGAGCCGCGAATTTGCTCGACAGGCATTTCTTTTAGTGGTCCGCGGATTTTCTCTCTTATCGTAACGGCGACCTTTTCGTCAAGATCGTTCGCAAAGAAGAGTTTCGGAGCGATTCGTCTTCTCGATGCGTTTGATTTTCCCGCGCTTTTCGGATTTCGCGAATAGGGGACTATTCTGCATCAATTGGAATTTTTTTATACGGACTTATATATTAAATATCGATATAATTTTTCTCTGATTTTCTTATATTGATATAATTAACATTAAAATTATAGGATTTTACTTTTCGAATTAATCCATAAGGAAAGCGATCATATTTATTAGTTTATTTAATTAAGGATTCCGATACAGTGTTGTTACCAATTTATTTTGAATTAAAACAAAAATTTGTTATATTCTTTGTTTTGTCATTTTAAATAAACATACAAGAATGAATGCAATGAAAATAGTAGCAAATAAACAAAATTAATACGCACAAATTACGATCTAAGCAGGAAATTGACTATGAGTATCTACATTCAGTCACTCTTTTAAGAATGCGAGTAGCAATATTCTGAAAGTGTCTATGTAGCGATATAGGGAATTAAAAATGTTTTAAAGTCTATTTATAGCAGGGAACCTTGAGAATAATAATAATAAGGAATAATCTAAATGTACGAAGAACTTCTTCTTACGAATGTAAGGTGTTTCGAAATTAATCATTCCTTTCTATTATTTGTTTACTAAAGTGTGTGAAGTTTTACATATTTTCTCTGATGGCAATTCTCAACAAAAGGATTCTAGAGCAAATTAAAAGGTAAACTTTCACTAACAACAGGAAACATTTTTTGGAACCCTGAGAATGAATCCATTAGTCGAAACCAAGGTCGTTTTATAGTAAAAAATTCGTGCTTAGAAAAAGTTTATCTTTTAATTTGTTCCTGATGGTGACTTAATACGCAGTCACGGCCCAAGCAGTGGATTCTACGTATTAGCATTTTTGGTGGCTTCTAAATACTGCGTAATTGCTGGCTTAGGTCGTTTTTGTAAACCCACTAATTACATCCCTCATTTTGTAATTTATTTTACCCATTCCGAACAGATATTTATTATAATATTTAATAACGTATGGTTGGATATAAGATGAGACCAGTTTCTCCCTGAAAAAGGCGTTTATTATTATTTCTAATACTCAAGCTCGTAGATGGCAAACTGATTGTTGAAGGAGAGCCTCTTTTGTTGAAATTCAAGGCTTTCAATTCAAATAGCAGCGTCAAATACTGATGTTCGCTACATTAATGATCTACCAAAAGAACTGCTGTAGATAAATTAATTATGGAAGAGTTTTATTAATCAACAAAATTCTTTTTCAGAATTATTTGCCTCGCGGGTTAGATTTTTAAGAGAAGATTATTTAACAAGCTTTGCCTGAGTTCTGCTCGCTAAAAGATCTACTTTCGTGCTATGAGCTCGTGACCCCAGCTTTATTTCCTATAATATTTTTATTTAAGTTTCATGTCGCAGTGTTAACTATTCCAGCGTTAATCGTCGGTATGATTGTTATTATTTGAACTCGTCAAAGAAGAAAACGATATTTAAATTTCCCCTCGACATGTAATACTAAAGGGGTGCTTAAATTATTATAGAAATTTTTTCCGAATAGGTAAAATATTCCATCAGATAAAGCGTACGAATTATTCTTCACTACCCGCATTTTTTTTAAATAATAATACTAGAGTTTATTGTTTTGTGGCAAGCCACCTAAAACAAAATTGGATTTAACAGTTTTACATAAATCGCAGTGAGCGATTATAATAATACAACAAAATCAAAATTAAATACAATATTTTCAAGCAGAGTTTTTGGATCTATTACAAAATTACCAAACAAATTTAAACATACTGAAAATACGTATACAGATCATACCTTTTCCATTACATAATTGTGATACAATTTTTTGAATGTATTTACATTTTTGCTTCCTTTTATTGGAAGAGGCAAAGAATTCCATAATTTTATAGCTGAGACTAAAGATGATTTCACATATTGAAAGGATTTGTAAGGAATGCACTAGTAACCTTGGGTGTTATTTCTTAATTTGTTTTATGCTGTCTGTATTGATTCTTGCATGAAACTGATTTAAAAGATACTCCGGTCTGTTATTTTTCAACATATCATATAAAAATACTCCTAGAAAGTATTCTCTTCTCTTTCTAACCGTTAGCCACTTAAGCTCTTGGCGGTATTGATTTATTTGGTCTTGCTTTCTCAGATCAAAGATAAACATGCAACAGTTCATTAACCGTTGTTATTTGTAATTAAGTTCATCAGTGATATCTAGGTTTGCAAAGCAAAAATATTCAATGTGATTTATCTCAGTGTGCATTTATCTCTACTTCCACCTTATCCATATTATCCGAAAAAGTTGCGAGGTTTTATTAATTATAAATCGAAGGCAGCTAGACTCCATATTGGAGTGCCCAAATAAAATGAAAAACGATTTGTCCTTCTATTTACTCTGTGAGGCGCATCCGTTCGTATTCCTCTCCCTCTCCCTCCCCTCCACCCGATGTCCTTTTTTTCCTCCCGTAATCAAAATAATATCTCCGATGGTAAAATAAATAATAATGGAATGCCATCGGTGGGCTCTCCCGACTGGTTTTGGCGTTTTATATATCTCCCGCGAAGATTTGGAAATTGATGGAAATGTATTTCATTTTGTTGATATTCCCGGCCGCGGGCGAATGCAATTTATATCGGATGCAAAGAGAGGGATAAATAAATCAAAAGTGCATTAATGGCACGAATCTTTCCGTCGGAGCACTACGCCGATGACTATTTCCCAAAGTGGATCCGCCCGGATAGCGATAGAAATTTGTGTATAAAATGCGCTCCGTAGATATTTGTTTGCTCGAGGAATATAGATGCTGTTTCATGCTGCGAAGCTTTGTTTGAGGAAATATTTGCATTAATCTTAGAAAAAGGCTTCCGATCCTGTCGATACCGATGGGACCAAAACGCCATCTGATTCGTATTGAGTCGATGAATAACTGGAGACGTATATTTTATATTTTTGTGGATGGAATGGTATTGTCAAATTATCGTATATATATTTTTTTACGTCGGATCGGATTGAGAAATAAATATAAAATTTGAGTTGTAAGATTCTGGAACTCTGTTTTCACTGGAGTGAAGTAAACAAATTCTGAAAGATTGGAAAAAAATTGTTGCCTCGTTACTTACAAATTCTTGCATTTTTATTATCCTCATTTTCTTGAATTGTTTTAGGTTATGAATTTCATAAGCTTGATCGTTAATTCATTGTAACTTTCATCTAGCTAACAATCCTTCGCTTAGGATTTTATTTAGTCGCGAAACCCAAAGACACTAACCAATCAAAACCAAACCAAAATCAATTAGTGAATAAGTTACTGCAGATCCCGACTTTTATTTATTTTTATCTTTTTATTTAATAGGATAGAGGTCGAAAACCATATATTTAAGGTTTTATTTGATAAAAATAAAGAAGCACTTGGAAAAGCTAATGTAGATACTCCACTCATGGCAACACTCGACATCCGAAATATGTTTCGTAAAATCATTTTAAAATTATGGCAGGACTCATGGCTGACCATCGAAAATAATAAATTGCGCGAGATCAAGTCCGTCCCTGCCCCTTGGTCTTCTTCTATCAGGAGAAGTAGGCGGGAGGAAGTAGTGATCACACGCTTGAGGATAGGGCATTGTGCACTAACGCACTCGTATCTCTTCACGCAAGAGAAGAATCCTCCATATTGTGACCATTGTGAATCTCGCCTAACTATAAGACACCTCCTGACTGAATGTACCAAATATCAGTGCATCAGAAATAGGTATTTCCAAGGTCATCTCAAGGAAATTCTGGGGGATGATGTGGACAAATTAGACTCTGTCCTTAAATTCTTAAGTGAAGTAAAATTAATTAAACAGATTTAAAAATATAAAATAGTTTAAAAATATAAGTATTAAAGAATAAATTTGAATCGGATTTTAAAATTTCAACTTGTGCTAAAAATTAAATAATATTATGATACATATATCTCCTCTGTATACGGTGCAACATGACCTTTGCTGTCGAGGCACCTTATAACCTATACTACTACTACTATTTGATAAAAATACTCTAAATATTTTTAAAGGACCAATTACTTTATTCAATTTTTTCAGCAACCAAAGGCAACACTTCGTATAGTGTTCAAAAGAGATAACAATTCATCCGACACAGAAATTAGGTTAACTGCAATTTCAGAACCGTCTATTTTAGATACTTTCCTTCTGTTTGTATTCATTGCCTATCAATTGTACGATACATAGTGTCATAAGCTTTCAAACCTTCTTCCCTGAATTTATTTCCCCATCATATTAGATATGGAAATTGGGGGTATTCATAAGAGTAGACTATATATACTTAATATTGATATTAACATAAAAGTTAAATCTTTATATGCATAAAACTAACTTTGATAACGAGGCAAAGTGAATTGGAAAAATCATTCGCATTCTAATCTGTGGATAATCTTGTTATATCTCTCTTTGTATTTGCAAAATGATTTGAAGTAGAAATTTCGACCAAGCTCGTCTAACCAGAAATGAATTTACGCTACAGGTTGTTGGAAGATGTACCATTTTTTCCAATTTTATTTTTTTTCAACTAATTCAGTATTGTAATGATTAGAAGCAGATATTCATAATAATCTTTCCTATAAGCATCTACATCTGTCTCTCTCATGAATATGTGCACCCATTTCCCAAGAACATGCTTTCTCTGAATTTATTAAGTAAGTAAAGCCTTTGTTTAAATCTATTTTTTAAAGATTCTTATCCAGCGTCTTGAATCCTCAGAGTATCCCACACTGATTTGTCGTAGCGATTATTTTCAAAATTTATTGTCTTTCTCTGTACCTTTAGTAATTCAATAATGGGTGCCTTATGTTAGGCTATTCGAAAGGGTTACTAAAAATCATTTACCGTTAAATAGTTCTTTCCTCTTAGGCAGTACAGAATAATAATTATAGTAAGCAATGTATTTTCTTTCGAGAGAAATTTATAACTGAACGTATGTTTCCATTTAGCATCATATTGGGAATCATAATATCATTCAATATTGTTAATTACTAATTATTTAATATTATTTAAATTTGTAATAGCTGTTAATTGAATTCTGTTAATGTTTTCTTTTAATAAGACGGGATAATATTTGTAAATTTTGTATTATGTAATGTCTTGACTTTTGTCAGAGAGAGGTTTTCCGAGGGGTTTCCCTCCCTCCGTGGGCAAATGCCTGACAAGTGTAGTGTTTACCCCTCCATTTTTATTTATATTGACTATCTATATATTGCTTGACCATGTACGACTATATGAATGTATGCTTGTATTATATTTAATGTCCAACCAATGTCACCAGATTTATTGTAGTGTTCATGTAATAATAATAATAATAATCATAATAATAATAGTTCTAAATTGAATGTTTTTAAGCGATATTTGGTGGAACTTCATGATTTAATAACCAGAAAACCTTAGAACTGAGTATGGTGTAATTTCACCGAAACAGCTTAACTCAAGTTTTATATATTATTTGTGGAACTACATTTTTTTTAAGTTTTCTAGTTATTAATAGTTCTATCGAAACCGTTCCACTGGGTGAATCTCTGCTTCTATCCCATTCCATATAAATTCCCATGTAAATTACTTTGTTGTCTATAAGTTTCCTAGCTTCATTGATTTTTAAGGACATTTATGTAACTAAAAATAGCAATCGACCCGATAACGATGCCCTGCGGGACCGGGTTTTATAACCTGTATTACACATTGTTTTCTGTCGAAGAGGAAGTCCTTAATTCATTTCTTTTTACTTTTCCATTGATACCTTTTAATTAGTATGGAAAATTATGATGTGGGAGCAAAAGTTTTCTAAAAATCTAGAAATACCGCATCGATTTCCCTTTTAAGCGGATTTATAAATAGCCAAGCATATATCCGATAAATGAAACTACAGAAATATTTTTCGCGCGAAAAACTCTTAGACGTTTAAAATTCGGCCTTGACAGTCATTGAAGCTGTAAAGGCCTAAACCAACCGGCGTTACTAAATTTTTCTTCTGAAAAAGTCCTGTATCAATTATATGATATACGCGCTATCCGGTCAAATGTAGAATGTTAGTGCGCATTGTGATTTATTTCTTGCGATAGCCTGCTGAACCTTTGAGAATACCTCTTTTTCCATAGGAATTTACAATGATTTCTCCAATTTTTTCTCCGAAATCATGAATGAATTAGTATTAAAAAGATGTTTTCCGACAGATTTATTTGCACTGCCTTGAGTTTGATGAAGTCATTTGGTTTTGCTCTTAAACTGTAGTTGTATACGCATTGTTTTTGATGCATAAAAAGAATGGATAGTAGCTGAGTGACTACTCTAGTGTATGTTTGTTGCTAATGGTCCTAGAAGGATAGGAAGATCAATTGAAGCATATTGAAGACGTGAATGAATTGAAGAGATGAACGTAGCATAAAATATATTATTAATTGATGTACCTGAACGAATGATGATGTATTAATGTGTCTGAAGTGAAAGAGAATAGGCAATTATGGAGGAGTATGCCTTTATATTTAAGAAATTGGAATTCGAGATAGAATTGAATAAAACATTTAGTAGAAATAAGATTATTCTCAGTGGAAAGCATTAGAAAATAACTTGGTAAAAGAGCTCGAGTGAAAAAAGGCAGCTAAACAAACAAACAAGAGCAGGTGAAAGGTTCATATAAAAAAATACCTTTATCCTTCGAATTTTACCTAAGAATGAATTATTAAGGGAATTTCTAAGAATCGCGTAATCTGCATTCTTTACAATAAGAAGTTATAAGGTCAAAATCCACGAGTTTTCAATCCGCAAAATAAAAGATACGAGTGGTACGCATCCGACTGAAAGCCACGACCGAAAATTTCAGGAATTAGATGAATTTATTTAAGAGATGCGATAAGTAATAGAAATTATTGTAGCGTACTTTTGGAGAATAAAATACATCATAGCTATTTCAAATCCATGGCTCAGGTCTGCGTTTAACTTTGATTTACATAAAGGGAAGTGTTCAATTTATTTTGAATATTTCCTTAGTTACCTATTTAACGTCCCATTGTCAAAATTTTAATATTAAAATAATTCTTGTTTTTACCCAAAACCTACATCCTACATTAAAAAAAATTATTTCTTCTTGGAATGTCACCGCTTAACAATATATCCCCTGTCAATATCGGATGCACCCATTAATTGTGTCTTATATCTGTACCATTTCTTCAATCAAAAACCTTTCATTCCTTCATGCCAAATATATGTTATTAATTTCCCAGTAGTTCATCTTGTTTTCAGGCTACCACACTCCACTCTTCAGGATTTTAAGTATATGACTAATTATTATATGTCTAATTTGCATCATCCACATTTCCAAATATATCTTATTAATTTATCAGTCTATTTTTACTTACTTTTTTTTTCATGCCTAGCTACTGTTGCCCTTTACCGGTGAAGTCCTCCTAAGCTCTGATGAACTTTTCAGGAGGTGCTTCACCGAGGCAACAGCAACAACGAACACACACAACCATTCCCTGAATCGGAAAAATCCGATCAGCCGGGATTCGAACCCGGGACCTTGGGGTAGGAGCGATAGCTTAGATGGCATGCTATCCACTCGGCCACCAAGGCCGGTGGATTACTTGCTTGCAAAAGTTTATTATTTAGTATAACTATTTGTTCTTTTTCTTTTTTGTTTCTGTATGATAATATATGTTTGTGTTATTTTCTTTTATAGTTCATTTAATCTGATTTCATCGCTAAATATAGTTTTTCTATCTGTAGCTTTCGTGGGTTTTTCACACAACCCTTCTTAAGGGCCTTTCCATTCAGTGGAAATTTTTTCCTTAGCTCTTCGATTGGGTTTTTTAAATTCACAAAGGTAATTCCGGAAGAGATGCCCCACCTAAGGAAATGACTGCGTAACAGTAACTTCAGTGATAACAAGAATTTGAAACTGCGTGATATAATAGGAAATTTATTGATTATTAACAGGATATAAACATATTTTGTTTAAAAACATTTTCACACAAAATATTAAAGTTTTTCTGCATCCATGCATTTGGCCATCTCTCCCGAGTGTCCGGGTGAGACGTCCCACCTCTGTGGGAGAGGTACCCCATTAGCTTAAACTGAACTTATCTGGAAAGAGCTTGCTATATATAAAATTGTTAAATACAACTTAAAGTCAGGATCTAAGAAAACGTTGAAGTCCACTTTAAAACCTATTTAAAAGTTTCATTTGCAAAAATTTATGGAGGAATCTCAGCCCCCTCTAGAAGCATATCAATAGCATATTGAGGCTTGGCATTGTCCATGAAACACTTGCAGAGAGACGGGTGTCTTTCAACTGACTGACGCACACCTTCAATAAGGCAATCTTGTGGTTTTCCTTAAAAATATTGCGACTGGGGCATCTCTCGGGGTGGGGCATCTCACCCGGATTTACCTTAGTAAGTCTTCTTTTGTGTACTTTTTTCAGACTATACCATTTTTACATTTGTATGACGAAGAGTCAGATGTAAGAAGAGGCTTTATAGTCTCAATCTTGCCCTAAATAAAGTCCTTTATTTTTATTATTCCATACAATACCTCAATACGGATTCCGGTTTTTAAACATTTCCAAATAATTGATTTCATAATTCATATGTATCTTCTTAGGTATGGGTCTCAAATTCGCTGGATGGTCTAAGTTGAAGTGGTTTTGTTTATTAAGTAAGCATTTTGGGCAGTCATAACGTTTCTGCAAATCAGGAAAGTCATTGTATGGGATTATGAGGATTTTCCAGGACAAAAATGCTTATCCTACGTTCATGACAACCTTTACTTTCACTAGAAACTGACTCTTAAAAGCCAAATTAATATAGTACGTTTTACATGAAAATAAACATTACATTTTATTTCCATAATTGTTTCCTTAAGACATACAACTGTTTATTAATATATATGTGTATAAATATATATATATGGGTCGTATATTTGATTTCATTTTTTTATGAGAGTCAAAGAATGCATATAAACAAAGCTTCTTGAAAATATTCACCTAATATTTTATTGTGTCATTCCATGAGATTTTTCTCATTTATTCACCGAATGTATGCATGTTGACTTCAATGAAACGAGCTTTCAAATTTTGCGAAAATATAGAAATTTTAGTGGCAGGTGCATCTCTAGATGAAATCAATAGTATGTGGCAATAAATTTGGTTCTTCTGAAATTTGAATGCCTCGAAAGGCTGTCGCGGAGAAGATAGATTCACCGTGTAAACGGTTTCTCTCGCCATTGACCGAGTCGAAAATTGATCAGTTGAGCATTTTTAATACGTTTGATTTATTTGGGTGCATATTAATTGTTTTATGCAAAGGGTGCAGTGGAAAATTTCTCCAACAAAATTTTTTTAAATTTTTATTCCTTTCTATAAGAAACCGATAGGATCTTAAAAGTGTACGATTTCCTTGCCAATTTCTAGGAATTATATTTAGTCTTATTTATGTTTTTGGTGATTTGTGATTACTATTTGCTGTTTCGTGTATCATAACTGGATTTTTTGAAATTGGCGTAATCATAGAATTTACGGTTAATGGTAGTTATGCGGGGGTTAAACCTTTACTTTTCTTCAGGTAGAAATTTCGAGGGTCGCCGTCCTAATCCGGACCCTTAGCTCGGCTTCCCAGCTCGGGAGCGCACGGCCGCCACAGCAGGGGGGACCGTAAAAAAACTGACCGCGTGGAATACGATTTAAAACGTTGTAAACAATTCAAATGAGCAACAATTTATTATCTTCGTCGTCTCACTTGTCCTAAGAGATGTACAAGCGTCTTTTGATCGACGTTCTACGATGAAAATTAAGATTTTTCCAGATTTTGCAAGAAATTATCAGTTTACGCAAGGCAACGTTGCTGTCAGATAGGCGGGTGTTTTAAATATCTCAACGGGGGCTGGGTTGGGCTGGGGGTAGGATTTATAGATTTCTAAATTTTTGCTAGAAATCCCTCCCCCCCACCCCAACCCAACGGCAACGTTCCCGTGTGTAAACGGGTAATATCTAGCAAAATCTCGAAAAATCTTAATTTTCGTTGTAGAACGTCGATCAAAAGACGCTTGTATATCTCTTAGGATGAGTAAGACGACGAAGATAATAAATTGTTGCTCATTTGAATTGTTTATAACTTATTAAATCGTATTCCACGCGGTCAGTTTTTTTATGGTCCCCCCCTGCTGTGGCGGCCGTGCGCTCTTGAGCTGGGAAGCCGAGCAAAGGGTCCGGATTAGGACGGCGGCCCCCGAAATTTCTACCTGAAGAAAAGTAATGGTATAACCCCCGCATAACTACCATTAACCGAATTTACTACAGGAAATTCGAATTATCATCATATTCTCATGTTTGGCGTTCCATATTTTTAGTAATTCTCTAATTTGCTTTAGAATTCACAGTTCACTTTCTTGAAACTTTGGGTACGTGTCTGCGTTCAAACGTGATTTCCATGAAAATGCTATAATATCATATGATGTTTTTCTGTATGAACTTAAATGAAATTAATTAAATATTAAGTTTTAAAAATAATGTAATTTGCTCTAATGGTTATCATTCAATTATTTTCAAATGAATGTAAGTGAAAACAAACTATTTCTTTTCAAATGGAGTTTAAAAGTAGTGCAATCGTTTAATTTGACAGATTCTAGGATTCTCGTATTGATATAAATATAACTTACTCATAGAACCTTAAATAGAAATTTTTATTCTCGTTCTAGTTCTAAATAAGGTTTTTGGGGATGAACATTATTCAACTCCCTTACTTTGGTAGTATATGGTCCAAATTTTGGAATTCCCGCAAATAATCTAAAATTATAGTATTGCCCTTCATTAAGAAGTTAGTGATATTACTGCGGAGCTTTTTCTTAAAATATTTTTTGACGTTGTATAAATTCGTTGAAAAATTGTTATCTTTTTGAGTGAACACAAATTAAGAGTAATGTGATTTGATCCATTTTGATCAATATATGAATGACCCTATAAATAAAATAGAATCCATGCTTGAAAGAAATAAAAGAAAATATTTAAATTAGTTCAGCAGCAAATAAACAAAGCTAAATTAACTGTATAAATTCAAATTCCTCGGGGTATAAAGGTAATGTAGAGTGAGATAGGATTCCGTCACATAAAATGTTGCATCATAATTCTGAAAATGTAAAACTTACGTTTTGAATGATAATTCTATTTGTGAACTTGATTCAGAAATCTTAAAATCTCATTTTACAATTATGCAGGTGCCCTTTGCTTTAGTAAGGTACGCGATACTATTACTATTTCATATGGCGTTCTTTTCAACGCGGTTTGAAATGTAAAAACACGAAAATTTTTTGATGCGTGCCGCATAAATAGGGATAGTTTATTTTGTAAAAATTGTTAAATTAGTTTATAAAATTAATGAGAATCCATTATTTTCGTGGTGTGATGTATGGTGATTTTTTATAAATTACCTCTGTCACTTTATCTCCTGTAATCAGTTGGCCAATCGGCAGAACTAAATATGTACTGTTATGGCTGCAAGCGGTCTGACAGCCACTCAAGTCTAGCCATTTTGAAATTTGAAAAATAGCGCAGGAATTACTTTCATATCTCCAGAGATTCTGTGATACTGCGGATTTAAATGATGATGATGCCTTCTCATTTCTTGATCCTCGCTATTGTTAAATGATAAGAGATTTTTTAAAGTTTCTTAATGCAGTTTATGAAGAGCTTTCCAACTGGAATTGATACTTCATAATATTTTATTATATAAAACGTAACTCTATTTGGTTTTCCATCACACGACGTATAGGTTTTAGTTAGGTCTGGTACGGTTTTTAACTTTCTTTGACATAAGAGTAGTGAAAATGAAGCTGCAATGGTATCATTTGAGTTATCATGCTTCTTCTATTTCCAAGAGGTAGTTCATTTTATTCTCAAAGCGAAAGAAATGATACGTAATACAGAAGCTTAAATCATCGTATTTTTGTACTCAATATTCGATTTTCTCAAATTCATTACTAACGTACTATTGACAAGGCCCCTTCCTAATTGGGTAAAATATAACTAATCACTTGTTAACATAGTGATGCAATTTTACCATAATTTCAACAATGTGTATTGCGGATGTTTTTCAAACTTCCATATTCATCCTTCCGTTAGTAGCTCTCGGAGTGTAGGTGTTTTGTATCTTAGTTCCCGGTTGTCCCACCTCCGTATTAGGGCGCAACGATCAGCTAACCTTAGGATGAAGACTGTTGTGACCTGTGAAGCAAATTGGCGTCTTTCTGTGAACGAGGGTGTAATAAAAAGTCATTCTTCTCTTTTCAATAGCGAAAAATATTCCATTATTTCCTATGATGATTTCTTGCAAACAGTATAATTTTTCGTACATATTTATATTTTCGGAACGAAAATACGGATAAATAGATGTATCAAATATCCGCTCAACCTCTCATAAAAACCTTCACTTGACCTTAAAACATAATTTTCAACATTTTTCTCCCTAACAGAAAAGCAATTTTAGCAACATTACCGTCGAGTTATTCGCAACATTACAAAGCATTTGTAGAATCAACTATGTCACAATTGGCTGTTTGGAAATATGCGCTGAATAGGTAATTGCATGATAAATTACGTGGCGTCGCCAATTCAAAAATCATTTATCATAAATGCTCTCTCAAGTTAGGCTTTCGGGTATGTTCGGGTGGAAACTTTTTCGTACATAAGAAATAGGAGACATCATTTTTGATACCTTTCCAAATTTTAAAATTGTTTAACATCGTGGTTTTCGTTTACAATGGGCAATCAAACAGTATATCAGAATAAAAATAATCCCAAAGTATCTCACTGATGAATATTTTCGTACAATTGTCATATTTGACACTATGATGGAAAGATTTTTTTTAAATATCTTCTATTTCACTTAATTTACTTGTATTTTCTTTACAGTATATAAAGGAGGGAATAAGTAACGTAATAAAAATTATGTACAATTGGCAATGGAGATTATTTGAAAAATAAAAATATGTATTTAAATGCATGAAACAATTTTATTTCCCGATCAAAAATGTTTTTAGTATTTCTCTGTAAGTTTTCTTAAACCTAGCTGTTTCATTCCTCTTTTTCTAAATTAATTGTAACGAAATAGATTATCTACTAGTCCCACTCAACCCCGATAGCGCAATTGTTATTCAGACACTTTATATCCAGGTTTGGATTATTGCGAATGACAGATCAAGAAATATCTTTCTACCCAATTTGACGATTGAATTATGAGTCATGCTCAGGGTCTGAAACTGCATTTGAGCAACAATTAAATATTTACTTTTCGGTAAATTCAGATTTTGGTTGTTTTACTGCATGGCTTTTTGCTGCGCCGATTGTTAGAAAGTGATTTTTGTGGAAGCTCTAGATTTTGAAGAATTTACTAATTGGTTCACTGAAAAATAATCTCTGTTTATACTTGAGAGGTAGTCAGTTTTTAATATTAAATGGAATCAGTCGTAACTAGCCCACTACTCTCAGATATTTGTTAATATATCATCACCCTAATACAGTTGATAAAAAGTCAAAACCCCTAGTTATTCTAAAAATTTTTTTGGAATGCATTTCATACCGAATTGCCACTTTGCAGGATTTGCACGTCATAACTCTTTCCTGCATCTACCAAATCTCAAGAGTAAAGAAAGAATATTTTGGAATTCGGTTGTTGATGAATTAAAGGTTTCAAATCTCCAACAACCGTCTTTATCGGCGTTCCTCACCTCCGAGTACCGGTAAAGGAGGTGAGGAACGCCGACGAGGACGGCTATTGGAAATTTGTTACCTCTAATACAGATATCCTGATGTTGGAGCGAATTCTTATTTTACTATGCTCGATAGTGAAATGCTCCAATTTAAATTCAATATAATTCACAACAAAGTCATTTGCAACAAATTTTTGTACGATTTCATCCACTTATTTTTAATTTTTTTTATAAGCTGAGGGATTTTGAGTGTTTGATGAAGGAAAATGAAATGAACCTACGGCTCACCTTCGTTATCAAGTGTTTAATAACTTTTATTCTCTTGGCATATGCCAAATTTACATTTCAAACGGTGGATAGCTTGTTGATGATTCTTACTCCAAATTGAAATATGTATTTCATTATATTTTTCAGAATATCAGCGAGAAATCTACCTGTGAACAACAACGAACCGTACAGCAACCCAATGAAAGTCTTGAAAGGGAATTTAGAGGAATTTTCCCGGTGTTTGACCATAAGAGTCTGTTCGGGTGAGAATAATAAGGCATACTTTGATTTAATTTTAATTTTAATTCTCACATTGGGAAGCAGTGAATATTCTACACTGACAAATCTGATTTCGAACCATGTGGTTATATGTACCTAATTTGTGCAGTCTCATAGCCAACAGTATATTTTTATATATTAGCATTATTAATCAATACGATCTAACTTGACTTCGTGGTATACCGTTTAATTAATGAAAAAACCGAATACAGTATTTTCCTCAAGGTTTTTTTTATAAACGACCGGTTTCGGCTGATGATGTCTGCAAGGCAGAAACCAGTCGATTATGAAAAATGTTGCAGAATATGAGAAATTCGGCTTTTTCATTTTTATTACCGTTAGGTTGAGCAATATACCGTAGTATGCCGTTAAGATGATTAGGATTATGACTGATTTCTTGGAAGGTTGATGTAGGCCAGGTAGTATTTTGAGAAACAGCTATATAGTCTTTTCTTTGCCTTCGCCACTTTACATTGGTTGCTGTTCAAATCTCGTCAATGTATTACTTTTCTCATGTCGTATGTCACTAATCTGATGGAGCTTCAGTCCAAAATAAAAAATCTGATGTGGCCAGCACATGACTTTCTCCATGTATAAGATGTAAATATTTATCCACGGCAGTATTTTCGAACTCATTATTCAATCTAAACTTGGAAGAAGAGTGATTAATTTATATATTATCATCTTTGACGTCAAAAACATTATAAATAATGTTTATCTGGACATGATCGATGAAAAACGATGAAATTGGCCTTTCGCCCATAGAGCCCAGAGCGCCCACGAGTGCATAATGAGCAACTTCCGGTTTATCAGTATTTCATGAATAACTCCTACACAATCAGTGATACAAAAATATGTTTCATACAAAAGTTATAGTAAAATTTATTTTCTAAAACATTTATAAACAATAGTATATACCTTAATATCATATTTATGGAGATATTATGAAAACCGGAAATGAGCTTTGAAGAATGAAGCTCGACTTCCGGTTGACCGATTTACTCCAAAAACTTATCAACTCTAACGATTGTAATAAAATTACTATATATAAAATTTGGTGTTGATCCGTCAAATAGTTTTCATGTTAGAGCGCCCACAAAGTACATAATCATCTTCTTCCGGTTTATCAGTATTTCACGAATAACGCCTAATCAACTGGTGATAAAAAAATATGTTAAATACAAAAGTTATAGTAAATAACATTATCTAAAACTTTTATAAGTAATACAATGTACGTATATATCATATTTATGGAGATACTTTGAAAACCGGAAATGAGCTTTAATGAATAAAGCTCGACTTCCGGTTGACCGATTTACTCCAAAAACTAATCAACTCTGACAGCACACACAACAGTACTATATATGAAGTTTGGTATTGATACGACTTATAGTTTTCACGTTAGAGCGCCCGCTATCACACACACACACACTCACACACACACACACACACACACACACACACACATACACACAGACATTATTCCGAAAATGGTCAAAACGTGTTCTAGGGACCCCAAAACATGTATTTCCGTTGAAATCTCGAAGTCGATTTTTTTCATGAAAACAATACTTTCTCTATACTTCGTATATGGAGAAAGTAAAAATCTGATGTGGCCAACACATGACTTTCTCCGTATTTATTGAAAACATAAGCCTATGCCGTTAATATATAATAACTCCAAAAAAATGAGTGTTACAGGTAAATGTTTCATACAAGCTTTGTAGTTCTGCATTCTGACAGAGATAAGTATGAAAAACTTCAATTTCTGGGTAAACAACAACTTCAACAACGGTTAACCATTATTGAAGAATAACTCCTAAACAATCAGTGTTACGAAAAAATGTTTCATACAAAAGTTGTAGTAAAATACATTATCTATAACTTTTGTATGTAAATGTATATACCTAAATTGCATGTTGACAGAGATATGTATGAAAAACTTCCATTTCTGGATCAACAAATACTTCCGGTTAGCCATTATTGAAGAATAACTCCTAAACAATCAGTGTTACGAAAACCTTTTTTATACAAAAGTTGTAGTAAAATACATTATCTACAACTTTTGTGTGTAAATGTATATACCTATATTGCATTCTGACAGAGATATGTATGAAAAACGTCCTTTTCTGGGTAAACAACAACTTCCGGTTAACCATTATTGAAGAATAACTCCTAAACAATCAGTGTTACGAAAAACTGTTTTCTACAAAAGTTGTAGTAAAAAACATTATCTACAACTTTTGTTTGTAAATGTATATACCTATATTGCATTATTACAGAGATATTTAAGAAACAAACTTTTGTTCCGGATAAACCGGAACTTCCGGTTAAGCGATATTCTCCAAAAACTAATCAACTCTTGGCATTATTAGTAAAATTCTAATTATGAATTTTGAAAATGATCGGATAGTTAATTTTTAAGATAGAGAGCCCACAAACTTTTTAACTACAGACAGACAGACACACAGACAGACATGTTCGGGAAAATAGCTAAAACATGCTCTATGGGCCCCAAAACATCTATTTCCGTCGAAATCTGGAGGTCGATTTTTTTTGCGAATACAATACTTTCTCTATACTACGTATAGGGAGAAAGTAAAAAGGGTGATATAAAAGCATTCTTCCTCAAAAATCTCAAAGTGGGCTACAGTAAGTGGCCAGAAACTGAAGATAGGTTGATTTATGAAACCGGTCGCAAATAAATTTTGTGTGGATTTAGGTATTTTCATTCTAATAAAGATGATGATGACGAGCTCTATTTAGCACTTATATATACGCTAGCATCCTCCAAAATAATCGATCTGTATTCGTCCTTATATTAAAAGACAAAGCAAAATGTTTCGCGTTTTATAAAACAGCAATTGACGGTAGTGTGCCGTTTTTACTTTAACAAAGAAGCTATGCAACATTTTGTATATTTTTCTCCTGATAGACATCCATATACAAAATGCATTGCCAGGTCAATCAAGCGAAATGTAAATATGAAATGGGGAATGCATTTTGTTTCTTCGTTTCATATCCCCTTCTTCGTGCCTTGAAAAACTTACAATCGTTAGTTTTAACGCATTCAAAAACGTTAGTTACTAACGTCAATATTTCGAATTTGCTCTCGAAGGCATTTTTCTATGTTATTTCCGCTCTTTTTCCGAGTAATTGTGCAGAATTTCCGGTAGTTCATCAATCGAATTAAAATATTTTTCCATTATCTAAATGTTATAGTAGCCCATTTCCTACTATACATAACTACATCCTAGATTTCTCAATGGAATAAGAATTTTCCCGACTTGAAATCGTATTTTTAAATCAGCTTAGCCTTTCTTATAAACACAAGGTGTTCTGGCCTAAAATTTGTGGAAAATACGAAGTACGCTTTTTATTTATAGCCTTTCTTAGAGTCAAATTTAGGAGTTATAATAATTTCATATCGAAAAGATTCATCCATGAAAAAAATTCCGAAAGCCCTAAATGTAATTCTGATGGGCATATAAGTACGTACTTCCTTATATTCTGGATACAAGTATACGACACCTACTTCTCAAATCCTTTTATTCTAGCTGAGGGAATTTACTTGTACCTGCAGTTAGAGACAATGATTACTGACAATTTGCAATAATTTTTCTATCTCACATTTCCGAGCAAATGCCTACCTGCAAATCATTCGCCCAATTTTACTTTTCCTCTTTATGTTATCATAAGAACTGACATTTTCGGACTTCTCGAATTGTATTAATCGCTCTAATCTATATTGCTTTATTTATTTTTCAATAGACTTTTTTGCATATTTATCTCCAAATAAATTTTTTTCCTAAAATATCACGTGGATAGTCTAATGTTATGGATTAGACCAATTAGAAAATGTAGTACGTAGTGGTTTGTCTATAATGTTTTTAAGTCGTGGAATTTACAGGCGACGTGATTTCGTAAAGAATAGCTAAACGAAAATTTATATTTTTTTTGGCAAAGTCTATGGATATATCTTTGAATACTACGTGAACTCATTTATCTTGAGATGTTTCCATAATTATCAATGAAGTATGTAAGTATGTATTTACTTAATGAAGCATAAGTCTGACAAGATGGAGATTAATTTAATGGGAAGGATATATTTCCTTACATCACCTGCAAAAATTATCTTCTAAAGAAACACCTCCCATGTGAATATGATAAATCGTTAGGTAGAAACTCACATATCTATAAAATATTTCCTGCCACATTGCCTATTTAGCCGGAAAGATTCTCCAAAATGATATAAGAGGGAAATATTACATATTTAGCTATCTTATATCATTATAGCTCTACTAAAATAAATTCTGCAATAATCTCCTTCGAAAATGCTGAATCAAATACAATCAATTCAATTAGCGTGAGAATATATAATCAGGAAAAGAAGTATGGCGTCCTCAAGGATTACATCGTTGCCAAATCTCCCCTGTTTAGCGCGCGAAAAAGGATCCGTTTGAAATAAGTGCAGGCGAGGCATTGTCTCAACACGCTTAGAAAATCAGTCGCTGTTCATATTCATCGTATTCACAGTATTTCAAGAAGGGACTTCGGAAATTCTTTCTTACTGCTGAGTACATGAAAAATGCGGTTGACAAATAATAAGGGAGAAATGGAAAATTTATTGTGTTGGATATAAGGAGTCATTCTGCAATATCCGATCCCAGTACAAGTTGAATCTAATTCAATAATTTGGGCACTCACTTCGTGGAATTCCATAATAAAACACAGGAATAAAATTAACTAAGACTATATTCCGCAACAATAGAAACATAAAACACACGATTGGTTCCAACGCATTAGCGTCATCATCTGGTGTAAGAATACAGGAAGCCGAGAATAGAGTCGTTTAAGGTTTAGGGGTGCGGGAAAAGAAAGGAAGGGGAGATTTTTAGGAATTTCAAAGGAGTTGTTTACTTGAGTGTTTTATGTTTTTCTGTGGACGATGGTAAGAGTGTATGAGTTTGTGGAGATGCGAAGGGAAAAATATGTTTATTAACGTTGAATGGAGGATAAACTTCACTATGACCATCAATCGTCGAAACCGGTAGTGTTATCTGTAAAAAATAAATTTTGTGGTAAAAGTAAAATTCTTTCTTAGATTCTTTCCACGATGGATGAAGGGTTCAGCGGGTTTGCTTTGCAGAATCCAAATTGTTCGAGTGAATCCAACTTTTTGCCATTGCTTTCTGAGTGTAAAATGGTCGGACGGAAATCGGTACTGTGATTGTGGGTTATTAAATGCTCTGCAAATGGGATTGAGATGAACTATTATTTATAGCATTCTTAAAACATCTTTCGTGTTCTTTTATTCTGATTGCAATGTTTCGGGTTGTAAGTCCGATATAGAAGACATCGCAATCAGAACATTTTATGGATCCCTGGTTTCTTTCGAGGGTCCAATTTGTCTTTGCTATTGTATAGTAAAGCTTTTAAATTTAGCAGGTTGTAAAATGCAGGTTCGATTCGATCTTTTGGAAGTGAATTAGTTAGAGTATGACTGAAACCATTAAAAAAATAGAATTTTTGCTCTGTACGGAAGGGTTGGGGTTAGGGACAGATGAGAATAATTTTTTGATTGCGTGTTACCTTTTTTCCTATTATAAAACTTCGTAATCAGATTTTTAGGGTTGTTATTTTTCTGGGAAATAAAACTTATCGTTTTTAGTTCTTTCTGAAAATGAACTAAAATGGGATAAGGAGTAAAAGGTGAAAGAAGGAATGGAAGGCAGCAAGGGGGTGGTCGACGAGAAGGGTACAAGATCATCCGTGAAAGTAGGTTTTTTATAAATGTCAAAATTAATGATAGAATCCGAAATGGATAGTGAAAGATCCAGAAAATTCAAGTTGTTATCATGCTCTATTTCAAGGCTAAACTTAATGGCGGGATGGATAGAGTTTAGAAAATTAAAAAAAATATGCCAGGTTGTCTTCTGGTTCCCCTCTAAATACAGAGGATATCGTCTACATATCTTTTTCTTCTTCTCACCACAGATTTAAAATTTTGCAGTAATTGAATACTTCTTTGGCAAATGTTAAAATTGTTTTTTTTTCCTCTTGAATCACGAGGAACAAACACAAAGTTAAGTCCGAAACAGTAGATTTTGTAATGACCAAGTAGACCATTTTCAACAGAATGGAGCATTGGTAACAGGCGATTCAGCTTGCTTATAAGGAGCTGAAACTGAACAAATTCAAAGTTTTGGTAAAAATATAATAGCTGAAACTTAGTAATTAGCAAAGGATAGGGCAGAAGAATGGTTCATTGTGCCACTTTGACTCTCATTGGAATCCTACTCTAAGTGATAATATCGCCAAGTCTTCGTCCCCTTTCCTTCGGCTGAAATAATTTCACTTGAGGCGACTCCAGTGTATTTTTCCATATCTTATTTGTTGCCGGTTCTCAATCACTCTGCTATTTCAGTGAAAAAATAAATTTATGTCAAGAATTTCCGATCCGCCCGCGAATAGAGAATTAGACGGTTAACATCTGGAAGCCCTACAATTAAAAACGGTGTCATAGTTCGCACCATAATCCTTCGGATACTTATTATTCACCCTAAGAGCACAGATGCTGGCAAAACTGTTGAAATGATTCCCACGGGTTTTTGGGTTCTTACCCATTACCCTTGGATAAAAACAGCCGGACTCTTACCTGACCCCTTATACCTTGATTTCTTGAGAAGAAGGTTGTGGTACCGACCGTTACTCACTTAATTCATCCTCCTAACCCTTTTCCTTTATCGAACCCTTTCTTCGATCAGGGGGCTCTTTTTACCTTCCAGGGTCTTAGGTCCAAAGGTACGCAGGTAGTTTGGCACAGCAGATGTTAATAAACCTCTTGTGAGTATCTTACGTCACTAGCTCAAATATTTTCGGTTTTTCTCATCCGTGTTAGCGAATGATAGGATCAAAATTGAAGCTTAGATGTTATTATTTATTAGAAATTATATAGGAGAATGCAAAATTATTACGAAAACGATGATTTGACGCTAGTTTGGAGGTTTTGTTTTCAACAACATTGCTCTCCCTATGGTTTCTGCGATCGGATTCAATTTTTACTATGAAACACTCCTCTAAGATTAGAATTAAATGAATACATAGATATTTTCTTTTCTTTCTTAGGTTGAGAATTTTGAGGCAGGATATTTATTAGTATATTTTATAAAAGAAGAGCATGAATTTTAGTGCATTAACAATTTTCATCTACATGGGTGAGTTGAGCCATAATGTAGTTTCCTGCTCGAACCATCTCAAAAGGTTTTGCGATTCAATTGAAATTGAGTCAATCATGCGATTGTTTTTATTTTGAGCCGACTGAGTAGTATTCACTTATCTAATGTCTTATTTCCTTGGAAAAAAATAATTCAGATTAAACTTCATTTTTCTTGGTTTAACCATTAACTTCGAGGAAATGATTATATCTACGTTGATTCTGTGAAAAACTATTTCTGAGTATTCAAACGCAAAGCAAGGTAAACTCCTTCCCTGATTACATTTTTACCGATCCAAC
The DNA here is from genome assembly GCA_947579665.1 of Sympetrum striolatum. Lineage (NCBI taxonomy): Eukaryota > Metazoa > Arthropoda > Insecta > Odonata > Libellulidae > Sympetrum > Sympetrum striolatum. The sequence continues at coordinate 52,295,533 of OX388341.1, forward strand.
GTCGTTATTTAAAATTAGTAATGGAAAACTGCAATTCATTATACATATGGCATTAATAAAATGCTCTTTTTATTTCACTCATCAATTCTGATGTTCATTTTCATACCAGAAAAGGTTGTGTAGTTCGATTTGAATGATGGAAGTTTGACGGAAGAAATTGAAATTATCGGACACATTTCTTTTTATAAACAATTTACCAATGTTATTTTTATCTTTTAATTGTTACGTTGATTTTTTTGTGAGTAGTTCTTTTAGTAAAATATGTGAACAGTCGCAGACGGTTCTCTTTCACACTATTTTATTTTACAGATATATAGTTATAAATATAAATATATAGCTATATTTATATATTTATATACGTTCTTTGATGGATTTTGGTGCTTCGTTTTATTCTTTATTCTAGATATATAGTTACACAACAGATATGTTGAGCATTATTAGGAGAATTGTTTGGGAATAGCTCAGAATTCCGTAAGTTACGTCTTCAGTCATGTCCTGCACACCGGCACCGTGTGCCATTGTGCAAATCCAGCCAAGGCCACGGATCAACAAAAAGGCCACGGATCCGCAGTTTTTGCAAGGAAAACGAAGAAACATTTACCCTTACATTATGATAATCCAATGAAACTCCTTAGCACCCCAATCGACGGCCAACCTTCCACCGGATCGTTGGGGGCGCCACGATCTGTAATTAGCATACAAATTGGGAAGTGCGCAATAAACCCAATCGCGACCGGGAGGCAATCGATTAGGATCGGCGACCTGGGTTCTCATCCTCTTCCATCCCATCCATCTCCCTCCTCCCACTCCCATACCTGTCTCCGTTCCATCTCTCTCTCCTTCTCCAATACACATCTCACCCCCCGCACCTGACGGCCGTTTCTCGGGATGGCGCTGCCATTTCCCGCGCTTTTCGACCTTCTCCCGCCATCGCGTCCATATTGCTCCCGGGAGGTGGAGGAACAGTTCCCAATGACTTCATTCCCCATCGGTGATCTAAGATAAAGTATCGCGGTTCGGTTAGCGAGTGTCATAAACCCAAGGGGCGAGGGAGGGGATGGCGGGAGTATAGGGCGGGAAAGGAGGGCGGAAAAAAAGGGCGGGAAACGGGTTAGGCGCAATATTCGAATGGCCCCTTACCCCGCGTCTGGACGCCGGTAATGTCTTCTATAAATGAGGTTATTCGCGCGCACGGATTTACGGGCGCTCCGCGGAAATGCGCGCTGATCAAAGTATCGGCATGTTGGCGAGCGTTAAAATAAACTAATGTTCCCATTCATAATAAATGAGGCGGACGGGGGAAATCGCTAATGAAGCTTAACGAAGTGGCAGCTCTGCGGGATAGGAGAAATATTCATCGATCCTTCCGGAAAATGCGAAAGTTCGGACGGAAATTTCGACCAAACGCCGATTTTTATTTATATATTATGAATAAGTCTCGGAGCGCGGAAACTGAGGAATGAAAATAGAGGAAAATTGGATTTCCGATAAAGTTCCATTATCTGCAGTTTGGCGAAAACACGGCTGCGGTGGCGCGATGCGGATGAAAAATCCTCCTAAAAAAGCGAACCTTTCTAATCTACACGGTTGCAAAAGTAGACGAGAAGATAGGAGTGAAACTAGGAAGATAAAAATCATTCGTCGATAACGCCGAACTTTGGATGAATAATCGTCAAAGGGGTACACACATGAAAATTGATATTGCTCATGGAAATCTGTCAAAGAAAAAGTGCCTGCACATATATCGTACTCCTACAATTGTAATTTTTTTACCTCATTATTGTTGAAGCTAGCGAATTTTTAAAAAGACATCTGGCATATTGATTTGCAGTTCCTTTGAATCCTCTGCGTGCTCTGAAACAAAACGATAGTCCTTTATACGAATGTCAACCAAGATTTTTGTGTCCAAAAGCCCAATCAGGTATGAATTGAAAGGGTCTAAAAGTTGAACTGAATGTATGAGTGCATATAAGCGGAATTTCTGTGACACCAAACGGTTTTTTCATGAGCGGATACAGGTGATGTATTCAGCCAATACAAGGGTGACGAAACAGTTACTAGCCTACTTGAGCAGTCTTTATACTTTTTGTGTCATTCAAATGGAATATACAGTAGAATTCGTAGCATATAATAAAGGAATAGCGATTTTGTATAATTGGAAATGGTTTTGCTGAAATATTGTTGAGTTGATATCTTTGTTTTCAGTTAGAGTTATTTCAATGGATTGTAACCTTCAAAAGCTTTAAACCTTAATTAGAAATATAATTTGCTTCAGTACAAATTGCTGCTTCGTTATTTTTGCTAATTGTTCCAATTCTTCATTCCGATATTTAATTTGTAAACTTTCGAGTCGAATTCCTATCTAACATTGGACGTTTTTGATAATGGTCTACTATAATGGAATTACGTACTTGCGTCCATTACAATTAGCGTGAACGTGTGGAGAGTTTTGTTAAGATTGAAATGTATAATAGAATTCATGATGAGTATACTTTGGAACTGCAGCACGATAGTTTTCACGTCAATTTCTGTCAGTTTAGTCAATGGGGTAACCAGCCAGAAGCTTTTAGGAGCTCCAAAACATTCACAAAGTTGAATTCATCGCGCGTTCAAAATTTCCCAATAAACTAGGCTTTAACCAAGTTATTGAAGATTTAAAGTCTTAGAATGAGGTGACAATAAACGGAATTGTCATATATCATTGTATGATATATGACAATTTCGTTGACAATGATATGATAATATGTTGTTTGAAGTTCTTTGCGTATTATCTTCTTTCGAGAGGAACGGGAGTTCAAGCGGAGGAGGAGGCCAAGATTTAAAATAAATTCGGAATCAATAGAGTACCTCCGCGCTTTTTTCGTATTATAATTTATAATTCGAAGGCTTGAAAATGGCTGACTCAGTTTTCCAAATGTTTACATCTCAATGCAAAAATGCAAACGCGGAGTAAATTTCGGGAATATTCCGTCGAATACTTGAATTACGTTCTTGCGTCCAAATTTCATTATTAATTACACCGTTAACCTAAAAGCAAAAGCCTTTCCGCCGTAAACCCTCCGAGACTCGCTTTGTCGTTCATTTCATCACATAGGCTGATTGGCTTCACTCTTTCGCCCCGCACATTACGCTGATTCGGCCACTCGGCGATAAAAAGAGGGCACGAAACCACTCCTTTTGTTCAACAAAATGATAACATAAAAGGCTCCCTCAACGCATTTTCCTCTTTGGCGCATAAACAATTTTTTCCGAAGCCCTTTCCACCCCCCGGCCCGCGTTTCCTCACATTTCCTAATCACGTCCTCTCGTTTTTTAAACAAAAAGGACACGGTAATAGCTCGATTCGCGTGCTTCACTAGATCCCAAAGCACGCATCGGCGTTCCACCTCGGGAACGGCTGGAAAAAAATGAGAAAGGGGGGGCGTTGCGGGGGGAGGGGGTAGCTTTCGAAAAACTCGCCATCCTCAAAACTCTCCTTTTCCCCTCTTCTAGTACACCTGGCTCTCCTACTCCTACATCCTCCCCACCCCTGCAAACCCTATTCCTCCGCCCCCGCTCCCCGTGTACTGTGCCGCTCTGCACGAGCCACTCGAGCGGCTCCGGGTGTGTTATGCGGTACAAAACCCCGGGAATGGCCGGCCGAGTTTTTCGATAAGTTCGCGCGGAGGCACTAAAGTGAATGGGCACTGGAGGCCCGTGACATTTATGCTCGTAATAAGAGGGGGAGGGATACAAGTTCGGGAAAAGAGTGCCGTACAGTGATTGCTTCGTGGGAGTTTTTCCTCCCGTCCGCGGAGATGGAAGAGGTGGCTTGATGCGGACATCTCTCGCTCGGTCTCGGAAAAAATTTCCGTCTTTGCCGGGCGGCGGTCAAAAGGATGATCGGGTTGCCTAAAAAAGGGAATGGCGGAGCACGGGGGAATAAAATCTTCGATCGACAACAGCGCTATTGCCGAATAGGCTAGGATTTTTTTAGGTCCGCCTTATTTCCTCGTCCTCTGATACGAAGCGTGAAATTCGTGCTGCAATCGTGGTCCATGCGCTCAAGGATGCATCGACGTGAATAGCGATTTATTAAAAAATCATCCCCGAGGCTATTAATATTTTGCGGGGAGATGAATATAACGCGGAACAGCGCAGACAACGCCGGAATGAAAATTTGCATCGATTTTCCGTAAATTTCGTCGAATAAATATAACGGTATCCTTTCCTCTTTTACCTGCAAAATGCTTAATTTATATGGCCAGTAATAAAATGTCTGTATGCTTTCAATTTTATCCGATCGATTTTCTCCATATATACTAAACTGAGAAAAGCTTGGTTTTCAATAAATGAAACTAAATAAAATGGTCTAACTGAAGCAGTGCGTTTGTACCGCCATCATTAACTTTTTCGGTAGATCTTCCTCATTCCTTTTAATGTTATTTAATTAATTTCTTTATTGATTTTTATTAATATTTTTTACTTGAACTACATTTATTTGATTCGTTCTATTTGTAAGACAGACGTTTCTTGAAGTCATCACTCTCTCTTTATAAAATTATTTTTTATTTATATAGATACCGTCAATTTCATATCTTACCGAAAAGGCATTGATAGAATACTAGGGTCTTTCCATCATAAGTAGATTTGGTTTCTCTTTTGGTTCAGGATAGAAATGATTTATTTTAGATTAATTTTGTCTCCGCCTCGCTCTTACTTGGGATAGTATGAAAAATACTGGGGTGGATGATGCTGAATTATTGCATTAATCTTGGCAACTTCTTATCGGATGATATGAAAAGTCCTGTTCATAGGGTAATTGGGAAGATAGCGAGGGCAAAATACCGCACTCCTCATCTTGCCTACTATACCGCAATCCCTCTCCAGAGCTTTTTATAGCTAACATGGGAAGCTATGAGGTTCAAACCGGTCTACGCGCTGAGAGCTACAAACATCTTTTTGATTACTGAAACATTAAAATTAGAAATTTATCAGCGCCTCGTCGCCTTACTTTGGGCTCAATCGTTCTAATTAATTTCCTTAACTCGACGCTAATTAGTGTGAAGAGCCGCAATATCCTTCTCCGGGACTTGCTAAATTAAGGATTCTTGCAACTTTTTTTTTCACGGGGTTCCAAATTTTTAAGATTCCAAAAATAGTGGAAAACCTTCCTTACATTGGAAAAGTAGGATGCCTAAGTATTACGTAATATGCAAAAATTACTTGCTAAGTTTAGTAGTTTGGGTAGAGGATGAGGAAAAGGCAGCTTCTTTTTCTTAGGTCTTTAGGATAAATATACCGCAATCGCTATCGCCTTACTGACTGAAAATGGACCGATAAAACATAGGAAATAGAAAAAATTAAAAATCTATCCGTAATCTTTCAATAAGATAGCTTAAAATGAGCAATATTTTTTCCGCTTAATTTAGTTAAATGTAACTTTCCGTTTCATGATACCTAATATTTTATGACCCTATTTGTTTCCATGCCAAATTATTAGAAGCAGATTTAAAGTATGTATTTAGAACTTTATACAAACCACTCACATTCCTAAAGGTGTAGATAAAATATCATAAAATCAATACGCGTAATAAATATTAATGATTCAAACTTATCCATTCTGAAGGAACTCATCAACTTGTGCTACTCGTATATTCATTATTTCTTTTAATATAACCCCATAATTGAAGTAAAACGTAGTGTACAAAACAAAATATGAAAAGAGTAGACAAAAAAGTGAACTTTACATTATTAGGATAAATTACATAACAATCGTGGGCATTTGAAAATTGATTACATAAAGTCTGATCAGATTTCCCTTTTCTCCTCTTGTCTACACAGTTGTGGTTTGCTGAGCTGAAGTGATACTCAGTGTTAAAAATTATATTTTAAGCTTCAATATTCATATTGCCTTCATATCACGTGAAAGATTTTCATAGACCTATATATCGATCGATTGTATGATTAGCTAAGGAGGTAAGGCTGAATACTGAAGGAGGCAACATAAAACTTTTCTTTGGGATATCAAGCAAGCGCTAAACAGTATTATATTTACATCTTTCATTGAAATCCCAACACAGAATATACCATATTTCTTAAATGTTCTTAAAATTTACAGTACTGTTTAAGTATAATACAATACATTTCTTCGACTTTTTCGAAGCAGCCATACTATTCCCGTTCTAAATATCAAGAGATGAAATGTGAATAATTTCGTGAAGGCGATGCAGGGTCAACTTCATTTGCGAGATGATGTATATTTGGTTTCCATAATTCAAGTATTTACATATACCTTCGCAGGGGGTCTTCTAGTTTTGGTGGGCCTTGGCAGCTGCAGAGGTCAAGGCCCGCATACAGTGCTGCCAATTAGGTATATCTCCACTAGATCTAAGACTGTTTATCCGAGAATTTAACGGACTTTCGTTCGTTTCGCGGGAATTATCGTGAATGGAGATGACCATTGTTTTGCGAGAATTGAAAAGATGGGTTAATACCGTACCAGCGTACCCATTGGATGGAGAGGACAAAGATATTGCGGAGATGATCAATGTTTAGTGTTTTAAGTATCTTAGTACAATAATATTTTGACCATTTCTCTATATGTGTGTGTAATATAGAGATGATTTAGTTTTCATAGCGATGGAGTCGTAAGTTAAAAACAATCACAGTACGAAAATTTAATTTAAAAACGAAATATTTAATTACTTGTACTAATCGGCGCCATTTAAGAGTAGTTTCAGGGCATTTGGCGTTTTTCTGAAGAATATAGCGAAATATCGAATTTGTTGTCTGTCAATTCTATCTCGATGAAGGCCCTAAGCATAATGAAAGGAAAGACTAAGCTGTTTCAATATCAGTGAAATTCACAGGCAAAGATCGCATATATTTGGATTGTCATCTCTCCAATTTTCAAATTATTATTTAAATTAATCATTATTATTATATTAACAGCCTCAATGTCGGTCTTATATTCAAGATTGTAACTGTATAGCGCTTGTTTATCTGTATGGTCACCTTCGAGAATGTTAGTTGGATCCTCAACTACAACAACTCCTTTAGTACTAGATTACAAAAGTTCCGGGGTGAGTCTTACAAGGGAACATGAGGAAAGAGGGTGTTCACTTGCTTTCTTCATTGGCTCATTGTGTGTGGAAACTATCACGTAAGTGCAGCATAACGACTTTACGAATTGCACTCAATAAGAAGTGATCGAGATGTTTTCATTCAACGTCACTCATTCCTCAGTGATTAGCACATTATGTAACCCTTGCGTAAAACTGAGAGATAGGTAGATACTTCATCTCCTACCAAGAAATAGTTCGTTTATGACCAATTACTACGTTACGTAATATCCATAATCGTCAGTTTATGAGATTCCTTTGAAAGTTGGCATCTCTGATAAACGCTTTCTGGTACTAAAAGGCTTTTGGGCGACCTCTTTCTCTCCCTCCTCCGACCTTGGTCCCTTCAAGGAAGCCTTCCCACACCGCATGCCCCCTTTTTCAAGAATACCGAGGCTGTCCGCCTCGATTCTTTTCACTCCGCTTCCCTGGAAACCCTCCCTTGTTGTCCTTTCCCCTCCATTCCTTAGGATTCCGATGGGGGACATGTGCGAGTCCTAAGAACCCACTTTCATCATCTGTCCCTTCATCTCTATGAGGAATCTCGTAGAGCCCGAACGAGGTGTTTTGATGCCCCTCGCAGCCTTTGTAGCCTTTCTATATATACATAGTAGTAAAATAAAAATTATCTAACTAGGAAGAATACTCATTCCAAGAGGAAAATTATATTTTTTAAATAAGCACTACTTATTTAGCTGTAATTTGAACTCAAATCGACGACCGTAGGTCCACTACAATGCTTCATGATAATGAATTTACTTCTTATGCTTCTAGTACTTCAATTAAAGCTGAATAAATATAGTGCTTATTTAGAATTTATAATTTTCCTCTTGTTATTTGTATTTTTCCTGATAATTGCCAATATATATGACCAACACAAAAAATCATCTCTTTTTGGAAAAAAGTTCAATTTTATAAGAGATGTTTCTAAGAATATTCTGGACATATTAAGCTGAATTTTCACTTAAAATGTAGGATATTTTATCTCTTTTAAAAAATATAGGAACAATAATTTCTGTCGAGACCACCGTTCAAAAGGTATTCAACAAAAACTAAAAAAAGTATATATTAGACTAACGCCTTATTACATGCGCCTCCTAAAACCTAGGCATCCTGGGCAGCACCCCGGCTATCCCGTTTCTAGTAATTTTAGTTTTAGTAAATGCGAACTTGATCTCCATGAAGTATCGACAAAACGATACAAGGAAGTAAACGCAAAAACAGATTATTACTTTTGATATTTCTTTCTTCTGTCAATTAAAGAAGCTAATTGGATAGACAGGATTGGGATGTAGGTACTACTACTGCACCCCCTGCCTTACGCCACTGGCAGCTAGCTGGGTATATATTAAAAAATTATCTAAAACATATTTTGGGCCGGCTCTACGAAGAAGAGTTATTCCCAACCTATATACAGTGGCACTCTGGTTTTCTTCATAAGCAGAACCGACAACGAGGCATATGCGAGCTGGGAGGTTGACCAGGGCGCCGAGGTTTGGGCGTTACAGTGTTGGGCGTTAAATATAATATTTGCTTAATTAAACGCCATAAAAAAGATTTTCATCTCGAAAAAAATAAGCAATCCATGAAATAATGGACATTTACGAATAACTATATGGAAAGGGCGTCATTTTGAACTTCAACTCGGGGCCTAGAGGTAGTTGGATACCGGGAAGTAAGAGGAGGAACGCCGACAAAGACGTCTTTTGGAGATTTTTAAACCTCTAATTCATTAACAGCCGTGTTCTATGATTCCTTTCTTTACTTAACTCGGGGCGACAATACACCACGGACCGGTCCAGCATGAGAAAGCATTAAGTACCGCATATCGTCAAGGCATAGCGTATACTTCCCTTATTGCGTTTGCTACTGATTTTCTGCGATATTTCATCCATTACAAGATAATATGTTACCATTATACTCTGCGTGTAACGTTCATTCTTTATTAATGTGTGACCCGTGTTACTTACATAATAGGTATGCCCTTACCTATGATTCAGTAGGTATGCTGCACCTTGTCACAACTAAATGGGAGGAAATTTTTACTTTCTACGCAATTCTAACCTTTATCTACATCTACATAAATACCCTGCTAGCCTCCACTCGGCATGTGGAGATTTACATAAACCTTTACAATTATTTGCTAAAAATTTCCTGAACCGATTCTCCAAGAAGAGAACTTACCTATAACTAATAAGTAACATACAAAGTTATATATATAGTTAAGTTCTACAAAGATTTTTATAACGCAAAACATGCATTTTTTAGCATGCTCATTGTAATCATTTATACGTCGCATCAGTTCAGCTCCCTTTCCGTTTTGACACCAAGAGGTTGGTAGTTACAGTTAGATGGTAATTTATAAATAAGAGCACCGCGAAGTTTGAGATCATGCTCATGTGTATGTATGTACTACGAAAGTCAAGAGGTTGGGAAACACCTTTACAGAGAGGTTTACGTGTACACTTTTCAAAATATATAAGAACAGCTAGATTTCAGAAATAAATATGTGCTTCAGCAATTTCTCATTTAACAAAATTTGTATCGAAAATCTTACTTTCAATACGAAATGCTGAATACTATTAATCAGATCGTCATTTAGATGGATCTTGCAAGAAATTGTTTTTCTTTGGTCAAAATAAGTTGCAACATTTCCGTTACTATCCGTCCTGATTTTTTCTGCGCTACCGTACCTGCGCTAGAGTCCTCCAAAACATTCGTTGGCCGTATTCACATTCACTAGTAAAGTCCGAATATATGTTTTCGTGAAATATATATTTTTAGAGTAAAAATATATTTATTTTGTTAGATTAATTTTATTTTACGGAAAAATCTGTATGCGAAAATTTAATAAGGAAAGGATTTAAAGTATTATAAGTTCTTGTTCATATGCCATTTTTTAAGACATTTAATAAATTGGAGATCATACAGCTGCATAGAGACGGGATAAAAACTTCAAGCGACCGCGCTAGAAGGAAAATAATAGTTATAAGATAGCTTCAGGATTTCATTAGATTTATTATATTATATTTTGTTAAATTTCATCTTTGTAAATGATTTTAAACATTTCAGATTCACTACTAGGGGAAGGTCCTCTAGTATGGGACAACTAAGCCTTTCTGCAAATTGCGAAATTGTTAAGGGCTAAATTAAATCTAAATTTATACTAAAACTAACTTCAAAGTGTTATAAAAAGATCTTTTGAAGGAATTTCATCAAACAGGATCGATTCAATATATTTTTTTAATTTGAAAAAACCCTTTCATTTTGCTCATTTGTAAAGTTGTAGGGTTGTATGGAATACCTTGTATAGGTTACGGAATGATTCAGTCCCACTCGTAATCCGTTCTACGATACTAAATCCAATAATACATGTTTTAAACCATTATTATAGGTATGATTATTCTTAAAATAATTATTTCAAAATTTTAAACATTTTAATTTTTTGCCTCTTAGAGAAATATAGATGGGTTATGATACCAATCTGTCATCACAAATGTTTCTTCATTTGGCACACTTTGGTAAACCTGTGAGAAGTGTGCGGTAGAAGGTTCAGCATATGATAGTGGTGATCTTTTGCAAACGTTATTACTTCCTGCTGCTTATGGCTTACAGATCTGGCTAGTATGAGAAGGGCCTTTTTGGTTGGGTTTACTCTTTCCACAAACAGATTAAGATTAGTCGCCTAGTTTTTGCTTTCCAGTTTTGCCCCATATAACCCTCGATGTATGTACCTGTCCCATACAACCGGACTGTCATGAAACGCAAATTTCACTCTCAAGGGCAAGCTACCAAACCGATTGGAAAGAATCGCTCATAAATTACTAACAATAAACTTAAGTTGCTACCAAGACAAAACATTTTTTACTTAATTACAATGAAGCTGGGATGGTCTAAAGTTATCTCCATGCACGAAAATTTGGTGCATAGCCACTAAAGCCTTCGTTACAAGAGAACGCGTCGCAATATAAATTCAATATGGCTAGGACTGGTCTTTGGAATCAATGTGCTCGTCCCAATGTCGTAGTAGGGGCTATCCCTAGCGTTGATTTGCCAAAACGCCGCCTGTACCATACATGATGCAGCCCCGCACTAGAGGACTGCATCCCTACTATTAACAACACAAAACCATAGCATTGCCTAACTAACTCTTTGCCCAAATTTTAGAAAAAAGATGAGCGTTGTTTATGGAAGTCAAGCCTTTATTTTCTTCACAATTGACCTCATCGATCTCATTGACTTCATCCGAGGTCTCCTGGAGCAATTTTCTCCAGTTTGTTCTCTTAACTATCCCTACCTTCTTCCCGAATGGATTCATCGGAACTTCTGTCCTTGCATTTGGAAGTACACTCCTGGCCAAAATTAACGCTGCACCGGCCGTTAGGATCGCTAGGGAGGTGCTGCGTTAATTTTGGCCAGGAGTGTACATAAAGGCTTTCAGGTTTGGTAAGGCGTTTTTATTACTTAGGATGTCTTTATTATTTCAGTTTATTGTTAATAAAACGAAATTAAACCAAAGGAAAATATGATATATCAGTGGGAATAACATAGTGAAGAGCGGGGCTAGTTGATACAGGGGCATGTTGATATACTGTAACTTTTAAAATACCAACTGGTCACAGCACCTCTGAATATTTACAGACGCCTTCCTAGACCCTATGGAATGCGCTCGTGTAGTTCAAGTGCAGTGCAGCTTCGAGGAACGTCGCTGTGTTCACTTCAATGTTTTTGAATGTGAAAATTAATATTTTTCATCGCCGTTTGAATATCTCTTGACACAGCTGCTTTGGGATTCAAGGCAAGACGATTTGTTTGTTATGTTGGAACACCTAGTACATTAAAATTAAGTATTAATTTGCGCTATTGGACCTTCTGTTAAACCTAAAAATCGATTTATTTGCAATGGCGGCTAAAGGGGCAAGTTGACGAACGAAAAGGGCAAGTTGATACAATGTGAATTATATGTAGTATTAGTAACACTTTGCGTTTTATTTCTTTATAGCCCAGTCATGGTCCGTACATACAAAAAAATACATTTGGCTTTGAATTGTGGCTTTGAAAGGGAAAATATCGTATGGAAAAATAAGGAAATTTTACTATTTTTCAAGTAAAATTTATTTTTTTCAATATTGAATTTATCTTAATTTTCAACATTTTTATTTATCTTAAATTTAAATCAATTAAATATAACGCATTGTATTGTTAAATTTTGTGTTTTAGTTTGTTTTTGCCAACTAATGTAATGATGTATCAACTTGCCCCTGGCGGGGGTAGGTTGATACAATGTAGATGTCATTGACAAAATACAATTGTGTAGTAGGTAGTTAAATGGTAGCCCAGAAAATAATCATTTATGTACTAAGATTGATTCAAGCTTATATTTAGTCATAAGATTGGTGAAGTAGATTGTTTATAAAAATAAAAAGATGTGAAAAACCTAAAACTGTATCAACTAGCCCCGCTCTCCCCTATTGTTATTTGAATTGTATCAGCGTAAAAAGTGAATACATACATGTTAGTAGTTATTTCGCACAATTGGGCCCCAACCAGTAATTAAACCCGGGACCGCTTTCACCAAATGCGGCCGTGCCACCCACTCGACTACCTGGAAGCCCCATTTGGTAAAGTCTTTGTTGATGAAATTCCATAAATTAAACTAAATGTAAGGAATTAAAAGATGGATAGAAGTGCTAATGAAATCTGTGAGGGAATATAAAATTTTATTTAAAATCTTGCTTTTATTTTTATGCATAGTTAATACGTTTTTGTAAGCCTAGGTAGCAAAATAGTTCATATTTGTAGAAACAATGTAAGTCCGTGATTAAGGTTTGATTAAGTGAGAAAATATTTCATTAGGAAGAGAATTTTGCTTTGATTTGACATAAACCAAAGAATTTAGATAAAGCAGTTGAAGGTCATCGTGGTATCTCTTTATAAATGATAGAGGAACAACTTTAAATGAATAAGATTATCAGATAGAAATTTATCTACAACGCATTACTTATACTTAGAAGTAGAATATAGCACAATAAAGGGTACCTCTGAGACCTCTAACAAGCCAATATATAAATGATAACTTCAGCTCTGCAGATACACTGACGAATTTAAGTTAACGAATGAATTGGAATACAACTTTAATAGACTTTTGGTTGGCGTAGCTTCTTTTAACCTGTAGTACAAATTATTACAGCAAAGGTTTGAGAGCAAGACATTTTTATAAGGATTTTCTTATAACCAGGTAGTCCTCATTCTTGGTCGGAGTGCCAATACTCTTTCAAGCTCATAAATCTGATAAAAGCCAAAAAAAAGAAAAAACTGATCCCAAAGAGGATAACTAAAAATAGAAAAATTTATCAATACCACCATTCTTACAAAACAAATCAAGCAAATATGAAAAATAAGAATCAAATAAACCAAAGTACAGTCCTGGCTAAAATTAACGCAGCACCGGCCGTAAGGATCGCTAGGGAGGTGCTGCGTTAATTTTGGCCAGGAGTGTACATTACATCCCTCGTATATCTGATGACGAACGAGGGTCAAAGAGCTGAAAGAAATAAAAAAAATAGTCCTCATACTAAAATTCGGTATTTATAATTTTAAATTACATTGATAGAAAGGCAGAACTTTAATTTTACCGTAGGATGAGAAGCTTAGATGTTATGTTTAAGTAATGCTTCTTTACATTATTTATTGGCAATGCCTCCAATCGGCGAATGAGGATCATAGAACAATTCCAGGTCACTTAATTCTTTCACCATCGTTAATTTTTTGGCTAGGAACTATCAAACACTCCTTACTCTGAATCACGACCTTATCGTGGCAGTGTTAGCTCTCACGTGGTCCTTTGACCTATAAACTTGCCGGATCTTAGCTCCTGGCATACAAGTCGCCCATACAAAAGGTAGGTGAGGCTGTACCGGAGAACCTTTTGTCCTTTTCGGGTTTACAGGGCGCCTATTCTATCCCTTCTAGAAAGAGATGAACTAGTCAATATTTTCTAATATTTATTCTTGGGCACGTTTATTTCGTCAATTGAAAATAAAATAAAACATTTCTCCATGTATAAGACGCTCCCTTTTAAATGAACACCTTGATTTTTGGACCCAAAATTAGAAAAGAATATCTAATGCAAATTCCTATATAACAAGTGCGTAACAATGAGCTTTAAATAGCGAACGCAAAACAATGACATTACGACCTTCGTATCGTAGTGGTCCGCGTTGGCATGTGTATTGGTTTAAGCAGTTGTTTGAAAATAATCTTCTACCACTTTATAAGACTCATCATGTCTGTAGATACTATACATTTTGAGATTGAGTACGCAATTTTCATGGTGGAATAGGTAATGATACCTGGGTTGAATTAGCGATTACAAGCGATTTCCACCGTGAAATTTTGATGTTTAATTGTTTGAATAGATGCAACACGCCATGTCAACATAGCTTCGTGATTTGATATGCGGAAAAATGGTTTATTATGTGGCCGAATAGTTAATGCGGCCTTTTGGTGCAGAAAGGTTCTCACATCTGGACTATACCATGGAAGGGGTGCCGTTTTCCGGTAAGTCGCAAGTACTACTTGGCTGCAATGAAACTATTAGACCTCCAGGGAAAGCATCAGGCAGCACTCCACTGACTTATTGAACGTATTCATCCATTTAGTTGGCATTTTGTTACCTATATAGTAGAATTCAGTTCTCTGCTAGTAAAATTTGAGACGCTTATCATCTCACGTGAAATCGGCCATTCTCAAAACTGCGTTGCGTTGCCACGTGTATTATACTGCTATTCTTGGGTTCCCGGACAACCATGTGTGCAGCGCATTCGGCTTTGGTGGAAGTGGTCCCAGTTTCGATTCCCGGTGGGAGCCCATGGGCGAAATGACCTAAGCTGTCGAGGCACTTTTAACAATACCAATACTACTACATAGTGTTTTTCTTGCAACATCGACACTGACTCCAACGGACTGAATAAATATTACTATTAATCATAATTAAGGGCATATAGGCGCTTAGGAATCGATAGAAAAATTTGTACTGAAATTTGATGTTACGATATTTAAGAAAGAAAGAAAAGATAGATTTAAGTTTACAGATGGAACGTTTTAGGTGATGGGCAACTTCTATCTCTTAACGTTTCACGTACACAGACAATCAATCAGGATTCACCTTGCGATAGCTGCGCCATCTTGAGATAACTAAAAGTACTTCTATTTAGCGTCCGCCATTACAGACCGAAGATTTAAATAATCATTAAGCCATAATTATAAAAACCGAAGTACATAATAATCGACTTATTTTAATCCATCATTCTATAAGATTATTCTTCTGTTTATCACTTTGTATATGTTAGAACAATCAGCGTGCATAGCGCATACGAGAGTCCATTGTTCCCTAGGATTTTCTGATGTTTCTGATTGGCTGAGGTTCACGTTCACGTTTTGACTGCTAGTACGAAGTTCCAAGTTTGACGTACAATGGCCACGTCTCACGCCTTGTGTACACGTTGATTGTGTCCCAGCCTTTTAATCCCTTCTCATTTGATTGGTTTCCCTCCCCGTTTACTAAAAGACAATGATTCTTGCTCCTCCTACTCAGCCTCGATGATGACTTTAATAGACTATATAATTGATGTTGAACTTAAAAATGGTAGCATTCGTAAAATTAATTTAATCGGCAAGTTGACCAATACAGAATCCATTTAGGGCTACCGGTGAAGGTATTACATGTACCTAACACTTTTTAGCAAGCTCCTTATAAAACAAAGAGAGGTGGGCTGAGGTACAAACCCAAGTATTTCATATTCTGTGCAGAATTTTTATTTTAATCTCTTTTTAAGAAACAGAATCATTTGATATCCTGGCTTAGTTTCCAGGAAGGAACAGCAAGCCGCAGGTTTCTCTATTCTCGGATGGTCCACCCAGCGTCTGTATCTCTTTCAGGTGGCCGTTCTCAGTTGGGCTGCCTTTGTAGTGATGATGTTTCTAAAATCCTGTTAAAAATACAAGGGTAGCTTTAATTTTTCCAAGAAATTTGATGTACCACATTGCAATTTGTTAGACTCAGTAAACGGTTGTTTACCAAGAGGTTAAAGGCCTACAAATAGTGAAAATTACGGCACGTATATCTAATCCGGTAGAAGAATCGGTTAAATGCTCCCATTGTCTGAGGTAGAGCTCATCATTATAGTTATTTATTATACAGCATTATTAGTTATTTATGGTAAGAATAAGTAGTTCCTCTATAACTAGAACAGACTGGTTCACATGTACGTAAGTTAAACTTTAGATTTGCAGAATTCATAAGCTTATTGTTAGAACCCTGAGGGGGAAAAACAGATTTCTGTACCAGAGTTGTAGTTTTTGAATTTATGATGGAGTTCTTTGGTGATCTTCTTTATCAAAAAGTCATAGATCTAAAATTACCTGGACAACTTCAATTTTACAACGCGCTATTGCCCTTCAATTGATAGCTTCCATGATTATGTGATACGTAACAAATTCACAATTTTGAGGTTCTCTCCAACTCTTTTTAATTTTAATTGAGAATAATTTCTTAGAGATTTCAGTTTCGTCTCCCAGAAATTCAGCTCCTACACAATGATAAAAATGTTATCTTTGTACTATTTCTTCCTCAAATGGTAAGGTCTCTCATATTCATTGAAAATCGATCGAACACTTTACAGAAGCTAGTACCGTAAATCGAAGATTACTTCACAATGATATCTCTTTCAACAAGTCGCCATATGTATTTTTTGATTAATGAAGGTATGATTCGCAATTAAAATAATTGCTAGCTATTATTAGATGCTATTCATTCTTGCGAACTAAATAAATGAGTGTTGTTAATTATTGTAAGGTCCTCCTCCTATTTTGTGATGAATGAATTTTTATCATTTGCCTTTTGGTTTAGACTTGAGTAAAATATGTCTCTAATTTAATTTTGTTTTAGAATTGTTCAGACTGTTAACATACACCTAGATACTGAGGTATGGGCGATGCTTAACACATAGCATTCGTTTTGGCCAATCCCTTTTGAGAAGCGTTATCCATAGGCTCATGGTACTGTATTTATGTGTATTTACTTGCTTATCTCATAGCATTTTGGATCACCGAGGAAAACAATTTGTTAATTTATATTTGACGCATGTCTCCCCAAGCTGTGCTTCAAACTATTCGTGGTCAATCGAATTTTCTTTCATTCATAAGGTTTCTACCCTGTTACCATTCTTTCCTATCTGCCAGTGTTAACATATTCATCCTGGGCAGTGTTTGACGCAGTATTTTTTTGCTAGAGCAAGTTGACTATTTCCGTTTCTTACATCTAGGATACTACTCTCACGCTGTTTCTAATCCATATAAGGTTTTCTTAGGCCAAGTAGTAGTATGTGAATCCTGTTAGCTTGATGAGGTTGTATTCCTTTGTAAATAAATAAAGGTGGCAAATGTATGGATATGAAACTATAACTTATTCAAAATCCTAACACGCGGAGGTAGCAGCCTTCAGACCATGTATTGCCTTTTTGCATTCAATTCAGCCTTTAGTCTCTGACTGAAACAAATTGCCGAATTAAATAATTTTATTTTCCAATCTTGATAACGACAGCAAGTGAAAATAAAGTGGAATATTCTTTCTCTTAGTTCACTCAGATCATAGCTTCTAGTCTTCTCACATACAATTTCGATGTTAATCTATTTGAATATAGGAAAGAAAATACCCAGGAACGACCTGATGGTTTCATGTACGATCTTTCTCTTTGACTGAATGGTAAATGCGATTGAAAAAGGTTTTCCACCTAAGGAATCAAGGATGTGTGTTCTTATTGTTTTTTGGTCCTTACGTGCTATAATTTGAAATTTTTAAGACAGGAGCAGCCACTTTGTTCACGAGTATGCAAAAGGAAGCTTGTTTTGTTCCTGTGATGTCCACAAATATTTTCATGTTATATTATTTCAGTAGAGAGTAGCATTCTGATAAGTGAGGAATTTTGATTTCAGTGTATTTCGCTAATAGATAAAATGACGTTGAATGGCTTTTGAGCCTATTTATTTGTAAAGAAGTGAGTATTGCTTGAGTATTGCTGTGCGATTTGGGATCCTCACGAAGTAGGATTCATTTTCGATCTTGAGATGGTTCAACGTAGAGCAGCACGGTTCGTCAAGGGAGATTTCAGATTTGACAGTAGTGTTTCGGCTATGATAGAATCCCTCGGATGGTACTCTCTTAGTGATAGAAGACTTGAATATCGATGGAAGTTTCTTGATAAATTTGTCACTGACGATTTCTGGGAGGAGATAGCTGATATTGTTATCCCAGTTATAAACTTTATCTTCGGGAGAAAACAAAAATGCGATACAGGGAAGTAGTTGCCAGGACAGATAGTTACTTCTGGTCGTTTTCCCGTTAAGTATTAGAGAAGCTAATAGCTCTCCAGGTTAGATAGAGATTTCGGTGTTTTGCACCCCCTGCCACTGGCGGATTGCAGGGTTTAAATATAAATGTAAATATTTCAGTCAGTGCAATGTTAATATCTGCTTCAGCAGATTCAAAGATGGCCGCGTATCGTTTACTCCAGTCCAGACGGTTTATCACTTCAAAACCATGAAAACGTTACGAAAGTTCGCGATTTATAACTTTTTATAAATTTGCAGCTCAATTTCCATTCATTCTAATAATTATCTCAGTCTACTGAATTGTACAATTTTAAACCCACGATTTGATTTTCAACTTCCTTGTTCCTCTCTAACATACTTGAATCGCATTCGATCTCTCAATCTCTCGTTTGCTAAAAGCTTCATCAAATACATTTCTAGCATTATTAATGCGATTTTCCATCATTTCTACATTTGACAACGATTGCCATAAAGGGTCTAACAACTTTTCGTGCGTTTTCTCAAAATGCTTTCCTTTAGATATCAAACTACTTTGCTGAGTTTATTAACTTACAATCTTCTCATTCATACATTTTCTCTGATGAAGTAATGTAATATCTAAATAGCTAGCTATCATTTTGTGGTTTCATTCAATCCCACAGAGCCAGTTAAAATCCAATGCAGCTTAACACTAGCTTATGTTAGAAACATTTAATTTGCAGGTTTTTTAAATTTTTCTCTATGAATGAGTTACAAATTTTTATTTGTTGACTAACAAATTTTACTAAGTGTATCTAATTATGCAATTTCTGATGGCCCTCAAATTTACAATTCCCTTTACTCATTGATTTTCTCTTTATACCAAAGTCTCTACCTTGTAGTCAATCTGTGAGGAGTTGGATGTGATCTCAGGATTTCTTCATATGGCATGTAACCACTTAATACTTGGAAAATCACGATTAGGATCCATCACTGTCATCATTCTTTCAATTTCGGTCCAATATATTTATTCTGTAGATGACTTCGCTCACCTCTGCCGCCGTTTTATATATACTGATGTCAAGTCTAGGCATCTAGTGAATAGGCTGTTAATGCAGTTTCTCCAGATTTTCTTATATTTACTACTGAAATATTTATCTGTAATAATGACACGAGACCTCAAATTTTAAATTGTTAAATTTCCCATTATTTTAAAAAATTTCTGAATTCCCAGTTTTTGTTTTTTTTTAGAGGCGTTATGATAATAATAATAATTTATTGTGCTTTGGGTAGTTCCCACAGAGCAACAAAAACATAAGAAATGCTCAGAGTACAAAAATGTATGGAAATAGAGAAAAAGAAACAAACATTTTCAAAAAAACCTCGACAGAAATACCAAAATATCTGGAAAGTTAAAAGAGCAAAAGAATGCCCTGAGAAACAAAAAACTATGTGGAAATGAAAAATATAAAAGAAAGAAAAACGTAATACAAGTTTCATCATCACCATCGTCTAAGCCCTGGTTTCTTAGGATTTTCTATGTCTTGTCTCTGCATCCAGAAATTCCTGTCTTCAGTCATTCTCTTGAGTTGGTAGAACCGATCCACTCCGATCCTTGCATGGATATCTTCGATATATTTCTTCCTGGTTCTTCCCCTTCCTTTCCTTCCCAACAGTTTTCCTTCTAACGCTATCCCTATCATACTGCTATGTCTCAGTAGATGACCCAAGAATTTTACTTTACTTTTTTCCATTGCATTTATTAAATGACTTTTCCTTCACTTCCTTAAAAACTTCAACATTCGTTTTCTTTTCCATCCAACTGATATTTATCATTCCTCTCCATATCTACATTTCTGCAGTTTCCAGGCGGGCTCTCTCCATCTTCCCCAAAGTCTAACATTCGCTTCCATAGAGCAAAGTGCTCCAAAGCAATGCTTTTGCAAATCTCTTTCTCATCTCTGAATGTACAGAAAATTAAGTAAACAGAGAATTTATAACTTAAAGACACAACATGAGAAGGAAAAAAGCGAGATGCAACTCGTCCAACACAAAATACTCATTTAAACATCAGCAGCTAAGAGATAGTTGAATAATTTTAACTTAAAAACTCTCACCGAGCTGGAATATTTGATAGAGTCAGTTAAAGAGTTCCAGAATTTAGAGCCTTCGATCTGAAATGAATCGAGGAGTAGGATATATATAATTAGCTCGGGTCCAGTTTCAGTTAATCTAGTATTGGTAGAAAGCTGTCTTTTGCGAGCGAAAAGGGCTGAAATATAGCTCGGCTCCGAATTTTTGAACACCGATAAAAGAAAAGATCCGAGCATGTACTTCCTTCTTCTAATTGGAGAAAGACTCGACTGTTAGCAACGAAATTTTGGAACGCGATCAGATTTACGAAGACCATGATCAACATAATGTATTAAGAGCCTTATAAATTTCAATATATTCTACGGTATTCCAATATTTTATGCCAATATTTTAATTTATTTTTACAGAAATGTAATTTTCAATAACTGGATATATGCTTTTATTTTCCCTACAATAGTAGTAGCATCTTAGTTTATCATTAATATTTACATCATATTTCTTTTTTTTTTCTTTTCGATTTAAATTCTATAATTTTACTGTACAGACTTAGCTATATTATTTTATTGCAATGTATTTTACCTCGCATTCTTGAAATAATTTTGAATATTTGAGAGGGAATTTTTCCAGTAAGATAACTTGTTAGATGAATTTTCTGATACTTTATGCTATTTGATTCCGATATCGGTGTAATTGTAGTTTTTTGGTGTTATATATTATTAATACCTTATCAGCGTTGCGTAACCGTAATTTATTTTTGCTGCTTTGTTGGAGCTTGTTTCTCATTTAAGTGAACACAGGTCATAGACATATTGTGTTGTGATTGATTTTTTAAAATTTTTCCCTCTTTTTCAATAGCATAAAAAATAATGATTTGTAATCGGTTCATATTAATTTATTCCGCATTTTTCAAAGCAGAAATTCAAAATTAATTTTAAATTTGTACCTTTTTAAGACGCTAAAAGCAGAGGCTTTCTTACTATGTTTTGACATGAATATGCTATAGTATTTTAATGATTCTCAAAGACTCCTGTTCATAATATTTCCATCATATCCTAAAGTTTGTTTTTCATATTCATTCGTGAGTTTGGTGGAATATAGGAGATAATTATTTGAGCACCAAAGTATCATTTAGGAGTCAGATCCAGGAGTCTGGTCGGCATTAAGCTCTTTTTAAATCTTTCATGTTTACTTTGTCTTTGTATACAAATTGGTATCTAGGTTTACTTTAATACAACAATTAGGAAGTTTTAAGTCAGATTCTTTGAATAGTAAAATATGAAACGAAATTTGTTTGAAAAGAATGGGTATTTTTTTGCCTCATGCTACCAAATTATTTTCACGCTTCATAGGAAATAATTAATTTAAATTAAATACGGTGCAATATCTTCTGAAGAACTAAATAACAGGGTATTGTATACTAATTGCCGCATTATACAGTACTTCTATGGATCTTCCCAGTTATGCCCTTTCCTATTATTTTTAAGCATAGAAATTTCTCTACAATAAATCTAAGTTACATTTTCTTACCTTTCGCTCCGTGACATCGCAGGGTATCGTCATATAAATGGCGTACAGTCGTAGCACTGCTTTGTCAAGTTTTTCGCCCGCCGTCGCTACTACGCATTCATCGGAATGGCGTATTGATTATTGATTTTAGCGACTCTTCTCGGTGCGCTTTTTTTGCTTAATTTCTGATCGCGTTTTGAATAATCAAATGGAACGCAGAATGCCGTAATTGGACTGGATTGTCAAATAGGTCTCGCTTGTCTCCCGTTTTTGCAGTTTGAACAACATTTTGCTTAGTTGTTGATGTGAAGATGTCCTTACGAATGCCTTACGGAGATAAGCTCGGGCTAATGATTCATTGGAGTTCCCTTATTGATGGCTACACATTTCAGAGCATCGTCAAACTTATTTTCAGCACAGTTTTTACTTTTTCTTGATAACTCACCCCCTTCACTCATGTTTTAAATATTATATCTGCATAATTTTTAAGTGAGTGGAAGAAATCAAAACGTTTTCGCACGATACGAAACATGCGTGCTCATCCAATCCGAAGTTTTTCAAAACGAATTTGATTGGAAAAACCTGTTTCCGTTTCACAGTCAATAGTAATAGTAATTATCATCTTTATAACAACGATTTAGTTATGTACATTTCTGATATACATAAATGATTTTATTGTTTCATCGTTTCCCATTTTATAAAATCAAGATCACGTAATCAATCCTAACAATAAACGTGGTTTATAACGCTGTGTAAAGATAAAGCAATTAATTATCCCTTCTTATCATTCAAGTTGGAAATAAATTAACCGATATCTAAATAATTTCTGCTTTTTTGTATTTGTTACGGAATGATATATTTATGCTACCTTAATCAACTAAATTTGCCGGATTTTGTTTACCGGCCTAGCTGATGGAATAGCACTGCAACCTCAGGGTCCCAGATTTGAGCATTGCCTAATTGGATTTTCCTGCTATTTATTTATTTATTTACATAATCAATCTTACAAATAGAACTAAATTCAGGTGGTAAGATTAAACAAACACAAGAATATTATAATAACTTTTAGTTAGTGGATGGCTGTTCGCTTGCCAATACTTGTAGAAATGCAGCTCTTTAATCTGCCTAAACACTAGTCTTCCTCTAAGGGCATTTAGTGTTAATTTAAAATGGTCGTAATCAGACAGAAGGATGGTTCAATATTAGCACCCAGAGATAATTTATTTAACCTAATATCATCTACATTTTGTTTAGTGAAATTTAAATTTATTTTGGGAAGCTATTAATTCGATACAATTCCGTATTTCTATTGTCTTTATCGTTTTAAAATTGGCTTCGAATAGTAGTTCCAGATTTGAATGTTTGTCTACAGATGAAAACGCTGGCCTGCACCAGTAATACGTAGATTTCCATATTATTAAATTTAGCGCGTATTATTTTCGGGGGTTTTGTTGATTTAATTTATCATAAATGCAGTTAATCTTTAATGATTTGATAAAAAAATTTCACTTTGATACTGACTCAAATTCTTTTTCTTGAGAATTAATAACACGAATATTTGACTTTTTCTATTGGTGCGTATAATTTACATTGGTTTTTACTACAAAATCCAAATTGATATGTGTCAGGAGGAATAAAAATCAGCTCCACCCTATGCTAGAGTCCACTTTGGAAAGATTTGCATAAGTAGCAAGAATTGTGTTCTTTTTTCAATACCCCATTATTTTTGTCTTTTTTTATTTATTACTGGAGGTGAACGTGACGTTGGGTACTACTTCGACATATTCATGGCTAGATGTTCAATATTTTTTTGATAAGATTAGTGGCAATTCTATTTTTCATTTAAATTTCTTTTATTTTTGTTCATTGTAAAAATAGTGTATGTATATAATGGCAGACATTAAGTTTACTCCTTGTTGAATGCTATGAATAATCTAATTCTTAGGATAGTTGTTTTGCACTTACCTGGAATTGATACACTTCTAGAATTATGATTCAGTGAGGAATGAAAGGGTAAACTATTTTACTCATCCTCTTGCCTAGCTGAGCTCACTTTATGGCTATAAGTAGCAAACAGCGAAAGAAAAGAGGATACAACTAGCCTTTAGGCTGATGATATTTTTCTGGTAGAAAATGTGTCATAAAATTATTTAATGCAATTACCAAAGTGTATCATTGCAACCGGAATAGAATCCTGCTGCAATATTTTTTTATTAAAAGTACTCTATTTATGTGAATAACTAAATTTATAAATCAGACTACTGATTAATTTATACGCACTCATAAAATTAATTTTTCAAGATCTGCTCAAAATTAGTATAGGGTTTCTATCCATTCTGAATTTAATTTGATAATTAGCCATATTTATTTTATGTAAAAAGTTACCATGAATATAAAAAAGATGAGCAATGTTATTCCTATTGCCTCACGATTTTTGAATTTTTGTATGGCTCGGTATATCAATGTAAGATTGGTGAACTAGAAACTACCGATATACGTTTTAAATTCACTGGTAACAAAAGGCTCTATATCTTCAGTTATGCACTCTTTAGTTTGTATGCACCATAATTTGCTCGTATAATATCCATGCGATGGTAATATTCCAGCCGTTTGATGGCGGCGTCGCCATTACTCGGCGAGTAGAACTATCAGCGCCACCATTCTTTGGAGAGCCAAACTAGCGGAACGGTTAAATGCTCTCCTACACTTTGACAGTTGCTTCCACTCAGTTTCAAACAGATATTGATCTTATGCGACTCAATTTCATTTTACATGGGCTGGGTAACATGCATAATCATAGTGAGTTTTTTATCCTCAATAATAATGAAAGCTTAAGAATAAGAATACGTAGCATAGGTATAACTAATCGCTGGCGACATTAAGTAGAGTTCGAATGTAAGAACAAGCTATTTTCAATTTATTCAGCGTAATTACATTACATACATATCTAAGTTCATGCTTAGAAAGGACACCTAAACATGATAACGTCTGAAGAGGAAGAATATAATAAACCAATGATGGCAAAGTGTAATAAATTAAAAGAACCAACAAGATTTTTTAAATTTTTGGATGGATTGTCGACTATTTTGATTTGTCTGAAAAGGTGAATAGCAGTTAAAGTGTTAACATAAAAGCTTTATCTTTTATAATTTTATTCGTAGTAGATATTGATCATTAATTTATCCTGAAATATGACAAATTTACTATACTTTGCTACTTTCTAGATCGAGTTCAAATGATTATTCAGAAGAGAAAATTACATTGTTAATAATGTCGTGGTCCTCCCAGTCGTATCGCTTCCTCTTTGAATAATGTATTCGAAATAATGGTCCATGGAAATGTTTTCTATGGAAATTGAGAATTTTTTGTAAAACATATAGGTCAGATTTAGAAACATACTGTCGCATTTTAATGCACTCAAAAGTTTTATCGCGCAGAATTCGAGCATTTTCACCTAATCACTACGCCAAAAATCAGTTCTGCTTTCCGCACTCATTTCCCGGCGAATTAATTTATCTCGGCACATGCATTATTCATTTGTCCATACATATTTTAAATAGTTTTCATCCTCTTCGGGACCCTATATTTATACTCTCTCGATTTGCGCGCCGCTTGTAAAAATCAACGTGTTTTACGGAGTCCCCGTGGAATGGCGAATGTAATATCCTAAGCACATTCGACCATAAACACTTAATATTCATTCCATCGGCGCTCTCCGACGAGGAAATAACTGTTCCGTTCCTTGTTTTCCGCGGAAAAATAGCTCTTTATGGAGTTGATGGAATCCAAAGCAATTTCCCATCGACGCTCTTATTTCGAGGTCCAACTTTTCAAAGCGAGTTCAGGCATGGATTTTTCTTATTAGATAACAACGACCAAACGCATTTCTCGTTATTTTTTCCACGAGTCCTCTCTACTTTGAAATTGTTTAAAGTTCGCGGAAGGGCGATCGCTTTTTTCCGCGGGCTTCCCTCCCACTTTTTCTTCGCCCAAAAATTTCTTATTTTAGCGCCCGAAAAAAAGGAGGAGTGGAACTCGAATTCATACTCTTTTTGAATGGCAGCTGCCGATAAAATGAGTAGATGAGTTTGTGTCATCAGCAATCGCGTGTAATTCTCTTCGGGGATATTCTAGCTTTGGGGATGAAGAAACGAACGGTAGAGAAGGCAAAACTAATTCATATATCCATTTTTTAATACACCAATCCTTTTTGCTTCTCGTATTACATGTATGCGGTGGATATAAAGATGATCGTATGATAACTCTCTTCGGTTTGTTTCACATAGGCATTGGATTTTTGTGTTCCTGATCATGACATGGTCGCGATAATTTATTCTCAACAAAATAATTAAAATTATATTAACAACAGATTATTTTTTAAATGCAATTAAGATCAAAAAAGAGAAAAAGCAATAAAATAATAAATATAATAACTTTATTTATCTAGTAAATAGTTGTACAGATTTAAATAAACTATATAATACGCAGTCCCTAACAAAAATAATTAAAATAAATTTGAACAATAGATTCAACTTAGTTGAAATTAATTTACAATAAAAATGATCAGAATGTAATTAAAATAAAATTTTGATAAAAGCAACAAAATACAATAAAAATTTAAGTAAATAACGGATTACACACAAAAATAAATGATATATTAGACAGTCATGAAAGTCACTAGGTTAAAATGTATCCTATGTAATTCTGACCACTTCACTGGAACTGATGAGCGTGTAGATTCACGCAGCTTTGTGAAAACTTACGGCATCAATTATTATTTTAGTTTAATCCTAGTATTCACATTCAGTAGGTTGATGCAGTTGCTTTTACGATTTTGTGGGCAGCAGAAAAATATTTCCATGCCTTAGCAAACAATAATTCATTGATAATCGTGATTTTAAATGTTTCTTTACAAATATTCAAAGATATTCAAACTTAGTAGGAGTAGGTTCACTCATTCAAAGATTTAAATGTGAATTTTTTTCGCTTCAATCAAAAATCATTTTAAAACTTGAAAGTATTTTTACCACTTACGCCGTATTTGTTTACATATTCTCTGACTATATCTTCTCTAATTGTTGTGTTTCAGGTTGTCTTGGGCTTGTTTTGTTCGATGGAGTAAATGGAGGTTTTCCTGGACGGAGTTTTTTATTCATCAGTTTCTGACCATCAAATTGACGGAGATTCCATACAAGATTCAGCAGCATACATGGTAAACAACAGTAATGCAACATCTTATTCTACGATGGATAATTAAAACAGTAAGTTAATGCCAGAAAAACACAAAATCCAGCAAGCTAGTTTAGTGATATTTTTCCAGTTACTTGTTAGACGGTGAAACGAAGTGAGCAAAATAGAAATTCCAAATTGATTATTACAGCTCAAAGTAACAAAACTTCCACTAGTTTTTACCTCCTTATCATATTTTATATCTTGATGAATGGAATATTTTACTCTACAGAAATTATATTATATAATATATTTTTATACTTAAAAAAGGTTATTACATTGATAGTTTGTAATTCCTGCAATCTTTCAACGTTAGCCATGAGTCTAAATTTCACTCACATGGGCATTCAAAATTTCATCGAAACATTCCACCGGGAAAAGTAATTAAAAAATGAAGTTACTGAGAAAAATCCAAGTTGAGGTGCGGTCTATATAGAAGTCTGTCACTAACTGTGGTCTATAAAGATTTGCTTACTTACCTGTAATTAATAATCCACATCCCAACACTTTGTAGCAGCGAGATGAAATCTTACCTAATTAGTTTTACAAATTATTTATGATCTTCTGTGTCACTGTAGAGATTTGGCCAAGCAGTCAAAAATTATGACCATATATGAGTAGATGATTTATAGTTATTTACATTGCTTATTGTAAAAGGAAGCGTAGGAATCTATGGTCAGAGAAAGAGCGCATCTTGGAACCCTCGTTTCTTAGCCCTCTAGGCAATCCTTACCTTCAGAGCCCCAAGCGGTCGCTTGGATCACTTGTACGGAATCTATAATCCGGCGGGCGATTCGTCAATCTCGTAAGATGACTCCTCCACGTGGTCTTCTTATTCGATGAAAGTAAGAAGCTGTTCTACTCACATAACTTGTAAACATTTCCTGAAATTTATGTAGGAACATATAATCCCCGTATCGTCCAGAATAAACGTAGAACGATAAATTAGCTTTTTCCATCCATTCTCTAAGATACTGTTTTACAATCTTTGTTCCCCCTGTGCATCATTTGTACGATTCCTAATTTTGTCTTTCATATTTAAAAGGAGTATTTTAGTTGATCAGCTGTCATTCAGATGCCATTAAGTTCGAGGATAATAACTCGTACGTATGCTCCGAATTGAAAACTCTTAAAAGAGTGTTAGCAAGATATTCTACCTTCTTACTAGATATCTTACATTCCACCAGGTGACGTTTGATAATATTTATTCGATTTAAGATAGGGTAATAATTAAGAACTATTAATGTTAAGATTAATTAATTGTTAAGAACTGTTAATGCTACTAAATGTTCTTCAGCTTAATTCTTACTATTCTGAAGAGTAGACGAAAAAGAGCCTTTAATCTTGTTCTGTAAAATATACGCGCAAATCTTGATTGCCATGTGGGACATTTATTCTTCTTATGAACGGTCCTAATTCGGCTTCTGTATGTTCTCCTAGTTCAGAGGCTTACCTTTTGACCATCCTGTAAAAGATCGAGGAGTTCTTTGTAATCTTACCAGATTTTTATGAATGTTTTTGAGGACTTCCGGACTTTTAGTAGCTTACCAAATTTGCGATATTTTGATGTGCAAATTATTCTAGCTAAGTTATAGTCAAAAGCAGTAAGTAAAGCTTTTATTGAGTAACCATGGAGAGGATAGGGCAAAAAGTACGACGTCTTTGTATCTCATGTGAAATGGACCAATAACCAATGTTTAAGGATACTTTCTCACTTTAAAAATTTGGTATTGCAGCTCACAATTTTATGATAAATTTTATTAGCAATTTAGACTGGACAAAGATTTAACATTCCAGAACCATCCATTGCAACATTTCTAAAATTCGCTTCAATCAATTGCCACGCAAATACCCGAGGAAAATCTCCCAAAAATTGAAAGGATTACTAAAGAAAAGAATCAGTGATTACAATAATCTACCGATTACAATAATGAATGTTAAATGAAAGCGTAATACGCTGAATGCGTATGGGATTGGTGTCCAATCACAGCGCACTCCCTTCTGGAAGTGGGGAGCGGCCCGAGCTGGGAATTGGAGGTTGCGGAGTTCGAACCTGGGACCCCGCCTTCCAGGTCGCTGCAGGGACCGGTTCCCAGATGTCAGCGAGTTGCATACTCGTTTACAAAATGGCTACCGCTTCGCAGCGGTAAAATGCATCCCATGATTTTCCTCTTTCAATTTTATAAACAGCACCGCGGTGTTGGTGTTTTACCTTATTTTCCATTCAAGCCGTATGTGGTTGCAGTTATCGGAACACATTTATTGTTTGAATTTGAAAGTAATTTTAGTCACTGCATTGCACGAAAAAAAGATTTCTGGTACATCTCTTTATGATTTCTGTCAGTAAACGATAGTTTTCATTGCTTCATATGCTTTTTGACTTTCCAATTATTAATTTTTGTTTGCTTAACAATCTTTGAAATGGTGGAAATAACTAAGCAAAAGTTTTACAAAATAATTTTTAGTTAATTTGCTTACTTATTTCTACCAGTATGCAATTTCACCAATTAACGGCTTCTACAGTTAACCTTTGAAGCACTTTCAAGCTGCTAGAAATCATTCATGTTTGTGGATTTATGTGTTTCGTCGTGCCATAACTGTACTGCGTAACTAATATAGATACAGCATATATGAATACAAGTAGAAAGAGCTCTTTAGGGGGTAGTTAAATGGAAATTGGCGGTTACGTGTTCAAAGTAGTATTATTATATCTATTCAAAAAAAATTACATTAATTTATCCCATATTCCCCATATTTGTAAGACTATGAAATCAAAGAGTATTCAGCTGCATCTTGTAACATAGTAACTAATTCTGGTTTGAAATAAGAATACGCCCTATTTAACTTAAATCTCTTCTTATAATTAAACGTTGTATACTTACATTAAGATATGAATTGCTACTAACTTAATTAAAATGTACCATTATAATGCTAAAGCGTAAACGATGCATAGATTATAGAAAAAATGAACAATCAAGAATTGAGACTCAATTATTCACATTCATGTTGAACTTCAACATAATCGGTTGCAAACGCGTGCATGAAGTAATTTTATTTTAAATCTTTTGCGAGGATTATAAAATTGAAAGATTCTGGATGGTTTATGCAACCAGCGTTTATACTTTCTTTACCTTCGAAAATAAGGTTTACATGCTTGCAGCATCAAAATTTAATAAAATAGCACAATGAGCTCTAAATGTTACACAATACATGGTCCACCAGGATTCTTTCTGTGTCACGCATTTGCTTTTATCATTTACAAAAATTATAATTATTTAAAATTTTAAGTGAAGGCATAAATAAACCTCATGAAGTGACAATTATATGGCTATCAATCTCTTATTTTCTTTCAAATTTTGAAATTGAAATTGAAAAATAAAGTGCCAGATTTATAATATATATTGATATGCTTAAATATATATTATTTGTAAATTAAGAGAATATCTTGAAGTTCCCAAAACATTCACCTCCAGCACGCCATTATTTTTTGCGATATCCACGCAACCCTTCCTTTCTTGTAAGTTGGCAGGCCTGATCTAGCCTAAATCCCCTTTTGGGATTGTATTTTAGTTATTTTTCCACTTCCTTTCCTGCGGATAAATTTCTTTAGTGCAATGCAAGATTTGACTCGAGTTTCAGTGATGCAACACAATGATATACTACGCTCAAACATTTCCTGTTTCTTATATTCCTGTGCACGTGGTTATTGAAAAAGACGCTCTTGAGCAATAGATTTTTACTTCTGCTTCACTCATCACCGTCGGCCAAATTTTCCAGTCGGTTTTTATGTGTGTGCCGTCCTAAACACGTGGGCACGTGCGTCGTTGCGCCATCTCTTTCGAAATTGGCTTCATCACGTGCTCTATCTTCGCTAAAGCATAGATAAAAGGCTCCTTGTAAAGACGGATACCGCCTGAACTGAGATTTGAAAATGTTAAAACGTTACGACACAGCTATAATTTCTTCCGTCGTAAAGGCAAGCAGATATAATCCGACCCGTCTGTTTCCCCTGAAAATTCAACTTTCCACGACAGCAGCAACGATCTTCAGTTGCAAAGATTTTTTCCCATACTGTACTCTTTCTTTTTGTTTCAATTTATAGTTCTAGATATTATGTCGACGTACTACGAGATTAGGTGAAAGAGAGGCCCACATGGCCCCAACAACGCCAATGAAGGGTCAAACAGTTAAACAAACAAACAACATTCTCATTTCGCAAGACGGAATTAAAATAGAGAAAATAAATATGAAAGAACCATGAAATTCCTTCGAATTGTATTTAGTAAGAAAATCTAGCTTTTTTGAAACATTGATATTTTATATTTCTGCTTTTTTCGAAATGGAACGTTAGACTGATTAGAGATTTTTCTGTAATTTCAACATGGAGCAAGATGCTGAAAATATACGGTGCAGTAATAAAAGGTACTGTGATTCCAGATAACCTTTTTCACAACCTAGGAATCATTTTGAGAATGATTCGGATTTTACCTCATGCTGAATCATTATTGTTTGCTTGGTTTTTGGTATCATAATTGGTTGCTTGCAAAATTACTCGGGTCAATAAAATATTATTTCAAGTACATAGCATCTTTTGCTAGAATAAAACACAATGAAACGGAAATAGTTGAATTGTAAACAAACCAACCGAACGCCATAGCGCGTAAGTAGGAACGGGAAAGAAAAGTAAACATTAAATTTTGAAAATGTGAATTATGGAGTGACTGTTAAAGAGAGAGGGAAAATAACCTTTCTAGACGTTAGGAACTTGATGTATGAAACTTTTAATTTTTTGTTTGTATACAGAGTAGGGAAAAATTAACTTTTGTATCAGCCCTCTCCATGGCTGTCATAATGCGAGAGCTGATGAGGAAGGACTTATCCTGAGTAATATCATTCATTTTGGTCACTCCTATTTGAATGCTACGAGTAAAGAATCTACTGCACTTACGAGGACTTCCGCGTAAACCGTTCTTGGCAGTGACGGAAGATGGAGCAAACTTCCTCCCTCTTCCTCATTCCTTCTTCAGAGCTTTAGGTAGCTAATAATTTAGGGTATAAGGTTCAAGATGGTGACTGGGCTGAATATTATACTGACAGAAGTAACATTGTGGTAATGAGGTACTGTTAGAACTCTAAGTAGAATCCGTTTAACGCCAATTAATAAACCTACTAAGCCTAGAAAGTACTTTTAAGTTCTGAAAGCTCCAATTTTCTCTTTTTCTTCCTTTTAATTTTGGCTGCTTTTGGACCGTATAAATTTTACATATTTTCCACCAATTTTCTTTTGTATATTTCAAGTACCATTTCATTCTCTTCACATTATCCTTTCTAACGGCTAATGTTGCCTCTTCTCCTTAATATCCTTAACCTGGAATACTTGAAAATTATATTTATAGTCAATTTTCTTCTCTTATTCTTTTTCAATTTCTGTTTTATTTTTTGTTAATTTCTCTAAGCCCCTTCTGATCTATGCATTTCGACGCCAAAACAAGAGATTTTCTGATCACGGAGATATTATTGTAATGATAATATTTATTTTAACTTACAATAAAGAAACATGCTTAGGAAATTTCAGCATATATGTCCTGAAAATCAGCAGAGTAAAAAAAGATCTCGCAAAATATTCTTCCCTTATCACTGATATTTTTTAATGGGATAAGTTATTTGGATCAATCTTCAAGAGATCGCATAAAATTATTCAACCTCTTAAAAAAGGATACTGTTTAAGTTTTTGTAAGGATGAATATGGGAAAGTTTTGTTGTTATGACCACAGTTTTGTAGAAAGGAAGCGAATGCATAAGATTGGGGGCTTTCCCAATGACCGATGCTGTTGAGGCTAGGCTCGGCCGGTTTGAAGTTTGCAGTCTATTGGTTCAGGTATAACGCGGGAAAAAAGAATTATTCATGCAGGTTCTTGAATTCTTTCATTTGCTATTAATTCGTTAAATTTTAATGGCATCTAAGTGTTGTCTCAGTTACCAGTGCCGATTGTAATCCATTCACAGTAACTTTGTCTTACCGATTCATTCATATAATAATTTTTGTAAAATATAGCATATATTTAAACAAAAACATGCACGATGAAAAACAACATTTATCATCTTGTATTTATCTAAACTCAATTTCTGTCGATATTTTGGCATTTCTGAAACAATGAGGAATAGAGAAACCGTTCTTGTACTCTCAAATGTATCGTAATAACCGATTCCTCGCCAATAACAAAAAGCCTAAGGCTTGGGTCTGGTTTTAGAGCGAGAGTCTTTTTCACGTTCGGGTTGGGTCCAGTAAAAAAGGGCCCGGACGGGCTCGGGACGGAAAATTCGGTCTATGCAGATCTTTACGGTACTGTAACCGTGAGGGTCGGTAATGAACAAAAAATCCAGAAAAGAGTTGATTTCTGCAGTTGGCTGTATTCTGTATGTCAGTTAAGTAATCAGCCCAATGGTCGGTTGGTGACTCACCTCCTCTGACACAAGCTACTAAGAGCTTGTAGTGAGGAATGAGGTTTACTTGGCAGAATGAGGAGTGAGTTAGTTTACCATAGCTCTGCTCTCCCAGTTAGATTGCTATAAGCAGAACATATCTACCCAAGTAAAACACAATGAGCCTACGAGTAATACTTTTCTACCCAGTCCGTAAGGAGAGACCTTGACCAGTGCAATTATTCACTCATAGTAGCATTCATTCTATCAAGGTCTTGATGAAGACTGTGACAAAAGTAAATGAAATATACATTTTTTTCTATTTCTGTACCAAATGACAAATGAAATTATGCCGTTCATCAGAATATGGGTACCTAGCAGGAGCATTTTCTATGTAAATACGTGAAACTCTATCTTCAGGGATTGAGTCTAACTGCAGTTTGCAGAAATAATAATGATAATTAATTATTTTACATGGAAGATTCCGTATTAACCTATCATGTCGTAGACCAACTGCTTTTTAAATTCAATTTTTGTCATCTTGAGAACGTAGAAGTCCATCTCAACAAAAAATGAAAAAGAAAGAGCCCTTTTTACTGTTGTCAACTACTTATTATTCACTTACCACTAAATCACCTCACAAGGATCGTGATCAAGATACCTCCCGATGGGAATCGTAGCTTAGCTCCGGTTTCTAATTAAAGTCAACCTACGTAATGCTAGAATCGGAACCCCACCTCTCGGCGCGGAGTGAAACAATCCTTCCGAGACGAAATCCTCTTCCCGAATGCTCAAGAGAGAGACGCAGTTTGGACGACGCCCGGCGTCGGGCGCGTGGCGTCCCGGTCTGTAGACGCCGTTCGAGGGGAACGCTATCTGGGGCGCCTGTGGGAGAAGACGGCAGACGGAAGGGCAAGGAGGAAGGGTTGATCAATGCGACGGGGAAAGAATGAAAACAAAGCTCCTTCTTCCCACGGAGGCTCCATTCTCTGGGAGACCTTTGGGGGGAAGGTCGGCAGAGTGGGCGAGAAAAGGAGCGGGAAATCTCCGACTGCGTGGCTGTGTGCGCGAGAGATGAGGAGAAGGTGGATCAAAGCCTCCCTCAGAGGAGTGTGCTTTGGAATCCCACGTGGGATCTCTCACTCAGTAGCTACCGGTCGGTCTTACGAGAGCTTTCTGTAAAGCATGACCGCTAAGGCAGGAAATAAGATGTTTAATATCGATATTTTCCCAGATTATTCATTTATTTACTGTGAAAAACCGCTGAAATTAGTCGCGAGGTCTAATAGCGACGTTAACTTACATAAAAATCAATTTTTTTATTACTATGCATCAACGCAATAAACCCAGCTAAATACGATATAATCATGCATATATAGAAGATAATAAAAATAAATTCATACAAAAACATAAATATACAATACATAGATGAATTATATAATAAACACCGCTGTGAATTAGCTATAAGTTAGTATGAATTTTAACCTTGTAACAGCATATACATTACTAGTCTTGTAACCATTTATGTATTATGGAACTGCGGATCGTTAATCGTTCTTTTATTGATTTAATCGGCAGTTGTGGTTCGGATTCGAACTGAAGATTATTGAACAGTGATGTTTTCTTAGATACTATCATCAACTTCATTACAAAGAGGCGTATAATACCAAATGAAAATGTCCATTTTACTCCAAGTATCGCTTGAATTAGTTACAAACAAGCTTGTCTCACATTTCCTTTGCTTATTTTTAATTGTTGTATACTAATGTGTGTACACGTAGAATTCATTTAATGGAGGGTCTCATTAGGATTAAGCTAGGATTCTTAAATACATTAGTGTATTGTTAAATTAAATTTTTAATGTAATTAAGTTAGTAATATGTTTTTCCCGCTAATAGATTTTTTCTAAAAGGGTCCATAATCTCTAATGGAATTTTAATCTATGTTGCCGATTCAAAATCGACTCTCTAAACTCCCAGATATTTCTTGCAGCATTACCATCAACTCGAACGCTGTCTTGATCGTGGTAAACAAAAATGCCTGGTATAAAATTCGAAATCGCCTTTGGTAGTGACAATGTCCCTTACTATTACGATGGACGAATGCTGCATTATGATCGATGCAATCCAAAGTTCCATTTTTTTAATGCCGCAGGATTCCATTTCGTCCGTTGTGTTTACTTTAATTTGGCTAATGGTATTGGGCATTAGTTCTCTTATAGGAGAGCAGATGGTATGTTTTTAGGTCCCGAATTTAGCTGAAGATGCCCCTGGAGAATTAACAGTAAAGAAAGAGAGTTACATTCTCAGAAGTAGTAGAACAATTTTCATCATGAAATGCCTCATTGATAAGCAAAGACAGCATAGAGGGTTGACGAAAAGAAAGATAGAACCTAGGCCCATGATTCTTTTCAGGGTACTGAAAATTATGCTTATATTTTCCATGTATCTGTGCATGATTTTTGCTGCTACCTTATTCTGATGATTGGAATATATTTCAATTTTTATTTGGATCAGGAGAGATAAAAATATATTTTTCATTTAATTTTGCCAACGTCTTGAATATGACTGTAATGACATAAAAGCTGCTGAAGTATGGGTGAATAATTGCACTACCTAAGGTCTTTTTCTAATGAGTTGACGATAAAAGTGTTACTCATAGTCATTGTGCTTGCTTACGTGGACTAATGCCGATTATACTATTCTATCTTGGTGAGGAAATCAACAGAAAACTACCTCACTCCTCATCCTTCATAGTAAGCCTCATTTTCTCCTTCTAGCTCTTAGCAGCTAATTTTAGAGGGGATGAGGTACCAACCGACCTTCGGGTTGAATGCACACAGACATGCAAATGATATCTAAGGTACATTCGACTCAATAGTGGCCAGAATACACAAAAAATGTAAGGATTAGGGGTCTATTATCTATTCTGCACCCTGCTTGCAGCTGCTCTGGATGTCCCAACCCATTCGTTATATTTACATATAATAGATCTTATTTCTTACCATAGATACCAAGAAGTAAAAAATCGGGAATCGGTATGGTTAATTTTGTTTATAAAGAGAAGTAGGGAGAGGAAACTCGTTTTTATACCTTTTCAAGAAGAGCCTCAATGCGGTCCCAAGACAAAGGAGTTGAGAGGTTTCTCTTCGCGGCAAAGATGCGCAGTGAAAAAGTGCAGTCGGGGTTAAGCCAAATATGGGGTTGAATTTGCAGTGACCTAAATTTTATTCCACAGGACTCCTTTGCGAAAAGGTTCCGCTGTTCATCGAAGAGAACCGAAATGAAAATTTTTCGCAGTAACCCAAAGAGGGCGGCGTTTAGTGTAAAACGGTCCAATTAATTTTGTCGCTCTTGTTCCTTTATCTGAGCCTTGAAAATGCTGGCATATTTAAACGGAAAGAAAGAGGTCCTGTATTTTGGATTCCGGGGCTTATTTTTAGTTTGATGCCATCCATGGTAATGCAGAGGTTAGCTTTCTGAGCTACCACCTCTGGGGTTCCAGGTTCGAATCCTTTTTAGGGCATTGTACTTGGCGAGTGATTATAAGACAGCAGTGAAAGTGGTTTGATGAGAATTTTTTACAATGAAATATTTTCAGCTGAGTTCCACAGGACGTAGAGCATACATGCAGTCAAATTGAATCTTACTTTATTAGCTGTGTAAAAGGAACAGTTCAGAATCGAGATAATTTGAGGCTGAAACAATTTTTCTATTATCATATTTCGTAAACAATAATTATACTCTACAAAAATTATATAAGGTCTCTTATAAAGTGGAAATTCTAATATAAGTGAACATAAGTAAATAAATGCATACAATAATAAGTGTAAATCTCTATTACAAAGTGGAAACTACGCATCATTTCCCTTTCAAAAACTCAGTATGAATATTTTTATTCTAAAAACGATATTTATCATAAGAAAGGTGAGTAAATTTTCTAATAAAACTGTTTATCCCTAGAAAATAAAATAATCCTCTAATAGAAGATGCTCGGATGTTATAATAAGTGAAATTTTCTTTCATCTTGACTAAAAGTAACATCTGATGACATTTAATTTCACCTTTTTGCGACTACCCCCAAGACTTTGTTTTTATCTGAATAGCATCAACTCTGAGATGAAATTATTCAATCACCGTAGTATTTTTAATCCAATTAACAAAATTGTAGTTGATAGTGCATTACAATCTGGAAATACGTGCTCAATTCAAAGGTATAAATCCCTCTTTATGAGGATGCGTAGATAAAGCTAATGTTTTCTTACGTATGAAGAATATCTGGCAAAGTTGATGACGAAGAAGATTTCACTAATGAGAAAATGATTTAATTCGAGCATAAATGAAGAGGAAAATGTAAAAATGAATCCTCGGTGCATCGCGCATGGGAATTATTGCAAAAGACGAGCTCATTTCCCACACTTGAAACATCTCATTTGCATTGCGCGTTTCCCATAAGAGCTCGGTCTTAGAGATTTAGGGTGACCCAAAGTACCTGGAATTGGTCCTTTGGCACAAAAAAAGGGTTCCTATCCCTAGGATAAGGAAAGGAGACGGTCGCAGCCGATCCCTCAAACGGATGCATCCCCATTCCTCGGACCCGGTGCCGACTTTGTGCTGCGAGGGTTGCATACCTCCACAGCAACCTTTTGAAAATGATCCACTGCTTCCAAAAAAAGGATTTCTAGCAGTCCGAATTAAAGTCACATTCACACTGCTCGTGGAATATGATCCGCAGAGTGTGAATCAATGTGTATATTAACAAAAAACTGGTCGTAGATTCCTTTTTAACGTTTTTTTCGAGGGATCATTGCGATAATGATGCTCGGCCTTGCCCAGAAACGTAACTCCGTTCCCAAATTTTGTTCTCTATGTGAATAGATATTAGCATGATAAGAACTTAACTACATTTTTTAGATCAAGGATGATAGGAATCTTATCTTTCGCTAGAATCGCGGTTAGGATTTTTGGCATCATTGTGCTAGGAGTTCTCAACGCTCTTCATTGTATTTGGTTCCGTATTCTTTAGAGTGAAGTATCTGGGGGAAAAATCGCCTTTTTCCAATAATGACTCGGGTTTGTTATTCTAACAGTACCAGAGATTAGCGAAGTCTTTTTACGCTCTATAATACCAATAGAGGAATAAGAAAAATGTAAGAATTTTCCATTTCCAACTTTAAATACTAGATTATAATTAGGACTACGATCGAAGTAGAAGACCAATTAAGTCGATCTAGAAAGGTGTAGGGTACGTTCGTCGTAGATGAAGTCTCAATTTGATATTTTTATTATAGTTTTAAAATTTTCAATCATTAAATATATATATATGTATAAAAAAAAGAAAATATCCGAAGGAAATATCATCTGTTTACAAGTTGATTATTTTAAATTGCTTTGGAAAGAAGATTTCTACAATTCTATCCCATGTAATTCATACATGGGATGTACATGTATGGGATACATGTATGAATGTGGAGACAATCTGCTTTGGTTTGTTAAAGTTTGCTTTATCGACGTTTTCTTATTATTATATTGGACTGTAAACTGTAGACTACATCGCTGTCTTTTATAAAATGTTTATTATTCAACTGTTCAATCTAAATTGGTTTAAAAGATAACCTCTGTTGAGAAGTCTCTTACTTTGTAAGAAAACCTCAAATTATATGACAGAATATTTAGAAAATATTTATATTTAATTTGAAATTCAACGTTTTTACTGAATGAGCGATTCGTTTGTCAATATTATGACGTTTTTATGGAATATCGGGTAATGGTCTGGTACAGTTCATGGTACGATTTTATGCCTATTCATAGTCGTTTGTTCATTACCCTTCCTTATTTTGTGGATTTCTCGCTTATCTATTTTAGAAGATCTTCATTTGCTGTTTTTCCCAGGATTATTCCTTTGCATCGAAGCTTTTCCAAACGCAAAAAATAGTTTTAGCTTAATGGAAACAATTCAAGGTAGAGCTGCCGCTGTGAAGCTTTTATTCGCCCGGTGATTCCTTCAGAATAGTTTTTAGAGAAGATTTCATCCGTAGAAACCTCCTTACTCGAGAATCGGCACCCTTTTCTGCAGTATTTATGAAAGGTAAAATAGGCGAAAGATTGAATTTTCCTGAGTTATTCGTTTAACTTCTCTTAATCTTTTATCTTCTCTTAACTCTTTTATAATCAAAGGTTGAAGTTTTCACTTTGTGGTATGAAGACATGATGAAAACCAAAACAAACTTTATAATTTGCACTATTTATTAAAAATGCACAACCAGTTTCGGCCATTTAACTCTTTAACTGTTTAATGCAACTAGAGACTAGATTTTATCAACTATATTGATCCACTTTTTGGATTATTTGAATCCTTTTTTTGTTCATTCTTTAATATTATTGGTCCTTTGAATTACGAGTTTATTATCAATATTGTTTTGTGATGAAAACATCTTTAGGATTATAGAAATGTTAAATCACCATAAATATTTTTATTCAACATTCAAACGACAGAACTTTAGAGGAAATATCAACCTTTGGTAAAATCATACAGTAACTACTATATGTGGTAAAATATATTTGACCGTTTTTGGTATTACCCAATTTGAAGCTATGATTGCCAAGTAATGGAGGCTTCTGCATTTGTTTACATTGTGTTCCTTAGATTTTTTATGATGTTTATGAAAGGAAAACATTTTCATTTTCCTTAGAATGGCCTACTAACCTACCATCATTGTCAGTTACAGCAGCATTATACGCTTTTACCATTGTATATGACTTTTTAAAGGTCTGAGTGATTATATAATTAATAATTAATAATATGATAAGAATATTATGGATTATTAATAGTGATTAGCGAAAAAATCGGTTGGTATGTTTTTAATCATGCAGTGGTGAATCTAAGCATTAACCATTAACTGGAGTGGTTCAAAGAATGCCTCTTTAGTATTTTTCATAGTAACTTTGATGGCGACCGGTTTCCTTAGGCACGCATGAAAACATCAACAGAGTGACGAAACCGGTCGTGATAGAAACTAGTGCGGGGAATTTGGTGGGGTATTCTTCCTGAAATGTGACCTTATTCCCTAAATTTCTTGCTTCCCCTTATCGATTTTACAGAAAAGCATATCTACTAATTTAACGAATCGATCGAGAGACGTAGATAGAAGAATTACCGTAGTCGAAGTAATACCGTTTAATGGAAGAGATTCATTTTACAATACCATTATCATGAATGGCGTCGATACATAATTTGATGCCGATGGCAAAGGGGAAAGGATTTTGATTTGGATGGGAAAGGATATTGGGGATTGATAGATTTTGACGACGGTCTTGTAACTGACATTTAGTGCCTGTTGAGAAAATACATGTGTCTAAAATACGTCTCTCTTAAAGTTGAATGCGCTAGTAGTCGGGCAACAAATTTATCAAATTAATAGTTTCTGGCGTTATCTGGTGGAAGTTTTTCATGATCATAGAATACAAGTCACTTTGTTACTTCCCTATATACTTTAATTACAAGTCCCGGGTTTCGTTGCCGCGCAACATAATCAGGTGAACACCAAATTTTCCGAGCTTCCTATATACACTTTGAGGGGAAATTTGAAGGTTTTGAGGATCTAATGAGTTTCTCTGATCAACAAATTTATCTACAAGCTGTATTCCTTTCCATAGTAACTTGTGATTTTGAAATATAACGGTATAAAAGGAAGTTTGAGGTATACAAAAATGGTGTTAGGTATGAAACGTGATAAGAGAATGCTGTAGTAGAAACAGGATGATCTCAGGGACAAAGATTTTAGGATTCCGCAAGGTTGCTTTGAAGGGTGAGCTTCACTATGATTTACTTTCTGATCAATTCTCTGCGATATTTAAACTTACAAAGTTTGATTCAAAATCTCTCCCACTAGGCGTAAAAAAGTGTAATTTACGTCGAAAATATCTGTAAAAGTAGAAAAAGAGACACCATTTCAAAAGGGATTCACAAGAAAATGTTGTCACAGGTCTTCTGAGTTTTAATCGACAGGAATGCATGAAACATCTATTAAGAATCCTCTGTTTTATAGGATGAAACAGTCTTCGCCTTTGTTTACAATAGGGAAATGATACAAATTAGCTTCGTCATTAACCTAAAAGAGTTGCATATACAATGGTCGCCCCCCCCCCAACTCACGCGACTCTTTCCCAAATTCATCGGACGTTACTTCCGAACGTCGCTAAATGGCGTCATTGTTCTTATGAATCAATGAAAATCAATTAAGCGTCCGCTTAGAAGTTAGAGCAGCCTCCTGTTTCCAATGGGAAGTCATTAGGTTCTGCGTTGTCTCGTATATTAACGTTTCATTGTCTAAACACAACCGCGCTGGAGCACATTACTTGTATTATTTGACTCGGAAATCTTCGGTGCTATTATCTGCTTCGAATAGGGCGTATTCGGCGTGCATTTTGGTCGAGGATACCCCGCATATTTTCATTCCATACTTTTTTGGCATTCCGAGCCTGTTGTGGAAACATCTATTGTGCTTTTGTTTTTTATATGTTCGCCACTTTCTATTTCATGAAAATATATATTTTCTATCAAGGCATGTCTATTCTGCAAATGGAATAATTCTATTAGAATTTGCTTGTAAATTATTCAACCCGATTTTCAAAATTTGAAAAAGATGTCTACTTTTTATGACAAATTCGAGAAAAAACGAATCCTGTAAACCTCTTTTTAGAAAGTGTGGCATTCTTATACGACCATATATATATATGTATTTGAAATGATGATTTATTTACACAAGAACTTTACAAGATTTACAAAATACATACCAAATCACCGCCATAACACTAGGAACAAGAATCAATTGAATTATCCTATACATAGATCAAAATCATATGAACTGTGCCCCATATATATGGGAATAAAAATTTTGAACTATTTGCCTGCGGAGATCAGGGAGGGATTTAATAATGATTCCCAAAGTTTCTTGGTTGAATTAAAAAACATGTTGATAAGTAAATGCTATGATTCAATTAATGAATTTTGAAATTAAATTGATGTTATTGTATAGTTTATGTACTACAATTTAGCTGTAAATAACTCAGTGCTTTTACTATATCTTACATAAATCCTTTAATAAAAGTTTTTAATGAAAAACTTGTACAAGTCCAAGTACAAGTACAAGTTTTGTATTAAAAACTTTAATTCGTCATGACGTTCCACCAGATCTCTCTGGATAATATTCATTTTTAAATTCCGTAAGTTTAGTCATGAATAAGGTATATGTATGTATGTATAAAATGTATATGTATCAATCAAAATATGAATTTATAATTGTTATATATTTCATTGGGTAAAATATTACTATGACGAGACATCTGTTCACTTTCAGTGTTTGTCTGAATGAAACTGTGAACGTTTTATGTCAATAAAATACCATTACCATTACCCGATGGTCGTTCGGTAGGTACCTCATCCTCTCTAACATTAGCGACCAAGATCTAGTTGGTGTGGAATGAGGCTTACTTAGCAGGATGAGCTAGTTTGCTCTTGTTTTCCATTTCAAGGCAAAATGCTATAGGTGGAACAGGTCCGAATACGTGATACATAATGACTCTACAAGTAACACTTTTCTTGTCATTCTATAAGGAAAAACTCAATTAGTCCCATTGTTCAGTGAACCCATACCTCAGTTGCCTTCATGTCGTCATCTTCACAAACAAGACTGTGGCAAAAGAAAATGAAATATATATTCTTTACCTTGTAAAAAGAGATAGATGAAAAATACACCATTTATCCGAATATTTTTGCATGAACTGTAAGTATTTCGTTAAATTTGATTTCTCCCTCCTGTAAGACAAAGACGTTAAAAGACAATGTCTTTCATAAATAATTTACAAAAGACAATTCTAAGTTTTACCGGGCTGTGCTATCTCCTGATTTCTTTTACGGAACTTACCAACATCTAAAATTGGCGAAGACTTTCTTTTCCTCATTTCCTCATTAATATATCTAAACGGTTCTGTTAATTTCCGTCGAAACAAGTTAACTGTTGTGTATTTGTGTTGTAGTTTTTGTACAAATTTTGCAGCGAAGACCTATTTAAAACTAAATTACACCAAGTATCATGGAATCTTATTCATAATAAATCTAAACGGGTTTTTATTCCCTTTTCCCGTTTCTACTTATGATCACAATTTCCTCGGAGGTTGGCAATTTATCAGCCCAAATGGCTCAAGTACATTGTTGGGTCTCAGAGAGGCTTTCCGGGCTTAGTTGCTTCGCCCGCTGAATCCAGTTCTAAGAACTACATAATCGTTTACTTGGCGTGGACTCTGTTATGTTAGACCTCCCATCTCCTTTAGCAAGATCCGTTGATACGGACTGAGAATCTACTTCCCGTAACAGATAATGATGTCTCGTCTTCGGCCAACCTCAAAAATTTAACATACATATCCGTGAGTCTTTATATCATAGAAAGTGATTTAAGAGTT
Organism: Sympetrum striolatum; assembly: GCA_947579665.1. Lineage (NCBI taxonomy): Eukaryota > Metazoa > Arthropoda > Insecta > Odonata > Libellulidae > Sympetrum > Sympetrum striolatum. The sequence goes on from OX388341.1 coordinate 52,339,697, forward strand.
CAGCAAAATTAATACTGTCTATAAAAATATATTTTAGAAATAACGTTATGGGATCTCGAATATGAAAAAATGTTTTGAATGCGTAGATACTTAACACGGAAGCCCTTGCATGAAGGCATACCTAATAGTGGATGGGAATCTGCTATTTATGTACGGATGATATTTTAATTAAATAGAATAATTGAATAACTGAAATTTGCAATATGTATTAATCCATTTAAACTAAGATTTAGTGTATTTTCTTCGTGTCATTCGTTGGTGAAAGTAATGTAAGTAAATTGGTTAAAGACAAATTTCCAATTTACCCCATTCTTAGAGATCATTTGAAGCGTATTTAATGAATAATAATAGTGTATTTAGTAATTTTATATGGATAAATAAATTAAAACCGTACTGCTAAAAAAACTAATCAATCCCAGGAAAGGAATAATAATTTATATCAAGAATATCACATAGGCAATATAAAACAAAATTTAGGTTACGGATTATTTTATCAATTCAATCTTCAGTATGTCTATGAATAAGCAATTAAAAGATGAAAATGTCATTATGTCTGTAGTTTAGTATGCTAACCATTTTATTACTCTAGACTTCAATGTATAGCGTTGCTAGGCCGACAGCAGAACTTATATCTGTGCTCAACTTCCTGGTAATCAAATCAAGTTTCGACATTGCTGATTTTTCAATTGCTTCGGTAGTATCTTTGGGTTACATTCCTATGATTTTCCTTAACCTACGATGAAGCATCTCTACACCAAGGACTCCATTCAGGGCATATCTTCATGGTCCGAAAATGTCTCACAAATTAGTAATAAAGTCAATACAGCTTTCTACAGATTAAAAATACACAAAAACTTAATGTCTAAAGATCTTAGGGAAAAACTGGTTCATACATTGATATTCCCTCACATTGACTATTGTTGCTTAGCATACCTAGATATCACTGATGAACTTAATTACAAACTACAAAGATTAATGAATTGTTGCATAAAGTTTATCTTTGATCTGAGAAAGCAAGACCACATAAGTCAATACTGTCAAGAGCGTAAGCGAATAACGGTAAGAAAGAGAAGAGAATACTTTCTAGGTGTATTTTTATGTATGTTGAAAAATAGCAGACCGGAGTATCTTTAAAATCAGTTCCATGCAAGAATCAATACAGACAGCATAAAACAAATTAAGAAATAACACCCAAGATTACTACTGCCCTCCTTACAAATCCGTTCTATACGAAAAATCATTTTTAGTCTCAGCTATAAAATTATGGAATTCTTTGCCTCTTCCAATAAAAGCAAGCGGAATGTAAATACATTCAAAGCATTGTATCACAATTTTGTAATGGAAAAGGCATGAACTGTATATGTACTTTCAGTATGTCTATGTTTGTTTAATAATTTTGTAAAAGATCCAAAAACTCTGTTTGAAAACATAGTATTTAATTTTGTTTTTTTTTCCTTTAATATATTCGCTCACTGCGATTTATGTAAAAAAATTAAACTCTAGTATTATTATTATCCTCCCGTATTTCTTCTCCCCAACATTTTCTTCGTAATAGAATCTCGTTTCTTCCCATTGAAAGCCCAACTCAATCGTCCCTCAATCGTAAGCCTTGTCCTTGGCGATCCACCGCGACGGGACATGACGTCACGGGCAACTCAATCGATCATTCACGCGCACATACACCGGCATACATATTAATATACACGCACATAATCTGATGGCCTCCCTCTTCAGCACCGAAACCGGTAAGACCGCATTGTCGGAGGCGTCGTCGGCGGGAGACGGCGGCGGCGTCGGAGGCGAGGATGTGCCGCGGCTGCAGGTGCTCGGAACCAGTAAATGATTGGGGTCTTGGCCGCGAAGATTCCATTCAGTACTCACGCCCGTGATGAGAGGCGATCAGGTGCTTCATTATCGCTCAACTCGTTCTAGCACTTCGAGTGGATTCGATGGGTGAATGGATTCGCGCGTGAATTGCCGTAGTTTCGCCTATCGGGGTTGCGAGGTCGTTTGCCGTTCGTGGGTGGGTTTCCGTTGTGTTCAATGGGAGTACCGGAGTGTGGGTTTGTTGCGTTTTGATTTGAAATCTGGAAAGTTTCGGGGTTTTGGCTGACTGTCCACTACATTCTATGGTTGCATTCCGTAGCTTAACATGTTGATGTCTTAGATTCCTTAGTGAAATTTTTTCATGCCCTAGGAAAATATCGCAGAGTAATATTCCAAATTGTAGGAACTTAATCAAGATGCTAAAATATGTATTATAAGATGAAATTAGAAGGTCATTTCACCTCGATAAAGTTAAGGGAGTTGTTCAGACAAAGAGTCTCCTCAAGTATTAAAACGCAACAAATTAATTGAGTAAATTGAAATTGAATAAGAATTTCAATATTCCTATTGTAAACATACTTCTACTGCATAAAACTACTTATATCAATATTATAGGATAAATAACCCTTCGCTTGATATCCGTATATGAAGGATCGTCCACCGACAGTAATTTTGTCAGTTATTGTAAAATATACGATATGCTGTGCTGTAACATGGCGTTACCTCGGTTGTTCTCTTTCTCGTGGATTTTTTGCTGCTTCCGCCACCTAATTTTATGTTCATCGAATTACATGCTACATCTATGTCTACTATTTGAGCCTTAGCTGAAAAGACGGAATTCAATTCTCCATTGTCATTCATGGAACTCACTGAAGTGTCGGTATTTGATTCCTTAGTAACATTTATCAGTAATTGTACTAAAATCTGGCGCTGAAAGGGGACTGACGAAGAAAATTATTTACAATATATTTTACATCTTTCACTCATGCTCTTAGGTTGGAAAAAGTTTACAGCAAATAAATAGATTGCAGTAGAAGAGAGATTAAACGAGTAGAAGGATTATTGTAGGAGAAAGAATATTTGTCTACTTCAGCGATGATGAGTGGTGAATAACAGCGAATCTGAAACTGTTACCTGCAGCATTCTTTCGATGAGTGCTGATTCTTCGCATTACATGCATCAACTATATCTGTTACTTTTTCAATAGTATCGGTTCAAGTAAACTGGACATTGTTGTAGCCAAAGGCTTTGCAATCCAGCTGCTGAAGTATCATAGAAAGTCAACGCTAGTTGCGGAATACTATAGAAATCTTATCTTTTTTCCCATTCCAAAATATGTCCATTTTTGTTCTGAACAATGATTTATGGATTCTAAATTTTTCTTGGATGTATGCGGATGCAAAATTGAAGAAATCCCGTCACTTGTCATAGATATCAAAGGGTGTGAAAATTTCGAAGGTTGGATATGGAATAAGACAAATATTCTAGGGCACCTTGAGGACGATTCTACGACAGGATCTAGCTAAACACTTCTTCACCCATCTCTTGTCATCTTATCAAATGATACACGCATTAATAACAAACACTTTTGTCACACAATTTTTAAGACACATAAAACAGTTAATATATTCACCAGAGGTTTCTTAATCCCCAAAGAATTGATTTGGACCTTAATACGCCATAATCGCGTACTTCTAATCGTTGCTTTTCAACTAAAGACATCCTTTGTGGAGGTCAGTTGCTTAGCGGTAGGAAGCTTGAGAATGATTAATATCGGCGAAATAATTACACAAGAGCGTATTTGTCTCGATCGGTTAGTTTCGGTTGGTTCTATAATGATTTAAGTTATATTACCAGTGGTTAACGTAATACTCTTACAGAGAGAGTAAAGTTTTTATGTGCGGAAATAGTAGCTTAATAGAAACGCTTTTTGGTTAACATAGGAAGGGAGGTAGTTTTTTAAATTTCCACTTTAATTTTTACTGGCTCCGTGTTTTGGTGCTGATCAACCTCTATGCTCAAAATTATCATCTTACCGGGTAATACCGCTCAGCTACGGAACCTAGTCAGAGGCATAAGGATGTTGTGGAAATGTACACGATTTTTTATATCCAACATTAAGGATAGTATGACCATAGCTACAGACAGAGATGCGTCTCTCTTACAGCGCGAAAAAAATGTGTCGATTAGGAAATTTCGAAAACCTCGTTTCATCGAAAAAAACCGTTGTTGATAAACCATAAATAAAGATCTCGAGGAAAGGGATGAAGTAGTTTTAGATTTCATCACGAGACGATTGTTGATTTTATAAAAACGTCTCGCTCGGAGGATGTTAACTTTCCATTTTTCCCCCAATCCCAAATCCGGTGGACTTTTTCATAGATCCCCGCAAAAGCGCAGCCTTTCCAAGAAATCAAGAGTGAAAAGGGGAAGAATGGACTGTCACGAGATAATCATTAGCGGCCGAAGCGAAAACGTTTCTTTTCTTCGGATCAAAAGCGGCGGGAGACAAAATGATTCGAAAACTGAAAGCGTCCGTTGACCCAGCAGCATTTCGCTTTGTCTGATCGAGCAGTAAGAACAATATCAATGCGGTTCGATATGTAACGAAAAGAGCATGGAGAGGCGGGCTTTATCTCTTTGCTCTCCGAGTCATGTGGTCATGATTTCGAAAGCATCCTTTTGCGAAGCAATCAGTTTAATTGCTCCGGCGAAAGCGGCCGCTATCTTAGGTCCGTTAAGGAAGTCTTCGGGACGACTGATTAAAGTGAACAAAAAGAAGTTTCTACTGCTTTGGTAGTTCTTTGTCCAAATGTCGATTTTTGTTTAACCCTTTTCTTTCCTTCCCCTTCCTAACCCTCGTCTTTCCGTTCTCGATCGGGCGACGCTACGAAACTATATCGAGAGGAATCCCTTCTCTTTCCAGACAAAGATAAAGACCAAAAATTTGGTTCGACGTCATGTCATGCCCTTTGGGTTCCATAAACTTTCAACGACTTCAATTTAGGGAAGTGCTTCGACTTGAAGATGCTACTAATACATTCAATGATTTGGAGTAAATGGTACTGTCTAAATAGTAATCTGTAAAATGCTAAAAAAATCTTTACTAACAAAACTAGTATGAATTCCACAATATATTGTTTTTACTCTTAAGGTTATTTAAAATTAATTCTGACTTAGCTGATTCACAGCGGTGTTTTTTAAATGTATATTTCATATATTTAATGCATATTTATACTTTTGTAATTATTTATTTTGTTATTACTTCTTATTTATACATGCTTATATTCTATTTAGTTGGGTTTATTGCATATATACGTAAAAATATTTTTTATGTAATAAATTGAGGTAGCTGTTGATTTGTGGAACTCCATAACGGAAGGAGAGGAAATAACTAAGTCTCAGTTCCACATGAAATTTTATCAAGAGTCACTTGAAGATGACTGGACCATAGTCGAAACCGGTCGACTCTTAATAAAATTTCATGTGGAACTGAGACTTTGTTATTTCCTCTCCTTCCAATATTTTTTATTTCTATTTTAATTAATTTTTATGTAAGTTAACGTTGTCACTAGTCCTTGCGACTAACTGCGACGGTTTTGCACAATAAATAAATAAATAAATAAATAAATAAATACAGCAATACTATATTGCGGAATTTGTACTAATTTCGTTAATAAAATTTTTTTTTCAATGATTTTCCACCAATTATCGCGGAATGTTATTCATTATCATCTAAAATGCTGATTACGGAAAAATGTATCCTAGGATAAGATGAGCAAAAACTTTGTTTCGCTTACCGCAATTTTCTGCACATTTGCAACTCTACGGTTTATTACTTCACTGTTGAAGCGTAAATGAACAGATATTTGCGTTTTACCTGTAAAAGTTTAGACTGTACTCCACATCAGAATGTTCTGTCATTTTCTTTCATGAAATCACAATATTAAGGGGATTTAAAAATAGAATTACTCACCCTTTTTTGTTCATTAACTTGAGAACCACTCCATATATTATCATCATTAATCATTTTACCTAAATTTAGGTACTTCTTTAGAGTTAGTACGCTATAAAATATTAACCTCTTGCATAACATACGTATGACATCACTGTAACTAAACTTATTGTAAAAATGATAAAAACTGTGGATTTAACTATAATGCATTGCTAGTAAAATAAAAGCGCAGTGGAGTGTCATGAAATAAAATAACGTGATAGTAATTTTTCACCAAGATATCTACATTTTACTTAAACACTTTTCTCATCAACCGAGAATGAAAATATTATGTTCCATTCTATGCTGAGGAGGAAAATAATCGAATAGATGAATATAACTTTTGTTGCAAAATCTCACAATGATCAACGGATATCCCTCATATGCAGAATAACTTTCCTTTCTCCATTTCTATGTAATACCCATGTTGCCCTCAGGCTGGATTCCAACTTTTAATCGTTGTATTTATAATTGTAATGATATGATAGAGAATATTACATATTTTTCTGTTTTAACTCGGTAGTTCAATATTTATTAAATTGCCTATATTTTCCAAGTATTCGATATTTCAAAGCACTTACATTTTCAATTCTACTCAATCTCATCATCATCAATATGTCAAGTCTTGTAATGTATTCGTTGTATTCGTTATAAATTTCATAAGATTTCTTTGTTTTGAATGAGGGTATAAAATAACATGGACTTGTCTAATGTTTTAGTAAACATCCTATAACTGGAAAAACTTCTCTGATAAACGGTGGATTTTAAAAATTATTTAAAATTAAAATGAATTAATTCTCATTTTATTAAACCTATTTATGATCGGTTGTCGAAACCTTAACGCAACGAAACGCATTACATTGAGGTATATTCAAAATACATAATTTAATGAAAACGAGGTGAAGCTTTAGGCGGGGATGTTAATAGTAATTGGTTAACAACTAAGAGATATAAGGAAAACACGTAGAATTATGAAAGCTGCTTAAATTACAAAGAATATGGTAGAAGTTGGGAAACATTGACCAAAGAAACAATTTTTAGCTCTAGAATCATCCAAGTCAAACACAATAAGAAAATAATGCGTATGGGAAACATCAAACATGATGAACTAGTAATTTTTTCTAGTCACTATCATGATTTGTGAATAAATTTTCATGCTAACATTTCGAAAATTTTTATCATTATTGCTGTCCAACATCTACAAAGAATTGTGACCCAGGTGTCATTTAATTTACTTTTACTTTTTCCTAAATAGCCTTGTCTTCTCGTTACTATTCTTAAGATAAAGGAAACTCGCATTCAGTAAAGATTCGAAGTAAAAAAAGGCCGGTTATATACTTACTTTTATACTCCTGATAGGTAATGTGACCATTAGCTCGTCCTTCATCCCAAGAAAGGACTTTACGCGGCGAAGAGAAAACTTTCCTCTAATAAAAACTTGTCCGTATGCTTGGAATTACAAAATTGGCAGATTCCCAATAGATGCGGCGTTAAGGAGTGCTCTTCCAATCTCCAAGTGAGATGCATGGACGGCTTTTCCTTTTATTACCCCGGAGACAAGCTTACATTGGGAAATGATTTCCTAATGTTTTTCATGACCCTGTTTCTTTCTTTTCGATTCCGAAGACGTTCGCCTATTAGCTGCCATTCCCTGAGACGTTTGAGTTCATCCTTGGAATATATTTGCCCAAGTTTCCCAATTTTAATGATTTGCATGAGGTACGGCTGATGAATTGTTTAATCTCGCCTTTATATATTCCATAGAATACAGAACCTACTGTATTAAGGAAATCTGTGCTTCATGCACTGGTTGGTTTGTTTATCCTTAAGATTTTGTGGAAGCATTTACCGTGCTTAAATTAAAAGTCGGGGTGATCTAATGTGTTTCAGAAGAGTTATGTTTTGAAGACGATGAGTTCTGCATGCTGAAATATGGGTTCTGAAAACGATAATAGTAAATTTAATGCGCCATATCATGTATACGATTATTGTTGTACAAGAAGTGAAAAATAGTGACTTGGCTGGGACTCGAACTCAGGTCTCCCACTTACCGGGCAGGTGTTTTGACCACTAAAATATCGAGATGAGGTATTGACATAACTACCTATTTTTAACGTCTTGGGTAAGCTTTGGTCAAGTCGCATGCTTTTCTTTGATAAGTTTAACTTCAATTCCATCAAACAATTCTGATACTGATAAATTTACATATTATTCGATAAAAAGTCAATTCCCGAAGCAAAGATATTTTTATAAAAATACCAAGTATCGATGTTGAATTACAAATCAATGTTACACTGTATACTTCCAGCTAAATTACTAATTAACGTGAACAATCATCCGGAAGATCGTTTATGAATCATCATGATAATCAATCATTTCTAAAGCTAATTTAACACGATGAATTACCATCCTGACCACGTATATTTCAACCTGTCATATAATTAAAAATCGGAATCGAACTTAAGGAACATCAACCTGAAATTATAAAAAGATGTCATGCGTAAATGGCGTGATTCCCCGCGCGTTTTACTGAAATCGGGGACCGAATAATTTTCCCCTTATTAGCCGAGCACATTAACGCAGGAGATGGACACTAAGCACAGTGTATCTCCGGGGTCTTCAAAACAAGGCGGGAGACTGTGAGAATGACCGCTCGGAATGGATGCGCGGTTGAGTCGGAATTTTACGAGGCCGACGTTACCTCGATCATTTTTAGTATGGCCGCGTGCCCCCGCGAAATTATAGCGAGACAACATGCAGCTGTAAAGCAATGAAGCTCAAACGTTGCGGCCGCTGATTACCAATTCAACGCTCAGCAAACAAATAAACATTTCCGCAGAGATCGCGGTATTTATTATTATTATTGCCCGGTGTGGAATTGCCTCGCGTGGTAATGGTTCGAAGGATATCTTTCCGCGGCAAGTGCCCGACTACATCGTCGCACAATCGCGAGCAAATACGGAAACGTGATTTCCTCCGAAGCTGCGTAATCATTTGCGCTCGCTTTGCGTAAGGTTGGGTCAAAGTTGAAACTCTGGATGGCCATCTTCGAAGTTCAGTGTAATGTCTTTGGAAACTTCGCTAAAACTTGCTCATTCCTCGCGTCGGAGCTCATTGGTTTACATCGGAACTTCCTGATCGTTTAATTGTATTGGGTATTGTTTCACCCACGTCGTATTTGGAATTTGCTCTCTTTCGGTAATTTAAATAGCCTCCTGGCGTGGTTCTTCCCAAATTAAACTAAAGATGGAGAGATCACAAGTTATGTACACACAATAATTTACTTGACATCTTACCATCTCTAATTCATAGAATACTTTGCTTTGACCGTGATAAGTTTCCATCATAACCAAATGAAAAGATTAAATTTTGCTAACCACAGGAAGTTTTACTTGAAAACTTGTTAGTTTAGATTCCAAATAAAATTTCCTGTGGTTAGTAAAAGTTAATCTTTTCATTTGTTCCTATCACTGATTCTTTGGCACCGTCATGTTATGAAATAGAAGTGAGTGGAGGTGTTTGATTTCTCTTCTGTTATTAAGAGCAGCTTATTTACAGGTTCACAATAAATATCCAACTGCTTTTTGTAGATTTGAAATTAAATATGAGATTCGGCATGAAATACGTCATACAACATGCTCATGGAATATGTGCAATTGAAGTTAGAACCGACCGAGTTTGTAGTGATGACAACCAACCCATTTAAGAAACAGGATAACATATTATTAACCACAGCTTTGCAAAATTGAAATGCTCCCCAAAATAACAGTTTTTAAGCACCATAAGATTGTCATTCTTCAATCTAAGAAAAGTATCCTTGTGACACTAAACCACAAAGAGAAGTTTGAAGTTGAGTGTTTATATGCCAGCGTCCTGATGAAACAAGTCATTATATCAAATAAAATTATAAATAGTTGCATGCTGAATAATAAGACATATCTTATTTTTCTGTTCAGAAACCTTCTCATAGGCAAGAGATATTCATTTTATAAACTGAGCTCTGTAAAACTTTCATTTTAAGAAAATTTTAACGAATTAAAAAGGCAGCTGAAAGTTATCGAGCAGCCTGTGTTTAAAAAACTCGAGATAATTTTCAACATTCTTGTTGTTTCAGGGAAAAATAAACTAAAAATGCGATTCCTACATTTCAGCTGCTGGAAGATTTTGCGTTAATGAAGGAGCAAGTTTAAACTGTGACTTCTTAAACATATGTAACCTGTAAATGTCTCAAACCAATTCGTGAAATACTTCATAATCACGTTTATCACGGAAATAAAGACCAAATGGCTGACTAAATGATGGACTACTGAAATGACATTAATTGAAGGTAATGAATGTAAATCATTTCTTTCTGATAAGAGGAAAAGAATAATTTATCCTTAAGTCAGAAGCTTTGATTTTCAGAGTTGCTGTAACATTAGTGATTCCAGAAAGTGGGAAAACAAATATTCTTTTGGAAATATATAAGAAGCATTGATGAAAAAGAGTGAAGTTTTAACGTAATACGCACTGGTAGATATGGGATATCTGCGATATCCTATTTTGTGCATTTTATAATTTTGGGATTATTCTTCAATCAGGCTTCCTTTCTAGTATACGTTTCTGGGTGGATAGCATATTTTTGTTCTTTTGATCAATATTCAGCGATACATGGTTTTTCATTATAGAAGAATCTTTACTATCAACACTTGTACAAAACCATCTTGTGGATTTTGTCCAAGTTTTGATAGTAAAGATTCTTCTTGAGTAAACTCTTTTACAGCATCGAAATTTGTCTTAATTTAATCAATAGTTGAGAATTGTCTTAAGTTAGATTTCCCTGATTCTCCTATGGTTATTACTGAGGTATTACTATTGATTGACTTGTATCCTTTCTCACTTAAACTCATTTTAGAAACGTGAAGACCAAGTGCGGCAGGCACGGACTTTAACACTTATAGCATATTTACACTTATAACATAAGAGAATAACATCTGAATAAATGAATGCTTAAATAATTTTAATTTGAAAGGTAAAAATGAATAATAGTAAAACTGTTAGATTCAAAAGATAACATGTAGAGTTGTTATCTACACACATATAGATTGAATGTATACAACTTATGTATTCATTTAAAAATACAAAGAGTTCATTTTGAATTTAAAAACAGCTTTGTAAACTTGTTTTAACTGCTTTGGTTAACATATATTGAGGGAAATGAATGGTTTTACTTTATAAGAAATATGGAGATGTATTTGTTTTTATTACAGCAATTATAAACAGAACATTCCATTACTGATTCAATAACACACGAAAGATACTCTATTATCATATTCTATTTTATAATGCTTTTAGAATATTATCGAGTGAATAATACTCCCATTTCCACAATTTAGACGCGGTTGTCATGTCAGATGAAACTTTTGCTTGTTTCGGCTTTCAATAAGTGTTAATTCTCATTTCTTTTACTGATTATGTATAAACATAGAAGAAAGATATTAGCGTCATCCTACTGAATTCACTTGCGAGCGTATTATCTAGATCGGAATACCTTTTATTTGCCCTGAAATCGTCCTTCGTCACGGAAACATCACAATATGTTCTCTCTGGTTGCGAGATAAGAACAGAATGTCATCCTCGGTGTAAAAACAACAGAATTCCACGAAATCAACTGGGAATGAGCGAGCTGACTTTGCTAATAATCTACGTACGCGTGTTTGTAAAACCTACTCTACCTCTCTGGCCCGATAACGTATACCTACATATTAATTACGAGAAACTGCTCACCGATCCGACGTCTTGTAAAATAGTGAACTGCGACTAAAGCATAAACATGACTTATCCTTTACCTGATCTTCACGTGAACGACTTTGGCGATGGAAACCCTTCCGCGGATCACATCTCAAGGGGAATAGAGGAACCCATTTTAATCGGAGAAGGAGACTTCTCTCAGGAGCTTCGGACGCCTTATCCCTTTCTCATCAAAATAGCATCCCTCCGAAGGAGATGAAGCGTCTTTAACGCCACTCTTCGGCGAGAGAAGGAACTAGGAGCGCTCCTCGTTTCCCCCCGTGGTCCATCGAAGCCTGGCCATCTGCCGTTCGGCGTCGGAACTGCTTGCACTCTCGTTTCCCCCACCCCACTCCCTTTACTACAAAAGCCCAAAACGCGTGCGCGGGCGGGACCGGAAGTGGAGCCGCGCCGCGAGACGACGACGCGTGTCGGAGAGTGGCGGTCCTTTTTTTATTTTACTCCCCCGAATTTATTTAATACGCGTATTTATTTTTTCTCCCGCGGCGACCTCCCCCACCTGGAGACTCGCGCGCCAAAGTTTCCTCCTCCCTCTACTCTCTCCTTCTAAACCCCCGTTTTCCCACCCCCTTCCGCCCCCGCGACACCCGAATACACCCGAATCCACGCTGCAACACGCACCCCACACCCTCACGGAGTTGTATCGGAATGGGTGGGGGCGGAGGGTCGCGGGGGGAGGGAAAACACGGGAGTTGGGCGAGGGAAGAGTGGGGGTAGGGAATGAAAAGCAATGGGGGAATCCCTTCAAAAGTGCAGACCGGATTATCTAATGCCCCGCCGAACAGCGAAAAATTATGGAATGCGATCGCGGGGCGCTTTTTTTTTCTTTAATGCCGCGGCCCGCAAAACACCTCCCCGATCCTCCCGCCCTCTCCGTATACTCTCTCTCTCCTCATTCCTCCGTAAGCCGAATGACGGGTCGAAGGAATTTCTACCATCGCCAATTATCCGCACCGTTTTTAATGACACGCGGGTTTTTTTCCGGGGATAGATACGGCGGGGGTGGGGAATGGCGGATCGATTTGAGTCCGTCGATATTGCGGCAAATGAAAGGCGTGCGCGATGCGATACAGGGAAATGTTGAAAAAAATGAGGTAAATATTGCAATGGGGATGGAGGTGAGGGAGGCGAAGGTACGTGGCTGGATATGGTATGGGGTGGGCTGTTGCCTGGGAGGCTGGTTGATGGGCGCGGGACAGTTACATCACCAACGCGGAAAAGTCCTGGAAAGTTTGGAATCACTGGGAAGAGGTTTTCGTTGTTGTAGTCAACATAGCTAAAATTCGGGGTACCCATCGGTTAAAAAACAATAATGACTATAAAGTTGAGATCGTTATGCTCTGGAGGTAACATAAATTTGTTATGTTAGGATTGCGGTCTTATTGGAGTTCATATATCCCTGTAATTTTTCAAACTTTTAAGTTTAAAGGAGGTTTAACTACGGGCGATCAAATATGTCTACAAAATAAAGTGATTGTTTTAGTTTTATTTATCAATATTTTAATTTTAAAGGCAAATTTTTCCCAACTATAGCTGTAAATATTTTCAATGTATACTTTAATAATATCTTTAAGACGTAAAAAGGAAACCGTGCTGATGGTTACACCAGAATGCAAGATTAATACATCTAAATTCAATCTACTTTTTAAAATTTGATTTCTTATTCAAAAGCTGGTAGTATAGATATTAGTATAATTTCACATGCGAAGATAGTTGAAAAATCTTTTTCCGCCTCAAGAGATATGAATATTTCCCAATCAGTCACTATTTCTCTTCTGTTATAAAGTAACTCCTTCGATTCAGCGATCGAAAATACATTTTAAAAATGGATATGAAAACTGAATGATGATAATCCCATGCAATAAATGGAAGTGGAAAGTGATAGATTTCATTGTACAACTTATGTAAGAGAAACTTGGATGCGGTTCTCCATGAATGTCTAATGTTGGTCGAAGCGATTTTATTTTGAACGACGTAATATATATGGGAAACGATTACGCTGGTGGATACGTCAAAATATCCTCGTAGCTGCGTTCAGCCACTGCTTCTTTAGACCGACCAGTGTAAGAAGGATAAGAATGCTGAGGAAGTAAAATTTTTCGGATGGAAATGCAGCTTGACCATGTCCAAGGGACGCATAACGTTTACCTGATGAATACGGAGTGGGTGCGAAACTTACCTGTGGTGCGGGCTAAAAATAAATAGGGGAAGGACCCAAAGAGATCCAAAGCTTGAGCAAAAGCACCTCTTCTCCCTCCCTCTGTCCCTTGGCCTTTTCGGTGCCGTATCGCGGCAATTTATTTAGCAATAATTAAATTATTCGGGCGACGAAAAAGGGCAGCAACGGGAGAGGAGGAGAAAAGAGACGATCCCGGCTGAAAAATGAAATTACCTTTTTTTTCGCCACCGGAGTTAAGGCATGATACTCTCTACCACTCGTTCTTTTCCTTTCAGAGCCACTTAGGATCGCGGTGGAATCGACAGCGCTGACGTGAAAGGAGTAGTTTTGTGTTGGTTCATTGTCTTTGAAGAGGGAGCGGTAAAAGTATTAGGAAAAAAATGAATTGGAGTAATAAAATTATGAATATCGCGAGGGCGTCGTAGACCTTTTCCAGCCATGGTTTCGCAGGGCATTGAGATTCATACGATGGGGACTTATTATAGCGAACTTTTATTGCGCAGCAAGCCAGCCCTGCATTTTATGTGCACAGTTTTTGGAGCTTTAAGTATCATTAAACAGGTGAAGAATTAACGTATTCATTACTTCAATTAGTAATTAGTTATAGAACGCAGATAATGCGAGTTAAAAATATAAAACAGCATTATAGTATAATTCGCGAAACTTGTACTAATAAATTATGAAGATTATTTACCGATTCATAAATTTACCGATCTACAAATTTACCGATCGTCAATAATTCGGATTTGAAAGGGTTAACAGGATTCAATTGAAGTATTTGAGTACTTGTCACGCATTGTTTGCGGTAACACTTTAATTGAATTCAATGGCCCCGAATTTTCCCTTTTTCCCCCACTTCTTCCAAGTCAGGATTGCAATCAAAGTTATTAGGAAATATCAATTTTCGAATTATAGCTACAAGACTTTCATTTGTTATAACTTTCAATATTTACTTTCATAAAAATTTAACAGTCATTGTTTATTATTCAATTTTCATTTATTATTGCTATATATCAATCGTTATTTATTTTTATTTACTATAATAACTTATCTATTTAAAATCATTTTATTGCTGAATTTGCTTATTTAGTATGTTTATGTACCATTTCTTATTATTTATACATAACTATTTTTCTTTTGGTATCCCCTTGTTTAATATAAAAAACTGCTTTCATATTTCAAGAGATGTCTTTTGAGGAAGGTGATTTACTTTTTATGACTCTTACAGTCTTTCTCTATTCATCCCATTTTCAGAAATCTTTTCCTATTTATCAAATGGAGTTTTCTTTAAATTATCAAGATTTAAAAGTGATCCTTGAATTCCTAAATTGTAATTTAGTTTTTTAAGTATTAGTCAGAAAATTATATTTACCATGTAAAAATTTCGTTTCATTCAGCGACTCATTCAATGTAATAATCATTAACTTTAAGATTTTTTCTTATTTCGCAACGCCTATCAAATTTAAAATGAAATATTCTTGAAAAATATTATTTTGGCATCTGTAGTTTAGCTTAGAGATTGCCTTTGTCCATTTACTTGTTTTTTTTTTCATTTACTATCCTTAAGAGAGAATTAAGACAAAAGCGAAGGAGTTTCATTTCAATAATTAACTTTTTCTTTCTCTTTCTTATGCTCAGGTTCGAATGAACACTGAATGCCTGCCAAATTTATAAATATGTATTTTCATCTGAAGACGACTATATGCGAAGACCAAATCCAAAAGTAGCTTCTCCCTCCAGCACTTTGAGAGCATTCAAGAAGAGGAAATGTAGGCAAATAAAAATACAGTAAAACAAAGGTAAGATCTCCTTTGTTTTACATTGGAAGACACCTTCAGTCCATACATAATTATTTCAAAGTATCATTTACGACCGAGAAATCAAAACTAAAATTTTAAACATTAGACTTTAGGTAGAGTTTTACATTACCATCATCATCAGACATGTAATTTTCGATGCCAATTTTAGCACTCCTCACACGGTCTCCAATCCACTCAGTCTTGATAACCTTCTGTTAACATACTGGATTATTTATCATATTATTTCTGATTCAGTTTTCCTTTGGTCTTCTTCTTCATCTTAGTCTCTTGGGGAGTATGGATTCCATAAGAAAATCCATAGTTTTCTTTGACGATGTAAAAGAATGAATATTTTTCAATTTCCGTTTTTAGATGATTTTAAATCAACATTTCATATATCGTAATTTTTATCTGTAAATATTACTCAATTTAGCCAGTTTTGTAACTCTTTCTAAGTATATTTATATTGACCTTTTATTTCTAAGGCCGAGTCTTGTTGAGTGGAATATTTTTCATCTCTCTTTGGTACAAAAAAGGGGTATTAGGGATATTTATCTTTTACATTTGTGTAAATGTCGTTCTTAGCTGTCATAATATAAAACCTCCTCTGTTAGTTATGATGTAATGATTATAAAGGAATTCATTTTGGCCAATGCTTTCCAATTGCTAAAGAAAGCGTTATTCTCCGCGTCATCTAGGGGTACTCACGTAGATCCATACCATTCATAAGATTCCGGTTCAGTGACGAAAAAATGGCAAAAACCTCACTCCTCATCCTGCGGAGCAAACCTCATCCTCTCTCCACAGATTTGGTTGTTGGAGGTTCAAACAAGCTTTCCGAATGAATATCCTACAGACATAAGAACCTTTTTCTGAGGTATCTTTTTATGGCACTTTCATCATGTATCCATGAATGAAGTCTGCGATTATCATGCGCTATCTTCGACAACCTTATTTTCAAATGAGATTTCTGAGGCTTAATTTTCTTACCTTCGAAGAATTAGTGAACAACTTGGTAATTTCCATAAACATTTTATTTTCACGACCACTTAAGGGTAAAAAACCATCATTAGAAAAGAAGTGCATAGAAGATGTATAGTAAAATTAAAACATATTGTGGAAATTACAAAGTAATTCTCCAATCTTTCGGATTGGTAAAAATGGAAAGTAAACCTTTTATTTCTTCTTGGATTTTTGAAGCTATGATAGTTACCAGATATATTATAAATATACGATTGTGGATTTTGCTTTGGAAGGTAAGACATAAATGAAGGAAATCGCATATCACAGAAGAGCCACTTTATTCGGTTTTAGTTACATATACAGGTTAAAAATGTTTCAACAATGTATTTAATTTAAAAGCGAGCTAAAAATTGAGCTAATTATTAACACTTTGGTTTATTTTTATGCAAATAATTTAATGTATCATACTATAAGTAAACTTCTCAATGAAATTAATTTAATGTATAAACCAGGTAACATGCATAATTGTGACATAAAATGACTATAATTACATTTTTCATGACATAAAAAATAATCATAATTGACTGTGCATCGTATTTACTTTGTTTCCAAACTTATTGTTACCTGCAGTGAAAAATTAATAAATAACAGACAGAAAAAATAAGAAGAATTACCCGTAACAATTATCACATTATCTAGGAACAGTGTGGATTTCGAAACGGCTAACTCCTTGTAAATACTTACCACGATATTTTATTTGTTATAATTAAAGTTGCAGATTATATCTTTAATCGTGCCTCCTACAGCATTCACAAATTACCTCATCATTCCTTAGATCGAATGGGATGAACTGTAGTTCGGAAAATAGTGACAAGTATTTGCCTATGTTACCTCCATCACAAGGAAATCGGATTTCTAGCATGTCTTGATCCTGCAAGAAAAATAAGAACCGTTAACAAATTCAAGAACATCTGAAAGGAGAACAGTTCATAACTTAAAGCACCACCTAAAATTTTACAAATATACATAAGCCGAATGCCTCCAGCTCATCACTTCAACCTCTTCCGCGGAAAACCGATAATAAGTTGATAGAGTAAAAGGTTCGAAGAAGGGGAGAGAAAGGAGTTTGAGTTTCCTTCTTGTTTGCATAGACGTTATCCTTAGTCAAGGATAAAGTAGTGTATACAGATGTATATACGAGATCGAGGTAATCGGAGGTTATTTACCGGATACATTTGTATAATAGTGCCAAGTCGTAAAGAGCCTCTTTCGGTACCAGTGGGAGGAGCATCGACAACCCTCCGAATACCTCCACTTTTGGTATCCCTTCCTCCAATTCTCATCCTATGCAAGGGGAAAAACCATATGTGCACAGCAGTGATGACAAATTCTCACAATTCACGAATTCCTTAGGCGTACTCATGGCATATTTTGAAGAAAAACAAGAGAACGATTAGGGAAAGATGGCAACCCCGAGAAAGTGAAGGTCGTTTCGTGGAGTACTCGGGGTAAGGAGTTCGCCTGAGAGGGGGTATACCTCTTTGAGTAGGGGATGCGCGAAAACTTCCGCGCAGGCTCTCGACTATGTTGTACTATTATATACAGGTATGTGGACTCACACATATGAATCTATGCGGAGAGTTGTGTCGATACCATCAGTTTCCTGACCTCTCACCCCTCGCCCAATTTCGCCCTAAATTAATCAAACTCCTGACGAACTTCTTCCCGATTAATTAGGAGAGAGTGCTACACGCATTCGTCAAGGAGCGAATGAGGCTTATTTGCCGATACAAAAAAGAAGAACGCGATTCGAGGGAAAGGGGTCCGTTGTTTGAGGAGGGGAATTCGAGAAGACGCTCTTGGGAGGATCTGTTTCAAATTCATTTTCGATTTAGCGATTAGAGAGAGGATCGGAGAAAAGGTAGTGCGTGAATGTATGCCTTGCTCTCTCGCCAGGTATGTTTGCTCGTGTCATCAGATTCGGTTTCTTTCCGAGAGGTGCTCTCTCTCTCTCTCCTCCCGACTTGGAAAGTCATCCTAATAATTGCTAATGAGAGGGAACTGACGGTTCCAATCGCTCCGTGGCTAACTTCCGTAATTTTTTCCTATTGGATTCATTAATTTGAATTTACGTGGGACACTCAGTGATGTCTTTTACAGTCTAAAAAGATTTAGCGATACCACACTTGTGCTGCTGACTTTGACATTGCCAGTAATATTGAATTTATTTTCTTTCTTCCATCGTGCGATTTTATACTTTTATTTATTAGAGTTGTGTGCTGCGATGACTTAATAATAAAATCAAAATTGAATAGCTAAGACACACCCGATTAGGAAGGAATGAAATGAAGCTTGTTGGTATTTCAAGGAAGACTGAGATGATTATTATTGGATAAGTTATTTTTTTAGCAATCTGAAATCTTTTAAATTTAAGAACTAAATTTTGAGTGTATCATTAGATTTTACGAAAAAGGCAAATGCAAATTTTTAACTATACTGTGGGTACGCGTTACTTCGTTACAGCTTCGTTGAAGTTGAAATTCATCGTTAAAGGTCAAATTGTTACAATCCATTTTTTGTTATAAAAATAATTAAATAAGTTTAAAAAGGAAAATAAAATCATTTAACGAATTATGCCCCCTGATTTGAATTCCTGAGGAAAGGAATGATTAACAATGTATATTTGGGCATACCAAACATTGAGTAATATGTAAATGATAATAATAATAATAAAGATAATCAAATTATTTTAATTAAAAACTAAAAATACAAAAGCATATGAGCCCCCTACAGGTAATTAATCATCTCATTCGAGGTTATCGACTCTCCGTAATATTTACTAAAAATAATTCAGTTGGAATATAGTAAATAAAAGGTATTAAAATAAAGAAATTTAATATTAAATTTATACGAATAATAATTGAAAAATATAATTCATTGAGGAATAATTAATGCTATTAACTTCCCATAAATACATGTATTTAACTATGCATATGGTATGTACTTAATCGACTGTTGAAATGATGTAATCTTGGAGATGCTAGCGGATAGATATGCCTGTTTTTAAATACGCTTAAAAATCGCCGTGAAATTACTTACCTAAGAACCAAAATAAATTGCCTCTAGCTAATGAATTATTCTTCGAGCTATTGGTGAATTCATGTACAAAATTCCCTTTCCTTTACTTCTTAATAAATAATCCCTCCCTTTCTCTCCAGCCGATTATGTCTCCGTCTTCCCCTCCGTCTTTTCTTTTATCTTACCTTCTAATGCCTCATCAACCTATACTTCCTGACCGACCTACCCGTTTCTTCTGCCTGCGTTTTGTTTCTTAGATCAAAATCCTTTTATTCCCACTTTCAGACCCCTCGTCTTCATTATTCAATGTATTGATTCTACGCCATGCCCCTATCTTCAATACCTCCACTCTCTCCATCTTATCCTGTCTTTCGGTTTACGTTTCCAACCTTTTCCACTTTTAGGGCTGACTCTAAAAGTTTTAAAATTTAAATACACGGGTGAAGTTTATGAATATTTTAAAGGCAAAGTTGAGTGAATTTTTACGGTAATAGGTAGGTATTTGTTGGCTTGATCTCGGGATCGCTTTCAAAATACGCCGGTCAAGTAAACGCGTGTAATTATAATGATAATAATTAAAGACTTTATTTGGCGAAATTGAAACTTTAAAGTTTCACCTTCCATTTAACCAATTCATTTACATACTAATTTTAAAATACGTATGATATAAGGAAACAAAATACAAATCTATAATTCCATATAAAATTATAAAAAATTAAAATATATGCAAATATTAAAATTTATACTAATAAAATATTTAAATACAGCCATATGGAAATATTACAATAAAAATATTAATGTTCAAGCCTAACCTATACAAGAATTAAACTACAAACATATACAAATATTAAAATAAAAAATCTAAACTACCCAACTATCAAAAATACAAATACCAAAATATATATAAAGTACAAATAGAGTAAGTACAACTAAGACAATATTATAGTGAGTTTTTCTATCGGTGCAAACAAATCATCTGACAGTTCGAAAGCATAGAATTCTAGATGACAATGAACCACATTCAGAGGAGCAGCGATTACCACGTTTTTTTAATAAATACGAATTTTGAGCGGGTAAATAAACTTCGGGGAAATAAGCACCGCTTCTACTCCGTAATCCTCCTCATGACGAGGAGCCCTCGAAGGAAAAGCGGGAAAGTGAGTGCAGAACGGGGAAAAATCTCAAGCTTCGCTCGTTCATCTACCTCGCGATGGCTGGAAGCGCACCTCGAATTACACAGCCTATTTCCTCTCTATCTTCCATTGAGAAATCTCGGGCCAACGCTCTTACGACACTTCACCGCCGGCATAAGTTTTAAGCGCGCAAGTACGAGGGGAACGCGATTTAATAAAAACTCTCTCTAACTCCCCGAAGTAGAAGTAATAAGGTATTTCTCCGCCGCTCATTCGTCCCGCGCGAGTGTTTTCCACCGACGGGGAGAAGAATTATTTCGAAGAAAAACAGAGAGATTATAATGGAATTCCCGATATGACATTTTGCTCGTGGAGGGACAAGCGTTCACTCTCTCCGCTTTTTTGCCGTTCCTTGGAAGGGGCGGTTATTTCCCTGTTTTTCTTCCATCTGCGCGGTGCCGCCGATTGTGGACAGTTTGCCAATAATTGAGGCATAACGTTCGCCGAAGGAGGGAAAATCGCTCGGAATTCTGATGCTTGACATTCGTGGCCTCGATCTATTTCGACTCAGTTTTGAGAGAGAAAGAATATTAAGGGCTGCACTATTTATGGTATTGTTCTTTATTTTTTGATCAACCGCTCCCTTTAAATTAGATATGAATTGGAAATTAAGCACTAAACTATTTATTTTATTATCTTTTAATCCATCTATCTCCTCTTATTTTCATTTCTTACTACACCTTTCTCAAGTTTTTTCTCTCCCCCTTCTTCTAAAGAGTGTTTTCCTGAAGTGAAATGATTTTTTTCTTTGATCAAAGTTGTCAAATTTTTCATTTCCTCAACAAAACCGTAATTTTGCTTTATTTCCTTTCTATTGCCTATTAACTTGATAAATACCATTACGTGGTATATTTTATATTCTTGATTGATGGCTGTTTCCAATTTATGTATTTTGTATTGGACTAGGGTTGGATGGAAATAGGTATGATGGATAGGATTGGATGATATAGGTATAGGTAACACTATTTATTACGAGTTAAATGCTGCTTGCATACTGCAAGCAAATGGTTTATAGCATAATATAACTATACATACACATGCAAAGAATCAACTATCTGTCTTCAAGGTAAAGACTCCGAAAGAATTATGAAAATTCAACCAATATGTTTTAAATGGAAGATATGTTTACCATCCGGTATCGAAGCCGGGTCTTCCTGGTGATACTTACTATGCAACACAACAGAAGATACTTACTATGCAACACAACCACCTCTAACTGTGTGAGAAAATTCAATCAGAAATATTCGTTGCAACTGCCTCAAACGACGTCCAACTTTTCCATTATATTCATTTAGTGAGAAATTTTAGCGTGCTCTGGCATAGAATCCAGGAACAGCATGGTCTTATCTAATTTTTTTTCTTGAACCGAGTCTTAATATACATCTTCTAGCTAAGCAATAACTTCCTATCATTTCAATAAGTGCATCAAAAACATTTTTAAAAACTATCCCAATGTATTTAAATGGGAGATATATTTACCACCCAGCATTGTACCCGGGTCTTTCTGGCGATACTTTATATGCAGCACAATAGAAGATCACCATTTCTAACTATGTGTGAAAATTTAAGCAGAAATATTGTCTGCAACTGCCTCAAAAGACGTCCTACTTTTCACACATATTCCTTTATTCCTTAGAAATTGTAATGTGCTCTTGCATCGAACCCAACAGCATGGTCTTATCTAATTTATGTTCGTAAACCGAGTTTTAATATCTATCTTCTAGCAAAGCAAGAACTTCCTATCATTTCGATAAGTGCATCAAAAAAAATAATGAAAAACCTCCTCGATGTATTTTAAATGGGAGATTTTTGCATCGTCCTAGCATCGAACCCAGAATAATTTATGTAAAAGTCATTAATGTTTTCAATAGATTATGACCATATCTGTAGGCTCCTTGAGTTTTGATTCTCTACCTATCCGGGAAATATATTTTTTTTAATTCCCGAAAATCAAAGCAATACTTTTATATGGGAAAAATCGGGACTTTGTGGCCCTCTGGAATTGAACCCACGACACTGAGGTTCAAAGTGGAATTTTTTCTGGGGGTTTCGCGTTAGGGCCTATACGCTGTAAAAATTTCAAGTCAATGATGCTTGTAGTTTAGCCTGTGAATTAGTATCCTATCTATCTATATGAATGAATCCGGAGAAGGAATTATATATAATAGATATTTTGTTGTTACCTTTATGTTGAGATATATATCTCTCTTTCCTCCAACTTTTCCTACACATTTTACAAATTTTTTATCCTCCCCCTCTCCTTAAGGATGCTTTCCTGAAGTGAAAATATTTTTGCCTGTGATGAAAATTGACATATGTTTTGTTTGCTCAACAAAACCATTCATTTTGCTATATTTCTTTCAATTGCCACTTTGATTGTTAAAAAGTCTGTGTATGTTATAGTTTATATTCTTGTTTGAAGTCTGAATTAATTTTATTTATTTTGTATCAGACGGATTGAATGGATTGTAGGTCTTCCTATACAAAATTCACGAGTAGTACACAGCAAGTACTACATAACATAATTCTACTTAGGCACCGAAATCACCGCTTAGGAGTTATCAGATATCGTCCTTAGTTATTTTCTGGGGATGTACAATAAAAAGATTCACGAATTTTGTAAGCGATGAAGAGTTATTGTAGAGCATTATAAATATATGAGACCATGCGAGTGATCACCCAAACAGTCTGATGGATGCATGTGTGTGTGCGTGATATTTGC
Organism: Sympetrum striolatum; assembly: GCA_947579665.1. NCBI lineage: Eukaryota > Metazoa > Arthropoda > Insecta > Odonata > Libellulidae > Sympetrum > Sympetrum striolatum. Next base: position 52,363,242 of record OX388341.1, read on the forward strand.
TATTGAACTTCATCATGATAGAGCTTAAGCAAACAAAAGTTTCAGTTAAGGTGAAGTACCTACTTGAAGTACTCAGGAATGGAACTCTCTCTTATATATGCCAAGTGTTCATTTAAGGCGCCAGTTTAAGGATGGTTGTCCAAACTTGCATAAATCTCGGTTGGCGAAATCATTTTCGAACAGCTTGGCTTCGGTTGTCAAGAATTTTCGAGTTAAGAATTCGCTTACGTGTAATGTAAACGCTTAAATTTTTTTTATATGTGCCCTTATTTCTGATACTATTAAAATTTAAACTTAATTAACGTCTACTTAGCGGACTTTATGCATGGTTGAGAAAGGGGGAAAAAGTTTATAACTATAATAAACAGAAATTAAGGATACCATGTAGGATACCAGCTTCTATGCTGCACACACCTCAAGCTGAAAACTCGAAATCGGTCTTACTTTTATGGTAGACTTGTATTAGACTATTTTCTTCATATATCAGGCCATTTGTTTTTGTTTGAAATTTCAATAGTACCTATATGGAATTATTAGGTCTCGATGCTGCTTAAGCTGTTTGGTGAATTCTTCAGAGCTACCGCGGTGACCAGATCGAGGAAACCGACAACTCTAGAAGAATCTGCCTTCTAAAAAGGTCAAATAGGGTCAGCAAGAAAACTGGGTACTCTTCTACCCCCTAAAGATTATACGTAGTTTAGCTAATGTAGCATGTGCTAGGACCTTCTCTGAAACTATTCACCGCAGGAGCTCTGGGGTATCCATCTAACAACTTAAGGAGCAGTAAATTTCTATATTTTAGTAATAGCTGTAGGCACAGTTTTTCTCTTACAGTACATGTACTATCAATTGATAGTACCGTTATCGTTCAACATATCCAGCGAGTCTTTCACCTATCTTCAATGCCCAATCCCAATCTAATCTTCGTTCGTAAAATTCAGAATGTATATAAGATCACCGAAACATCAAGAACCAATTTTGGCCATGCCTTGAAAACTTAAGGCATGATTGAACGTCCACACCCCGCTGAGTTTAGGCACTTTTTCATTTTCAGAATCTTTCTAAGACCGACGCAATTTTCTTTGAAGACCCACCGTAATGAATGCCAACGGCTTTCGTTTTTATCGCCTTCGGAGTTGATACCTTTCACAAAAACCAATTGGAAATGGTGGCCGAGAGAAAACGGGAAAAGCATCGTTTGAAGGAGAGTTTACCAATATTTCTTGGATTTTTAAATATGATCAAAAGCGGATTAATAAGTAGAGATTTTAGGTGCTAACTAAGAGCCTCATTCCAAGGAGGACAACAATAGAAATTATAATGGTGAACTTGGTAAGACAAGTCACATAACTCTTACATGTTAACGATATGATACGATACATAAACATTCCTGTCACTAATTTCAGCTGATAGGAATAATTGCTACTGATTATTATCCTACACTTTCCTATTTTGGCATCATTATTGATTAAACTGAACTTAAATTTTGCATCTAATTTATAAAATTGGCATTTTATCAATCTTTAATTAGGAATTCATTCAACGGCAGTCTATGTCTGTTCTTTGTGCCATCGCCTCTAATAACTTAAAGCTTTACCAATCGATAATCATGCTTCGATTAAGTTTCCCGCAGATCACTTGGGTTATATTGTGTCTCATTCAAGATATGACCATTGGATCATACATGTTGCATAAATACTTTTTACACCACCAGGTAATGCCGGATATTTGAGAGAGCGTTTTCAAGAATAAAGAGGCCGCAATATTTTAAATATTAGTTATAAATTAATAATCGAAGATAAATTAATAAATTGTTTACATTTTTGACCACCTGGATCGTAAATTCCTCCTCCTCCATAAAAAGCTTTGAACAGGGCATGGGGCGACTTGGGAAAGACGAAGAACAAGTAAATTCGCCTTTGTTTCATTTACAAGAATAGAGTTACGAGAGTACAACACAACGGTCATGTAGCATTTTCCACAGTACTCAATATTGAATTTCTTGGAAGAATATCATTGCTTAGCATTTTTCATTCACCATTAACTTTTAGCCATGAACAACGCTGAAAAAGAAGTTTTAATAAAGACAAAAAATATATTATCATAAATGATAACAAAAAATTAGAATGGCAGAAAAATGTATTTGTGTATTTCTTTGTGCGACAAATGTAAATGACAGTTGAATTTCCTCCATCCTGTACCTCGGGGAAAATGAAAAATATTTACTACACCTTCACAGGTATTTTTTCGGGAACTCCTTGCTTTATACCTCGATAATAGATGTATTATTAAGATACTTTACATTGGACGCATTAAGAAAAATGGCAATAGATCGCTATTGATGCAACAGATGTATGCATTGGTAGAACTTTTTAATCAAGTCTGAGGATTCTCAAGCATTGGTCGCAGAGGAGAGTAACGACATTCGGTTCCCGCAGGAGGACAATATCTAGCTGCTCCTTCGGATTTTATAAGCGATGAACATGGCGAAGAAAAGAATCCCTTATCCAGACAAAAGATCAATGAATGTTCATGTTTTCCTCCCCCGAGAGCCCTCTATGAAGGAGGAAGAAATATTGCGAATCTTAGAAGACGAGGATTTTATTTAGAAGGACAGACTGTTTGAACACAGTTTTTTCCTCATCAGGACCTAGTCCATCGGGATGAATGGTGGCAGATTTTGAAAAATGAGATATTCCGCGCAAATGATTAATCAAACATTCCTTTCCGCTTAGAAAAACTTCCTTTATGCTACTCCGCGGGGAGAAGCAGGGATATCTCTCCAGGAGAAATCACTCCCTCCCGTGGAATTATTTTCCTCGTCTCTCTCCTTCCTATGAATAGGGGTGATTTTCTTCATTGAATGCCTGGAATGACTAGTGGAAAATGCGACGATGTTTATGAGAAAAGAGTCCTCATCTAGCCTTCCACTTAGTTATGCCCTTGAGCGTTTCGTAATCAAACTTGCCTTGTTATAATGTTTCGACGTCTGTCAGACCGGTTATTAAATATTGTGCATGCATGAGTAATGCTTGTTGAGAGAAAAAGTTCAGCACTAGAAGTTTCCGCGGGGTTCTACCAATTCGTCGCATTTTTTCGTGTAAGGAGCTTTTGTGTACAGTACTTTAGAAATTCACTTTTCCATTTCGCTTTAATTTAGCCGAGATCAGAATGTTTGGGTTCCCGACTATATAATTTCGTTCGATAAAAAATAAATATGAAATTATTTTATTATTTTAGTTTGGTATACCTAATTTCGAAGAGAGTACTTCTAATGTATTGACAACTGTTTGTGATGGTGAGGAGAACATGCATTCTGACAGTTTTGAACTGCGAAAAAAATATTATTTGCTTCTGTACTACATAACGGTTCATTAAATAGAAGTAAAATATCCAACTTATTCCTCTGTATGGAGGAATGAGTGATTCTATTCACTTTCACTCCCTAAAAATTAATCGCTTTTCTAACAGCTTAAGATAATGGTAACATAGTAGTAGTTGTAACACTTTTGGAGAATCTAATTTTATAGCTATACTCACGCTTTTTCATGTTAAAATTAAAACGGGTGAACTTCGCTAACAATCTTTAAATTTATTTTAATGCAAACCCTAAATGAAACAAGGCATGATTTACTTTTTACACGCCTTTTTATCTATCTACTTCATTATTGGGTATAATAAAAAAACTGTTAGTTAATATACTATTTAGTCAATACCTTTGCGATGCCGTTAATTATTACTATGCGTTAAAAATAGAAATTTACTTGATGCATTTAATTTCCTTATTCTGTACTATATATATATATATATATATTTTTTTTAACTCGAAGCTATTGTAGATGCTTTACGAGATTGAAAAAATGTACAGAAATAGTGATTACCCACCAAGCCGTCTACTCTCTACTCTACTCTACTCAATGCAAAACATCCATATTGATATTCGCCTTTGAAGAGTTTTTGCCAACAAGTATACGATTGGCAAACCAAAAGTAGTATTGAAAGGTAATGCTAATTAAAAAATAGCAGTGTAGAAATACTGAATACTGCTAGTCTCATTTTGAATTCACGCTTAAACAAAAATGAATATAAGCAACTCAGAACTAACAGCTTCGCCAATTCATTCCACGTAAACAAGAATGCGATGGAGTTTATCGCCTTTAGTTACGAAAGTGCGGCACTAAAATTAATAGTTGACGATGTCGAATCTTTTTCCTTTCTTAGATAATATTCACCAAGATATTTTTAAACATTTGGAAGTCTCTCTGAAACGGAATTCAGCCCCATTAATCAAATCTTAATGACGGTTGTTTTTATACCCAGGGGTTCGGGTAAGTGAAACGAAAAATCTCGAGTAATTTTAAAATCAAACAAGGCGAATTTTGAGCTGGAAAAAGAAGAGTCGGTTGATTATGAGTTCAGCTAGGGTATCGTTCTAATTTATAAATTGTTCTGACAAATCTCCCTCATTGCATCGACCCTCATTTCTTGGAAAGTCTGATTCAACCCCTCGCTCTGCCCTGACACGCACAAATTCCCTTCAACCCCTCCCTTCCCTCAACCCCTCAACCCCTCCTTTCCCTCAAACCTTCCCTCACCCCCTCCTGAGTCGTCTCCTCTAAGGCCGGTCTTCCTTTGGAAGCGACTACGAGCGACCGAGCGACCAGCGTATTCGGGCGACGTCAGTTTGGGCGACCTACAGGCGACGGGGGTCTTCCACTGTAAGCGACTACCCGCTTCTCGGTCGCTGTAACGGTATTCTAGCTCCAGTGCTTGATTTCGGGACGCTTTCCGCAACGATAAATATTAATTCGTATAAAAAAAATCGCTGAGTTGTAGATATCGTTGATGATACCATTTGAAAACTATTTGCGAGAGCTTTATAACAACACCAATTTTACACTTTTACGTCCACCCATTACTGAAAAAAAGTTTTTTTATAATATCGATAACAACTTTTTATCTAACAACAAGAAGACACTGACAATTTTTATTTTAGTTTATAATATGTTTCTCAATGTCATCTAAAGGTTTTATTATGATTGAAGTGATACTTTATGAGAAAAAAAGCACAAAGTAAGCAATCCGTGAAAGAGAGCGAAAAAACAGGCACATTTTTCGTCCATCCTTCAATTAGTAACAAAAGCAATAGTAATAAAAATTTTTGGACCATGTAGAACAACGCAAAATAAAACACGCAAAATTTTGGTGTAATTAGTTTTCCTGTGGGATCTCTACTTTAGTTTTTATTCAACTCCAAACTCGGGTATCCATAATAGAAAATCCGAGTATTGTATAGTAAACTAGCAGAAGCGCCCGATGATTCTCAACAAGTTGAAACTAGAGGTTTAAACGCAATAATTTCATAGCAATTTAAAATAGTAGGCAACGTCACGTGTATTATTTTTATTTACGTAAGTGAAATATAATCGAAGTAATCGAATAGGAAATTGGATTAGCTGGAAATGCACCCCCTGCTATACGCCAACAGATACTCTGTAGAATACATATAATGCAGGTATACTCAGCAAAATGAAAATCAAGTATTTCCTGTAATTTGGTCCATCGGAGACCATTTTCAACATGGTAGGTCATACAGTTGCTTAAATCTTTGGTTAGGAATTTCTCAATTTTCTCCGAGTTGTGAGAGGGAGAACAATGATAGGAAAGAGTGCAGCAGAACATCAGAGATACTTCGGGGTGGGAAATTCCACCTCGGCCTTCGTTAATCACCTCATGGACGAGGAGGATTTTAGCCCTTCGCAGCAAGACTCCGCAAGGGGTCCAAATGAAGAAAGGTGGAACTCGTGGAGACAATGGGGTTTCCTTTAACCCCAGGGCTAACCAAGGAGATCACTTAATTTTTGCGGGAACGCTTAGGAAACGAAAACGTTTTAAGAAGAAGAAATTCCAACACTCAATTCAATAGCAAACCTTCTACTAATAGCACTTTGCACGCAGTGTCGTGGAGCTCCTCTATTGCTTCCCTTAAAACAAGTTTCTTTTTCCTAGAAATTGAACCCTTGCTTTCACCTTGATTTCCCAGTCTATTCATATGGTTCTTACTAAAGACATCCCTTCTCTTGAACCTCGAAATTGGGAGAATTTCTAGGACGAAAATAACGAAGGGTTTTGGAATGGCAAAAGAAAGAAACAATTTTATCAAGATTTAAATATAAGATAAATATCTAAGATACAACATTTATGAATGAGTTAAGTTTTCATTTCTTTTTACGATTATATTCATATCGACGATCAATTTTCATACGAGTTCAGTCTTGATTTATTGATGAAAAAACACAATTGTTCTCGCCCAATGTAGCCGTTGTATCATTGTGATTATTGTCTTCCTAGCATTAACCTATAAATTGCAATAGGTGAGGAAGTAATATTGTTTATTTTCTTTTATCAACAAATTTCTTTATTTTACAAAGTTATTGATAACGTTGTCGATAGAGCATTACTAAAGTTCGTTTACTTGTAGCCCTCAAAAGATACTTTATATTTTCTTCTAATGCTCCGTTAATGCTCATAATTGTCCTTCGTTTATTTAAAAATGTTTCGTAAATCTTAGGTTTCAATATATTTTTTTCCATTCAATTCTATTCATATTTCAATCAGTGCCAAAAGTACAACTTTTTGACAGCGATGTATGCAGTAGATATTTGAAATGACTAATTTGTCAATGAAACACTCAAAATAAGAGTTATTAATACTTAAAAATACAATTTGATCTGTTTAAAAATTTCAGTGAGCATATATTTTCTAGCCATTCACTACGCAACTCTGCTTACGAGCGACTGATTGCATTTCTGTATCAAACTAATTAAATATTTGAGAAATTTGTCTATAATATCCTCATGAGAAGAGAATTGAAAACTCATAACACATTTGCAATGGTATTTTGTTCGTGAAATACTCCTCAGTGCGTATACATCATTTTAAGTCATGCACTGCGTAGCGGCGACTACGAGCGACGGATCACATTTCTGTATCAAAGTAATTAAATATTTGAGGAATTTGTCTAAAATATCCTCGAAATAAGAGAATTGAATACTCATAACACATTTGGCATGTTATTTTTTTCTTGAAATACTCCTCAGTGCGTGTATATCATTTTAAGTCATGCACTGCATAGCGGCGACTACGAGCGACGGATCCCATTTCCATGGGATCAGTCGCCGGTCGCCGGTGTACGCTCGAATCAAGTCGCCCATAGTCGCCTGCAGTGGACGACGCTCCGTTACTTTCTGTGTATTGGGATTAGTCGCCCGTATACGGCCGTATACGCGTCGCTCGTAGTCGCTTCCAAAGGAAGACCGGCCTAAGTCTGCGGAAAGTTTCTCCACCTTTAAAATAAGGATTCCCGACTACATCGGGCGAGCAATAATTCCGGGAAATCTCTTTCGTGGAATATTTACGAAGTCCTCCTCGCAAGCAAATACATTCTCGACAATTGAGATTGATTCAGGCATATTATGCTTCACTATAAATATTATCCATGGGCCAAGTCATTAATGGTATCATATTTTTTAATTCAACTATTTCCTCTAAGCCTTAACATCAGCGCTGCCAAATTACTGCTTCAACAATCCGCTAAAATTAATCGAAAATAAGTTAAAATCCGCTAGAATGATCTTAAGAGAAGTCAAAAATTCCGCTGAAGGAAAAAAGGGTGAAAATATCAACAAAAATTAATTTTTGCATTTTTATCTATTTTTAATTTATTTTCCTATCAAAATATTACACTGAAAACAGTACAATATCAAAATTACATTATTTTACAATTTTCTAAGCAAAAAATAAATAACTTTTACAATGTGCAAATATTTAAATTTCGAATTTTTTTTACCAAAATTCATTGCCCGAAAACAAGGTACGCGTCTTACACGGGGGCGCGTGGTACATGAGAATATACGGTAATTCCTAGAAATTCCCCAACATTTGTCTGCTTGGAAGTTACTCCTCCATCTAGAAGCTATTTAACAAATTGCCGAAAATTTGTGTCCGCAAGAGTGTGTAGATCTTTCGGTCCTCTTTACCCTTTTAAAGGCAAGACAATTTCTGACGTAAACCTCTTCTAAACGAATGAGGGTTCACTCCCGTCCCTTCACCGGGTGTGGTATTCCGGTAATCCCCACACGGAGTTGTCGAAGTGCGTTATGCCATTGATGTCACTTGAAACTCAAATTCTGCTAGAAAAAGTCAAAAATTACGACTATCCCGCCCAATTTACCACTATCCGCTAAATGATATTTTTTTCCGCTAAGCGACAACAAATTCCGCCAGATCTAGCGGGGAAAAAGCCAGATTGGCAGCACTGCTTAACATGCCAAGCCTAGATCGTCAACGTTGTTACCAAGCTGGGGTGTTCGTAAGATAACAAGGTTTTACTTTTATTTCCCAATAGTTTGTTGCGAGAAATTACTAAAAATTACTTCTCAAACTGTATCTTGGCATATTTTGTATATTTATTCTAAACATATTAAATGTAAACAAAATATTATCTATATAGTGTCATTCATGAGTGTTTACATTATTATATTTCGAATGCAATTGGTAAAAAAATAAACTATATAATTTACCTAAAATGGATGCAACAGATTTATCTTTTGCCATCGCTACAAAGTCAACACAAAGCACATGTAACAATTTTATTAGGGATGACTCGAGCCTGCAGTAATAAAAATGTAGCATACTTAAACGAAGGGAATTTTAATTTAGTCGAGAATTATATGAAAGTCTAATTATATTTTTATCTCATACTGACGCGGGACACAAAAATCAAGAAAATTGTGTTTGTTATAGTAAAAGCGGGATCATTAACAATCTCTCACTCTGTGGTCCTCCGAAGACCCCTTGACACTTTATTAGTTAAAGAGAGTTTTAACCGTGATTTCCTTTATCTAAGCTCTTCGAATATTTTTTGGTTGGCGTGAAGACTTCATTTGTTTGCCTTTATATCTGTATGGAACGTGGGGGCGTACAGGTTGGCCCCACAATTCGGGGGGCGATATTCAGGGGCCCACACTGTCATCCATGAAGGGCCTCCGTCTCATCATAGTATTATTTACTTTAGTGGCTCGAGAATTTGTTCCTGATATCAATATCTCGGTGGATGGAATATTTTCTCCTTTAGCACAGGATAACGACAAATATTAATTGATTAAGTTTCCTCTCTTTCTTGCATGCGATAATAAAGCAGCTACTGAGATGAGTGAGAGTATTTAATGGGAACCTTTGCAGCTACTCTGCTGCCCTTACGTTGATAATTTCCATCCATAGCATGAGAAAAGCCATAATATGGCAAATAATTTTGAGAAGAAATTTTCAAGGAATAATTCCGAAATGCATGTTGTTCATTGTTTCTATATTTAGCAAAGTATAAGCAATCGGTCGAGGAATCAGCTCATTTGCGAATCACATAATTGCAAATAATTTAAATTGCCGAGAATATAAGAAAAACCTAATTAAGGTTAATTTGCAGTGAGCACTCCTCGTATTGCCACTTACAGAGTTTTCGGGCGACTTTGCGCAAAAATTAAATCTTAATTCACCTCTCATCAGAGCTATTACTATCGCTTTCATCGTAAAAAACTACCTATACTATAAACTATATTTATTATAAACTTTGATTTTAAGCCATAATCCATCTCTTAACAATTGTCTAAATTTCTTTCCTATATTAAATTTAATTAAAATTTAATTCATTTGTCTAGGATATCTTCGAGGTTCACCTGGCTAATGATCAATACCGTCCTCAATTTAGTAAAGAAATCCAGCTCGTGTAGCTGTTTATTCAATCCTCTGTCTGCTTCTTTCTAGCGTAGATCGATGTCGAGGTAAGAAGCGCTTTTTACATTTCTCTCTCTAAAATAATCCAAGTTCCCTAAGTAGACGAATATCTTATTTGAAGAGAAGAGAGTACTTGAGAAAATCTCGGAGTTGCCCCTCGCGGACGCAACCCTCCTCACGTTGTCTCTCATCCACTCTCGTTTTCCATCGTCTCAGATGTTCTGAAAGTGATACTAGCTCTCCTAATTCCGATGGAATATATCCCGTTAATATCGCTGAGGATAGAGAATTGCGAATGCGATGCAAGTTTTTGGAAATTAAGAAGAAACTATTCCTTCATTGAATAAATGAAATATAACAATAATAATAATAAATGTTTTCATATCCTTGAAATTAAGCTTGTTCTATTGTTTTCTTTTATCTAACCTTTCGTGTTTAGTATTTCAATGAAATGTAATTATATGGATAGAAATAGCATTAAAAAATGTTCAAAAAGAAGAAGTAGTGGATGTGGAAAAAAATCTACGATAAAATTTTAGGAAAATTAGATCCACAATAGGAAAACACTAACCTAGGAGTGGTATTTGACCAACCTGCCTAAACTTATTGAGATTAGATGAAAGATATATATTTAAATATTAATGAACTGCTATAAGTAATAAAAGATGAATGAGCCAAACTTAGACAAATTTTTGCACGTGATTAGAAAGGAAAGAAATTGGAACACAGCTGTTAATGAATAAGAAGTTTAAAAACCTCCAATGTATTTTTCAATGGCCATGCTATCATCTTCAGGTGTAGAAGAAAACAAAGAGGAAAAAATGAGGTGTTGGCTATACTATAGCGTCTGAGAGGCTGGTGAGTAATTATAAATTTAATCGTAATGCGCAGCGGCAATTCATATGAAGTAATTAGCTGCGATAAGTAATATTTCTCACCAATGCCAATTTTACTCTACGTCCTCAAATTCCTGGCGGTAACTCAAGATTTTCAGTCTCGGAATTTATTTTATTGAAAATATTCACAGGTCGTTCCTCCTCTATTTAAATATTCTGGCGAATAAAAATTTCGTAACATTGAGTAGGAAGTCTTGGGCATTATTAACGAGCCATGGGCAAATAAATCATTAAATTGTTAACTTATAATAACTGAATCATCTCCACGTCAAATATTTATTAAGAAAACTGGAAATCAATATTTACTTTCTGAGGCAGGAAGTCGAGTGGCTTAAGTAATGAAATTAATGGAACTTCCACTGCGAAATGTCTCCCGTGAATTTTCCATCGGTCACATCAGCGATTCCACGGTCCCGGAGTGCGGCCAAACTCTGGAATAGAAATATGAAAAGGATTACTAAACAAAATTCGACCATTTTGTATTTTCTTTCCCGCTCAAAAACAAACAAGAGAAATTGCGGAAATTATGACATGCCAAAAAAATGAAAGAGCGGGCTCCGAGAAGAGCTTTTTTCCGTATAATATAAAATGCGACTCATTTTATTTAATTATGAATATTGCTGTATAACCTCCGCAGAATTATTCTCGTATTTATCAAGCAATTACATTATTTCGAGTTAAAAAATAAAATTCTTATTCTCATTTTCTCTTTCCGATATCATTTAAAAATCAAAACAAATGAGGACGATATCGATTGATATTTCTGAGGTTAACCCACACCAAATTATTTGATACATTTGTTTGAGCAATTGAAAGCATTACATGAATGTTACTTCCATTAAAATTGTATATTTGAGTACAAAAGCATGCATAAGTTGTGATATAAGAATTTGTCGTTTAAAAACATTGAAAATTGGTGATTGAGTAATGAAATACTGTAATTATTAACATAAACTCTAGTGTATGTCTGTTTATTCTTTGTTATTTACGCTATATTTATTTAATTTAATTTACCGCATTTTAACAATTTTAACCAGTATTCTCATGTTTATGATTTGTACTCGGATTGCTGTGCATGTGTATTGTTGTAGGAAAATTATCCACACCTTCAAAGCATTTACTTCGCTGCAATTGTTCTAATCTCGTTCATGTTTTAATCAAATTCTGTAGAATTTCCTCATTAAGTATTCTGAGTAAGTCGAATGAAACTTATAACATATAATAATGAAATATAATCCATGGGTAGGGAAATTGTCAGTTATAGTCATGGTGGTTTATGTTTTTCTTCTAATAAATTCTCTCGCAGATATCTTTTTCGAATGTACGGTAATGGAATTTTTTGGTTGGGTTTCTAAGTATACCAGTACTGGAGTGTAGGATCTTTACTATCTTCGTTATTGAAGAACAAATGTTCATCGAGTTTGGCATATTCAATTATTAACAATCGTAGTCATACAATTATTTCCTAAGTTCCTGTGATAACTTGCATCTATTCCGACAATAATAGGAAGAATAATTACAAAAAATCAATAAATATCGTTATTTAGTTGATTTAGACCAAAGACGTTTCTTCCTATAACCTCACTATGAAATATTTTGATACTCCTTCGCTTGATTTGAATGCGATTATCAACGCTACAGTATTTTGTATTGTCATTTCCTTAATCGAAGATACTATCTTCCCAAATATTTTCATTATTATTATCATAAGTGTATTGTTTAACATTTGCCGTGTCCGAACCTAATGTTTTAAACGTAATCTAATTTCAAATTGAGACAAGGGCATTATCTCTTGATCATTATGTTTCCTAGTGTTTCTCGTGTTAGATTTTAAACTTGGGGCTCATAAACAATTGAGAACATGGGGAATGCAATGATCAAAGGGAAAATATTTACTTTGGTGTTTGCTAAATAAGGTATGATACCATAACTGCATAATTTTATACAAACTAACTTAACATATATACGTACTTTTAATTTAACTAAAGTTGTAAGTTTTATAACGGATTTATTTATGTACAAAAACAAAAACTCTCGTACCATTCTAAATAAAAACTCTATTCCGGCACATGAGTTATGAGTACTTTTCTTCTGTAAATATAAAACATACTCTCGGAATAATGTATTCAAGAATAATATTTGCAAACTCTCTCAATGTTAATTTTCTCTCGATTAAATTTTTGAGCCTCAGAATATTTTGGGCCGAATTTCGAAAATAAACACACCTGTATAAGGTGAGCTGCATGTAAGTAAGTGCGCATAATGTATGTATTTTTGAAATAATGCTACTGAATGCACGCGTTAACCATATGCTTGCGTGAACATCAAAGGAGGATTTACGTATGCATTTAGCAAGCACCAAAGAAACCTTTCGATCGCAGTGACGGTTCATGATCTGTGCTCATGAACATTTTTGTGCCGAATGCAATTATAAATTGTCAACTTTAGTTTTAATTTTCTCAGAGTTGATCACGTTTCAAATTTTCGTCGCCAATTATTGTGGCGAAATCCTATTACAAAAAGTAAGTTCTTACTAGAATCGTTTCTTTTCTCTATTTTAAGAATAATAACCTCAGCTATATTTGCAATCTATTCTCCTACAAACGCACTGCTAGAATAACCCGTACCTGGCCAGACCAATGCATTTATTCCACATTATAATAATAATTTTTATTTCACACAAGGAGAAATTACAAAGTTATGGATAATTTTTAAGCGATTGAAATGTTGGCATCCCCGAAGAAAACTTGTATTGCCTTCACTTAATATAACAGCGATTTTTCGACAGCAGAAAATTAATTATAAATAAAAAACCCATTGGGCACAATAACAAAATAAATAATACTGAGCTAAATACAAATACAAACAGAGTAAATATAAAAAAATTAATATATTGCATATGTTTAGTGCTGAGTAAAAAGTATAAAAATAAAGCAAGAAACTTTAAGGTTACATATATAAAATTTGTTTTAAATAATTAACCCATTGGCATATTAGCATAATAAATATACATGAAATAAACTAAAATAATTTGAACAGAAAATTTAATATATTGATAAATTGAAATAATATACAAATTATAATAACTTAAAATTATCGTTCAAGAATCTTCCTAAATGATTTCTATTTCCTTTACATGATTCCTTACTTTCAGATTATATGCTAAAGATTTTGTAACTCTCTACCTGACTGTATAATGAACTCTATGAAGCTCGGAGAAAACATTAAGGAAGAGGCTATTAAATTACCTCTTAGCTACAATCTAGATCGAACAGAATTTTTTTTTAACAGTTTCATATGTAATTATCATTATTGTATTGTTCTATTTTATCATTATTGTACCTGTTTTTGTTCTGAATTTTTAAATGTCAGTATCGGATCTGTATTTTGTTTTGTATTTTTTTGTGTGGAGCTACTTTTTCTGAGGAATCTTTTAAATTTGTACTTTATTTACCCGGCTCTATGGGAGTTTCATAGAATAAATAAAAATGAATATTGATTATTTAATACGATCCTGAACGTTTTTGATATATTGCTCTCTAGGTTTACCGTTTATTTGATTGATTGGGGAGAAATTTCAGTATTGTTGTGAATTGCGGTGAATGTATCTACTAAGAACTAAGCTTTTCACTTAAACTCATAGTAAGACATGAAGATGTCCGCTGTTTATTATTTTTAGCATAAAGACATAATTTTCCGTTGGAGGCTTTGTCGATCATTTATCGTTCGTTGGCCACCATACATAACCATTCTCACCGGCTCGAAGGTGTCTACAGGAAATAGTGTTTTCCTTCACGTTCTCACTCGTTTAAATGGAATAGATAAAGGCTGCATCAAAAGTCGCGTATTTTTCGCACATAACATTCCAAGGAACTGTTTCTCGCAGAATTATTTATTTAGTTTGCAGAACGATAAAAACAGATGAGAAAACTGAATTCTCGATATGAAGATACTCCTGATTGATCACATTCATGGAAATTGACACAACACGTCCCGAGGAAGAAGGGAAAAAGTATGAATGGACCTTAAAATCACTGTTACGTTTTAATGTAAGAAATAAGTACAATATTGGTGATTTTTGGGGGTCAGGAAGTATATTTAATATTGAAATCGAAGGATATTTAATGTACCATACCGGTATGTTAATGTAGCAAGGATGATTCGTATGAGCGAACGAAATGGTGTATCAAGAAAAGACCCACATTCTACTTAACTTACGTTGCCTTGTTGATGAAGGTACATCTTTAATATTGCACATTATCTTACTAGAGTAATCAGTCCATCGTCACGAAACGATACCAAAAATAGAGAATAACTTATCCTATCTTGAGCGTTTTCATAGAATTTAATTCATTCGCCAACTGATGATTCATTTAAGAGCAATTTACATAACCATGCCTTTTTCGATGCAGATAACGTCATAAATTCTTTATTTTCCTAGCAAATAGATACCTAGGTAAAAAATTAACATAGAGTTTGAATTAACAGGGTTCTGCTGCCTTATAATTTTGATTCAGTGTTCTATCTGAACATGATTTACATATTCTAACATTCTATCTGAACATAGGTTAGTGTCGGTATGTTTTTATTATTTGTACCATTTACTTTTCGTCTGGAGAATCAACTTATAAATATATAACTGAATATTTAAGAAGTCTAACCTAATAACTCTAGTTCCAGCCTTGAAGAACTTTTTGATTTGGTTGCTTCAAATCTTAAGGAAACTTCCTTTATTATTCCGTTATTTTTGATCCAAGGATTCAATCTAGTCCATAGAAACCCCTAATTTGTTGATTTTTATTCGTCCATATATCATTCCATGATTTGCTGCATATACATAATTAAGGATCATTTCTTTACCATAAGGTATATGTAGATGTAAGAATAGCTTCAGATTTTTTGAGGTGAAAATTTCAAGAGTTAGCAAGGGATGAATCTCATATCTTAATAATGCATCATCGTTTCCTTCGTGTTTCGATACTTTGTACATGGTTTAATCCAATCATTTCATATACGATGTACAATATCTGCTAAATAACAACCAATTCCACCTCCATAATCATGTTACTGTAAATAACCGAAAATTAACTAAAAGCCCAATTCACCTATGCCGCAAGTTAAATTTTAAAACCTGCTGCAATGATTGCAGTTTTTGAAGCGTTATTCAATTTATTAATAAGTTAAAACTCATCCAAGATCACGACGCCAATCAGAAATCTTAGATATGCAGCATTGCTACATGAATCATTCTCAAATATCAATATTTTTAAGTACTCTTCCATCCCTAGGATATCGAGAGAAACCGATGAATTTCTATTTTATAATTATTTAATATCTATTTTTTATTATTCTTCATTTTTTTCTTTGTCTACCACTTTTGCATCCATCTTGGTTGATTTGATGCGACTCTTATTTATTATAATTACGATTTATTATAATTCATGTAAGTGTGGTATTTTCTGTATGCGTGCAAAAAATTATAATTATTATTATGTTTATTTTTAGAATTACCTCTCAAATATCCATCCCAAGCGTTAAATTTCGTAGAATATAAAATTCGCGAAGATTCAGAAAGTCTGAATTTTCTTCACAAACAAGTTCTCGTTGCAGCGAGGACTACTTTAAGGTAAAAAATCTCGAAATCTCGAATTAGTGAATCACTCATGTTACCTGTATTGAATTTAGAATTCCATGATGAATTCATTGGCGATTGAAACGTTCTCGGATGAATTTATGCTGAAAATCGTGGAGTGAAAGGGATATTACTCTTCTCAGAATGAAGTAGATTGATGTCGCATTTTATTGATATTTTATGCACCTCGCGCATATCAGCAACATCATATTATTTGTAAAGATTTATTCGTATGTGAGAGTTATTTCATGACAGCACTCAAAATTCCTATCACCATTAATCGATGTATGGAATATTTTTTCGTTTGTCTTTTGGTATAGGATAGAGAAAAGTTTCTTTCTTTGCCACTACTGAATGCTGTTAAAAGAATTACTCTTAGGAAGATTGAGCTTTACCGTTGACGCTATCATATTCATCTGCCTCAGCAATAAGAAAGAGCAAAGTATTCATTTACTGTCGTATTTATTTATTATTATATATGCTGCAAGTAGAATTTCTTCCGGCGGCATCCCCAACCACTGTCTAAGAACAACTTAATTCTAAACCCAATCCCTCACATCAGACGTTACACTCGAACAAGTATTCCAAAAATAACATCGCTACCCACTAACAGTATTCGAACACAGCAACACTACAACAGAACTTAATTTTGAGTCATCTCCCCGATACTCCCACCAAAACATGTACTTCACATATATCCTCTAATCACAAAAACTACATTTCACAGTTTAAAATATTACTTTTCAAGCCAAATTGTCACTTCATCGCTTTCACATCGTCACGTTTACAAATATCCAAATGATACAAAACACAACGATATTCAATCCACTCAATTACATAAAATACAGCATCTACTTTTAAACTCCATCCTATTTTTCGGTGAGGGTTTGCAGACCTCTTTATAGGAAACATATTAAATTCTTTGACTCCTCTATTCATAAAGCAATACTTGGCGATATCAGTTCTTTGTTTGTACCTCACCTTGCATATTGCCCTTGTAAAGCTAACTCTAGCTAAAGAAGGAGGTGAAAACCAACCTTGTGGACAAAGGGCTCTCAGATATTTTATGAATATGGCAAAATAAATCAAAATCGATGAAGGGAAATTATAGTAAAATAGATTATATGTTTATAGCCCTTCGGGAGTGGATATAATCTACTCATATCCCATACACTCTAGCTGTATCGATTTTGCATAATTCTATGCTCGAAAATGGATTCCTCTTCGCCATAGATAATCGATAATCATTACACGAAATGCTCTTTCGGATTCAATAAACATCTCTATATAAGCCGTCAGAGCTTCGCTTAGTTCACGGCTCCTTTCTAATTCGGCTCAATGACGCGCATCCGCATTGCGTTGAGTACATCATAATCACTATTTCCTCAATATCACGTCGTCTTTTTATTCCAGTTCAACGGCGCATGTTATGTCGATACAATAAGTTATCTAAACAGGCTGCAGAGGAGACTCACATTAGCAATCGAGCCGCTGAAGGGTGAAATTAAAGTTTGTGCACGAAATTTCGTTTGCTGCGGAGATACCCTTAAACGGAAACCTTCGTCCATTTCAGATTTACACTGAGTCTATATATGGTCAGTTTACGACTAAAACTGACGCTTTTCTAGGAACTACATGTTGTCATGGGAAACCAATCGTTGAGGAGGAAGGGCTATGCTTTCTGGATTGGAGGAATGGATTGGGTGTGTAATAATACAGTATTTCATTGGGAAAACGTTGTTGAAATGAAGTCGATGCTATCCACAAAGGGGGTAGGGGTCAGATAACAATATTGTAAAATTCCATCTCAGATTAGTAAACATCACGTCATTGATTATATAATTGTTATCTATTTGGCTAAAGCTACATCCTCCATGTCATAAATATGAATCATCATGAGATTATTGTCAGAAATTTTGTTAATAGTAAGCGGAAATATTTCCTTTGCCAATTATTTTACATGTTAAGCAAACTGTATAGTCATTCATAAATTGACAGCAAGAAACAATTATAGAAAATTCTTCATTGGTGAATAAATCCTAATATCACATTGTTTATTCTTCATATAGAATTTATAGTATTTTCTATATAAATGTTTTATTACTTCATACATTACTTTTTAAGCCAGAGAGTGTATGGAAAAGACGAGAGAAATCTACCAATTGACAGTATTAGCTAGTAGCCGTTATTCTCTTGGCGACACGGCGGGTAGGTCTATATCCTCGGATTGGAAGACATTAACAGATCTATTAAACAAGTTTAACACCGTAGAATCTATCGCCCGTTAATCTCCGACGCGATATCCCGCACGAGGATTCAACACGCCGCTCTCTGGGAAATGAGATCGAATCCCGCGCCGAGCATTCCCGCCCGGTCAAATGGAACCAAACTACGCAATGCGGTCTGACTGGCTGCACGCGGCGGAGATCAAACCCGTTCCATCAGAGTGTCGAGCCTTGGGCTCAATTTGACCGCGGGAAGCAGGTGTAGTTCGCCGGCGGTCGGAGGCCCGGTTCGCCGGTTTGATCGACGCGGGGATATCCCCTCTTTTTCCGACTTTCCTACCCGGGAAAAGTGGGCCGGCGGTTGGCGGCGTGGGAGGGCGCACCCGGCCGAGAGATCCTCTCTCTCTCTTCCCCGGTCTCGCCCCATCCATTTGCCGGTCTCCGAGCATCGATCCCGACCGCCGGGAGAATGGTTCTCTAGCGGCGAGCGACTCCGCGCCCGTACGGGGTCGATGTTTGACGGCACCGGCGGCTTACGAGGACAAATACGTCGGATGTATATGCATGTCTTACTCCCTCTATGTACCTTCCTTCTCACCTCTCTCTCTATGCACATAGCGGAGAGCTATTCCTGTACGAGTGGGTATAGGTACATGGGATTTAGCAGAAAATTGGTTCAAAGGATTGCCGATTCTTGTTTGGCCACGTATTTGGCAAATAATGGAAGGGTTTTAATCTTAAAAGCTGGACATACTTTGGTATGTAGGTTTTCTGAGGTGTTTTCCTAGTCTTTCCTGCTCGTCCGTATTGCTGAAAAACTATTTCCTGGATAACGAATACTTCTCTGACCCTCTACCGTGGATAGGTTTCGTAGGTTTTCCACCACCAACTTCTTTTGGGTACATATTGCATTGTGACTTTTTCCCTGATTATTTTACTTGAGTTTTTAATCCATTTATACCATTCCAATTTATGTTTTAGCTATCTGATGATATTTCTGAAGCGAAACCTGAGTTCTCGAAAAAGTATTCAGCCAAAACTTAAAAAGCCAGTCTTGAAATTGAAATTACTATTCACTCACTTCTTATCCTTTTTTGTCAATTTATTCTAACCCACGAAGCAATAAAATACAATACATTAGATGTACGAAAAGGCTATTAGCAACGTTATCTTACGCATCAAAGTTATCTTCAGATACTCGGGTACAACTAAGCTATCTTGTTTGCATCCTTTTCAAGTGAAATTAAAATTATTCTCTTAAACATGTTAAGCAATTGATCACTGCATACATGTTTTCTAATAAATAATATGACGTTTTGTTCTACTCTTGTCCGGAAACAAATATTTGTTAGATAAAATTTTCTTTCCAGGGATGGCTCTGGTAAACAATGAGTTCCATGGAGACACCAAGTGCCGGTGGAATTCTTGAAAAATACGCATACGATGAATCTTCTTCAGTTTGTTTCGAGATTTGCTCTTTTTTTATCACTCTGTTGAGTGATTTGATTGCGGACATATAAAAAATCGGGAATAAACTCAATGGAACGCTATTGATTACCTGCTCCAGTCTTGCGGAGGACAAATATAGTCTTCCTCGGAACGAATATTTACGCCAATATCAATTATTGGCTTTAAAAGCTATTGGAGGAGTACCCGAGAACTAAATTAATAAGAAATGTATGGAGCAATCTCCAGGAGTGATGTTTCTACAATGTTGATATTGGTGAAAATCGAATGGAAGTAACTTAGACTAAATGATATCTGGGGTTTTCTTGTAGGAAATGATTTGCTTTGCCAAACATTAATGTGAATTTCATTAAAAATATTCCGCTGCTATGGAAAACTACTCTCATGCACCTGGTCTCAGAGTATATTAATCTAACTGTACTGCCCCATCTAAGATAGCTTCTAAGGTAGATTATGCAAATAACCAGCGCTTTTGATGCATCCTTACATTTTTAATACTACTTCTAGTAAGGTAGATTAGAGTTGTAGATTGCTTCATAAAATGTGATGTACTTCTCAAAAATCATCATTCAAAACATTTTTTTAAACCGGGATGCATGCATGTAGTGTATTCGGAAAAACATTTATTCGAGCGCTTTTATACCAAGAATTTCAATATGCTCTGGAAATACAATTACATTATCTAGTGCCATTTATAAAGTATCGTAACTTTGCTGCATTCTTAATCTACGGTTGTTTCTCCATCTGAGTTGATTTTTTTCTTTAGCATATAAAATAACCTGTATTACCTGAATATTACTGAGAAGAAATTAAATAATTGTTTTTACTTACCCACAACCCAATTAACCTTTCAAAAAATTTGGTGAATTATCAGTAGTGCAGTTGATTTAAAAAAATTCAAGAATGAGCACAGCACGCGTTTATACTTTAAAAGTTTAATCGAAACGAAGAACATCGTGTCACTTGGCGGATACCAAGCGTGTAGTTATCACGCAGAACAAGCTAGTTTTCAATTATGCAATTAATTAATCATAAATATCGTCTTTCTCTTTTAGTACCGTCTATTTGCTGGTGACAAAAGCAGTTTCTTTGTATCTTCGTACGCCGGCCAAGTTAGCGTAGTATTTTAATGCCGATAATGGTAGTTAGTAGTAAGATCAAACTCTTTGTACATTCCATTACAACTATCGTTCAATTCGCGCGATTTCATTCTACGATGCGGCCGTGGAAGAGGGTGGAATTCGCGAATTTATCGAATAAAAATACATAAAATCTCGATTTACAAACACGTTTCAGAAAAGATAATTCTAAGCCACCTTTCAGACATGTCATACCAATCTTTATTCAATTCTCAGTCCATCGTTTGTCAAGTGAAATGATAGCAGAGGTAAAATTCAAGTGTTGCAAAGCTAAGAATAGAAGTAACCGAGGAACCCGCAGTGATGTGAAGGAGCATCGCTCTCCGTGTGCCGCCATTACTGTTTGGTTGTAGTGTGCCAAGGGAACACGGGGGCAGGTCGATCGCTGTTTCCTGAGGTACAGCCCGCACAGGAAAGATTAATGAATCACTGCTTCTAACGGGCCTACAATCAGCGTTTAAAACATATGGAATCCGCGTTGAAATAGCACTTGTTCCTTCCCCAATAAACTTCGAAGCACCTTAAAACTATGAATGATGCTTCTTTCCTGGGATGGAAGCATTCAGAAAAATCGAATTTCCGACTCAAAAGCGGAAATTCATCATTCATTTGCCTTGTACAACTCATTTCTAACAGAATATTATCAAAATGAATTAAATTTCAATAAAAATCGTTTCTTTCAATCGATTCGTAAGGAAAAGTCTCATAGTGACTAACTAATCTGAAACCTATCATTAAGTACAGTCCTCCTTATGTGATGTTATTTTATCAAAGAGAGACTATTTTGCTTCTAATTGGTTACATAATGAAATTAAAAAGGGAAATATTTTCTTTGCTTGGCGAATATTTCAAATAGATTTTATTTTTATAAAATTATTTTTAATCCGAAGATTAAAAGGTATGAAGTCACGTAAGTAATCATCTCTACGTATTCATATAAGCTTAAGATGAATGATGAATACCAACTATATCCCGACTATGGCAGATAAAGAAGAGTTTGTGGAGTATACATGGCATACAAAGCTTATCCTGATTTTAAGTGGTGAAAATCAAACCTCATCGATCCTTAGGTTCAGATTTATAGTTTTCTTAGTCCATTCCCCAATGAGGCGAATATAATTCATTATAAATATCTTTCCTCATTATTCTCTCCCATTTCTTTGCCTAGAGTGCTTCAACTATCTTATTTGAGACACTGAAAAATAAACCAATCCTTGTCTCCTACGGTGGTACGGTCATTCTTACCCTTAAATGTACCGTCCTTTAAACTTAAATTTGAACCGACATCTAAAATTAATTAATTAAGAATTTAAAAAGTAGCAATGCTCTAGAATACATAAAATGAGTTAGGCGTATCTGGGATTGTAAATAACTAATTTAAAGCTTTCACCTGACATTAATTATTGAAGGAAGAGACTGGGAAAATGGTTTCGATGATGCAATCAATACTTTTCAGATGTATCTCTTGAAAATTATTTTATTAGATATTGTTATAGCATTGTGATTCACGATGTTAGTTAAGCTATTACTAATGATTATAGGGGAAAACCTAGTAGCAGTAGAAATATCTTCCAGTAACCCTCACGAATAACACAACACAGGGTACCCTCAGTAATGCCAAACCTTGAGGATGCATGTAGTGTTTGGGACTTCCGACAATTATTGTGTTTGTGAATTACAAAAGGTACAGCGAAAGGCAATATATATGGAAAAGAATCACTACGGAGAATCAGTGAGCGTTGCTCAGATGTTTTAGGACGCAGGGTGGAAATGAAATGTTTAGAGGGTAGATGATTTAATGAAATTCACAGAATTTTTTGTGGAAAAAGTACCAATTATCTCCTTCATTTTGCTAGATGATTTAAACAAAGGCTTGATTTACTTGATAAATTTAGTCAATGAAAATTATGATAAGGCATACAAGGTCTCACGCGTCCGCTATGTAAGCCACTCAGGCACTACGAGAAAAATCAGGGAAATAAATAATCGAACAAGTCACTTCAAGAATTGCATGTATCCCAGGGAACATAAGTCGATGAAGACGTCCATTAAGTAATTCAAATACTTTAAAATAATTCTGTCAGATATTGAACACCTAGATCTAGTTGAAAATGTAACTAAATTTTCTGAAAGAAAAAATGAATTACTATTCGAAACGCAAATAAATTCATTGCAAATGCCAGAGTGACAGACGTCGTCTCCATGTCCGATTCCCATATTGTCCAAATTAAAATCCATTCCACATCAATAAAATAGAGCTGAATGCGTGGCTGCGAATTTTTTTTGAGTGAATATCACCTAACAGCGGCATTGTTTCGATTGTATTCTAATTACAACTCATCAAGCGGCGCGGCATTCAATCCAACATAGTCCAGCGCCGATTCGGATCAGTTTATACGTCGTCCCATCCGGAATACAAGAGACACGGGATGGCCCTTTCAGTGTAATGATTTGGAGAGGCCGTCCGCGCAAAAAATGAAGATGTTCAGCAAAAGTTCGGGAGCGCGGAAGAAAATGAATTTTATCTCGCAAAAACAAGTTCCCGATCGATCTCTTGATCTCTCCGTAAGGATCGATGTAAACAGAGGTTCGCAAAGTATTAACATCGCCCGCTCATGCGAGGAAATGGAGGCGAGGGAGTGAAAAGCATTGTACGAACAGCAGAGCGCGTGCATTGATATGCAAACCAAGTAGACCGGAAAAAAGCGTTGTCCATTGTCTTTTGCCACGCGAAAAGTTCCAATGAATCCGAGACTTGGGAAATGTTTACGCCGCTGCCTCCCAAAACGGGAGGACATCTCATGAAATAGGCAGTCAATTGCGAAAACATGGGCTTTATTATCCTCTTTCCCTATGCTCTCGACCCCAGTCTCCGAATAAATCGTATCTAGGACAATTCGCCGCCTACGCTTCGTCGTGTGTACCACGTGTTATCGATGAATATTGTTCCAGGTAGAATTCGTTTGGTTGATTCAATTCCGATGATCTTACTTTCGTTTTTCTAACGCGCGTCAACGCAGCGTCTACCGGAAACTAACGTCAAGTCGTCGCGAAACGCAGATTCGACGACGCAAACGGGTGTGTATCAAATAAATATTATCAAGCATTACTCGCCGGAATTTCATATGAAATACTGTATTGATAAATTTAAAAAAACTTGCACAAATTCCACGGTTAGAACCTACAAAGAGGGGTCTATCGGTTTCAGCGACCAAGCACAATCGTCAGACCATTATATATTTCAGAACCAGAAGAAACAGAAAATGTTCTGACGATGGCATATAATTGGTCGCCGAAACTGATTAACCCCATCTCTTTGGATTCTATTCATGAAATTTGAACAAGTTTTATTTTTTGACTTAGTCATTAAAAGTATTATTGCGTGTATCGCCCAATCTAAACTATAGTGCTGAAGGATCTGATACTTTCCCGGTGAATGCTGCTCAGGAAGTTTTCTTGGGTTAACAACCGGGTAGTGTTGGATGAATCCGACGTTTCGGCAACAACCTCTGCTGCCATTTTCAAGGATGTCGAGTGTTTGGGTGTATTTAGTGGTTGGGAGTGTTCCAAACTTTTGACATTCTTGAAAATGGCAGCATAGGTTGTTGCCGAAACGTCGGAGCCATCTAACCTATAGTGCGTTCCAATTTTTCTAGTTAGTGGTGATGGTTTATACGAGAATGAAATCCTATGAGTTTTGCTCCGTATTTTAAGAATAGCCTCCCTAGGTCTTCTACATGCGGTGCTCCTCGTATGACGATATAAATAATAATTTATTGCTTAGGCTGGAAGATTTAAAACTACGTTTTTCAGCTATCAAACTGACTACATGACCTGGAACGCAGTATACTAGTAGTACCCCTTACCGCAAGTGTGCATCGGACCTTACTTCATTTTGCGAATTGAGGAAAACCTTATCTCCAACCCAACCCACTACGACTCAACTCAATCCATCCCAAGAATAAACCCTTCCTTTTAGAAAAGAAGGCAGCTTTCGCTAATTAATACTAATTATTTTGTCATTAATTTTCTTCTAGACTACTTATACAGAATTTCTAAAAATAATAAACGTTTTAGAAGTTTAAAATCTCCAATAGCCGTCTTTGTCGGCGTTACTCGCCTCTTACATCGCTATTCGGACAAAAAAGATGGGGTCGCCGCATTTTTTAGAAACGCCTAATGTACATTTCGAAAGTGATGCTTCCTTCCTCAGGGGTCATAAGGTACATGTACTTTTAGCTATTGAAGATTTTAAACCACTAATTCATTAACTATCATGATCCAAATTTTTGCTCCTAACAACAAAAAACGTTCCTGAATTAATGAAATACCTAAATACTCGATAAGTATGAGTAGTATTTTGATTTCTGAAAATATTGGCTGCAAAGCGGCAGCGGCGAAAAGTACCTCGTGGCGTAGCGTCGGCGTGCCGACGCTACGCCACGCCTACGCTACGCCGCGGCGGCGAATTCCCCGTCACCGAAATTTCGTTTCGCGCTTCTCTCGTTGTTCGCGTTTCTTTTCGATGGTGATAATTGATAGAATGCGTAGAAATTAGTTCACTTCGCTAACGGGACCTCCGTCACCGCGTGAAGTGGCTCGACGTCCTTTCGTTCAATTCACCGCGTGGCGTTTTTCTCGCGTAAAAGACGCGAAGAAAAGGGAAAACGGAAAAGGGTCAATCGGGTCAATGGCTACGGCTGAAAACTCTGTTCCCAGTCCCTGCAAGTGTTTGTGAGACCGTAATGGATGCCTCTCTCTTCTCGACCTTTGGCGAATCACATAAACTCGCGTTTTTCGCCGCGAGAGCCGGTCTTTTTACGGAGTTTATTAGCTCCTATCAAACACGTTCAATACACGCGCTTATTCGTTTCCTACATAAACGTTTTAAAAACATGTTTCGTCTCTCTTATGGTATGGAGGAATGGGTTCACATGGATCTTATTGGAGTTTGAAATGATGAACTTAATTCCAGTAGTATAAGCGTTTCATTGAGTTTAACACTGATAACTTGGCTAAAGAATGTAATTGACTCCGGAATTTCCTTTAATAGTAAATATTATAGAAGGAAGTAGTTATTTTCCGGTGAATTGTTTGTAGGAATAGTCCTCCGGACTCAATCATCTTCATGGCAATGGTGCCATTTATTGTTCTGAAGATAGTCACCGATGATGCAGCCGAAACGTCGACGACATGGAGAACCTCTACCCGGTTGGAGTCCCGAGAACTATTCCCACTTTAAATATCACCTATAACCGAAACTTGATCTTTCTATTTCAGGGCGCCCTAAGAAAAGCATTTCCCCCAGGAGACGTTCCAAGTGGTTTACCTACGACCGGGAAGGTGTACGGAAGGGAAATTTTCCCCAAAGATGTTACGCCCAAGACTTTTCATCCAAGGATATCTCACACCTGGGTATGTTTACCAAAACATTTATAACCAATGGAATTTTGCCCAATAATTAAAGTATAATCCATGGACCCCTTGTCCATCTTTCCATACAAATTACAATAGTAATCATACTCAAGTCGCCCCAAATTAGCGAAAACCTCGATGCATTTCTAGCATTGCTTTTTATATACAGCCGGTCCTGTTTAATGGTATTGGAAATACTAATTAGAAAAACCCTGATATTTTGGGAATTATTGTTTCAAACTCTTATAGACCCACAGATAAGCTACTTCAACTAAACCTCCGAATTTTACGAGTTTCGACTCAAGGTCAAAGCGCAGCTCTAAAAGAAGATGCATGTCTTTTTATACCATTGATAGATATTATTTCCTTTGATGAAAAGAACTGTAAGAAATGAGCGCCCAACTCAAATCAAAAGTTTTGTGGTACTCCATATGAAAATAAATAAAGCAATAAATTCATTCATCTACTTCAGATTCCTAATAGCGTATCCTGACTTTATTGGAAACCGAATGGTTCCATCAAAGAGCTTGTCATTCTGATACTAACATTTAAAACATCGGTGAGGAGACCATAATAGAAAAAATCCACAAAAAGTTTGACGTTTTCGTAGCAGAAGGGTAAAAGCTCTTCCGATTCTGTCATTTGAGAAAGGATCCAAAACTAATGGTTTCCTGTCAATTCACTCTAACATTTAGACAATGAGAATTCATTTTCGATATTTTCTGTCAACAAAACCCTCAGATTGTTTGAAATGGGTGCTGTCAGTCCAGGATAGACATTTTAGTTATTCCCATTTCAAGCTATAAGCCGATACGAGGTATGGCTATTTAATTTCTCAACTATTCAATAAAAAGTACACAGAAACAATTAAGGCTAGATTGACGAATGAAAATATAAATTGTCCTCTTGTGATATTAACTCACTTTTACAGTTATCAGCCTCATTTGCCCTATAAATTCCTCATAACATTCTTCTCAATTCCCCAATTTACTTCTTTTCTTTTTACCTTTTTCCTTCAGAAATAATATTCTTACTTTCTTCTATATATTTCCTATTTATTCCTCCACGCATGTTCTTTTCGCGGCCACTTCCACTCTTTCAGACGGATTTTCTTCAGTCCTCTCTTTTACGCATCTATAACGGTAACACCATAAACTTCCTCATTCAGGTATTATTCATTTGAAACTGAACCATTATCTAACAAAAGAGTATATTATAAAATTATCATTACCCAACACAAAACAAATTTTCGGTTCAAGATCAAAGAAGACAATTTTTATCTTTCGGCGAGTAGAAGATAACCCATACAAATTCCAACATAGAATATTAATCAAAATGTTCAAAATAGCTCGATCTGAAATGACCGCTCTTGCTTCTGCAAGTCAGGTATCGTTAGATATTCAGATAGACCTATAACCAGACACGCAACAAAATTTCTTACAGAATAAAAAAAATATTATTAGATGAAGATTCTTCATTCGTAGTGGGTGAATATTTAAGTATTCAGAGAAACTCACTCTACTCATTTCACATTTAACCAGTAAATTTGATTATTATCGACAGCCTTCTCTTGTAAAATCGTTTATGTCAGTAGTTGTGTAGAAAAATATATCTAAAAATTTACAATGAACAGTTTTAGAATTTATTAAGGCCCTCGCGGAAGTCTTTCGAACGGTAAGCAAATTGAGTGTTTGTGCGCCTATGACCTATGCGCCTGGAATCGAACCGAGAAATGTACCCGTATGAACAATCTTTATGGAGTGCGATTTGAAACCAGAACTAATTAATTGAAGTTAATAAAATTTCTTGAACCCGACCGAAAACAGAAAACCACTTCCATTCCTTTTTTAGGCTTATTAAAAAAAATAACTTTATTCTGAAGGAGGATTACACTGGAAGGAATATTGCCTAAATATGTGTAACTACGACTTTCAACTCTAAATATGACTTACATTCTCGTCTGTTTGATGCAGTATAATGTTAATATCGCAAGTTTAATTAAAAATGCAATCGAATCTAATGTAGTTGTAAAAAATATTAATTTTCGATACCTTTATAATTCAGTGATTTTTTTTAAAGAGTCGAAAAACCGGTTTATAACGGTTCGACGCAAGATGAGGGAAGAAACCGGAACCGAACCGGAATTCGGTTTTTTCTTCGAACCGGAGCGAAAACTCGAAAGATAAATATCACGATTATAAGTCTTTCTTTCCCTTTCTTCTTCTTTCTTCCTTTCGATGTCCTTCTATCCTGTGCTTCCAAACCGGTTTGTCGCGGTACATTATTATTCCCTGAAGAAACTCTTGGTTTGCCGCGTAGCAAGCGGAAGTAGCATATATTTCGTATTTCGCGTTATATAATTATTTTAATTAGTAG
Source organism: Sympetrum striolatum (assembly GCA_947579665.1). Classification (NCBI taxonomy): domain Eukaryota; kingdom Metazoa; phylum Arthropoda; class Insecta; order Odonata; family Libellulidae; genus Sympetrum; species Sympetrum striolatum. The sequence continues at coordinate 52,392,184 of OX388341.1, forward strand.
TATAGAATTACACTACACTAATACATGTGTCTAGCGTATATAAAATAAATTAGTATAAATAAGGTAAATTCGTAATTTCCACAATAACTTTACTATGTACTACCGGTTTCACTTCTGTGGGAGCATCTTCAAGAAATCTTCCTTACCTGGAGATGCTTCCGTTGTGAAAATAACGAAGTTGCCTTATTTTATGACTTTCCACAATGCTACTAAGCCTTCTCAATCTGATTACAAAATAAATTAGTGTTATATATTACACTATATAATTAAAAGTAGTATCACACTACAAATGTATCGCGTATATAGTACGCGGTACATTTGTATTGATATACTATTGTTTATCCGCCAGTGGCGCGTGGCAGGGGGTGTAAAACACCGAAATCCCTATCTAACCTAGAGATCTATGAGCTTCTTTAATACTTCGATGGAAAAACGACCTAAAGTAACTATCCGTCCTAGCAACTACTTCCCTGTATCGCTTTTTTGTTTTCTCCCGAAGATCGCGTAAGTTTATAACCAGGATAACAATACCAGTTATCTCCTCCCCGAAATCGGCAGCGACCAGTGTTGTTTCCTGTTTCATAAGAGACCGTCACTGAAATATTTTACTTCGCCGTGCCATATTTTTTCTTATGGTTCGATCCGAATTTATACTTCAACTTATAACGGTTTGGTTTAGTGTTCCGCAAAATCTGCGTCGATTTATAAGTGCGCAGTAGAGGACAATAGTTCGGGAAGCAACGCCATTTCGATCCGAAAGAAATATTAAGAATCGGATTACGCGGGGAATCCCTTCGTGTAACCCGGCAAATCGGGAGTAAATAAGATCTCTCCGTAGAAAAAAAAAGACTCCTCTTCGGCAGACAGCGAGAGCGAAAAAAGTAAGCCATCGATTAGCGCACCTAGGTCAGTTCCGCCATCTTTTCCTCGGCGACACGTATTTGCGGAAAAGAGTCTGATCGGTCGATGCCTCCTGGAAGGAGCGTAACAATGGGAGTCTGAATTAAGTGGGTCAAGGGTGACGAGGGGAGGGGACGCGTCTGGTGGCCGAGAAAAGGGGAGTGCGTGACTGCGTGAGAAGACGGAGTGGGAGGGGTCATCGAAAGCGAAAGGGGGCGCTTCACATATGCTCCTCCAGAGAGAGAGAGAGGCGGGGCCATTTTTCGATCGTCTCCGGCGCCTGCCTCGGGAAAGCCACAGGCTGGTGGCGGAAAAATTTTGGGGGCCGGCGCGGGGGACAGAGTGCGCCGAGTGGCTTGCCGAATCCCCGGGAATCGTCCTCCCCAAGCGCCGGCGAGGGAGGATCTCCTCGGCCGGCGAAAGTTGCGGTTTTTTCGGCGAGGGTTCTCTCGATGAAAGAACCCGGTCTTTTGTTTCGCGTAGGGCGCTAATTTGGGATTGCGGTGCGCGCAAGGTGCGGGAGAGACCGCGATACTCGGGGTCGCTAAAGATGATGCCGAGGATAAATTATGCGATTTTGAGTTTTGTTTTATCGCATCTGTTTTGACGAACAGGGGGAATGTAGAGGTTAGCAATGGTGGTCCTATACCGAAATACTTTCAAGTATAAGTATCTATCAACTACGCCTATGCCACGACGAGCTTTTCATTGTAACGCTTCAGTTATTGGAGAGAAGAGTAAATTATACTCATTAACCATTCAGCAATTGGTTATTTCGTCTAAACGATCAAAACATTTTCGATTTTCATATTCCACTAAATACAAAGCTTCGAATACCTTTGAAAAGGTTACAAAAAAGTATGTATTGATATCATGATATATGAATGGAAAATAAATTTATTTTTATTTTCTTCAGCTGATATATCAGTATTCAACTTATTTATACAATAGAGAAGTTAAAAAAAAACTTGGAAGGAATGATAGGTAGGCAACACTCACAACAGTCTGCAGTACGCTATACTCATTGTCAGACTATTTATTTATCGTAATACCCTGTGAGGGTTATCAACTTGAATTAACTGACCACGATAATAAATAACATGGCATGATTCGCGTTGATTTAACGGAATATAAGTGTATACATACGACACAGTCATGCTGTTTCTATTCGGAGAAAGTTTACTAAAATCCCTTATTGCAAATTTATCCTTCGAACTTCTTTATCCATCCGTACATCTTTCCCTTGAGAAAATTGAGACGTTGATGTATCTTTAGAAACCCGCTTTATTCCTTTTAACTTTTATTCAATCTCTTACACCAAATTTTATCTGCTTTTCCTTAGCTTTTCTCTAAGCGTATTGCATCTTCGTCTTTCTGCTGCTAACTTAAGAACTGCATAGTATGTAACTTCGAAACGAGAATATGACATTTAATATTTCATCGTACGAATATTCTGGGTATTGAACAATATGGTAAAATACACTGAGCAAAGGCCTGTAAAACATACGTAACTCTCCTTATTGAGTCATTCCATTCCATTATTCATAAAAAGAAAAGATACTAGGATAAAATCGTATATTGTCTTATTTAATATTCTCCGTAAATACTCGGAATGTAACCACTGAGTTCAGCTATTACTACGGATACATCGTTTTCCTTCTATTCATCAACTTTTTCGTATTTTTCGAAGTGGTTTATTATGTTGAATATCTTTGATCATGATTTGATTAGAAAGTAAGAGTAACAGAGTAAAGTTTTTTTCTGAAACTGTCAAAGGTAAAAATCATAACCTTGATCTCTACAATGTAGACATACATGAGCCATAAAAGCATTAATTTTGATTTTGAAGATGTTATTTGTTATGTGGCTCGAGTGGTAGAATGTTTTTACTCGGCTAAGTATTTACCAAATTCTACCGTGATACTATCCATACAAGTAACAAAGATCAGTTCTAGTGATATCAAGTATCACTGATGATATTTATCTGACGATTGATTAGTTTTATAGAATCCTCTTTTGTATTATTTGTATTTATGTTTTTTATAAATCCATATTTTACTTTCATTTTATTCATTTATTTTGGTTTTCCGTTAGTAATTTTTTTTACTCCATAGAAAAATTATTCCGTCTAATTTCAAAATATTTCAGAAGAACCTTACTGGGAAATTTTAGAAGGTTTATAGTAAAATTGTTTCCCGAATCGCTACAACTACCCAGCATTCCTCAGTCAGACAAAGGTTACAATTGATGGTTTATACAAATTTAATGCTCAAATTTTAAAAATATTTAACCTTAAATATTGAAGGAATAATTGTAAATCAAACACTCGTCAAGTTTTTTCGATATTTTCTTCTATAAAAAAATTCAATAAATAAAATTTAAATTTAAAAATTTGTTGCCCATGGCCTTCAGTATTATATTGCGGTGATTCTACAATTAATCATATCTGTAAAAGCCTTTTTACAGCAAAATGCATATGGAACAACGACATTTAGGGATAAAGACGCTTTGGTGAAAATACATTCCTGTACGAAAGATTACGTTTTCTTCCATAAAACAAATCTCAAGTACCTAGGAAGCGTCCTGCAATGAGTCTCATTCCATTAAGTTAGCAATTATCGAGAACTCCAATAATGGCAAGCTTAAAATCGTGAAAATGTTCCGTGTTACCTCCATCTTTATAGTGACTATCCTTTATAGAAATACCTTGGAGATATTTCTTGAGATACCCCTGACTAATGTTTTTGCTATCCAGTGGCAACGGGGAAGGGATACTAAGTTGTTTCTTCATCTTTTTCGGCGAAAGATTTTCGAAACTCACTCTCGCTATTATGTAATAGATAGGGAAGTTCATAATTACCTTTAGATAACGATAAAGAACACTGCATGGCTGCCCGACTTTTTATAGCATTCCAGCTACTTTTCATTAGAGAGACCACGCGATCTGCCAATAATGGAGAAAATAAAGTTTAGAATCATATAAGAACGTTTATTTTTCATATGAAGTGTGGCTATATGCCACTTGTGTGCTACATGCTCACCGCTTATGATTATTTATTTTAAAATATAAATAAATAGGAAATCAATAAAAATTTACAATTATTGAGGTTAAATTTTGAAAATGTTGTTTTTCATAAAAAGAGTTACACAGAGTGAAACAACAAAGTTACAATCCTAATATGCTTAAAGAGATAAATTGAAACTATTTTCATCTTAGTTTTGTATAGATATATTAGTCCTATCGTCTTAAAAATTCTGTTATTTTTACCGGCCAAATAATTTATAAGGTTCGAAAAATAATTTGTATGGTTATTTATTGCAAAATTTTTGAGAAATGTAAGACTGGATCATCTTTGTTGTGCTGATTTTTTATTTAAATTTCATTTTATTTTTATAAAATCGATTAATTTAGTAACTCAATTAATGTTGATAAATATTTTGTTCTAATAACCCTTCTTATTTTTAACTTCCCTTAATAACAGTAGAATAGTTTGCTGTACGAACTATAAGACATTTCATTAACTTTTACTAAAGTTATTCTACTAATATTGCATCATTATGCTAATTTTACTCTATTTATCTATTGGATATTATACAGCCTAAATATTATTATACATTCTATACATATGAGCATTGTTTACAATATTATGACCTTTTCATGATTTTAATCATTGTCTGCAGCGGTGTAAGGTATTAAATGTCCATAGTAAACTTTACTATTATTTTGAAAATTATAGATTTTAAATAGACATGAATAATATAGTTCTTGCATGTAGTGTAAATGCAAGAATAACTTATTTATTTTTGAGACGAAATACAGTTTTACCAATTTTCCTAGCTTTGGTTCTTAATGAATCTGGAAGGACATACCTAGTAATAATAATAATAATGCTAATTTGTTTATCACAAACAGATTAAAAAGAACCCAATTACATGTGATGAAATAAAAAATTAATTAAAAAATACATATAAATAAAAAGCACAATAAAATACGCATAAAAATTAGAGATGGGTCGAATCCAGTTTTTCTCGAATCCGAATCTCGAATCCGAATCTTAAATTCACCCTCGAATCTCGAATCTTATTTCGAATCCAAATCTTAACTTTACCTTGAATCCTAAATTTTATCTAAAACCTAAATATTGCCTTTTCCTTTTTACATAAGCTTGTATTTATTTTGAATTCTAATATTAATTTTCCACACTATAGAATTAAACACTCCAACTGCAAGCATATAAAAACTTTATTGCTTTAAGTTTTTATTTAAAAAAATGAGCATTTTAACACGTTCAGGATCAAGCCGATTCCTCTTCTTATCACATATAATGCCAGCTGTGCTGAACAGTCTCTCTGATTGCACTGTTGCAGGTGGTGCTGAAAGGTACTTCCTAGCCAGTTTTGGCAGCACTGAAAACTGTTGTACAACTCTTTTCCAGTATTCTAAGGCATTTTTTTCAGGAGGAAGAAGCTTATCTCGCAAATACCTTTCCACTTCTTCCTCAGCAGTAGCAGAATGATTAGATATTTGTACAGGGCTCATAATACGGCTATAAAATGACCACATTCCATGCATCGACGTCTTAACATCTGATGTAGGAGCCTATGATAAGAAAGAAAATGGAAAGATTTTAACATGTCTATATAAACCATGAAATAAGAAGCAATCAAATGATACATTGCTTACGCTAGCCTACTTACCAGTTCTCTCCTTTCCTCAGGATATGTTCCACTTATGTTTTTAACCTCCTGAATAAGCTGGGTTTTGGCTTGTTGAAAAAGCTCCTTACTTTAAAAAACACTTCCTTTGAACCTTGGATCAAGGAGAGTTGCAACAGCGTAGAATTCATTACTTTTCACTGACGGGTATCGGCACTTCAGTACAGTCAATAAGTCGTTCTTCACACCTTGTAAGCCAGAAGAGACTGGTGCAGGTTTCTTCAATTCATGCATTGCACTGTTAATGATAGGGATAACTTCTGATATGGTTACATCAGCTGAACTCACAGCAAAAGTTGCTTGATTAAAAATGTTTGCAATGCCTGCAACACTTACAATCTGCTCCCAATGATGAGAAGTTAATTCAACAGGAACAGTAAAATATGTCGCTGCCAGTGTAACTGCTACCTTTTGTTCAAGCAACCTTGTAAGCATATGCAATGATGAGTTCCATCTTGTGGGCTCATCCTGCAGTAGCCTGTGTTGCTTAACTCCCTGAGTCACTTGGGGTTTTTATAAAACTTTGGTAGCTTTGGAAGAGTGCTTAAAATGACCTACAATACGCCGACATGTAGCAATCAAACCACTCACCATCTTATTATTAAGAAGTCCATCTTTGACCACCAACTGCAGTGTGTGAGCAAGACATGGAATATGGCTGAAATCAGACTCATTAAGAGCACAGCATATGTTCCTCCCATTATCACGCACAATCAAAAATATTTTGTCTTCTATGTCCCAGCTTTTAAGAGTTTCACAAATAAATACCCTCAAGTTTTGACCAATGTGTGAAACTTCAGGAAAAGGCACTACCTCTGAATACAAATGGTGAGATTTAAAGTCAGCATAAATGAAGTGAGCAGTTATACTGAGGTAATCATCATTACTCGTTGACGTCCACATATCTGTTGTAATGAAAATACTCTCTGCTTTGCTGAGAATGGCCTTGACTTTTATTTTTGTTTCATCATACATTTCTGGAATTAATTTATTTCCAATATGCTTCCTAGATGCCATTGTGTATTTTGGCTCTAAATGGAAAACCAGAGCCTGAAAACCTTTATTCTCTACAACTGACAGGGGCTGATTATCCAGGCACACCATCTCAGCAATTGATCTTGTGATTTCTTTACTTCGTTGATCACCTGGCTTGAATTTTCCCTTTTTCTCCATGAAACTTTTCAACGTCAATTGTGATGGCCCAGAGTTTTTCCTCTTCGGCAAAGGGTAATTAGGGCTCAAGTCGCGTGAAGGGCTGTCCATTGCAACAGAGAAACTTGAGGAAGCAGAGTGCATTGTCTCCTCTGCATTGGAATCAAGGGATGGTGACTCTGGTAAATCAATAGAAATATAAGGTAAATACCATTGAAAAACTGAAAAGATGGTATTCCCATGGGAAATTTGCTACTTCGATAAATAATCAACACAAATGGTATGTAAGTTCAAAGATGTGTTTTATTTTTACTTACCTTTCTCCCTCCTCGTCACTTTTAGCGGCAAAAATTTGAAAGCAATGCTTCCTCATGTGTTTCTTCATTGCGCTCGTGCTATGCGATTTCCCACCGTCGATTTGCGCCTGGATATCAGATGACACGGCCGCCGCGCCGGGCTCATCTATACATTCGCTTCCGAAGCATTTGAGTTTTTGGATACGCGTGCCCTCAACTCGCTGTTTTTCAGCTTTGAATTCTCGAAAGTCGCCTTAAAAATAGCCAGTCACCAATGCCCCCATTAGGTAGCCAAGTAGTATGAAAAATCGCCAATTTGGCGACTTGTGCGCACATCTGGTCACCCTGGCGCATATTCTGAATTTACCCGCTCAGGAAAAAGGAATTTATCACTCTCGAAGAATCGATTCTATCATTGCTTTCGATTGCACTCATGGTAATGGCGGTAACGTTGAAATTGCTGGTTGGTTGAAATAAACGCAAGGATTTTCATCTGCTGAGGATGTAAGTGACTTAGATTTTTAAGGATTCGGATTCGAGGTGAAACACAATGGATTCGAGGATTCGAAGATTCGAGAAAAGAGGCATTATTCGAGGGATTCGAGGATTCGAAGATTCGAACGTCCCATCCCTAATAAAAATGGAAAAAAACGAAAATGTAGGAAGGAAAAGGCAAATCGAGCAATAAGAAAATCGTTATTTAAACCATGCAGCGTACAGTTTGCGTTTTATGGAACCTATTGAGTCATCAAATGTGTCAATACCCTTTATACTACTCCTAATACTACTCGAGGTGAATAGACCCCGCCAAAAACATCTCTCGCGAGATAGGAACCGGTATGATACCCCTCGTTGCACCTCAGAAATAACTATCTCCAAACGAGCTAAGATAATACGGGTTTTATATTTTACCTCCTCTTTCCCAGAATTCGGGCAGAATCGTGACCCTTTCAGCCCCGCAATGATCCGACTATCATTCCGTGACTCCGTAAGTCGGAAAGGTTTGTTCATTAAAAATTAATCGCGAATCCGAGAAAAGGTTGAGGAAACGACGCGGTGAGGGAAATTCGGCGCCTTAAAAAATGATATCGGATCCCCATTGTGTTCGTCGTGAATCCAGGGAGAGAGATGGCGGAGGATTGCGAATCAAGGGTTACAAATGAACGTTACCACTTCTTTGAACTGTCACGAGAGCAAGTAAACACGGCCTTCCATCCATTTGTCGTTTTTAGCATTCGAGAGAAATCCGTTGTTGACATCCGACTCAAAGTATTGATGTGCACCCCAAAAGTAACTTACGGTTGTGTTTCCGAATCGAATCCCCCTAAACATATCAGAGAGCGACTTAAAATTGAATGAGGAAATAATGTTTGATGTTATCGGTTAGTTATTTGATGACATTAACGACGTTCGGTCGCTGATAAACTTTCCGCAGAAGTTATTTTCCCATAGATTGATTGAGATCAGGGAATACACATCCACTCTGGTGTTCGAACTCATTCTCATTAATCTAGTTACTTTAGATATATGTGACAGAAAAACATTGTAAGATCTAGAGCATAGGTGCGTTATCTTCGGCCTCCAGGCCTTGTTTGGCCCTTTAGGGAGTTTAATAGGGCATTTTACTCTCATCATTCACTTAATTCTTCTTCATCTTATATCCCATTTTTTTTTAATTTTATTTTTATCATCCAAATGATGCCAACTGAAAAAATCTGATGTGGTCAGTACATGACTTTCTCCATATATAAGATGTAAATATTTATCTACGACAGTAATTTCGAACTCTTTATTCCATCTAAACTTGGAAGATGAGTGATTAATATATATATTATTATCTTTGACGCCAAAAACATTATAAATAATGTTTTTCGGGACATGATCGATAAAAAACGATGGAATTGGCCTTTCGCCCATAGAGCCCAGAGCGCCCACAAAGTACATAATCAGCAACTTCCGGTTTATCAGTATTTCATGAATACCTCCTAAACAATCAGTGATACAAAAATATGTTTCCATCAAAAATTATAGTAAATTTTATTTTCTAAAACTTTTATAAATAATAGTATGTACCTAAATATCATATTTATGGAGATATTTTGAAAACCGGAAATGAGCTTTGAAGAATGAAGCTCAACTTCCGGTTAACTGATTTACTTCAAAAACTAATCAACTCTAACGGCACAAACCAAAATACTATATATGAGGTTTGGTGTTGATACAATGAATGGTTCTCATGTTAGAGCGCCCACAAAGTACATAACAGCTACTTCCGGTTTATCGGTATTTCACGAATAACTCCTAATCAACCGGTGATACAAAAATATGTTAAATACAAAAGTTATAGTAAATTACATTATCTAAAACTTTTATAAGTAATACAATGCACGTATATATCATATTTAGGGAGATATTTTGAAAACCGGAAATGAGCTTTGTTGAAAGAAGCTCAACTTCCGGTTAACTGATTTACTCCAAAAACTTATCGAATCTGACAGCACACAAAACACTACTATATATAAAGTTTGGTATTGATACGACCACTAGTTTTTACGTTAGAGCGCCCACTAGCACACACACACATACAGACACACACACACACACACACACACACATAGACATCATTGCGAAAATGGTCAAAACGTGTTCTAGGGACCATAAAACGTGTATTTCCGTTGAAATCTCGAAGTCGAATTTTTTCATGAAAACAATACTTTCTCTATCCTTCGTATATGGAGAAAGTAAAAAGTGAAAAATGTTCTCTTTCAGTTTACCTAGCGAAATATTTCGTTTTCTACTGAAGAAATCATGCACTAATATTTCCCATAGTCAATAAAGCGACTAGTTATGTCTACAAAAAGACATTTTCAGGCTGGATGTGCATCCTGAAGAGGTATATTTGTATAAAATACTAGTCTCCTTTACAAAGATATGTAGTCTGTATAAATTACCAAGTGTGTTTTACTTCTTTATTATGGCTCCCTTCCACAAAGTCGAGCTTGGAGATACCAGATTTAATTCGTTTCCTCATATTTCATTTTGATGTTTAGTTATTTTTAATGCAGGAAACCAGCAGTATAAGATGTGCCAAATAGTTTCACACGCGGCCTTTCCTATTAGACTGAACACTAAATATGGTCCTAGGATGGAAAGGGTTCCCAACATCTGATCTATGAGATCCTCTCTTTGAATCTACTCATTTTTGAAAAAGCGAATGTGGTACGTGATTCCTCTATAACAGGGTTTCCAAAACGATGTTCCGCGGAACACCGGTGTTCCGCTGAACCTGAATAGGTGTTCCGCGAAAATTTGGAGTCTTAATGGATAATTGGAGAATAAAAGTCATAAACTGCTTTATTTCTTCATATTTGATGTTTATATTATAATATTATAGTTTTATATTTTAAAATAATTACTAGCTAAATAATTTGTAGTAATTCAATGATTTTAAAATTTTACAAGTAGAATTACCTAAAATGAAGCTAAGTGTTCCGTTAAACTTCCCAGGTTTACTAAGTGTTCCATCGCAGAAAAAGTTTGGGAAACCCTGCTCTATAACATTCTCTCAAATAACAAAACCTGTATGGCCGGACGATGACCCTCGAAACCGGTCGTGTTTTTTTATAAATATTTATATGTAGTTTTTTGGACCTAGTCAGATTGTCTTATTTGAACAAATCGTAGATAAGTTACGCCAGATAACGCTAGATTTGATTAATTGATTCTCTCTATAATTTTTACGCGAACAGCCATAGGTTTGTTTTTGATTTTAGACGATGCGATTTTTTATTCATATACAGCGATACCTCGGCGTACGGGTAACTTTACTAACGAGGATTATGTTCACTGATTTTGTATATTAATTTTACAAATCTATCGACGGATGCACTTACATACAAGTATACACGAAAGTATTCACACGCTCTACAGTTTTAGGTACCTTTCACGATTTGAGACTCCCATGAGATATCGCAATAGGTAATATCCTCCTGGTAACGAAGGTAATTCTGGAACAGATTACTTTCGTTAAGGAAGCCTGCAAGGCTTCACCATGTAATAGGTTTTCTTATTATTTAGAAAGATAGGAAAGTATCAGATTTGCTAAAATTCCTATCGTTTCAGGGAAATTACGTAAAATCAATGGGCTATTTATAGACATAGATATTTGTTTCGGAAAAGCCGCAGGCCTTCATTGTTTTCTCGGACATGTTTGCAGACGTCCTTCGAATACCCATTTTTTATTATTTTGGTAAATTCTCCGCTTATCACACATGGATATCTTAGAATAAGGTAATCATAAGGTATTTACATGGAAAAGTATAAGATCGCAATCCACCCTTTCATATCGTTGTTTGCATAAATCGTAAATCAAGCTAGTTGGACGTATCTTGACACTGGTACTATAGACCTAAACGTAGACGAATGAAGATTAATTAGCACTAAGTAAAATACTGAGAAAAGTCTACGCCAAAGAAAAGGGCTTTTAATAACACTGTGCTAATGGCTGAATCCAGTTCTATTAATTCCTGTGCTTTAGGTAAAAATAATTTAATATGCTTTCAATTTTTACACCTCAAAAGTATAATTGAAGTCATTGTTTGGATTAAACGTTCTAATTTAAATGGAAAATTCTGTAAAGGTGATCTGAATTGCGCCAATTTAAACAAAGCAAACTTATTTCTAATAACGGTTGACTAAACATGTATGGAGATTGTGGAAGCACGTTAATGGAGAAGGCAGAGACCGAGTTAATCGTAATTTCATTGAGTAATGGAGCATCAAATGATAATAGTATGACCTTTCCTTTCATATTTAGCTCTTGCATTCAATTCTTTATCATAGGATCCTGTTGATTTGGTGGCCTTAGGGGCCTCGCTGGTCTACGCTTAGGGACGGACCTGGCCGAACCAATCGCCGTATTCGGGATCATCGGAAGGTAAGAAATATTTACCCCGCCGTACACCTATTCTATTCACTCGCAGCTAATTCCCACGTATCCCGCCATAGCCTCGACACGATCGCGAAAATCAGTCACAAATAAGGGACGTGTGGGTGCATCTAATCTCCGTCGGAATCGCAATCAAAATAACAGATCAACTGCGAACCGTTCGACCGAACATTCGCCTCTCACTCTCGGTCCCACTTCCCGGAAACCGGATCCGCCGCGATAACTCAGACAAAATCCGGGAACCGACACTTTCGGCCGGCAATGGGACCATTCGGGAAGGAGGCCCAGCTCTCGTGCATTCATAATGGGCGCATCTTCCCCATCTTGTTATTTTCCCGCGGGCATTTCACACGTTCAAGAAGGAGGATGATTAAAAATACCGCCGCCGCCCGGTTTCTACGCGACCCAGACGGACGACGAGCGAAAACCGGACGGAACAGCGCGACCTCTCTCTCTCTCTAGCGCCATCAATTCATTGCAATCATTTGCGACGGATCATAATTGCTGCCGAGCCTTTCCAAATTTCATGAACTCTCTCTCTCTCCAATTATCGGAGCATAAAAACAAGAAAGGCTACAATGCGGCCTCTTCCGTCGGGAGGGGGGAAAACAATATGGCGTCAAATGATCCCTGTGTAACATTTATGATCTGCGGTAGCCGCGAGGTTAGATGTCGGACAAGGAGGGTCGGGTCGATAATAATCCCGCGATTTTTGATACGCGTAATGGTGTCGAAATGAATTTTTCTCCGCTCCAAGACTAATTAAGAGGGAACAAACGCGCCAATCTCTCATAGTTTCCGCGGCGGGGGAAAAAATAATTCCCGATGCATTACGGGTCTGATTTAAAGCGCCGCTGTTGGATTTTAACGTAATTATCGGGGGGAGGCGCGCGGGCAGCTCGCGCCATTTTTATTCCGCGGGGCTCATTACATTAGGACGGCGCGGGCGGAATGGCGGAATTTCGGATACATATGGAAATCAATCGCGAGATCGGGAAGTAATGGTTATCCGCTTCCCCGGCCGTATTGTAATCGGTCTTTTAAGTATTTATCGGAGACTGATAAGTTGGCTCCCACGGAGCGGGAGAATAATTAGGAGGCGTTTTAATTATGTAACCGTTGCGGAATGAAAGTAGCGGCGCCATTAGGCTAAAACATTCGGACTAAAAGTCAACCGCGCGCAGATATTTGTTGATGACAGAGGCGGGAAAAAATGACGGAAACGTGCAGCGCTTTTTTCTTTTGTTTCCCGTGTATTATGGCCCTGCGTCCGGATGCGTCGTTGGCCCCTCTAACATTTCGCGCAAACACGCGATTTTTCCTCCCGCGTACACTCTGGAATGGGATTTCAAATGCTGTCGCTAATAATAATAGTCTCCGCGATTGGAGTTAAACTCCGCGCACTTCCATCGAATAGGTTAAGCAGCGAGGGTTTTCGCGCGCGAAGAATACGCAATGGGATTATAAAACCGCTGTTTTCAGGATTGATATCAGTCTAACGAAAGGGCCGATGATGTTTGGAGAGTGCTGCGTCGATGTTCGAGCGACGCTGTTTGTGCACCACGCATCACGTCGTTGCAATTATTTCCATTTTTTTGGTCAGTCGTCAATAGGTTTGTTGGATATGGGCTGGATGGAGTAGTAGCTTACTGCATGCAAGTAGTAGACTTGATGGATTTTTTTCTGGAAAGGGTATGATAGTGATTTAGTTTTAATGAACACCTAGGCTCCACTGTATCGAAAAGTTAATAATGGCTAAAATTAACTGGTTGTTCTAACGCTATAATCCCTTTAGTCGGTACTTGTGTCACTTTGATCTTACAAAATAATATAGCAACTTTTTGGACCGAGTAGGTTAGCTCATGTTAATTTCCATCTTGCAGTATTTCTAATACGATAATTTTCTTTAAAATAGGACTAACCTTTGTTTATGGGTCAAAATTTTTTATAGTAATGAGTTTCCTTGGAATTCATGAAATTATTAATGCTTTATTCACATAACATGATTATTTCGACATTAAATAAAACACATTTTCAATTTGAACTCATATTATTTACTCATAATTCATTTGCATAGTTTGATCTTATTTTTGGATGAGAGATCGATCGTAAAATAATTTCCAATTAGCCTAAAACAACAATTAAGACCTTGTTTTATCATGTTCCTCTTAACACTAATTGTGCTGTATAGTATTAACAGAAAAAAATCTCTTTTTAAATCTTTTCGAGAGAGTTTTGTTCAAAGGAAAGATCGGTTTTCATGCTCGTCATCATTCCAGTCTGCTCTTCAGGCGGTGTATCTTTCGTTTGATAGTGTCATCTTCTCGTATCTCTCCTAAAGTAATACTTCGCAAGAATGAGGAACATTATAATTATCAAAAGGTTATTAAATGACATTAAACCACAAATTCGGCCAATATTTATGCTGGAAGTTCCTTTTATCGAATCGAATCCTGCTCCCGAAAGAAAGGCACCTGTACGGTAGCGCCATAGTTCTCGGAGATGCCGCAGCGGTTCTTTTGAATGTATCTGAATATGAATCTTCCCCATTTAGTTATTTTCTTAACCTTTACAGCACTTTAAAATTCATGGAATCTCACTATTTTTCGTTTCAGCTTTTCTACACTGTATACATAATAATCCCTTTATTTATTATGGTTCGTAATCCAATGAAATACGGCAGTAGGAACTAGTATTTAGGTAGTTTGTGTTTTTATAAATTATATAAAACTCAATATGAAACGTCACTTTGCCCTTGAGGCCTATCAATAATAATCTTTAAATATGCTAAATATCTTAAATATAGTAATCAATAACGTAAGTTTATAAACTAAATATTTGTTTTCATGTTTGTTACAACAAGAAAACATTCAGTTTAAGGAATAGAGAAACTCGGTAATATCCACATGATGTTTTTACGTTTTTCATTGTTTCCAAACCAGACGTAAAAATAAAAGATCTTGTGGATACATCCAAAGTATTCTCTGTTTCTTCAGAATGGCATCCCACAGAGTCCGATATGATACAATTTATAAGTTTTCAATGATTTATTTGTAATACGAAACCTGTAGCGTCCTGAAAACTCGTAACCTATGGAGATCACGCACCAAAGCCTATGAGCTATAATAGAATAATCTAACGCGATATGATGACGAGTAAGTATATTCCTCCATCTATAATAGCTCACAGCCTTCCGTTGTGCACAATTCTGAAATTTTCATTATTTCACAAAATGATTGGATGCTTGCAAAAACACTTAATGAAATGATAAATACTTATGCATTGGAGTTTATATCATTTTATAAACATGAAGACTTTGTAAGACAATTAGCTAGGAAAGTATATGAAACGGATCAACGAGAATTTTGTCATAAAAAATTTCGTCAATAAAATTACCATTTTCAATCACCTATCGATGGACTTTGAAAAATCATCCGCAAGAAGTTATGACACAATATTGCCTAAAATATAAATCTTCTTCGTAAGATTTTGCAAAATTTTATCAACTCATTTCTTCACCATTTTATAAATTAATTATTCTAAATTTATGATTTACTCTTAAACACTATAGTTTTTGTTGCACCAGCCTGTCAATTAAATCCAGGAACAACCTTTATTGTCGCGGCCTCGTGTTTGTGTTACCTTTCCATTACAAAAGATTAACTTGGCACTCTTGTATAGTATTATAGGTATTAGTTTTGGTATGGTTAAGAGTGTATTCTTTGTCACGGAGCAATTTTATCAGTAATCATGACTTATTTCATTCGTTTTATAACATAATTAGGATTAAGATTCGTTTATAGGTAATAATTAATTTTTATACTTGTTGTAGATCTAAGGAAACTAAATCAGCACTGCACTTTTTTATCTTTCAATTGCAAATCTATTTCATCATCCATAACGAAGATATATATATATTGCAGATTATGTGGATATTATTAACAGATATTTAAGTCTTATTAAAAGTCTTAGTAAAAAAACTTTCCAATTTATGCTTACTAACTATACTTCATTCGATCTAACTTTCAATTTGCCTCTGCTAATTCTATTTTCGTTTGAGGAAGCAAAATGGCCGTTTTATTTCAGTTGAAGGTAAACATATCTAAGAATGTATCATTAACATCTATGCTTATTGTGTTGACAACAGCAGTGACAATATATTTGCATAATTTACAAGTTGACCTATAATACTTCCTGCAAGGATTAACATTAATTAGATTTATAACTCGAATGTGATATTGTTTGGAATCTTAGCAAGTACCATCAGAGAGAAATTCTACAGTTCCATCCTTTCGAGAAGCAGAAAAGTAAATCTTTTCGAGCTGTGCTAATTTGAATATAAAACTACTAAGGAGTAACTTTCTCATTCCCACTATGAATCGTCTCCTAAGATTTCATTGGAGTTGAGGTCCAGCGCGACAACGCCGCACAAAATTTCGACTTGCTGAGTGAAAGAGCGTTGAGCGGGGTGGTGTGAAAATTCCTCGGCGAGCGAGGCTCCATCTGCCGAGCTAATCGGAGGGGCGTTAAGCAGTCCACCCACGCCGCCAAAACTGGTTTCCCGGTAGATGGGCCATCGTACGCCGGCAGCGCCAGCTGCTCTTTCCCCCTTCCTCCTCTCGAATCTCATCGCCGAATGCTTACTTGCTCTGAGATTCTATACTTAATTATTCACTCTCTTACTGAGACAAACCTATGTATTTTAACTTAATTGATTTTCACTCGATGGAACGGATATTTTTAGAGAAATTAAAATTAATAAGGAGAATGCTAAAATAAGGGAACGGCAGGTGCTTTAGTTTTGTTTGAGGGAAGAAGGGATCGGTTTTCCCAAATACGAATGTCTCAACTTGATTTATTGCTTAACGATGAGTGGAATTTCAAGGATATAACGTAAAACTGCATTAAATCTTTCTAACCTATACGATAAGAGGAAATAAACGCATCAATTAATATTATAAACAGTAAACCAAACCTAATTCCTCATCATATAAAGCCAAACACCATTCTCAGGAATTCTCACAGACTAACTCAGTCTTCAACTTGCCTATTTGCCTCGTCTCTTCTCCAAAGAGTTTTTGGTTAATGCTTGATGAATTGAATATCCTTCGTGGCAGATGACAGTACATAAAGTTTTACCACAAGAAACATTTCCTGCAAAAATAAATTGACAAATATCAAGTTCTGAGGAGTGAATAAATAAGGCAACTTCGTGATTTCTAATAGTCTTTACTGTGTAAATTACAAAGTTGCCTTATTTATTCTATGATTTTCCACAAAGTTTCGCCTTTTACCACGATTATATTATATATAGGAGTAGTATTAAAACATGGTATTCGATTGGTTCTGAAAATTACTTTGACTTGATTGTCACAAAAATGTAAATGCAGTTCCTATTCTTTTAAGGCGAGTGAGTGTGAGTGCAAGTGAGACGATATGAGCATATTCAAATAAACAGCCCCATGAGAATATGTTCAGTCGGAATAATCTTTGAAAGCAATATTTCAGACATTATCAAATTATCAGACAAAAATGACATTCAAAAATTTAGTCTAACACTAAAACTATCAAAATAACACAAGCAGTTCCCCTACCTTTGTTCCAACAACGCATAACAGCTGTAGTACCACTATATATTTTATCAAATAACTCTCCTTAAATTTTGGGAAACATCCTCCTCCTCAGTAGTATAAATATTTTATAAGAAATTCCCTTTAAATTGAATATCGTTTTGAAATCAACGTCGCCGCTTATATGCTATGAAAGAGCTCTCCATTATGTTAATTATTTCCTTACGAATCCGACTATGATACCTGAGATTATATTGATCGGTCATCTTGAGAGTCGTGGGATCAGCATCATCATTTTATATGAAACGATTATTAGATCAAACCCATCATTTCCTCATAAAACATGATATTGACGAATTGGCACATTTGAAAGCAATGTCATGATAGCTAAGTTGCTTGTTCTGTTCAGAAACTGACCATCAAACCATTCCTTTTTATATTGAATAGTGCTTGACGTCACCTTGTGGAATTCCATGATGGTTGAGATAGAAACACTTTGTAATGATTCTACGGAATATATTTGATGAACACGACTGGTTTCAACATATGAATAGTAAAAAAAAATGTTTCCTTTTTTTTGTATTTTTTTATGTTATGCTTTTTTTGGTCTCACATTGTACTTTATGGATGGAAATCCATAAAAATTTTCCTTATTTTTCTTTTTTTGTTTGTTTTATGTTATTTTGTACATTGCTATCTTTTTAATGTGAACTGAATCTTATTTATGAATCGCATGTAAGTAATTATTAGTAGTGTATTTCTTTGCTTTTTAATGTTCTTTTTTCTCATCTTTTAGCTATTACCATCAGGAGGTTTTTCGCATCCCCCTTCCTTGTGGGTATTTTCCTGCAGTGGATTTTTTTCCTAAGAATCTCTTAGGTTTTTTACATCCAAATTCTTCTAATTGTTTCAACTTCTAATTTTATAATTAATGACGATGGGTTGGATGAAAGAAGTGACTTTTTAGTCTCATTGTCGCCCATATAAGACGATTTATTATTATAATTATTATAAAAAAGTGTCTTTACTCACAAAGCTTGTACAAAAATGTGTTTTGTAAGTAAAGACATTAAAATTAAATTCCTCAAGAGTCGCCAAATGCTATTTATCATGATGATTAGCCATCATCAGGTACAGTAAAATGTGCTAATTCGTTCGCCTTAAACCGGTCGTGTTCATCAAATATACTCCGTGGAATTATTACAAAGAGTTCTTATTTTACCATCACTATGTACTCGGTAAGTAATGGAAAGGGTGAAAGAGAAGGCATTTATCTGTAAACATTAGGAACGTTAGGAAGTTTTTGAAAATTGTCGCCGGGAGAGAACAAAGAGACATTACTAACGCCGTGGTCAAAGCTTTCCTCGGACCCTCAGAATAGTCGCGAAAAAAGATAGTAAATGATGAATTGAGAAAATATCGCGGGGGCGACTACACGTTTTCCATACCTTCTCAGATTAGCACCAACTGACTCGGAGAACGTAGGCGTCGATGCGGAATTGCTCGATTTAATCGCGTCCTAGGGCTGGAGATAAAGCTCGCCGAACTTAAGCAACAAAATTACGACATAGGCAAGAGACAGGAAGAGCGTAGATAGCGAAATAGATAAGATATCTGGATAGAAAGAAGGAGAGAATGTAAGAAGTGGAGGAAGAAGGATGCCGTAAAGAACGCACCCACTACATAAAAATACATCTCCGAGGCGACGATGGCAAACTTAATGCTTTATGACTTAGCTAAGAAAGTGCGCCAGGACGAGTCTATTTTCTCCTCAGACCTAGAAGTCCTCGAGGAAAAAGACAATTGTCTCTATATTTCCAAATTGAAAGCGTTCCCGTGTTCTGGGATAGTTTATTAGTCGCGAAGAGTCGTTTTTTTTTATTGTTCCCAGTTTTTATAAGCGTCTCGTGTTTCCCAGCCTTTCTCCTGTTTTTCCCGCGAGGAGCTGCTGTATTCCGTGGGATGTATCTGCATAAGAAAAAGTGCTGGCGTCTTCGGGAAGGACTAGTTTTCTAGGTGGAAGAGTTTGTTGTGCACCGCTGGTTTGTAGCAGTAACAGAAATTTTCAAAGTTTTTAGGATGACCGATTGTACGCGGATTGTCTTCTTCCTGTCACACTTCCTAACACTCAAATCAGTTCGAATTTGTATTCGACTATTTTTTCACTTCTCGGTAAATTTAGAATCCATAATTCACGCTATGAACTCACTCCATAAATATGGCATCTATGATATTCTTCGCATATTTAATTCCAAATCAATGTCGTTGTCGGTACATTTTTCTGATTAATTGCATATTTGTTTTTATATTAACTAGTGTTATCTGGCGTTTAGAAAGTGGCTAATTTATGTTCTGAGATGTAAACTGAGTTTTTAATCAAGATATTTTAATGTTTATAAATTTTATATAAACCAATGCAATTTTTTCGAAACTAAATAAGAATTTTCCCCCTTTTCTTTCCATAAATTTCGCAGTTTTCACTCGCAGTTTGTTTTTAAGAGTTTTTCAGCAGCGAAAATATATTTTTTTATTTATCACAGTTTATCTCTCCAAAAATACATTTCCTTATTGCTTCCGTAAGACAAATGTTTTCTCAGTAAAATTTTTAATATTTTACAATATATATTTTAAACAATGGGTTACTTTGGCTAAGAACTCCCATTATGAATCACAAGTTTCGATTCCACCCAGTTAATTAAGTTAATTGGAATGGGATAAAATTAGCTTCGTCCCGGCTTTTCTTAAAGTTTCTTTTTTGTCTGCCTTGGTGAAGATATTAAAGGAAGGATGCATTATATAAGCAAGTATCTTTTCGTGTTAACAACAAATTGTAGTCTTTTTGTACGCAGTATCCCGGACTTTCTTCTGTAGGAATTGAAAATAGTGGATATATCATCGCCTTTCAAAATGATGAAGTTTTACGTTTTCCACACGTGGTGTACGGCCATACTAAATGTTAATTGAAATACATTGGAAGGAATAGGAATTGATCTGCCACTGTGAAATATAAGAAAGATACTGAAAGATATTAGTTTTATTCTGATTACTTTATTTGTTCGCTACATTGCATGAAACGGTCATAGTTTTAGTGATGGTATTTGGCGTAGATTTTTGGTATTAAATTGATTCGGATGTACTCTTCGGGCGATTCTGTCACTTAATTAATAGCTAAATGTCATTTTGATTAAATGTACTAAGATGCAAACATACTCGAACAGTCCTCGTTATTGTATATTGTTCTCAAATATATGCTATAATTATTCAGCACCATTCTCGGAGATTATGTTAGGACTACGAGTAGCATGTAATAATTTCTGGTAATTTGATTAGACTTTAGTATCATAAACAATTTAGCACAATTAAAAAATCAAATTCCTAAATAATTTGGTTGAAATTTGTGTGGTAGATCGTACCAAACCTCAGTTGCATTTATTTCCAGTAACTTGGATCGAGAACGTATTTTTTTAGGGTAATTATCGACGAAAATAAATTAAAATTAAGAGCATAAATGGATAAATTTAACTAAATCCTAAGAGATTTGTTTATAGGAGACTAGTATTTGTTAACAAGGAGTTCTTAAAACCAATTTCTCAGACTTAGATTTCACACTTTGAGATTATCATTTCCTCATCAATGGGCACAGTTACATATTATGGCTCACAATAATCTTTCAGCAGCACCCGTCTTCACTGCATTCCAAGTCTCTTACGACACCAATCCCAGCTTTCATCAATTAACAGTCAATACCATCGCGGGTGCACATTTACAGCGGACAATGGAGTGTTTTATTCCCTGGCGGAATTATTTATTCCGTTAGCATGCGTCACACGAGAGGCGCGACAATAACTATGACGAATGCACGCTCGTGGCACGCGTCGCCGGTATCAAGGTGTGCGGACGTGTTCTCTTTACTTTATTGTCTTTGTACCTATGGCGAGCCGCCTTCGAGCGAATTGGTGTATTGCACGTTGCAAAATCAATATGAAAGCATGTTGGTGAAATACCCTCGAATGGATTTGGCAGGAATTGAACAAATAATAAAATGACGTTATACAAGGGCTGATCAGGTTTTCTCTACATGCGACGAGTGCAGCTGTCAACCTCACAATTCACCATTGTTTCCGTTGAAAAAGTGTCTTAATTACATTTAAATTTTTATGTTTTTTTATTATTGATTATTTTAGTATCAAACTACAATTAAAAGGGCACCAGATTCGCAAAAATTTTGTTATTAAAGTAGTTATAGCGAAGTACATGAATACAAATTAAGACAAATTTTTAACCTGAATAACATAAGGATAAGTATCCTGTAATAGCGATTGTGTTAAATTACTCATTTGCGGTTTGCTAGCGGCTGGTATAATTTTTCAGTTTCTCGATTCTTCATCACCGCAGATTTTAAAAATTACTGGGATTCTGGAAAGCATAATGCTTGACAATGATAACCATTAAAAATAGCCATACAAATGTTAAGATGATCACAGGGGCTTAAGCTATTAAGTTTTAATGGTGTACGAAACTATTTTTTAAAAGGACGGAGATGAATTAAAATTTTATAGCCAACTGCCATATTCTTATTATTATATTATATTATTATATATATTAATTATTTTTGAACCGGTTTCTCTCTCCGGTTGCATGTATCCGATTTCAGATCGGTTCCAGTTTAGCTGTGATTATCAATGTCGAACCGATTACATGTTAGAATTAAAAACATTTTTACTAAACATAAGTCACTTCTTATTAATGTTTCTTAGGTCACTTCCTCACTCCTTGAGACCTCGCAAAGTTACGTAAATAACGACTTAAGACGACTGGCGGGAACTTCATTGCGACTACTTGGACGACCAGTTTATTCAGAAGGCGATTGTCAATGGAAGCGAAGATTCTGTAGACTTCAATAAACACTTAAGTCTACTCGACAAGCTATCAAAACTCACGTTTCTCCAGAGAGGATAGCTTTGTATCTTTGGACCTATTGCACTGGTCAATTATGATTTTTGGATTCACATCAGATACCACATAAAAATAACACTGACCGCCGCTGCTAGAGGCCTGGATTCCAAATGGTATTTCCTTCAAATTTCACGGTTAAAACCGAATTTATAGGAAAATTTAATATCCACAGAGGCCTAAGCATATGCATTTCTGGCGATTCGAACTCCGCATAAAATTATGTAAAAATTAAAATATCATAATAAGGATTATTTTTCGAGCGTTATACTTCCCCGCGGGGTCAGAGGAAGTGCATTTTTTCAGCTAACGCGATAATTTCTCCGAGAGGGCAGCACAGGGCGTTCTATTTGCGTAACGCTCCCGGAAAGGCGTAGAGAATCCCTTTTATTCGAACAACTCGCCCATCGGAGGCATAAACAAAAAATGCCAATGGCATTCGCACGATAAGAATTCTCTTCGCGAGCGGAAAAAACGAGATGGATGTAATAAGCAGTGTTAATCCCCGATAAGGGTTGATGAATGACCGATATCCGGTAATGTTATATCCCTCCGTGGATTTTTTCGAACGAACGGCCGAGCGCGAAGAAAAATATGGCTCCATGTTTCATATGCTCTGCGAGATCGCTGCTCGCGATAAGCATATAATTACCGACGACCGCAATACGGAATCGACACTTCGATTTGTTTGCGAGAGAATAAAAATGACGGCGCTAATACCCGTTTCGTCGTCGTTTAACGCAGTTTGCGCAATTTGTAAACAATTTCGTCGGTGCGGAGGCCCGAATCAATTTCCTCCCGAGTCGTGGCGTCGGATGCCGGCGAGGCCGGGGAGATTGGCCGGGATCTCGTTCGGCATGGACCCGGAGATGTGAGTACGGGAATAGTCGAAATCCGTGCCGGGAGGAGAGGCTGCCGTCGCCGGCAAACTCACAAGGTCGTTCGCCCACTTTGGAGGATCGGACCCAAATCCTGTTTTCTTTACTATGTGAGCCTCTCTATACCTGCTCAAGTCCCAGGCGCTAGATATTTTGAAGATGGCAAACACTTCCATTAGCCCGAAAATCCATTGCCTTATGTGTGTATATTCTTGTGTTATACAATAGAACGAGGGGTTACAAAGTTTAGGTTTTTGAAATCCACAACTGATTTTTTTCCCCATCTAGGTTATGTCTGAAGTTTACAATGCATTAAATATAAGAAAGACTTTAAACTCTAAACTTCACCGAAAATACATAATTTATATACTTACATATGATATATACGTTGCTGAATTCACTCCTTAACTTGTATAATGTCGCATAGCAACCAAGTTATAAGCAATTTCGCTTTCGGATTTGTTTGATAGATTCCAATATGAACAATAAACAACTTGATTAATGATATATTCTGCGGTTTAGCCACTTTGATGAGGAGACTTAATGTCTCCCTTATTTGTAGTTATATTTTTCCATTCCACTTTATTTCACCAATATCACTTTAGGCAGATAAGTGAAAATGTGTGGCTATACCACCAAAAGTAATTAGTTGGAATTATGTTAACAAAAACCAAGTGCTTTTATACTCAGCTCATCATCCTTGCTCTAATGAATAAACTACAAATATAAGTGTGGCTTTGTAAGGGGTCCAGGTTCGAATCCCGGCTAACCGGTTTTTCTTTCTGGTCAGAGAATGACCTTATGGCCATTGTAACTGGTTAAGTTCCTCTCTTTAATTGACCAAAATATGGACAGTGGTGGGAAACGGCAAAGAAATGACAAATTAATATAATTGTTAATAAATATTTGATGAATATGTTTTTATACCTGGGAAAGCTGAAATACATGCAACAAAGCTAAGCTAGGATTTTATAGATTTAGTCAATTATTTCTGATATAAGACCAGTTTTAGATATATTTGATAAGTAACGAAGTAGATGACATTGTCGAGCATTTGAATGAGAATACAATAGACGATAAGTAAAGATGTGAGATGATTCACAAAAAAACTAACAGTGTTAAAGTCTTTCGGGCACTTAATAATAATGATAGCCTTCTCATACTAGTTTACATAATCGATAAAATTTTCAATAATGCAGTAATGTATGGGATAAATGTGGAAATTCCGTTTCTTTAATCAGACCCACCATTACGTTTACCATGTAGGATTTAAATATTGAAATCTATCACTGTTCCTAAACTAGCGAGTAATACTTGGGAATCGCATAAAAACTGAGAAATTGATTAACAATCCGATTATGACGGCTAGTGAATTCTATTTAGTTCATTTGACAATGATTCAGCCTAAACTATTACTGGGCGGATTTAATTACCTTGTTGTTGTTCAATTTTAATAAATCATTATTTTGCATTTATATCTGGACAAATTCGATTAATGAATGCGAACCTGAATTTTGATTCATTCACTTATAATTCTCCATGGAAATAACAGTCTATCATTTGTAGACAGCAACTGTATGGATAGATGAGGTTAATCGAGTAGAGGTGGATCTAGGAAAGGATTTAAGGTCTTAAAATTAAATTAACCTTATGAACTCATCTCTTATCAAACTGAAATTTTGTGATTATGAATTTAGTAGATGTTTAGTGATCTCGGAGAAGCTTCACTATCTGATTTTAATTCAGGCTCCTCTCAGACATTAGGCAAGATGCTGGTGCCATACAGTCATCTGAAGGGGCGACTTCGCTAATGATCTGTCAATGCAATAAGGTAACTCATGGGGAAATGCTCTTGGGAAACTCATAGTTTTATGGAAATAATATGTCCCTAATTGGTAGTTTGCAAAATTCTCTTATTAAATCAAAGAGCATCCATCGATGAAGATTTGTAACAAATACAGAGTCGCCTGGAATTGCAAACATTGGAAGAAGAATATAAAAATCCCACGAATTAATGTTCTCAATTTGTTGGAATGCATAATTAATTTACAACTAAAAGGGATAAATTAGAACTGGAAGAAGGTAAAACTTTGTTCGAATGTCAATGGGGAAGATTTCCGCGATCTCCTATCTGTGATTTGTAATTTTCTTTTCAGAAGCTAACACCTGATTACCGTAAGGTGTTTTGTAGTTGCATGTTTTAACATGTTCGTTCGACGCAGAGTCCCCACGGGAACACGACGAGCGAAATTCGGTTTCGGAAAATATTCCTCAGAAGTTTTTTTCCGAATTCTCATAATAGCTCATTTGATTTGAAAATGCGTACATCGGAAGGGTTGTTTGCCATTCCAATCCCGCCTCATAAAAGGGGCTGAAACAATGGCGAAAAAATTGAAGTGTAAAAAACTTTATGCGGAATTTTCTGGGAAGCGTTGCGACCGACGTGATGCGTGACTTTTCTCCCAAATATCCCGATCCCCGAGGGTGCGTGCGATAAAAAAGCGAAAGAAAAGAAAAAGAAATTGACACCGACTAAATGTTCTCTCGTTGGATGCGCGCCCTGATTTTCGTGGGTGTGAAAACGTTTCCTTTGATCTGAGTCTGAGGGAATGGGAGGACATCCGAAAGCGGCGCTTTTACATATTCTAAACAGATGAACTGGAGGGGGCCACTTCCATCTTGAAAAGCGTTGGAAAGAGGGAAAATTGCCGGAAAAAACAGAATGATGGTTTTGAGACTGAAGATATCTTTCGTGTAATTATTCTATCATCTACGTTAAGGACAATAAACGGATTCATAACAATAACTTTTACTACACCACGGGAAAAATGCAGATATGACCAAGGTTTTGTGGTGTAGTAAAAGTTTTTTTATGAATCTGTTTATTGTTAGAAACTACCACGAAGTGAAACCTCAGTCTGCCTTGTTTGTTAAGGAAAATGCTATTTTCACTCAATTTCACAAATTTCATTGGTAAACAAATGATATAAATATTATAAATGAATAAGTTGTT
This sequence comes from Sympetrum striolatum, assembly GCA_947579665.1. Taxonomy (NCBI): domain Eukaryota; kingdom Metazoa; phylum Arthropoda; class Insecta; order Odonata; family Libellulidae; genus Sympetrum; species Sympetrum striolatum. The sequence continues at coordinate 52,418,610 of OX388341.1, forward strand.
TACATTAAATACATTAAGATATGATAAAAGACAATTAGGAGGGCAGCATTTCAGAAAGCATAAATAAATCTGGGAGACGATAGTCTGTGATAGAAATGAAAACAAACTGAGAGCAACACTCAACAGTTTGAAAATGAGACTGAAATATTCAATTATTGAAGTTTAAAAAAATAAAGCTTGGGTTTGCAATGACTTGCAGCTGTAGTTGCCGCATTTTCTAAATATTTTAACCTTCTATGAACATGCATTAAAATAGAAGCTCCGATTAAGCTTTAAGAAGTTGAAATGTCTTGATTGGACCATTTGATAATCGCCTCCCAGAATACTTTCATTTCATTGTTATAACAATAATAATATGTAATGAATGACAAGTTTTATAAATTGCCAATTGTCAAATATTCGTAGTTTTAATAAAATAAAATATCTCGATCAGGTCGTTTGATCATCGTCTTCCAAATTTTCAAATAATTAAGTTTTTTATGTTAACGCTCAACTCTCGTATTTCTTAGAAGCCCTCATTAACTTTCCAGGATACTGAATAAAGTTTTAGCGTAGGAAAAAACCTTGTATACACCAGAATTTCAACCGTTTAAACCATTAATATGTACATATGATGTGTTTTAAACCGAAAGGAAATTAAAAAAGAATAATCTAGTCTGAATCTAGTAGAATCAATAACGGCTGGAATTTTCGTACCCTATCCGACCTATTCATTTCTGCAGCAACTTTAAATTCTCATAAGAACTTTCAGACTAAATCCACCTTTTTTCTTTCATATGCCGCGGAAATTTTTAAGTTACAAATTGCCTAAAATCGGTTTAAGTTTCCCGGCGTTCCGTTTTAAGTATCTACAGCCAATTATTCTCCAATTACAAGGAAAACGGAAAATCCAGAGTACGCGGGACATGTGCACCGTATGATGTTAAAGCATTTCGACACCTTAATTCCTCTTATGTTTCACAACGGATTACGACGACCGTGCACCACGTGACTCGCGGAAAGATCGCCCCCTCTTCCGCTCGCGACGCTTTCCAGGAAACATGACCGATGTTTCTCCGCGAAGGACAAGGAGTTATTGCATCACGTATCCCTCACCCGCCGCGATAAAGGAAACGGTTCGGAAGAAAGAAGAGAGGGTATCACGGTGGAAACATACTACATGCACTCCTTACAATTTCCCCGCCGTCACCGGCCGCGCCGTTCTGCACGCAAGTGAAGACCGCCTCCTTCTTCCCCGATAAGCGAGAAAAGAAAAGAGGACCGGTCCCAAAACGATGCCTAATGGTATACGGGTCGGTGAAAAAAAAAGATGTGAAGAAGAAGGAAAAAATAATGTAAGGAGACTCGGGGGCACCGCGGGATGCGCTAGTGTGCGTTTTATGCCTCTGAATGGAGTGGCGAGGGAAGAAAAAGATGTGGGAAGAGAGAGGTTCCATCGGCAGAAAAACCTCTCCGCTCGAAAAGTACTTCATTTTTTTCCATACCTCTTGGAGAGCGTCTTCTTCCTCTTCTCAAAGGGAACTTCATTCCGGAGATCCTTTTCTTGCACTTTTATGATCACTCGAATTTCATCCGTGAGGTGGACTCGGGAAAATGGTGTTTCCGAGGTGGGAAATGGGGTTGGGGCGGGAGGAGTACTTCAGCGTACATAAAACAATAAAGAGGGAGATGAGGGAGGAAATGAAGAGGCTGGAAGGGCGAGGAGAGAAAAATATATTCCTGTGATGCTTCGGGAAGTAGTTTCGCGGCGAATGGATGGGCCGTAAGAAGTTTTGGCACCACGGAGCGGTAAATTCGTGCGAACGCGAAACTTTGCGAGGTGGTCTCGAAAATACTCGATTCTCAACATTTCTATAATTGCTTATCTATTGCCACTGATCCGACGTAAGAGTTAAGAGGTGCGGAACAAATGAAAATGAAGGTATTGAATTTATTTCGATTCATTAGCTCCTCGTCACAATTTTCCCTCATGAGAATCAAGCTCTTTTTGTCAGCTAGAAATTTTACTAGTGGTACAGTAAGAGAAATTAACCACAGGAAAAAAATGGCGCATTCGGCTGATCGGTACGTTTAAAAAGTACTTCCTACAGTTTTTAGCAACAATATTGTAACTTAACTAGAACTGGAAAAAATACTGTAGGATTGCTTAATGGATATTTAGGAGTTGACTGTTTTCACTGCCTTTTTACTTATACCGTGGTGTGGCAAGAAAATGATAGCCTTTACGACTAAACCAATTTCTAAATATTTTAGTAAGCAGGCTTCTCAAACATAAATATTTATCATGATTTATGAAATTTTGACCCAACTCGATTAATGATTAATTATATTTAACTTTTCGAGAATTATTGGTGGGACGACAATGATCATTTTCGTATGTTGTTTACTGGAAACAGAAAAATCATAAATCTCCACGATACAGCTATATTTCCAAAACCTCTTAACATATTTACACATTTTAGAAAGCCCATCATCGAGGGGAACATCGCCGATGTCTTTAAGCAAATACCTATAGGTGGCATTTTTAATTTATAAAAGTCGCTGCTCAAGATCGACAGTTAACACACCTCCCACCCTGTTTCCGGACGAAACGATCCCCCGAAGATACCTCGAAGAGAGAAAGAGAAAGTGAGATGAGAATAGAATTGGATGAGGTTAGGATTCGAGGGCAGATGATGGAAATGGAGTGGGAAAAGAAAGATGGATGGCTGGGTGGGTATATCTGCCTCGGGACATCATCTTGACGGTGGTACTCTTGATCATCTGATGGCGCTACTGATGCTTGCCGTTCTGCCATGGTGCTCTCGTCTGGGCTACCACAATATCATTCCTCTTCATATTCCGTGCATCATCGTCGAAACTTTCGACTTCACCTTTTGCTCACTTTCAATAAGATCTTCCTAACCGATTATCGGCAGAAGGGCTCTCCTTGGCATAAATACTTAAGGCAGTAGATTGAAGTAAATTGATTGAGAGGAATTGAACCCAATTTATTCCTCATTACATAGTCAGGTCACCATTGTGGGGGACTGGGAGTGGTAAATTCACGAACTATTTTAATCACACGTTTTTCCATTCTTCCTTCCTACTCATTTAGCATTATCCATAAATTCAAATTAATCATCTACCACAGAATCAGGAAAATCTAATCTTTCAATGAAATAGACGTGGGCATGCTTTACGGACATGAAAGGAAAGGAAGCAAACTTTGTTATTTCCACAGTAATCACAAACATATTACTGTGGAGATTACAAAGTGTGTTCCTTGCAAATATTTCAACTGTGACCTTTGCTCGGAAACAACAAAGCTGAAATAATTTCCTTGTTGATCTCTCTAGCGCGTATCGAATCTTAAAATGAAAGAATAAATAACCATAAGTCCTACCTATTAATTCAAAGATTTCACATCTGTGATAAATAGTCAGTTATGGAATATAAGATCGGAATCAAGTCTACCGGTGGTAATCTTTGCTTGGATACAGCATTAAGATGCGAGCGCCGAACTCGGTGGTACTGTATGAACTCTAGAGATTATTCCAGTTCGCTCAGAAAACTTGGATGTACTGCCCAAGTCATTTTTAGAAAATTTGACGACAACATAGTAATTTAAACGTAAATTAGATCCTTCGAAAAAATAATAACAGTTTTGAGTTGAGCGAATAACCTCATTTCGTTAGTCGTCACGTGAATTTATCTATGCAAATAAAAGAGGAAATTGATAGATGTAACAGCGCGCCACATGTTCGAAGAATCAGCAACAAGAATGAAAACTATACAAATGTGAAGATAAAGAATTTCATCATAATTCTACATTGTCATTTATTCCAGTGGTTATCTTCAACAGATTCTATATCGCGTCGTAATTGAACGTTTTAACAAGAAATCCGTAGTCAACCCTTCCGGTAAAAATATACCTAATTTGCCACCCTATACCTTCTCATCGCGTGCAGATTGCGTGCGACTTACAGCATCAAATTAGCTGTTATGAATTACTGTGCAAATGTTCAAGACCCGCACTCGAAATATATATATATATATATATATATGTTTGGCTTTTTTGGCAGCATATTTCGATTTTATCCCACTCCAAAACACTCTTTTATTCTAGCTCACTCTTGAACAAGCATCGCATACAACAAATTCCTAACACTTCCTATTCCTGGGACCTCATCCTCATTTAATCCTGCTGATTATAAAGTCTAATCTATTAAATGTTATGCTTTATCTCCTAATGTCGCTTGGAGATGAATGGACTCATTCCTTTTTCTTCGTTTTTCGGATCATTAGAACTGAAGGCATAGTTTTACTTGCTTAACCTTGAGGCCATAGAACTTAGGTTCGGAGCCCACTCTACCACAATGCAAGCAGTACAGTACCCTTCCGCGTAACAATCGAACCTCAAGTTTCAAAGTACAGTAGACTGAGGCCAGCCTTACCTCACCCCACTCCCGAAAAAACCTCCTCCCCCATCCTTAGGTGCCCCTCGCGTGCAAGAGGACATACATTGGCCCACACGCACTCGACAACACTTGCGCTCTGCACTTCCCCTCCCACTCCGAGTACTCTATGCAACCCGCATTGCACGGCGTATGACCTCCCCACCCCCAGCACCCATCCTCCTTCCACGGCGATTCAGGCACGAAGATGATATCCTCTCCCTCGACTTCCAATCCTCCGTAAGTTGGTTATGACGAAGATTCGTCGTCTTCGGCGATTAAACGCAGCCACAGATTAGGGAAACACAAAATTGCCACTGAAATGCGAACTTATCCTCTTGGGAGAACATAGCGCACTAACACAGCGGGGAACACACGAAAAATTCGGCCGATCGCCGTTTACCTCCGAAGAACGACCTCGAAACACTTGGGGCCTCTAAACTCGCTCGCTCACTCCCTAAAACCTCTCTCTGACTAACACCCTTACAACAAACACCCTAACCCCAATTCCTCCTAAGCCACGACCCTTTTCCCTACAAAACGCTCTCCCCTTATCCTTTTTCGGGGGGACCTCTATCTTGCCCTCCCCCTCAACGAACCTCCTGTTCTATGCCTCACTTTTGCTTAGCTCCCCTCGTAATTTTCCCTTTTCTTCGCTGCCCTCTTTTTGTGATTCCTCCGTGAAGGGATTGCGCCCTCTGGATTCACGCCACGGCACGCTTTCGTTCAAAACCAAGGGATACGACATTTTAAATTCTGTCAACCTTCTTAAACGTATTAATGAGTAAGAGTCCGCGATACTTGGTGGGATAATATTTTAAGAAAGAGTCTTTGCAAACAAATTTTGTACAAATTCCACAATTCAAATACAAGTTAACCAGCTTCGGCGTAAATAATGCCATCATCAGAGCTAAGGAAAATTGATGATGGAGTGATTTTCGCCGAAACTAGTTAACTTGTGTGAATTTCTTCAGTGGAATTGACTCAAAATTTGTTTGTAAACACTCTATTACGAATTAATGATATTTATTAAAAGCTTTCTTCTCATAAGTCTCATACGTCCAACCTTGACTTTGAGGAAGGGAGCCTTCTTCCACACTAAAGTAAAGCACCCTTGGAAGTTTCCACCAAAATATATTTGTAAAGGTGACTAATTTCGTCTACAAATAGACCTCTTCAGTCTGAATTACCGTGTGTTTTACTTCTTAAGTATCCTTTTTTATTTATGTGGAAAGCTGGTCTTTGTTTTGACGAAGATCAAATTAAATTTATCTTTAGTAACGTTTTCTGATATTAATTTATAATCGTGAGTTTACATGGATAAAGTGTGTTAGACCCAGGAGCCAGTATTAATATCATGAAAATGGTAAACGAACTTTTAAAATTCTACTATTTATATGGTGGAGGTTCCAAATCTGTTTTTAATTTTCATCATGACTTCCTTCCACGAAGTGATAAGTTCAACGTTTGATGTAGTTGTAGGTGGAGTAGTAGTGAAAAGTACGAGCAAATGGAATACCAAGGGAAACGAAGGCAGTGATGTAGAAACTACAGCTTATCATATTCCATGTTATGAAATGTACCTTAGATCTAACTTTTTTAAGGAATCTTTGATAGGGAATCATTTAAAGGAAGGAGAATAGAGGCCAGGTTACGACTGCTTCATAAATTCAGTGAAAGTTTGAGAAATACGTGACCGGTGTCATGTGGCCTTCCTACTACTTCATCCTATCCGATAATGAGCGTAAATTGAAGGAGATATATGCTAAAAAAATCATTCTAAAAATTCATTCTTTCTGCGAACGATACGCTATAATGATAGCCTAAAGAAGTAGTTCAAACGCCTGGCGTTAACATCCCCTGTCTCACGCCTAAAGGCGGTTTGTAGGGTATTAACGTAAATGCAGATCTAAAGAAAGGTGCGCCAATGAATATAACATATTTGTATTCATGGAAAAAGGAAGTTCATCCAGTAAAAAGTGAGGGTTCAACTCAGTGCACAGCAATCAAAGAATAGCTCAGAAGTATGGAATAATAGAAAACCCAAAAATAAAGCAGATTAAAATGGAAGAAATTTTACGGTGGGTAAAAATACAAGCCATTAATTCATATTTTAATCAGCTAAATATTATAAACGTCCACCAACATTATCTTTAATTAGGAGAGATTGAGACTTGTCTATTCTAAGTCTATTCTAGCTTGTAACCTATCGTCAATGATATTACAATTCAGTATAATTGATGAAATTGTTGATAACTGTGTAAATGAAGACATATGTAAATAGAAATATAATGAGACAATATTAGAATGAGTTGTGGTTGTAAATAATTTAGGAGAATACGAAAGCCTTCGAGGTATGAATAACCTGCTCTAACCTGCTTGACAGTAATAAAAATAGATTGAAAATTATGATTGCAACAATACTATTCTGTGTTGCAATAGCAGACGCTGAAATTGGATTAAATTGAGCGATTCGAAAGGCAAAAAATAATCAACTATATATTCGTGAATAACGGAATAGTTAGAGTGGATTCACTCAAATGGAAAAATAAATCATTGCCTTCCCGAGGTGTGGCTTTGCTCATGTTGATTAAGAACTGTTTTTTAGGGTCGCCGCTGATTTTAGAAATATTCGTGCTCTGTATTGAAACTTTCAATGTAAAATGAAGTGAAGTATCAAAAGGTGTGTTACCTTCGGCCCTCTTCAGATTTTTATAGCAAAGGGTGGGAACCTGCGGGCTTCAGGTGTCTTCTGGTCACTTCCTGAAACAAATACCTGAATTTAAATGCAAATCATTTTCTTTATATTGCTAATGATGCCAATTGAAAACAAAATAAAAAATATTCTCTTGTAGTTCACTCAGCGAATCAAACTATTTTCTCATATAAATTTTCAATTATGAACTATTTGAATGTAGGCAATACGCAACTCAAGAATAACTTGATTGTCTCAATGCGGCCTTTATTATGAAAAAGGTTACTACCTATAATACAGAGCCTCTTCTACCTTTTGAAAGTTTATTTACCTTTTTTACGATAACGAGCGTTTATTCGGATGCTTTGTCAAATATTTATCACTTTGCTAATTCTTATTTTATCTTCCACTGTCTATTCGCGTTTATATTACTTGATATTTTTCCTCCGTAGAAATAAATGGAAGAATTAGCAAAAGCTTTAAACTTGAATGACTAAAAGGTATTAAATGTTAACCGGCAATTAGTAATGGAATGCTAGGTTTTAACATGATTACTACATTTCAGTAATGTAACTTATTAAGTTTCTTATCACAACCTTCATTAAGTAATCCTTTAGATAAGAAAAAGTAGTATATTATGCGTGTTTATTATGGAAATTACGAAGAGATATAAAATTAATGAATTATTTCATGTATTCGAAGATGATTACAATAACAGATAGATCAATATTGTCTCCAGTGGAGAACGCCACAAGCTACCTCCGATTATCGCATTATCGCCATCTTGATGTTCATGTTTATTAGTTAATTGTCAACTCCACTCGCTTGCTGTATCTCCATAGAAAACATGAAAATATATCAAACTTTCAAGAAAAAAATCAAATTATTGTAAAATACATGATGAGTTGTTACTTTTTGAAGGATGCGTGAGAATAGTTAGTTCCCAAAAGGATGAAATTATTAGATATCACCCTTGCTGACTCGTTGTAATTCAGCAATTTCAGTTGAAATAACCAATTAAAGGTTAAGGGTGAATTTGCGTACATAAAATATGGTTGTTTAATTGTATTTCTTGATAGGATTATTTGCTATCTGACAACCACGGTTATATCGTAGGGGAGGAATTATGACAAACGCACCTAATAGTAGTCATGGTTCCTCTATTGAGTCAAAAATTATTTATTCGTAAAATTGGGACGGATTTCGTTCATGTTCAACACCCTTTTAACTGAGGCAGTATCAAATGCTTTACTTCTGAGTTAAACTTTCTTTGCGGTCGTAAATAAATCATTCCATCGCAAGCTTGGATAATTTATAGGTGTTAAATTATCGCACATATCCACCATTGCATTACTACGTCAAATAAATAGCTGTCAAGATGTTTTTGAACGTAAGAGCGTGAAAATATAAAACCGAAACATTTAAAAGGCTTTGCACTGTATTGAAACGTGGTCTCGGAAAACAACAATCCGTTTCGCATGAATATACGAATTGTGGATATTGGTCAATACAACAACGGCGTGCCATGTTGTCACTATGGCGGCATTCGATCGACCCAAGCCACGCTCTCCGTGCACTATGGACTCAACCTCTATTGTTGGGCGTAGTTTCAATCAATACCTGGGGGCCAAATGCGGCAGTGGACGAATTCGAGATCATTTTTTATACCCCACATCTATATTGCATGCATCACAACCACGCATTTTTACTTCGTGGCACGAATCAGAACGCACGCCATTCCGTGCGCTCCTTCGCGGCTGAAAATTTAAGGTCTCATCCACCACTTACATGATTAAAGAAAGGGGGCGAGACAGAGGAAAAAAATCATCGATCTGTTTACGACTATCTTTTCCGGTCTGGATTTTTCCTCCTCCGACCCAGTCCCAGAGGCACAGTAGTCGGCGGTCACGGCGATTTGCATTTCGAGGACCCGTCCGCTTATTTTTTGAGGCACATCCTCTCCCTTTCCTTTGGCGGCCCTCGGAAAAAACAGGCTATGTATGCGTACTACGTCGACGTGGATTCGAACACACTTCCCCATGTGTGCGTGGGTCCGAAAGGAGGGAGGATTTTCGTGGGAGGACGGTCCGTAGGGTAGGTTGTTTCCTGAGGGCCGTGGGTAGGGGAGCGGCTGGTCCGTCCAGAGGCCCACAGGGGAGGGGGTTAAGGTCGTTGCAGGGGGAAGGAGAAAGGAACCCCCAAAAATTCGCCCCACCACCAACCTTACTCACCCCCCGACCGCCCCCTCCTCCACCCCCCGAAACCCTTGTCGTTACCGTGCGACGGGTTTTGCCATTGGCCCTCGGCTAAGCCCTTGGCGTACAAGAGAGCGGTCCTCCCATTGGCTGCCCGTAACGCATCTCTTATACCTCTTCTTCCTCCGCTATGCCGGACCATGGAAATCCCCTTCTCCTCTTCACTCCCCTCAGCCCCCCGACCTCCCCATCCCGCTTATGGACCATCCAGACCCACCGACCCCACCCCTCGGACCCCACACCCGTTCCCCGGAACAAAGAGGCCGAAAAGCCCGCGGGCAAGTTACTTCCCGAAACTCATTGTTTGGGAAGAATCGCGAGTCGGCTGTTCGGTTGAAATGGCAGTTTGGGAATTTTTTTCTGTCCCTCCGAGGTGTTCTTTAGGTGTCTGGAGATAGGTGGCGGTGGCACAGGCTTCTTACTTCACCCTTCTGGGGCCGAGAAAAAGCACGGAGTTGAGTCAAATTTTCGAGAGCCACCGGTTGGGAGTTTTTGAGGAGGAAAAGATGGTAAACCGCCGGAGGAATCGGTTCAGGGCGCCGGGAAGAGCGGGCGACGGTTGCCGATGAAGATTCGGTCGACAGCGGGGAGTTCTTTCCTCGTTGCAACATAAATATATCCCGTCGCAATCAACTTTGCCTCAATAATGTTATTCCGTGATGGCATCCGGAGCAGAGCGAGCAAACGTGTCCATGCTCGGAAAATGTTTGCGTTGGCTTCGTTGGGCGCAAACGTATTATGCGGGACTCTGTCGGGACAGATGTGTCGCCCTGTCGATGCTCCCAAGGTAAATAATCATCGTCCCGAATGAAAAAAACACGGGACATTCTTCCCGCACTCGAAACCCACGTCAATTCCTAGGGGCGAACGCTACGAGGCCCGTGATTGGGCACTTCAATTATGCTCGGACGAAACGCGTAATCGAATACATACGCCTTGGCGCTCGTTGTTGCTAATTTTTAATCAGCGAGACAAAGCGACGCACCGTTTAAAGTAATATTTTCAGGCGTGAATGTTTCGTTGATTTAATTTCGAATAGGATTTCACGTATCAGCGGCGAGCGCGGATAGTGATTTGCATTTCGTCACCGAAAAGAAATTTCGCCGCGATATAATTGCGTGCGTTTGTATTTATTCCCTGTCATTTTTGTCGGGACGAACCTGGCTGATTTATAAACACCGCTGGGATAATTTTGCGTTTCGAATCGCGATAAGAGTTTTCTCTAGCGCGTTAGCTGTATTAGTTTTCCGCGGAATTATGTTGATTAGAAAAATTTGACCCGTTTCTATTTGGGGCGTGGATGAACCGTCTCGGTGAATTAAAACAGTTTCCCCTCATTGAGCAACGACAACAAAGTTTAATGTAGAGATTTTTCCATGAGCGTTAAAGGATTCCGATGAAATTTTGCATTACCGTAAATAAACGTCAGTTGAAGGACATTCATCGGGCGATACGGTGCTAGCAAAAATTTCCGCACGTGTTGGTCTACCCTATATTTCTACACTTTCCACTTGAGCCACCACTTTAAAATATTGAATTTCTTAGACATTCACACGATTAATAAACGATACGTATATCAGAATTCTCTAAGCAACGTTTGAATGTATGAATACCAAATATCTATCCCAGGTCAACTATTGTCAGCAAACGCTCAGCAATATCTCACCAGATTCAATTAGGCAAAAGAGAGCAAATAAGCAACCTTGCTTTCTGAAGTCCTGTGTCAATGTATTCTTTGCACAACTTCCAACACCTTGAAATCAATATATTTCTCAAAAAATATACTAAGACATTTTTATACGAATATCTTCCCAACTATGATATGAATACAGCAAAAATACTTAATAAATAACTTCCTTCGATTTTCATTACCTAAAAGGTATTTTGTGGTGTAAAATAGACCTTTTCTAGTAAATAACATTCTCCTTGTAACTTATCACTCCAAATATCTACTCTTCCACCTTTCTACTGTTCTTTTGCTTCATTAAAGCTCAATGGGAAAGGCAGAATCGGGTGCATTTTGAATATGTTCGTCCAAATTGTCCAGCTGGACATTTCAGTAAATAAAGAACTTTTATTTCACCTCATTGTGTCTGAGTAAAATATTTAATTCAATCGCTTTCTCTGAATAACGATACTATTCACATAAATCGTGCAAAGGATATTAATTCAACGTATATTATTGGCAATATACCAATAAGAAGTAATGCAGCTGATGTTATCAGGTTTTAGGATCAATGATTGGATGATAGATTACGAAATGATATTGTTTTATTTTATTGAGAGAAATACATATAAATCTCTCTCAAGTGTAAAGGTCCACGCAATCTCACTACTGACGATGAAATAATTTCACTCGCTTGTAAAGCCTTACTTGGGAATGAAATGTTAATTGGTTATCAAAAACGTTCAGCACCAAACTGGAATATTGGGCAGTAGTAAAACAAGCTGCGAAATTGAAACATGCCTAAACCCCTGACTATAATTCGATCCAGTGCTTGTAATAAGTTAGAAAACTGCAGTAGAAAGCTTCTAATTTAAGCAATAAATTGTAATTTCAATCGACCGATCAAGGAACACTACATAACGAGGACCTGTAGCGAGGCTATTCTTGCGGTTTCGAGAGAAATACTTAGGATTTCATTCTGATATAAACCATCATTCTCCGCCTAGAAAAGCTGGAACATACAATCATTTGTGTATATTCCACTCTTATCTATAGTTCAAGAGTCTTTCGTAACTACGCCATATTTCTTTCCGTTGGACCTACCAAATTCTATTTTATTTGATCGATAGCTCAATTATATAACCGAAAATTCCATAATCCACTATAATTTTCAATTTTAATATTGATGGTTGAACTGTTAAATCTCTGCTAAAATACGGCGCAGTCAACCACTTGGAAAAGGGCTGGAAATTAATTGAAAATTCAAATTATGAATAGGAAACTTCAAATTCAGTAAAATAATCAGAAAGTAATTCAGTAGTAATATTAAGTAACGCATTTTCAAATTTAAATCTAAATATCAAACTTAAATTTCGTTATTTTTTCAAGTTTTCGTATCAATTACCAAACGACTGAAGTTTTACAGTCTATTTGTCCGAAAGAAGCAGATAATAGGTTGTTTTTATTCAATATATCAGTAGGAACATATCAAATGAGATGTTGCCTCTCGTATCCCTATGCTAGGATAAACAATATCCTCCTTTAAAACTGGAATGGAAGTTAAAATTTAAATTGTGTATATGCCCAAGTGCCCAATAACCTTTTATGAACAAGGAATGGGTTAAAGGTACTTTGCACATTTTTTCTTGGGACTTTAATGAACAATTTTTATAATTAATTAGTATATTAATATTAATTACCACAATGTGAATCCTTATAGTTTAGTTTATAAGTATGCTCAATCTGAAGAACATTTCTTATTTCTTTCTATTTAGATATGAGAGTGTTTCGATAATGTTTTACATGATTTAACCCTCTTCTAATTTTTGTATAGATGGATGATATATAGATATCTTCTCTTTTTTCATAGCGTGACATAAAATGAACGTTTTCATTGCAAGGGTGTCTTTTTGAGGTCTATTGAGGTATAACATTTTGTGATGTCATCAGTGCTATTTAAATGTCTACACCAACAGTTGTTTTGTTGTTAAACATTTGCATCTTCGTTTGTTTTCTATTTCAAACATTGCGATGCGTTTTCATTCTCTTTAGGGCAGATGTAGGACTGTAGTTAGCATAGTTGGGTTTCCCGAGTAAAGTGATGACGGTGTGCCGAGACGAAAACTTACAGCAAAGAAACAAATCATAAATATGAGGTAAATCAAAGTCTTTTCTCGTAAATCGGAGGGATACGGATTCCATTATGTACGAGATACTCCCGAAAAGTATGTACTATTCCTAAGTTTATTCTCGTAGCATTCATCACGCATTGAAATTCTTACTCATAAAGAAGAATTCCTATTTGTCCGTATTACATCCCTTTGAAGTAGTTTTGAACCTTAAATTTCTTGCTAAGATCTTTTGACAGTAAGTTTTTTCTTCGAAAGCATGTTATGAGAAACTGCCATTACTACTGGGAAGTACCAGTTTATGAGCAGGAATAAGATTCTAGAAAAAGCCTCGCAGAGTTTTAATTTCAACTCATCAGATCGTGTATATTCGCATAGATTTTTTCGTTCAAGGCACCCTGGATTGTTCTCTGAAAGGAGGAAGCTAAAAATATAAAACTTTTTATTCCAATAAACCGTCATATTATGAATGGACTTTATTTTCTAAAGATTTTTCTTGCTTTCTTCGCAAGTCCTATCCTTTCCAGAGGGAGCTTTACATTTTTAAATCTTAGTATATACTCTCTAAAAATTTTGAAGAAGGAAAGTTGGACATTTTCAATATCGATTTGAAAATACAACTTAAATGTGCAAATCGGTGACTGAATGTAGCAATGAGTATGAAGTCGCGTTGTTGACAAAAATTCGAAACACGTAGTGGGTAATGGCAGAGTAAAGAATTGTGTAAACGTATCCTCATTACATCTCTCCTTTCCTACTCTCTCTTTTCTCTTTCCGAGTTCCCTGGAGAACAACTCGCCTATCTGATACCTTCTCTCTGAGCACTTCTCGTCTATCAACTGTAAAACGATCACTCTTTTTTACCGTATTCCTTCAATTTTCAACTCCCTTTCTTCCAACGTTCACTCCGATCCTTTCTTCTCTCCTCTTAAATCCATCCAAAATATGGTTGCAAGAGATTGACTTTTTATATTTTTATTCATTATTTAAATTCATTTTATGATGTTGATTTGCTATTTCATTTTGTTCTCACTGATTGCTGGTTTTTCTTTGCTTCTTGTTATTTCGTCAATTTTAATTGGCCTCGTGCTGTTTGTTGATACTTAATGATAAATATATACAATTAAAATAATATTATAGTCATGAGTCGTGGTTGGCTGCATCTCTTGAACCAGAGTCTTAGTATAAAGAACTAATTCGGTCATAAAGTATGAGTTTTATTAAGGGAAATATAGTTTTGTCTTTTTTAATGATGATTATGCTGACCACAGAGTTTTTATGAAAATCTTCATATAATTTAGGGAATAGCTAATTTAGAAAGAAAATGGCCTAAATAGTATGGCCGTAATAGTATGTTATTGACTGACAGATGGAAAAGATATACTTCTCATAAATTGCAGTGTATCTTCCATCGTGCCAACTTTGGCTTTTCAATCCATAAAATAGTTTTCCTCTGCATTCTTTCTTCAAGCAATTTCTTTCTTTTCAATATTATCACGAGAGGATATAGGTGTGAAGAGGCATTATATCCATCTCGCTAAAATAAACTATGATTTCTTATTATTACTATTATAGAACAATCAAACTATAATTCTCAGGAATGCGAAACTAATGGGGAAACAAGTAGAAGCATTCTATTGCGGCGATAAAGCAAGGGGCATGAGAAACCTTCTTTTCAACCTTCTTTGCGGATTCAAGGAACGCATTAGAAAAACGCTTAACATATCACGTTGATAAATGGCAGAGAGTTCCAAGAAATTACTAGGGTCGATGGACTGAATAATTGACCGCAGGTAACGCGACATCCGCACTAAGGGATGCCATCAACGCCGGAAACGACTTCGGCTTCGACGAAACCGAGTGCCATTATGGTTTCGAACCACGCTCATTTTTCCCCGAACCATTCCTCTTCCTTCCAAAACTTCAGAAAGACTACCCAAGAGAAAGAAGCGGAGGTGCACGTCTCAAGAGGGAACGTTTCGCACCGTTTTGTTTTTGAGGAAGTGGATTTAGCTCGGATTTACCATATTAAACTTATAGCGAATTCGGGAGTTGTCTCATCCCGGGAACTGTTCCGCCTCTCCCCCGTGATTCCATCTGCCCTTCCCGGGCGAGGAAAAGAAAGAGTCAAAACACCGTCGGTAGAAAGAGTATTCTGCAATCTTCAGCTACCTTCCGTACTTTAATGGAGGGCTTACCAGCTTTTTATCTTCCTGGCCACGCTTACATGTTGACACAAGCTTGGCGGCTCACTAAAAGACGCCTTAATTAAATAGATTCTAAGATGAAGTTGAAAAACATGAAACAGCAAGAATGAAATAAAGTATTGTTAAGCTCCCTCTACGGGCTCTAAACGAAAAAAAATATCTCGCAACATGAAACACCTACATAATTAATTAATTTTTGTGACATCAGTGGAGCGTTTTCATGATTGATACATTGAAAACAAAATTTGACTACGTCCAGAGAAAATATATTTGTAAATGCCTGAGGAGTCGGAATACAAAATAGGTCGTGTTTTTCTAGTATAATTGTGTGTGAAATAAATACATATATAATGTGAGCCTAGTCAACTTTTGTTTTCATGGAATCAAGCATGTAAGTAATGAAGAATAAGAAGAGCATGTTACCCTCAGGTGCCAAGCGGTACACCAAGAGCTTACTCATAGCATGCTACTACGACGCTGGTAGGGCAGTACCTCCCTGATGGATAATACAATTTATTCAATACAATTTTAAACACAATAACCCACAATGAAAAAAAATACAAAGAAAAGGTTATCATACACAGCTCAAACTTACATAGAAACAGAACAGTCTGGTCCTGCTAAGCAAAATGATTGTCAGCAGGTTCCGCACAACATCACAGGATGATGATAATAATAATACTAATAGTAACAACTTCTCTAATGGATCAGGAAGATCGCAATTCAATAATTATTACTATATACAAAGATACACAACCATTCTCTAGCCAGAAAAATCCGACGAGCCGGGATTCTAACCCGAGACTTGGCATTAGACTGCTAGCACGCTAACCACTCCACCACCGCAGCTGGTAATATGGATAGAATACTTCAGTTGTCTTTTGGTACAAGATATAGAAAAGTTTGTTTTCGAACAGCAGAAAGCCTACCCAAAGAAAGAAGTAGAAGCCCTCAGGGAGAGGTTTTCGCTCCGCTTTTTTTTGGAGGATTTTTAACATCCTCGGATCTACCGCATAAGAATTATCGCGGTTTCGAGAGCCATCTCATCCCGGGAACATGTCCGCTCCTCTGCCGGGATCCCACCTGCCCTTCCCGGGCGAGTGTCGAGGACGAGCGACCGAAAGGAAAAGCATCGCTCGAGCATCCAAAGCCCCTCGAGATATAGCCGGAGAGGAGCGTATTCGGAAAAGTATAGCTGCGACTCCCACAGCATTAATAGGGTACCCGGAAAAAGAGAAAAAAGTCCTTTCTTTGGCGGCCGCCAGGGTCGTGGTAGGCAATTTGCAGCGTGCCCTCCGGCGATGGCGGAGGAATCATCTCGGAAGGGAAAATGAATGGTGCGGAGGAAGAGGAGAAGTAAGGGGGAGGAAGAAAAGGAACCAACGCGAAGGTGCCTAATCCGTCACTGTCTTCACAGCGACTGGCAACTCTGAATGGCCCTAATTGACGACGGCATCGGGGCTTGCATCCGGGCCTCGGTGTGGGAGTGTTGTCACACACCGTCCCCTCATTTTTCAGGTCTTCGGTTCGTCTCCTTATCTCCCAAGACGCTAGTTCCCTCGTGGAAGAAAGGGGGTGATAGCGCCGAAAGATGGCGTTCGGATGGCTCCGTTGTTGGAGTTAGGCCTGTTTCGTTCTTTCTTTCTTGAAGGGGGAAAAGGGAAAGAATGCAAGGAGGTGATGCGGGAAAGGGAAGTGGAGTGGGGAGAGGATGGAAAACTTCTGCTCCCGTTGAGGCCGTGATGGGCGTAGTTATTTGTTTACGTAATCAATATCGGAATATGTGCAAGTTACATAATCATTAGAGCTAGCGAAAGGGAATTGCTGCTGATTTATTCTTAAATTAAAGTAACAGTTGAAAATGTATAAATGAACCAGCTGCAATTTCCTTTCATCTGCTCTAATACTAGTAAATTGTACATATTCCGATTCAGTTGTAAACATTTATGTCCTCGAATCATATCCTTTGTAATAAGGTTTAGATAGTTTTAAGATATTAATATTAGGGGTACGTTAATACCATTGTTATATCGGTACCAGTCACATGTTTTTGTTATGGACATGTTATGGAAATTTGGATAACATATATTACACCATCAGTTGGTAAAAGTGCCCAAGCGTTGTTGAGTCATACCGAGAAAATTAAGCTACATTTATGTTTAGCTTAAAACAGTGACTGAAAATTAGGAAACGTAGTCAAAAAGCGATTCCGAAACTAAATGCCCAGTACGGTTTATATCCAACATTTCATTCAGTAATTATTCGAGTTATAAATAATAATTTCTTTCATTCATACATTGACTTTCATTATTTAAATTAATCGCATTTGTATCGAGTGATAAACAACAAAAATGGACCCAATGTGTCATACAGAAAGGATAGTTTAAATATGCGCCCAACGTGGATTTTATTCAACATTTCTTTGATTTTTTGGGTTATCACGTTTTTAATACTATTTCTCTGTATCTACAAGCTTTGTGCTCCCTTCTATCCGCCGCTGGTGACATTTCGAGGGAAAAAGAAAATTATGGGAAGAAAGGAAAAGGGCCCGTTCGAAAAGAAAGAAGAGTGTAATATAGAACGTATAAGGGAAAGTGACAAGAATAGAGGATGATGGATGCACCGACAGTAGACTTTTTGGAACGGTCTGACCGATTATTCAAAGCTCTTCCTTTCACTCACACCATGGAGACCACAGAAAAAGATTTAAAAGTGAGTCTTCATATTTAAAGATGAATTTTTGTGGGACGTTCGTTATGTGAACTCATTTCAATATGAAATGCCATTGCAAGAGAACTAAGTTATGAAATAGATGAGGTAAGGGAAGAGGAGAAGAGTGGAGAGGGCTGAGTATATACAGATATTTACTGGGACGAATGAAAGAAAAGGGAAGGGTTGTAATATATACTTATGAGATTTAGTTAATATTCTCAGTTTCTTACGAAAATATTGCACGATTGTGATTTTTAACATTCCTATTTGGCAAAAATCTTTCTTGTAACAGAAAGATATATACTTACTGGAATGTAAAGATGGATAATTTTGACGGCAGCTATAAGATTGATATTACTTACTGCTCGGTGAATATACTGTGATAGTTAACGTTTCACGTTCTGCTATGAATTGCAGTGCATGTAGAAGTTAGATTTCCTTTCTTGCAAAATTTGACGCGAATTTGTGGAATATCTGGAGGTTTCCTGTCGAGTTAGAATAGACTATTCCTAAATCGTCATCAGCTCACATATATGTGAAACTGGAAATATTTTTTATTTCTTAATGGAAATTTCCTTCACTTGAAATATTCTAAATTTGTTATGTGCGCATACGTTTAATATTTTGATCACCTCATTTGAGTATATCCGAACGAGCGTTCATCTTTCCCATGTTATTCTCTCAGAGTATTGTGAGTATTTGGGATTTCAACATGCATAAAACAAACAAGCACCAAATTAAAACATTCGACAGAGTTTACGTTCCCATTATTTTATTGGCAGTGAAATGAATCTCACTCAATTTTTATAGGGAGGTTAAGAAAACATTAGCTCCTGTGCATTCGGCCGGCCAAGCATCTATAATTTAAAGAATATTCAATTAGGAGGCTCCTTTCTAGAAAGGGTTTGCTAATCCAGTCATATTATTTAGTATTATGCATAAGGAGGTTCTATGAAAAATATGTAGAGACATGGAGTTGTTAAAAAACACAACTTAGGGCAGAGTCATAAAGCCCCCAAAAGCCATCGTTCTTCAGAAATCGCATTGTTTTTTCTTACAGTCATCCAACGTAGTAAATTGGAAACAACCTTTGGAAGCCTAAGAAATAATTAAGAATGATTATTTGGAAAGATTTTTGGTGATTTTGGATATAAGAATTAGGAGGAGTCTTTAGAAGAGATTAGCAGTTGACATTTTTGTTAGGGGGCATTTTGTAATTTGTTAAAAAAATTGTTCTTCCACAAAAAAATGTTCGTCATGAAAGATTTATTTGAAAAAAGATTCCTCTTCTGGATATATTTACGATATGCTCTTTTTACTACAAACTGTTTTATTGGGACAAATTTTCTGACACAAAAACAACTGTAGTAACGCGAAAGAAATTATTTTGCTTCGTGATATTTTGTTGCAGTGAATTAATCTGCATATATTTCCACGGTTCGACTTCATTGCAAAATAGTGAATAAAGGTTACATTATTATCACAATGAGAAGTACAATAGCAACATAAAAATTATAACATTAAAATGTTAGCTTAAAAATAATATCATGCGATCCTATTATGTTAAAATCATAAACCGGTGGTCATGAAATTAAATTTGATTTTCCAACAAAAATAGTAAGAAAATACAAAACAATTTATTGTAAGAAAAATACTTGTGCAATTATAATGTACAAGTATTTTTATTACAATAATTGTTTTGTATTTTGGTTGAAATCGTGTTGTAGCGAAATAATTTTGATGCAAAATTTAGTAAACGAAATAATTGCAGCGAAACCTATGACGCGGAGTATTAATTGTTTCGATGATATATGTATACTCAACCTATTATGGATTTTCCGACATTCAGATCAAGGTTGTTTCCGTATTCCCCGTTTCCGACCCAACCCTCGATGGCGGACCTGTGGAGAAAAGCAGGTCGTAAACTTCGGGGAAAAGAGAAAGTTGGGAAGGGGAGAAAAGGAAGACAGAGAAACAGGGGTAGAGAAAGTGAGAGTGAATGAGTAAGCAGATAATAGTCGTAATTAGAGCGAGATAGAGACTAAAACGTCTCATATTGCATCTAATCCTCCGCAAATGGAGGGAGAGCTCCAGCGGAGTGTGCAGAGGAGGGAAGACAAGACAGCGCTAAAGAAGGGAATAAAGGGACCCATGTTGGATCTTCTTCCCACGCACTTCCTCTTTTGAGGGAGAAATGATTTCGACTACAATTTTGCCAGGGAGTGGATCTTAGGCGAAGTTGGGGTGGTCGGGGGAAAAAGGACTGAAAAAGCGAGATTAAAAATGGCACGCCCTCGATGGGGGACGTAGGCAATGAAAATACTTCTACCGTAAGGAAAACGACTAGCGTATCGGAAAAATGAGAGTTCCACGATCGTTGATTCCCAAATGAGACGGAGAGAACTCTTGGACGTGCGTTTGTGTTTTTATGGGATACCCCCCGCCGAGATCGCTCCCTTCAAAACCCTCCCAATCGCTCAGAAAAAATGTTTTATCGAAGCTAATGCTCAAAATTATGCCCGTAATGCCGTTGTAGATGTACCTTATGTGATTTTACATTCGAACTTAGGTAAAATTACGTCGACTATTTGTTAACATCTGGGTTGATGAGGGTATATTTGCACATAAGGGCGTGCACTCAATAAAATTTCAACTTACACACTTTCACAGTCACACTTTCTTGAAGTCTGTTTTTCCATGGGATCTGAGTTGATATTCTGTATAATTGACTTGATGTTTAATATATTTCTGGCCTCAAAAAGTATCTTTGAGGTTTTCTCTAAATGATGAATTCTAATTAAAGTCCTTGTATTTGTGTAACTTCTACGTAGGAGAGGTTCTTGTAGGGTTTTCTTCCGCACTAGAGATCATTGCCATAATATGTTGGATCTTCTTCACACGCAGTTCCTCCTATAAGGGGATATAAGGGCCCCTTTCTACTTATGCATTCTTACGTTGGTAAGGAAAATATTTCTCGCTTCCATGCTGGAAGTTACCGTGACTCTTCAAATGTTTTTCATCACACAATTGGATTTCAGGAACTTTTTCTATATTATCTGATCACTACCTGTATGATTTCTAGCATTCATTCAAGTTGTATATTCATCCTATGGCGTTTACCCACTGCAACTTACTATTGAACATAAATGCACCTGTAATGTAATGAAACATACAATCAGTAGATTGATGCTTATTTTGAGATCCTCGACACATTTAAATACACGATTAAAATCTTAGGAATATATTTTCGTATAATTATATGAGTATCAGTCGTACTTATATTTGTACGGAAACTTTGATTCGCATTTTGTTTAATTAGATGATTTAATTGCACGCTTTACAAGTCTTGATTGAATTAAGCATTGTCAATGTCTTGAAGCATTACAATTTTTGGCAATTTATTCGATGTCGAATAAAGATCAGAGAATCTTCTTAAATATTTTAACAGCAGAAAGATGCAATCGAAAGTCGAAGTTCTCATTTTGTTGAATATATATAATGACACAAAATTTGTTTTGACTTTCAGGAGAAAGATTTATTTGAAACTAGCATAGAAGATTCAAAAATAAATTTAAAAAACATAATCATCAACGAGCCACGATTTTCAGATTCAAATAATTTCCCATCCTAAATTACTTACAGAAGACTTATACCTTTACCACAGTTATTTTATTCACTCACGACCATGGTTTTGATCTATGGACGATCTTATAGATTCTTTCTTTCTTCTTCTTTCTCAAGTTTTATCTTATTAAGTTAAAACAAGTTTTTATGCGATAATTATGGACGTCTTGTTTCTTTCATCCCCGTTTACATTCCGTATGATAAAAATTCCATGTGGCTTGCTAAAGTTCGTGGATTCCAATGAAGATATCAAGTCAAAACAACAAACCTTCAAAGATATGTAAGGAATTTGCTTTTCCTCTGAATCTTTCGGGAATTGAAAATTCGGTTAATCTTCGTTTTCAGCGTAAAAGTGAAATTCAACTATACTATTTTAATTTAATTTTTACTATCCTATTATAAACCATTGAAATTTATATTATATAAAATAAATATAGCGATATATCGTTATTAAATATTTTCTTAGGTAATGTTATTTTGCGAATTAACCAAAATTGGATGGAATTTTTAAATGCTATGGAATGATTTTGTCTTTGATGATGTTAAATTATAAGTCGTTTGTTCTATTTGTTTTTCGGTGATCGTGTAATTGAAATCTGAACTTCATTTTTTTGATCCGATATTGACGTAAATTAAGAAAACTAGATGCCTAGGAAAGTCGTTTCAGAGAATCATTCTTTCCGCGAACGTTACGCAAGAATATCAGACTTAAAAAGTAGCTGAAACACCAGGTGCCTTACACCCTCTGCCACACGCCGAAAGGCCGCTTGTAGGGTATTGATGTAGATGTAGTCTCGTATATGAAAATATAATAACTGGTTTACTTATGAATCATATCAATTATTTAGTTGCAGAATAACAGTGAATGCGTGGAAAATTTAAGATTGAAGAGATTAGCTAGAGAGTATATGTGGTAAAAATATTCTATGCTTCCCAGTATACTATTCCATATAACATGTATAATATATAACTATATCCTTATTGATATACACAGAATTATCAAACGCACATTTTAATACCAGAATTTCGAAGTCTAACTCTAGCTCCACTATTGTGAAAAGCTTAGCATCCATATCACATTATTAATTTTAATATTTTAGTATAATAAGTTAGCTTGAATTACTCTGATTTAGTTTTTTCTGCGGTGAAAGCTTCTGTTCGTTTTTCAGTTCTTTAGCAATTTAAGAGCATTAACGAAGGAGAAAATTCGTTAAATCCTTGCTTCCGGGGCTTGGCGCATACATACGTCTTATTATTAATAATTTTTAATTATCCGGTAGAATTATCGATGCCCTTATACAGCGGAATTCCTTTCAACGGAGGTAAGTAATTTATTAATGGGTAACTACAGAGCAAAAGCTTCTTTCTTAAGCGATAGAGCTTTCACTCTCCGAACTATAACACTTCGTTATGTTTTTCATTTAATGATAGAGTTGAGCCCTGAAGACCTGGCCGATATATCTTGTTTTTATGTTCCCCGGTTGCATATAAACATATTTAACCTATTGCCGTGCATGAAACAGAACCAACTTCGTGAAGAATATTGTTTCCTAAATTTAAGAAAGAGCCGTTAACGTGCAAAGTTAGCAGTTGAATATATCTCGTGAATGAATTAGAACCAACTTCGTGCTTTATAAATCTAAAAACGAATTTTTAACATGAAAATTTAGCAGTTAAATATAAATCGGATTTCTCGGACTTTCATCTTCTACTTTGTAATAGTTCAATCTATTAAGATCATCCAAAATGTATGATGATATTTCCGAGATTAATTTGTCGTCCCTCATTGAAATTCATCATTCGTTTGAACGTATCTGCGAATTACCTAAACTATTATTCGCATTCACTATGTTTTTCATTCACGCAGTTATGTGAGACTATGTAAAGAGACAGCCACGTAGAGAATTGCGAGTATAATTTTCTTTGGAATAGTAGTCCAAGTTCTGACGTTTGCACGGATGGAAATGAGCAAGAGAGACCCCAAAAATGTTCGACCAGAGCTGTAGAAAAACGGTTCATCCTCACCCTTACCTCGGTCACCTGGTTTTTCCTCCTGTTGATCCTCTCCCCCGTGTCCTTCTGGACAAACAGCTGTAGAGCTGAGAAAAATCGATTCCGGAGAGATTTTGTCTCCCTTTCCCTCATGGTGAAGGTTATTCCTTGCTATTCCGACTTATTTCAGCTTATTTAGCCGGCTGTGTTGGCGAAGTGCTAAGCGTCCTGGCGGTCCAATGGTCCCGGCTTCGATTTCCGGGTAGTCAGATATTTCTGGTTAGGGAATGGTCGCGTGTGCTTGTAAATAGTGGTGTATTGGAATGGATGTAATTAGGATCGTCACGTTTCCATCGGAGAGCTCATTATTATTGATGGGAGTTACATTAATGGCAATTATCAACGCGAAAGAATTACCGTCTATTGCCTCTTTTGTTGAAATCATAATTATTATTACATTTAGGCAAAAACAAGGTAGTAGTTCCCGTGCCATACAATGAAATTATTAATGATTAATTTTATTTAATTTTCTTAATAAGCGTTATCCTTTACATCGACTGATACTATATACTTTAATTACAGAAAAAAATAATGGTTGCTCTACACTACACTACTATAGCCACATACAATATTTTTCGAAATTTTTATAACTATGTACATCTTATTTTGGGGAAGAATTCAAATAATACATTCTCTTAATCTATAATGTGTATCTATTAATAGTAAATCTATAATAAATGATTATTCCTATAGTCTCCGAGGGGTAAACTAATGACAGTAGAATCGGTAAAGTATCTTGGAGTAACTATCACGAATAATCTATCATGGAGTGCCCACATCCGAAATATATGTGGAAAAGCACTTAAGAAACTCGGCTTCGTTAAAAGAATAGTCGGTAGGAGCGAAGAAAAAGTTCGCGAGCGATGTTACTTAGCGTTAGTTAGGCCTCACCTTGAGTATGCATGTAGTGTATGGGACCCCGCCGAGAAATGTCACATTCGGGATTTAGAAAAAGTACAACGAAAGGCGATACGATTTGTAAAGAATTTCTACGATAAAACAGCAAGTGTCACTCAGATGTTACAGGACGCGGGATGGGAATCATTAGAAGATAGAAGAAAAATTCAGAGGATAAATTTATTAAATAAGTTCAGAGAAATTATGTTTTCAGATGATGTTACCGATATAATGCGACCCCCCTGTTATATGGGCCGTGCTGATACTGCCCAAAAGATTAGGGGAATAGATGCTAGAACGAATCGTTTCAAAAATTCATTTTTTCCGCGAAGTATACGCGAATGCAACCGTTTAGGAAAATAGAGTCAAGGTGCTTGCACCCCCTGCCACACGCCGAAAAGCGGCTTGCAGGGTTCTTACATAGACATAGACAATTTCATTCTAATCGTCTAATTACATTGACTGTGATTTTTAATCCCCCTTATTTCATGGGATTTCTACTTTTATATAACCTCTACTTCACCGGAAACAGTATCAAAAAGATTTACTTTTTGCTTGTAATGGATTCTGTATCGCTCTAGGTGTATCTCTCTGTTTCCGTTTGAATTCACTTATTGATGGCTTTGAAGAAAAACTACGAATGGGAAACGGGACGCTGCAGGGTTACTTAATAGAGTCTGAACACCTTTCTCTAGAAGTTTAACACTTTACTTATGTGTTGTAAAGTAGAAATCGGATTATAGGAATCTTATACATGCAGTTATATTTTAGCAATCACTTTACCCAAAGAAATTATATGAAAAGATACATTTATATAGATATTTAAGAAAACATTTTATTGAGAGAGTCCAGCGAATAGTAAGCACTTATATTTACATCAAACAAATTTAAATGGGACATTGACGTAATTACCCTACTATATATTCATATTTACATGGGTTCAAAGTTCCAAGAGTTGCAGACAATAAATAATGACTCCGATGTTTTAAAGGCTGCCTTTGCTAGTCGCAGGTAATCATTGCAGATGGTTACATGTACTCTTTATCTTTAGGCTCGGTTTTTCGTCTATATCTGCACTTACATTGATGACACTTCATCCATTTAGCATGGAAAGTTTCCAATCGTTTGTTTCCATTGTCTTATTTCTCTGATTAAAAATATCTACCAAAAGAGCAATATCTTGCGCGTCACACGATAGAGTGACGAAGTCAACTCAGAAAAGAATAATTGGACGCATTTTGAAAAATTGGAAAAGATTTATGGGTCCTCTAGTTTCATCTAGCTAATTATAAGTAGAATCATTCTTCCCAGCAAGAACACGCGCCTTCCTGCGGTGTTCATGATTCAACTCCTTGTTAGATGTAAGTTTCCTTGTGACATCAATTTTTTTAATGTCTCTACTACTCTCCCCATGAAAATTTCTTCAGTTTCTCGACTAAAGCACCAAAGGAAAAGGATTTCGAGGAGATATTTCACTTTGAATCGCGACACTATTAAAAGCAAAAGGCGTTTAGGACTCTTTTGAGAAAGATTAATTCTACGCGAGCTCTTTTTTTCTCTTCTCTCAGACCATTAACGAGATTACGAACATCCGGAATCCTTCTTGTTCCGTGCTGCCATCTAAAGGCAATGGTCGACTCTATACCGTGGTACACAGCGCTATGAACGTCACAAGGAATATGGCGGGAATCGTTAGATGTGTTGCAGATGTCCGGAGGAGCGCCTTTGGACGACCGCACCTTATATGTAAGAGTGATACCCATAAAAATAGATAGATTATAAATTTGATTAATTAAGTGTATATTTTCTATTTTTATAGAATAGAAATTGACTTTATAGCGAACGATTATAATAATATGAAGATTTCTCGTACGTCTAACTCTAAGTTATTTTTGGAGATGGTAATAATAGAGGAAAATGAGGATATAAGAAAAGATAAAGAATATATAAACTGCTATTTAGATCAATATAACCAAAGTCAAGTTCTTAAGAAAAATCTCCACCGCAGGAAAGCACCCACAAGAAGAGGGGTTGCGAAAACACTGAGAAACCTGCTAATAGCTAACCTTTTACCTTCAAGATGATTGATTTCTGGAAACTGGGAGTATAACATTGAAATTGAAAAAAATAAACAAAAGATCGTATAACGATGTGGCAGAGTTCTACATTAGTAGAAATTACACATTGAAAAATGTACACTAGAAATAATAAAAAACAGAGGTTGTGCAAAACTGGTTATAAAATTATTACATCATGAGATTCGCTGATGTGAGCGCTAAATGCACTTATAAAGGCAGTAGTTGCGCAGAAAATTGTACCGAATAAATAATGGCCAAAGATGTAAATTTTTCGATGAGAGGAAATCTTTCAAGATGTCTGTGGGGTACGTAGGATTTGTAACAGGATGATATCACACACTTTCAACTGCAATGACGCCGCATTGTTTCAAATTCCGTATAATATAAATCAATGTATCTATATATTTTGGGAATGGCATTATCATTCGACATATTTCACATTGGATAATTCAGCATTATTAAAATCGTAAACTAATCGTAGTTGGAAAGAGTATTCTTTGTTATTCATAAACTGGAGAATATGTTAATGAGAATTCACCCATTTTATGAAACATAACTGCAAAATTAATTCGTAAGCCATTCGGAAAAAGTGAATGCACGTATGGAACTTTCCCATTGAAAGGGGTAAGTGAAAAACTTGCGAGACCGAAACGAGAGATTCACCCAAAAATGATTGAACGTGACAGAATTTAGCGGTCATGGTCCGTGGTAATTGAAATTATTACAAAATTACTCGCTTAGTAACGCATTAATTCTCATTGTGCGTTATGCATCCATTTTACGCGTTTTACTGTTTTACACGTAATATAATTGGCATGAATAATAGATTTTTGAAAAATGATTTAAATCCAAAAAATGGAACTATATTCGTAATAAATATTATTTTTATAAATTTACATTAAAAAGATTATTTGTATCGTACATATTGATACATTGCGAGACAAATTAGTTATCCAATCCCTTAAAATGAGGCAGGTGGCCTAATGAGTGTCATAAAATTTATCATACTATAATTTGGATCGATATGAGTGAAGAATGAAATAATCGTTACAGTTATAAGAATACGATATGGTTCACAAAAACACCAAAAGACCATCCTTTCTTATGGCTCTGAAACATGAGCTGCTACAGAAGCATATATTTACACATTTATAATCATGACTTCTATGTGCACATTAAAATTTGCACTATTTGTACAAACGATATTTAAATGCTATAGTTTAAAAAATTGATATAACACAAAATATTTTCATATAAATTTTGATATGTCAGTGCTTAATGTTTATAATTAGACCCCTAAGGGTCTATATAGATGACCCATGGACCTCTTTACAAGAGGTCCATGTCAGAGAGGAAAAAAAATTAAGGTCCATGATTTTCTCTAGTTTTGAGTGTTTCGAAGTTTTTAGAAGCCGGAGATCCAAATTTAAAAGATAATGTAATCAAATTGAAACCAAATATTGATATTAAACCGAGAAATTCAATATTAGGCAGGCAAGAGAGTCCACGGAAAATTAAAAGGGTTCCACGGGAAAAAATGTAAGGGAACCAATGGGTTAGATGGAAGATGAGACTTTTAGTCTCAATCTCGCCCGAATGAAGACGTATTAATATAATTATCCTCGTCTTGAACTTTCTTCATTACGGCTTTCTTTCTGTTTTCCCTAATTTATCGTTTTATATTGTATCTCGAACCAATACTTCGCCGAGGAGGACCCGTTTAAAAGTATTTGCGAATCCCATTCGATGATCGCCAATTCATAAAGTCTCCGATGTCAAACATTCATTGTCACTCTTCAGCGAGTCCCAAATTATGCTCGTCGGAGGCAAAACGGAAGGCAAAACGATTGACCGTGAAAATTAATTGGAAAGTTTGCCGCATTCCGCATCGATTAAGTTATTCGGATTATAAATTCGCTGTATCGCGCGCTCCGTTTTTGTTTATCGTTTTTCGCGGAAGAAAAAAGCTAAGAATGGCCGTGTATAAATTTCAATCAACCGATGGGAAATAAATAGTCGAGCAATGCACGGAAACGAACCGCCAGCGCGTCCTTTTATTTAATGCGGGACACGGGATATATGCGTTTGAAGGCTGTTGCGCCCCTTTCGATTTTATTCATATCGCTTTTCAAGGGGATGTTTTCAGATATCCGTTTATATGTTTTGGATTGTTAAATTCGGTTGTAGATCGTTGAAATAGCGACAAAGTAGGACCCACCATTAACAGAAATGCTCCTGTGTGATTACGTACATAAAATTGGTAATGGGTAAATTGTTCGAAAACGAATTCTTCGAAAGGATATTCTTCGAAAGGAACTTCTTAGAAAACAAATTCTTCGAACGATCCATTCTCCAAATGATTGATTTTTCGAAAAAAATGCCATAAGCACACATCCAACCCAACTTTCAATGAGGTCCATAGCTTTACTGAATAGATCATAGGTTCCCAAGCTTTTTTTCCCGGGACCCCTTTGCTTGGACCTCCTAGCCTGCTTTTTATTGAACTATCTTGTTAAAAAGCCACTCTTAGTTTCTATTGCATTTTACTATCTTTCAAAATGGGAGCTTTGTCTTCCAATAAGTCTAAAACGCCCTCAAAAATTTAAAAAATCTTGCACCCCCATTTCTTTCTCCCTGAAATGGACCTTTCATAAATCTATATGGAACACTTTGGGAATCTACGTAATAGAAGATATATAAGAGAAAGCTTAATTTAGTGGAACTCCCAAATAATGGAACATATATTTTATTTTAAGATAAAATAAATTTATTTTACTTCAAAATAAAATAATTTTCATTGAAAATTGTATTACTTGTGAATAACCGTTACATTTAATGAAGAAATTTCAACTCCGAAATCCTTTGATATGTATTTTGGATAACAAAAGATTCATCTGAGTGGTCTATTTTCAAAGAATTTATCATCCAAATAGTGGATAGTTCGAGCAATTCGTTTTTGAAGAGTTTGTTTTCGAAGAAGTGGCTTTCGAGGAATTTGCTGTCGAAGGATTCGTATACGAAGAATTTGTATGCTCCTTTGGTAATAAAAACATGTGGACCTATCAAGGAGGCTTCTGGATAATGAGAAGAAACTAAATGATGATGAAAATGATAAATAGCGATGCCTCAGCCAAAGAATAATCGATTTTACGATTTTTTTATTTTTATTGTTTTATCGAATTTCATATTGTAGTAGTAGAATTGTTAAAAGTGCTTCGACAGCTTAGGTCATTTCGCACATTGGCTCCCACCGGGAATCGAACCCGGGACCGCTTTCACCAAAGGCAAACGCGCTGTCCACATGACTATCCGGGAGCCCAATTTCATATTTATTTATAACTTATTCTAACCGTTTCAAGGGCTGTTTTGGATTTCTTTAACAAAATGAATGAGTCCGCTCTTAAGTCAATACAGTGCAGCCGAAAAAAGGGGGAAAAAATTGATTCCAAAAGCCGTTACGCGGCGAAACTGCATTAAATTGTGAATGAAAGAGAAAAAATTTCACAAAATTATTTTGTTCAATGCGATCGAACCAGTTTCAACTATTATTAGTTATCATCAGACGGGTCCGATCGCATTAAAGAAAAAAAATTGTTAAACTGTTTTTAGTTTGTACATCTAAATGCTTCTCTCTTATTCCCACCGAATTGCAACTCATAGTATCTCTTTCGCGGGAAAGTTCACTCCACTTTACTCCACCAGCTTTGAGGCTATCATCATCCGCTTATTTGATTACGAGGTTTTAAATAACTCCACTGATAACTTCGAATTAGACTATTTCGCGTTTGCAACAAACTCAATCGAGATGATACTGAGCATCCTTTCTCATCCTGCTCACTGAATGGAACGGATATTATAATAGACACTTGTTCGAACATATAGATAACGCGCAAGCCTGCCATAGATGGATCAAAATTTAATGCAGCTAAAGACGGTATGTTTACACTCTTGCAACGTGCAACCGCTTCATCAGACGGAGAAAAAATAGGGTTTAATAAGTCGAGCCGTGGAAAAATTCAGAGACAATCGTAAAAGTGTGAAGGAAGCCGTATGGCCGCTCCGGGCGATTAGCGAGTCAGTGCATTATGCATTTGTAGTTTAATTAGGTGGATTTTATTTTCGTGAACGACATAGACTTGTCCCAAGCAGATATCTCTTAATTGATGTATACGCAGCGTATCCTGCCGCGTAACGTAGTTGACAAGCCTTTTATCTCTATGAACAGTAACACAACGGCTGTAAATAGCAGATTTCCAGAGGTTTCAGCGAGTATCCATGCATCGAGCAAAGGGGTCATTAAAAAGAGTAATTTTAACTCGCTGTCACTCATACGTTTTAGCGGAATACGCTCACGTTTGATTTTTTACGCAGTTGCGGATGTAGAAACTTGCCAAGGGGGACAGATTAGGGTATTGCATTATATACCTATATAAAAATATAAATATTAGTGCCTATGTTTAAAATGAAAAATTTTAAATTTGTCGAATAGCCAATATACGTAAAGATCAACTATCTACAGGATACAGTCCAACCAATTAGGACAAGAAATGTGCGTGAGAGTGATAAACTTCCAAAAGTGGAGGTAGAACTCTGTTCAAGAATAGAATCTCAAAAACCTAAAGCGTATTTTGACAGCTAAGCCGTCGTCATCAGAGGCGGACTAAGGAATCCCACCCCAGATGAAGTAGAGATGTAAAATTGCCAATTTATGAGATTGAGGTCATCGTGGCTTAAGAAATATATGTGAAATGCGAAATCATCAAATACGTTAGGCTAAACGCATATCTACATCCGAAAAGTTTTTCTTGTCAATTTAAAATAAGATGCAGTACCTGAGATGATATACCATCAAATATGTTTGGTAAATTAATGCGAAGTAACCAAACCCGAAATTATCTAAACTTCGAAAATTTGACAAGTTCCCAAACAGGTGTATGCATTACTTATAGAATTATGACCTCGGCATCACATTAAAAATTCTTAGGTTGAATGAGTCTCCCGAATAATAATCTCCTTTCTTTAATCTATGCTTTTTAACGTGTGTATCAAACAACATATCCTAATCTTCGCAATCCTTTTTTCGCATTACACGAATTAATGGAAGAGGAACACCCCTAATTTAATCTCCTATGTTTTGTTTGAAAACGAGCTAATGATATGGCGATGCGCATACATGCTGCAGGTGACAGTTGAGCATCGTTGAGTTTTAATTACGTACCTTTTTAAATGAACTGCGAAATTAAAACGGAATATCTTTGATTAATCTCCGCAAAGATCTCTTTAGCGCTCGGCGAATCATTTTCGGATTAAATTACCTAAATAGTGGTGAATGTCAAATCCGTCTCAACCGGTGCAAAAAACTTAGGTAAATTTGAAAAGCGCAGCCTTATCACGTAATGTATTCCCTCTGATTGAGTTTTGATTAAGTATCGAAATCGGCGTTCCGGAATTAGGTTTTTATTTCCACTCGTATCTTTCAATTTAAATCGGAATTTACGAATTCTGCGCTAATTGTAAATGTGAAATGCGATTATAAGTAACAAATGCACATATATATTGTAATCCTTCGTTCTCGACCGTCGGAATCGAATTTCTGAGAAAATTTAACGCATGTCAAAATCTATGAGTTCTCTCGAACGAATTACTTTTTCAATTCTTGGTTCATATTGGTAATTTAAATAGTATTTAGGTAACGACATGGCATATTTCAAGTAGCTTTCATATGGGTTCACTTGAACTCATCAACTCAAATCTTGCAAGATGCCAGAATTCGAATTGGTTTCCGTGGAGATCTAATTAAATCAAATCTGAGTAATATCATCTCCTCCATAGAAGTATTAACTCTTTCGAAACATAGGGTTTTTTTATTATATGAAAATGCGTACAGTATTCATAAAAATACAATAATTATAAGAAAATTTCCAGGCATAAATAAATTTACATTTAATGGTCGAAGCCGTCGCTTTGTGAAACTCCATAACAAGGTTCTCAACTCCGTATCATTTATTAGGTTATCATCACAAGGTTATTACTACTGATTAACTGAGCTACTTAATTCTAATCCTTAATGTAGGTATATTAATACAAACACAAATATTGGCGATGAAGCATAATAAATACAAAACATGAAGTATTCAGTCAAAACTTTCTCTATACATAGACGATAAGATACGTGGATATATGGGAATGAATTGAAGAAGTACCATCTATTTAACCCTTGTTTAATACAGATACAAATATAAGCAAAAATATAGCCAGATTTTTAACATGTTATGTGAAAATATAGAGGAAATCTAGAAAGAAAGAATGGTTTTGTGGAGCAAATAGAAAACTGTGTTAATTTTGATTACAGAAAAAAATCCACTCCAGGAAAACATTCACATAACGAAGGGGTGAATGAATATTATATATATTGAAAATAAAATCCTGCTTATCACAGTTATACGTGCATGATTAATACGTAAATTGTTGTTATGATATCGAGAATGAGGCTCTGGTTATGATTAGTTTCTTATTTTACTGTTAATAGATTTTCATTAGTGGATTCCATTCGACGTGGAAATGAGGGATGGCATAATCTGATAAATTTCCTCTTAGTTAAAAAAATGACAGTCCTACACACGCCTGTATTCCCAACAGAAATTCTGAAAGAAATGAACGAGAAATCCAGCCGATTGAAAGAAGAGCATTAATTAGCAAATAAACATCGAAAAGATTAGGGAAGTCGCGCGGAAAAATATAAATTTATCCGACATAATCAACTTACGTATACCTTGTATTTATTTTGCGAGCTTGCATGCTGAGAATTAGCCCTCTCAGAATTTTCCTTTTCATACGGAACATGTAATTAGGAACCGGAATCGAAATCCGACTCGCAAATATCTTCTTCTCCGTCTTCTCTCGG
This sequence comes from Sympetrum striolatum, assembly GCA_947579665.1. Taxonomy (NCBI): domain Eukaryota; kingdom Metazoa; phylum Arthropoda; class Insecta; order Odonata; family Libellulidae; genus Sympetrum; species Sympetrum striolatum. The sequence goes on from OX388341.1 coordinate 52,452,265, forward strand.
GGTAAACACTCATTCAATGCTTACCTTCCGCTTTGTTTGCGATAGTTAAGATAACGATAGGGACGCAGAAACCCAGAATAACATTTCTTTGACGCAAAGGCAGAATTTTCGTCAAAGGACGAAACAACATTTTCCCTCGCTCATCCCCCAAAAGGATTCCGAGAAGAATTTTCTCCGAAAAATCACTCTTAATTTTCCCCTTGGAATCTTTCGGATAAACAAATCGCTGTCAAGGTACGGCTCGTTCATCCGTGCCTTTCCCCTCCTCTTTTCGCAAATAAGAAAGTTTCCTTCCTGCTTCGAAGACACGCAATCGCAAAAATCAGATTGGATGGGCGAATGAGCGTCTGCAGACGCCCGAGGAAGAGGGCCCCCTCGCCGGGAGGAATACGTGGAAGGGTCCCCTTCGCATTTCTTCAGGGCGAATATCAGATGGCGCAGCTGTCGCTCCCCTATCCTTACCGTCAGCGCCTACCCGCGACAGTTACCCTGTACTACGACAGACGTTAGATCCTGAGCTGACCGAAGAACTGGATTTTCGAAACGTTTCCGCATGCGAGCGGTTGAAATCGGCGTTTGGACTGCACCAGTCGTTATTCGCGATGCTCAAACTATGAGAGAAGACCGATATTAAGGGGGAATTATTAGTATTTCAAAGAAATTCGCCTGGTTGCCGAGGAGCAGTTAGTTCTTCGTAAGTTTTGAAGCAAGTGTAAAGTTTCTTCCTTCACTAGCTGTTTAATTTCTTTCATGCTCTTTGAATGATTTTCTTTCATCACAGAATTTTCAGATTTGTCGTTATTGATGGATTACCTTAAGGAAGAATCGCATATATTAACAGAATGAGGATACAGATATTAAAAGGTAAAATAGGATCATAAAGTTCGCGTCCACACTAAAATAATTGGCACATAAAATGTAGGTAAATATTGTTTCTTAAATAGATCCGTCTCGGATTTGATTGCATTACCTACAGAAGTATTCGATTCTTTTCCTTCAAACGACAACAAAGAACTGACTTAAAATAATTTGCAAAGTGATATGGTATCAACAATGATAGAATCCATAGAACCGTTGTTAATATTGTGCATATTGCGATGTCAGTAGTTAGTGTTAGTGTGATGTGAAATAAGTGACAATGTGAGTAATATGGAAGTATCGCAGTGGTTAAAAAATTCACAAAAATTTCATTTATATTTATATGCCAATGATTTTGTTTATGTGTGTTTGATCATTGATATAGATTCAGTTGTGGTTAATTTGTAATTTAATTTTTCAAATCACTGTAATCAATGCCATTGACCATAATCTTTGTATTATGCCGAAAAATTCCACCTGTTGTTTAACCTATCTGTAGTGTTAAATGTATCAATATTAATAAAAGGATTTGAAGAGTTAACGCCCGAATAGTGGGCGTGTCCCAGTCACACGGATATTTTACACTTCTTTTTGTAAGTATAATATTTTCGATTGTGATTCGTACATTGTGAAAATTAAATCCGACCAAAGAGCCATTTGCGTTTAAGACGAGCTGAGCGACAAGTGAACTCGTCTTAAGGTGTTGTCTTCACTTGGTGTCACATCTAATATTCCGTAAGAATCTGTATATCTCCCTCAAGTTTTGATGTGCTTGGAAATCCTTATGGCTCATCTCTGATTTTCATAAGTCATTCAATGTCGAGACCGAAATTCACGATGCGGTCCTAAAATACGTATGTATTCTCAAATAATGCAGAACTTTCGATGTAAGTCTGGACTTGTCCTAGAAAGGTCAGAATGGATGATCAAGAACTGATGGAATGTTATATATAGGCAATATCAGCTCAGTTTTGCAACTTCTTGTGAATACATAAGCAAATAAATAGAGCAGAGAATAAATAAAATACACATTTCATATTGTTGCGTAATTTTTCTTTTTAATAAAACTTACGACTTTATTTATTCTTAAGTTTACTTTCATAGTTAAAGTGTTTTTAGTAAAGAAGAGGCTGGGTAGTTATGAATTAAGGAGAAGAGACAGATTCTATTGATATTTAATTAAGCTTTGTGTTACTTGCAGCAGTCTCTAAGTTCTGTTTCGCATTGTAATTTTTATCGATTACGCTTTAAAACAAATCGACAGGTATTCAGTGGCGGATTTAAATTGTGAGGAGGCCGAAGCACAAATATCAGATAAAGGAGAAATTATAAGGTTAGGAAATCGGCAATTTGTAATAAAATACATGGAAAAGCATAAAAAAGTCGTCGACATACTGCGAAAAGAAATCAATCGTGGAAATCTTAAGGAATCCTTCTTCCTATAGAGACTCCTGTACCCGTTGTCCTCAAAGAATGATTATGTCCTGAGAGTTACTAGGAACAATTATTTGGGATCCCTGTATGGTTGGGGTCTCATATCCTGTATGGTAGGGCGTAAAACTAAAAATATCCACTCCCATACAAGAAAATTATCGAAATCACTAAAACTAATCGACCTACCCGTAAAACTATATCCAGGGAAAACGATTGAAACGAACCACTATCACCACGGTATCACGTCTCGAGAAAATTATCCTCTGAACAACACGAATCTCAAGGAAGAGATGAGAATCGCCGCGGATAAGGCTCGGTCCATGCGGTAGGTCTGAGATGAACGATTTCCCCCTCATTTCTCGCTGCATCGATCCACACTGACTCCCGTATCGCACCTCCTCCGCTGACCTTCCCTCTAGGTTAAGGTCAGTCTCCCTACCAAAAAAAACTTTCTCCCTTTCGCCGAGCGCTTTTGTTTTGTTTCGATCCCCACCCACGCCCGCCATTTCTTTTTTCGAGTGCCTTCGTTCGCCGGGATCTTCCCTTTGGATAGCCCCGCTAAAACCCTCAAGGGGAACACTCGCTTTCTTTTCCTTCTTTTTTATCCTCCCCTTTGTTCCCCGTTTATATTTGTCGCGTTTCTTTTTTCTGTTCGTCCCGAGGTCTGCTACTCTTTCCGGGAAATCCCCGCTCATATTCAAAACAAATCCACGAGGGAGAGGAAAAATAGCTCCCGCGGAGGTTTTTTTTGTTCCGTCTCTATCTCCCTCAAGGTCCTTTTTAAAGGGGGTTTTCGACGGTGATGAAGGTGAGGGATGATGGTGGACCGCGGAATAGTTTTTACGAGTGAGTTCGAAAGGCGTTTAGATGTAGATGACATAAGGTGATGCTCAGGCCTGGACGATAACGACTTAGCCTCTATATAGTTCTATCCGAAGTCATTCAGAGGTTATAGTTACAGTTATAGTATACGAGTAAAATGTAGCTTGCATACTGCAAGCAGATTGACAACACTTATTTCATGTCGGCATCATATCGGGACGGCCCTAAAAAGAAAAAAGAAGAGATTGAAAATATTCTTTAATTTCGCTGCAATGTAATCGCCTGGCATCGAACGTAGGCATTCCTGGTGAACCTACTATGCAGCACAACATAAAATCACCATCTCCTACTATGTGTGAAAATTCAAGCAGAAATATTGGCTCCAACTGCCTCAAACGACGTCCTACTTTTCAATAAGGTTAATGGATGTCTGGATTCGAACCAAGGACGAACTTGGAAATCTAAAACATGTTTTTGAAATTTAACTATGTTCTCTATCTATACGCCTAATTTAATGTTTTAATATTATTGGGAAGGGGTTTAAATTAATTCTTAAAAATCGGATAATTTACTGATTGTAGAGACGCCTGGTGTCGAACCCAGGAAATATTGGTAGTTGTGAATGCACAGTTTGATTTGTGAGGACTTGATCTTATTTTATGCAAAGATAGAAGTTGATATCATGCCGGGAAGTACCTAAAATTTGTTTCTGTTATCCCCATAAGAAATGCATTGAGGAATGTAAATGGCACTCTAGGATCGAACCAAGGACCGATAGCGAATATGTAAAATTTGATTATGAAATATATTAATGATCTCCAACTCCATGCCGAATTTCAAGTTTCCATACCATCGGTAAAGGGTCCAAAAAAAATCTTCAAATTGCCGCAATGCATTTTAAACGGCCGATTAGCATATGAAATATATCTATAATCTTTATTCACATGCCAAGTTTTGAGTTTCAATGTTATTGGTAAGAGTTTAACATAATTTTAAAAGTCGTAGCATTTTCTTATTTTTGTAGACGCCTGGTGTCGAACCAAGGAACTATTGGTAGATGCGAATAGACAAAATAACTTGTTAGGAACCGATTTTAATTAATCCAAAGTTTGAGGTCAATATCATGCCGGGAAGGTCATGAAATAAGAAACCGTTTCCCCATCTGAAATGCGTTGGGTAATGTAAATGGCTTTCTGGGATCGAACCAAGGACGATCAAGGAATCCTAAAACAAAGTATTTGAAACATATCAATAATTTCTATCTATATGCCAAATTTAAAGTTTCTATATTATAGGGAAGGGGTTCATAATAATTTTTGAAAATCAGATCAGTTACTGATTGTAGAGACGCCTGGTGTCGAACCCAGGACATATAGGCAGCTAAAAATGTACAGTATGATTTATTAGGACTTGATCTTGCAAAGTTTGAATTAGATATCATGCCGGAAAGTACCTAAAATTTTTTTCCGTTATCTCAATAAGAAATGCATTCAGGAATGTAAATGGCCCTCTGGGATCGAACCAAGGACCATCAACGAATTGATCAAATTTGATTATAAAATATGTTCATGATCTCTATCCACGAGCCGAGTTTCAAGTTTCCATGTCATCGGAAAGAGATAAAAAAAATGTTGAAAATCGCCACAATACATTTTAAAGGGAAGATATTTGCCCTGACCTAGCGTCGAACCAAGGTTAATCGTCGAAGATGTCTTTTTGATTTTCGTTGGATATGCACGGCTTCTAGCGATTCCTCGAATTTAAACACTCTACTTTACCTGGAAGTGCCTGAAAAAAATTTTCGAAAATCCAAACCATGTATCTTTATGGGAAAAATTTTTCTGGCGGTTACACGTTATGGCCAATACGTCGTAAAAATTTCAAGTCAATGACGCTTGTAGTTTAGCATGTGAATTAGTATCCTATCTATCTATCTATATGAATGAATCCGGATAAGCATCTATATATAATAGATAGTAAAAAGGTTATAGTTATAGTAACCTTGCATAGGGTATAGTCACAGTTATAGTATAAATACACCGAACCTAACCGAATAATGTTCACTTCCTGACGGAATACGTTTGTTCGTGGCTCCTGACTCGAGCTCTTATCCATGATTTTCCTTTATGCACTTTAAGTTCACTTTCCTTTTTTGAAGAACACTAGGTAGGGGAGAGCGTCTGACTCGGTTTCAGGGTGGGTTATTGCTTATCCATTTAGCGCAAATTTAGGATTACGTTATTTATGGATAGTTGTTTTTAGGTCGTACTCCCAGAGTGTGGAAAATAAGCTATTTTGAGCGTGTTTTAGTTTTGAGTTGAATTCTTTTAGTTAAAATATTGAAGGTCTTGGAGGGAGGTATGATTCTGTGGTATTTGTATATCTCTGAGGTACTTGCGCGATATGGGAAATTTAGAATCCCCTTGATGGTTTTGCTTTCGAATCTGTCCAGCTTTTGAAGATAGGATTCATACGTATAATGCCAAGAAGGTGATGCATAAGTGAGTATCGGCCTGATTATCGTTAATAAGTTTAAGTTTAAGTAAGGAGTTTTGTATTAATGTTGACCTGAGATTCCGGATGAGGCGCATTTAGTTCTGGTTGCTTTTTGAATGATGTTTTCGATGTTGCTTTTCCATGTTAATTTTTCGTCAAGTGTGACTCCTAAAAGTTTCTCAGACGTCTTTTTTGGTATTTGTTCTCCTTTCCACCGAAGGCTCGAAGAGTATTTTTTCCTGTTTATTCGACGGAAGTGCATACGTGCGCATTTTTGAGGATTTAGAGTAATATAGTGTAAATACATATGTTATAGTTACAGTTATAGTATACTGTCATTGGGCTTAGATGTAAGAAGAGACTTAAGTCTCAATCTCGCCCAGTAAAAGTCGTATTTATTGGGAAAAATTATGACTAGGAAGTCCCAGTAAACCCTAGTCTACAACGAATATACTCAAAATCAAAATAGAACCAGTTGTATATGCAGATTTTTTTAAATTAATGTGAAAAAAGAGAGAAAATATGGAAATAAAGAATGGTTTTGTGAAAAAAACGGATATTTTTGATCACGGAATATTTTCACTGAGGAAAATACCCAAAAAGAAAACGGGGTGGGAAAAACCTAGGACATTTGTTGGAAAGGTTGAAAGAAAGGGAACCGTAGATCACAGAATAAAAGTTAATGAAATCGTTTAAACTTAATAATTGTAAGTAATAAGTAATTTAAATTGTGAAAACACAATTGTTCTTTTTCGTAATATGAGGAACACAAATTTCTTTAGTCAGAAGTGGAATGAAAATCAGTCATCATTGGTTTTAAATATTATATTATTTCAATATATAAATTATCTCATTCATTGCTAATGGAAATGGTATTTCTATTTCTGCAATTTTTATAACGACAGCTTTAATCGCAAGAACCTCATCATCCGATCTCTCCTGATACTCTCGTCTTTTTTGTTGACGATGAATGATATTATACAACGAATAGCTTATAGACTAGCTTATACAACGAATTAAAATTAGAATTTAGCCCGTCATTTTTACAAACCAATTAAAATGTATCTATGCTTTTAAATATGTTTAGTTGAAAACCCTCCCAGCATTAAATAAAGTTTTTATTTGGCATAATTTTCGCCAAAATCTGTAAGTAAGAGTAATAGCAACAATGGTTGAACAGAAACCGATGACATTAACGTATCTTCTGAAAACTCAGTAATAATATACGAGGAAATGACATAAACTATTGTACCAAATCTCAGACCAGTGGCACATACAGCATGGCGGGTATGCAAAGATAGCATAAGAGAGGAATTCAGCGTTATACTCTTTCGCTCAAACTCCCAATGCTCAAACTATTTACAGCATTTACCTCACACTATACCGTTGATAAGTGTCATAGATAGACGTAAAGTAGAAGTTGAAATAATTTTGTCAGTTGTCTATTCGTTGCTTAAAGTCGAATTTTATTGAATTGAAGCTATATTTAGCTCTACTATATGTTAAAAATATTAAGCATTACAAATTATCCATTCCTTTATTTTTTAGCGTAAAAAACATTCATAGTACTTAAATAGGCACATTAGAAATTTAACAATCACAAAAATCAATTTCGCATCGTTAGTTAAACTTGTCAGGAATTGACTTACAAAATCGCGTTACAGAGGTAAAAAAGCTGAAAAAATGAATGCAATAAAAAGAATGAATTATTTACTAGTAGAAGATTACAAAAATAGAAGGAAGCACAGGTCCTGCTGAGCCGATAATTGGCTCGGCAGGAGATGCCTAGAGATGTAGAATATAAGAAGAATTATAAATAAGAAGAATTATAAATAAGAAGAATTATAAATAAGAAGAATTATAAATAAGAAGAATTATAAATAAGAAGAATTATAAATAAGAAGAATTATAAATAAGAAGAATTATAAATAAGAAGAATTATAAATAAGAAGAATTGTCAACAATTTAAAATAGATAAAAACATTACAAATATCATTACAACTCTTAAAATATACAAACCAACTGAATAAAAACTTACATCCATTTAATTTTTCGCCAAAATGCGCCAGTCCACGGACTAGTTTTGGCTTCAGCAATTAGCTACGGAAGATTCTAGATTGCTGATGAAGCAGAAAGAAGTAAAATACGAAACGCAATCTCCGTTTATGATCTCAGGTCAAGAAATATTAGTTACCAACTTCCTCTACATGGCTAACGAGGGCGGAATAAGTAGTCAAATTTCACATATTATTTTCCGTCAATTCCTTTCTCTCCCAACCTTTATCATTTCGCAATTTAAAGGAAAGATTCTTATGAGAATCGAAATAGCCACCTCAGTGATGCGAATCACAGGAATACTTCTTTCGCATGAAAGCATTCCTTGAAGGTGATTTCAAGGAGGTCTTCTTAGAAATGATTGAATAATAAATTGAAGGATGAACGAGACAGTTTTACTACTTCCGCGGCATTATACCAAAAGGTATTATTAAATCATAATTGAAATGAGGGTGAATTTAAAATGGTAAACAGGATGGGAATTTTCCTCAAACATGAGAATTGTCTCAAGGTTTGCTGGTCAATTGAGTTTATAGTCATTTGAAAATGCTACTCTCAGATAAAATGCATATGAATTTGCCCTTAGCGTATCATTCGTATCTTATCATTCATATCTTCACTGCACTCTTGCTAGACGAAATTTCGGCGATTAAAGGATATTTTCCATATGAATTTATGCACTAATATTTCTGCCAGGTGCTGCTATTTATGTAATTGCTACTTGGAGGAACATGATATCTTTCATATACTTTGTCAATGTACATGCTATTTTTGTATGATAGGAAGAAGTGTCGAGAAGCAATATACGATATGTAGTGCTTCAAATGGATGATGACAATAAAATGGACAGATCAGGTAATTACCACAACGGATAGCTAAAGCAGTCCTTCGAATAGTACATGAAGTATAACTCTATAGAGAACTTTCATAAAGGCAATAGAAAACATAATATTCCACACACCAAGGAAAAATCTTGTGAATGGGAGGAGTAATTGTGACAATAATAGGAAGATTAGGTTAGATTATGAGAGATAGATAATGGCTGGTGATTGATAATTATTATAATTAGTAATGATGATGATTAAATTTAAGTAAGGATAATATTTTATAACGTTAAAAAGAGAAATATTAATTCGAATATTCACTTTAATCATAGTGCTTACTCGAGCACAGAAAATGTCGCATAGTTTACATTGAAAATCTGGATATTTCCTCATTTGCAGGCGGCAAATATAATAAGTTTAATGCAGTACATATAATAAATTTCATTTCTGTTACCAGGAAATAATGCGTTTATTATTGTTTATATTTATTAATTTATCACCAAGAAATTATAAATTCTGTATAAAGTTTTATTTTTAATGTGAAGGAAGAATATTAGAGCAACAGCATGAGGTTCAAATCTATGAACCTTAACATTCAGTCTAGTTCAACCTCCACAGATCATCATTGTTTTAGTGTATATCGTGGTTAAATTTAGGCACTAATAAGTCAAGAAAAATGCACTTAAGTTCGAAATTTCTACGCATAGTATTTAAGTGTCAAAACAGAGAGTTTATTGCTGATGTAAATATATTTAGGCTAGAATCTGAGTCTTGGAACAATTTTAAATCCTTGAAGAGAAATGAGAACAAGAGTAAAATAGATTGCAGATCTAGGAGGAATAGTACGTGTAGAATATATCTTGGCTGAGTAAACATAGAAAAAAACAGCTCTTTCCGTAAAGTAAACCATTAATCACGAAAGCAACGAAAACATAATCAAACATGATATCTACCGAAGCGAATCCAGGCCACAGGTGAGAGAAATATGTACTCCCATGTTATGGTTTCCTCTCGTTTGCACTCAAATCGAAGAAAAGAAAATGCATTTCGTTGTTTTCCAGGTCGGTGACGTCACCAGTTCGGGTTTACGCTGAAAACGTTGTGTTTTTTCAGGGCGGAAATTCTTGAAAGGCGGAGCACACTCACGTGGCCAAGCAAACGTATGCCAGACCTTCCCTATCTTTTATTTCACTCCTCCATACATCTTCGGTGGACACAGCTGCTCCGTCTGTATGCTCAGAGCGCGAAGGTGTCTCAGGACGAACAAGAGAGCACGAAGGCGCATTATATGCACGGGCGTAGGTGTAGCCGAGTTCGTTCGGCCAACCTTTGGAATTCTGGTCCTAATCCCGCGCATTTAAATAAACCGCGAACTAAATCACGAGCGCCCCACGCGGCGGCGTGACTCGATGACGAAACTCTCGCTCTAAGTATAAACATGATTAGTCTTCAGCGTTTGCCGAGATATTTGCGGTAAATAATTAATTCGCTTTAAGGATCCGTGTTTTATTTGTCCTGATATCTCTCAAATTAGCATAGTATGAACGGCGTTGTGACCCAAGGAGTGACCAAGTTTTTTTCTATTAACATAAACCAACTATGAGGGTCGTGCAGCAATGTTGGTTTAGTATCAAAATTACCTCGGACCAAGGAATTAAAATTTTCAGGATTTTTGGAATTAGTGATGGAGTCGAAGGCAGTGTAAAATTGAAATGAATTCTATTTTTGATACGTAAAATTAGATAAACCCTTAACAGGCGATGCGCACAAGTATACCTTTATTTATCCTGTTGAGCAAGAACTTATATTTTAAAAAGTTAATGGACTTAGAACCAAAAATTTCAGAGATAAGAAAGAGACGTACTGAATTGTCTTTTTTTATATTTTCCATGGATTCCTTTGCTTCATCAACATCTTTGTGCTCTGCAAACCGCCTTTCGGCATGGGGTAGGTGTTACGGACGGCAGAGGACAGGCACTACATAATATTTATCACATTTTCTATTCCATTTTCTCCTCGTTCATTCACTTTTCCATATATTTTCTGAGGAAATATCGCTTATAGCATGGAATAATTATTTATGTACACAACCGAGCAATCGAAGAATACGCACAAACAATGTCTTATCTATCTATTGTTTTCTTTGACGAATACTAATTAGTAGGAAATTAATAATATTTTTATTTTTTTTTCTTTCTTCTGTAAATTCATTGATTTATGTATATTCTGTAGGTAATTTTATTATTGTCTGTATTTAATTGTTATTTTTTATTTTTTTATAAAATGTTTTTGCTGTTTTTTTTCACCCCCCTTCTCTGTGAGTGTTTTCTGACAGTTTAATTTGCATTATTTAGTACGTCACGGATATTGAGCAGTCCGTAGGGGCGCAGCGAATGCTGAGTTATAGATAAGTGTTCTTCTTGAGTATTGCTAATTGTCTAAAAATACTCCACTCGCGCAGAAATAAACCGCGCATTCAAATGATTCGAGCATCTCATACCGGTCTTGAAGTGGCACATGGATCCAAGCAACAAGAAGCCCTTCTGGAAGACAGATCCCCGCAATTACCTCAAATTGGAATGGAGGATGTGGTTCTCTAATGAGCGAGGAGTAGTTTGTCTTCCTTCATTGGCGAGGTTCTTAAGGGATTTCACCCATTTCTCCCGCGGAAGAATCGCATTATTGCCCGAACGAGAGGACTCCAAAGATGAAAAGGACCTCATTCCTCAGTGGTAACCAATCTCGACTTGTTGGCATCGATCGGAAGATTGGGAAGAAGTCGGAATGGCGCCCATGGTTTCGCAGTCGGCCTCTCCTGGCGCCGCGGGTGACACGGGGCCTAAGCTATTAATTAAAAAAGGCTAGACTTGCCGAGATCGATCTGGAAGAGGGGAAAGTGAGAGAGAAAGGCATTTCTTCCGTCTAGAATGTCTTTGAAATGAGAGAGGATTCTTCCATTGTCGGGAGCCCCTCGTTAATTTCTGAAGGGACCGGAATGGTTCGGACGCTTATTATTCCTGATGCGATTTATCACTCCATTTGTAGAGTCCTCAGGAGGGCGTAGTGTATTTTCGGGAGTCTAGGACACTTCCCCATTACTTTGTCGCGGGGTATGTACATCTCACCAATTCACCGTGTTAATTATGTGTGTGTGTTTTATTTGTGGTGCGTCGACATCTAAGGTCATTTAGCACCATTTGCTGGTATGAATAATTGGCTCATGCCTCTAGAGAACTATATCATGGGACTGAAATTTGAGCTCGATTAAGACGCTAGATTCCTTATTTTACATGCTCTCTTAAAGTTTTTTTAAAAGCCCTCTTATCCTGACGAAGTGCAGTATTCTATAAATGGATTAATTATCATCTCCTAGCACTGCAGCTAAGTCCCAATCCGATTCCCAACGAGCTTCGGATCGTAAGATATTTATCGCAGTTCAATATGATATGTTCAATGGTAACTGGGCAGTCGCACTCTTAGCAGTGGGGGGAATCTTCCCTTCCTAGAATAGGTGCGCGTGTGTTACCATGTTGTTGCTAAAAATTCTCCTCCTCCTTGAATTCCCCACGTCTGTCAATAATAAAACGGTCTCTCTTTTTCCGAATGCCCTCAATTTCCAACTCTTTTCTTACGATAAAAATCTTCATCCATTTTACTTCCCCCTTTAAAATATGGTTGCAAGAAATAGTTTGGAACTCTGTACCCCTGATTCCTATGTAATCTCGTCCTCTTCGATTGTTATTTATATTATTGTTTAATTAGTTGATAATAATTATTATTATCGTTGTTGTTGATCGTCAACTGTGATTGGCCTTGTGATGTTTGTCGATGTATTATTGATAAATAAATAAATATAGTCCCTTATAGATTTGACGGGGTATTTTAAGTACATTCTGGCTTGCTATACCCTACCTTTTTCAAACCCAACCCACTGCAAACCAACTCAACAATGCGACCCAACCGTTTCGAAACAAACTCTTCATTCACAGTGTCATCAGGCACATATCCTCTTCTAGATTAGGCATAAATAATCACCAAAACCATATAATTAACTGGAAAAATTCCGAATATAAACATGAGAGGTATTTCAGTTCGTTACAGGAAATTAGCGACCAAGTGGCGACGGCAAAATCTCCCATCCCTCTTTTCACCGTTGATAGGCTTCCGATGAATATAAAGGAGTTCGGACAATCAAGGGCTATTGCGTTCTAAATTGAATAAATTATGGGTATGAAACGATTTTGAGCTTCTCTGAAGGAAGACATTGGACAGATATTGCGGAGCATTTCCCTTTTTGGTTTATGAAATAACCTGTCAAGACCAAGTTGGCTTCAGTCTTGATAACAGCCTAGATACTTTTCAGTGTGAACATAGATCCGGCATCGAAATTTGCTTTGGGTGGATAATTGTAATGAATAAGCCATAAAGACATAATATTTCCCACGTTGCACAGTGGGACGAAATCCCAAAAAGGTGGTCTTTATGAGAAAAAAAAAAGTTCGGGGATATGATTTCTTTTTACATGGTTGGCAAGTAAAATGTTTGAGCCGCCGAGAAATGCATTCGAAATGCAGGTAAGTATGCACATGTTTGTAAAAATCAATAACAAAGTGAAAGGTTTGCTGCTCGGACGCCTAACCGTGCTTTCGCTTCGAAATAGCCTCCTCTTCAAAATTCCTCTGCAGCTACCCCATTATCGCAATTTGAAATTCCTTAAATGGAATTGACTTAGCAATGTTAGTGGATTTGAAATGCTGTTTTACAATAGCTCCGAAACAAAATTAACAATGTTATTAACATAAAAAGTAACCACTAATTTGCACTAATTTCGTTCAAAAACAAAAATACAAACTTCATAAAGTTATAGTGTCCCGCCGAGTCCTGCGTTGATATACATATATTATTGTAGGCACATATCTCAGCTATGAAACCCAAAAAAAATTGGCCACCCCGAACCACCCCTCCGCGAGTAATTGATGAAATACGTGAGTAACCTCAGTATCCGTAAAGTAGCCGATGCGCGCAGCTTGTTGACGCGTTGCAGGCAACACGTATGGCACTTGCTTACTTATCATCGAAACAAAATGAGTTCTTTCGCAAAGAATAGCATCTTCTACTACAGAAAAAATATTTTGCACACTTAAATAGTCATGAAGGATTGGAGGGGAAGTAGAGAGTTACGAAAATACCTTTTTGTGAGATAATGTGGTGGTATTATTATTATTGACGACTTTATTGTGCGCAATTGGGAATAAAACGTATCTTCGTCCATTTAACCCTTAAATAAAACATAGATATAAACATTAAGTGACAAAAAATATAAAAGTTACTAACATATGAAATACTAAATCACTAAAAAATGGGTTTGGGGGAAGGTGTGGTCGCTAGTAAGGAATCCTTTTGTCTGCGGAAAAAATTACGATTTCGATCGTTTCTAAGACGTACTAACGACGTCCTTTGCTCTCTTGTTGGAGGCGTTAGTGATGAGTGTTAATGAAATGAGTGAGCGACGGCAGGGTGATCCAAGAAGAATTTTGATTTGGTGTTATCAGCATTGAGCTCCTCATCCCGCTCTGTTTTGGCTCGTTTACCAAAGTGACCAACGTAACCAACTTATAAAAGGGATTTTGTTTCGAGCTTACCATCGGGTCCTTGGTAGCCCTGGTAGCTCGTCCGCGAAATTATTAGACAGCGCCAACAAGCAGTATACGATTGTACCCGCACGCTCGTAGCAAGAAATTTCGCTCGTCTTAAGAGTCAATATTTCGGCTGAGTGCCAGCTCGTAGTGTGGAACACTCGTACAAAGGAACATTCGTAGTAAAACGTACTACTGTATAATTGTGTGTACGATTTTATATCAACAAAATTCGGTGATCTTTGTGTGCAGCAACGAGCTTAGGATCCCGTAGCCGAGGAAATGGACGGAACTGGTAAGTCACTTTTTGCATTATCGGGTGTATTTTAACAAATTTCTGCTTATTCACAGATAAAATTTTGTTGATGAAATGGTTAAGGGTGCATTTCTGGAATAATTCAACATTTCATTTCACAATTAATTTAATAATTTAAATTTTTGAGCTGTGCGTTTAATTTTTTAAGTTTAATTTTAGGTTTTCCTAATCTGTAAAACCGCTGTAAATTTTTTCAGGTTTTACTTTCACTCGTCGGGACGTATTTATATTGTCACGGACCCAGTGGACAGTGGAGGCCTCAGCACATTACGAACTGTTAGAGCAGGCAATATTGTCATAATACAATGTAAAACACATTTTGACTGATCAAGAAAAGATGCAAGTGAGACGGCTCTTGACGAATTTTAAGAAGAGGTGGAAAAAAAGCAGCAATACTGAATCTCGGTTTCTGGCGAACCACAAAATATGGTTGGACACTGGGATCTGCTTCGGTATGTCACAAGAGGATCCCAGTTGCAGCAGTAAGCAGACTCCAAGAAGGCTTCCGTCTGATTTTTTGTCAGTTACTGATCGTTCTAAGCGAAGAAGAACTGAACGTCTCAGAGCAGATCACAGTTCTGATGAACTCTCTTACGCAGCACAAATGAGCCTTCGTGCAAGTGGTAATGTAGACGCTGCTGTTGTCTTGAAGCAAATGACCACAACAACGCCAACTAGAGCGCGAAAGTGCCGTGGTCGTATTAATTACTGTTTAGAAAGCACTTTGACAGCGGAGTATGCATTGGTTGTAATGGTGCTGCTCAGCCAATCAAAATCAGAGTACCAGATAATGCGCAATGTCTCAGTAGCAAATAACTGCAGATTATACCCCTCCTATAATAAAGTTTCTGAAGCAAAACGAGCGTGCTATCCGAGCGTACTTTTAATGACCATCACCGACTATAGCGTGGAACTTAGTCTGCAGTCATTATTGGACCGTACAGCCCAGCGTATTTTATTGTTGGAAACGGAGATGATAGCTTCTTTCTCAGCGGAAGAACTGTTAGGTCTGGAGCTAATTTGCAAGTGGGGCTGTGATGGGAGTTTAGGGCACAGCAATTATAAGCAGTCGGTGTTGAGCGTTCCACAACAACTCGTGACCACAGGGACTCTGAGGAAAATTGTTTGGCACAACAGTAGACCTGCATCTCCTCGATTTTGCCGTCCTCCGAAGATCGAGTTCAAGAAGGAATCAAAACAGCATGCACAATTGCAGTTGAAAACGTGCGCGGCCAGGAGAAGCGACTTACACCATCGGAGACTGTAATTAATGGTAACAAAATCAACATTACCTACAAGTTGCAACTAACTATGATAGACGGAAAGATCTGCAATGCTATCACGGACACAACGTCAACACAACGGTGCTACATCTGCAACGCTACATCCACTGAGTTCAACGATATTGATGAGAACATATCTCGTCCAATAAAGGATGATAATCTCCAGTATGGATTAAGCACGTTGCACGCATGGATTCGTCTTTTTGAATGCTGCTTGCAAGTAGCATACCGACTGGAAATTGAAACGTGGCAGATACGTAATCCGATGGATAAAGAACTAGTGGAGGCGCGCAGGAATAAAATCCGAGAAGAGTTTAAAAGACAGCTTAGTTTGATAGTTGACCGGCCAAAGCAGGTGTATGGTAGCAGTAATGATGGCAACACAGCTCGCCGCTTTTTCGAGCATCTGGAAATTTCCGCCAGTATTACAGGCCTAAATTTGGAGCTTCTTCGGAGATTTCACACAATTTTGCAAGTTCTGTCTTCTGGATACAGAATAAATGTAGATATCTACGAAGAGTATGCCATCAGAACCGCACGGCTTTTTGTACAGTTATATCCCTGGTTCTGCATGCCAACAACTGTGCATGAAATACTATTGCACGGAAGAGATGTTATACAAAATGCATTGCTGCCAATCGAACAAATGTCCGAGGAAGCACAGGAAGCATGCTATAAATTGTTAAGAAAATTTAGGGAAGATTTTACGCGAAAGTACTCTAGGAAGAAGACCATGGAGGACTTGTTTGTGCGAATGATGTTGCATTCAGACCCTATCATTTCCAGCCAGGTTGTAATGCGTTCCAAGCCATCGCAAACTTTATCTTCCGAGGCCTTGCAAATATTGTATGTATCTTACCCAACAGAATCTGGATCGAAAGATGATTCTTCGGACGGATCGGAATCGGAGAGTAATTAGTGTTTGCGTGTGTATGAGTGTGTGTGCGCGTGCCTTTTCAAATTATAAGTAAATAAGCTGTGATATAGTAATGTTTTACATAAATGTGTTTGTTAACTTTACATATGCTCTATCAAAATTGGAAACGATAATTATGTACAATGGTATAGTGTTTGTGTGCTAAGATGATTCTTTGGACGGATCAGAGCCTGTTTTTAATAATTGTTTATATTATATACTATATATATTTGTGTTTATATTTGTGTTTATATTTGTATAATGTATTTGTGATATTATGTATGTAATAACATATTTAAATAACTTCTTTGGAATGATTTTAAAATAAAAGTACGCATAAAATTTTAATTATGGATTTAAAAAATAATATAAAATTATTAATCCACATTATTGATAAAAACTGAAATGATTTAACGAAAGAATAGTTTACAAAAATCAGTTTCATATGCATAATCGGTGATCACGAAACCTATAGTCACGTTTTTTTATGGGCATGATATAAGAATATTGTATTTTTGCCAAAAAATGTGAATTTGTTTGCGAAATAATAATTTCAAAATAATTTCAATGTCATATTCGGAATTAGTGACCTCAAAAACTATTTCATACCGGATTTCAAACCGATCAGATGAGATTTACTTATAATGTCCAACTTTTAGGCATTTTGTCCCACTGTGCGTTGTCGAAATTTTACTTTTATGTATTTGCACTTAGCTTTGTTTGTTTATGCTAACTGATAGCGAATTCAAGAGGTTTACGGTTTCCGGCTACAGAGAAACAGAGCTTAACTTCGTTGTAAAATTTAACTTTAACTTATAAGACGTATATTTTCATGTCAAACTTAAAAAGATGCATAGGTGTTTACGTTTATAAGCGTTCGATACCTCTATTACATTATTTTGAGAATGTAAATGAATCTCTGAGCGAAAGAGAATACGCTGAAGTCAGTTACTTTAATTTTATCTTGGGTCTGAATTGGGCTGAATTGGGACTTTTGGACCGAGCTACAAGTACGAATGTATCTCATCGTACACACTTTTGCTATTTTTGTACTTTTATCATTTACATTCTGGCAATGCTGATAAAATGAGTTATTACGTCTTTATTTTACTCTTGTGTGGTTCCAGAGGAAGTAAGTCTCTAAGTTTTGGTTTATCTTATAATAAAGTGTAGTATCTGGAATTCTTTATTTGTTCAAATACATGCTCTTCTATAAATTTTGTATGATATTTCCAGGGACCACTTTCACTTAGAATCGACGTTTTTGTACCAACGTAGCAAGTGATTTTATGCTGAAGAAACTAAGTGAAGCCTTCGGTTGTGCTTGTGAAACAAAATCATTCTCTACTGCCGTATACAAAATGTTAGGCCGGCAGATCGGGAGTCCTCGTGGGCCTCTATTGTCGGGAACCTGTTAAACATGAGTTGTTTGAGGACTTCGTGCGAGCATTCTCAAAATCCGGTCTTAGCACTCATTAAAACCGGAATAAGGATGTGAACCAGCTTCAGGATCACTGGTAAAATTTTGTCGAAAAAAAAGCTGAATTCATTTCTATATTTTATGATCGCTAAACAAGGCGCGTTCCGAGGAGATATAACGGCTATAGCTTGGATTGAAATCTTAAGTGCAGCTTTACGTGACTCAGGAAGAAGTAATTTCATTTCAGTATATTTGGCAGTCACAGATAGGAAAAATTCTCGACCCAAACGTTCGATATTCCTTTTAACTATCTCAATCCTTAGGAATCACTAATGCCTTAGTAATGATGTGAGATTTATCTGGCACGGAAGATGTTTAAGGAGCAAAAGGCTCCCGTAGAAATGTGTTCTTAAATCATAACTATTGACTGAACCGTGTACACTCTAATGAGCCGTGATGCACTCTATGCTCACAAATATTACCTACATTTATTTGATTTTTCAAAGTTTACTCTGCGGCAGATAGTATAGTATACTTACATGCTTTGGTATAAATTGTGGCATTCGCTTGATTAAAATTTTAATGAGCGATTAAACTCATTCTTTTAACTTTCCAGTTGTGAGTAGGGGAAGGAATTGAAAAGTACCTCAATACTTTTCTTTCCTTGTAATTTCATTTTCCTTCAAACAGACCTTCAGATCGATAAATTTACATTCAGTGCGTTGTGTACCATAAACATACGATAAATTTATATGGTACACACCTTAGCTGAAAATAATAATGGAAAAGAATATTTTCATGTTGGGAATGATACTACTGTTAATTGGACCCTTTACTAGACTGAGTGGGATTCTTATCCAAAAAAATCCCATGTCAATTATGTAATGGCTCTCTATTATGCAGTATGAGAAAGACGTACGAAAAGAACGTACTTGGTTGCAACGTAAATGTTAGATATAAAAATGAATATGGTCAGGCGTGCCCCGCCTGAAGAACTTAACTCATTGACGAAACTGGTTGTGGTAAAAATCTGTCATTAACAGAAAGAGAAAACTGCTTCGTAGATTTCCACACTACAGGAAGGAATCTAAAGGAAAGACGGAGAAACTAAATATAACTGAAATGAAAGGAGTGTGAAAGTCTACGAAGTTCTTTTTTCTTTCCGTTTAGAATGTCGTTCCACGAAGTTCGGCCGAATGTGATAAAATTTATGAAAATCTTTGAGTAAATTATAAAATAAGTTTTCTCAAATGTGCGTAAGGTGTATTTCGGATCATATAACCATTTACATACTTGGCTTTGACCTTTCTTAAGGTGCAATCAAATCCTCTTACCAAACGGTACACTTTACTGTCGCAACGGCACAGCGCCCGGAAGGCGTGAAGTCGCGAACAGCGCGTGGGAGCTTTGCTTCGCACTTCATTCTTACTAGGTAATCTTTATATAACCGTCTGGAAGCTTTAAGAGCTCTTCTGCTGTCGGCGCGGCCGTAAAGCAGCCCCTTCAAGGAGAAATCCGATGGATTGAATCGGTGCCTTTAAAAGCAGCAAAGAAAAAACCGTCTTAATCAGACGTAATTAAAGGTCATTCGCCCTCCGCGGCGAAGATTCCAAATGGCTTTCTGATCGCATAAAAGGAGGCGAGGAATTAATTGATTCGAGAGGAATTATGAAGTAAAAAAGCGGTTGCCGATTGATGCATTCCGAAGCACATGTTCGTTAATTTATATTCCATCGCTTCTTCGAAACTCCGCATTACTTTCTAATGACCGTGAGGAATGCCGCAGAGTGGTATACTTAATTCCTCGGATGCTCTTCATTTGATAACTTCGAGGTCACCCTGAAATGTTGAGGTCTTAATTCGTTTCGAAGTTTTTAGTGAGGACTGAATTGAACCGCGATCTTGCCACCGGAGAAGAAATTTTAACTGTGTAGATTTACTCTATGTTCAGAGATTCAATCTATCTTATTATATCTAATACTGTATGCCACATGGATGAATTTATCTCGTCCTAGTGTATTATAAGGAAAATACAGTAAGAAATTTGTAAATTTCATTTCAGTTGCTACTGGCGTTATGTTAGTTCATCATCCATTGTTGTGTTAGGATTAAAGTTGAGGGTGTTTCATTGATATAGTAATAGTATTTCTGTACTTGAAGTACTAACGAACGTGATATTGCCAAATAATATGATTTTATTTATTTATTTAAATAATTCAGATACAGTGGTGTCATAATTTTACAGTGAATTTAAATCAATCATAATTAATAAATTCACAGTTGCCCTGCATAAAAGCAGGAGGCAAAAATAATCAATTGTATCTAAATGAAATTAAATGCTAAAAAATACCTTAAAACACTTATTTTAAAACATGTGTTAATCTTTATAATTAACCTATTCGTTCCTGGTTCCAAAAAAATCTCTTTTCTGAAATTAGTTGTTTTACTTAGTCTCACTGTAGGAAAGGAAAAATGTTTCGCTGGAATGTGATGTTGATGCAATAATTCGAATATATTTAATCTTAACGATTATTTTTTAGAATTTTAACAACGAAGTAAATAAACTCACTTTTAATTTTACATGCTTGTTATCCTTTACATTTATTTATTGTTATTACAAAGTTGAAAAAATTCATAACAGTAATCAAATTACTATCACTTATAATGAGATTGTAAAACGAAACAAATATTACAAATTAAAATGTATAAATACAAAAATACAGATAATGACCTGAATAATTATTGTGACAAGGCATGTTAGACCTTTGCATTTTCACAAATTACCTCAAATGATATCATAATGGCAAGATACATTAAATATAATAGATATTATACAATTTGATAATTACAATTTGAAGAGAAAATTTTATAATATAATAAGGGAGTTACAGAAATTAACATGATAAATGTTATTTCAATATAATTTATTGTGCATAGGACATTTAAGTTTAATCACTAACTTTCTAAAGGGCTTATTCCTTTAAATGTGCTGAAACTGCAATTAAATGCTTCAATATTTGTACAAGAAGTGAAAAATAGTGGCTTGGCTGGGGCTCGAACCCTGGTCTCCAACTGTTTGGGTAGGTGTTCTAACCAAATAAATTAGGTGAATATTTCCTGATCGATATCTCATATTGTACATCGCATAGCTTAATTTTTGTTTTGAGACCGTTAAATATTTATCCATTCGTTACCGTAGTGATAGTTTACACCCAACGCCCATTTTCGGTATGAAAGAACTTTATATATTGGCCGTTGGCTCAACGAAGTACGTCGCAAGTCCTCCCGAGCAATTAGCGCACGACAAGTGAGCACGCTTTTGAAATCGCTGCAGCGTCTTTCACGCGACGGAGGTGTGCGCAGAGAAAAACCGGCGCTTCATTGTAACCGAGCAAATTTACTTATCACTCGGGGTAGCCGAAACCTGATAGCGCCGAAGGGCCAACGAGTCGGCAATTACCTTTGATCGTTCGGCTCCCTTTTAACTTTTGGGCCGACACAGGAGGCAAAAAGAGTGCCGAAATGAAGGAGGGGGCGGATGGAGCTCTTTCAGATATGGTCGCGAACGACTTTTTACGCTTTACCTCTTTCGCGTTGGTTCGCTCATGGCTCGGGCGAGGTCGGGTTTGTCTAGCTCTCTAAGTTAAGAATACTTATTTACCACAGTAATAGAAGGAAATATTTTAGTCCAAGAAATAGCGGGGCTGGAGAGAATACTGTTTTCTTTAAGCAGTCCAAAATGGGACTCGTAAGATCTCTTAAGAATAAAACTCACAGAGTTAGGCGAGTTAGTAGGGGAATTCATCATCTATGTACGTTGTACAATGAAGGAGAGAGAAATGGCAAATAAAATTGACAATGGTAATGGTATCAATCCAATCCCTAAGTATTTTACGTATAAGAAAATTGAAGTGGATTATCTTTGATTTATTTTAAACCGTTCCAAAAAATCACAATCAGATGCAAGGAAATTATGATAGGAGAGATTTTCCGAATTTTTTCATTTATATCGTGTTGTATTGTATCTCAGAAAGCTCAAAGGACGTTAGTTTTCATTTCAGAATGATATATTCTATATTGGAGTTAAATATGATTAATCTACTGGGTACCATATCACGATGCAGTTGCTCTTTAGTGGCGATTCTTCAGGAGAAATACAAAATTTGGACATTGCTCTAAAAAAATTAAATTAATAAATTTATTTTCTTACGTGAAAAGTTAAGTATTCAGTGGAGGCAGTAAAGTAAATATCATTATTAAGCATCGAAAATATTATTTTAAAACTCTTTATTTGGCGAGGTTAACCCTATGTGGACCGCTCTTACACCTAACTTCTGAAGTCACATTAGATGGTGCATGGTACAATTGGGACAATTGGGAGAGCTGCATTAGTACTTATTCGCATATTTTCAAATCGTAAATTAGTTATCGTGTATCTATATTTGAAGTAATCGCCTTCCTAAGTGGCTCGTAAGGAGATTTGACACTCTCTATAGAGGTAATTTAAATGTTCCTATTCGTTCTGTAGGAAAACATCGACATTCCTTTACAACCTGGTGGAGGGTAATACTTTAAGGGAATATTATAATATATGGATGGAAAAGAGATGAAAACTTTGGTGTAGATGTTAGAGGTTCTAAATGTGAAGAAAGATGAAAGACAGAATTATTAGTTTAACTCGTTTATTGAATGCAGAATAGATACATATCTTTTTAATTAAAAGGGATTGTATTGTATTAAAAGGGATTGTATGTCTGAAGCAGGAAATCTATAGGATAAATAATTACGTAGGAATATTCTGAATAAATGTGACATGTCACGTGATTATAACGAAAGAGATTTGTCTAAATTGCTTATGAATACTAATGAAGAAGTGTAACTTCTGGAGAGAATTTCGACTACTACGCATACATTTTTAAACGTGATAAGAGTTGTGCGTACATAGATTAGATTTTTTAGCGAGGTTATTTTGCCTTCGTAATGTCGCCATGGGAAAGTTGCCCATTTGTGACGTATTTTATACAGATAATACTGAGCATGTGAATAAATACTCACAGATTTATATTGTGGCCAGAAAATAAAAATTTCTGATAAGTGTAATAATTAAACTAAGAAATACTAGGTAAACTGACTAGGTTTTCATCAATAACAGGATCCATTGTGAAGGATTTCTTAAGTTTGATCTATTCGCTGTTTGATAAAGTGCTCACTAATTCTGTAGATTAGAATTTGGTTTAATTTTTCCAAAGAAAACCGACTGTATGTGAATCAAAGAGATGCTCAGGAATAAAAAATAAATTTCCGAAAATATATTTACCGAAGAATTTTCTCAATATCTCCATCAAACGTTCAATAGCACTACGAGCTAGCTCTCTCGTATATCCAAATTCTGTTTCTTCCTATAAGATGGGATTGTCGACTTACAAAATAACTCAGAAGAAAATGCAATTGCAATTAATCGGAATGTGACCTCCAATTTCTGTATAAGAAGATTTAGAAGGAAAGAGGAGACAGGTGTAGATTTCTTCGGAATTTCAATTTCAGAAGGTTTTTCTGCCTCACTCGAGACATTTTGATATAAACCAATCATTACTTCATACGCCGAGGCATCCGAGGAAGCGCTTTGTTTGATCTTCCTTTCGTCTGCCAATTTTTCCAAAAATATAATCAGATTTCAACAATGTTTTAGTTTAGCCTCATGTTGATTTTCTTCGGAGCGTGAATTGATTTCATCCGGGTTACATTGTAGCGAGGAGAATTCCAACACGAAGCGCAAAGGCTCATATCTCATCAGTATCATTACTCATTTAATTAAAAACCAATCGAAATTAATGTGATCGTTTATTAAAGGGTTAGTGTTTTTATAAGAGTGTTATTGATTTGGATTTTTTATTAACTTTTCAGACCCAGAAATGTTTATATTTTCACAGTCATTGCTGTGTTCGTATACTACCAAATAAAGATTTTAATCACTCATTATATCCTAATTTACTTTAGTGGCTAACGGATCATAATTTTTCGAGATTTTTAATTACTTCTCCCTACGTATGAGCTGAAAATATACGCCTTGCACACTTGCAGTCCTTTTTAGTAAATCGTTATCGTAGAATAAATTTATTCCAATTTTACCTAAGTTCAAAGAACATTTTATTGTAACCTTATTATCTTTTATTACTAATTCTTAAATGGATACTTTTTAAATTAAAGTTAATCTTCTGAAATTTTTTGGGTGAAATTGTCGTATTTATCTTGAACACAATAGATTGATGTTTTTTAATCCTTTTCGGCAAGCATGCACAATTCCAACCTTTACTTGTTATAGAAATGAGGAAAGGCTTGTACTTTTTCCACAGGTTTATTTAAAAAATTTTATTTAAATTTTTTTTAAATAAACCTGTGGAAAAAGTACAAGCCTTTCCTCATTTCTACGAGATGGATTTCCACAAAACGACGCCTGAGACTGTGAATTTTACTTTACTTGTTAATAAGTATCGGTAGCTATCTTATCTAGTGAAAAAATAAAAAAACAACTAGCTCTATAAAAACACTTTCCCTGAAATCAAATTATTGTGAAGTAATAGAAAGAACCGCGCTACCAATCAATGGGAACAAACGCGGAATCTGTAAAATAATCATCCTACGTATTTCCAAGAATTCTACTTTTATTCGATTTGTGGGAGTACCAGAAGCGGTAAACTGCAGCCCGAGTCTCCTCTTTACCCTTAAGTACTTACTCTTATTGCTGACAAATATATTTTTTAATCTCAAATATTAGAATAGATTAACTCTTTGACCTTCAAATTTTACGGCGAATTTTAGACGACCACAAGTAGCTCAAGGGTGGGAAGTCTCCTCCATTTCAGTTGCGGTAAACGAATCCGATCGAGAAATTACATTTGAATTACTTGGAACTAATTGAATTTATCGGTTAAGATAGACAAGTAAACGACACTAAATTGATGTAATAAAACGGAATCCTTTGCATTCACATTCCCGATGCGATCAAAAGCCGTACCTCAGCGGGGAGCTCAATTTTCGTCGTCCGTCCGCCATCCCCAGGATAAAAAGATAAATTACTCGGCGAGAAATTAAAATGCGATAAATCAATCCCGGATACCGATTCCTTTTTAAATGACATCGAAACCTCCCGGTCCCGCTCTCCCCGCAAACTGTCACAATATCGCGACATTAAAACTCGGTCACGCGAAAAATTTTCGTCAAAACGGATCCGGGGGGTGGGGGAGGTGGAAATCACAATTTGTTACGGTGGACCACTTTACACTTCATCTCGCCGCAGCATCCATAGATGGAAGATCGATCTCTCTCTCGTTCGCTGCGAGGCAATTTTTCATCGACGTGACCTCAGATCGTTACAGCACGCGGAGGCAAAAAAGAAAAATCTTCGGTTTACGTCGGCCATTAATAATGAGTGTCAACGGGCGGCAACCGCGGGCCATTCTCTCCTTCCTGGAGGGAGTAATCGGGATCACGTCGAATTACTCTCATTGCGCGAGTCCGAGCGCGAATTCCCAATTCTCTCCGCGACGACTCTCTCGGAAACGGTGAAGATGTTTTCACCCTCTTCCCTCATCAATCCTTTTCCCCGCATGTTTAATAACTACCGTGTTATTGCCTTGATTCCAGATTCACTTTCGGCGTGGGAAAGGATGTCCTTTTAACGAGTATGAAGTTTTCACGCTTAAAATGAGAGCGGCCTCTAAAAACATATTTCTCTAAATGGAGAAATTACAGAAAATTAGAACGGGTTTCCCGAAGTAGCTATTGGATTCTGACGCCTTAGAATAATAATAAAAATAACTATTTATTTATTTATTTTTCCAGTCATTTATCCTTTCAATTATCCACTCATTTATCCTTTTATTTTTACATTCATTTATACATTCATTTATCCATTCAATTATCCACTTCTTTATCCATTCATTTATCCATTCATTTCTCCATTCATTTATCCATTCCTTTATCCATTAACTAATCCATTCATTCATCCTTTTATTTATACATTCATTTATCCATACTTATGCCCAATTATATATTTAGATTCTAGCAAACTAGTTAAATTAGTAGAATTAAACACAATCTATGTCCACAGTTTATGGAAAAAATACTTATGGCATGTGTTGCCATGAGTATTTTTCAATTATCCATTCCTTTATCCATTCCTTTGCCCATTCCTTTATCCATTCACTAATCCATTCATTCATCCTTTTATTTATACATTCATTTATCCATACTTATGTCCAATTATATTTTTAGATTCTAGCAAACTAGTTAAATTAGTAGAATTAAACACAATCTATGTCCACAGTTTATGGAAAAAAATACTTATGGCATGTGTTGCCATGAGTATTTTTCAATAAACTGTGGACATGGAATGTGTTTAATTCTACTAATCATAGAAAAGGCAAAGCGGCTGCTGATGGTTGTGTTATAATTAAAAAATAAATTCCAAAACCATCAAGAACTTGCATAGCGGCTATACGTATTTCGCCGAACCTTAGGCTGACGATGACTTCTTGGAAGTCGAAATACGTGTAGCCGCTATGCAAGTTCTTGATGGTTTTGGAATTTATTCTTTAATTATCTAGTAATCATGTATAAGTTCCACTATATATCGCCGGAACTGATTAATTATAAACTAGTTAATTCCAGTTACATCCAATCATAATACCATTGAAAACACTGAATGAGCAAGAAAACAACATAAAACAAAAAATAGTAATATTAAATAAGTTAAGGACAGAGAAGTGCACTTATGGATGACAGGAGTGAACTGATTGGGGAAAAAAGTGCTAGCGAAGGGGTGAAGGAATTGAATAGGAAAAGATGATTGAAAAGTTTTGGGATTTGGTGGAATATGGAACTTTGGTAGGTGATAAGACCGATACGAGGTATGCGAATAATGACATCATAAATCTGAATATATTCTAAAGTAAAATAGCGCAACTTCGGAGATGAGCTTCATGGCTAATAAGTCTTTAGGTGTTGAAAATGTCTTAAACAGAAAATGGCAGTCACTGAGTTTTTCATTTTTTTTGTCAGTTAATAGGAAAAATATTGATTACTACTATTTCCCCGAAGTAGTTTTTGAACCCTGCAGCATTTTAAAAGAATTATTGGAATGATGTAAACGTAAATCAAAATATATTTAATGGCATCATTACACAACTTCAGAAATTATCTTAATGGCTGGTAAGTCTTAGTTTATCAGGTATGATCTTGAAACCAGTGCTGAATATTCCGCTAATTCTAGGATAGAACCGACTCATTTCATCAATTTTCGGAAAAACTGAATTTTTGGCAGACCACGGTAAGTTATACAGGAGTTATACAGGAGTTATACAGGAAATAACTTAGAAAATGATGTGCCTTTTATGGAATTTACTTATATCTTCTGGTCAGTTAAAAAACTTGGTCATATGACGACAAAGCTTTAGATGAGACTATAAATATAAATTTGTTTTTTTTTATTTACTCCTGCTCTCAGTTAACCCAATAACTTAAGCCTACCACGCAGTCTATTTAGTACACATAGCTAGCACGTCGTAAAACAGATATTAACACGTTCCGTGCGGTGTCGATTTCATTGGTTGCTATCCAATGACTGAATACTTTTAATTTAATATTTATATATATAATAATAAAATTATATGAATAATATTTCAATTATACATAGAATGTTAGCTCTATATACTGCAATAAGATAAAAAATATTTAATGCTAACATTTATCCTTTTTACTTTCACCATATACGAAGTATAGAGAAAGTATTGTTTTCATGAAAAAATTCGACTTCGAGATTTCAACGGAAATACACGTTTTGGGGTCCCTAGAACACGTTTTGACCATTTTCTGAATGATGTCTGTGTGTATGTGTGTGTGTGTGTGTGTGTGTGTGTGTGTGTGTGTGTGTGTGTGAGTGTGTGTGTGTGTATGTGTGTGTGTGATAATGGGCGTTATAACTCGAAAACTAAAAGTCGTATCAATACCAAACTTCATATATAGTACTGTTGTGTGTGCTGTCAGAGTTGATTAGTTTTTGGAGTAAATCCGTTAACCGGAAGTCGAGCTTTATTCATTAAAGCTCATTTCCGGTTTTCAAAATATCTCCATAAATATGATATATACGTCTATTGTATTACTTATAAAAGTTTTAGATAGTACAATTTACTATAACTTTTGTATTTAACATATTTTTGTATCACCGGTTTATTAGGAGTTATTCGTGAAATACTGATAAACCGGAGGAAGATGATTATGTACTTTGTGGGCGCTCTAACATGAAAACTATTTGTTGGATCAACACCAAATTTCATATATAGTACTTTTATTACAGTCGTTAGAGTTGATTAGTTTTTGGAGTAAATCGGCTGACCGGAAGTTGAGCTTCATTCTTCAAAGCTCATTTCCGGTTTTCAAAATATCTCCATTAATATGATATTTAGGTATATACTATTATTTATAAATGTTGTAGAAAATTTAATTTACTACAACTTTTGAATGAAACATATTTTGGCATCACTGATTGTTTAGGAGTTATCCATGAAATACTGATAAACCGGAAGTTGCTGATTATGTACGTTGTGTAAAGCTCATTTCTGGTTTTCAAAATATATCCATAAATATGATATATTGGTATATTGTATTCCTTATAAAAGTTTTAGATAATATAATTTACTATAACTTTTGTATTTAACATATTTTTGTAAAACCGGTTGATTAGGAGTTATTCGTGAAATACTGATAACCCGGAAGAAGATGATTATGTACTTTGTGGGCGCTCTAACATGAAAACTATTTGTCGGATCAACACCAAATTTCATATATAGTATTTTGGTTTGTGTCGTTAGAGTTGATTAGTTTTTGGAGTGAATCGGTTAACCGGAAGTTGAGCTTAATTCTTCAAAGCTCATTTCCGGTTTTCAAAATATCTCCATAAATATGGTATTTAGGTATATACTATTATTCGGAAAAGTTTTAGAAAATGTAATATACTATAACTTTTGGTTGAAAAATATTTTTGTATCACTGATTGTGTAGGAGTTATTCATGAAATACTGATAAACCGGAAGTTGCTGATTATGTAGTTTGTGGGCGCTCTGGGCTCTATGGGCGAAAGGCCTATTTCAGCGTTTTTCATCGATCATGTCCTGTAAAAATTATTTATCATGTTTTTGGCATCAAAGATAATATATAATATTAATAACTCAAATTCCAAGTTTAGATGGAATTTGGAGTTCGAAATTAATGCGGTAGATAAATATTTACATCTCATATATATGGAGAAAGTCATGTGCTGGCCACATCAGATTTTTTTATATTTATGGCGTGATATGCCACAGGATAGGACCAATGTGAGCGGCATATAAAGATCTCCGCACGGAACGTGTTAAAGCAAAATTTTATTGCAGTTGATTGCATTGATGTTGCCGATGTTTTCCCTTCGATGTGACTTTTTACTTTGCTCAATGATCTTTTTTACGGATTGTTTCTTTTTTTGTATATTATAACGGTTTAAAAGAAAAGTTTTTTGTGGAAATTAATAAAAGAGGAAATGGGGTTTTCCTCGGCGTTATTTTTAATTATATCTGCAAAACTTATAACACTCAGATAAGTTTTTTCCACCAAAAGAATCCTTCATGCATGTTCGTAACAGTCATTTTTACTTTCTCCCTATACGTAGTATAGAGAAAGTATTGTATTCGCAAAAAAATTCGACCTCCAGATTTCAACGGATATAAATGTTCTGGGACCCATAGAGTTCGTTTTCGCTATTTTCCCGAACATGTCTGTCTGTGTGTGTGTCTGTCTGTGGTAAAAAAGTGCGTGGGCGCTCTATCTTAAAAAGTAATTATCCAATCATTTCTAAAATTCATATTTAGTATTTTCCTAACAATAAAAAGAGTTGATTAGTTTTTGATGAATATAATTATATATAAAAGTTATAGATAATATACTTAACTACAACTTTCGTTTAAAATATATTTTCGTAACACTGATTATTTAGGAGTTATTCTTGAATAATGGTTAACCGGAAGTTGTTGTTTATCCAAAAATGGAAGTTTTCCGTCAGAATGCAATGTCTGTATATACAACTATTTACAAAAGTTATAGATTATGTATATTACTACAACTTTTGTATGAAACATTTTTTCGTAACACTGATTGTTTAGGAGTTATTAGTGATTACTCGCTTTCCGTAAGTTGCTTTTTATCCAAAAATTGTTGTTTCTCTAAATATCTCTGACAATATGCAATGTAGGTATATTTTGTATATACAAGTATATACAAAATTTAAAGATAATGTATTTTACTACAACTTTTGTTTGAAACCCTTTTTCTATATACACTTATTTTTTTGGAGTTAATTATATATTACCGGCATAGGCTTCTGTTTTCAATAAATATGGGGAAAGCCATGTGTTGGCCACATCAGAATTTTGTGATTGTATTTCCCACCATTTCATACTTCACGGAGCTCTCCATAACTTCCTACCGTACTCTCATTCTCTCTATCTTTCGGATTTATTCATTGTCATTTCTCAGGCCAAATAAATGAATAACCAGAAAAAAATTCTGACAAAAATTCTAATTCTGAAAAAAGGAATATAAGAAGTTGAATTGAATGACATTGCAAATTTTGCCGAACAAATCGCACATTGTGACATAATTGCGACGCAGGAGAATCGTCATGAGATAATTTGAGAGTGAGGAAGCGTTTTATTTACTTGGAGTGGGAAGATTGTTTTATGGAATTCAAACATTTTCTTCCTCGCTGAAATTTTGACTCCTGCTGTTTTATTCACTCTATGTTAACTTTCACGGAGTTACTCGTTCCTCAGGGGATTCCGCTTTACAAGGTCTTCTATTTTCTTAAGCCTCTCCTAACCCGTTACTCTCTTACCTTCTAACTTCCTTTCCTTTCTTTCTTTCTCCTTTACTCTAACTTTCCTTTTCCTTGCAAATCTTTGTTCATTAGGGTGGATCGAAAAAACTTTTTTATTTCGAAATCGGTCAACGGCTAGTGCTTAAAGTTTGTGGTTGATGGTTGTTGGGAAACAATAAAGCGATCTCTCGAGGAGCCCTCGGTATGTCCTATGATATGATATGATACTCCTCGAGATGTCGAGGTGCTGCCACCGCCGGAAAAAAGAAATTTTAGTTCAGTTGGACGAAAACCACGGTAACCTTCGGATCGTCTCCTCTTTGACATTCTCTATCAGTTGGGCGACGGGGAAAGGAGGGAGATTTTTTCCACGGTACTTATTTCTTGGTTATACTCCCAATACTTTAGGATACCTTCACGGTATATATTTCTTGGTTATACTTTCCAATACTTTAGGATACCTTCACGGTATATATTTCTTGGTTATACTTTCCAATACTTTAGGATACCTTCACGGTATATATTTCTTGGTTATACTTTCCAATACTTTAGGATACCTTCACGGTATATATTTCTTGGTTATACTCCCAATACTTTAGGATACCTTCACGGTATATATTTCTTGGTTATACTTTCCAATACTTTAGGATACCTTCACGGTATATATTTCTTGGTTATACTTTCCAATACTTTAGGATACCTTCACGGTATATATTTCTTGGTTATACTTCCAATACTTTAGGATACCTTCACGGTATATATTTCTTGGTTATACTTTCCAATACTTTAGGATACCTTCACGGTATATATTTCTTGGTTATACTTTCCAATACTTTAGGATACCTTCACGGTATATATTTCTTGGTTATACTTCCAATACTTTAGGATACCTTCACGGTATATATTTCTTGGTTATACTTTCCAATACTTTAGGATACCTTCACGGTATATATTTCTTGGTTATACTTCCAATACTTTAGGATACCTTCACGGTATATATTTCTTGGTTATTATTCAAATACTTTGTAGGATATCTTCTCGTACAATGGTCCTTATAACATATAAAAAATTAGAACTCGATCGGATCCTGGGGCTGCGAATTTTAGTCAAAATTTTAAATTTTTGTGAAAAATGTCAAATTTTTGCATTTTTTCCTGATGGTTTCTCAATTTTCCAAAGTGATTTAATGGCAAAGAAGTACATAATGATTTGTTTTTGCTTAATATTAAAGATTTATTACGTTTGAATCAAGGAAAATGGATTCTCAGTTCGCCAAAATTCGTCGAAATACGCAAAATATACAGAAATGTTACGGATGTTGGTTAGACAATAGGGTGGGTCGTTTTGACTTCTCTTCTGATATAAATTTAATATCCGGAAATAGTGGCACACCCACATTACTGATATAATATTCTTTCCAAATCAAATACTATCTTTTGTGAGAATTTTCACCTCGAAGTTTCGAAATTTCAGCTAGAAAAGTAAAAATTGCCAAATATTCTAGTTAGGTTAAAATGAATATTTTTGGATAAAGGTATGTCATTTGCGACGAAAACTGTCCCTCTAGTCTCAATATACTGCTTAAATGCCTCTGTATGGGGCAGAGATGCATCCAATGGGATCAGAATCAGAGGCAAAATCATTTAAAATTAAACTTTTTGGTAACTCCTTCCGTCCTCATGTAAACAATGTTCATGCTTTCTCATTACTCACCTAAGAGGTATGATTTTTCTACTTCCTCTGTTCCACATTTCTAAGCTTAACAAGCATGGAGTTTACTCTATCCATAGCGTCTTCATTGCAGTCTCTAAAATTTTTCTGAATAGAAAATCTAGTAATAAAGGTATTTTTGACTATGGGGTTCCCGAAAATAGAGGGGAAAAGGTTCCTAGCAACTTCCGAGAATAGGCAATAAAGGTCTCTTTCCATTGTAATTTCTTTCGCAGAAGTAGAATAAATTGAAAGGAGGAATCTTCCTTCCTACCAGTGTTTTTTACTACCTCCTCCCTAATTAATTTTACTGCTGTTTTCCTCCTTAAGAAATATCATTTTAGGAAACTTTTCGGCCCAATTTCTGCTTGGATTCCACCTTCATTATCCTTTATGCTATAAATCCCAGCTATACTTCCAAGGCATTTTCTCTTCCTATGAATTACTGAGGGACCTTCGACTTTTATTTCAGTAACACAAATTACGTAATCATCTCGGCGATCTAGCATAGCCTATTGTATCCTGTACTCCTATTAATTATCGAGTTTTAATGGCAATAGTCCTGATCATAGTAAACAGAATTGAGTACAAATCCGATTGTTCAGTCAAAATGCCAAGTTACCGAAGGAGAAAGGCAAAGGTATTGTTGATTATGGGATTCCTCATATTTAAATTAATTATGAGGAAGTTTATGAACATTTTACTAACTAAGAGGAAGTTAATTTTTAAGATTGGATTACTTATTTCTAGGATTTTATTTCTAAGACTGGCCAAAAATATCCACATGTAATAGACATTCAAGATTCATATTACACTGCTGAACAGCCGATTTACTTGGTAAGTTATCGAAGAGAAGGATTTGAGATTCCATGAATTCAAAAACCGTTAACTTTCCATCATTTCTTAACTCATCCTTAAGTTGATTTCTTCATCTAGATTTTTCGGTGATTCTGAAGCAAATAGTCAGAACGTATAGCGATTTGAATTGAATACAGCGTAAATGATCACCAACCGAAAAGATTATGAAATCTCATTTTCATTAAATTTAGCTGAGAAAATTCAAAAAAATAAATAGTGGAAAGTTTAGAGAATTTCAATAGAATGTTTACAGAAAGGAAAAGGACGTGGCTCGGTAGTTTAGCGGTTAGAACATTTGCCCGGAGAGTGGGAGATCTGGGTTAGAATCTCACCCAAGTCACTATTTTTCTCTTCTTGTATAACCTTGGGATACGTTGCACGCTTTCCTGTGCTAAGTCAAACTTCATTTCCATCATTTGTAAAATGTGCTCCAATATTCATAAAATAGCGAAATACGACTTAACTTCAGCTGGAAATCGATTTTCTGAGTCTTGAATGCGCTCGTCTTCAATTATACTCATCCGTCTTCCTCGCAAATTTCGTATTCTATCCGTATTTCCCATTTATCCCGGAGACTGGTTATTTCTCTCTTTAACTTGGTATTCTCTCTCGGAAATTCTCGCCTATCCCCCTCTGCATCGAAATCTAATCACATGTTCTCCTATCCGAAATTCATTCAAGCATCTTCTCTTCTCCTCACGCAACAGCGACAAAATAGAAAACGCTTAAACGGCCGTTCTGTCATCCCTTTCAATTTTTTTCTTCTCAGATTAATCGTCGGCATCTCGGCCATCATCTCCAGTGTTTTTTATTATTTCGCACTTCCTTTTTTCCCCTTTCTACCCTCAGCGCACGAATCACGATTTTCGGCACCCTTTTCTTTTCCTTTCCATATCTCGATCTCTCTCTTGCTGAAGTCTTGCGTCTCGAGTATTTTCTCGACGATACAAGAAAAAGTACGTTTTCAGCGTTTAGATTTATGTTGGTGTTTTCTAGGTAGGAAAAGGATTATTTATGCTTATTAATAATTTAATTCAGGATTGGGCAAACTTGTCGCAGGTATTTTCTATCTCGTATGTATTGAGAATACTTGAATATTAAACATTAAAAAAAAAACTAAAAATGTCCATCATCAAGACCTTTTACAGACCGGTACGATCGACTTGCTTCGTACGTGACTGCTTAACTAACTGACTAACAGATTGAGTATGAAAAATAGCAATTGGAAGTTACGATTTTTTCAGTTTCTAAAACTTCAATAATAAAACAATATCCTATTTATTGGTATGAATGAGTAAGTTGTCTCAAATAGTAGAATCGCCAATCGGGTACCAAACCTGTGACGTCATGAATGTATTTATGTATAAGTGTATGTATCTACACACGTTTATGAGTATGTATCTATGAACGTCACATATTGTTCTCAGAAATAAGGCATGACTGTTGAGTCTGCAATGATTTCAATTAGGTTTGTATTTTCTTAGAGAGGGTAGAGGATGGAAATGAACTAAAAGAAGAATATACATGCATTATGATGCTGTCCCCTTTCTAAATCAACAGACTTGCCTCAATTCCATACATCATTGTATTCCTCCGGCTTTGTATACATCGTTCCTCCAAATCTCAATCGCTGTATTGTAATATTTTTCAGTCTTTTTCTGCCCGTACTATCCCTGTCATTGGTATCTCTACATGTTTATGATTAAAAGAGAGATTTGAATTATATTACTACCAACTTTTTGAATCTACTTCTAATTTTATTCTCCATAAGCTCAAATAAACGTAAAATATCTTGTTAATTTTTATCACTTATTTTTTCTTTCTGTCCACATTATTTCATTTTCTATTAATTACTGACTTTGATCCTGGAGTTCTTCCAAAATATGTTTCGCAATTTCCCACTATTCTTACATTTTTACCCCGATAATTTATCATAAATAATATATGTAATGATATTTATATAAACAATTTTAGAAGGAAGTATACGGAGAATTAGCGACATAAAGGGTAAAATGGAAGATGTGAATTTCTAGTCTCATTAAAATATGTCCATTGTATTGTATAAATGAAAAAGAAACGTGATGAGGAAGAAGTAGATGAGCAGATAAAAGTAAAAAGTAGAGAAAAGGAAAAATTTAGATAAGAGTAGATGAGAAGAAAAGCGAGAAGAATTGCAGAAAGGAGGCAAGGAGATGGGAGGTCGATGGGAGCTAAGGATAAGATGCTGCGAGTGGACTGGTCCATCAAAACGTGCAGGGAGGACCAGGAGCCCAAAGATGCTTTCAGATCCATTTCTCTCGCATCTGTCCTCTATAATCCCCTCTCTTCTTGCGCCTTGGCCAGCACCACTCATTCATCTTCCTCAAGGAGGATTCCTCTCCACCTCTATTTTCTCTCTCCCATTTCCTCTCCTTCGCTTCACCAACGAAATTCCCGTGTAATTCTGCTGAGTTCTTCATTCGAATAAGTGCACGTGCTCCGTAACTCTAAACCGAGGAACTCAGTAAAAGAAAATATTGCACAACAACAATAATAAGATGCGTGCCTTATTATTACTCAAGCCACTCATTCCTCATCTTGCTTAGTAAGCTGCATTTTCCCACTTAAAGCAATTGGTGACTAATACTATTGGGAATGAATCCTAGACCGGCCTTAGAGCTGAACATTTTACGGACTCCATATAAGGCGAATGGGCCCCTCTGTCACTTATTATATAATATGCCAACGATGGTTTTACGTTCTTAAAATTTTATAATTTCTAATGAGAAGACATGTAACAGGGGATGCAATTCGAGGGAACAATCAGAATTAAGAATCAGAATGCATGGAACCGGTTCATCAGGAAAGCCCACTCTTCCCTGCCAAAAATAATTAACCCATCTCAAACTTTACAACAAATGAAATGCCTCCTCCTATTATACCAAAAAGTGAGAAAAGTTTTATTTAATTTCATTCGCAATCACTAAATTGTTTTCTATTTTCCTTCATTTCTTTTTGAAGAATGCTGTCATATGACTCGGCTCTGATACCCAACTTTGATAAATGGAACATTTTTCTGCCTTTTAGTACAGTATTCACAAAGTAAGAACAAAAAAATTCAAACGAACTAATTGAAATGTCTGCCGCCCTACCGTTATGTCAGAGAATTTTCTTCAACTGTCTCTTGGTACGGAATTTAGAGAAAGGTATCTTTCATTTATTTTTTCTAGGCGAAAGCTGTTACCCTTAGAGTCATTGGGCTTCACTTTGGTAAACTTGTCTTCTGAAAATATTGTCTACCTCACTCTTCATCTTGCCAAATACCAAATACTCATTCCCATTCCTTCTTCCTGGTAGCTAAAGATCGAAGGGTTTAGGTTTCAACGTGCCTTCGGGCAGACACAAACATTTACAGTTACAGGTGTATAATTACGTGTGTCATCTTTTTTAACGTAATATTTCAGTAATCATCGCATAAAACCTCGGTGCCAATAAATATCACAATTTAATATCATATTTATCAGACTAGGACCCTTTCACAGTAACAGAGATTAACTTATAGCGAGGAACTATCTAAAACCGCTGGATGCTGTATCTTAGAAAGACAGAAATGTTATTCTACATCTATTAAGCAGAAACGGCTATTGTATGATAAACTATGAAGTTCCCGATTTTAGGAGAAAGTGATGATATTTGCTTATACATTTTGTTAATTTTTTGATCGTCCTTAGTTTTGAGTTGTTTATATGAAGACATTAATAAATCTGAGAGTTAAATAAATGTATTGATCAATCAAAAGAATAAGAGGCTATTCATCTTAAATAGAACGAAGGAGGTGAGATAGGCCGCCTCCGTGGATTTTATTATAAATAGAACATCAATGTGTAGCAATTCTAACAATTTATTAACATGAAAATTCATATTCCATCATTGCAAATATCCACCATCATTGAACTTTTCCATTAAAATCTTCATTTCCATTAACCATTTCAATATTATCTTACCTTTAAATGCTCTGTATGAGGAATTCCGCCTATTCCGTCATCTCGATTGTGCCTACCTTGGTGGAGCGTAGATCGGGGATAATATTTGTGAAACAATACTGAACGAAGGAATAAATTCGTAATGTAAAAACAATCTGAAGCATTAAATTTGGAAACCCGCGGATAGTACCAATGTTTCCATTCAATCGCTCCATCCAGATTCCTCCCGAAATAAATTTCCGACGGCGATTCCTTTAAAAGAGTCGCTCCCGTCGGCGCTTCTATCCCCGTGGAGACATCTCCTTTAATAGACTTCACTTTCGTCTCCTCTGGAAATCGAACCAGCATCCGCGCGTGCTACATCTTGCCGGAGAGAAAGACTTGTGGCTCGTCCACCTCTTCCATCTTCCCCTTTGTTTATATTTCGCCGTCCCTCGCCGACATACCTCCCGATGCCCTCTCTCCGGCCGAAATAAGGTATCGTTATCCGCGGCATCTCTCGCCGGGGAGAAATACGCGACAGGGAATTGCCTATAGAGGGAGATCAAAAGGATCGGCGGGGGAGATAAAAGAGAGGTGATACTGGGATCAAATGAGCCTATACGGCGGATGAGTCACATCCCATCTGCCCTCCCCGGAGTAACTTCGACGTCCGCCCCCCTTCTGGACGGGATCACCACCAGCCTCCCCGGATGAGCGAATTCGAAGAAATTGAAAATCTGCGGAAAGAAATGGATGCTTCCCCCCTCCCGTCCATTCGTCCTCCAGGACGAAGGAGAAGGTCCCTTTGTCTGAATTTCTAATCCCGTGGAGCGAAATGGAGGAAGAGTTCTTGGGAGAAGTAGCGGAGACGAACGACTTTGGTGTAATTTGAAAGGAGCGTCATATGCCACCTGGGGCTGCGTATTGTGCGCGGGATGACCCTCTCTTTGTCCCTCTCTCTCTCGCTCTTCGTTTCGTCTCCTTGTATCTCCGAGGCTTTCTCTTTCGAGCGATATAATGAAATCTCTCGCTTTTCCGAGCGTTTCCTCGGAAAGCTGCTTATTATTATGGAGGAGGTCAAACAGGACCCACCTTTTTCTATTCATACACATCCTTATCCGTGAATTTCTTGCTTTTAAAAGCTTTATCATCAAATTTTTATTTATTTATTTTTTATTATTATACGTTCATTTTTATGTTTTTATTTCTTTATTTTTATTTATTGAAATTTTTTTATTTATCGCAAAGTCTCCGCAAAAATCCACCTATAGCACAGTTACGAGTACACGAAAACAGTAACAATGGACGATACAAAACCATTCCGTAACCAAAAAAATCTGACTCGAGCTCGGGACCTTCGAATTGAAGCGCTAACACGCTAGGCCACTCCGACACCATGGTCTGTAAATTGATTATTTATTAATTGGATGTGATTATACTCTATTATTTTAATATTTATTGTTTATATTTTTCAGCGTTCAATATCCTCTCCAGTGGAACCTGTTCACGCCGTTATACGCTATTTAATGTTTGGTTTACTTTTCAAGTTTCGGGCAATAATTTTCTTTGACGTAAAATCTACCGAGGAAGATGTCTTATTACGGAATGCCATCACAACAACAGAATAAGGGAACGAAAAGTTCCTTTTCCGCAGTAATTATTTAGCACGACCGGTTTCAGGGAATGATCTTCATCACCTGATGGCGAAACCGGCCATGCAAAATAAATGTTGAGGAAAAATAAGTCTTTTTCTTACTCTGTCGTCAATTTTATTTTCTTAAGATAAAATTTCAGCTGTCATTGTTAGTAGGATTTATTTTCTTTTCACGCTTCTTCTTACGGGTGGAAATTAGTTCCTAAGCAATTGGATTAAGTTATTTTTTAATCCACATAGTATTATTTTTCTTCTTTTATCTATTTCATTACTTTTCTTTCCTTCATCCTCATCTTCTTTTACAATGACAGAGGGTTAGATGTTAGGCAAGACTACAGTCTCAACCTCCCTCTCAACAAGGTCGTATTATGTCCTATTCTACAGACATTTTTATACATAAGGGACGATGATGTTATTAGTTTCATTATAGCTTTATGAATGTAGTACCAGCGATTTTCCCAGTATATGACGAAGAGCTGTACCTAAGCTAAACAGAGAAGTGTTTACACGGTTTATATGCACCTACATTTAATGTGCATCTAATGCATTCATAAGGGCAGAATGGCATTTACACTGGCTTTATAATTGAGAATTACGACTGTAAGGTTGTTGCTACTTGAAGATGGTAATATAAACGGACATAGTCTAAAATCACACTTCTAGACTAGTTTCTAGATCCACCCTTGTCAGCAGAACTGACATTAAGTGCTCTATTTACCTCCCGAGCTCAAAGTGTTCTAATAATAATGTCAGAACAACTCTTAGTCATCTGACATAGTTTTTTGCTCACTAACGTTCTTTACTGCAGATTCTCGAACTCTTTTCTTTCATAGATTAATTGGTAAACAAGCTAAAATTTAAATTCTATATGTGAAGGTGTTACTTCGTGGAAGGCCATGATAATGGAAAAGAGTCACTTTGTACACTCCCACAAAATTTATTGGTGCTACATATTTAGCTAGCGGACTAGCATATCATCAGGATGAAATTGGAGGTAGAATATCAGGAATAAGTGAGAGGAAAAACATCTAGTAATATCTTACAATTCAATTTATCGAGTAAGTAGATATACAATAGCATCTTCAGAGGTCATCAGCGGGTATATCAGCGATGTTAATAGCCTTTAGCGGGCATCGTTGAAGATTAGGAATCCCAACGAACGTGGGAAAAATATCGAAATAAAAAAAACTGGGTTATGAAATAGATGTTCAGAGCTACGATGTTGACTTTTATCCTCTTACTTGGACGTATTTTGTCTCCACTGATGACTCGTGATTTGGTATACGTGACCATTTCTTATTAAAAATTATTTAACCGGAGTTCGTGGAAAGATTCTGAGGGTGTAAACTTACGCTTATACCAATACAGTGTTCAGTGTGGATATTGCCATGTTTTCTTTACACCCTTACGATCATCTCTATATACAGCTTAATATAGGCTATCGACCACATCCCCGGAATTAATCATAAACCTAATTTTATCTACTCTTACTTCAAATAAATTCACCCTCATAAATTATTTAATTTGGAGATGAGACTTTACTGTCTACTTGTCACTAAAGTAATTATTTCTTTGCATCTGTTTCTTTTCGGATTTAAGCTACGTAGGTTTACGTGCAAAGTCATTTCTTTTCCTTATTCCCTTTTCCGCCTCAATTTCCTCAAATGAAGACGTAATTATCAAACCACTCTTTCTGCATGTTTCTCTCCCCTTGCTGCCAATCATGCCCCGCTCCTGCCTCAAACATTAATTATTTTCGCCCTTAATACCTAAGGCCTCGCAACCAATCTTTTCGCCGCCTTTCTTTTTCGCTCCATCCTAATTTCCTCTCCAGTCCTCTTTTATTTTCTCAATCTCTCACTGCAAATGCACGCATCAATTCCAGACCTCCTCCACCCTCCTCGCAGCCACGCCTATCGCCTCAATTTACTCCCGGCCCCTCCTCTCTCCATCCCCGATCCGGTTTGAGAGCATCCCACGTGAAGGGCTGGACCAAAGATGCTGGAGGGAGAGACGGATTGAATATATTTTTCTCCTATCTCACGCAGAGATCTCCATACGGCACGGAATGGAAGGCTGGTCGCGATTCTCTTTCTTCGCGAGAGGGAGAATTCATTGCGCCACGGGGATGCAGACCGCACGTCAAGACGCGCGCTTCAGGGGGAGTCCGAGTCTGCAAAGACGCGGAGAAGGCCGTGGGTGGGCGGCCGAAGAGGCCTGGATCGCTGCCACAAGAGTGTGGTATAACACGTCGCTACCTCCGAAGGTCGAGGAAAACCCTCGTTCCTTAATCAACCCCAATAATCGGGAGGGATGATTAGCGGCCGTCGACCATCCACTTCTGCTGAGATTCGGTTTGCGGGAAGGAAAAGTACTGAGGCAATTGGACGAATTGCTCTCGATACAATGATGTTCCACGGATAGTACTGGAACTAGTCGGAATTCCTGTTACGATACGAATGAGATGGTCGTTGATCGCCTTCTGCAGACAAGTCAGGAATTTATGAAGGCGTTATCGGTGTTAATTAAACCGCATAACGATTATGAGGCATGTTCGTTTTGTCAGTGCACCAACAAATACACTTCTTTCGTATTTTGTGGAGTTTATACAGCTCTCAGATATGCAGTAATGTATGTATCGTGAATTTTATTTCTGGTCAGGTTTTACTGACTGAAACGATCTCTGAACTGGTCCCTGCAGTCCTGGCTAACGAAACAGCGGCTCTTAGTATGATACAGAGTGGACTCTGGTTGAATTAACGAATACTTTTGAGGTGTTATCAGAACAGTATACTGTTCTCCATCTGTATATAAGCTGTCTGGAAATATGCTGTCTTTTGCTTAGATACAGGAACGAAAATTACTCTTTGGAAGTTCATTTCTTCACAACGCCATCTTCATACCATCATCCACACATTGGGTTTCCTTTTAGAATCATTATTTCTGTATTGAACCTGCTTTTTTATGGTAGATATTTCAAAGGCTCATTGAAAGAAAGGTTAGTGATCTTCTTTACCTTTTCATAGCAACTGGTATTGTGTCATCTTTAGAGTGATACCTATCAACTGTGAATTTGCTGTTTAATAATGTGAAAATGCCATGAGAAATTTTCTATCTGGGACTATCTAAGCTCCTTGTCGTACACCTCCGGTGACCAGAATTGTTGATAAATACATCTATATTAGGTGGAAGCAGTTGCAAATAAATTGCGTAAAAGCAATGCCTTTCGCGCCTTAAAAATGTGATTACTATTTTGTTGAAAATATTTAATTTGGTTTCAGAAGGCAAAATATTTCAGTGCATGCTATATTTAATAGATGATAACAAAAATAGCATGGAACCAATAATAGCTGTGAGCTATGTTACAACTTGTTAGTAATCGTTAGTATCTCCGTATAATAAAACTAAGAGGAAGTATAATTTTCTTTGATTTACATGTATTTAGCTGGACATTCGAGAAAATGTTCGCTGGAGCGCATATTCTTTGGCTAAAGGCATATCCAGTTAAAGTTGTCCACTTGTAGATAAGTTTTAAATAAATAAATAAATGTATCTAGCATACAATGAACTTCCAAATGCTTCATCCAAAGAATATTAATCTAAAGATTGGTTGTATCAGTTCGTACCAGTAGCAGCCTGATACCCTCACAATTTCAATCATAATCACTATGTACTCTACACTAATGATACCCTACGAAAAGGAAATTGGGAACTATACAGGTCACTTTCAATCTCCTCCTATCTTCATTCAAATAATTTTAGTACAAAGCTGATATTATTTTCTTTACTCCTCTACACTTCAAAATAGTATATGCTTTTCATTGGGCCCTCTTCTTTCAATTTTTATTATGCTTAAAATTATAATAGACTGTTATTGGTAGATAAAAGAAATTCAATATTAAAACGAATATTTCCACAAAGAAAGATTATGTTTGATTAATAGGGTTGTCATAAAATCAAATATTTATCCTATAGGTTATGAATTCCATATTTATTCCATCAGTACACTCAATTATCTACTCAGACAAACAATTAACTATTTTAGATGTTCGGTTTGGTCGTTGTCGGTTGAGACTGAAAAAAAAACCGAGTGTAAAGTAACATATTTTAGTATTTAAATCCCTAATATTTTATTAAAATATGAGCATTTTCTAAATATAAGGCTATTAGTATATATTAAATTTAAGAATGAGCTAGTTTAGTTTATAATCTGGGTTGCTAAGAGCCCATCGGTGGCACACCATTCCAATGCGGCTTTCCAGCGGGTAAGTATTTCTTTAAAGATTTGCTGTTAAGGAAATATTTGGTGTTATATATTAACGTGACCTATGGTATTTTATTGCATTGTTGTCAATTTATTTTTGAGAAACTGATTTTGTATTATTTAATGAATAAGCGTGACGCACTTTTAAACGACGTAGTACCCAATAATTACGTTTTTTCAAATTTATAAGTGTTAATTAATTATTATAATTTTTAAGTGTTCCTAATTTAGCATTCTTAAAATTCTCTGACAAGTAGAATGTAGTACAATGAAGGAAACTAACATTTGGAAATAGTTTTTAATGTGCAATAATAATTTACTATATCAAGCAAAGGCTATTTGGAAAAAAATTTGATTGATTTTGAAAAAAATCGTAAACTCACAAAAGAATTCATGTATTGAAAAAAACATAAAATAGCCTAAATTATTACGATTTAATTCATGACGTGTTCCATTTTTTCACTTTCACATTTGATGTTTGCTGTAGACTATGTAGTTATTCCGGAAAGTTATCAAAAATTGTTAGAGTCACATCATCTTCCTAATTTTGAACGTATTGTTTGAAATAATGGGTTACTGTGAAGCGGTTTTCTTACACTCGTTTTATCTTTTACTTATTATGGTGGTGGTGATCCTTGATATTGATAGAAAACCCCAAACTTTCAACTTTTAGAATAACTTAATATGTATAAATATTGTAAATACAAACAGATTATACTCAGTTTTGAATACCTTCGATTTAATGATAAAAACAGTGGCGCCTCTTCAAGTTTAGATTCTTTATTCAAACATTTCTTTGACGTAATCGTCCACTATAACTCTGGTGTCTTTCATGACAAGAAACATTTTACTCGGAGTCGATCACCCCTGCCGGACGAAAGTCTTTCATTTCATCAAAGCACCGGCTTTGTTTTTTATCGGTCTTCCAATTGAGTGAAGATGATGACGCACGCGCGGGATGATCGCCTAATTAGAAGCAATGAAATCCATCATCTTACGAAAGAGATGCTCAGATTCGCCAGGGATGTGGCCAGATGCTTCCTCAATGTCCCTTCGATTTAACATGTGCCAATTCGGATTTGACACTTTTATGACCTTTGTCAAATCAGAGTCGACTTTATCCTTACTTCGAAATATCGATTACATTCGAAAGGCGGGAAGTGACTAACCGGCTGAAGTACTCATAAAATCCTCATCGCTGTAATTCGACAACTTCGTCATGTTTTTATAACTGACCGGAACACTCATTCCAATTTTGAGCTCA
The DNA here is from genome assembly GCA_947579665.1 of Sympetrum striolatum. Taxonomy (NCBI): domain Eukaryota; kingdom Metazoa; phylum Arthropoda; class Insecta; order Odonata; family Libellulidae; genus Sympetrum; species Sympetrum striolatum. The sequence continues at coordinate 52,496,923 of OX388341.1, forward strand.
TATTTTACGTATTGACGTAGTTGTTTTAGAAAAACTCATGGTCAACTTTTCTTAGCTATGATATGCATTTGTATGTGAATATTGATTTAAAGTTGGTATTCGATATTTGATGGAATTATTTTTTTAGTAGCCTACATTTCTTAATGGACATCAACATCTGCAGGGGGGATCACGAATCTACTTCCCAAATTGATTACTTTCGCACATCGTTCTCGTAGAAAATTAGTTCTAGAAGCGACTTGCTCTAGCATCTGCATCCTTAGTCTTCCTAGGATTGTCTATCTAACAGAATTGAGTAGAATATTGGCTACAAATTCTGAGAGTGTATTTTATCTGAATTCATAAAGTAAATTAAGCCTTTGTTTAAATCTTACTACGCTGAAGTTTCCCATTTTGCTTCCTGAAATTCGATGGCACCCGATTCAAGTGGTTTTTCCATCCCAAAGGAGAGAGGTTGTGACTGCATCCTCAACTTTTATTTTTTGCGAGGATAGTGAAATTGACAGCCTAACTACTGAAAATCTAACTTTCAAACGAGCGAACGGTAACGAAACGAAACATTTCGGTGACGAAATGTGAGACAAAATCGCCTGGTAGGTTGGTGTACGGTGGGGACGTTAGCCGAGAAGTCCTATCAGGACCCCTGAAAAATATTGCATGATACAAATAATGTACATGCTGATTAAGGTTTTATTTATATTATTCTTTTACATATTTCATATATATACTTTTGTAATTATTTATTTTTTATTACTTTTTATTTTTGCATGCTTATTTTGTATTTAGTTGGGTTTATTGTATGCACACACAGTAATATTTTTTATTATTTAAAAAAAATAATTGTTATGTTAGTTAACGATGCTACCAGTCTTTGTGACTAACTGTAACGATTTTGTACAATAAATATAAAATATCAAAATTATTGGAAATTATCAACTATAAAATGATAATTACAACGGGTCCATGCATTTCTTTATTTCACTCGTTTTTTTCCGGTTCCACCGCATGTCTTCATATGGCCTACACGGCTCAAGTATGTAAACAAAAATAGTATGACAATTATCCGCGAGAGAGAAAAAATATTGAAACGTTTTCCTCTGCTTGGCAGCCGCCCAAGTCGAGTGGAAATCCTTTTCAAAACCTCCTGCGGGCAACGTCATACTTAAAGTTGCAAAGTTATGCTTGTTCAATGCGGAATTTATACGCATGCAGTAACCAGAATGTAAAGTTGAAGAGTAATTTGCATTGTATATTACAACAGCAATAACACGGCAAAATCTCATTCAAATATAACATTTTGGAAAGATTAATTTTGTACCATGACTCGGCGTTACTGCTGCAGTTTCTGTAAAATGAGTATATTGCGCATGTCTACTCTTGCAGTGCTAATCTGGAATACATACGAGCAGACGGTGTTAGAGTAACCCTTTCCAGCATTTTACTGCGAGGTAAACTTGCAATAACTTCTCAGTACACCAAAAAGTATGTTTTTCCATTCAATCCATTCATTGTTTATGAGTTTGACCACTGATTTAAGTTACAACTCCAGTAGCTGCTTAGTTTTAAATATTTTTCGCATGAAATATTCAGCATACGATTCGATTACAACATTTGAAAAAAAATTCTAGGATTGTCTCGCTGTGGTAATGATTAGTCATTAAAATTCGTCTGCTTTGTCCATCGTTCAGATAAGGTAGAAGCTGCTGAACAATAAAACGATCATTGGGTGGGGGGGGGAAGAGGAACACATATTTCTTTAAATTTATTGTGATAATTATCAGTAGCCATATGATATTTGCTTATTGATAGTTATTTTACCATAAAAATGTTCACGGATAAGAAATAATGAAAGGATGAAAACGAGAGAAATGAAAAATTTTCACTTTTTCCCCAAACATCCAAAATGTAAAGCCTGTTGTAACCTAGATTTAAACCCAGAACTTTCGCTTTCGGAGCGGATGCTGCAACCAACTAAGCTGTAACACCGAACTATCCAACTCAGTTCTTCAGGAAGCTTCGGAGGCAAAGCGAGCGGCGTCAATAGAGCAGCAGCACCCGCCACCACCTTGGCCTTCATTGAGGAGTCCCTGTTTAAAGGAACCCAACTCCATTTCGGGGTGCCAACCCCATTTCGTATTTTGAATTGCATTCGTTTTGAAGGTATTAAGTGTCTTCTAGATCTTCACCAACTTGTTCCTTAAGCAAAAAAAATCCTTAATGATTTACCAACTTCCTTACTTTATTCTTTCTTGAATCAATTTTTAATTTTGGGGCTCCCGGATGGTCATGTAGATTCGCCTTTTCCTTCGGTGAAAGCGGTCCCGGGTTCGATTCCTAGTGGGAGGCATTGTGCGAAATGACCTAAGCTGTCGAAGCTCTTTTAACAACAATACTACTACAATTTTTAATTTTGGAATTGATTGACCTCTCTGTTTAAAATAAAATACGTGCTCTGAAGATATTTTGGGATCCCGGATAGCCAAATGGGTAGCGCGTAAGTTTTCGTGAAAGCAATCCTTGGTTCGATTCCTGGTGGGTGTCAACGAGCCAAACGATGAAAGCTGTCGAAGCACCTTTAACAACACACCACACTACGGAAGACGTTTTCGTCCGTATAACATCGTTAAACCTCAAAAGTATATCAATAATTATGATTCGATGTTTGATTGTTTGCGTCATTCACAAAGTATGGTAATGGTGGAATTTTAATCCGGAATTGTAGCTAACGCTCACACACTTTATCAAAAGTTAATACGTATGACACAGTCTCGCCGCCAATACTACCACATCAAATAATATCGTCTATCTGAACGTCAATCACAACGAGACTCTTGAAGATACGTGAGGTTCGTACTTATAATTCATAATTCAATTAGTTAGGACCATTATAATTGGAGGAAAATCTTTGATAGCGAGCCGTGGGCTGGGAGCCGTTTATTAAATTCCATCTGTAATTACGTAACTTTTGAGAGGAACTCAAGTGCTTAAATGTCGTACTTTGTTTTCCCCTTTATGCTGAATAGTTTGAATGATCATTAGTAAAGGCCAAAAAAATCGATATTCTAGTGGAGTAAGCAACGTGAACGTAACATGTTGTTGATGTTTAGAATGATGACATTGAAAAAGAGGAAATTTTAGAATCCGATACTAGGTCATGCCATTTCGATGTGTTATGAAACTGTTTTGTGATTGTATTGCTCAAGATAGAAATCAGGCAAATTGCTTCCGAGGGCCGTATGTGTTCCGATAAGCGATTCTACGCAGTCTAGTAGAGTGCTTCTTTCACAGATTTCATAGAATATTTATTGCAACCCATAATAACTGATGTGAATAAAGCAAATACTAGTTGAAATACCTTTAAAAGTGAAACGGTATTCTCAATTTACATTCATTGTGATAGAACAATAAAGTCGATGAATATCGATGAATTAATTCTTCAACCACAATCTTGCATTGTCTGCGGACCGCGACGTATTATTTGGAGCTAATGCCCACTGGGATAAAAGCTTGGAAACTGCTATTCTAGAATTTAAATATATTTCATTCAACTGCTAGCATTTGAGAACTTGGCATATTTTAAAATAAATATATTTATCATGAAAGAAATTATTGCTATGCACTTGTTCTTGTTTGCTTAAATAATAGTTTATTAATGAAAATGATTTGTTCACTCTTTTTCAGCCAAGGTCAGGTGCCGTGGTGGCTAACATAAGACTCAAGGAATATAAAGCAAAATCATTTTCTTCTCTCGCCTTCGCGTTTTAGTGAGTCGAGTAGAGGTTTATTTTTACTTAGAGAAATCTGATATACCTGATATAGGTGCAGGTGACTTCTCGGTTGCCTCTTCCTAGCCTCGCTCGGACCCCTAAGCAGCAGTCAAAAGAATGTTATAAAGATATTAAAAAATAGCCTCTGAGTCTGATTTACTAGAAAATAAATTAAGTTTAGATCATGACATGTAATGGAACAATATATATCCGGAGAGAAGTATTCCTAAATTTGCACAAGTTATTTTATATTGCAGAATTCATGCAAGTAGCAATTTTGACTTGTGTGATAGATGCCGTTGAGGGTGGTCGTTGACAGGTTGAAATATTTGATGACATGACATTCTCCGTATTTATTGAAAACATAAGCCTATGCCGGTAATGTGTAAATAACTCCAAAACAATGAATGTTACAGGAAAATGTTTCATTCAAGCTTTGTAGTACAACTTTGGTACATTATTGTATACACCTACATTGCATTCTGACAGAGATAAGTATGAAAAACTTCAATTTCTGGGTAAACAACAACTTCCGGTTAACCATTACTGAAGAATAACTCCTAAAAAATCAGTGTTACGAAAACATTATTCATACAAAAGTTGTAGTAAAATACATTATCTATAACTTTTGTATGTAAATGTATATACCTAAATTGCATTCTGACAGAGATATGTATGAAAAACTTCCTTTTCTGGGTAAACAACAACTTCCGGTTAACCATTATTCAAGAATAACTCCTAAACAATCAGTGTTACGAAAAAATGTTTCATACAAAAGTTGTAGTAAAATACATTATCTACAACTTTGGTAAATTATTGTATATACCTATATTGCATTCTGACAGAGATATTTAAGAAACATAATTTTGTTCCGGATAAACCACAACTTCCGGTTAAGCGATATTCATAAAAAACTAATCAACTCTTGTTGTTAGGGAAATACTAAATATAAATTTTAGAAATGATTGGATAAGTACTTTTTAAGATAGAGCGCCCACAAACTTTTTAACCACAGACAGACAGATACACAGACAGAAATGTTCGAGAAAATAGCTAAAACATGCTCTATGGGCCCCAAAACATCTATTTCCGTCGAAATCTGGAGGTCGAATTTTTTTGCGAGTACAATACTTTCTCTATACTACGTATAGGGAGAAAGTAAAAATTCAAAGGCGCGACAAGTCTAACAGTCTTCTTCGTTTTTCCCCTAATGAGTGTTTGAAGGTGCGTAGCCTTTCTAGGTCGTCTTCGCGGTGTTGAAAAGTTTTATCAGTCGATCGTTCTAATTGCGGTGCTAAGAACTCGTTGAAATATCGATTACGGTAATTGAAACCTATTTTAATCGAAATCATTAGCGTCTTCACGAATAGCTAAACAGGAAATCTCAACGGTGGAGTTGTGAATCTGAGCGGTTCTCCTTCCTAGTACTGACTTTCGATTGAAGAAAATGCAGGTAAGTGTACACTCCTGGCCAAAATTAACGCAGCACCTCCCTAGCGATCCTTACGGCTGGTGCTGCGTTAATTTTGGCCAGGACTGTACATTATTAATGTTTTCAATTTGTTATTGAAAATATATTTGTATTTTATTTGTCGCATGGTGATATTGTTGAATCTAGCGTCTGATTGTTTATCAAGATGGCCGCTCAGGAAGTAAAGTAATTTCGTTGTTTATGTAATGGAATATTGATCTGATGATAATCATGTTCATTCTTGGTGAGCTATGTGTTTAACTACTGATAAAATGAGAAAAATAGCGTAGAAGTGCTATAATCTGGATTAAAATAATTTTATAGAATTTAAAAAATAATGTAAATATGTAATACGTAATTCAGTCGGTGCTTTTGCGATTGCTACCTCAAAAGAAGTAATAACGTAGAAAAGCGTACTTTTCATGAAAATCGATCCTCTTACGTATTTACATAAAAATAGTGCTTTCCGTTGTTGATATAATTTTCAAACCATCCATGATGCAAAGCGTATGATGAAATTTAAATAGCTGAGATCTTTTGCTGGCGTTTATTATACGGTAATACATTTACCTTGATGGATAGATATATTTTCAAAAATAGATAAGTCTTGGAATGTATTCATAAATGGTGAATATTAAGGAGATATATTTATGTAGGATTAATTAGGGATTTTTTTATTATGAAGCGACTTTATTTAAACGATTCTCGCCTTTAACGATTTTCTGTTTTCTTCTAAGATCTTCTGCTATGTATTATGCGGGTAGGTAAATAATTGCGGGCTACATATCTATTGATTTTACTAAGGGAAGGCCAATGATTTACCATTGTAAGCTGATTTTTAATTAGATGTATACCCCGCGAGCCACCAGTGGCGTATTTTACCAATAAACTGATTTATTTCAATCACAAAACTCGAAGAAAACGTGATTTTATGACTTTTCTATGACTATTCTACTTTATTTATTTATTCTTTGCCTCACATTGCTCTTTGCAAACATAAAGCATGCATTAGATAACTATTGGTGGATTATTAGTGTCTACTACTAAATGTTTGTTGATTTGAAAATACCTTTCATTTTCTTAGGCAAAATTGCATATTTCTACTATCTCGTTTATTATCATTTAAAGTAAGAAGTTTTGAAGGAGGATTTTTTCCTTGTCACAATTTTTATTGAATTAAGTATGACAATCTGTTATTCAAATTCAAAGAATATCTCATTATTGTATTCAATTAGTTACACTTACTAATTATATAACTAATTTCATTATTCATGCAAATTATCTTCATTCGATTATTTTAACCAAACTTTTTGTCATTTACTTTCTTTATCGAAATTCTCGTATCAGTGTCTTATGTTATACTTATATTAGAATATGGTTGTTTGCTTCTTGTTGTGTTGTATGGATTGCAGGATTTGATATTTCATCTCAAAGTTTCACATCTAAGTAACATTTTTCCTGTTACTTATTTTGGTAAGGAAGGTGTACCTTGTGACTTTGCTTTGTTATACTGTTTTCTTTGTGTAGATATAAAGCAAGCGTTATAGATCATTTTATGTATGCATAAGCATACTATTCTTATCTTAACAATGATATTTCCAGGATTGGAACAAATAGGGTACATTCAATATTATTAAATATAATTCAATAATATAGGTATACCTTTGTCAAAGTATGATGGTTGGCAACAAGTGGAATTAGAATAGCTAGAAATATTAGTTGAATAATGCATGCGTTCTCTTTATGTACAGTATTCAGTCCAAAGGCGGCTTGTAAACCATTAGCAATCAAAAACTTTAGAGGAAATGAGGTCTATTGGGCAAAATGAGGAGAGAGGTATTTTGCTTTTTTCTCTCATTGGATTAGATTGCTGTTAACAGAAAAAGCCAAAGAAAGTGGCCCTATGAATAGAATTTTTCATGGAATTTCACAAAGAGTGGCCTTTCTGAATGACATTACACCGTCGTTTTAATCATGAAAGAAGTTGCGATTTCATATAAACAACTCTATGAACAAGTGAGAGGTAAAAGTAAAGGTAGGAAAAGGTTTTCTCTAGTAGGCAAACGAAAATCCACGATTCCGGAAGCACAGCATGCTCTCTCTGCCTCATGCATCTGTATAATTAGGAGGATACATTAGTGATTGGGCTCTCGGATTGCCAAGTGGGCAGTTATTCCCAGATTCCCAGTGGTATCTTTATGCGAAATGGTCTAAGTTGTCGAAACACTTTTATCAATACAACAAAAACAACAAAATTAATAAATATGGAAGCAGTTAATTTATTTAAATAGAATAATACTTAAAGGTTAGAGAGAGCAACGCCGAAGAAAGCTTACCATCGCAGACTACACCAAATGTCTTTGTTGTAAGTGACGTAACATTAATTACGATTAGATGGATCTCAAAGAGCGACGGTGATCCATTTTGCACTCGCTCGCAGAAGCAAATTGAATCCAGAAGACGATTAATCTTAACAAACTGAAAATCAGCGCTAAAGCAGTCACGTGATCGGAGGAAAGAGATTTTCCAAGGGATTTCGAACGCGCTTACGTTTCCCTTTTAACAGGAAATTGGAGATTTTTGGGGATTAATTATTTTTTCGCGGGACCTGACGATGGCACGAAAAAATTTCTGCTCCTAAAGGCTCTGGAAACGTGGTTATGCATCCCCACCCATTTACCCCATCCGATTCTGGGAGCGGTCGCAAAATTACGACTTGGTGATTCGATTTCGCCCGGCGATATTCGCGCCATCTGCCGGGTGCGCCTTATTTCCTGTCCTGATCAAAACTCTCGAAAAGTACGCTGTTCGGTGTACGATTATCACGAAGATTGATTCGATGAAAAGAAAATAGCTCGATGCCCTTTCCGCGGAGGAAATTGACAATCAAGAGTTCTTTTATATTGAAAGTTATATCGCCTTCGTTTTCTGTTTGATGGCAGGGAGAGGCCAGAAATAGGGGACTCAATTGCTGATTTATTTGCTGGGAAATTAAGGGAGCGCCTTCCAAAAATTTATTTGAGCTACTTATAATAGCTTGATAAACTTATGTAACATATTGTACACTATGAAAAATTTCGAAGAACCGTGCTAATTAACCAATAAGAATGTAATCATTCAAGAAAGATTAGCTGCGAATAGCATTCTAAGAGAAAAGTATAAATGTTTCTTTGAATGTCTGTACTTTGAAGTGTAGGATTGATATCGTGCTAGGCAAAATTATAAACATCACATCAGACTCTATAAAGGATATCAAATATATAATTATTCCTCGTATTTACATGGTGATCAGAATGTACTGTGTTATAATTCTGTAAATTTTAATTCGTTATTTTTGTTTTGTGTTTGTAAAGTTCTTTTTTTGTGATCTCCGCAATACTGGTTTTACTTGTGGCAGTAGGTACTTATTTATTTTTTACGACGGTTGCCACAGCGTAAGTTTACCTAACAGCAAGAAGCTAGCAGTCAGAGACAGTTTAATGCTTTCGATGTCATTCATGAAACCCTCTTATATGATTTTTAAGCCAATCAATTAAATATAAATGTACGGTAAAAGCGGCCTGTTTGGTGTAAGCACCTCTATAATTTGTTTACTTGTTGCATCGAAACAGTGTCTCATAGTGTACTCGAGTCTAGAGGAAACATTTTATTTACTGAGTGGGTTACTAAGGCATCGAACTTCTAAGTATTGTATTCTTTAACAAGCAAATTACCACTAAAAGATTATAAATAAGGAAATTTTGTAAAAGTTTCAGAGGGTTTCCTGAGTAAAACATCGATGTTTTCCAATTATATTCGTACAAACTGTTGCTTACACATTTAAAAAGGACCCTAACCGTTGTATCTTTGCGTACGGATAGAATAAAGTATATATTAAGTAAAATTCGCGGTTCGTAGAATCGACCATTCGATTACGGTTCTTTCGTAGAGCAAGCTCTCGATCTCGCATACCTCACTAAAGTGAGTGGTGTGGGATAAATGGGTGCCTGGGACATCTGGCACAGCCCTTCAGCTCTTTCCACGCCTCGACTGTGCGCACGGTTGTGCAACACTCTTTCGGCTGCTCCATTTTGATCTACGATACAACCCCAATAGTGCTAATCCTACAAGGGCATAAAACATTTCTCCCGTCTGTCATCTGCTTTATGGCCATGACTGAAAAATATTATCTAACGAAAGGGAAGGAATAAACTTGTAACGTTACGACTAGAGAGGAGTAAAAATAGTTTTAAAATGTAGTGATTCTATGTTGGAGTTCTGCAAAGTATCTCACGGGAAAGGAAATTAATAGTAAGGGAAAAATAAACTGCAGGAAAATCGTTATAGTTTGAATGGGATAAATTTCAGATCGTCTTGGTTTGATCATTTTAATGAAAAATAATAATTCAAAAACGCTACATGAAGAATATTTGCTTAGAATCCTCGAGATTAATCTTATCTTGCTTATGACTATATAAGTGCTGATTGGTTCAATAAAATCGGTCTAAGTATGCAATTATTTGAATGGTTAAGAAAATATGGGTTGTTTTTGAATTCAGCGACTGTGTCTTTCAACCAGTTATAGGAAGCTTTTTTCATTTTTGGATTTCGATGGTACATAAGTTAAAGATTAAAGAATTTTGTGTAAATGACGTTGGAAATATGAAAAAATATGTGAAATAAAAAACTAAAGTTCGTTGTTCATGCGTTGGTTGTTGCAAATTGTTTGCTGCTATTTGACCGTAAGTGTGGTAGCCTCCAGCTTCCTTGTACGTAAATGTGTCTAAAAAATTAACGTCTTTAAATTCTCTCTTATTGGCATTTGTCCAGATCAGTGAGAAATCCTTCTGCAAACTTCCCTCCAGCCGTTGCGATTACAAAGTTGTGCCAAAATAAAGTTATCCAATATGAAAATAGTTTTCATGCAGTTGCTGCATTGAAAAATCCCAGTACATTATTCAACGAGGAAAAATAAATTGTACTGTTAATGATATTTTAGATTTCCTGTCATTTAATTACAGTCATTGCCACAAAGAAGCTTCTGCAATTTTTATATCTTCACATTTGTTATCAAACTCGTTGGTCGTCATCCTTTTTTGGTAACTCACTCCATTTATTTACTTCTCTAATAATTGCGATTTACATTGTTTCTCTTCGTTTCAAACTTCACTCTTCAGCCCTCTTAGGCAAATAAGGATTTTGGTAATTCTTTCCTGTTATTTGATTTAATTATCATTAGATTTTTTAAATGTAAACTGATTACTGTACCTTATTTTTATTAGGTTGGAAAATGTTACATATCGAATTGGAAAAATTCACTCATCGATACTAAATGTTTATAACTCCGGTTGAAAAACTGTCCATACAACGCTGATTTATTGGTTTCGCTGCTTAAGAATAAATATCGTTATAAATATTAACTGTTGTGAAAAAAGTCACGTTTATAGGTATCATTTGTAAATCACTTGCTCAGGATAAGAAGGTAAATGCACCGATATCTACAAGTAATACCACGAAAGGCATGTCGATACCTAAAGTCGTTCCATGGCTATGATTAAGAGAAAATACTCTAAGATTATATTAAAGGGAACGTTATGCACCCTCAAATGGCTTGCACTGGAAATGAATATTTGAATACTGTTCATGTGTATTGCTTCAAAAGTGTTTATGTCCGAAATATTTCCTTCTGTCAGGAAATAATACTTAGCTGGAGAATATGCAATACGTAGAATCACGCAAACAGGCGAAGCACTTGTATTTTAGAAAAAAGGGCCGGCTTCAAATTGTGCTTTTGTAACGAATTGCAACAAAAAATCGATAAGCGTTGCCCAAGTGCTTCTTGATATAGTATCTTAGGAATTGCTAAAAGATCGGAAATTAAAGTTTAGGTTGAACTTCTTCAAAAAATAGATAACACTTCCTCGAAAGACTTATTATATGTAGTACGTTGTGTGTATATCCCATTACATGGGCGCATAAAATAGTGCTACAAAATTGAAAATAAATATCATAATAAGGGTATTGAAAGACTCATTAGTTCGTGGACAAAAAGCGATGATAAGAGAGTGAAGATATGGCGCATGCTCTTCCTGCTAAACGCCTAAAGGTGACTCGTAAAATACTTGTGTAGATGTAGGTGTAAAAATTCCTCACTGTCGAGCTATTATATTCCTCGCCAATTTCAGTGAAATGCGCTCTAAGGAAGTGTTGCTTAGCTTTAGACCTATGCCGTGAGTAAAGCTCACGATTGTTTTAAATGCACGTGACTCTAGTAACCCAAAGTGCATAAAATGAGGTGCGCAGTTTTTCCCCAGCTGTTACGAATTCTCGTAAGCTAAAATCCCATCCTTAACAAAGCGTTGAAAATATTTCCTGCATCGACTCCCTCGAATATCGGCCCACGAAGCAGCGAACTATTTCGTCATCACAGCCATGCGGTGGATAATTACTGGATTCTAAGAGCCACGCAACTTCACCGGTCATTTCCTCTTCTCGGAAAAAAATGTCGCAGGAAATAAATAAAAACTCGTGTCTCCGGTCTGCTCTTCCTATAGATCGCTCCCCATCCCTAAAGACTCGCCCGCCTATATGTTCCCTTTAAAATCGCTATCCCCCACGGCTCCCCTCTCTCTCAGCCCCCCTTTCTTTATTTGACTTCCTGTTTCTCACATCGGAGACCATGACCCTGCCCCGTCAGGCAACTTTGTCCTTTGTTCTTCCCAAAAAACCTCTTCCGCTAACATCTTGCATAACCAGATCCACTGCACGGCGCATTATAGGGCCAAAAAGGGGTCGGACTGCATTTTTCCTTCTTCCACGGGAGCTCCCCACTTTGCCGCAGCTTTTATTTTTTGTCGAGCGATTGAAAACCGAAATGTTTCACCTGAAAGTTCCCTTTGTCTTCCGTTGTTTCTTTCGTCTTCCCGTCGTTTTTGGCTTCGGAACGATTTGTCACGTTCGGTATTCATAAGTGTGGGGTGAGAAAGTCGGTGATAAAGTGGTTTTTGTAATCGAAAGCTCTCAAAAGTTGTGAAATTCGATTTCATTCATATTTATTAGACTTCAACGATCAACAAGCATGGTGATCCGTCTCGAGAGGTACTTTACTTTATATGCTGCGTAACTCACAATTTTATGGATTTTTCTTACGCGAATAGGTCTCGTTGTACGTTAAAGTTGAAAATGATGATTACATTTTATAATAATTTTGACGCTCATATATGACTGCAATCTATAAGTTTCGAATTCTTATACGTGCTACATTTTTATTCTCAAAATGAGAATGTTCCTTACCACATATTTATCTTTGAATTTGGATTTGATATTTAAAAATACACCTATTAAATTATGAGTATTTTCAAAATATGTGTGCCAGTTTTCATTGAAACGTTCATCATTATGATCTCAATTCAATTCAAGCCATTCTATCATCTGTGGAAACCCGTTGTTTAGCATTTATTGCCTAAAGTATTTTCTGGTATTATATACCGTACTAATTTTATATTTTTCTTATATATTTCTTCATATATGTCAAATATACATGTGATGGCCAAAGAAAATAAAGGCCTACAGTGGAATTGCTCCTGTTTATATTTTAACTACAACTCCAATATTAAATTGCCAGAAGCTTTGTTATGCACTACTTGGTTTGTAGAATAAAATACTCTCGACATCTGACATGAGGTAGGTTATTACGTAAATAATAATATGTCCGATTTTGCGCATATTTTAAGTGGATAATCACTTATCTCGGAACGATTATAAACAAATTTCGAAAGAATTGATGGAATTCGACGAAAGTTCGAAGAAACTGTTATGCGATAATTTTTCTTCTTCTACAAAGTAAATTTATAATCGAGGGTAATATATCTGCGTGATGTTCCATATTTTTTAGGGTATTCTACGTCATACTATGCTAAATTAATTCTTCAATTACTTCCATATTTATGAGGAAAAATAAAAGTAATCGCAGAATGGGTTTACTATTATGAATCCATTTTCATTTCTATTTCTCCAAGTTTGAATCCTCTATTATTTCGAGCACAACTGAGAAAGATCCGAAGGAAATTGAGACAGGAATGGGGAAGAGACAAACGATCTTGGATTGAAAAGATAAAGAGTGATAAATAGAGAAGAAGGGACAGCCTCTTTGAGATCAATCTTCATTCCTCACCAATCTACAAACAACGTTCCGGAATTCCTCACCTTCCTCTGGGCATTCCACGTTTCCTCCGACTTCTTATGCATACACTTTCCAATTATCTGAGCAGACTGTTTGACTTTGAGAACCACTTCTGTTCCCTCCCTCTCCACATGCCGATCCGTACGCCTTTCTCAGGTCCCTTTCCTCATATACTCGAACCACTTCCATTTCCTCTCTACCAGGTTAAGTTAATCTTACCTGTCTTCGTCGTTTTTTTATTTTTACTTCAAAGAAAAATATGTTTAACTAATATACATACTGATAATAGTATAGTATAGTTTTTATTGTCCATAAGTTAAGTACATTGCAAGGATTCGTCAGATGAAAAAAGTTATAACCTTAAATTACACAATTTTAAAATTAGGCTCACAATAAATTTTACATTATATTACAGTATTTTAAAATACATTACAAGAAAAATATAGAAATTGTAATTCAAGACACATTACAAGATCAATACAGTCATTGTAATACAAATGATATCTTATTTTCACACAATATTTAAGTTTTTATTTAAAAAATCGAAGACACGCAATTTCCTTTATAGACTATGGTAGTATATTATATAATTTAACACCTGCATGAAGAGGAACTTTGCTGATCAATTCAATTCTTTCTGTTCTTACATAAATATCGTTTTTCGATCTCATATTTTGACTATGAATAGTTGAATTTAGAGACAGGTAGTCCATGTTGTTTTTAGTGATAAGCATTGTTTCTAACATATAAATTGAAGAAAGTGGAAAGATTTTTAACTCTTTAAAAAACCCAATAACTCGGAAATGGCACATTTTTCGTCAGTTAAACTGGAAAAATTAACAAAAATTACAAAGGTTTTTTAAATAATTATCGGTGTTTGATAATCTATTGGTTAATTTTTTGTAGCTCTACGAGTCTTACTGTTTCATTCCCCAATAATCACCAATATTAAGACCAATCATTCCCTACCTCTCGTAACTAAACAAGAATTTCCTCTACAATTCCTTCCATTTCTCTCCTTATGAGACTATTTTCTTCTTTTTGTGTGGCTCATTAAGTTTCCTATTGCTATCAACGTTCTCTATATCTATTCACGTACCAATTACTTATGATTTTTATATGGCTGACGGAAGGTTTCTTCTTGAGCATTGTTTTACTTCTAATGATTTGTTGTCTGCTGTCGACGTTACAGTCGATGTTTCTTAACCATGTATAGGTTCACTCCATATTTAGGTATTAATGAACAGTTTTCTAATCACCGAACTGGTATTAAATATTTGCTTCCAGTAAGGGAATTTTTCTAGTGGAAAACTTTTCAATTGAGCAGTAATATTAGTTATATTTTCCATCCTTACTTACTCAAATGCATTTCTCTTTTTATATTTGATCCATAAACCGTTCGAAAAAATAATGCCCAATCTGTGGATCGTAGTTTTTCCTCAACCCTAAAAGAATTGGTCCCATGATGGTTAACGAACCTTGTCATTCAATTTTTGGATTACTTTAATTAGCATTGTGAAAAAGTTATTATTATATTGAAGATGATTCATTTAGCTTTAAAACCCAGAAATATGTCTACACAATTCACGTTTTCTTTTTGTTAAGATGTCACCACCATAACAATACCTTGGAATTATATGTAGCTCAATAAAGAAATATTGCTTACCTTTACGAATTGGAATCAGCCAAATTCGAGGCTTAAGTGGTGGTAAGATTCGATATTTTTCATGATGATTGACCGGAATTTTATAAAATGGGACTGCTTAGGAGACAGAACAGTGTCATGGCGTCAACGTTTGGTGATAAAATGCCGCTGTAGCACGCTGTCCTATCGCTGAAATTCTACGACGATAGCTTACTGTGCACGCACAAGCGAAACCTCCGCTCTGCGAAGTAAAAATGATTGACTTTATGAATGAAAGTTGTATATTTTCCTCGCCATCTCCTTCGCGATAAAAATACATACCGTGTCTTTTAAGTTCTTTAAGAACAGAATACGCTGCCTTCTGCTTTTCATCCTTCACTCACTCATCAGCTCATTTCCAACTCCTTCTACACTCGAGTACTTATCCGGGCACTTACCTCGTTCATTTTCGCATCTCCTCCGCCAACTCTTTGCTTTCCCCTTCAGAACTCCGTCCCCAATCTTTCCGCTCAACTCTTCTCTACCACGAATCCATAGACTTTACTTTTCAAGCAGAGCAGTCTTACCTCTTATTGGTTTCCCATCCCTTTCTTTCCAGATCTGTATCTTGATTCCACATTTCCAAATCTATTCCGTATTCTTTCATCATCTCCACGACCAGGATTACTTCTTTTGAATGCTCATCAACCCGGACTTGTTTTCTTTTCTACTAGGAAAGTTTACCTACTCTTATAGTGAGCTTTGAATATTTTGAGAAAAGAAAAAATGAGAAAATATGCTTATCTAGACTTACAACAACGAGTGAAATGGTTCTTTGTTGAAAGAATGTCCTTTCGTTGAAATTGTTGTGGTTTCAGTAAAAATAAATCTGTTATTTCACTTGCTTCGAACTAAATATTTTTTTTATCTCTCAGTAACCGAATTGAATTATCGAGAAATGTGTGAAGTTCTTCAAGAAAATCCATGAAAATACTTGTATATTACGATGGAGGTAATTGCTTAGAACCTCGTTTTCAACTCGGTTTGCTGACTCATAGCCCTGTTTCAATGACATTTAATGCAGCATTGTTTTTCTTTGCATTACTAATTTCATTACGACGCTGCGTTTGACTAGTTCTACTGAATTTTTAAAGAAGTACAGCTGCTGTAGTAGTATTTTTTTGAAACTTTAAATTTTGGGATAGCAGAAGAATTAACATTATTTGCTAAAAAATCATTTGCAGAACTGTCTTTAGGCTAAAGAACGCTCACAGTGGAGTAAAAGATAGCGCTGGTTACATAATTTAGGCTTAATAGCAAAGCAGCCTGTAAGACGGGAAGGGTCTTATATTATTTATGGTAGATTCTTTGAAAAGGGTTGAGGAAATATTGCGCATAAGGGCGTGCCCCCGGGAAAATTCCCCGGAATCTTCCTCTATCCGGGAGGCTGCTTTAACCATCTTAGCTACATTAGTCCCGGGTTCGATTTCAGGCCCCGTCAGCATTTTTCAAGTCCGTTTTCCTTGAGATAGATTCTTTGTTCTTTGATGAATACTGACCGGAGTCATGTTACACATTGCATAGTTAAAGAGCCCATTCTGTCATACATTAGTAATAAGTGTGTAAGATTTATCAGTTATAATTTACCCCAAGACTCTGGTGCTTTCCCGTTTATACCGTAACAGACGCAGGAAAATCCTTGGTAGGAGGATTTTCAACATATATTCATTACTATAGCGAATCAAGTAAGCTAACTAGAACTGCTTACCCATCCTATATCTTCGGCTACGAGGATGTGATCTTTCGTTTATATCGCTACAAATGGTTCCACCAGGATTTTATGCCTGATTGCCTCAATTAGGCCCTGAGGAGTTGAAACGTGCGATGGAATTGCATAAAGCCCAGACAACAGGAGTCGTCAGGTGTGGTAAACGGTGTGCTGTAGCATTTGGCCGCTTTTGAGATCGTCAGACATGGATCGCTGATGTGTACTACGAGCAGTTTAAGATTATTTCACGTTCATGGCAAGGGCTGGGAAATTTCGCGAGTCCTAAAGCGAGATTTGCCATTTCGGAAGCGTTTTCGGATTAATGCTGCTTGGAGCTTTCTCAGCTTGTATGATAGTGGCTCAGGCAGGAGATTAGGAAATTAACGATGTTAGGTACCTTTATATATGAAGTAGAAGCCTTCTTCGAATATTCAATTTCCAAATGAAAACTTATTCGTTAGTAGATTATATAAATATTGGTATTCGGATTTCTTGATAGACTACATGGTTATCATGCATTATGTATATGCATTTGTAGCATTTACGAATTCCTTTCTTTATAACTTTTGTTATTTTATTTCATACTCTTTAAATATTGTTCATGTATCACCGAGGTCTTCTCTTTTAGTAATGAACTTGTAGAAGGAGCCTTAAAAGATGCTAATTTCAATTACACTTTCTAAGAATGTTTTGATGCAGATGATTCTAGCCAAAGAAATCGTTCACCTCCCAATGCTTTTAATAGGTTATAAAATAATTTTCAATGCAATGAATTTCCAAACTAAATTTTCCACTTATAGCACATTAGCTAAATAATTTTGTTTCAGAAAATAGGTGGAACATGGAATTGGAGCATGTTTCATCAAGATCTACATAATATTCAATATACTCGTATTTAATTGTGGGGAAAAGGAGTTCATTCACCGTGAAGCCTGTTTCCCTTTTCCGTTAGTGTTGCGTAGAGTTTTGAAAAATTTTGAAGTAATCAGTCACAGCATAAGTCACAAGTCGACATATGGTCTGAATATAATGAGCATATCCATCCTAGGTTTTGATCCCTTTCCTTATTATGATTCCCACTGATCGTTGTAAATCATATTGGTAACGCTTATTGATTTATCATAGTACATTTAGCCAAAGATATCACTATAATAATTATTCAGCCGAAGGCCGGTTGGTACCTCAGACGCCCTAACGCTAGCTACCAAGACCTATTAGGGGGAATGAGGCTTGCTGGGCAAGATGAGGAGTGAGGTAGTTTTTCCTTACTTTCCTCAACAAGTCAGAATATGACAAGTGGAACATGCCACCCCAAGTATAGTTATGCCTCTGCGAGTGAAACTTTTCTTCTCATTCCAAAAGGAGAGAGACCTTAATCATCCAATATTCAATATCACTCATTCCCAAGTAATTTTCATGTCATACAGCTATGAAAAAGATTATGAAAAATGTAAATGGAAGATGAATTTTTCTCTATCCTGTACCAAAAGACAAATGAAATTTTTTTCTTTTATCAGCATATAGTTGTAGGAACAACCACAACATCATGACCGGTAATCTACAAATAAATTCCCAAATTAACATTATTGATACATAAAAATTTCGTAGAAAAACTAACATAAGTGTAGGATTGCATCAGGCGGTTACAGATTACCTAACAGAGAGGAGATATTCGTTATAGACTGACCGGTCCGAAATTTATTGGAAAAATGACAATTCCTGTAAAATATATACAGAACCATGTAAAAAAGATGTTGGTACATTTTTCTACGTTAAAATAAATGCTAAGGAATGGAATGAATTTCCTGAAGATGTTCTTAACCCATTTCCAAGCACTATAACGTTTCAACGAAGAACAGAGGGGAGGCTCGAACTAAAATAGTACTATCGCAAAGCATTTATTAAAAAAATTTTGTCTTATATGTTATGCTGGTTCCTATATATGTATTTCACCTGGGTTGACCTTGCCACCAGGCTTGTGGCTTAACGGCAAGGATGTGTTATATTTATAATAAATAATATTAATGCCGATCAAGAATGCAGTTCGACCCAAATGGTAATGGAACTCTCACATTTTCCACGAGTTGAAAAATCGACCCATCGAAATAAAAGAACCCCGCGAAGTCGTTTTTCCCTCCTACAGGGAACAATCGAAGCGCAAAAATGAAACGCGCCGCTGGGGAAAACAACTCGAGAACGAAAATGGATTTATGCTCCAACAGCGCCATTTTCGCCGTCTTGAAGAAAAGGGAAAAAAGTAGAACCTTCCTTTCCCTTACACATCCACGGCGCCATTTCATCGATCCTTCTAGTTTTGTTTCAGCCATTGCCAAGGAGAGCGCCTGCACGGCGCTGAACCCTTTATTTCCCAGCGATTTCAGATCTCTTCCTGCGGTGCCCACTCGCGTTTGCACTCTCGTGCCATTTTTCCGCCGCTGCACTTTCTTTTTTTTCCGAAGGCCCCGACACTCGAGGGACGCGTGTAAGATTTGCATATCTCGCTAATGCAACCAGTTTCGCCTCCGCCCACTCTCGCGGAACCGAAACCATTGAGGGTCGCTCGGAGAGAGGCGAGGAAAAAATTGGAACTTTCGAATAGGGGGAGGGAGAATTTCTTTTATTGCGATGGGTGGTTGCGTACGAGAGCTGTCTCGAGGTGGAAACCCACGCATACTTTGCTTTTCCGAGTAAATATTGATCTACTGAGCGTACGCTCAATATTGCTATTTTAGGTATGATTAATTTAATATTGGTTCTTTTATGAGCACTCTCTCACCTCGTTATCGAATTATGTTCTTGTGTGGATTAAATATTGAGGGGGGAGGGTTTGGTAAAGGTTGTAATTGAGGGGAGGATTCAGGGGAAAAAACTGAGGGGAAGACAGAGACAGAAGATTTTGGATGACAAAAGGGGTGGGGTTAACAATAGGGAAATGAAGGAGATGACGCTTAATAGGGATTTTTGATTGTGCATGAACCTACCGAAAGGTCATGAATGAATCTACACCTCAGTGTTATCATTATAGCTGAAAAGTCGGAGCAAAATAAATGAACCAATTCCGGTATTTTTTAGTACAAATAAATGTTACCAAACAAGTACTTTAGTACAATTACAATTACAATTGTTGAGTATCAAGAGTCACTCTACCGATCAAAATTTCCCTCGATGAATAAATAATGATCATAGCCAGAACTCGTTAAAAGACTAGTGATTGTACCCAGAACCAAAATGCATCTGTTATTCCTTCGTATCATGTGATGGAGGACATTTACTCAGCAGCAGTTTAAGGGAGAAATTTAGTATAAATTTGACAAACACGTGTATCGGGAAAGACATTGAACTTCTAAGGTGACAAAAATATATAGTAAATTACCATGATCTTTGTTAGACAATAAATACTCTTTGCACCATTTGCTGTTTTACGTGTTCTTTCTCGTAGTTTTCCGTTAGTTTCCAAATGAAATTGGAAACTGGAAATCAATATCAAAGTTCTTAAGGATTGCATACGTATTTCTTGGTGCTGGAGAAATATGCATTAATTGTCTAGTATGTAGGTGTTATGCGACCTGCACGGTATGGAGAGATAAATATTTTGGATGCTCGGAATCGTTAAAAAGCAAACAAACTTAACCTTTTTATGATTATTTTAAATTATCTATGTAGATTTTAATGTTAATGCACTAATGTTAAATGTTAAGAGAGGAGAATATTTAAAGCTCTCCACGACATTCAATGGGTACACAATTTGAAAGCTATAGATTTTATGAGGCGAATATGGCAAAGCCTTACGCCAAGAGGAATCGCAGCGATAAATACTGAATATTTCGCCAGTCTCGTCATGTTTTACTTTTTTTGTGAACCACGAGCTAAACATCAATCAAAATTCATTCAACCCACAGCAAAATTTCCTTCCCCGAGCACATTACGGCGCAGCAGTCGCTGAAGTTAATTCCCACCGGCAGAATAATGTATTTCACGCGTGCGGACACGTCTTTACCAAAAAACAATAACCCAGTTTCTGATCCGCCGGGAGAGAGGGCAGAACGGCCGTCGGATCACGCGGAGGTCGCGGATTAAAAGAACGCAAAATCGGCGGCAAAACTCCCTTGCCTCCCGTCAATATTGCCTTCATTTCACGGCTTTATCATTTCTTTTATTCGGGAGCGGCGGCTGCGTTAAAAACACGCCTCTTTTGCCACCCGCGGCGGAGCACGGCCTCCCTCATCATCAATTCGAACCAAATTGTCCCGACAGAAAAGCAAAAGCGCCCTCCGCAGTTGGTTCGAGCGAAAGCGTATGAAATAGCTATTATCCACGGCGTATGACGTTTATCAGGGACGATGCCCCTTGCATTCCAATGGGGAGGGAGACGTTGCAGCCAAGTGGCAGATGTCGCTGGTACGTGGCGAAAAACGGGTGTTTTCGGAGGGATCCTCGTTCGTTAGGCGGAGGGTAATTTCTCGCCGATTATTTGCTCCGAGAAGCTTCGACCTCGTCGAGCCTAATAGCGTTTTGCGTTCCCCCCGCTTCACTAACGTGATTGCGCTTCGGATCCTAAGGAGGTGAAGCGAGAGCCTTCGCATCGGGCAAGCCATCCGCCTCCCGCGAGGTAACAGCTTGGCTAAATTTAATTCCGCTTCGAGACACCCTCGCCGAAATCAGACTCTCTCATTTTCGGGCTTTACGTACCCTATTGTTTTGGATAGCAATCTGGCTGGAGCGAACGGGTAGTGGGTTGCGATGGATTGAGGTAAATCTTGATTTTGGTGACGTCGACGCCCGGTGTCAGTCTGCTGCAGGAAATAGAATGCATTGATGATACCTGGAAAATGAACGAATGACCAATTTCATTGATGATGATGTTATAAATGTATGTTTTCATATGTTGTTTTTTTTTCTTTCATCATTGCATTCATTTTTCGCCCTTGCAGGAGACTTATCCGTGACAATTATCACTAAAATACAATCTTACGGATAACGAAAGGCTGATTTAAATTGTTCACTATTTTTAGAGTACTTCAGTGTTGCGACGATTATCAGCATCGCAGTTGTTTAGCATTATTCCTAATTGCCTTTTAATCGCTAACTCTCAGGGTATCCAGATTTTTTTTCTCTCCTCGTAGGTTTTTCTATTTTCTATAGCCGCTTTCAGCTTCGTTCACGAACTCTCTGATATCCCATCAATAGTGTCTGCGTAGATGGTGACATCTCCGCTTGTCTTCAGTATAGAAATTTTGGCTATATTTCCAATGGAAGCTATAACAAATGATTTTACCATTTTAATGATTGATTAATTGCAAGGAATCTTTGAACAAAATTGAACTTCAAAGACCACATAGGAGAAATACCTTCATTCCATTCATGAAGTAAAGCGCATTATAATAAAAGATCTACACATTTGTAATATTAGATGAGGTTGAACCATATCCACGGTCACCATATACAGAGGTGTCGCTCAGGTGAATCGTTTCAGGCAATTGAGGCAAAATGTAGTTTTCATCGATCTTGACGACAAGACTTGCCCAGACTCGTGATATTCGTTACTATTCCTGTTATTAAAGGTCTTGGACTACTTTTGGCTGCCATAAAAGTTTATTTGAAGACTAATAATTCCGTAAAAATTGTCTTTTGTTATTTTTGTCGAAACTTTGTTGTTTCGTTTAATTCTCAATTTTGGATAAAATTTAAAATGAAATTTGAAAATAATCGTATGCAGGACGAGAAATTTTTTATTTAAAGCAGTTTTGGGGATAATTTGAGTATGTTTTACCCAAAATATGGATTACTCATATCAGGAAATTTTATAAGATGGTTATAATTCTATCTTCGTTCATTAAATTACTCGGTTTAGCTCTAGTGCGACGAAAATAATATTGGTTACATGGTTTACGTGATAAGCTGCAGCATTACAATAACAAACGAGTAGATTATAATATTAATAGTAGTAATCACTATATATATAAAGTCATATTTCAGCCTTAGTTGTGAACATGTTACTACGATCGTCTTTTTATTCTTGCGGAATGCTAAGCATCAGTGCTTCTTAATTCTTAAAGCGTAAACCCGGCCAAAGGATGTTTTCTGTTACCTCACTAGATGAGATTTGGCGTTAAGAATGTCATTCGGCCACGATAGTGTTCGTCTAAGTCAAGCAACTAAATCAATCAGCATCAGCAGTCAACCCTTAGTGAATAAAGCGAAAAATATCAATGATACTCCAGTCCATTCAAGTCCCGTTGTATGTATAAGTAAGTAGTATATCTTTCGCTATAAGACTGTAAGTGTAAAGAAAGAAATATTGGAACAGCTGTTAATGAACTAAATCTCCTAAAGCTGTCTTTGTCGGCGTTCCTCATCTTACTTCCCGGTAGTCGGATAAAGCAAGAAAGGAATGCCGCACTATTTTTGTTTCTTGCTTTATCCGAATACCGGTAAGTAAGAGGAGGAACACCAAAGACGGCTTTTGGAGATTTTAAACCTCTAAGACCGTAAGTGATGAATTTATCCTCATTTAGAATGGACCACACGAAAATGCCTATTCCCGAAGAAATGGAACAGTAACGCATTACATGGGGAGATTATAGTACTGAGATCATATGCAGTGAGTTGGTGTACTTTTTTATTCACATATAAATTCAAGTCGAGGCAACTCCCATTTCACCATTTCTGATTTCGCTTTATGCGGCAAATAATTCTATGAATGGATACCAAGGAATTGTCGAGAGAAAAAAAGTTTCCGCTGTTCACTCAAATTTCAAAAATCGTTTTATTTATCGGCACGCATAATCCTACGGCTCCTCCTTTTCTATATCTCCATCCACCTGTTTGTATGTGAATGTCACTTTAGAATTCCGGCGGGAAAGTGCTTCGGAGGAGGAGTGGGAGGGTTTTTCAGGAATGAGGAGGGGAAGGGAAAGGAGTGGTCCAGAGAGAGAGAGAGAGAGAGAGGCTTACAAATGCCCCCATTGCGGGTGCTCGATTCGGCGAGAGTGATCGAATTCCCGCGATCCGATTGCATTTAAATATTCCCTCGCGAGAGATTCAATGGACGCATACGTCGGGGATTATCGGAGGTCGTGGTTTCTTTGGGTTCCCTATTTGTATTTCCTGTTCCGCGAACTTGTCAACTTTCACTCGCCCTTGCTTTTTTGCCCGTCGATTTATCCGCGATCCCTGCTTCGGTGCAACCGTTAATAAAGAGTGAAAAATGGAAAAGTCGTGGGAGTTGGAAAATTAAAGCGAATGCATCGAGACGCGCGGTGGAGGATGGGAAGAAAGGGTCTTCCGTAAGCGAGGTCTTTAATACTGTTTGCAACGCACCCACAATATTTTTCCATGTGATTGGATGCATTCACTACCACTATATTATGTTCTTTCCGGTTTAGGTAATTTTTCTTTAAGACGTTACACCATCATTAGTACAAATCTGTCATATATTCAAATCATCTATTAATCGGAAGCGAAAATATGCTTCAATTCGATGATGTTTAAATATAATATACCTACCAATTTGACGCCATCCTCTTTAGTTTAGAGGGAAATCTACGAAAATTTTTGTGTACGTTTGTATAGATGGATTGAATTTTATTCTTAACTCCTTTAACAGCATAAATTTCATCTCCAGTTTCGTTTGTTGTTTTAAATTATACATTCCTATCCAATACCGCGATTTAGACACAAACGTCGTGAACTAGTAATCAAAATCATTCCACGTTAAATTCTTTCCATCTATAAAGTTTACTTAAATATATTTTTCGCATAAACATCTACACAGATATAATATAAGAGAAAAGCTTATGAATCGTACTAGTCAAATATAACCAAAATATTGTAATAATGTGTCGTCATTTTTGTTCAATTCTAGAAATTTCGAATCCAGTATTACATCCGATATTACACGACGAAATAAGAATCATCGATGAATCTTTCAGTACTCGCCTCGATTTCGCAGGACTATTATTAGCCACTTCATTACGATGAGAAATCGAAGGAGAAGGCCCTGCTGCTGAATATCAACTGCTCAGTCCCAAGATCACAGCTGTTGCGGAAATTGAGTTAGATTTTCATTCTCCGCGCGAGTGATGACGAGTCAAACACTTTTTACTAGCTTCCGTGAATTTGATTCCTAAATAAAAACATCTGAGTATAACAGGACTTTTACCGAGAGAATACCAAATTTTGCAGTTAGAGAAATATTTGTGAGATAGCAACTAAGGTCGACTCGTTGAGTTTGTTGTTAGCTTGTCAGTGGTGCTGTCAGTGGATATTTGACTACACTTCCCAAAGCTTCGTAGACACTGCAACTGATTTTTAAATGGTGAGCCTTTTCATAGTGTAAGCAACTAGTTATTTTCGTGATAGGGGTCGTTCGAAGAGGATCGTACGGTTGCTTTTGCCGTCTTCTACTGAAGGTTAGTCTCCCTTATTCGTCATATATTTTCAACTCTGAGAGTAATTTTAATACTTCTCTATCATGTAATGCTATTTACTATAAATCTTTATCGTGCAGTCACTAACGAGTGAATTAATTATCTTCAAATAACTCTTAATCTGTCACGTTGTTTCTGGAAGTCTATGAACTATGGAACAGACAAACCTAAATTTTACGCAATCAGTTGAGTAGGATCAAATTTAACCCCAAAAATGTCATTATTTTCAAATATGAAATATCTTCCAAGAATTTTCATTTGTGCTATTTCTGTATATCTATATTGTACACCTTTCTCGATTATTTATTGATAAGGATATTTCAGTTAGTGTGATTATTTATTTATTTATTTGACCCTTTATTGGCGAGGTTAGGCCCAAGTGGGCCTCTCTTCCACCTAACCTCGTATCTCGTCATGATATGAATAATTATAAATTAAATTAAAACAAAAAGACAGAGTAGATTGTGGGGAAAAATCTTTGCAACTGAAGGTTGCTAAAGAAAAACCCACGTTGCGGGAAAACACCCACAGAGAAGGGGGGTGAAAAAAAAACCCGAGGATTTCCAAAGTCAGCGTTGCGATGTTTCTTTTCGATTCCCTCTCCCTTTTGATTTTTGATTGCGAATCAAGTTTAACACAGCTTGAAGGTCTCATTCCTTGCTAGCGTTGCGATTTCTTGCCAATTCACGGCAAATTAGGCATTAAGTTTTGGCTTTGATGGGGCAAAGCTCCTCCTTTCGAAGATTATACACCACCAAGAGGAATTCTGGTGCACCGAGGCATATATGCTAAGGGGACGGAAGCAAGGCTTCAGGCGCGGGCCGTTGAAATTATAAGGAAAGTATACCGTTTACCTCTTGAAAGTAACTGTTTACCTCTTTAAAATGCCTTCGAATTTTAGAATTTTTAATTTAACTTGTTTTTAAGTGCACTCACTTTTGAGGCTTTCTGAATTCAAGATATTGAAGATAAGGAATGGTTTGCCTTCCAACCAGTTTTATTCAGAGTTCAGCTTGAAATTGATCACCGTTGTGTGAATGATTTTCTGTTGATATTTCCGTTTATTTGCAGAAGAAAAACATATTTGTCTACATGTAATTAGATTCGTATTATTATGAAATCTCTGATGTTAAGTTCGTAATATTTCATAGATATAAAAGTTTAATAACCTAACGATATTTTTTAAGAGTTATCTTTGGATGTGTACTGAGGAATACATGGAGAACGAATATTAAAATTTATTTTTTAATCCTAAAATCAAGTAATATAGAAAGTATATGACGCTATATCTCATATATTATACTGTTATTAAATTTTTTTGTGTCTCTTTTTCTCTCATGAGATATCACCTAGGTTGTTGGAATCGATTTGGTTTACTAAATCAAAGTGATTTTTAATGCATTGTTTACTCCATGGCTGGAAAACCAAGCTATGATACACCATGTAGTGATATATAAATAAATGTTTTTTCTCTTTGTTACATATCGTTACCCGTCGATAATATTCCAACAAGTTTGCGCCCTAGTGACCGCTGCAGAAATATTCGAAACAACGAAATAAGAAATACTAAAATGAAAAAATAGCTCGCCTCAAGGAGCCATCACCATTCTGGGAATTATTGTTACGTATGTTTAATAAGGTATCACGACAAAGTAGGGTTTCACTTCTTCGAGGATTTTGAAGTTATTAATCGCTCTTGGAGAGTTGGGCTAGGAATACTTTAAAATTTTGCTTATAAACTGACATTTTGGAAGATACATATTACATACGTTCGATATATCGTAAAATATTTATATTTTCACAATTTTATACTGGCCTTGTTTCAACTCAATTGCAAAAATATTAGTGCTTGTAATTGTGCGAACGATACGCGACAATATTAGAGTAGAAACGTAGTTTGGATCAACTGGTGTTACACCCCCTGCCTCACGCCGAAAGCCTGCTCGCAGGGATGTAGATGTAGATGTAATTTTGATGCACACTTTGTTAATCTTGTATACATTTTGCCTTTCACGTAATCTTCCAAGATACGTTACATGTCAGATTCCAATTTATGTTTCCCCAGTACGTAAATTAATCGCTAGCTCGCTCTACAAAAAAGGCTTGCATCCACGAATAGGTTGGGCAGCCCCATGCAACACCAAACGTAGGTTTTGCCTCTTTACGGGCCGAGAGAATTTCTAACAATTCATCTCTGACTCCTTACTTCCTACTTAGCGCTCCCCCATTTCGAAAATTACCCAAAAACCCGTGTTTGGGCGAGCAGACAGTGATTGCCGCACCGTCTGCAGGGACTAACACGCTGCTGAAATAGGGAAAATCGCTCCTTTCCTGTCCTTGCAGATCCACGCCGGAACGACCCGGGCTCGCCGCTCAATCGAGCAAATGCACCCCGAGCGAAGAAAAGAGAGCAAAGGATATAGAGAAAGGGTTGAAAGGGGCACGGGAGATGAATGGGAAAGGCCACAAGAACAAGAGACTTCCGTTTCAACTCCCGGACGATATCTCTCCTCCGGCGGCCTTCGATGTGCGAAAGACCGCCCCTCCTCCCATAAAAGGGAGCGCAGATAATTGCGAAGACGCTTAGGAAACATAAAGAGCGATAACCCGAGATCAAGGGAAGACGGCGAAACGACGCCGAGAGAGATGGAGGAAGAAAAACGGGAGTCGTTTAAAACAGGCTGTCTTCGCGAAAGCGAGTTCCGTAATGGTAACGAAATTGGAAAAAAATCGGCGGGGAAAAAGGGCTCGGAAAAAAAGCGCAATTCATTCGTCGTTTTGAGCAATGACATCGTTAGGTGAGTGGGGTGGAGATGAAAAATGGGCCCGATTCTTATCGGAGGGGACTGAGTTTTGAGGATGGTTTTCGTAATCAGCTTGCGGATATAAGAAGTAAATTAAGGAGTCCTGGCATTGAGGGGGTCACCTTCTGCTGCTCCAATTTAATGTGTATTTTACCTATTTCATCTTTATCACGTTCTGAGTTTTTACATTTCGGAATAATTTTGGAATATAATCAAACGAATTTGTAATTTATATAAAGTGAATGTTGTTTCAAAAAAGAGGAATCGGTTAGTAAAAGTCTGTTGTCGTTATAGCCTGGTTATGTAATCTATGAGATATCTTACATCACCTAGTATTTCTAGCGAGTATAATCCAAATCCGAAACGTCCATTTCAGTTCACAAAAATTTAGAAGAATTCGAGACGCTTTAGAATATTTTCTTATAATTTTAAAAATCTTCAAGATTTCAAGAATTGTTTCAATAAAAAAATAATTTCCTGTATGAGAATATTTTCAGTTAATTTTTGTTACTAAAGACCGTCCGTATGTAAAATATTGGTATTTTAAATGAAGTACTGAGGAATAATCTCCAATCTCCAGAATGTTCCACTTAGCTTCATTGGTAGGCTCCTGTATAGAGATTGATGGTGGCGGATTATTGGAGTATTTGAGCATATTTTTAATGCTTGTAAATTTCCTAGAATCTCCGACCATTCTTTTGACTTTGTAATAAAATAATATCAAAGTCGAGTGAAGTTATTTCAAGGTAAAAGAGATAGAAAGGTTAAACAACGGCCAGAGAATTTAGATTTCATAAAAGAGATAATTTCTCCCAAAATCCTCTGCCGAATATCTGGTCTCTATCAGCGAGTGAGAGTTATCACAATTCCTCTTTTATAGTTAATCTTTGAAAGTTCAGCGCAAATTTGAATATGTGAGTTGATTTTCATCCATACGTTCATTAGCTGACTCCGAGAAAGAGCGAACATTTCTTTTCTATCCAAGCATTTGTTACATGCGAACTCATAAGCTCTGAGTGTTATATTAGTGTGAACTCATGAGCCCTTTCCACTGCATATTCTAACCTAAATATGGTGTTTATTACTTCCCTTTTCTATCCGTAAGGTAAAAATCCGTATCAAGTCTTCAGTAATGAGTTTACTTCTGTGCTTTTCTGGTTAACTGGCTGTGAGTCGGTTACCTCAGACAACGAAGGACAAAATTGGGTCCCTTGCGACTCTACTCCATTTCAAATTTTCGAAATGCCGTCTGGAATATTTAATAAATTTGCTATAAGCTCTTCATCACAAGCAAGGAATCCACTCAACATATCCCTGCGAGGGCTGCTCAGGAAATATCGAGACCAAACGCTTTTCGCAGCAACACCAGACTCTTCTTAGACGACGCCTCCGAGTCGGCCAAGGTGGGCGTCTCCGTAAGCCCTGCAGACCTCTTGCGCCTCTTTTATGAGTTGAGACGTCACGACCAAAGATGTTTAACCTTTCTGCTCACATCGAGTCATTCCAGCAATGTTGGAAGGATTCTGGAACGTAAAATATTTGAAATATCGCCCAAGAAAAGCCGGAGGAGCAGTATCATGAGTTACGAAACTATGAACAGAGGGACAGGGAGCGGACAGAGGCTAGAGGAGGTCAGAGGCGAACTTGGCGACTTCCTACGGAAGGGTTGGCGAACCATCTCTTCGAAGTGTGCCATATCTGATGAAAAATGATGTGCGCAATGTGGTCCCACTCCAGATGCTGATAATAACGAAAAATCATTATTACTTCACGGAATGTACATACTTTCATTTACTTTGGAGCTCAATTTTTTCAATGGAAAATATATATAACAAGGAGATTTTTATCATAGTTTTGCGTGCCAAAGTTATTCTCACTAGTATGTCTTCGGGTTCTCATGTCATAGATTCGCCATTCTCGGCGAGTGTGTTGTGGAATGTTGTCTTAGAACACCAAAAATTATTGTTACGATGATACCTCCGCTCTGGAATAATCTTCCTGAAGGTTTCTTTGGCGAGTGGGGACTTTTCCGTTGCCTTTAGAACTCGAATGATCAGAAATAATCAAAGCAAAATTGTAACGTTCCACTCTTACTCACGAACAAATGTAAGGGGTTCAATGTTGTAACACTTGTATTTCTTAGGAAAAATAATGAACAAGAAAACTTCTATATTTTCCACAGTTTTTTGGTGGACGACCAAGAGAACTAACTATACCTTAAATCAATATCGATAAATAATTCACTATTAGATAAAGTAAAATTTCATAGCCCTAATATTTATTTTAAAGGGATGACGGGAGCTTCATAGAGTTTAGTATCCAAGAATGTGGCCATTTTGGAAAATTTTAATTGCGTCTAGATAGGTGTTGTACGCAGTAATTTCTACTTAATACAGGAGTCAGATATAAGGGGCAGTAAAAGTTATTATTTTTCGAATTTTGGAAATCCCACGAGGATATAATTCTAAAAAATATATTTGAAATATTTACATAAAATGACTTATATGTAAATATTTTTTATTCTTCATTGGCTGAAGTCTAATTATATGCATTATATCACTGTAATTAGAGTCACGCTTACATATAAGTCAGTCTTTCTCATATGGACATAATATCACTAGTTAAAGGTATCCTAAAGAGAGAGCATTAACTCCTAAAATTATTATTTTTGTAGATACTGATTGTCGAATGAGAATTTTGTGTTTTTTTAATTGAGTGGAGAATACCTGAGTTATTTCCACTGATTTATTTTATTTAGAAACAAGTTTCGTAAGCATATCAGCATTCGAGGTAATTCCAGGTCAGCTCCATGTATATTTTGAGCTCACTTATTGACCAATTAGTTGTTAATCTTATTATTATACAAATCATTTCAAGTATGTGCAGGATCTGGTGGCAGTGGATTGAGTACACCTTCGGTGAATCATTTTTCATGCCAAGAAGCGTCCCAAGATAAAATAATTCGACGAAAATAAAAACAAACTCGTAACTTATTTTTTATTACCTTCTTCATTATAAAAAGAAATCATCAAGTTTCAGCAGCTTATCTATTTACAAGCCAAATGTATATCAAGGCGAATATATATCAAGGAAAATTAAGCTAAGTCAGATAGATGAGACTTCAATCAAGAAGCAGCGAAGATATATTACGCAGCTCAGACTGAGGAAGATCAATAGCCCCTTTCACTTCCTAAATTTTGCTCTTCATGACTTGCCTAAGAAAGAATGATTTTTTCTTTAGAGAACCAATTATTTTTTTGTCTTTGAAAAAGGTCAAGGGATGATGGTAGGAATTATCGGAAAGGAATATGCTCTTATCAATCACCTCTGCAAGGAGCAATGAAATTTGCAACTCCTCTGAGTTAAAAAAAAAAAATTACTCGTAGCTTCTTAAGCTACACTTCATTTTTCTCATCAAAAGGTACCTAATTTGCTGGAAAGGCCATATGGAAGTAAATCTATGGAGATAGTATGCATTATTCTATTATAATCTTAGAATTCAATCGGAGAAGAGG
Source organism: Sympetrum striolatum (assembly GCA_947579665.1). NCBI lineage: Eukaryota > Metazoa > Arthropoda > Insecta > Odonata > Libellulidae > Sympetrum > Sympetrum striolatum. The sequence continues at coordinate 52,528,462 of OX388341.1, forward strand.
AAAGTACATCTAACCTACATAAAAGCACGATAATCACTTTCAAATATTAATAGGTGGAACTGTAGGTGGAATTATAGGGAAATCTTAGAAAAAAGTACGAAGAGAGATAGAAAGTGTAGAAAAGAGTCAATTTAGAAGAATAATTTAGGGAATAAAGTGAATGAATGTCAAAGGACAACTATGTATTGCAGACTTTAGGGGAGAAATTCGAAACTCCTATCGGGAACGGTTAAGACGGTTCTATGAGTTTATCATAAAGTAAATCAATATATAGCCTAATACTCTTCATTTGACTACTGAAATACAGTTTTTTTCTGAGAATCTAACTGGCAGTACTCACATCTAACATCATCTAGCATCTAACCGTTACCTTAGAAGCATTTAAGATTGGATGTAACGTAACGTCTTGCGTAACGCAAATTGCTTGTCTGCAAAATCATGGGGGAGGCTATAGCCCCTTCTGGATTAGTAACGGAGATATTCAACTTACCAATTGTAGGAGTTATGGCCCTTAAGAATCAGAGAAATCTATGCATATAATTTTATTTTTCTGTCTTTAAAGATATTAAGTACTTAACTAATGGCACGAGGAAAAAAATCTTCAAATGAAGGAGTACATGAAAGGAGATCCTCCCTGCTTAGCATAAATAGTGGGTCGTAGCGGTCGTAGGGTGGGAATTCCGATATAGTATGCAGTCGCACAACTCCCGAAAAATCCGAGTCAGGGATAAAAATGAATGAAGAGGATGCAGGCAACGAAGGGGAAGACGCCGGGAGATGAACGGTGGAAGGCCCGAGGAAAGAAGTAGGTGCAGAGAGGGAATCTGGCGGAGAAAGGGAGGGCTGGGAGCGGAGAGAAAACTCGATGTCGGCGTAGAGTGAAAGAATGGTGCATCGGTGGTTGTCGGGAAAAGCAGAAAGGAACTGCCGAGGCCAAGAAGGGAAACAACGGAGGTTTGTTGGTGTGGGGTTGAGAGAAAGGGGGGCAAGAGAAAACCGGCGCGCCTTGATACTGGATTTGAAGCTGGGCCTGTGGCTGAGGGAGTCCGACTATATCGCCAAGGGTGAGTCTTCACCTACCCCGTCTCATACACATTTTTTCGCCCCCTCCCTCCTCTTGAGCGGCTCACCTAGACGCCGAGCCACCCTCTCTCCTCCCCTATAACGACTCCCCACAAGGGGCTTATATAGTCTCCTTCCAGATCTGCGTCGGGATGCGAGTGAGGTACCTTCGGTCGGCGAGTTTAACTCTCGGGGGAAGTGATCTTAAGCGGAGGTCGACTGGGGCCTGAAGGAACGGCGACACCAGAGGGTTCCTCCGCGGAAGACCGCCGGAGGATACCGCGAAGGAGGTGTTTGTGCCAGTGCGTGAGGAAGGGGGATTAAGAAGAGAGCTGTTTTATTTCTTTCGCTTTTTTCGCCTTTCCCGGGGAGGGTCGGGAGGTTGTGGGCCGGAGGGAAGGAGTGCTCGCGGCGTGATAAGGTGAAGGTGGCGAGGAGGGTTTTTGCACACTGGAGGAGGGAGGTTGCAGAAGGCGCTATCTCAGAGGAGAGTAAGGCCAAAGGAGGAGCAGAAGGGGTGTGCTGGGGGAAGAGTTAGATGCGGAGGCGGTGGAGGAGTGGGAGTCTAAAAGGTTTTGAGGAGGAGATGGAGGAGGAGTAGGCGATTGGCGCTCAGTCGGTTGGTGCCTTGCGGCCGACGAAGGTCGACCGGGGAGAAAGAGTGTTGTGGAGAGAGAGAGGGAGGGGGTGCTCACGCATCCGCCGGTGACTGTCTTCGCAAGGCGGGTAGTTTGAGAGGCGGCGGAAGATTGCGAAGGAGAGCACCACGCGGCTCTCGGATAAATTCGCGAATCTTCGCGGGATGTTTTTAATTCAAAAGGAAAGGAGAGAATAAATTTCCCGCGCTGTCCTCCCATGTGGATAATTCGAGTCGGGAGGGAGGTGTGGCTCTCATTTGACGTTTTGTTTTCTAACCTGCGGGCGTGCCCTTAACCGTGACTTTGGCGCAGAATCGGGGTAAACATTGGGAAGAGGTTCGGCGAAGCGGACGGAACTCCCTTTTCCACGGTGTCTGTGTCGTGGGAGTGTGTGTAAGCGCGTGGGTGGACCCGTGCCCATCCCCCCTCCTCTCGCGTGTGCCGTGTTTTATTTTCGCGCGCGCTCGTGCGAGCCCACGCCCGTGTGTGTGTGACGTAGCGGTGCCCTTGAGATGGCATGAGGAAAAATATTTATTCTCCCGTGCATAAATGATCTTCGCCCCGGTGTGGATCCACCAAAAAGTTCGTGAGTGCGCAAGGAAGACGGATCGTGTCGTATAATTCGTGCCGCCTCCAAGACGCATATACTACGCCGCGGGGGTCATGCCCAGGATTTTAATAACTGCGACGTAATTCGCGGGGATCCCCTCCACTCCGCTCGAGAAGACGGTCTCCCAGCCACTGAGAGGCCTAATTGGAAGGAAAAGGCGCATTTGTCCCCCGCGACTGTCAACCTTCTCCCCACCCCACGGTCTGCACCACTCCCCACCACTCTCCCCCGCCACGCGGGAAGAGAGGAAATGTAAACATCGGCGAAGAGAACAAAGAGAAATTTCGCATTCGTCTCGTCCCCAGTTGAGTGTGTGTGCGCGCGTGTGTTTGGCGAAAGGAATTTTTCGCAATCCCTTTTAACTCCACGCACCGTCGCTGAAAATCGCGTGTCCCTTCGTGGCCGCCTCCCCGTCTGGAGAGGGGGAAGGCCTCAAAAAATACAAACACCTGCAGAAAGGTTCGCGAACGTGTTTCTTCTATCCGCCCGGTTTTTCCTCGCGGACGATACTCGGTTAAGACTTAAGAACAACCTCAAAACGTATCGGAACTTGCTCACAGGACTTCTCGACGTTGACCCTTACGCTATTTAACGTTTCATCTGGACGTAAAGAAACGTATCGCACAGCATTGCATCTTTACTACGCACTATTAAATTTAAGTATCTCCCCTTAAGAACTACGACCCTAGAAATTGCAGGGAATACGACCCTTGCTGTTAGATTCGGTAATTAAGGACGAATTATCATAACAGCGGACCTTAATTTATTACCGGAATGAAATAAGGGCGTATATCGCTTCGTTGATCGCAAGGGAAGGAATAACTAGGGATCCTTTAAAAAAACCCTCTCCACAATCGGATGTATTTATTCCTACCTTCGAAAAAAGAATAAAAAGTATAAGAATTGTTCTTCGCGCATGCGCTGGGACGGAAGAGGAGCACGCGAATTTAAGGGACGAGGTAAGGGATCGATTGAGGAAAAAAATTCGCCTTGAGGATGAAGAGGGAGAAGAGAGAAAATGAGGGGATGGATCGGTGAGGAAGGTAGAGAATAAATCTGAAAAAGGGGTGAGAGAAAGAACGCGGGAACTGGTATACCCCATCCTCTCCTGAATATAATCATCCCCTGTTTCCTCATAAAACGTATTTTTAGGTCGCGTATCTGGAAAGTAGGGGAGTGGGTGGCTGGTCTAAGTCCGAGGAGGGTGTAAAAGGGGCGAGGAAAGGGAATAATAATAAAGGTATAAGGGGGTCGAGGGGGTGGGAAGTGGTTGGGGTTGCGGCGCACCGGCTTCAGGACAACCTGTTGCGGGATTCGATAGGAGCCGTGGGTTACGGAGGAACGTTTCCGTCGCTGGCTCATTTGTTTTCCCGTGCGAATGGAGATGGTGGGAGGGGCTGCATTCCTCCATCCCGCATGTCAACCCTTTTTTTAGAGGAAAGACTGACCACCGGTGACCTCGTCGTTTGGGATTTGCCGCCACCGCTTACGGCTTCCTTTTGAGGATCCGCGTGGTTGCATATGTAGGCCAGCGAGGCGTAGGACGCGTCGGGCGACTTCGTTCCTCCCGGCGAACGCCTCGTTCCTCGGGGGGCGACTCCGAAGACGTCTTCGGCGAATACGGAATCGAGCTCCTTCGAGGCGCGTCCCGTCTCCAGATGCTCTTCCGCTGTTCTCGCAGTCTCTGAGACTATTGAGGGAACATTCAATGAATGCAAAGGACAAGTTAGAAGTCTGTGGATTTTCAGTAGACTGCTTAAAAATCATTTGGGAGATTTTTCTCATAAGTCTGAACAAATGCTGCGAGTTTAATACCCATTTAATTCTCATCCATCCTTAAAGAAGAAGGCTATAAAAACGATTACGATCGGGGTCTGACTCAACCCCATTTCCTCTTTTCGCACGCCAGGAGATATCTCCGCATTTAAAAACCCCATCGGCGCGGAATTTATTTTAAAGCGGAGCTGCTCCTTGCGAAAAGCATCGATCGGCCGAGGAGGGAGGGACAAAAAATTTAAATTCGCCCTCCTCGAGCGGATAAAAGCCTTTAATCGCCTTTAATCTCTCCTCTCACCCCATCCGCTGTTTCGGGGACCCGGTGTGTTTCATCGCTTTTCTGTAAATCCTCTTTCGTGGACTATTTTCGAGGTCTGGTTTTTCGCATCACGAGCGTGAAGAATAACACGCGCATAAGACTGCGTTTCGTCCCTATAAGAAATCATCTTAATAGGCAACCAAGGGCTATTTAATCATAAGTCAGCAGTTCATCAATCGTTGCAGTGCATTTATCGACCCCTTCTCCATCCGCCACCTTCGAGAACGTAACATTCTCCTCCAAGAAAAGCGAAAGTGCCGGTTCGCGAAGAAAATCGATTCGCACCCTAGAGGAGCCTCTCCTCCGCAGAAAGCTCGCGTTGTTGACGCATTATATTTGGAAACACGCAAAAAATAAGGTGCGCGTGTTGACGTGTGTGCGAGTCGGGAGGGAGTGGGCCAAAAATCCGTCTCCTCACCCACTCACTCCGCGAAGGGGAAAAGATATTTCCGCGCGCCCTCTCTTTCCTTCCTTTCGTCGGTGAGGACGCCTTACCGAGGCCAGTCGTCCACGTGCGTCGGCGGAAACTCTACGGAAGGAAAAGATCGGTGTGCGGGATTATTAACATAGGATATTGGTCCGGAAGGAGACGTGCTCCCTCTTCTTTCCCTACTGTAATTACTCTTTCCCGCCTTGCAGAAAGATTCGGTCTTCTTCGGAGACTCCGCCGGCTTCCCACCCAAGGATGAGCGGCGCCCCGCGTGCTCGCCGGCCCGTCTTCCGGGTGAACAGATGAGAAAGACGGCGCGAAGGAGATTCCGTGTGCTCGCTTGCTTTCTCAGTGATCGTGTGCGTGTCCACTTAGGTGGCCCGTTTTTGGTGATTGTCTAGATTTGGTGAAAATGGATGACCGGGTTCGTCACCACATATTGGGCATACCGGCCCAGTACGATCGGAGGAGGAAGAGGTCCACGTTACAACCTCCTCCGCCCCCTCCGCTGCCCCCGCCGCCCTCGCACGTCCCGAGGCCCCCGCCCGCGCCGCCCCCGGCCTCGCCCCCGCCTCACTCGAACGCGTCCCGGCAGCAGAGGTCTTCCTCCCCGAAGAATTCCTCCAAAGGAAAGGGCAAAGCCAGCAGGAGTGCGCCGTCGAAGGAGCCGGAGCAGATGCAGTCTTCGGCGGGAGGATCGTCTTCTCAAGGTAAACAATGCCATGCCTCCCTTTCTCTCGTACATAAATGCGTACCAGTTAAAGTCTTATAGAGATTTACGCAAGAGAAATATTTTGACAAAAATAATCGATATGAGAAGGCGTGACTTCGTGGAAAGCCATTTGCAGAATGAAAACACTTCGTACTTTTCCACAGAAAATTTATTTTGGGACCGGTTTCATAAGCGAGCTTACATCTTCAGCCTGAAGATCTAAGCTCGCTTATGAAACCGGTCGCAAAATAAATTTTCTGTGGAAAAGTACGAAGTGTTTTCATTCTGCATTTTGACAAATTTTTCTTATTGAAGGATGGAGTTCCATTGTCACGGATTACAATGGCAATAATTTATTGATAAGTTATCGCGTTTCTTCCATGGATTCTCTAGCCACAGGTGTGATTTTCAGGTTAATGTAATTAAATTGCCAAAAAAAACGTAATATGAGCTGATTTATTAATTGATATGATCTGGATAATATTATAAAAACAATATTTTTTTAGCAACAGAGCATACATATCTTGGGTAAAACAGCTATCTCCGTTGTATGCTGCCGAAGAAGTTACTGAATTGTGCTCTAAATCATCATAACGATTCGAATCATCAATCTACTTTGCCATAACCCGAAATGTAGATATTTAAGAGTTGCCTAAAAGCATCAAGAAAAAACAGATCGACTAAATAAAAATGCAATGTAATAAAGCTCTCATAATTTAGATAATGGCGCGTAATCGAATTAAATGGACCATGCAAAGAATTATTCGCAACACATTGGATACAGCTACGCTTCCTCCACTTTGAGCGACATATAAACTTACTCGATAAAACTATTACTACCAGCTTCACTACTTTTTCCACTGAATTATGACGAAACATGGGCTATGCATATGATAGGGCTTGAAGCTTCTTTAATGATTACGTTCCCTCTGAACATTTATCGGAGTAACTGATTGTGAGATGATAGCGAATGCTTAAAACCTGATGCACTCCAATATATGTGACAACTTAGACTTTTCGTAAAGAAAGAAATATTGGAACACGGCTGTTAATGAATTAGAGGTCTAAAACCTCCAAAAGCCGTCTTTGTCGGCGTTTCTCTTACTTCCCGGTAGTCGGATAAAGCAGGATGGGAATGCCGAAAAATGTTTGTACCCAAAGATCTTTTCAATAGCAATGCTGCCATACTCAGGGGTCATAAATACTTTTAATAAAGTTAAAACTACCCGAACTTCTTACTTCCCGGCCACCGGGAAGGTAACCGGTAATGCCAACATAGACGGCTTATGAGATTTTAAACCTGTAATAATAGACTTTTCGTAGATATAAAGATTATACTTCTTATTACTAGCCATTAAGAGTAGTCAAGGACTTCTTAACTTATACTATTGTAAGAGTTTTCATGAGAAATAAACTTTTCCAGTCAATATTGAGTGGCGTATTTAATTTTTTCAGTCGCCCATAGAATTAGAAAATTATGAAAACTTCAGGGAAAATGAAGAGACCATCTTGTTGAAATTCTATTTTTATACAATTTAAATGGATATCACATGAATTTATACCGATATTCCCGATCATGTTTAGTAATATTTTCCTTCGTATAGATCAAAAACCACCTAACTTGTTTCGTCCTTTAATCCTGGTCATTGGATTGTAATTTATCGATAGAAATTTATGAGCTGGAGTATTTAATGATTTTCCCTTAAAGCTTAGTTTCCCATGGAGCGAAATAGGAAGGAAATAACTCTGTTAAATTAATATGAATCAATATATAATAATTTGTCACGAAGTACCAAAACCGTAAATGAATGAATCTGCCTGATGCGCATTTCGCTTCCAATGGAAGTATCTTCAGAGGTTGGGTCTATGGTTTTGATACTTCGTGACAATTTATTCTATTACTTTACCATCAGCGGTATACTTTATATTATGAATCAATATGTATCGGTTAGATAAAACAAATGGAATTGCACATTTTGCGGTAGACAATTACCCCACATCCTTGTATTTTGATTTTAGTCACATCCATAGTATATACCAACCGTAATGACGGGGTGATATATTTTCTTAATCAAATGGTATTCGAATTATAATTATAGAGGCGTAATTACGGAAATCATATCGATTTCGAAAGAAGGTCGTTCCAGAAATAAAGACTGTATGCCCATTCTATTTTACTTGACTTGAATTTTATACTTTCCTACCCTTTAATGAAGAACTCGAACATATAATTTCTTCACCGAAGTGAATTTTCTGCTTGGCTTAAACACTTCCCTTATTTGTTCTCCCTATCCTTTGGAGTACGTATCAAAAAAGGAAGTTTTAATTTGATGGATATTATTCAACATGCAAATGGGTGATTAGCTTTTCTTGGCATCGTTCGACACTCCAAAAATAAAGATTAGGTGAAGGCTAGCTTGAGGGCAACTCGAAGCACAAAAAGTTTGTCTTGTGGTCGAGCAGCTGCTGCCGTGTTGTGCCGAAGCGATTGAGAGATATATTCTGTCCCATTAACTCGGTCTTAAAACTGCTTTCAAATCTAATTTCTTTTTTGTTATATCATCAAGGGCTATTTCGGTAACGTACTTACAACGAATTTGGATTCTTTTTATGGTCAATTAGTCACGTGGATGGTGCACATTGACAATTAAGACTTTCAATTTTGAAGCTTTCACTTTTTGTTTGCAATAACAATTTATTATTCGTGCGAAATACCGTCAGTGATCAACTTCTGGTACCAGCGAGTTCTTTAAGTCAATAAAAATACTTTTTCTGTCTTAACTGTAAGTATCACTCTTAAGAAATATTGACCGGATTGCTAATACCTTGCTACTTTTTCTCACTTTTAAATTCATTAGTCCTTTACAATTAAATATTTGTAACATATTTTCAGAAAATTTCAGAAATTGAAAAGAACTCGGTAGAAGCAATCGTCCCATGGATACATAAGATATTTGAGTTCAGCTGTAGCCACTCGAAGATACGTCTATGAGGACATCCATATTTTCACAACTCATTTTGTAAAGAAGAATAGCTTCTCTGTACATGGCTATAAACAACCACATGTACACAAGAATAAGAAGTAAAGGCTGATTAAACGTCGAAAGCAATCGTAAGATAATTTTAATACAAAAGTAGAGGATAGTTTCGAAAGCTACCGTCTGACTATCCGTAAATACTTAAATAGAAACTAATTTAGCGATGCTCCATTGTACTGGTTTTCTACAGATGAAACTTTTTTATCATAATAGTGTGTACGAAAGGTTGACTAATTAATTAAGCGCAGTAGTTTTACGATTGATTGTCTTTTCAGAAAAAATACTACTCAGTAACACGTTAATACGATTAAAACTGTTATCGTTTTAATTGTATTCTTGTGCTATTTTTGCGGCTACCGCTGGAAGTATTTTTTCCGGGCGTAATCAAACGCCACACTGTCATTCCAAAAATTTCTCTCAAAATATCGGACGTGTACGGATAAATAATGCTAGAGCAATTATGACAATTACATCGAGCCAAATTCAATAATCCTTCTGTGCTCGGTGTCCTTTTCCTCCAGCTAATTAGCGACCAAAGTCTTTCCCCTTCTTAACCGCAACCGTCAGAATTCAGAATATTTCTTTTCTACCTTCATCGTAAGTTATGGTTTATTTTGTGTTCGCACTTGGAGATACGACACTCCGATCCTCTTTGAAGGGATTCGGTTTATTGGCACACGTCTTCGACGAGTGCACAATGCAGGCGACGGTGCCGCCGGGTCCGTCGCTTCCTTTAACCGTTGAGGATTTCGCACGCTTCATTCTCACGGAGATTTCGTGGGCGCACATGTGTGTGCCTTCATTTCCGTGCGAATGGGTTTCGATTCGTAGACGACGTGATAGAACAAGCGAGCCCCACGCTCCAGCAATTCTCCTAACGTCTTTGGCGTCCCCTGTTGCGTGCTGGGGAAGGGCGAGGTGGCGAGGAAAATAAAAGCCTCTACGCTCAATTTCAGGGCCTGGTTTCCCCAATTTGGAATCAGAACTCCTGGGGAAGTGCTAATTGATTTTCCTAGATCTGATGGTCCCACAATGATCCCCAGCCGTATTGGTTGTCTCTTTCGTACGTACACAGACCATCTTCGTCTTCTATCGATTTCGGTAGGGTCGATTCGTGGGTGTCTTTATCGAGCCATCCAAGATAGCAATGAGAATGGTTTTAATGGCCTCTACACCATTAATTTGCCAATTGCAAGGAGGGTTATATATGGAAGTGCCTAGATTGTTTCCGCTGAACCCCAAAACATCGAAAAACCCAACTGGTGGTCTTAATGTGTTTGGCGATTAAATTTACGAATGCCTCAGAATAATTGTGTTGTTTCATTTGTGCGTCTGACGTGACCAAATTGCAACAATCAGGCTAGAAAAGGCTTTTATGTGTCTTCATTGCGGTTTCCTGGCTGGAAAACTTCTTTAATGGTGCTAACTCTAATTACCAAAAAAATACAATAAATGTGTCTAATCCACAGAGCGAATTTAGTTGACCGTAGGGGTTGAAGTTAACCTATTAAGATGTGATACAAGAAAATGCGATGACAAATCTTTAGTTACATTTTATATATATAAGTTGATTGGCAAGCACCAGACTAATCTGGAATCATCACCACAGTGCTACGCTAATTTATCCAGCCATTGGTTTTGTACCTCGGCCTTTTCCCATTCATCACTTATTGGGCAAAATGTTGATGGGTATTGACGATGATTCCTTCCCTGAGCTATTTTTGCCCTGCGTCCGTCTTTGTCGGAATCGATACCCAGTGAATAGAATTGAATCCGGAAAAACCTCTGGAATTCAAACCGAAACCGCTTTCTTCTTAGTTAGGTGCATCACCAATTAAGCAAACCAGGAAGCTATAGTTTTCATCTCAAGGGTCGCCGGTCAATTGTTACTATCAATTAGTATAAGTGAGACTCTAAAAGAAATTTAAATCCCTTTGAATGACTTCTTTGAATTTTTCAAAGCACAATGGCTTGAAGTGAACAGTGCTGACCGCATTAGCTGCACATACTTTACTACACCATTCATTCCGAAGTAAAGGCGCGTCCGCGTCATTTTCCGAAGTTCGGAAGAAAATGAAAAAGTGATTTTAAATGTGTTAATGGAAATTATCGGGCGTAAGTCGAGGGAACATTTGTTCGGAGTTTGCGAAAGAAGGGAATTTACACAAGTCAAGTAGTCTCAACAAGTCCTTCTTTCATGACGGTCCTTTAGCATTTCGCAGCTTCGAGGCACGCAGGAATTAAACTCGAAGAGCACGTGCTAGTGTTCCATTTTAAAGAGTCGTTTGAGTAACGAAATCCGGAAAAGAAATGCAGCAGTCCTTTATTCAGAAGGTGCCCTAATGAAAGTCTCTCTAATTGCCGACATCAAAGAGGCCGAAGATTCGCTCACGAAACTTTTTCAGAAGAATGGCACATGATTATATTATCACTGCGGAAAATACTCTTTGTAAACGTTACACAGTTTTGCAAGAAGAAGTGCCTGTAGTTTTCCCGTCTCCAGTACTTGTTAACGTAATCATAAGGTGATGAAATAAGATTGTAATGGTAATGTAAGACTCAACCTAAGGGCATAGGCAAGTGAAAAAGTATGGTACGATTGAGTGATTGTTTCTAATTGGAAATTGGTGCAGTCAAAGGTAAAAACTGACTAAATATAGGAACATTAAAATTTTGCTTTTACTCCTTCTTTGAATGCATCACAAATAGTCCCGCCTTTCTGCGATGCCGAACTCTCACTGAAATACAGAATCGGGTGGCAGTACATACATACTAATGCCCTTCTTCTGCGCAAATTTCTCTAAATAAAAACAATATAATAAACACCTGTTGATTGTTCCGTAAGTGCTATTGCTTGAGACTGTTTTCCTTGACTCAAAATAAACGGAACGGTGCGATGGAGTTTTAGAGAGTAAATAACTTCTAAGAATTTAACATTCACGCTCTAACAGAACCGTATATTATATTATCATTTCGAGAAACTTTCCTGTAGGAAATTTGAACACTATCCGACGCAATCCTTCTATTCCTTGCTCAACCTATGTAAGAAGGAGAGATACCAGGTCTTTTCTGTTTTGTGGAATGATTAGATAGGAAGCAGGCCGTTTATTCTCGGATGAATTGGCTCTGACATAATCGCACACACGGGGCACACCTCACCTTGATTCCGCGTTAAAAGTACACTCCATCTTGCTAAATTGCCTTCAAGAAAAAGTCATTATCCTTCGCACCCAAATTACTAAGAGCTCAAAACTTCGCTTATCACGTTTAATTACAGCTTTTCCCGATGCAATGACTCAACCGGCGACAAGATGATTTATTTCCGAAATTTCGTCGGGCTCTTAGAGGATTTAGATATAATTTTATGGGCCTGGTCATAAACGTTAAAAAGTTCTTAATGGTAGAGCATCTAATCGCGAACTTCCACTTTCTGAAGGAGATAGGAACTCCGCGCTCTAGTTCCAAGTTTAACGCCGTATAATCACAACGTTGTTTTGGAGCTGCGATAAAAATAAAGATACACACAAATTTGAGTGAGTTTGTAGAGCTAAGAATATTAAGATTTCATTCTTTTACTTCATAGAACCAACCAAATTTTTCTAACCAATAAAAGGGCTATTTTAATGTAGGAGGTGAATTGGCAACTAAATAAAAGGCGAAGGTTTAAAATTGTGAAATCCGAATATTGATTCCACTTCAGTATTTTTGGAAGGAAAAGTCTCGTAATTTGTGTTATTCTCGTCAAATACGAGGTCATATTTTGGTCTCCTCGTATATGGACCTAAGTGATTATACGGGCTCATGCCAAACCTCATTTTACTCATAAACCCTCCAAACAATACTTATAGACTTATTCGTTTTGAATACCGGTAGGATCGTTGATGGTATTCAGGAGTAGAAAAGTTTTCACCTTCTTCATTAGAAGGTTTAGAATTTTATATTTTAATTTGTATCCTAAGAATTCTACATTAATAAACATTTATTCCGAAGTGCATGTGTCTCCAGCAAAACTCGTACTCCGCTCTGACTTAGGTGCTTTCACGTGAAATGCAGCGACTAATACCCTCGTATTCTAATAAACGAGTCGAGTCGACATTTAACGATATTATTCCGCAGGGGTAGAAAAGGGATTATAATGCCAAAAAGTGGCATTTCTGCCATCACTTCTAATCCTTCGTTTTTTAACGATTAAAAGCTCACGATATATAAAAAATCGCATCTTTTTTCCCCGATTCATCGCATAAGTCACACCCTAACATATTTATTACCGAAGCGACTCTTCTTACCTCGCCATGTTTTTTTTAATTCGTCGAGCGAATATTTTAATGAGCAACTCCGTTTTTTCCCGTACACTTATCGCGCTTTTTCGAGCCACGGATTTAATCCGCGAATCACTCTCGAGGCTTGTGTTAAAACTCCCGGTTATTAGAATTTTTTAAAGCCCGAGGAAAATGAAAGAAACGCTCGGTACAAAAGACTGCCTCGTTTCCCCTTTCCTTCTTTTCCTCCCGCAATATCGCTCTCTCTACTCCAGTTTCCATCTGCGTTCCTCCATCTCTCTTTCACACACAAGTACGTGACCTTCCGAGCGAGGCTCGTATCTCGTTCGCAGCATCCCCTTGTATGAAAAAACCGTCTTACTCTCTGTCTCTTCATTTCGCTTTAGAAATTTGCCCCATTTAGTTTGTTGAAAGGCTCGGCGTAATCCGCGCTTTTGGTCTTCCCTGCTCCCTACGCTTTCCTCATTTCCCCGTCTAGACTTCTCTACTACAGCTCCTGCTCGAATCTGCGCTATTTTTTAACCAGTCCGTTTTGGTCGTTTTTCGTCCAGTTGTTTTCTTTCTCTCTCCTTTGGTTCGGTAACTTGGGTTGTTTTTCCGTTTCATTCATTCTTGCTTTCAGTTCTCAGTGCGCGCTCCCGTTTTGTCTTCTTTTATGACCCATCGCCTCAATGCCTTTCAACCGGTGTGCCCCAAGAAAGTGATTGATCCGTTGTTTGATTTCCGATACTTTAATTTTGTTGATTAGCTGCCATCCGATTTGGTGGCTCTGCAAATGAACTCTAGGGTCCGTTTTCTGTACTCTATTTAAGTTAACCAGTTGCGCACGGTAGTTTAATTATGTTTCGAAACAATTATCCATTTGTTATAGGTAGATTTATTTGATATATCTATGTAACTTCTTAACTGTTGGTTTGATACACATATATTTGTTCGATTAAATTGATGTTACATCATACTCGCACCAAAGTATCAGATGTTTCTATTTATTTAGCGTATGGCTTAACAAATATTAAACAAATATTGTCATAAAAGTGTAATTTCACCTCTGAGGATAACAGAATTTGTCATAGGTTTACATACAAGTAATTAATCGTTGTGTTCTGACGAAAATAGTTGCATTATAGTCACATATTTCCTCTCCGTTAATTAGAATCCGAACTGATATTAATGAAAGTCCAGTATAGCATGCTGTCAAGTTGCAAGAGGTTTAAGAAATATAATTATTTACTACTTATAAACTGTACTTACATCATGCTTGTTACTTTAATTATTTCTGAAACTATGTTCGGCTTCATACACTACTATCCTTTCGACCTTCATTACAACCTTCTTTTCCATTCTTCGCTTTAGATGAAGTGCTCTGAGTAGGCTTGATATCGTTTAGAAAAGACGCGGAGTAATCTAAGAAAACTGAGGGTGAACGTTAAGTTCGGGATAACATTCGAAGACCCGGTAATATTCCAGAGGAGCAATGGTCCTCATCCGAGAGAATTCCCTCCCTCCGAGGTAAAAACGTTGCTAAATTTCATCAGAGAGATAGTGCGTCCCTTCTTATGTAGCCTCTCCAATTATTCGCCCCTCCTTTTCCCAGTCCCAATTAAAGGGCGGAGGGAAGGAAAGTTTAATAAGACCCGTATGCAATTATCTGCTTATTTTTCTTCTAATTTCTCCTTCGCTCTTCGCTTCTCCCCAATCTCAATCATCACGGTTCCTGCAGGTATACCCTGTTATCCCCATTACGCCTGTTTCTTTTTACGATTGCTGTATTTCTTTGAGTCTCAGCCTCTTTCCCTTCTCTTCATTCGTTCATTCAGTTTGCATTGCCTTACTTTTCTTGGCTTACTTTCTACTTACGGCTTAATCGTTATTGACCTTTTATCTTTTACTGCTCTTTATGTTACCCTGCATTCGCGCCTCGTTTCCTTTCCTCTCACACATTTTGATTTTATTTTAACGTGCCACCTTTACTCCATTTCGCAATTTATTCTTTCATAACTATATTCCATTAACGGAACTTCGTCTTCTATGGAGGTTGTATGGTGTTCTGTATGCATGTTTTCCTGATCGTTATCCCTCTACCCCTCCATGTGTATACTATAAACTCGAAGTTAACAGGAGTGGGGTTGTGTACCTGAATCCAAGAGTTTTTCGCACCTTACATGCGAAATGGATTTGAGATGGGAAATTTTCGACTTCTCACTTTTAGCATTTACGATGCAGTAAAATTAATATCCCATAGCATCGAGCGATTCGGCCATCCGGTTATGACTTAATTTTATCGCTTGTTACAAATATAACTTTTCAAAGTTTTGATTTAAGATCCGACTTAAGGACACCTATTCTTACAATATTAGCTTCCCGATCTTCTATCGCTGTTATTTCTTAATATCGGCTCTCTTTTCTGGACTTAAGTATACTTCCTAATCCCATACCTCTAAGTTATCTTTTCAACTATTTCTAAAAAATGTTATTTCCCTCGTATCTTCTTGTTCTTCTTCTTCCCTTCTTTGCTTCCTTTCACCATCTGTATTCTGCTATTTTTACATCACCTTTCTCTTCCTATCGCTTCCTTTTCGTTCACTATTTCCTATCTTCCATCTATTTCTATTGGTCATTTATATTTATGTGCGCCTATCTCCTTCCTCTTAATTCCTTTCCTCCCCCCCGCCCTCCACATTCAGTGGCGCCTGCACATAATGCCTGCAACTTCCTCCCCCAACCTTCCTTTTTTGCGACCCACCCTGTGTTAACAAAATTTGACCTTGGCTCACCTTTTTTCACTGTATTCCAATTTTTCCCTCCCCCCTCTCCCCCCCCTTTCTCCCTTCAAGGAAGAATTATGGAGGGCGGAATTGAGGCGGGTGGAAATAAAAACAAAAAACCCGTATGGGAGCAGAGGAAGAAGGGGCGGGGAGGGCAAGAAATATGGCGATAAACCTTATCTCGGATGACGAAGTTTTGCCTCGTGATTCCGTCCCGCGCGTTGTCCGGGTAGATTTGTAGCCCAAGGACCAGTCTTCCGACTGTTTCTTCCCCTCTCCTCTTTCCCTCCATCTTTCCCTCATCCTTCCTCCTTTTGTGAGGAGCCGACTGCGTGGAAGGAGAGAATTCCTTCGGACGGAGGTAAACGAATCGATGAGGGAACCTCGTTTGCGGTTTAATGGGTGATCTTAAGTTTTTTCTTTAGATAGGAAAGGGTAAGAGAGGATGGTTGTCCAACTAGGCTACCGCTCCCCGTAGAGTTCTCCCGTTGTTGCAAATAAATGTGTGGGGTATTTTTGAAGAGAGAACGTTTCGAAGCTCCTTTGATGACGAGTTGTAACAACTAAGGTGATTCATGATTTGAAAACTTTTTAGGGCCCACTACGAAACCTTGGGGGACTAGTGAGTTTCCGTTTGGTAGAAAGGAAGGCATAGTTAAAGTCTACATGCATAAAAAAATGTATTCGATTATGTTGAAAGCTTCCTGAAGATCCAATTAATAAGCTTGAGACTAAATCATTCAATATTTAATAACGAGATGTTGTTGAAGGTAACAATTTTCATTATCGATTTCAATGAATACGTTCGCAATAGATTTTTGCGAAGCACAAATGAACTTTCAGTAATTTAACTATATTGAAGATCTACTTTAAGTGCTGTCTAAGAGACTCTTTAGTATGAAACTATAAAATTGTGGCATATTAGGAGTCAGGTATGTCTATTTCTTGAGGTGTGTTTTTTCAAATTTAGTGTCTTTCCTTTTCAAACTGATCGTAAAAGATACAAAGGCCACTTAATTATCCTTTTTATGTAACACGACATCAATAATGCAAGAGTAGGCCCTTCTCGCGACGGGAATTATTCAAATTATCCACCAAAAGACGGGATCTTCCCTTTTATCACCAAAAACTGGAAATTTTTGGCTCCATTCGTGATGGAAATTTCAAGATGCCTTTGTACGCTAATGTTTGTAGACGAGCTTAGATAACATAGCGTCATTTTCTGGCCCAAGAGGTATCGACTTATATTTCCTGTATTGTTTGAAGATCTTAATGCAACCGACAGGTTCGCGATGGTACTTTTTCCACCGAGGAAAGAGCTCTTGGTGTTTAGACAGTGGAGGTAGATGGGTGTGGTAGTGTCTTCTCTCATTCAGCTCGGTGTCATAAAAAGGCCCGCACATCTGCGAATTATCGGTAGCATTTAGGAGGGTAGTGGGTGTTTCACAAGTCGATTTACTTCGCTCGGAATGGTTTCTCGAGTCTACGCTGGAGTTGAATTCCGTGGAGTAATGTTCCTATTATGGGGGCGACAGCGGGTTATTTGATGGTTTTATCGATCCAGCTGCTATCTATCTGCGTAGCGAAGCTGCCATTTACCGTGGGTTTTACTCGGGCAGCAAAATTGGCGATGTCTAAAACGTTATATCATTTTGTAACCTTTTGGGAACGAAGTATCGGGAAACTCTTTAAGATAATGTGGCTACATCATTCATCAATCTTTGTGTATGGTTGATGAAGGACCGGGCGTGAGTGTATTTTTGGGTTCATAGATACAGTTTTATGGTCTTTTTACTGAAAAGAGAGAGTAGCAAAACTATTAGTTGACTGCCATTGCACTTTCTTCCTTAAGCCTTCCTAGATTTGATTTAGTTATTTCATAACTGATATTTCATGGCATAAAAATCTTCAGGCATTATTTACTGGTTTAAATATTGCTCCTTATTAAAAATTACTCCTTTTACTCTCTTCGAAGTAATATCTTTTCTTTTGTAGTTGCGGTGAAGTAATTTTTCGATTCCTATATTCAAGTAATACTGTATAACCCTATTACCATTTATTATTGTATTGTAGTAGTATTACACAAGTACTATATTAGCGTTTTCTGTTCCACTTGAAACATCCTTTTCCTCTTTGCTTTTGTATAGTCTCTTTCGTTCTATCAGATACATCTTCGTATTCTTTACGACCAATAAGCGTTTCACTGTCTTAATACTTTTTCCATTTAGAATCCTCTTTCAACATTAAGCTATTCGTTATTTACTCACACGCTTTTCCTGTCATATCATAATTCACTTCTGAATGTTATACATTCATTTTTGGTATTTCAATTTTCGATATTGGAGTTTGGAGAATTAGAGTTTCCTTGCTGAATGGTTTCTCCATTAATGATTCTGCAGTGCTTTTTGAACTCGTTAGAATTCAAAGATGTTTAAATAGTTCTCATTCGTTCATTCTTTTACTCGATTTAAAAAATTGTATTTACCTAACGTAAAAAACACGTGGAGTTTATTAAAAGAATCGCACTGATGCATTGCAAGTGAAACCCATTAAACTCACAATTTCGATAGCTACACCGATTAAGGGAATATAGTACTAAGGAATTTTCGAAGCGAAAGGGAAAGGAATAGAAAATTTCCAGAGATTGAACAGAAAAAAGAAGCTGCGTTAGCGTCGACTATATATTCGCTTCTCCCGCGCGTTCTACTGGAAAAATAAAACTCTCGAAAGAGTGATAGACCTTTTGCATATTTATAGTTTTCATTTTGCCGCGGAACGCATTTGCGATATCAAAACAGTCTCCCGAGCAACGCAGGTAAAAGAGCTCTCGCTTTAAATATACTGGCTTCTTTTGATTGGAAACTGTTCCCACCACCGCAAATAGAAAGAAATACGGGGACCATTAGAGCAAAGCGTCCCATTACACCGACTATTTTCCGCTGGAATTAATGCCTTCTCGCTCGCATTAAAGGGGAACTTATATCAGGCAAGAGAAGACTGGCTGCCGTTTCTTCTCCTACCGGTGTATGAATGCCCCTCTTGCGAAAAGATTTTCGTGGTTTCGGTCCATGATTTCGAAGAAAGGTAAGGGGTACGCACGTTAAGGATCTGCGGCTAAGCTATTAAAAGTCTGGGTTTTGTAACGCGCAGTGCAGGCAGGCAATGGAATACTAAGGGAGATGTGCTACTTGCAGGATCTAAGATCTTGGAGTATCGCGTAATATACAATAAATTGGATATAAATTCGATGTCTTTTTTTCGATGCATATTTCGTTGAAATAGAAGGATGATCATACTAAATCCTTTTACTTCGCGCTCTGTGTTTGTCTTTAATTTAATTTGAATTCAGACAGGAGATAATTACTGAATGATGGTTCAACGTGCCGTTAAATTTGTGTATCCATAAGTGCTCCGTTGCTAGTTCTGATGACGATCTACCGCAATTAAGATGTTTTTTGATTTGAAAACTATTTAGGACTCACTACGAGACCTTGTGGGACTAGTGAGTTTCCTTGTAGGTTGTAGGGAAGGTATGGTTGAAGTCTACGTATATAATAAGATCAATATTTAATAAGATTCTAACTAAGATACCGCGTACCGTGTACCGCGTTATATAAAAGAAATTTGATACGCCTTCGCTGTCTTTTTCTGCTGCATATGTCGTTTAATAAGAATGATGGGTACACTAAATCATTTTTTTCACACTTTCCTGCGTTTGCTGTTGATTAAATTTGCATTTAGACAAGATTGCATGAAATATTTGGAAAACATAAATTCTGATATTTTTCTGAATTTAAATCTGTTTGATTATATATGCTTCATAACAACAATATAAAATGCATTGCCTTACTATGCTTTACATGAGGAGCATGAGAAAATTTGGAGTGCAAAAATAATTTTAAAGATTTGATTATAAATAACTTCTCATTAGGCGTATTCGAGAGGAAATTTGTCAAACATTCGTTAGTCGAACCCGGATATCGCTTGATGGGCGGGCAATGTCTGTTATTATTGTGATTCCCCTGTCTATTTCATGTTGTAATAAATATATGTAATTTAGGGTACTTAATTATTCTTAAGAGCCATTTGTCTTGTATACTGAAATTCCTAAAAGATCTCATTTACAACCTATTTCTTTAATTTAAACATTTGATTACAAACATTTTACTCGTATTGCCGCACATTAGGTGACATCAAATACCATTTTTCACACTCACAGAATCAAATTTAACCTTCCTAACCTGAGGTAATGAAAGAATAGTATTGCGTTATTTAGTGAAGGGATAGTTCAGATATTAATGAGAAATTGAGGAAACGCAGGTGATCCCGTTTCCGATTCTCGGAAAATTATGGAATTATTGCGTCTGAAATGAAACCCAGCGAATTAATTACAATTCAGCCGATCTACTCGTAAGTTATCAATTAATGTCGCTGATGAAAGTAAACATTGTTGGAGAATGACTTTACATTTAAGCGATGGATGACGCATTAGGCAAGCAATACGAGCCAATTCACGATTTCTCTGTCCGTTTTTACGCGCTCGTTAATGGTACCGCAATTTTCGGTTTCAAATTAATTTTCGAAATCTACAAAATACAGGCTATTAATCCATGTGTGCTCACGTCATTCTGTTTTCCTGTTTCTTATTGAGGCTGCATCGTATCCTACGCTGCTTTAATTGGACTGGAGCGTTATTCGTGCATTACTAAATTAGTGATGCTTAAGCATGATGAACCATGATTCATACTTTATGAGAGAAACTTATTACTTTATTTTTCCATTATTTTTAATTGAAGATTATTTGAATGCAGAATTTTTTTTTTGGTATTTCAAATCTTCCTCAGCTTTATTCAAAAAACAATTGTTTTGTTTGTTAAGAAACTTTTAAAATAAATATAAAATCTTCTTTCCATACATTTGGAGATTTATAGTCCACATATAAGATGAGATTACGTTAGATTTATTTGGTTTCGCAGGAGTAGATTTCGTTCTCAAGTTCTCAAGTTCGTTCAGTGAAAGATACAATGGCATAGAATACGTTTTTATAACAAATGACACAGCGGTATCTTGTTGTTGTCCATTGCAGAGTAAGATTGAATAGAGAGTATTTAATTGAAATTAGCTTGTGTGGAAAACATAAAGCGAATGTAAATGCGGAAAACATATAGCGAATGTAAATGCGGACATATTTCAGTAATATGCTGTGATCAGTATTAATAATCATCTTGTTGTAGTCAATGGCTTGGTCTCATTGAAATCACGCTTAGTAACTTTCGTAAGATATTTATACAACGTCCGGTTTCGTCAACGAGTTGGAACATTCAGCTTCTTAGTTTACTTAATATGTGTCCTAAACAATTCAACAGAGTCGCGCTTGACCACATTAGTTTTTTTGTTGCTACATTTAATCAAACTATGGGAGTAGATCGTTTGAAAGTTCTTAGAAGAAAGCATTTACTACATGTTTTTGGGTATGCTTGAATCATCGAGAAATAAAACTAAGTAAGCACTTGCTGGAAAAAAGAAAAATCTTATACTACCTTATACGTAACTCGATCTAATGTTTACTGCAGATATCTCTATGAAAATTTCATCCCAGCTATACTATCGCTGAGTAGATGAGAGCCTTTACTAATAAATTTTAATGGCGAAATTTCTCTTAAAATAATATTTTATTTTTAGTGCACAATTTGGGAAAGAAGAATGAATTCCTACTTTAACGGGTTAAGCCGCATCCACAATCCGATAAGGGAAGCTGTAAATATAAGAAAATAGCCATCCTGAATTCTTTTACGGAAAAACCACTTGCATGAAAATTTAAAAGCAATATATAGATACTTGTGTGAGATATCTTGGTACCTTTAAAAGTCTTAGAAAATTCAGGAATTTATCGGAAGTGGAAAATTTCGACCCAACCGCCTTTTCAGACATTGACCTTAACGTGCACTTTCTTTCAGATTTGCGATAAATAACTCAGTTATGTACATCTACCGTGATTTCTCTTTCTACCCTTTGTATAGTGGTATTTGCAAGCATTCAACGGAAACTCATCCTATTATTTCGAAGGATAAATATTAGAGTAGGTATTAATAAAAAATGCTCATGCAATAGTATTCTGATGCTTTGTAAAATAAAGAAAAAGATATAAAATAGTACTATACGATATACCATGGGGATAGGATGTATATTGAAGAATAAAAAAAATTCTAGTAAAACTTTTATTCCAGATTCTCAAGCTTTATTTTTACAACGTGTTTTGCCGTGATTTGCGAAGATAAGTGTACGAAATTTAGAATCAACTGCTTGGGCCGTGACTTGGTGGTATGGATCCATCAGGAGCGAAAGTGAAAACAAACTTTTACTATACTACAGAATATTTTATTTGGAAACGACCATGGTTTCGACACAAGGAGTCATCCTCAGGTGGGACTCATGGAGTCATCCTCACCTGAGGATGACTTCATGAGTCGAAACCATGGTCGTTTCCAAATAAAATATTCTGTGTTATAGTAAAAGTTAGTCTTTACTTTCACTCCTGTACGAAATTTGTTTCAAGTTAATCACTGAGCAGTATTCTTGATCACTATAATGTTCTGTAGCGCGTATTCCAAGGCGTGCATTTTATTGTCCATAAATAGTGTTTTATGCCATATAGTGGCGAAACAAAATATCTTGTAGATTTTGTGAAAGGTGAAAGTGAATTCTGTAATAGAAATGCGTCCATGGAGTTGAGATTAGATTCTACGGATATTGCTTGTTGCGTGCGTAATCTAAAAATATAAACTCTCAACTTGATGCAACCGATAGCGGAAATGGTCGGGAATAGTTGTCCTATCTCCTTTAATGCGGCGGGAGGACGTCCTGCTGGGACAGGAGGCCCCAGAAGCCATCCGTCGCGGCGCCTAAACTATTCTTGGCGGTCAGAATGGCAAAAGTTTATATTTAGAGCGTAAATGGTGGGCGGGAATGGGTTACGAAAGCAGGGACTCTGCAGGGGGTATGGAATAAGACTGCGAGCCACATTATCTAATATTACTGCGCTCCCGTGCGTCCATGTGGGAGCGAGGAGGAGAAAGTAAGAAGGATGTACAAGGAGCCTCTCTTCGTAAACAGGTTTCGAATGTTGGTCGGAATCTAACATTCTTTGTTGTTTTCCTCTTCGGAATCTAACGCAGCGGAAAGGAGGTTATTAAGAGTTTCTTTCTTTTTTGTCAATCTCGAAAATACTCCCAAGGATATCTGTTTCGAGATTCCTTCGTGTTTTGATGTGTTATAGTGGATCATTTTGGTTTCCTTGTCCAGTTTCAATGATTTTTCTTGTTGTATGTGGTTTAAGGTCGATTAATGACCTTCGACTCAGTCATGTTTTGGATCACACTTATTTTACAAATACTCAAGGATGCATACAATAATGGAAAGTTTGTTGACGCATCGATGGCATATATTGTAGCCAACTGTTGTTGCGATTATTCGAAAAGTACAGTAATAACTCACTAAGATAGCAATGAAATAAGTCACTTGATGAGCATCGCAATATATTCCGAGTAATTTAATCAAAAGTATTATCGTCTCAATTAATGTGTGGACTGAATTTTAATTACCAGTGGAATTCCGAATATTTTTCACCAAACTATTTTCCGAACAGCTAATTACTGAAGTTTCCTGTACTTGTACTAATAGGTACCAACTATCCGATGGTTTCTCTCATTTAGTTTATAACGCCTTTCAATTTCTTGGAAGCATTAAGAGAGGGTTTTCATGTGGACCATAGCTAAAGATATGTTTAGACTTTAAGAGAATACAGAAAATTGAAAATGGTTGATTGAGATTTTTAAAGTTTTTTTTTTTAATGATTAACTAAGATAAAATTAATGTCATGTCTTGCTATATATCTAAACTCACTCCTGTCCTTAAACAGATCCAAATTATATTAAAGCGGAATGTTTCGAAATAAATTCAATAAAGAACATGAGAGAAATGTTTGTAGAAAATGTTTAAATGTCAAAGCAGAAATAAGAGAGTAAGCATAACACGAGAGTGATCCAGTAAGCATCTCAAAGCTTACAATTCATGAAAAAAAGTGTTTAAACTTGAATTAAATGTGCATTCAATTATTAAAACTAATTAATTTGTTTGAATTATATAAAGAAATAATTGAAACTGTCCTGGAAGCTAAAATGCGTTCAAGTTACTATGTAGTTGGTTCAACTGTTATAAGATCAATTAGGGAAACATTCGATAGGACTATCAACTTCATGAAGACATTTTTTGCGAACGATATCCGACGTTAATTATGCAAGAGTTGGTTAATCGGCGCAGAAACTCCTTCCAAGCACCGAAAATGGGTAGGAAAGTACTCATGTAGATGTTGACTGAAAAAGTTCCAACCTAATCCCAAAATTACATCGCTCATGGTAATGCATCGTCTAATTAATCGCCCATTCTTTCATTCGGCCCTCGGAGGATGGTTAATTGGGTGTCTACATTAATCGCGCCGCATTTAGTCCTTAAATTTTGGCCAGTCATTATCAGATAGCCGATTAAGACGAACACAAAGAGAGCCAAGGGTAAATCAAGGGAGAGGTCCATCAACGCGAGACCTTGTCATAGAAAAGCCGACCCGTTCACAGGGCCGTCTCGAGGCGGCATGAGGTTTGGGTCCTCTCAGCGCACTTCATTTGCCCTCGCAATCGGAGAGATCATTAATGACTCGCTTCTGGGAACATCCCTCCCCGCGGAGCCCTTTTGTTTCAGCCGCCGATGGCACGCTTTATAAAACCATGCAGACGTCCTTCGCGTACGCACCCCGGTCGGGGGAGAGGTGACGATCGTTCGGGGGAGAGCGACGATAGTTCGGGGGAGAGCGACGATAGTTCGGGGAAGTGACGATGGTTTGGGAGAAATGACGATCGTTCGGTAGGAGAGTGACGATCGTTCGGGAAAAGAGTGACGATCACACGCGCGTGCTCTCCGAAAGGGGCGTGTCAGGCGGCGCGGGGTGAGACGCGGGGGCGATGCAGTCGCGAACAATGCTCCATTGTTGGCGTCTTGAAACAACAATCGGGCGCATGGGAATCTCATCTTCTTTCTTCTCTGTCGCCCCCTAGTGAGATTCTCCTTAAACTAATCCCCTTTTCTCCACTCCGTTCATTTCCATTCCGCCCTTCTCCGTTTTCAATTCTGAATTTCCATTTCTGCGTCTCCCACGTCCCTCCCTGTCAAGGTTTTTTTCTTTCTACCCCCCTTCCTCCTCCTTCAGGTTCGCCTGAATTTTTTGGTCTATTTGTTTCATCTTCTCGAAAGTTTTTAGTTTCTGCTTCCGCCGAAGCGAGGCTATTAATTATTTATCCCCGTTCATTCTTCTCCTTCTCCCAGATTCCCGCCTTGTTTATTCTTTTGTTTCGCTGGCATTATTAATTTTTCAGCGTTTCTTTCTTCGTTCCATCCCCTGTCCGTCTCAGTATTTCCCCTCATTAACTTTTAGTTTGGTTACTCTTTCCTCGATTCATCGTTTTCTCCATTATGTGACTTCCTCGCGCTTTGTTTTTAAATCGAGACACGCGCTCCTAAAGTTTGATTGTTCGCGTAATAGCATAAGAAAATTTTGGTGGAAACGTATCTTTATTTTATGATGGAATGATTGTGAATCGGAAGATCATACATAAAAGAGACTGAATGGATAAGTTACGTGTACGATTCAGTAAAAAAATATCGGACTTTGTTCCTTTATTAATTGACGCCTTTGTAATTAATACTCCTCAACAACTCCTTTAGCTTAGATTCTTTTTTTC
Source organism: Sympetrum striolatum (assembly GCA_947579665.1). Classification (NCBI taxonomy): domain Eukaryota; kingdom Metazoa; phylum Arthropoda; class Insecta; order Odonata; family Libellulidae; genus Sympetrum; species Sympetrum striolatum. Next base: position 52,553,883 of record OX388341.1, read on the forward strand.
ATTCTACATTAACCGATATCATTAGCTGACTTTCAGGAGAGAATCATTGTAATGGGTACGAGAACGAAAGGAAGGAAATCTGTAACTTCTGTAGTTCAAGCTTATCGCTTAGTTTAGCTGAAAGTTTAGCGGTGATCCAAACTCGGAGAGTTAAACTGCAAACGGAGAAATGGATTTACAATATCCGAAGTTTTCTTTTCTTTCTAGCGGTCTTTATGTAAAATAGGTTACTATGGTGGGATAGTTGTCAAACATTTAATGGAGATTTTTGGGAAAATTTGTGAAGATACTAAAATGGAATGAAAAGGAGAATAAACAGAATAAAGAACTAAAATTTGGACGCAAGGAAATGGAATATCACTCTAATGAATGTGAAGGGACGTCCTAATAATAACGAAAGATTTTGGGTAGGGAGGGAATATCAAAGTTGCGAAGACAGGTATTTGAGATATGAAATAGGAAGGAGAAAGCGTAAATCAGTATCCATGAAAGTAATTTAGTATTTCACGGCAGAGTTGTCTTAAATATATGGTGAATGTCGCCTAATAAAGTGATATAACAATAATTACAAATTATGTAACTTACTAATGTAATTATGTAACAGTTTATTAATTACCCTATACAGACACTCAATTCGGTAAGGCAGTAAAAAAAGGATTCCTCAGTATATATTCAAATTTTACTATTAATCAAGGAAATCTTAGCATTTATCAAGCATTAGCATGCAACTCTACAGATTAGTTACTGAATGCCGAGAATGGAATAATGGCAAAAGATTAGGATATTCAGGACTAGAAAGAACCGATGAATGTTGACACCAGGAAGGATTATTCGTAAAGAAAGAACGAAAGTAATTTTTCAAAACGTAAAGTTCATGAAAATTTATTCCAAGGGCGTATCCTAATCCTCAAAGGTATAGATAGAAATCAGGATAAGAATAGGAGGTACATATTTTATTTGAAGATTGATTTACTGAAGAGGGAGCAAAAGGGAGGAATATTCCTTTTTTAGAACCATATATTCTACTTTTCGTCACCTTTTAAGTTGTGAGCCAAGAGCAATTTTGATCCTGCTCTTACAAGACGTATTAATTCTCCTTTGCTAAAGCCTGGATTTCATAAAAAATTGATCGAATTTCATCCGTATGAATCTACTTTAATAAAATAAAGGCATAAGCAGGAAATTTACCATAAGATAAAAGACTTGATGAAGTCTTCTTTGGAAATCAACGATATATATTCTCAAAAATGAGGTCCATGGGCCTACTTGAAGATGGCTTTGAATACGCTGCCATACTCATGAATGTGCATTATACTATATGCTAAATTATATCAGATATTTTTGCTGTGCAAACGGAAGATGGAGGAACTAATACAAAAAGCAATGAAAGATACACTGCTTATATCCTTCGCCAAAATAAAAATGAGAAAAATGTTCTATACGTGACGGATTGAGGTATGACTTGGTGGAACTACTTCGTAGTCTCTGATAAAGATATACTTTGTAGAGTCCACAAAATAATTGAAAAAACCACCTAGGTTTAATTGCAACGTAACATCTTCAGGTGAGTTGCAAAGAAAACTAGTAAATACTAGTGAACTGAGTTTACTTTGGATTTCAACTCTAAAAAGTGAATTTTTTTTCTGCGAATATTCCATTCATCGAATTATTGCAGCAAGAACAATAATATGGATAAAGAATGAACGAAGCACCAAAAACCATCAAAGAACCTAAACAGGTTTTGTTGCTTCGTTCATTCTATATTTTAACCATCAGCAGCCTTCCATCATTATTAAATAGTACGGATACTACAGTAGAACCCCGGTAATCCGGACACTCGCTAATCCGGAACCCTCGGTAATCCGGACGGTCCATTGGGAGTTATGCAAACCCGCAGCTTCTTCTTGTGAACATATAAACACACATATTAGTAACAAGAAACGAGAGGTGGACAGACTATTTGAAAAATTTCTCCATTGGCTGCAAAGATGTGATGGAGAGCGAAGTATTTCGTTTATTGTGATAACACATCTAAGTTGTGATACTTTTCTGAGACTGCATTTTTCCATTCGAGGAATGCTTAATATGTGCAAGACTAAACAATTTCGAAAGACAATAAATTTTCAGTTGCAGCAGAGTATCACTTCTCAAAACATCACGTTCATTAAAAAGCTATGAGAGAAGAGGCGTAAAAAACAATCCTTCCTTTTACGTTATTTTTTGAAAACCTCGCTAATCCGGAAACCCCGCTAATCCGGACGCCTATGTGCCTGAATTCGTCCGGATTACCGGGGTTCTACTGTAATGTGAAAATGAATAACGTAGAAAAATATGTAACGCGTATGTAATTTTAATCTGAAATAGTGTAAAAATGTGCAACCCACAAAGATATCTATGACGTTGAACGATGGAAGAGGAGTTGGAAGGATGCAAAATGGAGGAAGGAGAGGAGGGAATAGTGCGTGTGTGAGAGGTCTTAAACATTTCCTTCCTCATCAGCGGTACTTCCATTCCTCGCCGGCTCTTTTAATCATTGTCTCACGGCTTTTATTACTTTTGCGTGCCTTGTAATGATCGTCTCCGATCTCGTGCTCCCGATAATGAGACTCCCTCGCATCGCTCAGCTGCAAGGAAATCGCTCCGCGTCTTCTAATTTTTCCCATGTTTTGCTCCCAACGATTTTACTATGGATAACCACCCTTGTGAGGACAACGTCTCCCATAGATTCTACCCTATCGCAGTTCTACGCCGTCGAAAGTTATTTATGACCATTTTATTAACCTTATTCTCTTCGGCCATTACTGCATTCATGAAGATGTTGGCTGGTGAATTTAGGTTCCTTAATTCGTGAATTATGTGCTCGTTTAGGATTGGTTACGTTCCATCGACCAATTTTGGATTGATCGGAGGTTATGGGCGGATTTCGTTTCGTTGATTGCATTTAAACTACAACCATTCAAGTTTAATATTAATTTGTACTGAACGATATTGATCGAAAATTGTGTTGCCTTACTTTAATTCTTAATTAATTCTTCTTACTATAATTCTTAAGGCAGCCTCCCGGGTTCGATTCCCGGCTCCGTCAAACTTTTTCAATTCCGTTTTTCCTTGGGGGATATTTAAGATTGAAATCAAAATTATACTTTTCAACATACGTATTTAAAACGCGACCGGTTTCGTCATCACTTGATGATGGCCAATATCTGCAGAAGCCTGTCGTGTCTTTAAATTCATTATTTTGAAAAGCGTAAATGTAATTTTATACTTATATAACCTTTATAAGGTAAATAAAGACTCCTTTGTTTTTTTTGAGCTTGGTAACTTGACAAGTTCCTAATACCATATCTTGATAAATGGAACATTTTAAATATTTTATTTGTTTAAAGTTAAAGAAAAATTTATTCTTACAGTTAATAATTATTTGTGTCTATTTATTGCTCATGATTGTCGTAATATGAAGTCTACGAAGGTACTAACGATGTTCAATATTAGCATCTATTTAGGCATCGCCTTATTACGTTGTTATTGTCATTTTCCTACTCATAGCATTCTAGCTCTGTGATGAAAGCAAGAGCAAACTATCTCACTCCTCATCTTAACGAGGACGCCTCATTATCTCTGCACAGGTTTTTGTTGCTAATGGCTGATGTTCAATCCGTCCTTGGGGCTAAATTCTGCACAGGAAGTTTCAGAACTGTTGTGCGATTCAATGTGATTCGATTACGTCAACCTTAATGCGCACCTTATTTCCTCAATCGTTTTCCTCCTTAATGCTAATGAATTCAGTTACGACTTTTCTGACTATCAGATACGGATATTATTTGAGCTGAGCGCTAACGAATTCTTTGGTATCTCTCAAGATAGCTTTCTGGGTTTGACCCTCGAGATTGACATCATGTATCCGATTTTTCTATTTCTGGGAACTTGCATGCTCACGCATTAACACATTGAATGCTATGAACACTAGCACATGAATATTGCAATCCTACTAGCCATGCCAACTAACACTACTCTAAGGGTTTGCAATCCTCTAGCCATGAAAACCAACTACCACTACTCAAAGTATGCAACCCCCCAGCAAAGCGCCAATTAGGGTAAAGAAACAAAATATGAATAGGAAGTGAACCTATGAATGTAAAAATTTTCACTTTCTTATTAAATTTTTTTCCTATCATGGGTTAGTTTTTTATAAATCAATTCAGTAGGTAAATTCAATACAAAAATTAAAGAAGTATTCTCGCACTATACAGATGACACTTATAGTTCAGCGTCACTTTTATAGATAAACTTATTTCTTTGCACTTCAGCTCTACCGTGCGACCAAAGAATCATATACTGCAAAGTTGCTTCGTAAACGCCATTAAAAATACGTCATCAGAAAATATCACCACTTTGACGAAGATGAAATTCTAAAATTTTCATAGTTTCCATATTAACGTGCAGTTCGACCCAAATAGTTCTGATTTTATAATTTGAGGTCTTTCCTTGATATGTGAAAAATTAAGAAAAGCAATGGTTTAAAAAATATATTAAGATATCCTTCAGCTGTTATTTCATCAGCATACAGCCTACATTCTAAGCAATTGCGTTCTCCGGAAATCCTTCGTAGTTCCGCTGAGTTACGTAATTGTTAACTCATGGATTCTCATCGCCTGGAGAAGAACTCGTTAAATGGTGTAGAAATGTTCCATCTTACTGAGTAAAGAAAACGCTGTAGCTAATTCTGCACTATCTCGAGCTCCTTTTATGTATTTATTTCTCATTACTTTGACATGAACATTTCATGTGTCGTGTTTGCGCGGGAAGACACACTTATTGAAGGTGACCTTACGGGAGCGATTCAGCGATGTCATGTTCCAACTCGATTTCAAGGGCTTTTGCTATGGCAAAAAGGGAAGAATCGTACTGCCAACCGATTTTGCAAGAGCATATTTAACGCGAGAGCGATAATGTTGCTGAGACAAGATCTTTTAGCTGTGGAAAACAGAAAGTCGTTATTTCTTGCAAGACGGCTTAGACTATACGGCGCACATTGGTTTGGAGTGCTTAGTATATAATGCAAGACAACTAGAACAAACAAATCGTGTAAAAGTAGCACTATATTGGTATGTCTTAATCAAGGGAACGAAAATAAAAGTATGAACATATGAAGGAGGCTTTCATAGTCATGGAAGAGAATAGTATATGTGGACCGCGATTTGAAGTTATATTTAAAATCGTAGGAGGAGTTCACTTAGTTGTTTCTTTTCGTTTATTTTAGAAATTTTAAGACGTTTTTTCTAAAGATTTCAAGTGAATCCGACAAAAGTAAATTAAAACTAAATTTTTCCTTATCCGGTATCAAAGTACGGGGAAATTCAGCCATCCATCATGATTATAATAAAAATTACAACAAAACGTCCATGTTTGAGCAAAATAGAGAATGGAAGTCTCCTTTTCCATATAACCCGTCGTTATATTTCTTGCAGTGATTAATTCAAAATGATATAAAGTGATTTAACGGCATAGTAATTAGCAAGTGTACGCCTTTGCAATGTATAATATAAGCCTAGATTTCGTGGTGTCGATTTCGTCCCATTTCGCCCTTTGTACTAAATTGTGTTGTGGACGAAAAGGTCATTTTTCAGGAGGCGATGCGGGCGAGAGATTCCAGATTAACAAAATTAGCCGTAATAGTGCCCTCACCGCTGTTTTGTTGAGAAAGACATGGTGAGCTTTTGGAAGCCCAAAGGTAATCCCTTCCGGTGTGATGCGACGCACGAATTAAGTCGATTTCGTCCTCCCCCCCTCTCTCTTCCTCGCGGTGGAATTCCTACTCATTCCGAGCGAATTTATATCCGAGGGATGAACGTTGGAAAATGAGAGGAAGTAGTTTCCTAACATTCCTCCCATATTGCACAAGAATTCAATTACGAAAAAGATTTATCACAAATTAACAATACAAATATAACAATAATATCTAATCTATGATAACTGTGATAGTGAATAAAATTAACATAACTATTAAATCATACATTTTACAGATTAACTCGAAGTATAAGAAAAATTTAAGGTAGTATCAGTTAAATAAAAAGAATATTCTATAGATAAAAAAAAATAAAAATATGGATATAAAAAATATCGTATCGTATTAATTTGTAAAAATGTTATGCTCACGTTAGTCCGTTTTAATACGAGTAAAATTGGTATCATTAGGCGACTTCGTGGAAGGTCATGAGGGAGAAGAGAGTACGCAACTTAGAAGTTTCTATATATTCTTTCTATAAACACGCCATCCCCATAATTAAACCCCTTCACTCCCCTATATAGTTTCTTTTATATAGCTTCTTTTATATACTAATATATTTGCTAATAATCCTAAAATGTAACATACTCCTTCCTCCTTTTTCCGCGTTCATACGTCTAATGTAAATGACAGTATTTGAGGCGGTATTGGATTTTTCTTACGTTTTTCTCAATTGATACAGTGAAAATGAGCGATGGTTTCACTAATATTCAGTACCATTTACGTATTTTAAAAATCTGGAAGCAACACTTCTCTTTCTCTCTTAAGTTTTTACGATTCACTTAAATCGAAATTTTGAATTTCATCTACGTTCGCAGTCATCATCTCAATTCCGGCATCTATCATTTCCGTACATCCAGAGTATTTAATTTTCCACCTACGAAATCCCTATGTATTAATAAATTTTCAGTACATCGGAACTACTACTGTGGCGTAGTTGCAAACCACGTTTAACCTGTGTTAGTAATAATCTTGTTTATACCTTCTATTCCTTGTGGAAATCGCTTACACATATATTCAAATTTCTAATATGTTGTAAGAGAAGTGAAAAATAGTGGCTCAGCTGGGAATCGAACCCAGGTCACTATTTTTCACTCCTCGTACAACTTGGGTTAAGCCGCATACTTTATTGAGCGAAGTTTAAGTTACCTTGTATCATTTCTAAAATGTTAATTCGTAAGAGCAATATGGGCTTTGATTTTCAATAACGCTATGCGAATGCTTTTACTTATTCATTAATCTTTTTTCAATTCTCTAGCAACTTACAGAAGGATTTGCTTTACGTAAGCTCACGTATTCACTATATTCTCTGTGCAGTTCACTTCGGAAAACGAAGTCGCTGCTTTGGTTTTCAATATTAGTACTGCCAAATTAAACCAAAGGTAGAGTTCCTTGATTTCTGTCGACGGAGGAACATCGTTTCATCTTTTAGAAACTTCGGCCAAAGAACCAATTTATTTTTAGACAGAGTAACTCTTTTCGAAGAGGAAAAAAAACAGTTTCTCCATAACTTGCAATTCCATTTCATCCAACTTCCTAACTAATTTCTCTATCGCGAACTTGGTAGGAAACTCACAAGGGCCAAAGATTCAATCTCGAAATTTCAAATTGAAAAGAAAGCTATAGTATTCTTCTCTTCCTTGCTGATCTCGGGTCGCTCTTTCTTTCCATCTTCATCACCTTTTCAATTCGGCGCTGTGATTCGATTGGTCGCCTCTGGCTAACGACCTCTAACCAATTCTCTATACTCTCTATTTCCTTTCCTGCCACTCCCATCGCTTCCTCCATCCCCGCCAATTCCGTTCTCTCATAATTGCAATCACTTTTCCACGTCGTCCTTTTTTCTGTTCGCCTTTCCCCCCTCCCCCTTCCGATAACTTTCCCACCTCCATTCATCGGCTCTTTCCTTCGCTTTCATTGCAGGTCCCACTCCCCCGTTCGTCTCGCCCCTTGTTCACTGCGTTCCCAAGTACGAACGCGTTTTAAATATGCATCGAATCCTGTTATTGCCACTTAAATGGTCCAAATTGGGTTTTATATTTCTCTTTTTTCCTTTCGGTAAAGGGAGTGTTGCAGTTTATTAACTTTTTGATGGAGGAATGAATAAAGCCGAGTCACAAGTACGCATTCATACCTTTAGAAAGGGGCGTTTATTAAGTGGGGGAAGTGTTTCCGAATTGGAATCGATACGTGATTTTCGTTACTGATTTTTCGTGATTACCACTAAATGATTTTCCGAAATTTGCTTTCCGTTTTGTCAACAAGAGTTGAAGAGTGCGTCGGAAATGTAACTATTAGGTTGCCCAGACATTTACTTCGATTGACGAAGATTGATTCTAGAACGAATTTCAAGTCTACTTTTGGGATCTGATTATCATTATCAGAAGTTACAATTAATTACTTTTACCACTTAAGAGTCATAAAAAAATTCCGAGGTTTCCTTTTTCTAGCGGATTTCAATCTTGAGGAATATTGAAATTAGGTGTATGTTCATTCTGGATTATTAATTTATTTGGTTATATAAATGTTAGAGTAGTTGAAGTGAAATGTTAGATTAGAGAAAGAATTTACTTTCTATTACTGTTAAAATATTCAAAATGACTTTTTGCACTGTTTAATAATTGTTGGTTTAGTACAAAAGGCCTGGGAACCTTGAATGGTTGAGTTTGAGTGTGAGATATTTAAAAGGCTTCAGCCCTCAATGACGTGTGGTTAGCGGAATTACGCAAGGGACGTGAAAGAGCTCCCACTATGCTAATTGATAATCTAAAGAGGAGTAGAAAGTTAACATTTGTGAACGTACGAATTAAATGCCCTTCTCAGATTTCGTAATTAAGAGAAATACACATTTCGCATATTTAATCAATCCACCCAGCTCGCCGCGGACTCCCACGATTTTCATGCATATCAATTTTCTCCGATTAGCATCGTGTTTAAGGTTCACCACCACATTATCACTGAACTCTTTTTCCTTTATGCACCTTAAAGTGTCAAAAATAGTAATCTTTTACAGTATATAAAGGGTTACAGGATTCCGCAGCTGAACTGTGTAAACTTATAATTAGGAAATCATGACTTTTTATTTCGCTTATGCCTCTGTTTGAAATTAGCTTGCTGTCGTCTATTCCTAATTTTATTTAATTTTTATTCTTATTATAAAAATATATCTTCTATAGTTTAAAGATATTTTAACTCGGGATCATATTCAATAAACTTTCAAAATTCCACATAACAAAACACAAGGTAGGAATGCCAGATGATAAGCGGTTAATTCGAAACCGGTCGCACATTAAAGTTTTGTTTTGTGGAATTTCGAAAGTTTCCGATCCCGATTGATTTTGATTGATTGATCCCGATTACGGAGTTCCACCAAGTTAAAGGCTTCTTCGATGGAATTAATATTTTAACAAATTTAATGAGGAATTCTCCTGTAAGCATTAAATAAAAATTATTATTAATATTATTACCGGCACACCATTCATGGAATATCCTAGAGGCGAGAAAAAAAGTTTTCGATCGACGTAAGTAGCGCCGATGCGGAATTCTAGCTAACTTCGCATCGCAGTACACATTTTCCTTTCCACGAAACAAATTCTAGTTTCCTCTCTTTGTTCCTCATTTTCCACCCCTTTTGCTCACTTTCCATCTCAGCCCGGAAAAAATAATCGCCACTTTATTTTCCATTTTTCATGGCCCCGAGGTCTTTCCCCCTCCTCGCGTGGAAATATCATTGTCGCCCACTCCAAAGCCCCGCTGCCGCCCTCTCCCAGCATCATGATTCCTCGCCCTAATCCTCTTTTTCTTCACACACGACACTCATTCACTCGGCGATGAAGAAAGAATTAACGCGGAACGGTCAGAAATCGTCTCAAATTAGCGAACGCTGACCGTTAGTTTTTTGTTTTCCGAAATATCTCTCGTTCCATCCCCGCAGGTTCGTTGTTTTTATTCGTGTTTATTTCCGGTCTTTTATAGTTTAACTTGCATCGCTCTCGGCCCGACTCTGGTGATTTATTTGCCCGCGAGGGAACTTTATTCAGTTAAAGGAATTTTGCGAGTTAGTTTTCACTTTGGGAAGTCTGTTTCCGGGAATCCATTGGATGCGTCTGAGTGAAAATTGCGGATAGGAACGTTTATTCCACACCTTGCGCTTTAAAATTGATGACCCCTTTAATATTTTATAATCTTTTATCTTACTTGATCAGGATCAGTTGTTCATTCTTACAGGCGAATTTGGACAACAGCCTAAGTAGTGAGAAGTTTTGTATATCCTGTGCGTACTCGTGTATTTCTTGACTCCTAATCTTATTTCAGTCGTCGTCTCATCTGATGTTTTTTTCATCTAGTACGTTAAATTTGTTTTTCCGACCTCAGTGGTGGAGTGGTTAGCATACTGGCTTTCTATAGCTAAAATATTGGTCCCGGGTTCGAGTCTCGGCAAATGAGATTTTTCCCTGCATGGTATTTTTGCTGTACAGTTCACGCCTTTTCTCTAACCGGCCAATATACAGATACATATCAGGGCAATAAAAAATAAAATATATATTATATGGAAGTAAATATTGACGATATAAAAGTAAATACAGATCTGTAAATAATTTATATTATTACAACATGATGATTTTTGACGTATGAGAATATGTGACCGTACTTCATCTCGCAACCATCGTGTTATTTTTGTATTCATATTAGCATTTTAAATTTTCTCTCGGATATCGGAAATCGGTATCTACCGTCCTGAATTATTTACAAGTTTGGAGTTGATTGTCCCAAACTCAAGCGCAAGCAGATTTAAACTTACTTCAGCTCGAGGTAAGTGTGGAAGTTTCAAGTTAAAGATGCTAAATCATGCATGGATACGTGGATGACAGCGGGAACTTGGAGGAGAATTTTCGCTCATCTTCATGTTTGGTTGATGAGATTCCGGTCTAGTTTCTTGATATCCCATGATGATGAATAGACGAGGCAACATTTTTGTAGTGTTTGCGTATCGTAGAATTTGGAGATGGAAAATCCGTTGCGATTCTCTTTTAATTAAGGCCTTCTTCAGTCATTAATTTTACATTGATGATGATACAATTATGTACTTATGATTGTAGTGCCATTGACCCCAGCTTTATTGCAAGATATGTAATAATGATAATGGAAACTAAGTTGTGCGTTCTATTCTTAATCAGAATACAAGGAAGGATAAGGATGAAAAAAAATTGCTTGCGAAGGATACATGTCAAATACTAAGGCCGTCTTTCCCTTCTCTTAAAGAGTCCGAGCTTGTACGTAGGAAAACAAATTTAGTTAGCTATCTTTTTTCTGAATTGTGCTACATTTAATAAAATAAAGGACTTGCTTGTAAATGCAGTCCCAAGCAATAACGTGAGATGCATCGAATTATGAATTAAGTTCGATTTCAGCTATAAAATTTTTATAACTTTTGAAATATTTTTTAGGTTTAAGGAAAATTTTATAGCATCACTAGTTTCTCGTTCCAAAACTCGTGTGCCACTTTTGATTCGCGTGACATAGGTGCACCACCTTCTGAGCCAAGTAAACTAACTATGAAAAATTTCCCGTTGGTTCTAATTTGTCTAGAAAAAGAAATGGCAATATAAAATAGCTGAAATTTCCAACTCCGTTAAAATAAAAAGAGCGGGTGGTTTGTTCGAAAAAAATCCGTTTGATTTCTGATTACTCTTATCCTTCTTCTCTTCAAGAAAAAAGGACACTTAGTATATATTTCATAAGATTTTCTTTTGGTATTCGATGTTCTTGATAACAGTCTATCTCAATGTCAACACATATCGGTTGGACTATCGTCCACATCCGTATCTAAGAACTTGACATCTTGTGTCTCGCAGGCTTTCTCACGCGTAACACAGTATGTATCAGTTTCGAGTAATGAAATTTCTCGTTGTTAGTCTCGTACTAAGTGTCAGCAAGAATTTTAGCGATTACGAAACCTTTTGGGAGACTTCCACACATTAACCCCACCAGCACACTCCCAAAGAATAGCCTCAACTTCTTCAACTTCCATCCAACTCTCGGCGCAACAGCAGCAAATCTTTTCCCCGGACCCCTCATCTTCGATTGATGGAACGGAGAAGGATTTGGCACAGAAAGCTCAGAATGGATGGCCGCAAGGAAAGGAGCGGTGATCAATAAGCTATGAGGGACCTGCTGCCCTTGGTCCCATAGCCGTTCCATCGTCATTTTGCGAACCATTAGCGTCGGGTGGGATCCTTGGGTAACGACTACGAGCTGGAGCTCCGTGTTGCCGCCTCCCCCGCTTCGACCTCCTGCAATGCGCCTTCTGCATTTTGCAAAGTGTCCATGCGCACTTGGGGCCCACCCGCCATCCCCTCCTTTAATCCGTCTCCTTCGCTCTGAATTGTTTATGCTCGGAACAATGACTCGGATCCCATTCGACCGACTTTTACTTTCGTTAACTCGGTCGAACGGTCAGTTATTTGGGGAATTCTTTAGAGGGGAATCCGCCGGAGTCGTTACGTTAATGCTGGAAAGGTGAGGGAGGCGGGCCTGTTTTCGTTAAAGGGGAAAGAACGAGTGTTTGGTTTTCGGAGAGTGTTGGTGCTGAGTCTGCTTTAAAATGTGGTGGCATCTGTGTTTTATACGATGCGTTTTCTTCTCCCGTTGCCACCTGGTAAAGTTGCCAAATTGCAGCGATTTACAATTAGATGAATTCTACCATGATATTGACGTAGTACGAGATGAATCTTAGATGAAATTTTAAAGACATAAAATAAGAATGACAAATAAAAAACTTTAGCTTTTTAAAAAATAAATTAAAATTAAAAGTGAAATGCATTTAAATAGTATAATACATTGTAACTTGACAGTTTTAACGTTAACTTAATTCTTTAAAATTTATTCTTTTTCATCTTCATGCGGTTAGTTGCTTCTCGCATCTTGCATTCACTATGTTAAATTAGTTTAATTTATTTTAATATCCCGCAAACATCCATGTACTGTACTATTACAGTAGTAGGCATAAACGGTGGCATTGGACTAACGTTCATAACCATTTCTATCAGGAAACATTCTTATATTTTCCCATTCTTTATCCCCTCTTTCAACTCCAACATTTTCATTCGAATTTTTATCCTTTATTTTTTATTCTCGATTTACTTACGTCTTTTCTCTTCAGGAACTAATTTGTCACATTGAGTAAGCCATTCTTTCGGTTTCTGCTATCTTCTGAACAGCACCATTTCTCAACTTTGTAGAAAATATTCGCAGTGATGTCATCGATAGGAATATAGATTAAAAATAGTACCTTCCCGCATAAAATCTTATGATATTACACTAACGGGTGTGATTTTAATGTTTTTAATTTTATCATATGTATACGGGCTTTGTATATTTAATAAAATTATGTCATGTGTATATTTTGCGTTTTGCCATAGAATCTTCTTTTCATTTCACGGAAATGTTAAAAAGGTATAAAATAACAAATTTCGAGAAATTAACATTTAGTAGAATAATCTATGGTCGTTATTCTTCCTCGGCGAAATATTCGTAATATTATAGCCATAATACGTAAAGTGTCTAAGGACAGATCTTATTAACATTACGCAGACATTAAGCAGAAGAGCGTAAACAACTCTATTCTCTTTCAGGCACTTTTGCACTCGTTTTCTTCGTTTATTCATACTGCTCTCATTTTTCGTACGCTTGCAAACATATTTCAATTCAGAGGTATCAGCCATATGCTAATTTGAAACGTTTTTCCATTTAATCTTTGAACTTCATGTCAGTATTTTTTTCGAGATCTCATTCACTTTATTCATGCAGCTTTTTTTTCCTTCTTCTTCGATTGATTTCATTTACGTTCTTACCGTATGCGATCTTCATAATTTTACTTCAGTTCATCCTTTCTGCATTTCATTTCGCTTTAAGTTGGTGCGGTTTGCTGAATGTGAGTTCAATAGACAACGAAAACCATTTAACAAGTTTTTTATATTCGTGAAGATCCGTTCGGAAGTAATCATTAGCTCTGTTTTTTGCATTATATGCACCTTGGACACACGTTCTTTATTTTAAAGTTTTGCCTTATAGATGTTCAAAGCTTACAATTTTGTCCTCAATTTTTTGGCTTTATCTTGCTGACTTTGAGTGTTTTTTCATCGGCCTGGGAGTTACTAAAGATAAGAAACCCATTAAAAGGCGGGACATTAATTAAATTGATATTTTCGGACCATCGAAATAATTTACAGTACGTAAAGTAACGTTTTTTCCGAAATACTACTAATTAAATCATTAATAAATTAAGGAAATGAGAGCTTACTAATAACCTTCACTAGAAATACGTTTATATGTGCTTATCGAAATGTATTTATATTTTTGTCATACATTTTCCCATCTTTTAGCAATTACTATCATTTGGGTCTCGGAGTTTTTCACCTCTTTGGTGGCTGTTCCACAAGGGTATAATTTTCCCTTGGTTTATATTAAGTTTTCAATTTACTCATGCCTGCTAATTTCTTTTTCATACTATCAATTTGTAGGTAATTATTATAAAATATATGACAATGGGTTGGGTGGAAGAGATGACTTATAGTCTCAGCTCACATAATCCAAGATGTTTTATTAATAATATCTACTTAAATAATGGTTCTCTCTAAATGCACCAAAAAAGTAACCATTTTATGAATTGGAAGAATCATTTTTTGATCCCAACCTTAATCTTAATCTTAACCTTAACTTATTTTTGTAATTGTTTATTTAAAAGTGCTTCGACATCTTAGGCCATTTCGCACAAGTACTCGCTCCGGGAATCAAACCCGGGACCGCGTTCTCCAGAGCCGATCTCTTTATCCTGTAGTCGTGTGTCATTCATTATGATTTAATTCATGGTCCAATACGTTCTTGAATTTTACCCACAACATATGATCACCTTAAGCCTATAGTAGAGCATTTTATCAGGGTTATTAGCATATTAAACAATGTTGCCACCATCGATTATTTTATTAGCTTTAATTCATCTTAAACAGCTAACTGCGCAGTTTCTACTTGCTTCAGGCCTTTTTCGTTTTCCGCATGCGCGAATACTTCCACCAAACCTCTCGTAGGCGGGGATGATATTTGTACAACGTGCTCTCGTTTACTTACCGCGAGAGCTTTCGTTATCAATCACTGGGAGGCGCAGATCCAGCGTCTTTTCTCCTCCACTCACTCCATCTTCCCCTCTTTCATTGTTTTCTCATCGCGCATTCCAGAAGCACATCATTCCGCAATAAAATATCTAAAAACCATTCATCCCGTCTTCTCTCTCGGATGTCGTAACTTCCTTCCCCAAAACGGATTATCAATTCTCAATCCGAATCCCATTCATAAGTACGCTCTTTGGAAGTTCATGGTGCTCTTTGGGGTAGCACGTTCTTTATAGAAACTTTCGTCGGGATGTTGTTTGTATAACGGACGTATCTGTAATCTACAGGGACTTTACTTCCTCGTTGAAAATATATTTATAGAGAACGTGTCTTCTGGTCTCTTGCGAGAGACCCTTGAGGTTCCTTATCGTTTTCCTTTAAGGCTTTTCGATGTTTTATTTCCTGTAATCGCGTGCATCGTTAATAGTATCATAGTATTTCAATTTTAGAAACGTTTCAATTTTAGAGACGTTTGTTACCAATAAGTATAGCGATATTATCATGAAGCCATATTTGGTATATCTAAACATTGGTACAGGGATACGGGTATTAGTGATATTGTGTATATGTATTAGTGTATTGTGTCGTGGTCAACTTTGTCAGATAAAATGGCGTTTCAAGTAAGTTTCTCAGATTACCATCGGGACAACTGAAAAGCAAGCAAGAATCCTTCGCTGTTTGAAAAAATTTGGATCATTTTGCCTTATTCATTTTTAACCTTATAGTGCAATTTTTCGAGCTTCAGCATCCTCCAACATTTTCGTAAGAGTAATCTCGATTCGTTAACCAAATTCGAAAACGGAAAACTTCAGAAAAACTTTTCTTTAGCCGAATTTGTTTTGGCGCAGAGTTGATAGATATGACTGTAATATCAGCATTATCTCTATTAATTATAATATATTATCGTTGATTTACATATTATATTATCTTGTAGCATTTGATTACTGTTAAAGCAGCCATTACATTCATTTCTTTCCATTGGTGAAGGGTAATCTAACTTATCTTGCTGCAAAGTCTACAAAATCAAGAAGACCGCTTTCGGGGTACTATCTGGATATGTTTTTATATATTTTAATTTTATATAACTATTTAAGTTTGACTGATAATCGTTTTTCCTAGATTTAGTTGGATATCAATGAGATGTTAAATATTTTCACTTAATTGTTTCTGATGTTGTTACCTATATTATCTCCCGAGAATCGAATCGTAGGAAACACAATTCGAACCGACCCGCCTACCTGAGGGTCATTCCGTCACTGAAGTACCAAACTTATGCGGTAAATTCTTTATTTTGGAAAATGGTGTTTTGAAGTTTTAATTACTTTTTGGTTCATAATTTAATGCTTTGTACTCCTAACAAAGAAAGAGTTATAATCAGAATTTATCCATAAGTTAAAACCATATTCATAGTCTACTTAGTAACTCCATGGTTTTATTTTATATAATTCAAGCAATATAATACATCGTAGTCATAGATATTGGTTAGGAGCTACTAGGACCTATTAAATACACCGCTTCACTAAGTTTATTTATTTAACCCTTTGTTGTTGGTCACTCTCTCAGTCTGCTACTTGTTAGTGACACTTTAGAGTATTAAGGTAAATTAATTATAAATAACGCGTTTTTTGCTCGTAAAAAATAGAATAATTCAGCAGAAAGACAAAATGTAGCTATATATCGACCTTCATCGATTATATCACAAACAACTGCTGATCTTCGAGTTATTACCTCCTAGAAATTCTCTTAGCCTTCCAGTCCTTAGTTGATTCTCTCTTCTCCTTTTATGAAAGTCTTGCCAAACCTTTCCTCTTCAGTATTTTGACGTTTTTTTCTAATCTCTCATTCACCATCATATCAATTTGTTTTCCCCATCCAGCTACATTTGTACATCATCCTTTTATTTCATTTTGCCATGTCTTCAGTCACTGAGTCTCATACCCATCTCCGACTCCCTTGATATTACTACATTCTTTTCAGCCTCTCTATTTCCTTTCATTGTTTCCTTTCTTTTGTGCGCTGCAAATTCTCTCTAAAAGGAGATCTCATATTGTAAATCCGTCGCTCTCGTACTCTTTTATCCTTTCCATAAATATTTTCTCCTTGGAAGTTCATTCCACTCGATGATCTCTCGTTTGTTCCTCTCGATTTCCTTTGAATGCCGCCGTTTTATATTTTCCCCGAACCGATAATTTTATTTCGCGATATTATTCTTTCTACCACTTCAGTATTCAACGGTTGCTTTCTATGGCCAGTAACCGATCATTTTTCATAGAATTTTCTATAGTACTCCTCGTCTTGCACTTTACGAGTATTATTATCTTCCTACTGTATTTCATCAAAGCTGAGGATTGTTGAATCAAGAGATAAAACATAATCAAAAACGTACAGTAAAATGAATGTGGTCTTTCCGAATTAAATAAAACCTTATTACCATTGTAGAAGAAGCGATTTACATATTTTTTCATGAATAATTCGATAATTATGCAATTGAAGATGAGTATTTATGAAATACTCCAAATTTTAAATTTTAAATAATTTGTAATCTTAGGCTTGGTGTTATTCAACCTGGCACCTCCTGATGAGCCTACATCTGGCTCAGCAGGACCAAAAAGATGAATATTTACAATCCTGTTTCTTGAACTGAAATGTCATGTAAATAATTTGTAAGCCGTTTACAGGCAGGGGATATTATTAACATTGTATTATTATATTTTTGAAATTTTCTGAATAAATTGTCTTAAAATGTTTTAGAAATTAGAAACACGTAAATACCACTACTGTGGAAAGTGAGTTTAAATACTGCATTTTTAATCTTCTTAGCTCATGGTTTCAAGGTAATCCTTTTGAAAGCCTTAATAAAGTCCATTTTAAAGCATAACGCGTTCGATGGTTTATAATATAGTACAAATTACATACTTATTATAGTAACAAAATATTTAGCGTGAGCCATACTATTATTTCTTGATGATATTATTATACTTTCAGATATTGGTACTATACTTATTATTCTTTCAGATATTGTTACTTTTAATTACCATCAATAGTTACAGTATGTGAAATAGAGCATAGACTTAAGCATAAAAAAGGAAGTTTAGCAATAAGTTTCATGATTTATATAATACAATGTAAAAGCACACTCTCACTCTCGCATAGATATATTTATAAAGCACCGTATATCCTCAAGGACTGTTTCATGCAAAAATGCTGTCAGTAAAATTATCTAGTTGCGATCATAATCATTCGAAGGACTGATTTTCTTAAATTAATGTAGCGTTGTTATTTAGTTGTGAAGATGTGGTTTTACCTTTTTTGGAATTCATCGGTGATTGAAAGTAGATGAGAGCAAAATTTGTTCCTCCAAACAGGTACATGGAAATGAATTATGATTAGTTTCCGCGCAATCTGTACTTATTCTTTCTTTAATTAGCAGAAGAATAACACAAAAGTTTCAATATCACTCGAAGCATATCCACACCATTCCTTTTGGTTGAAGTGGTATCGCCTCTTACGCATGGGGGAATCATATCGTCAACCATCTCAACCACATCTCAGTTTCTATTTCATCTCGTCTTTCTTCTCTCGGGTCTATTTCCATCAAACCTTCCACCACACCCACACCAATCAAACCGTTCCCTCTTCCACCCTAAGAGGAGGGATCCCCTTTTCTTCCAATATCCCGCATTCCTCACGTTTCCCAATCCCCCCAAGTCTTCCGCCTCCTAGGAGAGAGACCCATATCGACACTCCTTCCGATACCTTTTGTAAGGACCTCTTCACCACCGCATCGGATTCCTCAAATAATTGATCGCGAAGAGAGAGATTCGGGGTCCTTTGTGGATGCTTTTGATGATGCCGGGGACGCAAGTTTGCGCTCCGTCCTTAGCGGCGTGGGAGGTCTCCAAAACTGGATTTCAAAGAGGGCGGTCACAGGCGGAAAGAGGGTCTCCTTCTCGGGAAATCGGTCGGATTCGCGAATGGAAGGTTTCTTTTGTGAACCGCGGTTTTTTTCGGGGTCGTCAGCGATTTGCGCCAGGGTTGCTCGTTAAAATGAGTCTACTCCACGGTTCGCGCCGTCTTGCGCCGCGTGAATAGTTCGCCATAAGAATGTTCCCTAACGCGGAGAAGCTCGAAGTATTTTTTACGATTAGGGATGCAAGTAGCGCGCATATTTCTGAGCTTGATTAAGTAAGGACTCGTTATATTTCCCTGGTGTCTGAATTTTCTTCATTACGGATCAATTTTTATTTATTTTTTATCAAATAAAATACAAAATAATACAAACGTCTTTAATGGGTGAAATTTGGACTAGGAAGTTTCATCTTCAATTTAGCTTTTTTTCATTTTTAATTGAATTTATATATATAGTGAGCATTTTGAAGAATTAGTTAAAGTAGAGTGTACAAAATATAACAAAATATGGAATTTTATCACTACATATAGTTACTATTGTGATTGTTAGTCGTCACTCCTTTTGATAAGTGAATCAACATTAAATGGGAGTCAAATTTCAATTGGAAATTTAGCTATATAGCCTTAATCTTGCTTCCTTTCCTTCAAGATATTTTTAAGTATATTAACTTAACGAGGCTTAACTTGAAGGTATTGATTGACACAGAAGATAACGTAACAAAATATAGGTTTTTGGTGTATTAACAGTTTGTTACAATGTATTCCTATATATTTTTACATTTTCCACGACAAATAATTTAAAGGAATATAAAGTTAAACATTACTGTTTTGTTGTTTTCATTGAAATGCAAGTATAATATAACATCCCGTAGGGGTGGCCTATCTTTATATTCTTCATGCGTCAGCTATTTCATATTTATTTGATACGCGACATGCTGACAACTATGATAAGTCAGAAACTATAATAATCAGACAAACTATATTAAAGAGCTTTAGAAAATGGGCAGTCTAGATTTTATTGCTAGGTTATTTAATAAATCTAACAATCTCTGATTTCAACCCATCCTCCGTAATTGATTCAATTCCGAGTAACCTCTGACTTCAATGCGTCAATTTTGGCAGATGTGCTATAGGTAGGCATAGTTGACATAGTATTTTGATAGCTTGAGTGAATAATTTGCTATCGTTCTCATGTGCACTTTATGAATATTACCAGATAAATAGAGTACACAATATTATAATCTTAGAAAGATAAAATCCGAAATGGGTGGTATAAAACTATTCGAAGGTCAACGGAAGATATATTCCCATATTTTTTAAGCCGTATAAGAATGTTAACAATTAACTGCATGACTAATGTCTCATACATTTTTCCGGATGTTAAAAAAGGCACACTCTGTGGCTCTTTGAAAAAGTAGTGGTGTGAAACTAAGAAGCCTAGCTGGTTTTTTAATGAAATTTAAGGGAAATTGTTCCTTCAGCTGTCCAGAAAAAAGCACCGAAATATTTGGCCGTTTTCTACCTTATCGAAAAGAGAAGATGGAAAGAGATCTTCTCGAGAAGATAACTTCTTGGGAGAAGAATCCTGCTCTTCTTATGTTATCTTTTATCCTTAATTTCAGAATATGTATCGCAAAAGCCAGCGCAAGCTGTTCTAAAAAATTCCGCATTTCTCAAGGTGCTTTTGAAAAGTGTTTCACCGTAAGAAATATTCTGGACAAGCAATTTAAATTATACTTCCCTGTTCTGAGAACGAGTTGGATTACAAAGGAAAATTTGAAGGATTTAAAACGAATGCAAAACTGTTAAGAATGTAGTCCTAAAAAGGTAACGAACTCTTGGTTCTCAGGAAAAGATTAAAAGATCTTATGAACGACAGCAATTAAAAAGAAGCAGTCCAATGGAAAAGGAAGTTAAGATAACGAGGAAAAATATTAAAAGTCGTTTGTTGAGTAGGACAGAAATAATTTTAAAGCATAATGGAATGGTTCCAGAGGATTATCCAAAAAATGTTCCAATATATTTTCGATTAGTAAAAACTGAATGGAATTTTTAGGAATTTATGATAACGACATATAAAGGAAGCAATTGACCAATAGGGCTAATTTTTATATAGGTCTTCCCAAATAAATTTTAAGTTTTAGTCTTTCTTTTTCCCTTTCATAACCTTTACCTTTAATTTATTTTTTCTCTTTATAAGACTGAAATCTAGGTTGCGACCGTTAAATTAATCTATTTACTTTGCATTTAGAAAGAATTATCAGGTATTTTTCCGCAGTCTTGCCTCCTCAGCTGATCCCTTCGTTAGCGTTAAGCCATTGAGATAGACGAAAATGAAATGAAATTTTTTTCTATGATCAATTGATGTTAATCAGGAGAAATAAATAGGTGTTTCAGCCTTTTGGCTCAAGCCGATTGGAGAATTCCTGGGTATAATTGTAGTCCTAGGTGTGATTTTCTTTTTTAAAGAGATGATTTTATGTGGTGTGTTTGATTTTAAAGAAATAGTATCTATTTTTAACGTATTATAGCAATTAACAATAAGTTATTATTTTATAATTTTAACTTACACTTCTATGTATTAATTTGCATCTGTTGATTCCTATTTATTTATTTTATTCGTATAGTTTTATTATTTCTTAGTTCATTTCATTTATCTAACCATAAATGTATCAATGAATTCATTAAACATATTCCTCCAGTCATTAGGATTTCCGTATCGTGATAGTGATAATTACAAAAGCCGCTCACGGAAATTCCTCATCACTCCGTCCATCAATCGCTCAGTAATCCATCCCTTCGCGCAGAGCATTTAGGAATCAAAAGAGTCGCGGGGAGCGTTCGAAGAAATGACGATATAATCCACTCCGCAATAGCCGCGAGCTTCGCAAATGAAGGTCGGAGAAAGTGTCGGAGATTTTTTTTCAGCGCGCTACACTTTTTTTCAGTTCGACTTCTTTTTTATTTTCGGTCTCTCCCCGACTATAGTAACGTGCCCGACCGCGCGGTGGACTCGCGAGGAGGGACGCGGAGGGGATTCGATCGCGGGACTGCATGGGGGAGGGCGCGCGGGAGGGCCAGGGGGGATGAGGGGTTTTTTCCCCCGCTCCCTTTCCCCCGGTGTAGGCTTGATTCATTTATCCTCCACCCCAATCACCCAATTTCAAACCATAACAGCCGAACGGTCCATTATCGTCATTTTGCACTTTGATGGAGAGACAGAGAGCGGCTTTTATTATTTCCCTTGCCCTCTGACGTGTGCGGGACTTTAACGATGCGTGGATCGCTTCGCAAGATTTCCCCAAAAACGTTTCCGAATTTATTTCATTCCGCGTTTTCGAGGGGAATGAAAGAAATAATTATCGCACGTAATGCGTAAGAGCGGGGTTGATGTTTTTTGTTTTTTTCTTTTTGTGTGTTTTTTCTCATTCAATGTCTGCTCCGTTGCGGATCCTAATTTTCAGGCGCCGCTGCAGTTTATATTTGTTTACGCCGTGGTTGTGAGGGGGTTGAAATTAAATGCGCTTATGAGGAATGGCATTTTATCTAATGTTCGAGAAAACAGTGTCATCAGCTTCGTAGGTTTCCGCTGTGATCGATTTTTCCATGCATGGTGTTTTCGGGTTACACTATGCATAGAACGGTATCACCAACCTCTTCAGAAATCAATCATAATAAGTGAACGGATTGAGTGCATCATTTATTTTCACTGTTTTTTTCGTTTAGTTTTATATGATTATTTTACTTTTTCTCATCCGATAACTGATGCGGATTCTGATTTTTTGGCGCTGTTGCAGTTTATATTTGTCTACACCTACGTCTACTTGGCTCTGGAGGGAGGTTGAAATGAATTGCACTCGTGAGGAATGGCATTTTATCCAGTGCTCGAGAAAACAGTATCATCAGCTTCTTCAGAAACATATAATAACTAGCTGAAGTGACCGTTGATAATTAATACAAATCTTTGAAATATGCTTAATTTTTTTCAATACATTCTAATGGGAAAAATGCATGAGCTCGGATTCAAAAATCGCATTTTTCGTTGTGGGGAGTAGTTGTTTACAATCTCATTATGTTTGGAAATGTTTAATACAAACGCACATAAAAACCCACAAACACACTAACCCACGGAATGTCTGCTCTATAATATATAAAATTAAGGTAAGGGTTAGATACATTGTTTACTTTCACTATTTTCTCGTTTATTCATACTACGAGTATTTTACTTTTTTTCTTTTTTTCTATGTCTTTCGATTCCAGTTTATATTTGTTTACGCCGTGGTCGTGGAGAGGTTTAAATGAAATGCGCTTAAGAGCAATGGAGCACCGGTGGGAGAAAGAGGAGTTCACCACACCCTCCCACACTTATCTCTTTCTCTATGCTTGTTGTGCGCACAATAGTGTCTCGTTATCTGCATGTAGGTAGGTTGCGAGTATGACTGCGGTTAGCAAAATTCGCATTTGGCTGCGGAGCGCTGTCTGTAATGCGGCTCTCCCGGAAAACAACGAGGATCGATTTTCGCTTCAGTATTAAATGATCGCTAGAGTTAAGTTGTGTACGGTTTGAAGGTCGGTCGGAGTTGTTTGCGAAATTTGAACGTTCGAGGAGGACTGCAGCCATACGTAGAGTATCCGCAGAATTAAATTAGTTTTATGGATTTCGTTGCAGAAGAGTGTGACTAACTCTGAGAAAAAGGACAACATCATTAATGGCATTCGATAATAAATGAAATAAATAAAAATGTAATCGTACATTACAGGGTTAGCAATTTAAGTTGCACTATTTCTATTTTGCTAAACTATTTATGCCAGTTGCAATAAATCACATTTGTATCGCCGTGGATTTGGTTAAATTACCTTGTAACATAAAAACGTAAGCATTTATAAAATATTGCATACAATCATCATGCAGGAATCATTTATGTACGTAAAAACGTAATAAATTTGTATTTCTATTAATATATATAATATCTGTTCCGAGAATACAAAACACGGAATAATCACCTAATAACTTCTACCTCAAATCAAACGAGAGAGCCTTTATGATTACGTATTTAGCTGGAAACTCAATTTATTTTGAACTCCATAGGAAAACGTTTACTAAACCACGCATTATGATAAAGATCCACCGTGGTTTCGTAGCGTGGTTGATCTCTATAATACTTTGTGGTTTAGTGAAGCGTTATCCTATGAATTTATACATTAATACACGTTTATAATTACCGCAAAGTTACGCCTGATTCTGTATCATTCAATTTACTTTCTCAAAAATATACTATCTAAGATAGATTATTGAATCTCATCTCGTAATCTAGTAAACAGAATAGATCGTCTAGGTAGCAAAACATATACAAGTACTCCCGAGTGGCATTCCTAGCAACATAGATGAAGTGCAATATGGGTGGCCTGACTACAGGCGCAGCGTCCCGTTTTTCTAGGTTTCGGAGGTTGTGCTAGTATGCATCACTTCGCGGTGCTGTTTAGCATTATATTCCTTTACTCCTGTTTTATACACTTTTAACTAAATACATGTAATTACTTGGATTTCAAGCTCACACGGACAATTTGAGTAGAAGGAACCTTTGCTGTCCGCGAAGATTAGATTCAGTAGCGGTCTGTTCTTTTACAAAATAGGAGCTGGTGTGAAGTTAATTTTCTCTCGAAGCGAATTTGAATTTTACTGTAAGAATGATTTCCACTTTACTAACTCTTACGTAGATACGTCAGAAGTTGATATCTGTATGTAAACATTCTGGCAATTATTCTTAGTTTCAATTTGACTCGCTGTGATATGCTTTAGTTGTATTTAAAAGGTTCTTGCTATTGTATGTACACGAAATGGAATATATTACACACTGTCGCAAATAAATTTGGATAAAAATCTCACTGGAAAAACCAGTGAATGTTTTTGTTTTGGTATCTATAACATAAAATCTAACTTGTATATAAAAACGTATGGCTTACTTTTATAGCACCTGATTTAATCTAATTTATACTAGGTCCAAGGCTGTTATCTTATGAACACACCCCATCTCACAAGTACGTGCCAGGCATGGCCAAAGTTACATTGGATTGGTAACAGCTCATGAACATATTACGTGCTATTTCTGAACCGAGACTTAGCGCGTAGACCGTGCTTCTTAGCCGTGCAAATCGCTAATTTTGATCGATGCGTCAACACATTCGTAATGAGATTCGCCTCCAACGGCGAAGTCACGACCCGTCATTGTATCAATGTTATCCTAGAGGTGATTATAGCCAAAATCGACTCGGACAGTAACGGGATGAACGAGTGGTCTGGTGCAAATTCATCGAAAGGTTCCCTATAACTTAAGTTAGATTTTGATGAATGAAATTTACTGACGTTGTAAAAATCAGCTTTCCAAAGCTCACATTCTATTAATTTTTTTCCAAGCCAGTATCTTACTTTATCTTTAATCCCAGTTTATCTTCCTCTTTCTTTTTTTGTTGATTTTCATTTCCTCTCTCTTCTTTTGTCTGTCTCATAAAGAAGCGCGTCATTTCTTAGTTTAGAAATTCCACTGAAAATAAAAACTATAACATTGCTTATATATTAAAGAAAAAGTTCGTGACTCCCACAAGAGATGATACACATAGGATGTGTGGTTATTCATTCAACAGAGTTACACGTAAGCAAATCAATTTGAAAAAGAAAAATAGGTATTGGACCAACATTTCATTTTCTAAAGTAGACAGTTTTTATCTCAATATATATTATGTTAGTTATTTTGTGACTTAAATACTCCCTTTTAAATCACTTTCATTATTTTCTTATATAAATTGGCTCCTCCTTCGCAAGCTTAACCTTTACGACCCAAAGTTTTTAGCTTGACTGTTCGAATAATACTATAGTACCTTTCAAGTAAAATCATAGTAATTGATAGCTAGGGTGATACATTGTCATAGTTATTCTCAAGGTAACACTTAGGTCATTGTATATTTGTCATCATATATACGAAAATAATTGTCCTCTACGTTGTTGCACTAGAGTTGTCTCTCTCTTTTGTAATATTTTTATGAGGCTAGATTTCCGAATAATTTACTCAGTCGTATAAATTGATGGAAATTATTAAGTGAATGACTTAAAGATGAATTTACCCTATAAAATATTTTCCTTTATATTCCTGAGTTTTATCTATCGGTAAGATATCAATCACGAAGAAGTTTTTTATTCGATGGGATCACGCGTAAGTGTCATTATGAAACCTAAATAAATTACCTAACGGAAATAAATATAACTTGAAATACGATAGCTATAGCCGTCCCCTATATACTTTCCCCAAACGTCTCTTGTATTTCTTGCGTAATATCTGCGGACGGCCAAGTCGGATAAGAGGGTAAGAAAGAGCCGAAAACACTTACATACGTGCGGCTGGTCACATCCTATCCGAAAGGCGGACAAGTTGCGTGCAATTTTTATGTCCGACTTCGTGCTCCCCCGGGAGAATTCACGGTGGGATCTGGGAGGAGCTTATTCCTTGTCGAAGGGGAGAGTGCTAAGAAACAGGGCGTCTCTCCACGCACAAGTGTGGCTGGACGCCCTCTTGGGAAGTTATCGACTTTTGCCACCTGCTGGAAACAATGAGCCGTCCCTCACGAAAGAAGCAGGACCTCCATGAGTATCCCAGGGCGAGCCTTTTCCTTCCAATTGCGTTCCACATGGAAATAAAAGAGGTCGAGGTAGAATTTTATAGAATTGAGAAGAGAGAGCTAAAAGTGAATGAAAACGAATAAGTAAATGGAGGGGACTTAAAATAAACTCGATTTAACATGCGGAGAGGGCTGAGGAGTGGTTAGAAAGGAATGTACAATACAAAGAAAGTTATTTAGAACAGTTTTGCAGGGAGAGACGTGAGTCAGGAATTGGCCAAGAAATGAACAGAGATGAAGGAAGCCACAAGTGACTGGGACTCGAACCTAGATCCCCTGCTTTACCTTTTAATGGTCCAAATCTGTGCTTCTCAACCTTACGTCCTTCGTGGTTTGCAAATATGTCAACAAAATCTTTGCGACTAATTAAACCAAACCAGAGACAAAAGTTGTTGAATGACATAAGGGGTTATATATAGGGAATTGAAGGAGATGGCGCTTAATAGGGTTTGTGCATGAACCAAGTGAAAGGTAGAACACTCTTGAATGAATGTCTTAAACCAAACAGTTGCAATTTCCAGAGAAAATTGAAACAGAAAAAGGAGAAAGTACAGACTGCGGGGTAAAATGTTTCGTAAAAATCATATCGAACACCTTCTCAACAAAAAAAAAAATCTGATGTGGCCAGCACATGACTTTCTCCATATATAAGATGTAAATATTTATCTACGACAGTATTTTCAAACTCTATATTCAATCTAAACTTGGAAGATGAATGATTAATTTATATCATATTATCTTTTACGTCACAAACATTATAAATAATGTTTTTCGGGACATGTTCGATGAAAAACGATGAAATGGCCCATTTCGCCGCAGCGCCCAGAGCGCCCACAACGTACATAATCAGAAACTTCCGGTTTATCAGTATTTTACAAATAACTCCCACACAGTCAGTGATACAAAAATATGTTTCATACAAAAGGTATAGTAAATTACATTTTCTAAAACTTTTGTAAATAATAGTATATACCTAAATATCATATTTATGGAGATATTTTGAGAACCGAAAATGAGCTTTGAAGAATGAAGCTCGACTTACGGTTAACCGATTTACTCCAAAATCTAATCAACTCTAACGACACAAACCAAAGTACTATATATGAAATTTGGTGTTGATTCAACAAACAGTTTTCATGTTAGAGCGCCCACAAAGTACATAATCAGCTACTTCCGGTTGATCAGTATTTCACGAATTACTCCTAATCAACCGGTGATACAAATATATGTTAAATACAAAAGTTATAGTAAAACACATTATCTAAAACTTTTATACGGTATACAATATACCTATATATCATATTTATGGAGATATTTTGAAAACCGGAAATGAGCTTTGATGAATGAAGCTCGACTTCCGGTTTACCGATTTACTTGAAAAACTAATCAACTCTGACAGCACACACCACAGTACTATATATGAATTTTGGTATTGATACGACTAATAGTTTTCACGTTAGAGCGCCCACTGTCACACACACACATACACACACACACACACACACACACACACACACACACACACACACACACACACACACACACACACACACACACACACACATACACACAGACATCATTCCGAAAATGGTCAAAACGTGTTCTAGGGACCCCAAAACATGTATTTCCGTTGAAATCTCGAAGTCGATTTTTTTCATGAAAACAATACTTTCTCTATACTTCGTATATGGAGAAAGTAATAATACATTGCAAGAGAGCGTTACTAGAATGTGGAGGTAGAAAAATGTTTCGATCTGGTAAGTCTCGCGGCACACCTGAGGTTAGCCTCTGCGTTATTCCGGCCCGTGAAGGAAATGATGGTCAGTAACTACCTTGATAATAACGAACACTGTCCTCATGGAAAATGTGAACGTTCATTCAGTTCATTCAAAAATACAACGAAAATAAGCAACCAGAGGGTTTTATTCTGTTTGGATTTAAAACTTTAAATGTCCCGATCTGCTGTTCAGAAGCAGTAAGAATTAAAATTTGCTTCTGCTAGTCTGAAGAGAATGCATTTTTATATTTTACATTTACTAAGCGCAAGAGAGGGGGAAATCTCCAAGAGAAAAGTCACACGCCGAAAGACGGCTTGCAGAAAAATTATGTTGATACAGAAGTAGTCGTAGTATGTTGATACAGAAGTAGTAGTCTTTTCTATCTCTGAAAACGCCACAGGCGACTGCTCTTCTATTGCCATGGACGGAATTTGAAATTACATAATTAATTCAGAGAAGACATACGTACGATTCTACATTTAAAAAGAATTTGAGAAGGGTTAAGTTCATTGTCGTCCCATTGTTCAAGCCCCATCTTCATATGCGTGGGCAAACTTGGGCCCACCAAAAAGCGAGCGGGCACTGTCCATCAACCTGCGATGAGATGGGCGATAGCGAGGCCCCAAGGTAACAAATAAAGCCCCGTCACGTGTCTCAATTCGAAAATCTCTTGAGAAGCAGCCGTCATTACAATGTGGGTGGAGAATGCTTTCTGGAACGAACGATTCGTGGACCCTTACCATAGAAAGGGAAAGTTTTTGCAGTTTTTGTCACGAGGATGAGTCTGCATTATCAGCCCAGCCGTCGATGAGCTGATGTTAATCAGATGAATTGAAGCATGTGGGAATTCCTTTCGGCCAAAGTGTCGATCCGATCGATGAAAATGTTTTTCCCAGGGCATTCTTATGTTCTAGCTTTCGTATCGCTACTTTTTCATAAGTTGGCGTGTTTCTCGGAGTGAAAAAGAGGTTTCATGATTTCAATTTCCTCGATATTCTGTTCTTTTCAGTCGTTGCTACACTTAAGGATTTAATAGTACTGATTTATATACCATACGCACATTCTCTGTAGAGAAATACATGGAAATATTTAAACGTTGAACTAAATTTCTTCACTGATCATTTTGTGGCACGATTTCTCTCTGAATGGGAAAAAATAAATCCATTACTCATTCCACAGAATTGTAGGTACATGAATCAATTGTCATTTTATTTACTGTGCCCAATAATAAATTTTGACGGAACCTGGCGTGAATAAAGTATGTTATAATAAAGGAGTTTTGTAATACACTGGATAAAATATTTTCAAAATTCCTCAATGATTTGTATTGCGTACATTATTGCGCCTTAGTATATGATATTTTGAGCGTATTTCCTCTAGAAAATTATTGTTTAGAATCAAGGAGAGATTTGATAGTATGCTCGCTAGTCATTAATTTATTTGTTTATATTTAGTGAATAGAGTAGGAAATTAAATCCATTTTCTGTAAGAATCACAATGAAGTATAATTCTATGGAGAGATTTTTATCTTTCATATTTTTTTTATCCGTTTACATTGGAATTAAAATTTTAATAGAATAATAAAATGGAATCGCCGTAAAAAATGATTGTATCACCTCAAAACACTGTGAAATGAAAGAGGATGCATTAATGAACGCTGGAACTGCTTCTATTGTATCATTGTATCAATCTCTCTAAATGTATGTAAAAGCATCTGTTAATTATTACAATTTCAATATGAAATCTATGCGTTATTCAATTCAAAATCATAAACAATGTCCTTGATGTTTCCTGTATCATCACCGCACTCTGTAGGGCGCATGATGCTGGCGCGATCTCTCCATCCCGCGTTAAACTCCTCCTCTACTCTTCTTTTTTCTCCCGCACCGCTCAGCAAAAGGTTACTCGAATGAAGCTTTTTAATCATACTAACGCCGCGGTTAGCGGAAGGGCCATGCCGAGGCCAATTCACTACTTTTTTAATCTAGACCGATACGCCATCGATCGAAGGGCTAGGCGAGCACAAGCTACCACTTGAAGTTTTATCACATTGATTTAATATAAACCCCGTCCATCAACTTCTCTCTTAAACATCGCAACATTCAATAACAGTAATTTGTTACGGACCCCATTTTCGCCCCTTCCCCCTTCGACCGCCCACCCCCTCCCGTCATCGATTCCATCGCAACCCGTCAGAGGGCTCTCGCCTATCGTCCGCATCATACCAGTCATCATGATCATATAATTCATCGAACCGAATTTTCCTCCGCTAAACAAATCCGCCCCCCCTCGCGACCCCTCTCACCTTCCGACCCGCCTCCTATTTTCGCCCGTTTCGGGATTGGCGCGGGAGAGAGAAAGAAAGACCGCTCCGTTGCTCTCCTGACCACGCGCGATTCCATTCATCCTTTTACACCAACACAAGCTCGCAATAACACAATCGCGCGGGGCGGAAAAACTCCCGCGCGCGCACGCCCGAAAGGGAGGCCGCCGCGTGTCATCCGCGCATACACGTTAGGCAATTCCGCGCAGGACTATACTCTTTTCCCCGGTCCCGAAAAACGCGGGATTTTCACTCACACGCGCGCGATTCCGCCACACGGAAACCCCCTCCCCCACCGCGGCAGAGGCTCATTCCGTGCAGATACAAACACAAGCAGAGCCATCAGGCATCGAAGCCGTTGGCAACAACCAATACATTACCTCGCACAGACTGGCCGCCTCCCTCCCCCTCCCCCTAAACCATTCTCCCTCCCTAATTCCCTCCCTAACCCCCTTTCTCTCCCTCTCCGTCTCTCCCTTTGTCAAGCATAGTAATCCACCTCACTCACGCCGAGCTGCCTCCCTCTACACATGCATATACCACAATTCACCCCTCCCCTTTGCCTATACCCCCCATCCCTCAATATGTATCTATACACTATCTCTTAAATCCCTCCCCCGCATCAGAGCACGGATTTTTAACACCCCCAGCACTAACGTGATCCCTAAACTACACTTTGCCGGGTCTCCCCTCGGTTGTTTTCCTACGCCTCCATTACCTCCTCCCTTCGCCCCTGCAATAATTGCATTACGTCCTATCTCCTCCATTCTCCACCTGAATTCGCATTTTCTCTCGTGATTTCAAGTATGAATTATATTTCTACAAGTTGATAGTAAGTTTAGGACCTATTGAATTTTTTGAATATCTTCCGTTTCACATTCGTATCTAAACGTATGCTGACATAGTCCTATACCGTCTACAGACTATCTGGGAAAGAGCGCGTTGGAGAAAGAGGCATAGACATTTCTAAATTCAATTATATCCATGATTCACTCGATATATAATTAGATAAGCAATTGGATCCGTTTATATACATTTGTAATAGAACAACACCCTTCCTTAAACTACGTTGTTTTCCCATAGAACAACGGACTTGAAATGAGTTTTTTCAAGTCCATTTTTCCATGGGGTTTTTCCTGAGGGGACGCCTCTATGAGCGAAGTTACCCAAACCCTTTTTCAGTTTTTTCAGAGATCTTGTACCTTATAATTTGAGATGAAATCATTATGATGTTACGATAGGAAATTGGCTTAACGCTTGACTCCTATATCCCCTTTCAAACGCAGATAGTTGGTTCGCTATGTATGAATGTAGATGTGGATGAATATTTCTTAATTTCTCTGGGATTGGTGAAAACGTTTATGCATCCCTACACATTATCTTATACCTCACATTTTAAATGTTGCTTCATGGAAGTGTATAAATTTTTATTATAATTTCGTCTACTTAAAGGATCATTTCAATATTTCGCTGTAGCCCAGCAAAATTCTATTGCATTGATTCACACTCTTAAGAAAAAGTATATGCTATGATCTTTCCTTTCTGTTATCATTTTCATCACAGCTTTTGCAAAGGTTTGAAGAAAAACTCATATCATCATTTGTGCATCATTCTAATTTTTATTTGGTTTGGTTCGCAGTTTAACAATCTCAGGCAGAAATAAATATGTTTGACGATTTAACATAAATTTAAAATTATAAAATAAGTACAGTTCCGTAAAAATAATAGGATTAAAATGTTTATTCAAGTCAAAAATTAATTGTTATACGTACCTTTAAAATTATCATTGTAGAAGGAAGGCTTGGTGAAAGATAGTATTAGCTTTATATTTCCTTCGCGTGGTAATTTTTATGTTGAATCACGCCAATACTTCTTAACATGAATTCTTCGTTATTGATTCGCTTTTTAAAGTACATTCGGAGATATCAACGGTCGATATGGTATAATTGAGAAAAACTAATGCAATTCACGTTTTTTCTCACTCGATTTCTGGCTAATTCTTTAATATTTCCCTTGGAATGCTTTTTGGTACCTCCTTTCTTCATCAATTCTCGCCGTTTTTAATTCCCTCTTTCCGTCCCAACTTCATATCTTACATCTTTCTTATAGCCGTATCTTTCTCCGCAGTTTATCTGTTCGTACTTTCAGGTTCGTATTATCTAATCAGATCTTCTCCTTCCTTCCTACGCCTCCTTCACTCTTCTTTCCTGGTTCCACTTCACCTCTCCCTCTTCGCCTTCCTCTCTCTCTCTACCATCCATCTCTGCTTTCCCGGACTCCATTTCAGCCTCTCACCTCTCGTGTTTACCTTGCCTCTACGGTGTGCTGTGCGCACTGCGGACACTACTTCATTTACTCCTTATTTTTTTGGGCGTAGCGCTAACTTTTCGCGAGGCGGAAGAAAAGTTCTCTTAAATTCAAGCTTACTCCGGACGTTTCAAGGGTTTTCTATTTCGCGCTTAAAGCGACCAAGAGATTTCAAAGCTTCTCTCCTCAGCTGCGGTTCCCACAATACCTCTCGCACCAGAGGTACCGAATTCAAATCTCAGGCGTTCTTTTGTATTTTATGGTTTTCGGATCGTAGGCCAGTTGATAGATATATCTATTCAGGCTTAGATGCCGGAAATAAAATCGTAAATAGTTTCTCATATTTAGCATCATGCGATCACAATTTTGAAGAATACTTTTTGTAATTGGTCAATTAACTATGCTTATCATTAAAATATCTTTCTGTAATCCTCTGACACATTTTAATAACCGATTTAATAAGTGCAATTTCATTTTTAATTAGTCGATATATTTCTCGGTTACTTCACCCTTATAGGTAAGATAGTATGTACATGTAAGTATGTCTCAATCTCAAACGGAAATAAAGGAATTTTTATTATTATAAATTTTATTGTCCTGCAGAAGTAAGTAAAGGATATAGCTGGTTTATAATTGATAGGTGTTTTCCACGAATCTTACACATAAGCTCAGCAACAAAAAACAACAAAATATAAGCATAGAGAAACCGGATGAAAATAATTTTGATAAGTGTACGATTTTTGAAAAACAAATAGAACATACGTTCATGCTCCTTTTACTGGACAGAATTAACAAAACAATTACTCTCGCGAAGAATTCAGTTGTATTCAATAACAACAGACTATTGCGAGTATTCGACTAAATTGGAAAAAATGTACTTTTATTGCTTCTATCATTGCCCTCAATTGTATAAACATTCACTTTGATGTAGACCTCAGATTTATTATAGCCAGTATATGGACAGACAGTACAATCTATACAATAATTCGAACCGCGATGTTGTTGTTCTAAGGCGTCCAAATAAAATACACACAATTACGGTGGCTAGCGGGCGTGAATTCGCGGAAAGCCACGGTAAATGAATCAACAAAAACATCGAAATCACCTGATAGCATTCAGCGGCCGCTAAACAAAATTCTATACGGGTATTAGGAGTTTATTTATATATAATTAGCGACGGAGTGCGGAGGAATTTAAATTCACCCTTCGCGTCTGCGCGTCATTCGGAGGCGAGAGATTCGTGGGACCGGAGTTGGCGTTGTTGCATTTCATAGGCCCTTGACCAAGGTGACCCGGTTTCGATCTCCAAGGTTGGCGAGGTGGTTTGGCAAAATGATCTCCTCTTTTATCTACCCCTCCTCCAGCATTTCCTCTCTCTATCCTTTCAGAATCCTTATTTTTCCTCCACCCCTTATCGCCCTGCCGTGAAGGTGTATTCCATTAGAACAGCAGTGTTAAAGCTTTTACCACAGCTGGACGTTTCGGCTCCAACGAAGACTTCGCGGAGCTCGTAGGTCGTGCTTTTTTGTACACTCCTGGCCAAAATTAACGCAGCACCTCCCTAGCGATCCTTACGGCCGGTTCTGCGTTAATTTTGGCCAGGACTGTACTTTAAAAATATTAAGAATTCATTTATAACCTATAAAACATTTTCAGTTGTTACAATTCATTGAGGAAGTATATAAATTGTTGGAATTACTTTATAGGGTAGATATAAAGCAAGATTTGCCGTTCCAATTTCACCATATATATCCCACGTCATGCATTATGCAGCCATTCAGAGCATGATAATTCGTGGAGGATAATTTCTGACAACGACTACATAAACAACATTTCCACTACTCCATTTCAAAGTATTAAATGAAAAAAGAGATTTTTTTCAGCAGTAAAATAGTGCAATTATTTGCCTCTATTAATGTTATCTCTGTTGGAAATTCATAAAAATAATATTAAATAATATTGTGATGTCTGTAAGATCAAATAAATTTGAGTATATGAATTTAATCTTTTAAATTCTGTGCACACAGCGTCTGCAATCAAACTACGTTTCTATCGCGTGGTATCATACACTTGGTAAAATAATCAAAACAATCTGACAACAATCTGAAAACAATCAAACAATCTGACAATGTGAGAGACCTCATCATATATGCCCTAAATAATTATCTTCTTTAGTAATTACTTCATTAAGGTGGAGATTTTCTGCTCGTATTTTCGATTTTCGTGCTTAATTAGAAGGCAAGTACACACTCGTATTAAAGAAAAGTAGTTGCATCCCTATTGAGAATTTGGGGGAAAATATAATGTGATAGATTCCTTGCATGAATTACTAAAAGATAACTCCAGATGTGATGGCAATCGGAGCGAAAAGATACTTAATATAGGTCTTCTATATATACTCTTTATGAGTCTAAAACTCTCCATTTTTAGAATTGGATATAAAATCCTTGAATATACCTACTTATAAAATTAGTTAAAATTTTTATTTATTGAGATGCCTAGCAGGATTAAAGAGGTAATTTTGGTGTTTTTATTTTGTATTGAATCACCCCATTCATTCCTGCGTTAGTTATTCCCGAAGTATATATGTCATTAGCGATTTGCGCTTAGAGCATTGACTATATCCTACTGAAAAATCTATTAAATTTTATAATTAATTCATTCTTTCCACTACTTTAGCTCACCTTCCGCATGAAGTAAATCTAAGAATTACTTCATATCTTCCTCAGCCCTTAATTAGAGCTTTCTTTCATTTTCTTATTTTACGGGTGAGATGTTATTCGTAGATTTTCAGACCATATCACATCATATGACAGAAATGGTTCTTATACAAGGGGCAATATTTCATTTATGATATTAGTCAATTTGGTTAAAAAACTGGTTTCGATATTTTTAAAATAAGTTCATTTCTTTTCTCTATCCATACCGTGTTCAACATTCTGTTTACCTTTCAATTTCGCTGAAAAACTGATACGATCGAATTCATTCTTCAAATAACGAGAAACTTCCAATGCTCTTAAACTTTTTTAAACCGTTCCTCATATGCCTGGATATATGTAAAATAAAACTCCCTAGAGTACGAGCACTCTCTAGGCCTAGCTCTCGATCCTTTGGATTCATTTCGAAAAACTACTCTCCGTGCGTTATCCGCCCCTACGTCGATTTCTTTTGATGATACAATAAGAGGAAAACGAGCATCAGTAAAATAGCCGCTTAAATCGGCGCGAAAGCTGACTCTATTATTTCTTTCCTCGTCTCCGCATTTATTCTTCTCGTATTATCCCACTTGAGCTCTCTCTTCTACATCCTTCCATACAGCGTTCGGTGGTTTAGGTTGGCATCCCGCGTTAATTCGCCCTCTCGCCGTGCATTTTTTCGATATCAGCCTCGCATATAAGCAACCAGATATGTTCGCTCTCCCGCGCCCATATCTCTTTGAGCGGAAATAATATGGTTACCGGCTGCGGAAAGGGGAAATTGTCGGCGTTTCCATCGAGTCCAAGTAATGAATCGGGATAGAGATTTACATTCGCCCCTGGTTGTCTAAATGCGGACACATTATACGCTAAATGCTTTAGCGGACAAAAGTTGCGAAGTGCGACTCAGAAATCGCTTCGGATGAAGAAAGTTTCGGTCGCGATTCTCTCTGTGTGTGAATTTTATTTTGTTCTGCGTGGTTGTGAATTTTTGGGAAGACGTTTAAATTTTGGAAGTCGCGCAGTGTGTGGGCAGTTGAGGAAGGATGTCGAAATGCAGTAATTCTGTACGAATTTTGAAATGGTGTACTAGTGTTTGGATTCTAGCTGTATCAAATAGGTTAGCAGAAAAATAATTTCTTCTAACTCGTGTAATCGATTTCAATAGTTATTATTTAGAGAATACGGTTAATTTACCTATTGGGTGATTCCGAACTCTGAAATATAAAATCAGCAGCACTAGTTTAACCTGCGTAAAACGTTACTCCGAAATTATTGAAGAATAAATAAAAAATAAAGGAAAATAGGATCATGTAGGAATGAACTGGTGTAGAATAAAGTGAAGCATCATAGATAGAAAAAACATTCGAAGAGGAGAGGTTATAAGTCTTTAACTGACTTCAATACGTAAAAGTTCATCGCAGAATTGAGTATTTATTATTGTTAAAATTCATAATTATGATACATGAAATGTATGATATCTTTCCAAAAATGGACATGATAAGTGAGCTCTTAAACGTGATATGGCTGAATCCATATTATTTCCAAGATCCGTATCTTATGCGTAGGTGTGGATGAAGATCAAGTGAGGTGCAGAAAAAGCGATTTGGTCAATCGTATACTAAAGAAAATATCACTAAGATAATTTCTGCGGCTAGTATAATTCTTGAAATAATCTGAATAACTGAAAAGATGGTTCGATTAAAAAAAGGAAACTTAAAATAAAAATTATCTAACCTGAATTATCAGTCCATTCCCGCATAAAAGGTATTACAACTATCGGTTTCAAATTTTTCGCAGAGGCTATATGACAGTAAGTAAAATAGTCGATAGTACTTCATATCCGTAGCATGTTAAATTGATGTTGATGTTAAATTTATGTTGATGTTAAATTTATGTTGATGTTAAATTTAGTAGTCCGCATATATTGATGAAAATATTTGTCTTTGATTTATGATTCATTCTCAAGTTAATGCGTCCATGTGTATTTTCAATTGCGGAGAGAGTCGTCTTTGAAGTAGTATTCTATTTATATAGAAATAACAAAAAATCGAAATAATTGTAATGAATTTTAAGAATGGGAATTGAAAATACCCACAATAAATCATTAATTTATTGTTCTTAGTGAAAATTCTCATGCAACTTTGGAAGAATTCGAACCGTACAATTTCGAATTTTTCTCTCCGAGAGGCTAACTGCCTCGAAACCGCTGCATCCGAGCAGGAATCGATGGAGAAAACATCCCGGCACGGAGCAATCCATGCAGATTCAAAGGCAATAAATCGCTCGATGGCAGAGCGGTGATTTACCTCTGAGGCCGGCCGCTTTGCTGCAGAAACGCCCTTCAGATTTACTCAACCGTTTTATGGGATATCCTACATCATACTTCTGCCCTCGATGGATCTGAAGAATCCTCCAGCGAGACCAAAAAGTTGCGTCAAGAAGGGTTGCGAACACTGCATAATACCCCCGATACAGACGCAATAATTTCGACTCCCCCACCGGGATGGATAGGAGAATGCAGAAAAAATGACGGTCGAGTGGCGCTGTAGATCGGTGGACTATGGCCGTGCTCTCGATGGAGTCGTGGATATATGGAGTGGCCATTCTCCAAGGTGGCGGACTAGAGGGTGAGGTAGACGAGACGTCATCCTAGGTTGCGACCTCTTCACCTCTCTCTCTCTCCAGTGCCCTCTCTCTAGCCAGAGGCCTCCGGACACACACCGCATCCGCGCGCCACTTACCCTAATAACCGAGCCAGGGATCGATATTTGTATTACGTATCGCGTTTCCCGAACCACACCACCTGCACACCGTGATGGAGAGATGGAGAGAGGATAGAGGGAGGTCTGTGTTCGCCGTCAGTGGCCGTGGTGGCCGAAGCCGCCGACGGCACGTGGGGCGTGCGGGAGTTTGCAAGAGGGATGGCATCGCATGGGGAACGGGGGTCGGTGGTGCCCGCATGCCTACGGTGCACCCCGCGAAGGTGGTAAAAAGAGCGCCCTCGATGTCAGTACCGAAAAATACGGCCAACGCGCTCGATTATTATTATCATTATTTGATGTGGATACCGGAAGATTTTTCCGCGGGAAGTGGCACGGCGGTCGTCGGTGGCCTCGCGGTGCATCCTGTGGGTGGGGAGGGCCGGTGGAGGCGGGAGGAGGCGTGGGGTGGGTGGGGCCCAGGATTGATAAGGCCGCTCGCTATTTGTGCTCGATTTAGGGCGGCGTGAATTTACTTACGTGAGTTGGGGGCACAGAGGGTGGCAGGTGGGGGAGGACGGGGAGGAATCCCCCATTAGGTGCCGTAATTTTACTCGACTGAGCGTTTAAGCCATGGTTTCCGCCCGTTCAATACCCTCGCAGCGATTTTTGATTTGCTTGTTAGAGGTCGCATTGATCGCCCTTGTCTTGATTTCACCACTCTACCCCCTGAAGAGTTTTCAAAGTTTTTCCAGAAGGAAAACGAGATGAAAAGAATGGATCCGGAATGGGAATCCCGATCGACACCTCTGCTTTTTTCCAGCAGCGATTTATTTTAAACGAATGACCGCCGTGTCTCTCTTTGAAGCAATAAAGCGGGCGATGTGCAGCGGCGGTCCCATCATTTTTGAATTCCGATTTATTAAGCTCCCCGCCGTTATTGAATGCGTTCGGTGCGGGCACGCACGCAGTTTCCCGTGGGAGGAAGTCGGATTAAGCTAGTTTCGCGGGATTACGCGCCAAACGTAGGTGGATAATGATTAGCGTTAAATTCTCAATGAGATTTTCGACCCGAATAATTTGTTAATCCACCGAAAAAGTGGTCTATCACGCCGTCGAGTAGCGTTCGTTTCCGGGGGGTCTACCTCGAATGACCGACGCTCGGTTTCCCAACTGCTAGATAGCCCGACAGCTCCGTTGACCGACAGCTTGAGTGAACCTTACAAACATGAGAAGTCTACCTATCGGTAGGTTCATGTGCAATGAAATTCAAAAATCCCTATTTAGCGTTAATTCCTACACTTCCTTGTAGCTCTCCCCACCCT
This sequence comes from Sympetrum striolatum, assembly GCA_947579665.1. Classification (NCBI taxonomy): domain Eukaryota; kingdom Metazoa; phylum Arthropoda; class Insecta; order Odonata; family Libellulidae; genus Sympetrum; species Sympetrum striolatum. The sequence goes on from OX388341.1 coordinate 52,593,546, forward strand.
TCAAATCATCCAACATCTTTTGTCTTTGTCATCCCCTCTTTTTCCCCTTGAATTTTGCTCTCGGTTACATTCTTCAGCTGACCCTCTCCTCTCAATACTTAAAACACCCATTTCTTCTGTCTATGAATAATCAGTTCAATCAAACCTCTCTCCTCTCCAACATCTCCAACTCCTCCGTGTTCGTTTTCCTATCAACCCAACTTACTTTTTCCATTCTACGCCATCCCACATTTCGAAGGTTCCTAAACGTGTCATTTCCTTCTTTCCTAATGTCCACGTTTCACATCTGTAAATCAGAATCAAGGATTCCACCAATCTTTTCCTGATTCCTTTATCAAGACCTTTGCCCATCAATTCCCCTCGCTTCGTAATGGCTTCCTTAGCCAAGGCTATTCTTTTACGAATCTCATCTTTGAACGATATCCCAACCCAACGCATCCTATTGACAATTATATATAACTTCTGTGGCATAAGTACTACTACGTTCAAAAAGTTCTCGGAACTTATTTTTTCCCGCGAAAACGCCAACGCATCCTATTGACAATTATATATAACTTCTGTGACATAAGTACTACTACGTTCAAAAAGTTTTCAAACTTATTTTTTCCCGCGAAAACGTCAAGCAGGAGAAATTTGAAATTCTGGCGATAGATTGGGAGGTAGGTAGATGGGTAGGTATACCCACAATCAGTTCGCTATCTTCCACCAGAATTTTACATTTCTCTTACTCGACGTTTTTGTGGGAAAAAATAAGTTCCGAAACTTTTTGAACGTTGCAGTATTTTCGGTAGCGTACTTGCAAAAGTCGAAATGTTCAATTGGATTCTTGGATTGCGTGAGAGTTTCGCTCGAATTTCTATTTTGATGGTATGCCGCGTTCGGGCTTTCGGAGCTATGCAAATTTCCCTTTTCGAGGGATAAGAAGGTCCGCCGGGTCTTTACCACGCTTGGCAATTGGAGGATCCATTAGAAATTTGGAGGGCCCTAAATATAGCATAAGGCAACGTGCGAAGCGAGGCGCCTTAGCGGACGCAAAGAGGAATGCATTGGGCGAGACAAGGGCGGCTTTACGTGATTGAAGCGGCGGAGTGACAGGGTATCCAATATGTTTGACGAATTGCAAGAGTGGCTAGGTATCGATGGGCGAGAGAAGTAATTGGCGACGATGATGAAAGAAACGGAGGTGAAGGAGACAAACCTCACAGAAAATCCGGAGTACAAACAGGCGTTTTATTGCGGGAGAAAATTTCGTAAAATGAAGTGAGGGTAAAATTACGTTGCTGATACGGAGTTACGCTTTGTGGATGAAATAATGCGATATGAGATGGATGCTTTAGTTTATCGGAGTTGTTATTTGTAGATGTATAAATCGTATCCATTTTTTAACCGAAGGAATTTAAAAATTTTCGTATATTTTAGTGGTGATTTCAATAAGCCAACCACGGTAACTGAATTATATTGGTTCCTTTATTTCTAACTACAAAATTATGGTAGACAAAAGAATTGATATCATTAGTTGATAATTTTTGTTATTTAAAAGCATTTGTCGCTCTAATGCGTGCGCAATTATATAAAACTAGTAAATGGGTGCTTGCAAACTGCAAGCAAAGAAAATTATGAAGGGATATGTGTCTTTTTAATCATACTACTGTCTATCGTATACCTAATTTTCAAATATGAGATCGAGTTTCATCTAATAATATAATAATTATTTCGAAAGCCTTTCACGTTTAATTGAGACGGGAGTTTTGCAGTTGAGACCTTAAAGAATACGCATACGTAAAATTAAATTAAAGAAATGCGCCAAACAAATTTAAGTAATAATAAAAGTTTTCGTAAGATAAAAAGGCGAGAAATCGATAGATGATTCGTTACCTGTAGTACTCGGTTCAGTGCAAGGCATACTTCAATTGAATCCTATGCACATTAAATGGCGTCTAAAGCGGCACAATGAGCTCCGTTTCTAATTAAATAAACAAATAGAAATTAGGCAACGTAGTTGAATAATTTTGAAGAATGTAGAAAAAGAAGTTGAATTTAAAGCCCGTATGGAGATGTTGGGAAAATATTTTGCATGCGATGATAAATGCAGAAATTGTTTTTACTTACAAAAATTATCCAGCGAACACGTAGAACTACATAATCCGAAGGTCGTTCAAGGTTTTAGGACGTCCCCCTTTGGATTTCAAAGGCCTTCTACGCTTATTTGATACGGGAGATTTGGAGTTGATTCCTAATGAATGTGCATTTGTAAAATTAATTTAAGAAAATACGCCAATCAAAGCAAAGTTAGAATAAAAATCTGCATAAGATAAAAATGCGGAAAATAAATAGACGATTACCTGTGAAGTATTCGGTTCAGTGCCAGACATAATGAAATTGAATCCTATGTTCATTAAATGGCGTCTACCACGACAATGAGCTCCGTTTCTAATTATATAAACAAACAAATATGCTACAGGTAACGTATCTATGTAAATAATTTTGAAAAACGTAGAAAAAGAACTTAATTCTAAAGCCCGTTTGCAGAATATGAAAAAATAATTTGAGGTGAATACAATAGAAAAGAGTAAACATAGTAAGCATACATTTTTAATCGCAGAAATTGTTTTACTTACGAAGAATCATCCAGCTGATACGTAGAAAAACGTAATCCAAAGTTCGTTCAAGGAAATCAGCGTATTTTATGAGTAGATTTTTGTTGTTTATTTTGATGAAAGTTAAATGTTCTTGATGTATATTAATATTACAAACAAAAGAATATTGAAAAATATTTCAAAAACTTCATACTTTCATCACGGCGTATGTTATTTGAACTGCAAACAAATTTGTATTCCACGTAAATAATGGTCGTAGCCAAAGTTTTTATCTTGGGAAGGGTGCAAATAAAAACAGTATTAATTTGTATTTAATTTAAGATGTTGCCGACATGGCGAAATTGGATGCAGGAAAAATGAAAATTCCTCTTTGAGGTATAATTTAGTTAAATACTCTCCACTGTACGTACATTTTTCATGCTTATGTGAATGAAAACATTTGGTTCTTCATGGACATTTATCGTTTCCCCAGCAGTATCCCATATCATTACGTAAGGTACTACGTATTAATTAAAAAAACGAAAATTTAACTTAATTTTAAATTCTGTATGGATAAGATGACAGAATAAATATATGTTATTAAAATAGAAAAGACGATACATAATAGGCATACAATTAAAAGCACAATTTTCACACACGAAAGGCAATCCAACATATACGTATAATCCTAACATCGTTCAAGGATATAATTTTATTTCCTGTGTAGATATTTGTTGTTCATTTAAATGAAAGTTACACTTTCTTGATATTCAATTATAATATGGTCCTTCAAGAAAGGCGGGCAGCAACGGGTTTGGCTGCCCGTATGAGCTTTTTGGTTACAATGTATCACAATGTATGTAGTATGAAATTGAGGCATACGTTACTTAAAGCTTCCCCTCCTAAAAGGAACATCATCTAAAGAAGCCACACTATGAGGTGGCACGCGAGACAGGACGCTGGAGCTTATCTGTCGATCTTAAGAGAAACTAAGGGCAAAATACCAAACACACCGAGTGCGGTGAGAAAGTGGTCACTGTGCTAGGACTCCAACACCAAGGTACGAATTCCGGCTAGCAAGATTTTTCTGGCTATAGAATGGTTGAGTGTCTTTGTTAATAGTATTAGTTATTGAAATGGTGGTAATTGGGATCTTCCTGCTTTCATCAGAGATGTTATGAATATTGTTATTAATTATAACGCCATAAAGTAGGAATCGGAAATGGCCATTGCAAAGGAAGTTTTTAGACATAATTTAATATACGATAAATGCATTGGGTTAAGTGAGAATAAAGTGAAATACTACTATACTAAACTATACCGATTTTGATGCTAATGATTCGTATTGTTTGCAGTTATATTATTTCTAAATAATATCGTTGAAACTATTAATTTACATTAATATTCTGATAGTAATATTTTAGGATGATGTAAATTTCAGTTGTACTTACTTTTACTCAGGCATAGGTAGACTTGATCCGGTATAATACGTTCTTCATCAGTAATTAATGAGTATTTTTCATCGAAATTGCTTTCTTATCCCCCTTATATAGATTCAGTGTAGACTTTTAAATTTAATCCTCGAATAATCTCACTACTTACATGACTTTTCCGATTATCTTCGTTTATAAATGGTCTCGTATTTTCTACATAAACTTATGTTATCACAGTATGTATTCCCGAATAATTCATTGACCGTGCAGATATTCGCTGTCCATTTTGATGAAAGTTACATTTTTCAACCTTCAGTCATAACATATATGGAAAAAAATTTTTTTTAATTATACCACTGTCTGTTGTATGCATAATTTTCAAATAAGTGAGATCGAGATTCGCCAAATAATATGATAGTAAAATAATCATTTCTAAAGCCTTTCGCGTTTATGAGATACGGGAGTCTGTAATGAATACACATTCGTAAAATTATATTAAAGAAATACGCCAAACAAAGTAAAGTCAGAATAAAAATCTGCATAAGATAAAAATGCGGAATAAATAGACGATTACCTGTGTAGTATGTGGTTGAGTGCAAGACATTCTGCAAAATAATCCTATATTCATTAAATGTTGTTTACTACGACAATGAGCTCTGTTTCTAATTAAATAAACAAATAGACAATAGGCAACGTAATTATGTAAATAGTTTTAAAGTACGTAGAAAAAGAACTTTATTCTAAAGTCCGTTTGGAGAAGATGGGAAAATAATATTCATACAATGATACATGCAAAGATTGTTTTTACTAACCAAGAATTATCCAGCGTAGAACAACGTAATCAGAAAGTCGTTGAAGGAAATCAGTGTATTTTATGAGTAGATTTCTGTTTTTTTTTATTTTGATGAATGTTGAATTACGTAATATATTACGAACTAATTATGTACTACGTATTAATTAAAGAAACGTAGAAAAAGAACTTAATTTTAAATTCTCTTTGGAAAGGATGACAGAATAATTATATGTAATTAAAATAGAAAAGAATAAACATAATAGGCATAAAATTAAAAGAACAGAAACTCACACACACGAAAAGCAATCCACCATATGCGTAAACCAACGATATCCTAACATAGTTCAATAATACCATGTATTTCCTGATTAGATATTTGTTGTTCATTTAGATGAGAGTTCAGTATATGATAAATGTATTTGGTTAAGTGAGCTATGAATTATAATATATTAATAAATTATAGTGTTCGCGAAACTAATGATTCGTAATGCTTACAGTTATGTTATTTCTAAAGATTGTCGTTAAACCTTTTAATTTACATTAATATCCCTATTTATTAATTTATATTCGTATCTATGTACTTCATTCTAGAATAATCTCACTACTTACATGACTTTTACGATTATCTTCGTTGTTAATGGTCTCGTATTCTCTACATAAACTTATGTTATCACAGCATGCACTCACGATTGATTCATTGACCGTGCAGATATCAACTGTCTATTTTGATGAAATTTACATTTTTCAGCATCTATTTATAACATATATCGAAAGAAACATTTAAAACAATTAAAATGCATCAAACCTTTATCATGTCGTATGAAATTAAGGATCGTAAACAAACTTGTTTTCGATTCAAACAATGGTTGTTACCATAGATTTAATTTTCGAAATGAGGAGGAAAAGAACGTAATAAATTGGCGTTCAAACTAAAATTTTGCAAATTTTGTGCCGGAATGTTAAAATCGGTCGCAAGAAAAGTAAACTTTAATCTTTTAGACATAATATAGACCAAGTCCCACTGCTTTACGATTACTTTTTCACATTTTAATTAACGCAAGAAATATGCTCTGCATGGCCATTTTTCGTTTTCCCCGTTTAAATAAATTGAAAAATATAATCGTCTCTGGGCTCAATTCTAGGTCAAAATCTGGGAATTTTCGATTTTTTCCCAACTCGACTGTCAATTATGAATCTCTTCTGAAAATTCCAGCCTTCTAGCTCGATTAAAAATGCCCAGGAATTTGTGTCAATCAGTAGGATTTGCAGCTTTATATATAGTAAAAATAAAAATAGGGATTAAAGATCATTCGCGGTAATTTCAATAGCAATAGACTTTAAGTAATAAAAAGTACCTTATTAAAAAAACTTTAATGACAAAGTCAAAAGATATAGCTAATAAAAATTCCACAAAAAGAACCCTTAAAGTAGTTAACCTCCTTTTTGGAAGTTTCATTTTTACAAGTAATTTCTTTTGACTTTGTCATTTGATATTTTTAATACGAAATTCCAAAAACTTACTCTTGGCAATATTTATTCATTTGACCATCTTATTTATATGTACCTGATGTCTGTGTATATGTTTTACTTTCAATGCAACACTTTTTTGTTACTGGCCTTGAAAATTAAAAGAATTCAGAATCAATAATATGCGCATTCTATCTCAACGCTTTATGAATTTTATTTTATTAACAGTTTTGAAATTTCTTCTGTCCAAAGTTCTTTTCGACGATTTTATGGTGATGATTGCTTACAAAACGCAATCAAATGGGTATCAGTTGTTCCATTTAAAAGATCCGGCTAAATTTTTTAACGTAATTAGTAATTTTTCACAATTGCAATGGCAGGTAAATGAGATTGCCTGGAATACTCGCATACACATGAACGATCAAGTTTGAATAAATGTTGTGTACGTATGCGCGTGCCTTTTGAATGGCGAGGATTTATATATCTCCTACGGACAGGAATATATATAATCGGATGCCCTGATTCCCTCACCCACGCACGCCGAAATTCCTACATCAAAGAATTTTTTCTTGGGGGAACAAGGCGGAGGTGGTCCATGTAAATTTGGTGACAGTTCCGCATCCCGACGCACCGCTATTCCCTCATAAGCCATTCACAAAACCCCCCTTAGCAGGTCAACCTCACTCCGAAAACCATCGCAAACTTTTCGAAGCCCCCACCCCCAGCCCACCTCCACCGCCCTCCCACCCCTCCGTTCATTGGCACCCAAAAGGCAAGCGATGATGGCACTTCCCCCCTCCCCACGGCCGCGGACTTGCACGCCGCATTACGTGCCTCGCGATATGTACTACATATGTATTGTTATATATGGACCGTACTGCTGGAACAGGTTGGCGGTCGCTTCCTTCTCCCATGTACCTCTATGTCCACCATTTCCCCCTCTCTACGCACACATGCCCCCTCTCTCCCTCCCCGTCTCCCTCCTCCTCTAGCCATACACAATCCCTACAACGTGCATTGACAGGGCCCTAAACAGCCGTATAGGGAGAGAGCAGGCAGCAATAGAGGTGACCACGGCGCTCGCATATCTCCCTCCTCGACTCTCCTCCTCTATCGTATATCTCCCATCACTCGCTGCCTCGTCTACGTCCCTCTAATTCTTACTGCAATTCTATTTATTGCCATCCATCCTATTGGTTTTTGTATTTATATATATATGTACCTGTATACGTTGTCTCACGTTAACAGTGATAATAATTAAATTTGAGGATAATTTAATTTACTACGAAAAGGGTAAAGTTAGCCTCCTTTTCTCAGCCTATTCTAAAATATCCTATTTTTTTCTCTTTCCTCCTTTGCGAAATTGACTGACCCAATCCTAAAAATCAGTTTTCAACCACGATGTCTGCAAATTGAGTTTTGGTTTAAATGGTTTGTTTGATCTACATTCCCTATACGATTAGCAACCAAAATATTTTGAGAGAATATGGTTGCAAGATGTGAAAGGCTTACCTTTGTTTCACTCTGAGCCAAAGGAAAAAGGAACAATTCCATGTAAATGACGCACAATTCTCTTAAGAGTAGAGCTTTTCAAAATATTCGATAAGGAATGACGAGGATGAATTTTATTCTTCGCTATCTTCAACACTGTAGTAAGTTTAACATCATCGTAACTAAGATTGTGACGGGCATGAGGATGATAGGTATATCTTTATAGTTATATACCTTCATCTTGTTTAATATAAAATTTAAAGATGAAAAATATTCTATTCGTCAGGGCATCATAGAAGTACCTAAATAATATCAATTAAATTAAAAAATGTTATTTTCTTATTGTTCCCTTATTTTCAATAATTTGAAAAGTTATTTCACCAGTTACATCTCGTGACTTACTTTCAAACATTACTTTCGTCACAATCTGGTAAGATAAACGTGTGGTTTCTAGTAGTACATTGATGGATTCAAAGTAATTACAACAAATTTCGCACGTATTTTGCTCTAAAGAGTCAGTGCATGGGATTCAATTGTTAAAATTCTGCACTATTAGCATTCACGTCATTCCACTGGGTAAAATGCAAAACATTGTAGGATGTGATTTTCAAATTTATATATAAGAGATTAGCGCACTTTGATTTCATATTCTTCGTTTCATTATGATTATTTATACTTATATTTTTTGCTGTCACATTCATAGGTAACGGCGAAACTTCCGAGCGTTTATGGAATATGGATTCTGTAATTTTATGACAGAAGTGTACCTTTGTATAGTTAGGTATCTTCCTTTTTTGCTTTACCTTCTTTTACACTCAGATATATTATTTTGATTTATTAAAAGCTCGTAATAGAGTCAAAACTCGACTTGTATCTTTTCTAGTTTAATATCATAAATCATCATTTCTGAAAAATGTGTACGTTTGGACCCACTATGGAGATACGCATCTTCATACACATATTTCCACATTTGCTCACTGTAAAAAATTACGAGTTTTAGAACGTCGCAATTTTTCCATCGGCATCGCATATTTGAAATAATGAGCACAAATGAAGATGATCTTAAAGTTTTCGAGTGGCTTTCAGAAAATTTTTCATTTTTCGAAAAAATCCAATTATAAATCATTCGACGCGCATGTCATTTTGTGAAAATTGCTAATTTCCTTAAAATAAGACAAATTTACCATTTATTTTATCAAAGTTTGTTCGCTCTATATTAATTTATTAAATACAGCAAAAAAATTTTGAATAATGTGATTTATAAGGTTTTAAAGCTTTACGGTGGCTCAGTTGAGCACGTTTGTTCGATTTCCGGGTGGAGATTAAATTTTTGTTTAAATTAAATGCCGCTCTAATGGTATCGATATTTTAGTAAATAAACAAGGAAAATGTATGTTCACTATGAATTATTTTACTAATGAAAACGTGAAATGATGTCATAGATCTAGACGTTATTGTATATGGATTTTAATTGGCGATAAAAATCTTTTAGAATTCATAGAAAATTATTAAGGAAAAGGCTCACATACGGAAATATCTATTATTAATTCGTTCCTTTTCTATAGCTTCACTTCTTTTTTATTACTTATTTATTTAGATTAGTTATCCTGCCTATCGTTATTTATGAATTTACCAATATATTGTCGTCGGGAAATGTCCGAATTCCATTCATGTAAGCGATCGAATGGAAAACATTTGGAAAATCACGAGCATTCTACGAATTTTAAAACTCAATTCGATGAAAATTCAAGGCTATATTGAGCTCAAATCGCCATTTTAGTAATCACTTCATGACTGAACGCATTATCAAGCACTCTCAACGCGATGCTGCGTGTAATTAAAACGACTACGATGTCCTGATCATCAAAAACTATCTCCATACTTCGTTGCTCGTTCGCGTGCATTCCAAACGAAAGCTTAGAATTTAAAAAAAAACGAAATACAATATCAAATTTCAATTTTTAAGTATCCTGTGTAGATATCACAGAATATATTTTCTAAGGCAACATCACTTAAATTGGGTTCCGCGGAACATTGTGGGGTCTATCGCGAGAGAAAACCATGAGTTGTGATAAATGTAAATAATCTATAAGAGAATCGATAAGCTTATTTAATCGTGAAAGAAAGCATTCCCATGACAGTAGCTGCGGTTAGATTTACTTTCATTTATAATTACTTTAATCATGATAATCTTTCGCTGGAACTATTTGTCAATGATTAATTCTGAAAACAAAGTGCAGAATTCCTCGAATTAAAATTTTGCAAACCGTCTTCCCACAATGCAGTGGTTACCTTTGTTGATTCTAAAATCTTTAGATTTTTTTAAGGTTTACATTAAAATTGAATTTGCTAGAGTATTAATGGCTGTATTGATACATAATGAGCTAACTAGAATACAAGCTAAAAGAATTGCAGTGATGAAAACTGGGGAATGTTACTCCTGTCACAGTAGTCATAGTTAGTAGTAGTAGTCACAGTTAGTCATGTCACAATTTTTCACTCCTTGTTCAACCTTGGGTTTAAGGCGCACGCTTCCTCGTGCTAAGTAAAATGTCATCATGAAGTTCTTTAATGTTACTCCTGATATAATGGTAATTCCTAATCATTTAATTAGACTTTACATATGGAATGCTTTCCAATTTTTATCCCACCAATGCTGTTGCACTCTACATATTCAATTATATTGTAATTCCGTTCCTTTCCTACTGCTCTTTTATCTGGTCCTCGTCAGCCAATTAAAATATCACCTCCAGAAACCACATATTTCATATTTTCCCTCATCTCGTAAAATCTGTCCCCACCTGCAGAATTCTTTCATAGATCAGATAATAAAATACCTATTTCCCTAAGATCCCTAAAATAATTAATGAAATCAAATTTTTCTTTTATACTTATATAATATTTTAAACTCCTATATTGATTATCCCAAAATATTTTCACTAATTATGTATCACGTTCCACCCAGATCAGCTAGCATTAATTATCTTTTCCATGTTCTTACGTTTAGATTATTTGTTGCGTTACTATAACTATTATATCAACTCCCTAACAATCTTAACTCTTTACCTTCCTTCATAGACCCCTTTATACTGACACTAATAAAGAATATTTGTATAAATATTCCTGTAAACAACATATCGTGTGAATATTTTAGTACGGAATTACCCATTTTACGAATATTTTTCTAATTTTTATTTTATTTTATTTTTTAATGATTTAAATATTGATTGTGAACCTATTTTTTTGTGCTCACTCTAAAATAGTGGCATAACTGCAAGTGAATCTTTTAAATATATAAAGATTTTGAAATCGCCTACTTCGGCAAATTCGACCTATCATATTCAGTTAATATTCCACGCGTAACAAATACATCAACAAGGATCGCTCGCGAACGTACGACTTCTTTTAGAGAAACGTCTCTGTTTTATCGTAAATGGTCTCGTATTTTTCCTCCTCCCTGTTATCAATTCCACATCTCCCTCTGTCTCCCGTTCATAATCTCCCTTCCACGCATCCTGCCATATAATAGCCGCTACGTCTCCTCCCTGTTGTTCTCCTCTCCCAACCCCGCCTAACCCCTCTAGCCCTCTATCAACATCTCACGTGGAATGAGCAATTAACAGGAATTGCATGAATATCCCCCACCCCCTACTCCGCGCCTCCTTCTTCCATTCATCCCTCGCCCCCTCTCTCCCGTATCCCCACTCCCCTCCGCCACTTTCTGTCTCTTTTTCCCCTTTCTATGCAACTTCCTTCACTGCCAAACTTCCTACCGCATAAGGTTCACGGATACGCGTCTCTCCTATCTATGGTGTAGCGACGCGGGGTGTCTCGGCTCCCTTCTGCGTCTTACGGACCCACCGTCTCGCCCAAGGATTGCCTGCTGTCTCTCCACCATCGGGTACCATTCTCCCACCTCCCTTCGGGGTATTACTCCTTATCTGCTGACTGGAAGTTTGCTCCAAGGATTTAGCCTCCGGGTCGTCTAGCTCTTTCCTCGCTTCTGTTGGATCCGAACGGATCGCGATTTGAAGTACGCGTCTGAATTCTGCGGACGAATGCCCCGAGGATCACGTTTTCGCGGAATTGTCTACCTCAATGAGTTTCCGTTTTAAAGAGATGACGTTTGAAAATGGAGGCTCATCGACGAAATTTTTGGATTTTTTTGTAAAAGTTTTAGCCGTAATATACTAGTGGTATCGGATTACAGTCACGAAAGAAAAAAATACTCTGTGGGTATTGGAAATGAATTCAGAGTTTACTATCAATATACATCATTGATTCGGTTTTTATGATTTTGACTCCATTTAATTTAAATGAATCAGATCTTGTAATTTTAATATACCTCTGAAGCGATAGAATGCTTTTTAAGTAAACTCTTGACTATGAATATTATGTAAGCATCAATTCTAACGCTATATATTATACTATTTTATAAGTTGGAAACATCAATTCCGAATATCTCTATCTATTTGCATAAAACACCAAATGAATTCCCTCAAACCTCACATCCATTGTCATTGAAAGTAGCATAAAATCAGAATAGTATTTTTTCTCGCATTTTATAAAAGCTGATATCCGAAAAAATAATTCTCTTAATCTATCATAATTATATGTCTCCAATGCTAAATTTTTTATAAGTAATATTGCCCCTAGAATGACTTTAAGTTGAAGGATAGAATGTTTTACGTTATATGGAAAACATTTTAGAGTCAAACGAAACGTCTCCAAGATTTTTCTGCCATCGACTCCTTTCTTTCCCATTCCCTCCGTTCTTGAATTCTTAGCCTACCTGCAACTCACAGAATCATTTCTGCAGACTTCGCCAAAAAACCGTTAAGATTTCCGTCTTCGCTTGTTAAAAAGAATCGATGAGGCGTATAAATGTATTTCCGAAAATACTGTATCTTCTTTCTTACTCTCGCGCCTAGATTCTCAATAAAAAATCTTGTGGTGTACGCACACCTAAAACGCTCTTTCATCACCGCGAGATAACCAAATTATGTTCGAATTATTTCTCTCACGAACTTCTTATTTACCTGCCTATAACACCCCTTTGGTGGATTCACCTTTCAAAGCCTTCAGTGGTGGCTGTGTTTTCTTTTTCCCACGCTCCCCCCCTCCTCCATCTCCTTTGTCCCGCACACTTATCCTTCCTTCCTCACCTCCGAAATCGCTACCTCCCTCTTCACCATCCGCCGTGACATATGCCACCACCCAACATCTCCCTCCTCCATCCCGCGATCGACCCCTTCCGCTCCTCCCCGGCCGCTCCCGCCCGCACCATCCCGTTCAACCGAAAGGGTGAGAGCCCGTCATCGCTTTCTCTCGCCATCTCTCCGATCATCTGCGCATGCCCAGAAGCCGATGTCCTGGTCGGCGCAGGCGCACGGCGTCCCTGCTTTCATAATCGTCGTCGCACCGGTCATTGTGATCACCGAAAGGAATATTATCGCAGCGACATCTCTTCCCGCCCCCGGGGGCCTCTGATGGTGCGCCTCCGCCGCGCCTCTCTCAATACCCCATCCCCCCTCGGTCCCTCGGTGCTGCCCCCGTCCCGTGGGTGGTACTGCACTGCGACTCCTTCGCCGCCAATGCATACCATTGCGACGACCCTTTCTACTCCAGCGTTGAAGTCTCCATCGATTTCATCTCTATCACTTCACCTGTTCCCTCCCCCTTCCCGCGAACCCCTTTCGATGCGGCGACTAGCAGTACGCTAGACCTTTATGAACGAGTGTTGCTCGTTGCAGTCGCGAGGGGACTTGCGATTTTTTTGTTTACTCCGGAGGATTCATTTTTTGCGTGGTAAAAAAGGAGCACCTTTCATCGAAATGCATGTACCTCCCCCCTTAGCTCTCCCTTTCCATCTCAATTTTTGCGATGGTTTCTCTTTCCGAGGATTGCCAGCAGTACGGCAAGGAAATCGCTGGAAACGAGAGATTTTTTGGAGTGGGAAAGTGGATGGTGGTTTGGGGAATAGGTGAAGGGGAGGTGTGTCTAAATGCGCGTGCTACGGTTGGCTCTGGATGCGATGGGAATCCACGGCAATCGATATGCATATTCGCGGGGCGTGTGTATATTGGAACGCGATTGACTGGATCCTAGCTGTAGATAATTTCCACAAATCCATTCCGGTTGCTGGTAGCTCCCGAGATTTTTTGATGGTTATGTGTTTTTCTCCGGTGTATAAATGTCTCGATGAGTTATTCCATCTGCCCACACAAAGAAAAATTGATAGTTAGAATTAATTGAAATTTTGCGATATGAGCGAATAGAGAAGCTAAAATAGGAAAACATGATGCAAGCCATAGTTTAACGGCAAAATGTAATGGCTGCAGATGATACGCAGTCTAAAAAAAATAATTGATGATGGTAGATAGCATTGAGGATGTATGAGGAAAAGACTTATGTCAATTAGCGTTCATGGAAGATATTTTACCCACAGTAATTTTTTTCCATTAACGTAAGTAACAGTTATTTTTAATTTCAGGTTTACAGTCAATTATGTTCTGACAGCATTTACTGAAAACGTTTTTTAGAATTGCTTACCTAATTCCGAAATTTATTTTATTAAAAAAGTGTCTCATTCATAAAATTTTAAACTCTACATTCTGCAACATAACACGATCAAATTCCTCAGTCTTTTGGTACCGTATAGTGCCACATAACACTAATTTATGAATATCTATTCATATTTAGGGCAACGAGAATTCATTCGCGTGACCCCATTGCAAATATGCCTATGTTTTTTTATTATTAAGGTACTAACGCAGGTTTTCTCAATTGTATGAGCATGGAGGATGTTTTTCAAAGCCACCTGATTTTTCATTTTACTTGATCAGCCTTAACAGGTAATATAATAGAATATAGCAAACGTAACGTCGAGAAAAAAGAAAATCCATTTTTTGTTAGCTGAATATAGGTACTTAGATTTTCTCATGTTGCATGATAAAATTCAACTCGGAAGTCATCATGGGAAATTGAAAGAAAGGAAATCATAATTTTTTAAGCCTCAGATATGTTATTGTAATTAGCTAATTAACTGAAAAGGATTCAGAGCATACAATATGATGAAAGCAAAATTTTACAGCTAACTTCTTTAGCGATGCTGTTCTTTTAAATTGAAAACACACCAACCTTGCACGGGTAATTCCATCTTTATTAACAGTAAAGCATATCTCTGCCATTAACATACATGCACATAATGTTACTTCCATAGTGTTGAATCTACTTTCCAAGACCACCATAAAAAGCAGAATTCGTCGAAATTTTCTTGCTTGGAAATGAATTTCAATACAGACGTAATGATCGCACTAACAGCGCCTTCTGCTAAAGATCGGATTAATTCCTTTTAACTGAGAACTCGGCAAAATTGGCTAAATAAACAATTTGCTTTCACAAAGCAACGGGTGAATTCCTTTTAATCGATTGTGCGTAAATATTTTCGTTTTCCCTCGTAATCTATATGTGGTGGGTTCGGACCAACGGATTTCCCTTTCTACTCTGACGGAAAGCGATCGACTACGACCAACCGCGTTAAAATAATTCTGGCAGCTCGCTGATGCGGCGATTGAATTTAGCCAATAAAATTTTACTGCGCTCTGAGGCATGAGGCTGTGGTGACGAATCATTGCTAAATTCCGTTATTAGCAATTTTTGTAACTTAATTCTAGATAGAGAATTGATTTACTTGTATGCTATTAAGAGGAAAAGTGGTGGCGATCAGTAGATGATTCCTGGAAACTTGATTGAGGATTGGCTGTTGGATTTGCTTATTGGGAATTGAAGAACCACATCTGAAGGTACGCGAAGCTCACATCTCTCGCGATTTACTTAAGATCAGTTAAGTATTCCCTTAGTGCCTATTTCGTCTATTTCCAAAAAACTAATATATTATTATCGTTAATTACAAAACGGAAACAGGAAGGCTCCAATTATATCCATTTTAGTGAACATTCACAAACACACACAACAATTTCAACAGTAGTAATCCAATTAGCCAGGATCCGAACCCGGGACCTAAAGCCGGAACTCGGGACCTAAACATGTTTTCGTACACGTGGTTTTTCTTGCTTATTATTTTAATTCCCCAAAAGGTTTCCGCTCATACGATTTTTATGGTATCAGAGGAATTAATTGTGATAATAAATAACTTCATAAATATAATTTATTAATTGAAATTTTCCAACCATATATAGACGTATTGAATGCATATTTACAGTGTTCCTGATATTTCAATATTCATCCTGTTTATATATTTTTGTGTGAGGGACTATTTTTCTTGATACATCTATCAAAAGCTCCTGAATACAGATGCCATGCATATTGCTACGCACCTAGTAATCTCTAACATGTATTATTTCTACTTGAAATGCTTTTGATATCACATGCTTGCATGTATTTACCAAGTATTTCATAGTTTTATGAATTCATAAAAACAATATTTGAGCGTTTTATTTTACCTTTTATCTTATTTTACTTTTAATTGAAGTTCAGATTGGAACTTAATACTAGCACTATTTTGCACAAAATTACGCAAAACACAAAATTTCAAATTTTGATTTTCCTTTACTAACAAGTGGACACAGAATCTGCCACCCCACATACCCTTTAGATTTGTTTTCCGCGAAGATAGGAAGGAATATCAATTTTACTCGGAGGAGAAAGAGTTACAGTTCTACCCAGTTCCGCAAAATGCGCGAACCACATGCCCAGAATCAGGGAAGCACCGTTCCTCTAATAACTCTCCTTGGAACATAGGAAAAGATGGAACGTCTCTGGCCTCGAGTACAGTTTCCTCATATCCAACCGATTAAGATTGGGCCCTCCTGCGCCACTCCCCCATTAAGATCGCGAGAAAGAAATCGCCTCTCAGAAACAGCTGTAATAAGAAAGAAGGAGAGAAGAAAATGAGGAATCGCGGAACGATTCATTAAGTCTGTTGGTGTATTAACGCCCTCCCTCCGCAAGACCTGGCCCAATTACCAGATATCATCTCCCCCACTTTTTTTAAGGACGCGGAAATTGCTGCGGGAGTCAAGTTCGCACTCGGAGCGAAGTAAAAAAAGGAGACGAAGAGGAAGGGAGAATGGTGTGGGATGGAGAGGGCCCCAAAACCGACAACCTCAGCTCAGTGGGCCTCTCTGTTCCCAGCGGCGGGTGGTCCCAGCGACGGGTTAATGAGAGGTCCGCCCGGAATGAGAGCTGATTTATCTGTTCCTCCTCACCTTCGCAGCCTTCCACTTTCTCCCTCTCTCACTTTCTCCCTTCATCTTCCGCTCCCTTCATTTTTCTCACTTAATTTCGCTTATTTCTCTCTCATTTTTACCATCCGTCTAAATAGACTCATCTTTCCTCTTTCTATCTTATTACCAACTAGCTGAAGCGCCCTTTGATCCTCAACGAGGAATATAGAAGTAGATTAAATTCAAGTTGTAGGTCTTGCAATGAGAAAATACCCTTCAGTAAACACAACTAAAATCCCAAGCTATTCTTACTACACAGGAAAATGCATTGAGCTTGCATTCAACAATCGCATTGGTTATCCCGCAAACGTTTTGGAAAATTTACGCGTATCCTGTCGAAATTCTCAAAATTTCGACTTGATAACAATATTTGATGATCGCTTTAAGAGTCATCATTCAGTTTCCTTTCTATTGGTGCTTGTCTCGGCTCTGCGAGACAATTTCTTATGATTTAATTCTTCAAAATAAATAAAGCCTGCAACCAATAAGAATGAAGCTTACATGTAATTATTTTGGAAATTTATATGACCGATCTTGGTTCGAATCCAGCAAAATTATTGATTAAAAATGCAATAGTGTTTCTTTCCTGTTCCCAGAGAATACGTACGCTAAGTTTGAAGCAAATTGATCAAACGGTGTAGCCTCCAATCTAAGATAAACGGACAAACCCACAAACACAACCACAAGCACACCCATAGGATTTTGATTTTATATACATAGATTCTCCGATTCATTTTCCAACTAACATTCTCCTCTTTCGCATTCCTCGTTGTACGTCATCGATTTCAATTTTCTATCAGCCTTCCTCTCTCTCTCCCGCTGCGTCCTTGTCGGATGATTTTTGCTGTAGGTCCATAATTCCAAGGTCGCTTATAGTCATGGACTATCAGGTTGAGTCAGTGCCAAGAGCGGTATCGGATGAGGGCAGAAATGTTTATCCAAGATCTCCTGCTGAATATTTTGAAATCTTAGGAACATACCTGGTTTTATAATTAGTGTTATTGTATCACCTAAATATGTGCAATAAATATTTTTATATCCGATTGTGCAAAAGTAATGAATGGGAAATTTTAGCGCATGTTTGTTTGTGTTATTTTCATGCTTAAAACTTTTTTCTCTGGACACCCATTGTACCGCGGTACACAGCAACAGTTTATTTCCATCATTATCTTCGTAGTTCATACTACGTTCTCTTAATCATTGCAACATTTTGAGTTACGCTTTTGCTAGGTTGGAATAAAATCACTTTGTATCATTCTACAATGGTTTATTGAACAAGACCGCTATGCATTATAAATCGTCATGAGACGAAATTAAAGGTTGTGATCATAATTTAGTCTATTATGAAATTCTACATGTCTTGGGATTTTTCAATTAACACCATACTTTCATTAGTGGCAGACAATATTAAAATGCTAAGAAGAATACTCAGAGCATGGAAGCTCTCAAAGTTCTGGAGGAAAAGTTTACTCTTTGTTTTGAAGTAACGCATACTGTGTCTAGTATATTTAATGAGTGCAGTGAAATGTGTGCCGAGTTATTTCAGTCTGTTTTATGAACGAATACTGAATGTAATTTCTTTTCATTGCAGGTAAACTACTGTTGCATGTTGAATTTCTGCATTTGGATACGCTATGTAAGTACAGTAGCGTTGGTAATATTATTGACAGCTCGTAAATAATTTATGAGTTCAGCATTTATAGTGAAGAGTAGAGTTGCGTTACTGGTTAGGAATGCTCTCTTGTTATCAGGATGGAACAGCGATGAGAGATGTGCTACTTACAAAATAATTAACAAAAAACTAGAAAGAATACTATTGATGGTATTTTTAAATTGTCTTATTTTGTTTCAAATTGTTCACTCAGATATTACTATCACTCTAAACTCTCAGCTGGAACTAACTTCATAGAGATCACAAAAGTTATAAGAACAGATGGGGAGAAAAGTAAATGAAATAATAAATTAACGAAGCGAAAATTTTATTTTTTGGCACCGTTGGGCACGATTATTCAACGAAAACCATCTCTGTCACTATCGACTGAGGGCCAATTATGTAATGATAATGAGAAAATGTCGAATCTGAGGTCATAATGATTTTATATTCTATTGTAAGAGTCTTTTCAAACATTACTCTGTCCTATTCGTCGTAACAACGGATTCAAATCTGTCATAGGTGACATTAATACTTGTTTCTTTTTTGGATAGAAGACTAACAGGGCTTATATTTCAAAATTTGGCTCTTTGTGAAATCCCGTTAATATCATAGAAGATGTTCTTTTTTGGCCAAAACTTATACTTGTCCACTTATATCATTCCGATCATCCAGAAGTTTTGATAAATATATCGTAAGGTTTAAAATACTTCATATCCTTCAGTAAATGATGCAAAGCAAGTATTGGGAAGCAAGTAAGATAGTATGACTAAATAATACAAGTATCATCTGAGACCCTTCAATAGTTAGCTTGAAATTAATTTCCAAAAAGACATCATAATTTGAATTCATGTTGAGAAAGTGAGATATTAAAGTCACTCTTTTTCTCTCTTGCCGTTTTCAATGTTGATTGCACATGAAATTCTATCGAATGAATTTTTATTAGGTACTAATAGATTTGAGATGCGACTCCCAACTGATTTTCTCTTAGCTGTGGTATAGCGCAAAATATACCTGTTTTCTTACATAGTATGCATTTATAATAACAACACGCTCCTTCAAGCAAAGAATTACGTTGCACAACGGATAAATTATACGGATAATTTCGTGAAGGAATTTTGCTCTGAAGGGTAAACATTCTGGATGGTTATAAACGAAGTTCTCTTCACAGTAATTCGCTTCATATGTGCTCATATTTCGTAGTATATTCGAATTGAGATAAGAAACTATTAAAAGTTGTGAATCATTTTTTGATCAGATTATTTTTGAGTGATTGAAATGGTATAGTAAGTAGGTGATTAGAATGAATTTATACAATATAATCGGTTTGACATAATTGCATGACTTTTAACTGGTGAAAAACTTCCCTCTGATGTGAAAATAACGTTTAGTTCTCATGATTGCCGTATTTTATTCCCCAATTCACTTATCTTACCCTAATGTCCCGTCGCCTTTCGCTATTTCATCTGGTCTCCATTCCCCGCGTTACCCGAATTTCGCAAGGTGCGTATAATGCCCACATTTATGCAACGTATTTATTTATTCCCGTCGGGGTAATAGGATTTATACTCACATATGTGTAAGAACGGTCGTACATATAAATCTCCGTGATCCCCCTTCCCCAGCAGCCGCTTTCCGCGACCGTGCGTCCCACACCTCGGCATTTTCCACTCCCGATTCCCAATCAAAACCCTCTGCCACCCGGCCGCACCTCGGTTTTGCCGCACCGCACATTTCGCGAAATCGCGGAGGCAGAAAATTAAGAATGACATCCACCGACACTAGTCATTGATGTTTGAAAAACGAAAGGGGTCCCAATGAATTATAAGCTACCCGTGCGATTTATTTGCAGTCGAAATGCACCGTTTTGAACTTAATGCGCTTCGGGATGGGGAAGAGGGAATTTTCGCGAGTCGGTGGAAGGGGTGGGAGGGAGAGGAGGAAAAGAAAAATTATCGGAAATCAAATGCCCATAAAACCGGCGGAAAAAATGGAGCGACAAAAAAGCATCGCGGGGCGCAGTCGCGTTTTGTTTTTCGGTCCATCTTTCTCTCCGCTTTCCTCATCTTCCGCCTCTTCTCCCCAGTTATTGCTTCCGATAACCCAATAAAATGTCCCGGTATGTTTTGATTGAGGGTCGCCCAAATCGCTTTTTTCCTTCTGTGAAAGCGACGAAGTTTTCGCCCCGAGTTTTTCGATACTCCCGAACGTGATCGGGGGCAACTTACGTCAACTTTCGTTCGTTTTTTTTTCCCGCATCCGCGGGAATTAATAAACTCGACGGTCGCCTCGGCTCTCATTGCCGATAAATTACGATTCGCGCGGTCGAATTATTCGATCGCCTATCGCCTTTTGACGATCGGTTTCCTTCCGGAATTCCGAGTCAGTTTTCCGCCAGAAAGAAATAGTAGCGCAGTAGATGACTTTGCATGTAAAGACATGCATGGTAGAATGTGGAATATGAGCATTCCAATTGTTTATTTATCTTTTAACCAAATTGCAGAAGTTCTAACGATAAGCAATCTTTTTATTTAAGTTTTATTTATTTGATGAAAATATAAATATAAAAAACATACATATTCAAGGTCCCCCTAGCCCAAGTTGGCTAATCAGGAGGCGCCGGTATAATTGTAATTTCGATTAGTATTAGCATTAGGACCGATGTTTCATACATGATAGTTTAACCTTTAGGTTGCTTCTTGTTCTTTAAAAAATCTTTATTCTTATCAAACGCTATTTCTTCCGCTCTTGGTAGCTTACCCCACACTTTATTTCATCTAATACCTCATGTATTCCCCTCTGTTGTTTCCCTTGTATTCTACTCTCAATTACTTTCTTCATCAGTCACTCTCATCTTTCAATAGTGGACTACTCATTTACTCTGTCAATGCTTAAATACTTCAATTGAAGCCCACTTCCCCCAACCAACTACAGCACCTCCGTTCCGAGATTTTATACTTTTCAACAAAGGTTATATATTAAGTGAATAGCGTCAAAGTTAGGGCCAGATACCAACTCTACTATCCCCGGTATAGAGAGATCATGAGTTGAAAAAAGGGATTCAAAATCTCCAATAGCCGGATTACCAATCCTAGTTCTTAAAAGATCGGTAAGATCCGAGCCTTCCTGTTTTTTTTCGAATATCGGTGAAAAAGTGGAATTCAAACATCTAATCAATTAACAGCCGTGCTTCAAATTTTCTTTCCTGGCAAGATGAGTTGAGTCGATGGTAGAACATGAGCTTAATGGAGAGAGCAATCGACTACGGATATGGTGATCTGGGTTCGAGTCCCTGTCCTGTCAGAGTGTTTTTATTATCCATTCCTCCAGAAATAGTCTCACCTTTGATGGCGCGGAAGACTTGCTCCCATTCATTCATCCGACCTCGTAGTATTTAATTAATGATACGCGAACAGAGTAGCAAAACGTTACAGATTTCGTTAAACGGCACAAAAGATTTGTATACGAGTGTACGTGTGTAGTTACATATGGTCGCGATGGGGTGGGAAGGGCGAACACGCGAACTCTCGCGATTGCCCGAAAAAGCGCGCCTGCGCGACGAACATTGTGAGCGTTTCATTAGAATTTTCAGAATATAATTAATAGCGGAAATCGTTTATTAACCTGTTGCTTTATACGCAAAATTCCGAATTTATCGAAGAAAAATCCCCGTTTATTTGCGCGCTTAAGGACCCATGTTAATTAATGTAAATATTAAGCTGTCGGAGCGGGCACCGAGTTGGGAGGAGTTGTGATTGAATATGGTGGGATCGATTTTTAGTAGTTTATTTTCGTCCGGATTCTATACGTGACTGACCTGGCTACTCTGGAAGACGGGTTATTTAACTTGTTAGGGAATCTCCCTGAACATTTAAATCGAATTGCTCTTGTTTTGAGCGTGTCATTCCCTTTCCGAGCTTGGAGAGTGAATAAAATAGTAGTAATCGACTAACGTTAGCTATGTTCCTCCTTCATTGATGATGCAATTATAAGCAGTAAATTTGATAATATTTGGTTAACTCAAGTAAAATTCTTTCAGCACAAAATATGTAGATATAATTCTTATGTCGCTCGTATCTATGCTTTTAATCGCACTAAAAACTACGGATAGAGGACTCAATGGAATAAAACTCCAATTTTGCCCTAGGAGGTATTTGGCTTTTGGAGGCTATTGTTTATTTTCATCCCTTAAGTAAATTAAAAGGGTACATTTCATTTTCGACAAACTATCAAGTAAGTCCAAAAAAGTGGATTTCCTGCGTTATGAATATGAGATATTTTCTTAAAGGTATTCCTTTACGAAAATATCTCAGGAGATACAAACAAACAAATATAAACAAGAGATATCTTTATCAGATATCTCCTGTTTATTTATTTAAGAAAATATCTCATATTTATAACGCAGGAAAACGATTTATTTTTCAATATTTTAATTTAACATTCTCCACTTTCAAAGATATTGTGTAAAATCAAAGAGCATAAAAATATTGCCATTCTCTTCACAAATATACTTTAAATAATTCTATGAGGCATTATTTTTTACCTACATTAATAGCATCACCATTGGATTTTCCAGTAATTTTCGATACAAAAATATTTTGTGATCATTTCACTTGGATCAATTTACACACACTAATTAGTCCTGTGTTTATCGAAACAAATCGCAGCAGTAGGCAACAATTTCAAAAGTGGAGTAATGATTTGTTAAGATTAAAACAAAAAACGACAGAAACATCGTAACCTAAGTCATCGTTTTTAATTAATTTATTTATTTACAAATTTGGCCACAGTTTGACGTAAGTCCGGTGGAAGCTATTCCCCGCATATACAATACACGTCTCAATTCATCGATAAACACTATAATCAGTTAATAACTACTACAATAGCATCATAATCTTATATAATAATAAACAACAAATATTACAAAAATATAATAATAAATAAAATACATAATCGCATGTAGCCCGAGACAGCTCAGTGTTCCTGGTAGGCCTTTACGGGTCTACTATGAATACAAGAATCATAAAATGCAATACATGAGTACAATGCATACATTTTTGATATCTTGTATAAGCATAAGCAAAATTCAAGATTCTCGATTTTTTATCTACAAATCTTCACTATGCATCATTCCTTGCTCTCATAAGTTATGGCGTTCTCTTTGATTTCATTTTTCACTTGCAGAAGGCCGTTTGCATCGACGACAATAAAAGTTTTCCAATGGGTAAACAGAATAAAGTTTTCCCAGTTCGTTATGAAAGAACAGCTATCGAGAGACTTCGAAAATCCTTCCAAGATTCCTTTCACAGTCCCTGATTTTTCCCTTCAACTCTCATTTTCCGCCGCCCCCTCTTCAAAGAGACGACAAATGCGCTTATCGCGCCTTCATTTGCATCGGTCCCCACGCAACTTTTCGGGCTTTCGGAATGAAAATACCCGCTCCTCGTCGTAAAATAGCGCGGGCTCTCTATACCGAGTTAAGGACTTAATTTCCGGCATCCGAATATCTCGAGGAATATTCCTTTCCACGAGAGGGCTTGTTATAAGCAAAGAAACCAGCTCGCGAGTTTTATTGAAGAATGCGAAGCGATAAAGAAGGAGATAAGAGAGAAAAAAGGCTTTTTTTGTCTCTGCAGTGGAACATAACCGCGAGCTTCATTTCTCCCAACGTTTCTATCTCTTCTCGGAATGGAAAATAAGAGAAAAAGCGAGGAATCGTCCTCGTCAATGGGTTTTTTTACGGCTGTCTTATCTGGAGCTGTTTCTGGGAAAGGCGTGGGGTTAATCGGGGAGGTCGATGCCGTGGCCCCGGCACGCAACTGCCGCCTCGCGTTGCGTTCGGCACCGCTTTGTTCGCAACGGAGCTGATGCTTCTGACCCCACCCGAAAATGCTTTCATCCTTCTCATTCGAAAATACAGTAGTTTTAAGTTTTAAAATGCACGGTCTTCACTATCTATATAACTTTGTATCTATATTACTTTGTAACTATAATACTCTGTACCTATTTAGTTTTATTCAACCCCATTACCACGTGTGGCATGCGATTTAATAACTGTATTAATGCTACGTAAACTAATTTATTGAATCTAAAAATTTATATATCAATATTTTTAAAAGTACCCGGTTGTTATCAGTCGTTTTTTTGTAGAATCTTGTGGAATTGTACCGTTTTTTTTTAGTTTATTGTGCACATTTTTCGGTGCTACAAATTATTTTGTGCCTCGCAATTCTACAACTTCGTACGCAATACGCAACTTACAATTCTTCGTACTTCTCTATGTGGGGTGTGATCTAGCGATGATTTATAAAGAATGATGGGCTTTTTAAACCACGGGTGAACTTTTCTTCGCTGCGACTCTTTAGTTTGAACTAATGAGTTCCGTGATGAATTTTGTGCAATTTTACAAGAATGAATTTGGAAACTACAAAATAATTTACTTCTGTCTTTAGACATCTTTTGCAAAATTATATTCATTCTTAAATAGAGGCTCGCGAGAAATACGAGTATATTT
Source organism: Sympetrum striolatum (assembly GCA_947579665.1). Classification (NCBI taxonomy): domain Eukaryota; kingdom Metazoa; phylum Arthropoda; class Insecta; order Odonata; family Libellulidae; genus Sympetrum; species Sympetrum striolatum. The sequence continues at coordinate 52,618,719 of OX388341.1, forward strand.
AGTAAGAACCGTCTGTCGTTACATAATTACAATTATTAAACCTGAGGAAATGTGGAAAGAGTATTTTGTTCATTAAATCTCAAAATAACACGAATTCCTACAAGTTAAGTTTATAGTTGAATTTTTAAATTTATATCACGTTTGTTAAGAAGACTTGATGTGAAGGATTTTTTATGATTATGTGGAATTACGTTTCCCTTCTATTGCATCAAATAGAGTTTTTAACAGTTCCAATATTTCTTTCATTACATAAAATAGAGTGGAAAATGAAGTTAATTAGAAATAAAGCGTGACATGAGTTCCAAGTAATAAGGAATTACATTTATGATCATCAGATTTGGTTCGCTTTGATTTTTACCTCTTAGTAGTCAATAAAAAGATGCAAATTAATTATTTTCCCTCATATAAAATGGGAGAATATCTTGCCTTCATACTGGTGCACTAAACATTAAAATTTTTATTTCCTAAATCAGTACTTACGATATTCTGAAAACACCACACAGCAAGCAAGCAACATTACATGTATACTGAAGGCATTATTACGCGATTACATACAGAATATTAAACGCAAACGAAATTTCATTGCCGTTTATTCAGGAAATACATGCCATTGAGTATTATGGTGAAAATTTTTACTTGTAATAACGAGCTTTTATTCTTATTCTGCGGCAATTAGGTAATGCCATTTCTTAGAATGAAAGGTGTAACCGTATTTTTTCACAATTGAATTGAATTATTAATTTGTGCCATTTATGTTGATAGGTTCCATATAATCAGTTATGAAAACTAATTTGATCGCCCATTTCATCCAAAGAATTTCTCTTTACAAACTTACAGCTCCTATTTTTATTCTGTATCGTTGATTTCCTTTTTTAAACATTACAGCAGATAGAAAATTTCCCATTTGAGAAAGGCAGTCAATAATATGCAAACTTAAACGATAAACGGAAATATTTACAAGGTTTAAAAGCACAGGAAATGTACAGCTCAAATGTTATTTCCCGAATATTACTGTAGTAAACCTTTTTTTATCTTTGCTATTTGTAAATAGTTCCTATTTTCTGCAAAGGTTTCTCTTCGACACAGTCTTGTATTCCACTTTGTCCTCATTTTGAAGCATCATTTATCAAAGTTGTTGAAATATATTTTTGAAAATTAATCATCCACCGTTTAATTTACTCTGATAGAGGAGTGGGCTAAAAATTCCATTTGGAAATAATTGTTCTTACCTATCCTTGTGGTAAAGCATCAGAAAGAAAGTTACCACAAACCACAAAGTTTAGATAGCCCCTTAAAAGCTTAGATAACTTAGATAAGTTTAGATTTTCTGCTTATAGAAGAATTAGGTTAAAGCCATACGTTTATAATATTCGTCTCATTATTTTCATATTTAGCTGCTAGTCTCACTTGGAATGATTCCAATTTTTTCATACTGACTGCAATAATGTGTAATGTCTAAAGTAAAGGCAGTAAAATAATTCTTTGGATTATGCTATGATTTTAAGGAAAGTATCGATATCCACAGATAAGGGATAACCATAATTACGACTGTGACGTACAATATAGTTACTGTGACAGCAAGATCGCGGTACGTTTACGCGAACTATTTATTCGGAGTAAGACAATCAGGCGAATACATTGTAAACTAATGTTTCTGAAATTCTCGGGAGTCATTTCTGGGATCTTTTTGTCGTTACGGAGAAAATTAAAAGACTTTTCGTCGAGATATTTTGGCGGATTATCTATGACCTTGGGTGATCCACGAGGTGGCCGAGGGAAGAAGGCGGGGAGGTCGCGTGAAGTTGTTTCGCCCGCCCGAAACCGCCCATCTGCCGCCGCGAACGGAGTCTGCGAGTCCCGTACCGAATTGGGAGGAAGGTCACTCTGATCTCAGTAATGAAAATCTCTCTGGAATTCACGCCGATGAAACGCCGGTGTTCAAAATTCTTTGAAAGTTAGAATAAGGAATTTCATGTGCAAATACATCATGGTCAACAGTTTATAATACGATATATGCGTTGACTTTTTAAGAAGGAATGAAGACAAATTTACGCTTAAATCTCGATTAAGCTTATTTCTTCACCGGTTTCATAAATACCCATAATGGAAGGCGTATTGTGATTTGGTTTGAGGATGAAATCACTGCAATGTAATTTCACGATTTACAGAAAAATTTTGAATTATTTTCACTCACAGCTTTCTCTCTTTTCTTTAAAAGAGGACACACAAGTTTGGAATGTTACTGAAAATATTAGCAATATTTTTATATAGAATTGTTGGTTGGATGAATAGAAGAAGTGATTGTTATTTCATGTACAATGAATTCTACGAATAATTAAGAGATGGATGGCTCAGTTAATGATTTACCACTGATTTTCGAATTTCATATACAATAAATGAGTATTTATCCAGAATAATTATTTTAGGTATTTTATAAGCTTCCTGAAATAAATCTGTTACGAGAGAATGCATAGCAACTAGTAATCCCATAAAGTATAATTACTATTTTTCATGTTTGTTCGCGTTAGTTGCACACATAATTTACGCTGTTGCTCATAAATCAAGGTTCCGATGATAATTCACCATTAAAATGTTTGTTATCTCTTTTTTCGAGCATCAGCAATTAGATTATGTAATATTAGTGCACTCTGGGAAGTATTCCACGGTGTCATATATTTATTCACAGTATTACATGAATCTTATTTCGTTACACAAATATAGCAAATTTTACCTTCAAAATACTTCACTGCAAAACCATCTCACAGCTTAAAGATACTTTTGAAATCTAGATATGTTGTGGTAAAACGGTTTAAAGATGTTTTGTAGTCGTTTCTGCATATCTTACTTTGTGCCACCTTATTTCCGTGCATTTAGCTCATGGCTGGATATAAATTGAACGGATGATGGGATATTTGTTTTCATTCAATCAATATATTCACTTCATTAGATATCCTCCAAATATTCTACCTTTATTTCCAGTAATGTGTCGAAAAGGATTAAGAGTTTGAATTATCTATCACTCTTGAAAAAATGACACTAATAGTTGATCCCTAAATATATGTACTTTAGAGGTCCGCTGCTTGTTTGAAAAAATTGGAATTCATTTAATAATTTCTACATATTTTGTATCTCACAATTATTTATGCCTCCTTAATTACATTTATGAGAATGCATTAAACTTTCACAACCGTATTGGGTAAACATTTTCATGTGGAAGATAGCTATGTTTACTAACACATTGTTGGAATTCCTTTGTCGCCTAGCATTGTTTAGATTAGCTTCCGTTTAGTAGTATTTTTGATGTCATAGTGTCCCTAGATAGAGTTCATGGTTTCACTTCCCGTCAGGAAAATTCATTCATTCGTCAATTGCCTAATCAAGTATAAAAAGTATGAACTATTTTGTTTGTATAAATATTCTCGAATGAATTGATGTACCTGAAATTTCCATGAGTTTGCCTGGTGTGTTTTGACAGAAAACATCCGTCGGAATAAGCATAATAAGCATAGATGTAGTGATGACACACGAATACATGTTATCACAATTTCTATGCTGTATTATGCATACTCTGGTACTGGGTGCAACTGTAATGCGTTTTATGCTACTACTTATCCTCAAATTTTCTACCAATTTCTTTGGCCTTTTCATCCATTCAACCCACTCTTAAAATGTCCGTTTAGTTAATACTTGTATCTGACAGAGATCCAATGAACCACCACTGAATTAAGCATTAAACGGATAATTTATATTTCCAAGTTGATAGGAGATTTAATCCAATCATTGAAATCGCATAAGTGTTCTCTTTTCCCAGTAAATGGTGGCCTGAGTACGCATTATCTTTTTGAACGGAATCGTTTTTTCTCTCTCTCTCTCTCTCTCTCTCTCATTGATGGATTCCGCTTTTGAGTGCAATGACGGGGTTTTCCAATCATGCATCAAAATTTAAAGGGGTAGCCGATATTGAAGCAGGAAAACACGGTACTAAACTTTTTCGAAATCATGTAGGATGAACTTTTCTTCCGTTCTTAGTGAATACTGAAACGAAATTATTGCTTGCAGATTGATATTCGTGGTGTTTGGCAATTTTAAATTCATTAGGAAGTTTGTGATAGCGTTTGAGAATTCAAAAATCATACCCATTTATGGGTTTTCGAAAAATATACATTTTGAGTTTTTTTTTCAGCTAATTACAGCACACCTGGGGATAAGTTCTAAGTATGCTTTTCCGATTATTTTATTAACTTGCTTTGAAAGAAAAATACTGTATATCGTTTGCATTATTGTTAGTGGGAAAGAATATTGCATTAAGATGATTGGGAAATTTTGTAATTGATTAATAATACCGGAGGCAGTCCTTCCTTCCATCCTTTATTCTTGTGAATATTATGAAGGAGGCTTATATATCAACACGGCCTATGTGTAGGTATGCCCATCTCAGTTTAAATGAAATATTTAATAACGCAATATTTGAGTATTTGAAATCAAATACCGTTAGAAAATCTTTCTTAACATTATTTCAATATTTTGGGTAAAATATGAGTTTTATCTCAATCACAAAAAATATTTTCTCAGAATCTAGGTGCGATAATTTTACAGCTTTCTCAGCATATCTATTTAAGCAAAATACAATTCTTTATAATTTCCCGAAATTTAAACTTCCTACACTCAAGTGGGGAAGAAGATACTTCGCAAAGTTAAAATTAATGATACTGATTAAGCGTGAAATGAGCTAATCGTGATGCTGAAGAAACAGGAACTACAGTTTCAGCAAAAGAAACAGGAACTTGAGTTTCAGCAAAAGAAACGAAATTTGATAAACTGCTATCATTGATATAACTTAATGGATGAAACTTATTTTTTATGTGCTTAAGATGAGTTTAGGTCAAAAGCATTAGTTCGTATCTCAATCTTCCGCATATATATGATGGCCAAAAACGAATAACTTTCATCTGAAAATTAATGTAAAAATTAACGAAGAACTATGTAATAAATTAGCAGGTTGTTCGACAGGTAAATATAATAACTAAATATACATTATTTACTCAACAGGTGAAAACCCCAGGTTTAATCGGAAATCTAACCTGCCGCAGTATTTAATGTTATGCGTAGCGGCTCGCTAATATTCGAATTATTTACGAGCTCTTTCGAGAGAGAAACGCTCTTTATATTTCCAATTTTTTCAGTATTACAGTCTGTTGAAGTATAGATGACTTTTATTTAGAAATTTCATCCTTGTAGCTTATTTACTCTTAATCCCCTATACTTGATCCTTGATAAGGAAATTCGCTAAAATAATTGAATTTACGAAGAAATATGTAACGTAAACTTTTTATATGAAATAACTTATAATTGGAAGTTAATTGTCAATTCCGGTGCGGCCTCGTCAGGGTCTCCTGACCATGATACAGATGAAAGATCTTCCTTATTTAGACAACTGTGGTTTCCTAATATTCTGTGACATTAATACAGATGAACTCGCTGCAGAAAAAATCAAACTCTTGGAAAGAATAACAGTGGTGGCCGCAGCTCAAGAGCCCTAAGTCGCCGACCTCCGAATTCCAGGGAAACGTGTACCAATTCGCAATTACAATTTCGATTCTTGATCCGTCCGCAATTCGCAGCCCGTCATTTTTGCTCCATCGGAGAAGAAAACCGATAATGGGCTAATGAACGTGCCTCGGGGTGAAAATATGCCTCCGCAGATGAGCCACCGAAGTTTATATTTACACCGCTCTTCCGTACGAAAATAAATAAAAGGCCGGAGAAGGAACGTGCTCGGAATTGAACATGGACTCGGCGGAGCAATAGCTCTCGACGAGCGATAATCGACGGATTCGCTCAAAACGAAATAAATTTAATCGGCTAATCCCGCGGAAACTCCAATTTCATTTTATCGCGCATCCCCAACTAATTTCTCGTCAAACGACGTCGCCGTCGGCTTATTTCGGCGGGCGGGACTCGAGCGAATTATTTAATCGGTTTATGCGATGAGCCCCCCGTCTCCGCCGCGGAATTTTCCAAGAGTTTCGCGGTCGTAAGGAGCGCTGCCGAAAAACTCGCTTTTTTAGGTCTTAACGACGATTCCGCTTTAAAACGAGTTCGGGTTTTCCGAGTATTATTTGTTCCAAGCGTTTGGGAAAAGGGGAAAACGGGCGAAAAAGATCGGACTGTATGTCAAAGGTGTCAGAAATGCAGTTATGAAGCTCGATAAGCTCGGAATTTGATGCGAGGGACGATTCCGCGCCATGCAAATTGATTGCGATCATTAAGCTATCGGTTTTTAATCTTCCGATGAGATATAACGCTTTTATAAGACAAATTTTACGTGATTCATACCTGCAAGAGTTTATTCGGTCCGCGCGAAAGAGTGATTTTTAATGCACTTTCGACTCGTAATCGAGTTTCTTTTTTGATGGACGCGTTCCAACGTCGGTCACGAATCATTTGATACACTTATCACGACTAAATCACGAGGAGCATTTTATTTGTTTGCAAATTTCAGCAATCGAATGGAATATTAAACTTGAGTGACATTGAGCCTGGGATGTTTTGTTGTAAATGAATCCGATCAACCATTTTAATTAAGTCTAGCATTGAGTGGAATGATGGCCAGCCTTCCACTGGTATTAAAATTGTCCTTCTATTTTTCTTCAATTTGCTGCTCATTCTAACAAATGCATAAGCTAGATATTCATCAATCCAATCTCAAAAATACATTTTTTTTTTTAGAAGGCCTAGAAAGATTTCAGAGTTATGTAGATGATTAGATAAATTAAGAATAAGAATTAAGAATTCTCGAATCCATCCTCTCTCGGTGAATTTATTTTCAAAGTTAAAAATTTTTCTTAGTTTTAGTGGATTAGGGCATCATTGGATAATCAAAAGGTAGGATTATACATAAACCTCGTATCCAAATTTGCTTTCAACAGAAAGAAGATTCTTTCATCCTTTTTTTTAGTATGTAGTTATGTAAGGGAATCATTCACACATGCATTTATATTTGAATTCGTAATGGAGACAGACTTCAAACATTCCATTGTAGACATGAATGTGCCAAAAATATTAGGTTCTAACGGAAAAATCGATACGTGCTGAAACGTATAACAGTATTGAAATTTAAAATTTCTGAAGAAAAACAGAAAATACAAATTTGCGAGTTTTGTTCCCTAAGAAGATCAAATCATAAGCCCCGTTTCCGATATTGTATGTAGACGTTTAAATGCCTAGTTACAGCCTTAATCTAATTAACTGCGGCTTTGATTTTCAATACATCGCCGTTCTTTATATATTTCTTATTTTTTATCTATACATTTGATAAATATTCAACAAGAGCAGTTTCATTGCAATAGCTTATGGTATTCGCCTATCCGTAAATGAGATCGCAAAATCTTATTGAATGAAAATTACAATTGATCGATGAATCCGTCGCTTGATGAAACTCTAGTATGGTATTAATGGTAGATATAACTAACTTAAAATTTCACAAAATTTCATTATTGCGAGCGATTTCAACTACTTATAGTCTTCGTCATTCCACAACTGATTAAAGTGCTTCAGTACAACAGAATGAACGGGGGGGTCAGAGAGGGGAATTCTCGAAATATTATAACTTTTATTAAAAATCATTTCCTGTTAAAGAGAGTGTTTGAACTTGAATCCCTCTAATGATGATTGATGATTTATAATGATGATTCTTTTTGTCCTTTACTTCTCAAATTTTCTTCATGTGTTGTTTTTTTTGCTCTTCTCTCTACTTACATCCCGTCTTCTTTTTCTGTGTTTTGGTTTCAAATTTATGGTTTTGATGGAATTCCTGAATTCTTCCAGTCTTTCATATCGACAATTGTCACGTCTAATTGTCTAAGGTCTTCTTCAATTTCTTTTATACACTTTGTTATTCCCCTGCCTGAATTTATGACATCGAAAATCTCTCTCAAGATTCTGTACTCGTTCATCCTGTGAATATGTACGTAGAATTGCATTCTTCTTTTCCTGAATTTATCTACGATCTTATCTGTATGTTTACAGGTTCTTCTATTGATTAGATTTTTATTCATTTAATTTTAATATAATGTCGATAATTATTTCTACCGTTACTATGACGATGGAAATTAATTACGCGTAAGATTCACATCCCATCCTATCCCTCTGGTTCTCGTCTCATAATTCCGAGCGATTTTGCATATTCGTTACCGAAACAGGGCTTAGAATATAACATATCTCTCCTTCTACCAAGAGTCACGCAGTCCCATAATTCATAGCGATCGGAAACCCGGAATCCTCGCAAACGGCACGACATCTCCCTCGCCGAGGCGGCGGTCATAAGTGCTAGGCGTGTCTGCGCCTCGGTCCGCGGCCGCCGATCGTGGGCGACGACGCCGAGTAGCCCCGCGAAGAGGGAGTTGTCCACTTGGCGAAAATAAAATGACGGCGACAACCTGTAGGAGTTGGCTATTGTTGCACGGGGAAGGAGAAGCAAAAAAGAGGGGAAGTGGGAGAGGGAGATAGTACCTACACGTGTGTGAGTGTGTGGAATCGGCCTCAGTCGAATGGAAATTTTCTCCACGTTCCGAAAATAGATGGGAAGGTATTGGCCGGGCACCAAAATTAACTGAAAAATCTCGTAAAGCGCGGGGCGCAGAAGTGTGGGATTCACGATCGTGAGAATAAAATACGTGTCGATCATTTCAGTGTATGTTTGTGTTGCCCATGAGGTGGTGGTGGCATTTAAAGGTGAAGAATACTATTTATTTAACGCGAGAATTTGGTGTGGGATTATCGATGCATCATTTTTATACGGTGGAATTTTTCAAGCAGAGGGTCTCTCCTCAAGATTGATAGAATTACCGAAAAATAAACTAATTAGGAAACAATGAGTAATAAGATAAAAAATAAAAGATGGAGTGCCCAGTAAAAGGTAGATTATACTGGATTGATATTTGCTTCAGTATTGAAAATTTTATTGAATATTATTGCTGGGGAAGTAAATTAAAATTCTTACGGTAGATAGGTATCAGGAAAAGAGTTCTGATAGGGATAATATAATAAAAGTAACGGAAAGGTAAATAGATTTCGAGTATCACTAATTTGAAGCGCCGCACAGTGGGACAAAATGCCTAAAAGATGGTCATAACAAGTAAATCTCGTTGAATCGATTTGAAATCCGGTATATAATAGTTTTTGAGGCCACTAATTCCGAATATGACATTGAAATTATTTCAAAATTAAGTTTTCGCAAAGAAATCCGCATTTTTTTTACAAAAAAGACAATATTTGTATATCATTCCTATAAAAAAACGTGAGTATTGGTTTCATGATCGCCGATCAAGCATATGAAACTGATATTTGTAAACTATTCTTTCGTGGAAACATTTTAATTTTATTTCGATAGTGTAAATTAATAATTTTATATGATTTTTTAAATCCATAATTACAATTTTATGCGTATCTTTATTTGAAAACCATTCCAAACAAGTTATTTTTAGATATTATTAAATATATCGTAACACAAATATATTATAAAAATATACACACTTTGTGTGTATATATTTATAATGTTTTATGTAATACCTAATTGTTTATATATACAATATAATATAAGCAATTATTATAATCAGACTCTCACCTGTCCAAAGAATCATCTTAACACACAAACACTATACAAATATACATAATTATTGTTTCCAATCTTGGTAGGAACATATGAGAAGTTAAGAAAAACATTTATATAAAACATTAATGTATCACAGCTTATTGACGTAGAACAGGGTTTCCCAAACTTCTTCTGCAATGGAACACTTCGCAAACCTGGAACGATTAACGGAACACTAAGCTTATTTTTAGGTTGGGTAATTCTACTTGTATAATTTAAAAATAATTTAATTACAACAAATTATTTATGAATATAAAACTATAATATTGTAATAAAAACTTAAAATATGAATCAATAAAGTATTTAATGACTTTTATTCTCCAATTCTCCATTGAAACTCCAAATTGTCGCTTAACACCTATTCAGGTTCAGCGGAACACCGGTGTCCGCGGAACATAGTTTGGGAAACCCTGGTGTAGAATATGAAAAGGCACGCCCAAACACACTCATACACACGCAAACACTAATGACTATCCGATTCTGATCCGTCCAAAGAATCATCTTCCGATCCGGATTCTGCTGGGTACGATACAAACAATATTTGCAACGCCTCGGAAGATAAAACTTTTGATGGCCTGGAATACATTACAACCTGACTTGAAATATTAGGGTCGGAATGTAACATCAATCGCACGAATAAGTCCTCTACAGTCTTCTTCCTCGAGCACTTTCGCGTAAAATCTTCACTTATTGGAAATCATCCTTTATTGGACAAGATATGTTGTCATCATCATTATTGAACTCCGTGGATGTAGCGTTGCAGATTGAACACCGTTGTGTTGAAATTGTGTCCGTGAGAGCATCTTTCCGTCAATCATAGTAAGTTAAAGTTTGTAGGAAACATTAATTTTATTATCATTAACTTCAGTCTCCACTGGTGAAAGTTGCCTCTCCTCGTTGCGCAAGTTTTCAATTTGTATTTTTGCATGCTGTTTTGATTCAATCTTGAACTCGATCTTCGGAGGACGTCAAAATATAGGAGATGCAGGTCTGCTGTTTTGCCAAACAATTCATCTCAGACTCCCTGTGGTCACGAGTTTAGCGGCACAACACTAGTGAAAAAAGCTATCCTGTTAAAATTAATTTAGTTGTCCTATGAAATACCATTTGCTTAAATTCAATAGCGAAGTTTCGAGGTCCGCACTCAAAAAAACAACTTTTCTATTTTTGTCCAGTATTTTTCAATTCTAGCCCACTGCGCGGCGTTATGTGCATTACAATAAATGCTAACTAAAAGGTACAGAATTCTTGGAAGGTAAGAAGATGATTGCATAAAGATAAGTTATCAGTAAAATATGGAAGAAAATAATTTCCTAATGGGAAAATCTCGATATAGGTACGGTAATGCGCGTGTGTGGCGGGGTTGCCTAACTTCGATTTTCAGTTGCTAATTTTTCATAAACAAAGGCTCATTCAGTTGAACGGTCAGACCCCTGTCCACTATATTTAAGCAAAGAAGGTGCCCTGAAAGCTTTGTTCGAATACGCTAACCACAAACCTGTTGTTCCCCTTATAAGTAAGTGCCATGCCTGCTGCCTGCGCGCTTCGGATACTTTACGGATACTGAGGTTACTCACGTATTTCATTAATTACTCGCGGAGGGGTGGCTCGGGGTGGCCAATTATTTTTGGGTTGCATAGCTGAGATGTGTGCCTACAATAGTATATGTATATCAACGCAGGACTCGGCGGGACACTATAACTTTATGAAGTTTGTATTTTTGTTTTTGAACGAAATTTGTGCAAATTAGTGGTTACTTTTTATGTTAATAACATTGTTAATTTTGTTTCGGAGGTATTGTAAAACAGCATTTCAAATCCACTAACATTGCTAAGTCAATTCCATTTAATGAATTTTAAATTGCGCCAATGGGGTAGCTACAGAAGAATTTTGAAGATGAGGCTATTTCGAAGCGAAAGTATGGTTAGGCATCCGAGCAGCAAACCTTCCACTTTGTTATTGATTTTTAGAAATATGTGCATACTTACCTGCATTTCGAATGCATTTCTCAGAGGCTCAAACAATTTACTTGCCAACCATGTAAAAAGAAATCATATCCCCGAACTTTTTTTTTTCTCATAATGACCACCTTTTTGGGATTTGGTCCCACTGTGCGCCGATTAGATTTTGAATTGACATTGGCTGAAATACTGAAAATCATAATGAATAAAATACCGTGGAGGTTATTAAAATATTTAGATATCAGCGTTATGAAAGGAATGATATTTAAAAGAAACTTGTAGGAAAATATAAATGATTTGCCACTAATTTTTGATAGGGTATCATCTTGCGAAAATCAAGAAATTTTGTATTTTTATAGTGTTCAATATCAATACCTAATCAAAATATCAAAACTTCGATTTCCTTCCCGCAGTCGTGCTATATGTATCTATTGGAAGCACATCTACCAATAAGAGTAAGAGGATGCTGCATTTTCATTCACAGTATTTTAGGAATAGCAGTTAAACTAAATAGAACGATTCCAAACGCCCTTTAAAAATTGGTGTGAATTCACAATTCGCACCATGCACGTTAAAATATCTGAGATGTATTGACAAATTCGTTACAAAGGTCATCAAAGTATGCTTTCATTGTGATATGGAAAGGAATCCGCAGTAATGATTTGTTGACGTAAAAGGTGATGCATTTGCGCTACCTTTCCCAACAAATTTATCCGCAAATAATGTATTTTCGATGGCATTCGCTGCGCCGGCAAACAAAGAGCGAGTTTTTTTTGTTTCATCGATCCCCGCATTTTTCTCGGAAACTTCTGCTTCAATGCGTCTTTGTAAACTTTCGTCGTATATTTGAGCGAAATCGGGACAAACAAAATTTTGAAATAACGTACGGAATTAATGTCAAACTAAAAGGTTACTGACTTCGCACCTCCGGAATATTTTTTTTTAACCGTTCAGACCTTCTGGACAACTGTGGAGCTTGGGTCAAAATAATGTTTTCGTTGAGCATAATCCTGCAAAGGCAACACAATTTCAAATATGGTATCAGTAATATCTTCATTCTAAAGTGAAGTTAAACATCTGATTTTGGCTTATGATCAACTTGTGAGATATTTAGCTGCATAATATAATATATTAAAATTCTTTCACTTAAAATATTGTTTTTCCTGTATAGCAGTAACCGAGAAAAATATACCGCTCTGAAGTTATTGTATCCTTCATACTTTTGAAGATTGCTTATTATTTTCTACTCGCTGATGTATCATGACCGTTAGATTGATCTCCGTTTTCTGGAAACTTTGCATCTAACGGTTATATAATGCCAATTGACTGTTTTGATGAATCATTATTAATCACCCTATTGTAACGGAATTTCATCTCGGTCCACCTTTTGCAGTAAACATGATAACATTCTCTTATAAATTCTATGATACTCATTGTCCTTACTAATAGAACTACACTGCTATAACTATTTCCGTTACTAAGCCTCATATTGATTATCACATAATGACCAATGAGAATTGAAACGTAAGAGAGAGGTATTTTACATGAAGTTGCGACAACTCCATTTTAAAAAGTTGAAATGTCATTCATTAACGATGCTGCTATTTTTGTTATAATTTGTTACTCCTTAGGAAAAACTGGACCGTTAATGTTACTTTTCAATAAAAAATTAGAAATATAGTTATTTTCTCTTGGGTAATCACGAATAAATTGCATATTGTTACTCCTGAATCCATAACATTCATCAATTCATTTACACTTACGTCCGATGATTGTATCAAGAATAAGATGGACTTTTCTTTTCTACGTTTAGTGAAGTTTCATTGATATCCTTAAAAATTAAACCTACTTCAAAATATTTATTCGGTATTTCAAAACATCGAAAGATTTATCCGAATATATGTACAGACTACATCATATACATTTATACACTAAGCTTAAATCCAACGTCAAATGAAATAAAACAGTTACACAATGGCGATCCAATAAAACGTAAGTTTATCGTATATTACGTACGTCGCAGGTTTACGTTACTTGTTTCGGAATCTTAGCTATTCGAAAGAATTCTCCGAGCCTCATTTCGCGCAGTTCTTCAACCTCTTCTTCAAAGAAACAAATTGCTTCCTATAGTCCCCTCTCTCTCGCTTCCTTCCATATTATCCCGCCTCCCTCGGTGTCCCCTACCGAGAGGAAGCAGCTAAATTCACAGGTGCACTAAAAAGAGCGGAAAAAACACCGATAGGGTGTGTCAAGCGATGTCTTGTCCCCTATTTATTTCCTCCGCTTTTTCTCCGAGTCCTTACCCGCACGTCCGGTCGGAAGGAAGGTCTCCAAGACGCGTTCCTCGGACGGCGTTGTAGGAATAGTGTTGTTATTATGTTTCCGAAGATAAACAGTGGAAGACGACGAGAGTTCACTAAGATTAGAATCCGCGGTCGCTGTTCTTTATTGTTCCCCGCCTTTGTCGAGAGAGAAACGGAAAATGGCGCTGTATATTCTTCCGAAGATTTATTTTTTACCGCGAATATTTCAACTTCAAGGGTGGTAATGAGGCGTAAGAATACCCTAAATGTTCTCTCGTAAAAGAGTGTATGCAACTTGAATTATGCAGCGCCCTCCCACAAGAAGGTAGGGTTTCGTTGTTACCTCCCTCTTCTTCCCTCCCATGCGTTTTTTTATCGGTTGCGCTCGGGATAGAATAATGCGGTAAGGATTTATGAAGCCATTTTTTCCCCCGGCGTTATCGTAATCTTGATTGAGGAGAGTTGGGTGACTTGTTCCGAGGACGTAGACATTTGCTGAAATTCTCCGATCAGTGTGTTTCTCGTCCAGATTACGATATTTATTTGCTGCGGAAGTGAGGGTTGATGGGAGGTTTCCGTGTCGGTGGGCATTTATCCATCCCTTTAGTTTTATTTAATCAACATTTTTGAAATTAAAATATCATTAACAGTAATGAGATTGTGGGTTTAAGTTGGAGACCGGGGCTAGTTCTGTACAGTGTGTTTGTTCGTACACTGAGGTTATTTCGCAAACCGTTTGAGCGAATGAGTTGAAACTTGAACACAATGTGTGGGCCACCGCCCCCCTCCACTTCATGCCCGGCTATTCGAGTAGTTTCTCTCTTTTCGACAGGATCCGACAGTTTTGTGATTTTTCACTCAAAAGTAAGAAGTGGGCCCATGAATATTGTGTTAATGGCTGTATTTTTTTATTTGCATACATTGTGACAGCGATGATGATTACGAGTAGGCTTTAGTTGTAAGTGTAAAATAAAAATGGCTTAATACAGTTTTTCATCTTCAATTTGACTAATTACTTTATTAACCAATGTCTACGAACTAACCTCGTATACGGGACAAGTCCAAACACGGGCATTGTTTTAATTTTTTTTTTATAATAAAGTAATTAATTGATTTTTAATGTAGGTAAATGTTACCTTGTGACGGTTGTGCTTTGTTTTCCTAGGTATCAGTCTTAGGAAAGAAAAACCCAGGTTTCCCCCAATAAAGGAACTGGGACGTTTTGGAATTGAATAGCATTCCTGTATTTTTAAGGAATACTTTTGGGAACATTGAAAGTTAATATAGTATCATCATTTCGAGGATTGCATTCGTCGCACTGCCCCAGGATATTCTGTCCCTCGCAACTTTTTCATATGCAACGAGACAGCGTCTATAGATGTGTTATACTGCTATAATTAGAGAAGAAAGATGAGATTTTTCTTTCTTTACCCTTCGTAAGAATATTTCCTGTACTTGACTTGACTTTTTCTTTATTTTATAAAGTCATTCCTTAGGCTATTATTAATAAAAATAGCATTATTCAATATTTCGAAGTCTCAGGAATAAATACGAGGTATACGCATTTACGAACATTTTCCCCCGAATATTGTCTCGATTTGAGAAACAAAGAATAAATTTCTCTGAAAAAATATTTGCTCACTTTCATGACAAAGCAACTTTATAACGTTAGTATGTACCATTCACAGTGAAGTTTATCCGAATTATTTGATCACTTCACTAATCAATTTGTAGTTAGTAAGCAATTTAAAAAAGACAGGCACTCTTCTAACTAATGGTTTCACTAACGTACGAATTTTCATCTTCTTATTGATTTTCTTCGGGAACGAAAACACTTTATCACAGTTTGAAAGAGTGCAGTTTTACGAGTCATTTCTGTAATTGAAAGTTTAATCTATCAGGTTTGTCTCATCGCACCTGCCATAAGAACGATATATAACTCTTCTATTACTAACTTTGATTTATATTAAATTGCCATAATTTGAGGAAGAAGATTTAAATATATTTCGCCACAAGTTAAACATTATTGTAGTCAAATGGAGCATGTTGCCCATGTAATTCTCGTGAACGGAAAATACTGTTTCGCAGTAATAAGCTATACAAATTATCAAATACAGTTTGGCGACAATATGGAGACAATGATATTGATTTACTTGAATTAGGCTTGCAGTAGTATTTTTCTTACGGAAATTTTGAAGCAGTATACAGTCCTACAGAATATTTGCTACTATTTTATGTAATGTATAGTACATATTATATATATAACATAATGGAGGTTAAGTTACACATCCTATATACAAGTAAGACTACATTGACTAAAGTATGTCGGAAGACATGAGATAATATTTTAATTCTACTTCGCTTTATTCTAGTATCCTCCACATCACGTCAAGTTTAATAATTTATTGTGAAATCCTTATTTCCTCTCCTTCAGATTACTTACACTCGAAGATTTTATTCTTAGTTCAGCACATATTTCAATAAAATTATATTTTGACATGATACCCGGATACTGTTGGCTAATGTCCGAGAATTCTGTTTTAAGTGCCAACCAAAGGATTTTTTTTGTATAATTTTTGGGGTTTATCTCTATTTAATCATACAATGAACTAAGTGAAACCTGTGAATTAATCAATAATTATTTCATTCAGCTCTGCTATAAGAAAAAATACATTTTAAATCCTTCACTCAAATTCAAAAAAGTCTTAATATAACTTTCCATTCATCCGCAAAATTGTTTTACTCTGCTCTGGAAAGTTCAAGATATCTAGGGTAGGTTTTTCATGTACAACTTTTTATCCATTACCTACATTAGGGTTAATGCAGGGATCTGAGCCTATCGTTAGAATCTTGTCCTGGAATAGTCAGAACGAATTCTGAATTCTCAGGGTTAAAACCCCTTGTGTATTCCTATTTGTGAATATCCGTTTAAGCAATGAGATTCAAAATTTGGCGTGCATAGTTTATTTCTTAAAATTACATGTTATACGTTTTGACTCATTTCAAAAATTAATTCTCTGCTAGTTCTTTCTGTATTCTGTGAGGTCACGAGATGAATTTTCTCAAAATAAAGTCTTGCCTCTCCGAAAAACTCTTTATTTCCGTATCCTCAACACTCACATCGCATTTCTTCTCCAATCCTTTTCTTTCTTACCAAACGTTCAACAATCACTTATTTATCAACACAACATGACAACCAAAAAACGTTAACAAATCAACAATTCAAAATCTACACTAGATAATTTAAACAAGCAGCATTAAAAGAAAAATAATGACTCATAAAAATATGATTTAAGAATTAAATAAATAAAATGGTACGACGTTACAATTCCTCTAATTTCATTCCAAAATATCATCAATTACTTTTAATCGCATCAAGTAAAGCAGCATATCTTAAAGTGCATCTTCATAGAAATGAGTATTATCTTAGTATATCGAGTTAGAATTAAGTTGCCTTTTAGCAATTGATATCCATTCGTTCACTTCTGCCGCAAAATGTCCGTAGGGCTATTGGGTCAACTTGATATCAAGGTGAAAACGAACTTTTTTTTTCAATTGCGTGGCAATATTTGTACCCGAAATCCGTTCCCGTTCGCCCTCTCTCTCTTTCCACCGATGCTTCGCAATCACCTGGCGCTGTCATACGATTTCCGGTGGCGGCCGCGGCGGGAAATGATAAAAAATAAACAAATGAAACAGCTGACGAAAACAAAGGAATCTCGGAGAGCGATTTCGCTTCGGCGCCCAATGAACCAAAAAGATCCACGGTGCGCGCGTACGTAACGGCACGAAGGTATTGAGGGTCGACACACACGGGCACGGGCCCCCGAAAAGCGTCCTCGCTGGACGAAATGATATTTGCCCATCCGCCGTTAATCGCGAGGGCCGGTTTCGGAGGCTGGCCAAAGGATGAGGGAAGAGATTGGGAAATGATGGGCGAGATCGAACGGTTGATTAGTTGATTAGAGGTTTTATTTGGACGCTAAGTAGTCGCTCGTATCCATAGCAATGTGAGGTTTTTGAAGGGAGTAAATCGGTGCGATCCAAATAATGTGCTCAACACTTACATCTACGATGTATACCCAGTTACAAGTAAACCAGAGCTATGTATCTAAAATGTTGTTGAACTTAAGCGTAAATGATTTTTAGTTCTGAGAATAAATATCAATAGACTTATACCAAAACGTTTGAAGAATTATCTTGAAGAGGGTTTCCCAAACTTATTTTGCAATGGAACACTTCGCAAACCTGGGAAGTTTAACGGAACACTTAGCTTATTTTTATGTTAGGTAAATTTGATTTTAAAATTTTAAAAATCATTTAATTAAAACAAATTATTTATTTAGTAATCATTTTTAAATATAAAAATACAATATTATAATATAAACAAAAATACGAACAAATAAATTATTTAAATGGCGCCATTTTCCCTTAAAACACCCACTAACACGCACGCATACATAAAGCCAGAAATTTAAAATTAATTTAAATTATTACTTGAAGTAGATTGTGGAAGATCTTTAAATGTATTGCAGTGTATAACACCTTTCCAAATTGTCGCGGAACTTTTATTAGCTTATTTACTTATTCAGCCTCAGCGGAACACCAGTGTTCCGCGGATAATTGTTTGGGAATCGCTGATCTAGAATAACATTCATTAAATATATTTATAATTCACTAAGCTTGCAGTATTTTTATCTATCTCAGGTTATTAGTAGATCATTTTCATAATTCGTATCAGGTTGGTATTCCTATAAGGCATTTCAGCTAATTTTTCCTACGCCGAATTTCATGATAAGTAGTAGTAGTAATATCAGAACTGCTTCGACAGCTTAGGTCATTTTGCACATTGGTCCCCACCGGGAATCAAACCCGGGGCCTCTTTCATCAAATCCGAACGCGCAGCCCACTTTTTTATCTAACAACCCTAATATCATGAATATAGAACACTTCAAACATAATTTATATGCTTAGTTGATTAAATAAAATGGCTAACATTCCAAGCAGTGTGCCTTCAGGATTAATTAATAGTGATGTTTCTTCGATTAAGTACAAAAATGTAGTAAGATTCCTACTGTGGACGAAAGAAACAAATCCTTACAACAGTGCCATTCGGCGATCTGTTTCCCAACCACTTCTACATGTATCCTAAATCGCACCCTTCTATTAAAAGAAAAATTGAGAATCAAGATGTATCAAATACAAAAAGAAAGAGCTACTTCTTTCGTAAGACATATGTTAATTTTGCCCACGAAGAAACCGTGTCTTTCGGATGAAACTCGTTGACCGAAGCTGATGTTTCTTTATCACTCCTGTGCGCGAAGTATTCCTGTCGGTAAGTTAGTCAGAAGACCGGTTTCAATCTCATTCCCTCCTCGGTTAACTTCAAATAGCTTTATAGGAGTGAGGCTTACTTTGCATCATGAGGAGTGGGGTAGTTCCCTCTAGCTCATCGAGGCAGAATGATATTTTTGGAACAGGTCCAGATAAATGCAGCACAATGACCCCTTTAATAAAAATTTTCATGGCACCCAATAGGAAGTGACGAATATGAGTTCTATTATTCAGAATTTTTCAAACCTCATTAGCTTTCTTAATATCACAGCGATGAACAAGTGTGAGTCATGAGTTAATGTAGATGTATTTTTATTATCATTGTACGTAAACCTTGCAAGTAGAAGTAAATTTTTAGCTGTCAAGGAGTCCAAAATATGCACTTATTTGAAAATAAGCTTGAAAATGTTGGTAAGAATTACACCATAATTTTCACCTACAATATCGTCAATCACACAATATAAATGTAGCCCAACGATGATTATTACAACGTCTGCCTCAGATACACAGCAAAACACATCTCGCTAATCATGTCCACTTTCAATAAGCCAACCAAGATCGATCACAAAATTATCATTTTATACAATTAGAAGATTTACGTGTAGTAAAGGAGAACGATCAGAATTACAGAACACAGAACATAGAATGATGAAAGCAATAATATGTAAACAATAGTTTGAGATTTGACATAGGTTCAATCCTGTCCAATATGAAAGGCGGAAAAAAGAAATTCTATGCTTCAAAGTTAAATTTGTATTTATGTTCTGCAAATATACTTTACTGCAGTAACATCATTGAGAGTGTCGACTTAATTTTTTCCTTTATTTATATATTTTCTTTATTGCGTCCCTATTTTCGTACATCACATACTAAAAGAGAAAAGAAATTCCAATCATCGAGAGGTGGTCGCAGGCACGTCTCCATCATTTATCCTAAGATAAATTCGGGCATGACTTTGCGGCC
This sequence comes from Sympetrum striolatum, assembly GCA_947579665.1. Classification (NCBI taxonomy): domain Eukaryota; kingdom Metazoa; phylum Arthropoda; class Insecta; order Odonata; family Libellulidae; genus Sympetrum; species Sympetrum striolatum. The sequence goes on from OX388341.1 coordinate 52,638,932, forward strand.
AGTGTATTTTTAATGCATCAGGAATGCACCGGCCAAAGAAGAGTGAAGGGGCGGCCCCATGTGGGCTGCATTTTCGGGTGTGGCAGAGCGGGTGTGGTGGCGAAGAGCTCTTACCGTCGCGAGGACAGCGGTAGGGAGGTCAGAGGGGCGGGCGTGTGCATGTGCGAAGGTATGGCGTCCCGAAGAGTTGCTGGGGCGCTGGTTTTAGGGCGAGATGCGCCGATGGATTGTGGGAGGAACGCCGGTCTATGCGACGCTCCGGCCACTGGTATCAGATTATGGCTCCGGGCCCGGACCCGGAGAGGTTCTATAATTGTAACGGTCGATTAATCCCTTCTCTTCTCACCCCATTCGACGGACAAAACCCTTTCCACCATCCTCCTCTTCCACACCCGTAACACGCGAGGGTCTCGAACTATACATGGTCCTCCGGGTAGCACTGTCTATGTGTGTATACGTGGGGAAGCATGTACCTCGCCGAAATCCCTCCTCCCATTTCGGGGGTCCTCTCCCATCCCCTCCCCGGTATCTTTTCTTCTCCCACCTCCCGAAATCATCATCCTCTATCTCTCGTCCTTCACTCGCGCATCGACGAATATGACGGTTTGCGGAGCGGATGCTTCGCCAACATTCGGGGTTTTAAGGGTTTCTGTTATCTGCGCGAGGAAAGTCGAAAAGATGGGAAAATGGCGAAGTGATTGGGCTTTTCGGTTTTGAAATTCGGGGTCCTTTTGTTTTGCTTCAAAGGGAGACAAGGCTATCGAACTATGGGAGAGTCTGCTATATCGGAGGGACAAGAAAAACGGGAGAGATGCAGGCTGTGCTGATGTTTCAAGCCCATATTCAGTGATACACTTCCGTAACTCATAACACGAGGGAAAGTATGGCAAGTCATGCTGTGGCTATGGTCCTTTTCGGGGAACTAGATCACCGTCGATAAATTGCCGATGAATTTAAGTTACTGAATAAACGCAATATGCGAAGGCGTTACTTCATGGAAGGCAAATATTAATGAAAAAACATTCCAGCATGTCTAAATTCTGTGGGAGTAAACAAGCGATTCTTTTCCATTATTAAGTTACTGAGTATATTGGTCCAAAACGGAGATATTCAATCAATAGATTTTTATCTTTATTATTTCGATAGGAAATATGTTTCAGAGGAGAATAATTATTTAATTAACACCATTTTATTATTAGTACCATAATAATTCCATGTTCCTTGCTACCATATATTAATGAATGAAATATATATTATTTGTCATGTAGTACACTATAGAGAGAAACGTTTCTTTCGTCTACTTTTCTCAAAGTCTTGATCATGGCAGTGGTGTCATGAAAGCTACTAAGGCTGAGATTAACAATGGTTAAGGTCCTTATAGAATCTTAAGAAATGTTTACTTGTTAGTATCATTGTGCTTCATTTACATAGTACTGTTTCACTTATAGAATTTTGCCTCACAATCAGTGAGGAAAGCAAGGGCAAAGTACCTCACTCATCTTGCCTAGTAAGTCTATCTATTCTCTACTAGTTCTTGGTAGTTAATAGGTTAGAGAGAATGTGGTTTGAACAGACCTTCGGGCTGATTACATTACCGGCAGAATAAGGTCATGCCTTAAGGCTAGTAGTGTTCGAAATGAAAAATGCTATGATTGTGATGACAATCAATGAAATCGCCACTTAATTCTGATTTTTTTTCAGGTAATTAGTGTTTCCTATTGAAAAGATACCTTTGATTAACTAGGTTACTTGTTACAACATTCATCTGATGCGCTAATGTAATGTAGTCATCGAGATTTTTAATAATTTCATGTGTTAAAAATGTAATTATGAGTATTCTATGAGATTTTTCCGCCTCTGAGTGCCATTGAGTAGAGTGAATAACTTCATTTAATAATGCGCGTGTGCATCAATTTGTAACGTCATTTTAATAACACATGGCTCGATATTCTGATGTGGAGAAAATTGGCGCATGCGCCTTGCCGAGCTTAACTTTTAGTCCACTTGCAAATTAAGCAAATAAATCCTGGTAGTTAATGTATAAGTACTACAAAGCATTTAGGTATAGCCTCTAATAGATGCTATTGATTAAGATTGGTAGCATTAATCAAATATGTACTAATTTAGCTGTTAGGTTTATGTTCGTACTTTTTCAAGTAAATATTCTCTAATCCCGATTAAACCCGATGAATACGTACTTCATTAATCCAATACATTTGTTCGAGTTTTTCTGAAATTTAGGCTCGATTTGTTGAGCACACGTAGACCAGTTTCCAGTATCTTCTTCACTTTTACACTTTTGCTTTTCCATTTATCTCACTCGTGTTGCATAAGTTTCGAATCAAACATACTGCTGAAAACATTTATTTTCTATTAAAATTTTGCATTAACACCCGAATCCATGCTTGTTTACAAGTATCGATGCACAGCTGTTGCGGATGGACATGACTCGATGCATAAATGAGTCCCGCGGTTAGATTCGGAGACAATTGTTTTACTATTAATAAAGTTGTTTATTGTTGCGGATCACACGAGAAAATATTTGGGTAATGAACGCTGCAACAGTCTCTAAAAGTAATTAATTTTATTTCGGAGGTGGGAAGAGGTAATTCGAATTGCCATTAAAATGAAATGGCATAATTGGGTAAATTTGCGTTTAAATTTTTAATAATGAATTTGACAGGGTTTCGTTGAAATCATTGCCGCTCGCTTGACACTTTAAATCCATCACTAAGCATTAAATGACAACCTGCGTAGAAATATTGATAAATTCATTTGAGGAGTTTTGAAAAATTTTATAAACTGCGTGATTTGATCACTCGCTTGATGAAAATAAACATTTAGTTGAATAATACCATATCAATATTTAACTTTTATTAGAATTACCTGTGATTTTTATCATAATTTCAAATAATACATAGAAAGATTCGCTAAGGAATTGTTTATTTGCAGCCTTTTTTATGAGGCTGAGAACAAATGTATACCAAAATCAAGCGGTATGAGCTTATTTCGGCATTAAAAAAAATAGTAATGGTGTCAGGGTGTGTTTATTCCCTGCCTCTATGTATGTCGGATCAATATCTCTCTATTGAAAGCTCTCCATCATACTTCATTCATGAATGGGTTCTGGAGATACTTCTAATTCACATGTATATGTTAATCCTCCATGAAAACATAAAAATATAAACGTTCAAATACATTGATACAAAAATATAATTGTATCTACAGTGTGATGGTGCCAGCGCAAACAAATTTCCCTGACATAATTTATCAATTTCATCGTTCAGTTAATGACTTAGCTCGAAAAATGTGAGAGATTTATAGAAGAAGTTTATATTTTAGTTTTCTAACGTAGTACAGATATAACTCATTAAAAAAATTAAAGGAACAATTAACCATGTTCTCTTTCTCAGAAATAACACAAAAATGTTGAAATTGTAACAGGAAGGATAAACCATCATGTACAAAAATTTTGATACAAAAATTCATTTAATTTACGCAAAAAAACCTTCGCATGCCTTATAACATCAAACAAGACAACTAGAACCGTAGTATGTTGTCTGTACTGATATTGGAAATCGGTCTTAATTCATAGCGATCCCTATTACCTTTTAGGAAACGATCTCGATTCTTAAATATCATTCACTATTACAGTGATTCACTTGATGTGATTATTTTTGTATGATACAAGCCTTTGGTCCATGAGAAAATCAAGATATTTTCCCCTTGTAAAGTTCGTAATTAGCTACTCTTCTTAAGTAAAAACGCCTCATATAATGTTTTCGGAAGTATTAGAAAACGTTTCCGCTTCAGTTGAGGCAATAAATGCGTGATCACATTTCACGTGACCAAACAACACTTGTAAAAAACGTGGTGGAGTTCGATTGAATACAATTTATATGACATTAAATTTAGTGACAAACAACATTGGCCTTCCAAGAATAACATTATTACTCCCTCCTAGGTATACCGGAAGTATAATAGGAAGTAGTATAAAACTAAGCAGAGGAAGTTTTATCGAAGTTCCAGTGAAATACAAGAGACGTGTTACCGTCCGCTTAAAAATTTCGCCGACATGTAAATTGGACAGTTCAGGATCCCAGTTTGTCGGAGACGCGATTAAAACAAATCGTCATAATGGAGCGCATTATAGCTCATTCCCATAATTCACAGCTACGAATAAATCACACAACGCGGAGCGAGATCGGAACGCGTTCAAAAACGGCGTATCTTAAATGCACCGTCAATGTTTATTTACACTCCGAGCAACCAATCAACAAACATGTTCGCCGGAAATCCGCTTAGGACCATCATTTCCGGGATATGGACGCACATTTTCCATAAATTTCTCGATTTGCCGTAGATGCCGTCGCTACGCCGAAACGCTACGAACGAAAGGGAAGTATTTTCGGCGGAAAACATAGCCGGGCGATTCCGAGCGGTGGATACGAATTGGCTCGAAAATAAAGCTCATTTGTCGGGAGGAAATTTTCTGCGACGGCCTATTCCACCCGCCGGGACCGCCCCCACCCAAAGCCGATTCTTTTTTCCGACCAAGTCTCGCAATAATCGCGAGCATTAATTCATCGCCTACTCGTCACCGGCCCAAAGTGTCCTATCGCGCGCACCTAAGCTGACGTTATGCGAACACTAAGCTTCATTAGTCAAACCCCGAGGAGTCGTAATCTCCCGGAATCGCCGTTTCTTTTCAATCCTCTCCTTTGCTATTTTTCCCACTTTCTCTCACTTTTTTCCATTCCCTTTCGTTTTTTTTAAGGCGTCGGAACACACCATTACCCGTCCAGACACGTCAGCTTATAAAATCCGCTTTCGACCCTCGTTTTTGTATTTCTCGCTGCTTTTGGGGAAATTAATTTATAAAGCCCCGTCCCCACTTTTTTTTCGGAAAATCCGTGTCGACTCCATTTTTTCCGATGCGTGTTTCGGGTCCGCTTTGATTGATAAGAATTTTTCGAGAGGAAATTCGAGATTTGCGAGGAAAAGGAAATAACAAGCGGATGAGCGATGGGAAAGGAGTTTATTTTCGGGAGCGGTGCTCATTTCCCAGTGAAAAAAATACGTCTCTCCTCTGAGAGCCCGATTTCCATTTCCGGTTTTAAAAAAGTCTGTATGAAAATGATCCGTCTGATGAGATCCTCCGACCAAACGACGGTTCTTTAATTTGTCAACCGCGCGAAAATCATTCGACTCCCTCTCGTTTTCCGATAACACAAGATTCGATTCTCGATTTCTCTAATCAACTGTTTCATCTTATCGTAATGATTAGCGTTTGATTAGATTTAAAGAGACCGCGTTTCTCTCGGCGATAAGCGACCATCGTAATTCGTTTAAATCTACAGTAGAACCCCGTTTTTACGAACCTCGATTTTACGAAGTGACACAGTTTTACGAACCATTCCGCCGGTCCCGATCTTTGTACATGTAAAATGACCTCGGTTTTACGTAAAACCTCGATTTCATGTTTTACGAACTGAGATGCCGGTCCCTAGGAGTGAATGAACCCCGGTTTTACGAAGTATTTGAAATTGTTTTGTAGCACTGAGCTCAGTACAATGGGATGACGATCGCCGTAAACAGTAGCAGCTGAATCCAGATTGTCTACGTTGGGAAGACCCTCATCCCATGTATTTTAGATGGGAAAATGTGAAAATTTCGTGGGATACAAAAATTTTGATTACAGTTTTCGCGAAAAATGATAGCTTATAAGACGTAGCCGTGCTCTTCTTTCTTTGTTCATCAAGCCTTCTGGTAATATCGCGAATCTGCGACGTGGGATCGTATAGATCAGCAGTTTCCAGGAGTATATGGTTTCTATTTGGACGATAGATTGAGAGAATAGAGGATGATAAGAATTTGTTTTCAACTTGGGGAGTTTTTGGCTCGGGTCTAGGCTGCTAAATTGGAGTGCGACAACTTAAAATTCTTAATGCTGCTGCAGGGATTCCGGATTTTAACTGGCTAGTAAAAAATTGAAAAATGATGGTTGGATGATGGACACCCTGAAAAATGTTGGTCTCCAAGCGAGGAAAAGTCATGCGCGTTCAGTCAGAACCACTCTCTGCGCGAGGTGGCCTGTGTTGTGATATCCTGTGAGCCTTTTAGTAAAATAATGGATAAAACATCGCTGACCAAGAAAAAGAGGAAGTCCCTGAGTTTGGTCACCAAAAGGTCAATTGTCAAGGAAGTACGTGATCGCGGGCAGACAAAATCAGAAATTGCTAGGAAGTATGGCATATCTTTATCTACATTGGCAGCAATCGTCAATTCAAGGGAAAAAATTTTGAGTCACGCAACAACATCATTAAAAACAAAGTACGTCTCATCGTCGCAATTTGATCAACTTGATAGGCAGCTGTATAATTTTTTTTGAAGTGTCGTGCGTGCAAATTACCTGTAAGTGGACCAATTCTGAAGGAGAAGGCTCAGATTTTGGCTCTTAAACTGAAGTGCGATAACTTTAAAGCCTCAAATGGGTGGCTTGATAGATTCAAGAAAAGATACGGAATCACTTATTAGTTATTTTAAAATTAGTTTAATTAAAGAATACTTAATTTGTAGTAATACATCATTATTATTAAATTTTGATGCATTTTCAATACGTAATTTATTAATTGAAAGCATTTTACATCGTTAGGTAAGAATTGTTTAAAGTACCCGCGAGTAAGTAGCTCTCAAAAATCACCGCTAAACGTCAGCATAGTAGAACGTAAAAAAGAGGGAGCTTCAAATTAACTTAAGTAAAGTTCTGAAATGACTTAAAATATTTACGAGCTAGTTTCTTGGAATTAATGGCTGTGAGTTTCATTCACTGTGACTTATTTGAGTCTCCTAGGCCTTGAAATAAGGTCTATGCTATAAAGGGATTCAGTATAATCGTAGTCTAATTTTTAAATCTTTTCCATTTGAAGCAAATATACTGCACATTGGCTCCTGGAGAACCATGTGGGTAACGCTCGTGACTCATGAGGAATCAGTTCTGATTTCAAATCTTGGTGGGAGCACATGGGCAAAATCACCTAAGCGCTTTTAACGAACTACTACTACTATAGTGCACACAGAGAATTGCATGTGATATCTATTGTTTTCTTCCTGAATGAGCTTGTGACTTTTATTTGTAACAGAAATTAGTTCGATTTCATCCTCATAATTATTTGACAAGTTTATACCAGCATAGTTTAGCTTTCTGTAAGCAGAGCTTTAGTACGCATACATTTGTTGCAGATCAAGCCTCTGATGTGCAAGATGTGCCTCCATGGACATTGCTCCATGCTGTGCGAGGAATTGCCAGAGCATGAGACAGTGCCACTGCAAACACCATTTCTAACTGTAGGAGATCAGCTGGTTTTGGTGACACATCAATTATAGAGACAGAAGAGTTAGTGGAGGTTCCCACACTACAGGACCTCCTTAGTAAGAAAATGGCACAACTAAATCAGTACATCCCAGATGCATACTCTCATGCTGAGTCATATGTCAAGTGTGACTCTCATGTGATAACGCATAACTGCAGTGAATTAAATGAAGACGAAGAAGATGAGGATGAAGTGAACTTAGATAGCTCTTCTACAAGCTATGAAGATGACCCAGAAGCACCTTCCCCCCCTACAAGGGATGAATTAAGACACTCTATAAAAGTGCTTCACAATTTTCAGATGTTTACTGATGGCGTACCTGATTCATTCAATAATTACCTTTCAGGTATTGAGAAAATCACCTCATATTTCATTGAAACTTCCAAAAAACAAAAAAAATGATGATTATTTTAAAAAGTAAAACGTTTAGAATTTTTTTCTGTTGTATTAAACATTAAACTGGATGTATAATTAATTTTATTGAAATATTACCTTCCTTTCAATCCCATTTAACTTTATGCACTGTGTTACTGAAATTGGATTGGTATTGTAGAGATTTCGATTGCTTGAAAGAAAACCTCAAATTTACAAAGCCCGAATTTTACAAAGTGCAAATTTTTGGGTCCCTTCAACTTCGTAAAATCGAGGTTCTACTGTATCTATTTTAGAGCTCGCTAACGTTTCCAACTATACTGCGCAGTTTTCCGCTGCATATAGCTGCTCGTAGTCGTGTGCAATGGATCGATTACGCCTCCCTTGCAAACTATACCACGCCGCAATATACGTTGCATTCTCTGGATGTGAATCATTCAGATCATCACATTTACATTTACATTTAAACCCTACAATCCGCCAGTGGCGCGTGGCAGGGAGTGTAAAACACCTACATCCCTATCTAACCTGGAGAGCTATTAGCTTCTCTAACACTTCGTCGGAAAAACGACCAAAAGTAACTATCTGTCCTGGCAACTACTTCCCTGTATCGCGTTTTTGTTTACTCCCGAAGATCGCGAAAGCTTATAACTGGGATAAATTGGTATTGATAAATTTATCAAAAAGCTTCCGTCAATATTCACGTCTTCTATCACTAAGAGAGTTCCATCGGAGGGATTGTATCATAACCGAAACACTGCTGTCAAATCTGAAATAATAATAATAATAATAAATCGTCTTTATTTGGGCGAGATTGAGACTTAAAAGTCTCTTCTTCCATCCAACCCATCGTCATTAATTATCTCCCTTGACGAACCTTGCTGCTCTACGTTGAACCATCTCAAGATCGGAAATTAATCCTACTTCGTGAGGATCGTACAGCAATATTCAAGTAGAGGTCGAATTAGGGAGAAGTACGCTATTTCTATTACTCTCGATAAACATCACTTAATAACTCTACTGGCTAACCTTTGCATCCCATTTGCCTTTCCTATCACGCTTCGAATATGCTCTATCTTCGAATATCTCTATTAACACATAATATGGGAGTGGTTTGAGGAATTCATTTTAATGGGGGTTCATAAAGAGAATAAGAAAATAAGAATAGGAAAATAGAATAGAATAAGAAAATTAGAATAAGAAAATAGTGTCATGTAGTATGTAAAAGCCGACTGTATCTGTGTTTGGTGTAGGTGTTTGTATATTGTTTATCTGACTTGTTTGACATATTGTACTAATTGGGCCTATTGCTACTGTTAAGATGTGTACTGTCCACGAGAGGTTTCCCTCCCGTCCTTGGTCGAATGCCGGACAGATTGTATTGTTATATCCCCCTCAACCGTTGCCACCTGGTATTAATACCAACTTGCAGCGTTTAAATAAATAAATAAACGTTAGCATGAGATGCTTATCTGGAATTAGAGTTTTCGACGTCGAATGATGATAGTTATAATAATTTTAGATAGTGATATCATTAACAAACGGGACATTTGTATTATTATTTTCAATGACTTACTCCATTCCTTGAAGGATAAATTGTATTCTACTGCATCTTCTTAATGATTTCTGTCTATTTTCAGTCCTCCTGTATTTTTTTATTATTTTATGTTTAGTATTATTTATTTATAATATCACATGTAATTGAGTACTATTATAATAAAAAATATCAGGATCCTATCAATCGATGCAATCGATGCGATTCCTACGTATTTTTAATTGAGTGATTCTTTGGGCACGACAAATCCTCAGCCCTTGTTGTGATACCGGGCTGGAATGCTTCCAAACATTCACATTAGCAATAAGACCGCGTAAAAAAAACTAAGGATGAGTTAAAATTACATCAAAATGTTACCAATAATAATAATATTTCGTCTCATTTCTGTAAATTACAGCATATATACTGCTGGGATTAAATTGGGACATTGATATTTAGATGGTCAACTATCCAAAAGCTAGAATTCTCTACAGAATATTATTTCAGTTGACAAAGTATGATGTAGATATTTCTCTATGATCTGTTAATTAAGCTATCTATATTAACATATTGATCATAGATACATGACTCAGATAATAACTGGCTTTTATGGTATCTTAACTTTCCTACCGGGTACCCAGAGATTGAATAGTTACCCATAAAAATATACATTTTTATTCGAAACACGATAGGGCGACCTTCCGGACATAATAGTCGAAAACGCCGGACGAAATTAACCAGCTTCCTGTTCCCAAAAACATTTAAAAAGCTTTTCACACATCCGTCCGTAAATATAGAAAAATACACGAGAGAAAAAAAGTTGCGCGGGATCTCCAGAAGGGACCGGGGGAAATTAATTAATCGACTGTAACTCGCCCAAAATACATTCATTTTTCGCGCGATACGGCTGCAGATTTTCATCCCCATGTGAAACTCCTTCGGATGTATTTTTTTTCAATTGTTCCTGCCTCCGATGTCCAAATCCCCCCTTGTCCGTCAATCTCGCCCTCGCGTAAAACCCCTTCACCGTCGCAAATTTTCCATGTATCGCTTCCAACGCGCCTCCTTCATCCTGTGACACTCCCTCCCTCAGCGCGACCTCTCTCTCTCCCGCATGAAACCACTGGCCAAAGCAACACGTACACACCAGCCAGCCAGTGATTGATTCGGCCCATGCATCCACGGGGCCGCGGTTGCTATGCCCGCCGGGGTGCGGGCATCTGTTGATGAAGTGACGTCATTGTTGTCATCTGCGGAATAGTCGCGAGAGAGAAAATTCTCGCCGAGAGAATGGGGGAGCCAGGGGATGAAATCGATGAAGGACGGGGAGGAAGGAAGAGCGACGACGGGTCTTTTAAAGCCCTTTTGGATGGGCAGTCTGCGTGCATTATCATGTCGCGCGATTCTCCTTATATTATTATGGGAATTGTTCTCTTGGATTACTGAATGCACATCGCAGAGGGTTACCGCAGAGGAAGTCAGAAGTAGTCTACTGAAGCAGAAAATAATTATAGAGAGTTACCTTAAAGTGTAATTTAGCCCCCGCTTACTAAACGATATTAGTTGGAACAAAATTCTAAAACATTTTAATTTAAAAAAATAAAAACTTTCAATCAATCAAAAAGAAATTAATTCAAATATTTTTATTTCTTATATAATTCAGTTTTTCATCATCTGATTTCTTATGAACGGAATGAATGGTAGTTCAACTGGGACCAGAGTTGTAGGAAAATATGTAGCATGAGGTAAACCTTACACCAGCCTGAGGTTCATTTTTCAGTTCGGGCTAATTCAGTTCATGTCGTTATCAAATGAGATACGAAATTTAAGTAACATTCAAGATCGTATACCTTTTCATCGTACATCTTTTCATCAAGCGGATTGATGTTAATTCATTTTTGTATATTCGTTGTTTACAGCAAAATTGCTTCTTGAAAGCAAAGTCGGATGGCAACCCAACTACAATATCGTAAATAATTCTTTACATGCATTGTCAAATAATTGAGAATTTATTTTATATGATAACAAAAATTTAATTTCTTATTAATTTCGTGAGCAAAACTTATCGATGCTCTATTATCACTTTGGTTCGGTTTCTCAATGCGACGCAACGTAATACCGCGGAAATGCGTCTTAAACTTTCAACTTCAGTGAACGCGTTCCGGAGTTCGATTCCCGTTGGGATCCCTCGAGTCAAATGACTTAAGATGTTAAAACAGTTTTAAATAAAAAAACTAACCAACCATTTAAACTTCGCTGAAAATCACTTCCAATGAGTGAGCAGTCAAATGAATGTCAATATGTACGATTTAATTTATTTGTTGTGAGATGTCTTTTGTTGACCGCATGAGAAACTAGTGTGTGTTATATATATATATATATATATATATATATATATATATATATATATATATATATATATATATATATATATATATATATACATATATATATATATATATGTATATATATATATATACGAGTAAAATGTTGCTTGCATACTGCAAGCAGATCGACAACACTATTTTCATGTCGGCATCATATCCGGACGGCCATCAAAAGAAAAAAAAAAAGATTGAAATTTTTCTTAAAATTTGCCTAAATTCCATCGTCCGGCATCGAACCCGGGTCTTTACTGTGAACTTACTATGCAGCACAATAGAACATCACCATCTCTAACGATGTGTGAAAATTCAAGCAGAAATATGGGCTACAACTGCCTCAAAGACGTTCTAATTTTTACGAATTTAAATGGCTCTCTGGATTCGAACCAAGGACGATCTTGGAAATCTAAAAAATGTTTCTGAAAGTTATTTATGATCTCTATCTATATGCCGAATTTGAAGTTTCTATATTATTGGCAAAGGTTTCAAAATAATTCCTAAAAATCGGATTAACTTCTGATTGCAGAGACACCTGGTGTCGAACCCAGGACTCTTTGATAGCTGTGAATGCACAGTTTGATTTGTAATGACTTGATCTTTGTACATGCAAAGTTTGAAGTTGATATCGTGCCGGGAAGTACCTAAAATTTGTTTCCGTTTTCTCCGTAAGAAAAGCATTGGGAAGTGCAAATGGTCCTCTGGGATCGAACCAAGGACCATAAGCTAATATGTAAAATTCGATTATGAAATAAATTCATGATATCTATCGACGTGCCGAGTTTCAATAATCCATGTTATCGGGAAAGGATCCAAAAAAAATCTTTAAAATCGCCGCAATACATTTTAAACGGCCGATTTTTGCCCCGGCCTAGCATCGAACCAAGGACAATATTCAAAGATGTCTTTCCGATTTTCGTTGGCTATGCACGGCATTTAGCGGTCCCTCGAGTTTCAACTCTCTGCTTTTCCGGAAAGTGCCTCAAAAAAATTTTCGAAAATCCCCGCCATGTAATCTTATGGGGAAAATCGCGACTTTGGGGCCCTCTGGAATCGAACCCATGACACTGAGGTTCAAAATCGCAATTTTTCTGGAGGTTATACGTTATGGCCAATATGTCGTAAAAATTTCAAGCCATTGACGCTAGTGGTTTAGCCTGTGACTTTGTATCCTCTCTATATATATATATATATGAATATATGATATATGAATGAATCCGGAGAAGCATCTATATATAATAGATATATATATATATATATATATATATATATATATATATATATATATATATATATATATATATATATATATCTATTAACCGGAGTGCAATGAGCGTGAGAAGCCGAGAAGTGGGGTGAAGAGTTTTTAAAAGGGAGTGCGGTGAGGGAAGTCAGCAGAGAAGGTATGGGGGTGATAATGCGGGATACCACTCACTTGGCGCTTCCCTCCGAGGAAAACAGGAAAACAAGAGTTAAGCGGTTAAAAAGGGCGTGAGGACAAAGAGGAGGCGACGAAAGAGGGATGTAGAGGAAGCGATGGATTGATGCCTCTTCAAGGATAATAGCTTCAAAGTAATGAATGAGAATTCAGAGAGTGTCATTGTGTGGAGGTGAAAATTGGCTGTATCTCAGGCGCATATATACGATGCCATCTAAAAACAGTTAGGAAGTATTTTATGGTATGACAAATGAGAATAAATCTCTAAAGGGAAAATCAAGTGAGCACGCTCGAGACAGAATTAAAAAATATGGCTAATTCGATATAGTGCATACATATGTATTCTCTAATCGGAGATTTAAAAAATGAGGAAATAAAAAAAAGATATGGAAATATATAAAACAAATATAAGACAATAAGATACTTATAGGACAAATTAGATTGCCATTACAGATGATATTGCCAATGCACATCAAAACACACACAACAAAATTTTTTTATTACTCACCAATATTCAAAGCTATGAGAAACTGCAATGTGTTATGTGAAGAAATTGATATGCATTATGTTAACCTTAAAATATTAAAAAGAAATTTGAGACTGCATTGGTTTTCGTTGTACTCTGTTGTTTTATTAATAATCTTCATGATTGTATTTTCTTTTGTTTAATCATATTTATTTTATATTATTGATTACATATTTTTGTTTGCATTTTCTTGATATATTTATTGATTTTATTTCTCGTTTTTATTTTAGTGATTGTGCTCTCTTGAAAATATTTTCTGGATTGTATTTTCTTGATTATATTTCATAGACTGTATTTCTTTATAGATTTTATTTTTGATTGTATTTTCTAGCTTTTCCTGTTTGTATTTTATTAATGATATTTTCTTAATTATATCTTAGTGATTATATTTTCTTGATTTTATATTATTGATTGTATTTTCTAGATAGTATTTTCTAGATAGTATTTTCTAGATAGTATTTTATTGATTGTTCTTATTTTTCCTGAGCTTATTGAGATATAATTTTATAAAACTGTAATTTTTTTATTGTAAACTGTTAATGGGATATCATCCGTAATAAACATATTATTATTTTTATTACATATGAAGATGAGAATAGTTTAAGGATATTAGGAGAATAATTGTTCATATGTGGCAATATTAGAAAGTGATATTAGGAGAATCTTAGAGAATGAATTGGTAAATGATTGATGAATGGTTAGGAATGAGAAGTTTGAGGCCTTATTCCTACTTCTCATGTACCATGACGTATTGGGTTACGAAATTATTTTTGAAAGCTTTATAAGCTTATATAAAGAAAGGGTTGAGGTGACTTTGCACATAAGGGCGTGCACCCAGGAAAATTCCCAAGGAAAAACGGACTTGAAAAAAAGTCTGACAGGGCCGGGAATCGAACCCGGGATCTTCCTCTATCCGGGAAGCTGCCTTAACCATGTAGAACATTTTAACAAGCCATCTTAACAGCCTCTCGTATAGAGTAAGGTCCCGGGTTCGATTCCCGGCCCCGTCAGACTTGTTTCAACTCCGTTTTTCCATGGAAACTTTAAAAGCTCGTAAGGTTAGTATGCATCTGCGCATGGAATTGCGATATATTTTCTTTGCTTAGCCAAAATTTTCATCGTTAACCAGAAACATCTTCCTTCTAATTTCCCATTTCCCATCATGCTTATTTAAAGACAGACTGAATCTCCACAACTATAGCTGAGTCATTATTATCGTTTAAATAATTTCCCTATATACAGTGAAGTATGGCATGAGGTGGATGAACACAACACCTCTCTCTGACTCTTATTACTTCTTTAATCGTCTACAAAAATATATCGAAGTTAACTGTTTTATTGTTAGCGATTGCTTACCTGCATCCCATTGTCGATTGTCCTCGGAGCTCGCGCCCTTTATTTACTGTAATCATCAACTTAGTGATGCGGTTCCGTAACGTTGAAGAAATAAGTTGAGAATTCCTCTTCCAGGAGATGACTGTGATTAAATTTATAGGACAAGGGGTTCTTCAGGAGGTGATCTCCAACCACAGATCAAGCAGCGTAACCAGAGGAGGGAAGGAAACAAAGCGATCTACAAGTTATCATTTCACTGTTGCTAACCATCCACTTCCCTCCCGGAGTATTTTATCACCCATTTTTCAGGGGGCGTCATCAGATTTTTCCTCTCCATTTAAGATCAACACGCAATTAAGTGCACCCTCGAGCAGGGCGCCGTTTCATTCCCAAAATGACCCTTGGCCGTCCGCGCCCGTCCCTTTTCCGGAATAAGCCAATTGAGGGTTATAAAAAAGCGGAGGGGAAGAGGAAATGGATTACGGGGAAAAAGAGACGGGAGTGGACCGGCGGATTTAACTCTGTTCTTTCCCCGAACAGAATTTGGTTTTCACTTTTAGGTTTATAAATAGAGGTTTTTCGCCCCGAATTTCCTACCGTGATTTATTCTTCCGTAATCGATGGAAAACGATAAAGGGGCGTTTCAGCGGGAAATACGGGAGGATTCGCCGTTTACGCGAAAGGAATTGAAGAAGTCGGATGATTTTTTTCTGCTGGATTTAACTCCTTGTGAGACTGATTTTTCTGTAAGGTAATTGTGCATTCGCTGATCGTTTTGCTGATACTAACCAACAGTTAATATCACCACGTTAGTAGCTATTTAATTCATTTTTCAGAAATTATAATACCTATGGACACTCGTATTTTGGAGCTGTGTCATGGTAACCAAGAAAAGATATATATTTATAAGAAATTGCAGATAAGCAACTAAGAAAATATATATTATTATAAAAAATTGCAGATAGGCCACAAGCCTGGTGGCGAGGTAATTGAAATACATGTATAGGAAATGTCCGTAGATACAAAACATACTGAAAAATTGTTTCAATTCTAATTCTAACAATCAAAATTATACATTAATTTCCATAGAACACCGAAAGCTAATTCAGAGTCCAGTACAGACAATAAATTACAAAATTAACACTTTCATTGGTTGAATAAATGAGGAAAAATTTACTCCCCTTACATAATTAACAATCTGTAGTATCATAATAGTATTCGCGAAAAAATTTCCAAAATATTTTTAATTTTATGTATCGAATAGTGGAAATTTGGCCGAATTAAAAACAATTTTAGCTGCCGCCGAGAATAACAGGGGGCCTTGTTCACAACGTAGAGGAACATTAGTAAAGGATTGGATCTATAAATATTAGGTCCCTAATAAAATAAAAAATCTCTTTGGCCTCTAGAGGACTGTATTATGCGAAAAATAGGAATATTTCCATTATATTCATGGTTGAGATCACAAGCAAAAATATATCAGAGTGAAAAATAAATTATCGTATTGAATTTTAAAATTGATATTTATTCATAAATGATTATTATATATGCTGCAAGTTCCATTTCTTCCATTGGCAGCCCAATTAAGCCAATCACAAAAATCTTGCGCATTTTGGGGATTTGCACTAATTTAAATTTAAGAATTTGCAGAATCTATTTTTTGTTCGAGCTAGTGCAGATTACGTATTTTACGTTTAAATAGTAAATATATAATTAGGTTTAAATTGCTTGCAATAAATAGTTGCAAACGTTTTAAATGTTGATAGTTAAGAGGGTTGTTTAAAATTTAGCGTTTATATAGAATATGGGACTTGGAAATCCTTTTTTTCTAAGTACTACAGAAAGGTTTAACTATCTACTTTGATCCGATTCTAACCCTTGAAGCTGTCAAGGAATTATTATAACAGTTCCCAAATTTTGGATCTCAACAAATTACTTTTCTCTTTTCATGAAATCGAACGAGAAGAAATAATACGAACATTTGGTGTTTATCTACCCTCAGTGCTCAAATAGTTGGGTCGGTAAACAGCTTGACGCGCGAACGAAGATTTGTCACGAATGTAATGGAGCTTTTCAGCACCGATGGAAAGAAAAACGAGTGCCTGCGCGGCGGTCGATTGTTACGTGTTTGCTTCTAATCCTGCTTTTATAAAGCGAAAGGGGCTTCCTCATCGCTTGGCGTGGATCTGTAGTAATCTGCAGACCTGCAGTTATCACCCGGGACTAACCGCATGGCGGCGGTCAAAGGTGGCGCTGCCGTTCGATAGCGGACAATAGATTCCGAGCTCTGATCGGATTATACACATTAGCCTCTGTTTATAGCCACAGTTTCTTCATTTCATTATACGAGAGCAATTAGCGCCACTGCGCCGATTGAAATCTAGGCATTTTTGCACTTTTTTGGAAGTCACGTGACAATCTCTCTCGTTCAACTCCACGGTTTATGTGCGCGCTTTCTATTGGTGGCCGTATCATGAGGAACATTAATCGACTATCGAGGAAAAATTTTGAAACGGGTTTCGATTGACGAATTAGTTACAACGGAGAAGTGATAAATGATCCGCTTTGCGAATGTTATTAATTTTGGTATTAAAGTTGTCATTGAAAAGATAAATTTCGATTAGGTTCGGTGTAATATGACGTATATTTGAGGTGTACAATAAAGTACACGCTTGAGCATAGGTAAATACGTTCAGGGCGTAGATTGGTCAACCGTGCATCCCGAGTTAATTTCATACGAAATATTCAAATAGCGTGTTACGTAAGTTGTGTATCTTTGTTAACGTTTAATATATTGTTAACAGTGGTTAAAATCATCAATAAACTTTTATGACCCCACTGATCCTTATATTTTGTAAAGTATCTGCCAAATATTAATTACACATAATCGTTAAATAAATGGTTAGGGTACCTACTCAATGGAATTAAAATTTATTCATGAATAGTTTGAAGCTTAACTTTTTATTTATATTTTTGGTTGGCTTGGATATTTTATATGAGTATACTACCCAAGTACTTGGAACATAATTCTATTGCCTTAAATCCCATACACCACGCAATTGCTTTCATAATATTGCTTCCAAAGAATGAAGAGTTTGTAATTATTTTAACCGTATCCCATTGGACTTTCTACTCATATCCTCCAATCCTCAACTATTCTACAAAACTTAGCGTGTGATAAATTCTTCAGAAAATTACGATGGAGAAGCGAAATAGCAGTAAAATATTCAGTTGATAAAAAGTGTATAATGATGTTGATGAAAAGTCGTTCCGATTTGGAGAAGACTGACCCATCTATCCTGGTGCGTACTTTTGTCTATAAATTTCCCGATTTCTTATTCATACGGGAAGTAGGAGTCATATAGTAATCCTTATCGATTACGATATTGTTATCGTGGCCTCTAAGCCGCTGGTTTCTGTTTATTCTTTTCGTTGACTCCGAAGGGTACTTAGGCAAGTAATTTAACTTTTCCAATTGTTGTGGAGTTTTTTTTAGAGCTTATCCGTGATGCGTATGTATTTTCGTAATCGTAAACTGAACTCACAATTAGAGGTTTAAAAATCTCCAGTTGCCATCTTTGTCAGCGCTCCACAATTAATTGGTGGTTTTGGTAAACAACAGAAGAGCACGGATTACTAACCTTATACATTCAGACATACAAGGGACTTTATTTGGCGAAATTGGGACTTTTTAGTCACATCTTCCATTTAACCAAAACATTTACATTACATATGACATAGCATAAACAAAAATTCAAATCATATCACAAAATAAAATACAAGTCTATAAAAATATCAAAGAATACAACTAAATCTATATAACAAAATAAAAATTAATAACAATAATACATCCTCAAACAAAGTACACATCTTTAAGTCTTTAAGTATGTTACCAAAAAAATAAAAATGAATACTAATATAATACAGTCTTGTTCAAATTTTAAATAATTAGAAAATTATTAAAATTATACGAAACATCTATTTTACAATTTAATATCAATACTATTATCCTCAGAAGTGAAAGAATACTCAAGAAGAAGAATACTTATTCTTCTTCCTCTGAGGATGATAAAATCGCATTTGAAATGCACATCCATTCGGTGTTTCTTAGAAGATTAGTAATCCGGGCTTCTCTGTTGTTTCCGAAAACCGGCGGCAACGAATTGTAGACCGCTGACGAAGACGGCTATTGAAGAATTTTGATCTCTACTTCATTAGAGCCGTGTTCTAATTTTCTTTCCTTAGACTCACAATCGAATAACGCGAGTTGCCTATACCGCAGGGGTCGTCATATGTTTCCAGTCTTATTGCTCTGAAATATGGCCACTTTAATCATAACAGAGGAAGTGAAGGCTTCAAAATGTGCCAGAACTGGTGTGTTGGTCAGATGTGCACACTCTTCGCCTTCTTCACCGATTTCACTGCATTGCAGAGAAGGGCATCTGCCTCCGGCGCCTCGTCTGACGTTCAGGGGCGTCCCGGCAGTTGCGCCTAAACAGGGCGCTGAGACCACTGCGACGTTACTCGGACTCGGCGTCACTCTTAAGTCGCATTATTTCAATTTTTTGAGAACGTCTACAGTGGAAAAGGAAGTCGCGTCATCGGGCGCCGGAGAGACTCATTGCCCCAGGGCGTGGACAGCCCTCACTGCTCACCACGGCGGGACTCACTCGTTGTCTCGTTTCCTTGCGAAGTTCTGTGAATATTTTGTTGTTGGGTAATAGAAGGTTCTCCTTTCCTTAATCAGTAGTACTGTACCAGGTGTGCCCATTAAAGCGAGATGTGCTGTATTAAAATTGGAACCACTGTTTTATGTAGATTTATGAAGTTTGGACCTAGATATTGCAGCAGAATATTTCAAATGTATAATGTGATTTTCAAAATATGATTCTGGATCATTAAAATTAACTCTTACAACTTAATATTACACCGTTTCTTCCATCAATCTACGAAAATTATTGCCTAACGGTCTAAAGGAAGCGCAGTGTTTGTGTCAGTTCAAGAGTAAATTTCATGAGCACCTTTGTACTCTTGAATCTTTGAGCGTTGTTATTTAGTTTTATTTATATTTTATAGATCTAATATTGTGCTATAGAGCTGTTTGTCTTCCACCGCAGTTGTTTTCGGGTATATCCGTATTTTTTTATTCCATATTTTGAGTCTGTCCTTAGTTGGCTTCCTACGACAAGGCATTATTAAATATTATTATTGTAATTCAAAAGAGGCTAACCTTGTAGATTTCTCCGGGGTTAGATGTTTCAGCGATTAAAGAAACAATGACTTATTTTATTGGCTATAACTTCAATTGTGCTGACAGACATATATTCAGACTTTATGATAAACACCGAGATATCTTTGCATAGGGATACGGGAACACATTTATAGTATAGTGCCATTTGCCTGAAAGCTTTCGTTACTTGAAGAAGGAATTACATTCCGAAGCTGATATTAAGAATGCCTAAACATCAGTTGACAAGCGAAAGTAGATGAATTATCAAGTTGAATTTTTAGTTCTTCGAATTCACTTTTTACATACTCCCGTTGGTTATCCTTGGAGTATTTAGAGTTCTTAACAAAAAAGCACCGATTTTAGCTTTCGGTATCATTTACCTTTTAAGTATTATATAGTTGGCTGATTTCTATGTTGAGGAACAATTATGAGCAATTTAATTTTTAAGAATCTATCGTAACTATACTATTTTTCACTCTTTTACGCTTAAATACGACTTTTTAGCGTCACTGCGTCATTGAGCCTTTTCCTGTAGAAGCCTCCAACTTCAACTTCATACCTATATGTCTCCGGAAAAAATGATCGTTCGCTTATTCTAAATAGCCCTAAGCAATATTTTTCCAGTTGTTCCATTATGACTGGGAAGTCTACAGCCTGACTCGAAAGTAGGGCATTTAATTCGATGAGGATGGAATCTACCACGAATTATGTTGGATTAATCCATTTCTGTAGTCAAGCGTATTAAATTATACCAATGATAGAAGGTAACAAACTTTGCACAAGAAAGTGCGCGGCTTAACGTCTCTTTGCTGAACCCTGTATGAATTAGAGATTTGATCACCTTATCGATAAATACTGCTAATATATTTATTCTTTTGCTAATGCAGACCTGTTTTAGAGTCATATCTTTGCTCTTCACTTCCATAACAAAAATAATAATTTTATAGCAATGTTCTAGGTACAATTACCACTAAGAACAAAAAGCAAAAGTGATTTCGTGATGTGCATGCACAACAACAAACGATTTATTTGACATCAGATTTATAAAGTATTTTAAACAGAACACAGAAATTACTAAACCAAATTTACATCAGAAAAAGGATACAATTAAAGATCAGAGATACATACTATTAAGTAAAATGAACAATAGGTGATACATCAACGCATACATTTCATACAAAAGAAAATAGACATGAACACAAGTATGGGATACATTAAATTATTGATAATAGGTAATTATACATCTTATCCTGGAAGTTTTGAAGATTTACCGTGGTATTTAATTCGTCTGGTGGGGAATTCCAAGTTGTTGTAGAATATACAACAAAAGATATATGAAAAGTTGAGGTTCAATGAGCTGGGAGGTACAGATACGTACATCCCAAGTAGCAAATCGGTGCTAAAAATAATCCATAGTACATCAAAATTACCCAGTATTGGGGGGAGGGGTACAAAAAACACTAGCGATGTGATGAAATCCAGACAAATCAACTCACGCTAACTGTAACCCTCTTAACAGTTTAGCCTGTAAAAATTCTACCACCTGAACCCCTAAAAACCCACCGAAGCCCTAAACCCCTTTACAACAATCCACTACACTGCTGATTACATTGTGCGGAGTTTCTAACCAGGTGCGGCGCACGACACTTGTTCGAAAAATCAATCGTTTTTCTCCTGTTTCGGAGGGTAAAAAACCATCTCCATTCTCTCTCCGTCTCTTTTTTCCCCGCGATATCCCGCCCAAAAAAATTAATAGCGTGTTTGCGAGCCATATCAGCGGGGGTGCGGCGACACGAAAACTGGATGACTGCGGGAGGGGGGCGAAGAACAATAAAAATCGCATTAGGAATGCCCTGGGTGCGTGCGGAGGAAAAAATCGCCGATACGGGGCCATCGGAAGGGTTGGGTACGTGTCTGCAGGACGTCTCTGTCTCCCTCCCGGAAGCCGGGAGGGGATAACCGGGGAGACGAGGGCGGAATCGGGGGATGTTTAGGAAAATCGGTTGGAATAAAGGGGGTTAGCGCATTGTGACAGGGCTGCCAGAAGCTTAGTTTGGAAATACTGGAAAAGGCTCTCTCTCTCGTCGCCGCTAGTTTGTCATTCTCTCTGGGAGTTCTCAGATTGGGTGGCGAGTACCCCCAAACGGGACGGTGGGGGGGGCGTGGCTTTTTTTGTTTAAACAGTGAGGCAGGGAAGGGAGAATCACTTTGGCCGATGACAAAAAAGCGGAGAGGGTGACGGGGAAAAAAGGGTGATGGCTCTTCGAAAAAAAGAGGGACCGAGTGGTGAGCCGCGGTGGGACGCCGGGATCCGCTAAAAAGGCTCGAAATCGAGATGGACAGACCGCGCGCCAAGATTAACACTCTCTAAATAATTGCTCGGTAAGGAGAGGGACGGTTCATTGGCTGGGGGAAAGACTGCATTAGGGGGTGCCGTGGAAGGAAGGGTTAAAGGGATCGGTGTTGACGCTTTTGTTTCATCAGTCGAAGAAAGAGGTGTGGAATTTTTGATAATGCGTCGGGAGCATTGAAGAAATGGATACCCGACCGTTTCGCTGTGGTGGATTTTCGTCGAAGTGAAGTATCGATTCCGCTAATACACTTCGTTTGTCTACCCGTAAATATCAACAAGCTTTCACCTCGATAATAATAAATGTATATAGGAAACAATTCAGATAGCTGAACAAGGGTAAAGGCAAAAAAATATAAATATATAAAAATTAAAGAAATTAAGCGAAGTGAGCCATTTAATTAGAATAAATTGGCATCGAACAGTTCTGTGTGGACGCATTATTGTACTCACCGGCCGTAGTGGCCGAGTGTTTAGCGTGCTCGCACGGTATCGCTCCAACCCTTGCCGGGGTTCGAATCTCGGCTAGTCGGATTTTTCCGATTAGGGAATGGTCTTGTGTGATTGTTGTTGTTAATACCTACCACTGTAAGAGTCCAGAAAATGGATGATTGTGGGGTTTATGAAGTAAATTATAAATAAAAACTCCTGTGATAGGAGTACAGCGGAAAATGACTATCACAATGTATCCGATTGACTTTTTTTACTCTCCCATAAATTTAAACCGTTTATTTCAGTAAACGATAAATCATGCTGATAATTCTATTGTTTAGTAAAATAAATAGTTCTACTTTATCAAACGATATAGTATGATAAACGGAAGGAAGATATAATTTGACTGTTTGTAAGGTTTTCTGCCCAAAGGCCGGTTGATACCTCATACCCTCTGACATAAGCTACAAAGAGCTTGCAAAAGGAAATGAGGTTAACTAGGCAGGATGAGGAGTGAGGTAGTTTGCCATTGCTTTCCTCACTGAGAGAGAATGCTATAAGTGGAACATGTCCACGCAAGTGTAGCACAATGATTCTATAGTAACACTTTTCTTGGCAATTCGTAAGGAGAGACCTTGATTAGTGCAATTATTCACTCATACCTCGGTAGCTTTCATTTCATCACAGCCATGATCAAGACTGGGACAAAAGAAAAAGGTATATTTTTCTCTATCCTGTACCACAAGACAAATGAAAATAGTTCATTCATCAGAGTATGGCTGCAGAAACATAATTAGACAATCAGGCATTATTATTAACATTATTTTTTCACTGTAGTGAGTTAATGTGCCAGCAACAACAGATTCGAGTACTTAAAAAATAACAAATTAAGCACAGTTATATCTAATTGTGTATCCCCCTTCTGGAAAATGCGGCAAGTATATGGGATCCGGTGGATGAAACGTGTACTCGCGAACTCGAGAAAGTGCAGCGTAAAGCGGTTCGTTTTGTTAAGAAATGCTACGATAAAAAAGCAAGCGTTACAAAAATGTTCTCAGACGTAGGTTGGGAATCCTTGAAAGAAAGGAGATTGGAAGCTAGGCTGCGATGGCTTAGTAAATTCAGGGAAACTACATTCGCGGAAGATACAATCGGTATCATGCTACCCCCCTGCTACCTCGGTCGATCCGATAATGACCGTAAGTTAAGAGAAATAGATGCTAGGACGAATCATTTTAAAAACTCATTCTTTCCGCGAACGATACGCGACAATAACCGAATAAGGAAGTAGTTTAGATTCAACTGGTGTTTACACCCCCTGCCACACGCCGAAAGGCGGCTTGCAGGGTATTAATGTAGATGTAGATCTACATCTATGTAGATGTAATTTATATATGATTAGCGAATGGATACTACCCCTGCAATCATTGTTTAAAATTCTCTGTAAAGTCATTACTTGCAGTGGAAGATTATTCGTGGATCCAGATGGGTCTTTACTGCTGCTGCAGTAGAGACGGGCTTTTTGAATCCAATTTTCTTCAGGAAATTATTTAATTTATTCTATTACTCTATTAAAACACAGGATTTCATTCTTGGTCCTTCGGTTGAGCATTAATTTTTCTTCAATAAGACTTTCTATACCACTATGCGCCGAAGATGATGCATATTTTCGAGCTTGGTATAATCTAAGTAAATTATCTGTAGCTATTTAATTTAAGCGATATTTGGTGGAACTTAGTCATATTTGATTTAATGACAACAAAATTTGACTACGTCCACAGAAAGTATATTCGAAAATCACGACCGGTTACAAGGGTTCTACCCAATATTCAGGACCAAATTTAGCTGAAATACCTGCATTTCAAATTAATTGAGGTATCGAGAATAAAATTTATATTTTTTGCGGAACTAAATTATAATGGTGTTTCATGTAATATAATTACTAGCATTTTAATGTTCGACATTCTTTTCACCTTAAAATATTTTCTTATTTACTTGTGATTTCTGTTTATTTTCCTATCGTCACATTAAGCTGGATATATTTATACATGAGGCTTTTTTTATTTCTTGGGATTAGATATAAAGAGATACATGGGAAACCATGGCAGGTTACAATTTTCATCAGCACAAAGAATAAAAGAGGAGAAGGAATAATTGTGAATTTCAGTAAAAGTAGAAATGTTTAAAGCTAGTATAAGTCTTAACAGCAGTTGTTTTTCAAGTAGATGCTAACTAACGTGGATGTCGAATGGATTTCAATTCGCATAACTAATGTATACATGAAAAAACGTTTATGAGTAAATCATACTAACGTTACATGATGATTGAAACGGTTGATCATTTAAATTGCTAAATATATACGGATAAATGTATCTATTCCAAATCTACAGTTATTTAGCTGAACATCTTTTCTAGGTATTACGACTCAAGTTATATTTTCTCACCTTTAAGTACCTGAGATTTTGTCAAAGATGTAGTAGAAGAAACGCTATATTTACCCTGAAGTGACCCTTAAACCCCGTTGACTCACCTCTTGTTAAGAAAAGATAAAATTGTCCATCACCTTAAAGTTTTACTAAAAATTGAGTGAAAACAGTATATTTTTATTACTTTGGGGGGTTAATGGTAAGGATCTGGGGGTTAACTATAAAACCCCCAGAACCATAACATTAACCCTTTGGGGTTATGTTGTTTCTCGTCTTATTATTAGTTTATTACCTTTTTGACTCGTTAGGATTGTTCAGAACTTTTATATTGGCAAGGATTACTATGACCTGGATATGCGAGAAAATAAATTGGAATAAGTTTAGAGCTCTAAACTAAAAGTAATGACATTTTAAAATCATAAACCGCTCCGCCGGTCGTAAATTTTAAAAACATTACAGGACCACGCGCATACTTTGAAGCAGATGCTTATTAGAGTTTTTGGAAGTAAATCAAATTTTATTTGCCGAGCCTAACTTCTCTCCGCCGAAATGAATATTGCTAAAAGTGTCGTCAGGATTTACAGAGGTTCGCAGTCGTTAATCTTAAGTCCTATTCCTCGACGAGGCGAACGTTTCGGCCTCCTAATGCATTCCATCTAATAATATGCTCCTTTGTATGAGTGAGGCGAGGGCGGAGGGAGTTGTCGCAACTTTGTAGTCCGGTGACATTAGCGTCGTCCGACTTCAGCCGCATTTCCGTCACGTATTCGCAGTTGGACCGAGTACTTTTTGACCAGGGAAACGACGGAGGAGATTTGGCTCGAAATCGAACTTATCCACGCTATCGGCCTTAAATCCCGTACGCGATTTCGTCCAAGTTACTTTTTCGGACTTTTTGGATTTGCGTCCCGGACGATTGCCTCCCTTGGACTTTTGCGTCCCGGATAATTGCGTCTCACTGACAATTGCGTCCCTAGGACAACTGGAGTTTCGCAGTATTGGCGTGGCGGATGGACTTTAAGTACCATCAGAACTTGAATGGTAAAATGATAAGTAAAAAATACTAAAATCAGTTTTTGCAGCATTAGCGTGCAAGAACATGCTAATTTGTATTTTGAATTGATAAGTGAAATAATTATTACAATTTTTAATTATTCTACTGGTTGCTAAATCATAGAATCAATGGAGGAAGCCTTCACTCGGTGCAACTTCGTACTAGGATAGTGTAAGAATAACTTGATGTGGAATCTTTGCATAGTTATTCTCATACTATGCTTATATACTAAATCCTTTGACTTAAAGTACCATTAGAAATTGGATGGTACAATTATATACGCTGGAGCACTCGCATATTATTTCCAATAATCAAAGAAAATGTTTGTAACGTTATTGTGCTAAATCATGCTAAGTTGCACATTGAATTGATTGCTACAAAAGGAATCTTTATTATAACCTTTAATAACTCTAATGTTGAGGTTGATATAAATATATGATAAGATATTATTCCAATGTTAAAGTTTTAGGAATTACGAATATTATTTAAATATAGTCCTCTAAAATAAATAAATATCTTTATTTGAGATTTCTTAATGTTGTTGACATTACTGGAACGCTACATTTAGTTTTTAGAAAGAAAGATATTTTTTGTCATGAGATCCGAGTTTATCTTTGTCACTCTATTTTAAACACTGTGGATTCATTTTATTATCTACAAAATTAACATAGTAAATATTTAATATTTTACTTCCTCGTACAAAATTCCTTAATCTGTAAATTGATGTTAGCGTTATTACTGACGCACATGTTCGGTACGCAAATTTCCGCAGGCGGACTTTTCCATATCAGAGAATCATGAGTATTTCAACTCCCACCTAAGTGTTTTCGAAATCTCGATCCTTCGAACAAATCAGGGACAGATTCGGAGCGAGTTATGCGCGATAAATTTCTCTCCTCCGGAGTTGATCTCAGGAGCTCTATTCATTATTTCCGGCTCGCATAAGGTCTTTTATGTGTCATTCGTATCCCAGAGAATTTCACGTCGCCGTAAAAGTTTTCGACGACCCCTCGCTGATTCCGGCAATAATTTGCAAGCGAAGAGATTCTTCTTGGGAGTAGAAGGGAGCGGTGTTCCTAATTACTAAGATTCAGAGCCGTAAATGCGGGAGGAAGTATATTTATGCTTGGGAGGAAACGAAATAATTACCTGAGTGCAGGTGTCAAAGTGATGTCCCTTAATCACATATTCATCCGTCTTGAAATAAATAAACATTGTAGCTTCCACATTATATATACAGTAAACTCCCGTTTATCCGAAGTGATCGGTACGGCGGTTCGGATAACGAAAATTTCGGATAAACCGAATTCCCTCGTGAAACACCCCGAATTGCGTCAATACCGCGAAATATGATCGTAAAACGTGCGTACGTAGAATGCTAGTGATATGGTTGTGAATAAGCATGCATGTTTCTGACTGAAACATTCGTTGAAGTGTTAAAAAGGTGCTAAATTATGATTGAAAACTCAAAAGTTTAAGTTTTTAAATGCTGAATAACAAAGATCGTTTATTTGCGTTCTTACAGAAAAAATCCGCCCTATTTGGCAGCGGAAAAGAACAGTAGTTTTAAAGAGGTGTTACGAGCAAATAAGTAATGGGTCGGAATGGTATTCGGTGGATCGGGGTGGGGTAGGAGCATTCGGGAAAGTTTGATCGGATAAAGCGGATTTCGGATAAACGCGATTTGGATAAACAGGAGTTTACTATATATACGAGGGTCATCCGGAAAGTAGTACCCGTTCGTGAAATAAAGACACAAAAGTAAATATTAACAAACATAAAAAATTTTATTTGAAAGAGGATACTTTAAACTACTTCTCAACATAATCTCCAAGCAAATTAAGGCATTTGTCATAACGTGTGACAAGTTTCTGTATTCCTGCTGCATAGTTCTCCGCCGCCAGCTCATTGAGATACAGGGTCACTCCTTCTTTAAGTTCTGCAGATGGTCTTTAACAATTTCATGAACAATTGTTCGAGAAACATTGGGAAAATGCTCACAGATGTCATCAATTGTGACGCGCCGATCGTTCCTCACGAATTCGTCAACTGAGCTCACCAGTTGGTCTGTAATGACAGACGGTCTCCCCGAACGCTCATCGTCGTGTGTGTTCCCCCTCCCCATGTTGAACTTGCGACACCACCGCCGAACAGACGACTCGTCCATTACATTGTCTCCATACACCTCCTTTAATTGGCGATGAATATCACATGGGCGAACGTTTCTTGCATTGAGGAATTTAATCACTGCCCTCACTTCACAACTGGCGGCGTTCTCAATTTTTTTAAACATTGTAAACAATCACAGAAACAACACAGGCAATGCTAGCGTCACGCAACTTGGCTCAGAGAAGGCAGACAAACCACTGAAGCTATCTGACCTTGTCCAGCGGCTACTCACGTGGTCAGCACTTCATGCGGCACTAACGGGTACTACTTTCCGGATGACCCTCGTATAATCTTGCGTCAGGTTTCGTTCAAGTATGAACATCATCTGGCAAACAAGTACAGAAAATTTAGTCTGTACATGTTTGCCAAATGAGATTAATACTTAAACGAAACCGGTCGCAAGATTATATATATTATATATATTGTGGAAGCTACAGTTTATTTATTTCAAGATGGTTATATCACCTTTCTACGAAGAGAAGATTGAGCATATAATTTTATTCATCCCTATTTGCCTTAGGAACTCTTCGTACGGATCTCGGGTCTCCAAAGACCCGAGAAATAAATTTAAGAAAATAATTCTTACCATTTTTTTCCGAGATTGAAATTTCACTTATTCTTAGAAAACCGTATTTAAAAATGAAAATCGACTACAATATAATGGCTGAAATTAAATTATAGGAATCCCCGAACTTTATAGTACTGAGGGTCTTCGGGAACCCAGCTCCGCCGGCTTTTTTCGTTCTTATCACGGAACAGTTCTAATGTAAGTTCAAACAAATTCTGCTCGCTCGGAACACCAATTTAATACACAGAAGCTGTACTCCAAGTCTATTTGCCTCGATCTTCAGTTTTCTTGTTGCGTCTCTGTTCGCGTTCACATCGCTGTTTTCCTCTCGAATCTTTTTTGAATATAATTTGTGTCTGTTTGTTGCTATAATTATTCCATAGTGCGAGACACTAATTTTACGTCAATTACTATCCTTGTTCTATATTCATCATTTTCTTTCTTGGGAAGTAAATATTTTTACTAGAAATGGATTTCAATAGTCTGGGTCTTCTGGTACATGTGTGTAGCCAGTGAGGTACATACGTACTAGGAGGGGTGATATTTTAATATAATAATAAAATTTGATAAAACTTGCCTTAGAATGATTTCATTTGGACTAACTCAATAGTTCTTTCCCTTCTGTTGAATGAAATTGTTTTGGATACAGTGATCATCTCAATTCTGCGGACTGATTGTTGTCGTCCTCAAAAAGGGAGAAACTTAATACTGGCTTTTGTGTTACATTTCATTGACTGGTAAATAATTGGCTCATTTCTTAACATGAATTGTGATTGGTAAAGGAGTGGAGTATAAATTCCGTAGTTGTGAAAGTTTAAGTAGAAGTTGGTTTGAAGTCTATCGTTTTATCTAGTATTCATAATTTGATACCACCCGGAATAATGAAGCTTGAAAGTTTCATAAATCCGTACTGTTGCTGTATATTTCCAAATCAGCTACAGCCGATCATTATGTAATTTTCCATAATTTTTTCGGCTGAATAAGGTAAAAAGATGAAATCGACTCCAATTGTGACTGGAAGATAGATCCGTGTGTTTTGGAAGCCTAACTTACAGGATGCTAAGTTAATTTAAGTATGAAAATTAAAATATTCTCCCGTTTTACCGCCTTATTCATAAATTTATAGGAATTATTCTTTAAGATTCAAAGGTAAATATCTGATTTTTGTAAATCTAGGAAGGAATGATCAATTCGATATTTCCATTCAATAATTCGGTATTTAATATTTCTTTGAGAACTATTGAAGAAAATTTTATAGTACCCATGGGCCATTTTAATCCTCAAATGTTTACTCCTTCCGCTATTACTTAGTGAATTATTTTCGAAACAAACAAGTATTTATCTGGTAATACAAAATAATCAATATCTATCATGGCATCATCATGAGTGCTTCGCAATGGAAAGTAATCCAACATACATCTCATTAGTCAGGAAAAAGCTTTAGAAGAAAGCATCGAAGGGAAAAAACGCATCGCAACACATCACCGGGAGACAGAAAACAATTTAAAGACAAAATGAGCTAGGAAGGAAGGTTTGTGCACGGAATGATAAGGGGGGAGACGTAAGGGAAATGCTTCGGAAGAGAAGTGATTTCGAGTGCGAGGGAAGAACGGCGTATTCTTTCCCTCGGAAGGGGTCTCGCCGCCTTTCGAATGGGCCGTTATGAAGGAATATGGCGCCGTACACGGAGAGGAATGATATTAGAAGAGGCGTCTACAGCAGGGAAAGTTGGGTAGATGGATTATGCCGAGGGTTTAGGGGATGTCATTCCGCCCGGGAATAGGAAATAGGGAGGCGGTTCGGTGGGAAGATTCCTGGAGCATGCAAGGAAACAATTTTTCCCGAGGCACGAGGAAACGGCAATAGGAAAACGAAATAAAGTTTAGGAAAATGGATTTCGGGGGAAAGGAAAATGGGAGAGGATGGGAGGAGGAGGCGGAACGGAAAGTTTCTCAGGGTGGGGGATTGGAGAAGGTACGAATAAGAAAGAGCTGTCGAAAACTTCAAGGTTTCACTGAATAATTTGCTGCCCAAAAGTTGGTTAAGCGTGCAGAATACGCCGTACATCACCATGAATGGTACGTTTTGTGTCGATTTGATGAGCATTGACTCTACGTAATACGTGAATTTCAGGGAATTGGTCACTTGCTTTTAATACGTCTTATCTTTTGCGTTTTTATGTGATTAGTTATCGACATTATGACCATATTTCCTTTGAAAAATGTTCCTTCCATTTATTTTGCTCTCTTTATTCCTCACTATGATGGATTCTTTTATTGACAACGCAAATACCCCGATGAAAGGAGGCAATGACTCCCGGTATATCATATGTCACGATTTTTATGATTACCGTTTGGATATTCGGTATGATCGCAGCTTGGATATTACCTTACAACTCTATTTATATTTTCGTTTGAGCTCTATGATCGTGGTTCACATTCTTTCATACAAAATAGATGTTTCTGTTTACTAAAATGACAGACAAGTATAGAAACTTCGTTATTAATTAGTTATCAAACTAAAATACTCAATTGTAGAAGAAATTTGAAAATTGCAGAAGAAATTGCAGAAAATTGTAATAGGAGGATGAAAACTAGAGATTTCGGCAAGCATTAGTTTAATTATAATCAGAGTTTATTATTCTTTATTTTATCTCGCACCATTGGCCGGAGGTCACGGAGATATTGGAATGGGCCAGGGTCAAGCTCATCAACTGATTTGTGTGTTTCGTTTATGCTTTATAATGATTTATTCATTTTAGAATTTTCAGAATAGTGTGCAAGTTTCGATTACCGAGATTCGTGTTAATGCCTTCAAGATCGGCCAATTCTATTTTTTCAATAATTTGAGTAGCGATTTCGTGATTATAATCTTCGGAATTACTGTTGGCAATATTCTTAACTATCTGTCTTTATCTTTCCGAACTTCTGTCAAACTTCTAGTCATTATTTATCTTTCCATGCTTCTTCAATAACTACAACAGTTTGTGAATGATCCTAATATTTCCGTATAATTATTATTCTCCGCATATCTTGGAAGTATACTCCATATACTTCATGAGATCACTTTTCTGAGAAATGCAGCTCGGAAGCGCAGAAACCTCAGGCAGCCCCGATATCAAGGGTGAAGAATTTAAATTTATCTTCGTCGTTTGGGAACTTGACTTTCAAGACATATCTAAGAAACGATATAGCCTCCCGCGTGAAGCATTTCAAGACAGATTAGTAATAAATTTATAGCGCGTTTAAATGAAAATGTCAGCAACATGTCTCCGTTCTGTTTCCATCAACCGCCGTAGATTTCGTATTTTTGTCCCCCCTCCTCCTGGGGTGCTACACTCTCGAGATTATGGGACGCAACAACGTATCGATAACGACTGTTTTATTTTACGATAAAGAGGATCGTAAATCAATATCCGGTCTTTTACTGCGAAGTATGATGGTGAATTCACGACGCCCTCCCCCTCTTTATTTTTAATATAGTGTAGTAAGCGGCGATAATAAGGCCCGAATTCCCTCTTCCATTTTATCGACCTCCTCGGCAATATCCGAAGGATCCTTTTATGTCCAAACATCGCCTAGCGAGATACTTAAGTGCACTCTACCTGCTCCGAAAATGTGTATTTTTATGGCGAAAGACATAACATCCGACTGGACGTGGGCCACGTCTTCCCTCGTCGCTCAGAATTACTGGGGGAGATGACCAAACAAAGGAGGGGATACATGCGGACATCTCCTGCCCAAAGACTTTATCGCTCTCAGGATGAGCTATATTCAGACCTATTTTGTTATCTCATCTTACATGTATTTCAGTATGCGGATGGTCGCCTAAAATTGGCAAAGTACACACTAAAGGGCTTTAAATTTAACTTTGCACGCTATTAAATGTCGACTAATAGTTGTCAACAATTTAGCTTCCAGATAGTCCCAGGTTCGATGCTTGGCCACTCAGAAACAATTCATGATAAACAGAGTTATATTTTTGTTAATTTAAAAGAAGGAAAAAGTTAGTTTGAAGCCAGCATTAATGCGATCACAAAGAGAGGTGACAAAAGATTACTGTTTCTATCCGCAAATATATATTTTACTATCAGATAAGCTCCGAAATTTAGCCAGGTTTTATAACCATCGAATATCCATTTTTTGACTAACAGTGTATCTGCTACTGTGGGTTTGTTTAAATTGTCATGGTTCTAATAAAATACAATCGGTAAAGAGGCCGGTGAGATTTCAGTTGTGATAGTTGGTCCCAGAATTGACCCTGGATAATTTTACCAATGCTACTTTATTAAATTTTACTTTACTATACTATATTTACTTTGCTATAATAATAATGAATAATAATGAACTTATTACGGGTATCAAATCCATTTAAATAATTAATATAAAAATACACATAGAATAAATCAAAACATACAAGTAAATTCAAATACATCAATAACAAAGTAAAGAAAAGAATATAAAGCAATAAATGTATACTAAGATCTCATTTGCAAAAAATAAGTCAATATACATCTTTAATCTCAATCACAACCTAAAGCCAATTTACAACTACATACATACATACCACGCACGTAGCCAAGGGAGGGCGGTAGCCCCCCCAAGACTCAGACAATATTATGTTTTTTTTCCTCAATTCCAACTTTCACATGCTATTATTTCGAGCCCCTCGCCCCCCAAGGGAAAATTCCTAGCTACGTGCCTGATACATACACATAATATATATTTAGTTTATACATTTACAATACATATACTATATTTACATTACGATACTTTTACCATGCTATATTTTTTAGGGTAAAAATAGCATTTCACCTTATCTAATAAAGAAACGATCTGTTCTTAATCAACGAAAAACAATTCATTTAATAGTGGTTTTCTATTGCTCTCCGGAAAAGTATTTTCTCAATACACGGATTCTATACAATGATGCAGAAAATATTCAACGCCCAATGAAATATTCTTTGGTTATTTTTTTTCTTTGATAGTATTTTTATATAAAATATAATCATATTTAATAAACATTCCTTTATATTTAAATTTTATTTGTTGAATCTAAAAATTCAGAACCATAAATAAGACAGAGAAAAAATAATTGAAGATACTTTTACCTCCATCATGTATGTAATTACATGAGTGTTCATCCTTTCGGTAGATTCATGTGCATCAACATTAAAATTCAAAAATCCTTGTTCAGCACCATCTCCTTCACTCCAAAATCTTTTTTCTTTGTCTTCCCATCTGTTCTCTTTGCCTTACCTTCGAATTCTACCCTCAATTACTTCCTTAAGGAGCCCCTCTTCTCTCAGTGCTTGACCCAACCATTCCATCTTTCGGTTCTAAATCACTCACTAATTCATGTACGTGATAGTAACACTGCTTTTTGCTATGATCTCTAACCGTTGAAAAGGTCACCTAATGAAGAAAACAACTTAAGGAAATAAGGGCTGCGTTATTTTATTGGTTCAGAGTATTCAGAGTAATAATTAATATCAATGGCCAGCATTGGTGGCCGAGTGGATAGCTGGCCATCTACGCTATCGCTCCTACCCCAAGGTTCTGAGTTCGAATCCCGGCTGATCGGACTTTTCCGATCATAGAATGGTTGTGTGTTCGTTGATACTGTTGCCTCGGTGAAGCGCCTCTTGACAAGTTCAATAGAGAGCTCAGGAGGACTTCACCGATAAGAGGCAACAGTAGCTCATCCCTAAAAAACACCCCTTGAAACTATCTGTATGTCGGTCAGGCGGCATTTCACTTAAATGAGAGATGAAAGTGAGGAAATTTATTTCGATCCCCCGCCAATAACTCGCGCAAGGCGAACGAAAGCAAACTCGGCGGCGTGCGAAATCCTTTCACGTGGCCAAAAAAGTGAACGGTGGCAAATCACCCCGACACATTTGAGCAGAAGCTCACCGGGAAAATCACGGGAGGCGAAGCCTTTGCACCAGGTCATTCCGAACCCGCGAACTATCATTCGGGCATTTTTTCCCTTTGAGCCAACGCACCGATGAGCGGCCAATGCGTCGGAAAAGTTATAAGCAAGGTCATGGACGCACACGGGGGGCCGTTTTTGCGTCCCCGGAAAGGAAAATTGAAATGAGGCGGCGAAATGGACGTCCGCGGAGGCGCGTCCCCGGAGAGATTTTATCCCAAGGTTGGATCACTTAGTCCGATGAGCGTAAACAATCATACGCGCCCAAAATGGCGCCTTTTGTACGCAACGGGTTGCGAGTGGTGCAAAAAAGAAGAGGTGAATTTTGAAAAAAATATGCGAGATCTGCCGCTAGATCTGTCAGGATGAGGGATAAAAGAGCGGAATCGGAAGAAAAAACGAGAGGAACTGAAGATCTGAGTGTTATGGGTGAGGGTACGCACCGATGAGGTTATGAGATGCGTAAAGTTTTCGGTTTGGCGGATGATTTGGAATTAGGTGGAAGGACAGAGAAAGGGCAGCAGCCCAATCCAGCGTTGCTTCACTCCCATCGTTTCAGGATACCTTTTCGGTCTCAAAAATTACTGATGGGCTCCAAAAGTTTTTGACATGCCGATAGTATATACTAATTTTTTCCTGCTAGAATCTGGCTTGTACCGTAAACATATGACGGAAAATATAATATTCTTCACAATAGATTAAAATCTGATTGAATGTACTAGTTCGTGCAAGTGATCATTGAATGAAAATAAAACAAATTAAAAAATAAAATATTTAAAGAAAATTGGCAGAATATATTTAAAAAAATATAATAAATACATTCATAGAAATCAAACATACCTCTTAACTAGGCCAAGTATGTTAAATTATAGAGTTCAGGAAGCAGAAGCACGCTATGATATTTTTTTAGCTTTGAAATATTTTTAGTATAATTTCAAAAAATACTTAGTAAGGGCTCCACGGACCACACTTAAGAGGCATTATTAGTATGAAGAATAGAAGCAATTTCAACAAAACTAAACTTATTTACGATTTAAGATAGACCTGGGTCCCAGTCATGTCGTTTTTTCACTTGTTTAGCTTTTTATTTATTGTTTGTTGAAAAGGTTTAGGGGTGAATTTGAATGAAACCAAGGTGGGAGAAAGGCTTAGGAAAATATGTTTTATGCGAGTGAAGACTGAGAAGAGTGAATTTTCATTTGTTGAGGAGGAATTAAGACTTACTCTAGAAGTTTATCTAAGAGACCCAGTAAAGAAGGCTACATTATGAGCCGTTTCACTAAAATAATGGGCTTACTTCATCTCCAGAAAGAAATACTAGGTCCTCATAAAATTATGATACAGATCAACTGAACATATTTGAAAAGGAAAAAAATTCTATTATACTCTTATTAAGGTTTAGTTCACTTCTTTTTCACCAAAAATACACTTTCGTAGATTGAAGATAAACCCGAGTTTCTGCTGGTATCGGGTGATGTCCATAATTGCTTATACCCATTATTATGGATGTTGTAGTAACGACGATGGATGAATTCTAGCTTTATCGAAAAAGTCCTTTGTCTTGTAATATCGGATTGAGAGAAAAAGTCTCTTATTTAATGTTGACTTTGATTCATCGAAGTTACTGCGGTATGAATGTTACCGAGGAATGGCATTCATTTTGTCTTTACCTCCCTCCTGATTTTGAGTGTTTCAATAATTACTGCTTCTACTGACATTTCGTTGCATTTACGTTTATTCGTTTCACTCGTAACATTCTAAGTGAGCGGAAGGAAGAGCAAACTACCTTACTCCTCATCTTCCGTAATGAGCCTCACCCCCATTCCAGGTCGTACGGTAGCCAATCTTTATGAGAGAAGCTCAAACTGGCTTCCTCTCTGAACACTTTACTGACAAAAATAAAGTTATTAGAGTTATGACGCATTCCTCAAAAATGGAGTTATCGTTTCCTCTGTATAAAAAGCTAAAAATACTACCACTTAGATATCTTTTCGTATATAAGGTTTTAAGTGTATCTTATAATCGTGGTGGACACATTAATAGGTCTTGTCTGTTCGTATATAAAGTTTTAAGGGTGTTTCATAATCGTGGTGGACCCATTAAAAAGCCTTGTCTGTTCGTATATAATTTCAGAAGAACTTTCTGTTTTGAAATCCCAAAACTGAATTTCCAATTATATAAGAAATTTTATTGTTATTTAGCTACCAAGTTGTTAGAGGAAGATCCCGGGTTCGATTCCCGGCCCTGTCAGTCTTTTTTCAAGTCCGTGTTTCCTTGGGAATTGTTCTCCTCTCTTCCAAAAACTGTTTCCACCCCACCGAGTGAAAGATTTTTTCTTGCTGAATTAAAGAATTAGGTCTTTTTGCAAAATGATGTAGAATTATATATATAATAATTATGTATATTGTTTTTTTCTGTTTTTCTCTAGCGCTTTTTTCATTTTGTTATTTATATCGCACTATAATTTGCTTATATTATAACCTCAAAGTGTTTTACATAAATAAATTTGTTTTGTTGAACATGTATGCCGAAAAACATGTCAATTTCTATTTTAAGTGATGGCAACCCCTATAAAAGAATTGTCTTCTGTGGTGCCTAAATTTCACTTTCTGGTTTTGTTAAATATATTTAAGAATGTATTATATAGGAAAGTGAAATAAAAATGTTATTATTATATTATTATAAATCGAAAAAAGCAGCATTAGAAATTGCATTGGGTTGAGTGAAAGGCAGCCTGAGAAAAAATAAGGATTTCTCTCTTCGTATCCCTCCGGTAGACACGAAAAAGGGAGGGATCGTGGGAGAGAATTCTATTTCTCGTTAAAATTATGGCTGGCAAAAATGGAAAAATGTCATTCATTCTTCGGATGCGATCAGATCACGCAAGGAGTGATAAAGAGGAAACGTTGTCACGAAAGCGTCAGAGATATCCCAATGGATTTATACTTTTTCCTCTCGTCGGCAGCTTTAAAAATGATAACAAAATCGACGCGATCGATTTCGCTCTCCCCTCCTCCAGTTTATTCGCATCGTATTTATGACGCGGCTTTCCGATCCGAAAGGTGTCAAAATATTTGTTGCGCAGCTTTTTTGAGGCGCATCTTTTTTGTCGCGCAAATACGGAGATGGATAAATATCGCGCCCCTTATTATTGCAAAATCGTTACGTTAGAGATATCGATGCTGTTTTATTGCATCCTGTTGAGGTGAATGATCGTAAGACAGGAAGTCTTTCTTATGGAGATTGAAAGGATTGATTTATTGGACAGTGTTTACTGTTGGATGAATTTCTGTGAAACTATTTCGAGAGGTGACGCTCATAATGGCTCAAGGAAAGGCCACTATAATTTTTCATCACGTAATACGGGTGACCGGTGTAAACATATAATAATACAAATTGTAATAACATGAGAAATAATTGATATATTTATTAGCGGTTTGCTTCTGCAAGTTTGCTAACTCAAAATGTTTTCTGTTTTTCTTGATGATGGCGCACCATGCCATTATGTACTACTTGTGAGGGATTTCTTGGATCGTGAGTTCCCAAATCGCTGGATTGGGAGAGGTAGTCCATCGATTGCTTGATTGTATTACTATACGTTTAATCCGGACACCCTGTATTAGATATAGAAGTTAGAATTGGGAATCACAGGTGACTCTGGGATCATAGTAATGGAATACAAACGCACAACTATAAATACATATTAGTGATCACATATTGAAATCACGTGTTTAATATTATTCTCTAAATTTTGGGCATTTATTTTAATTTTAAAATGTAGCGAGAGTTAGAAAAAAAATATTCCGATTTTTATTTACCGATTGATGTTCGAAAAATCGATTACAACGGTTTTAAAGGCGAGTTTGAAAACATAAGAAATTTAAGAGACGCGTTTGATTAGCTTGCGGTATTAGATAAGCTCAAATGTAAAATATTATATAAGAGGGAAGCTCCTGTAAATTGAGAAGCTAGTTCCAATGCCGTAATTCAATGTCGAGCTTTATGCTAATTTCAGCATTCTTAAAAATAAAAATATCTATTTGAATTTCCCTCGAAATAAAAGGATAATATCCGATTGCCTTTTTAATCAGCTTTTTCCTGCTTTCTTCTTCGTTTCCTACATTATTTTTAAATTTCCACTTTATTTCTTTCTCCTTAGAAAAAGTTTTGGATAAGAAAGGGCAGAAATAATTTTTCCTTTTCTTAGTTTCAATTACCAGGTTTAACTTGCACTAAAAGTCTATTGCGAAAACTCTCATTTTATAGTATTTCAAATTCTCTCAGTAAATTAAGCACAATTTTTGAAAATCCACTTATTTAGAATGATGAAATTCCTTTTTAATCCTCTCAAGCGATAAACTTTTACAAGATTCATTTACTGATTTAATGTGACCGTCCTAAGCAAAGAGACTCTTAGCGGAAAGATCCTGACGCTCTTCTTAACGTGATTAATGGATTTCAGGCGGATTTTCTATTCATATACTTTTGATCATCATTAGAAAGACATAATACTGAACTGTAATTGTGTAGCAGTGATTGAAAACTAATTTATTTCACAAGAAATTTTTATCGAGTGGAAAATATAGTCTTTCATGTCGTTTATGACGAATGTAAGATATACGAGTATCTTCTATAGCTTTTTGAACGGTTGAAAAGGATAGGGCCCGGTTCTGCTTAATAAATTTGAAAAGAAAATTATTATGTGCATTTCATCTTCTGAATCTACTAGCTTCCATTTTAAATTGATTAGTGATACTGAAAGAAGGCAATGGTTACCTCTCATCGTTTTCTTTATTTATATTTAAATTATGTAAGTATATACGGCATCTTTTTGTAACCATAGACATTACTTTCATTATAACATGGGTTTTATTTGACTGTAAGAAAATTCGCCTTACTTCTTAATATCTTGTTATTTTGCTCTAATTCAATTTTCATAATAATTGTAATCATTTATTATGAAAGAGAATTCTAATCTTGTACCCAAAATTGGAATTTTAACATTGATAACTTTGAAAGATCGAATGTGCATTATAATTAATCTCGACTTATAAGAGCCCTGTACTTTTCTTACGGGAATCAAAATTGAAGAAGTGATGATGATGATTGAAGATTGATGGTGATTATGGCAAGTTCTCTCATAATCTAACAATACTTTTATAATTTGACCCATTAAAAATCCTATTAAAATTTTCAACAGTTATATTCAGCCAACGGATCATGAGTTTTAGTTTTTAAAAATGTTTTTTAGATTAGAATCTTTCCTTTTCTTCTTTTTTCTTTAAATTTAAGATTGATGTTCCTTCCGTTATGCAAGGAAGCTTTCCTGTAGGCACTTCGTTAGCACTCCCACTTCGGCGAAATGAAATTACGTTCGTAGAAATTGGGCAGAGCAGAAAGTTGGTTCAGTCTAAAGCGTTGTATTTAGCGATGGTAGTTTCTTTACGTTGTTCTCATTCACTATTTGTCGTTAACTTTCGGAAGAAAATAGAAGATGTCGCATAAACTAGAAAGTAGAGAATCAGATAATGAATTGTCCAAGTAGGAAAGAGAGACGACGAGCCAAACTTTCGGAGCAGTACAAATATAAACGTACGTTGCCAAAATTAACTTCTGGAGAGCAATGAGGGTTTGGAGAGGGGTTCGACGACGTGCAAGAGAAGGGAAAGGATAAGGGGAAGCGAAGGAAGAGAAGCGTTCTGGAGGAGGAAGAATAGCTCCTTAGGATGCCAGCAGGCCATGCTGCAAGATGGGTTTTTCCATAAGTGAACATTAACCCTTTCCGGTTCAAAATTTTTAAAAGTGATAAAGAAATCTATTTTTTGTACTGAAAGTACTTTGAAAGTGTTTGAAATGTGCAGAAAATCTTTAAGGATCAAACGTAATTATAACCGAATTTTTTTACACAATTCCGAGGGGTAGCAAGTAAATCAAGTGAAAAATTGAAAAAAAAAGCGTTTTTCGGGGTGACTGCTCAGAACCATACACATACAATTTTGAACGTTATTGAAAGATTTTAAATTTTTTATACGTGAAAATATTCCACTTGTAGCCAGCTTTACAAAAACAAATACCACCAGTACTCCCCGCCAACAACTCGCGAGCATGACTACAATAATCTTTATCTGAAAGACAGCTGAAGATCATAATTTTTCTTGAGCGGCTAGTTGAAACCTGCTGCTGGTATTATGTACTACAGTCTATGAGCCCAAATAGAATCAGCGGGCGTTACGAATTGATGCTAGAATAAAAAAAGCAGAATGATTCCATTTGGACTCACTGGGCAGAAGGGTTGACTAAAAGTAACCATGTTATGTTTTCATATTTACTTATGCTCGTTTCAATAGTGATTGTATGATAGTGCCATACTCAGGGTTTTACGTATATTCAACTGTATTCTACAGGGATGCTATATAAATCTAAAGATCATCTCATCGATAATTTGGCGTGGTTCAAGATTGGAAGCTCTACTCTTATGCGTCTTTTCCGGGAATAAATTCGTTTGGAAAATGCGCATTTGGAAATACTTTTCGTTTGCAAGAATTCATTTATTCTTGGTTAGCGTAAATTACAGCTGTATGAATGAATGGATTAATAGACTATTAATGAATCAAATTTCATCTATTGATGAATTGATTCCACTTTTTAAGTTGTGGTGAAGGGTAGGAATATTAATAAAGATCAAGGTTTATATGTGAGAAGCATTTGCTAAAATTACTGAATGAAGTTATTGCAACAGTTTGAAATTATGATATACTCATGTATGGGGATTATATCATATTTAAATTTAGTATTATTGCCATTTTTCTGATGCATGAATTAGTCTTCTTCATCTCTGTAGACTCAATTGCCCTGGAATCACTTCTTCAACAACTTTTTCGTATTATTTCTCATTTAAAATAACTATTTTTTTAGAATTGATTATAACTGCTTATTCTTAAGGGTTA
The DNA here is from genome assembly GCA_947579665.1 of Sympetrum striolatum. NCBI lineage: Eukaryota > Metazoa > Arthropoda > Insecta > Odonata > Libellulidae > Sympetrum > Sympetrum striolatum. The sequence goes on from OX388341.1 coordinate 52,681,001, forward strand.
AGTTAAGTTAAGTTAAGGTACCTCATTGATATCCGTACCCTGTTGCTTAACTCGGCAATTTTTATTTCGCTTTAGAACGTCACTCTCCGAGAATGTTTCCAAGAGGCACATAGCATCATGTTTCCCAATAATGCTCCCAATTCTGTCGCTGCTATCCCATCCTCACCGGTCTTTATCGGAAAACGAGAGGAAAGTGTTCCCATGCAAAAGCAATCCTTGGTATCCATACGTGGCGAAGGAGGTAGAGCGATAAGCGATTAACGTACGGGCTGTCCGGTTGTCCGGCTTCGAGCGGATTGCATAAGCTCCGGGGTAATGAGCCCCGTGTTTCAATTCCCATTAATATTAATGGCATACTTAGGGTGTATAAATCTACCGGCAAATTACGACACCCATCGCTCTCCGACTCTCTCACTTTTACCCTTTCCGATTAAGCGAAAATAGTTTGGGGAAGTTTGATTCGCGTCACTTTTCTCCGACCGTTTACGCCCTCTGGAGGATGAATCCAAAAATGCGTCGTTGCGATAGCGACCCGGAAATGAGCGAAAGCATAAAATTCGGCTAGTGATGATCGGCGAGTGATGATCGGCGTTGATTGCGCTTCAATTGGGGAGCGGTTAAGGGTCGGCAATTATCGTCACTTGACGCAATTTTACGTTCGTCGAAACCTTTTCGCGTTTTTTAAGGTGCGGATTCTTTGCGTGGAGGATATGAATCCAGCGTCTCTGTTGATCATAATATTTACGCTAGCATATTTATGAGATTGGTTCTCTTGTTCTAATTTACTAATTTTAATATTAGTTAGCCTTTACTAATGATGATAAAGCGATCTGAAGTTATCCGATACCTTTTTTCTGCATAATGAGACGATCCAGAGGGTTTTTAACCTAAAATAAGTATAAACCATGCCAGAAATAAATTCAATCCCATTAGCCATCATTTTGTGGAACTCCAATACAGGAGGCATGGTAAATTTAAAAAATAAATGATAGTTACAGTAAATTTTGCTAAGTTATTTACCATGACCACACGCCAGGAATATTGGAAAATTTTTACTTCTTAGAAAGGTCACAAATCAATATACTTAAATGTCTGTTTAAATTTTAGTATCCGTGGTGTTCCACCGAATTATTCGTTAGCCGAGATTGTGTTGATTCCTTGACGGACTGCCTGTGAAAAAATCTTGGTTACCTGATGATTCGTCAGCAGAGTCATTCGTTAGAGTCTTCATTTACTATTCGAGTTTAATGATCCTGAAGGGTTTCTGCACGTCATGTCACCAACCCACGTTCTACATACTTAGTTTAATCCAGAAATAAATAATTTATGAATAATCCAGTATGGTATGATAAATTACTGAATCAAAGTTCTTTGATGTTTAGTTATAATGTCTGCAAGAATAAACATGTTCGCAGAGTAATAAATGGTAGCATTTTGAATTATAATTTATCTGAATGTAAATTACTACAGATATTTGCATTTTTAGTGATATCTAGATGAATTGTTTGAATCATTCTGCTATAACGTATAATTAACATCCATTAAATCTTCTGATATTGCTTTTTAATCTTTTTTTGTTAGCTGTTAAAGGTCAATAATAATGTTCAGCCATTAATTTTTATTTTTTATCTTTTCAGGTTAGTTTCAACTTTTTGAAATCTGTGCAGAGTTGAGCCCGGAGGCTGGTTTCGATTATAAAACTTCCACCATTAGAAACAAAAGCTTTGGAGTGAAGTGTACCAAGCAAAATGAGGTATTTAGATAGTCTGCACTTCTTCCTCTTGATCTCCTCACTGATCCAGAATACTACGTGAGTCCATTTAAGTGAAGTACAATCACCCTACTATTAACACTTTTCATATAATTCGATAAGGTGTAAATAGGATAGAAGTCTGCATTCTGCACATATCTCGGTACCACTCATATAAAAGTGATGCTTCGCAACTGAACTATAGTCACTGAATAGGTATGAAATGGCGAGAGTATCGAATCTCAGGTCCGGTCAAATAAAGGTCCACGAAAAATACATCGCGTTGGTGTCAATCCCGTAATAATTTCTCGAACGGTTCTGACCATTTTGTTTACATTACTTCATTGTTTATTACTGTACAAAATCTTTTAATTTTTCCCGTAAGTTGTTATAAGTAAGTATATCTATCTAACAGTGTATATAATTTATCACATGAAAGATATATTTATTTCTGAAAAAAAAACAACTACCCAGTCCAGTGAAATAGCAGAGAAAAAATACCTATTAGCTCCGCACAACGCAACTAACGCGCAGTTTTGCATCTGAAATTCGGCTTTAGAATGCTGAAATTGCCCGATTGTGTGACCTCAAATGGCGAGGTATATGTATAGTATATATATCACAGTCAGACTATGACAAAATTAAGCAAAAAACACGCTTTTCTTTATCTTGTATCATCAAAATAATACATTCATCCGAATCCGATACCAAAAGCGGATTCCGGAAAACAACGTTCAAAATAATTAAAGGTTTGAATCATTCTTAAGTCGTCATTCCTATACTGGTTACCTATAAATGTAAAACCGCGTATATTAGAGATCCAAAGCTCCAAGCACGACTCTTAACAGCTCCTTTATTTGCTTTTTAATACATATCCGATAGTGCGCTACTTGTTTCCAACGGCGATGTATCCAAAACTGCTCCCTCCCTCCGCCACTCATCCCTTACGATCGGATGAGCGTGTGTGCAGCATTGGATCGGTGCCGAGTCGAGGGGAGGGGACGAGAGATGTGTTTGTGGCAGAAGAGGGGGAGGATGATCGGATGCTGGCGTGGAACATCCTCGGATAAGAAGGGATGGGGATCCGCGGATGGAGATATTGTGGGTGGTTAATACGCCGAGAACGAAGAAAAGACATTCGAGGGCCTTTTAAAGGTTTGTGGGGAGATCGAAAGAGTGCGGGAGGAATGAGGTGAGGTTTGGCAGGAGGGATGCGAGTTCGTTGAGAGGTGTAGAGATTAAGGAAAGAAGACGAAATTACTCAATGAAACGTTTTTCTTGATCTTAAAAGGGTTTAATTTTCAATTAAACTTCAAACCTCTTATCAGCGGGGAGAAGGATCTGATGCTATCCAGGTGACATCCTTGAAAATGGCAGCAGAGGTTGTTGCCGAAACGTCGGAGCCATCTAACATCACCCGGTTGATAACTCAAGAGAACTTCCTGAGAATTATCATTGTCTTTTGAGGATATTCGAAGGGAATTGATTGTTGGAGTAAAGGATAAAGGAAAGCGAGAGTAAAGGACACGAATGAGAGTAGAGGAATAGAGATAGATTAGTTGCAGAGTAGTATAAGATATGGTGTGGATAGAACAGATGTACGGCTATGGACGGAGTGAGTCAAAGAATGGATTTTAATATAAGTTGAAATTTAAATACGATTGGATTGAGGGAAATATGAGAAGAAAATAAGGGAAATTATGAGATTTTAAATATAAAGTATTGAAATAAGGATCAGTGGAAAGCAAAAGGTAATAGAGGGATTTTTAAAAATTTTTATATTGAGAACATTAACGTCCTGTCGGTGTAAGAGCCTGTCGAACAGACGGTAATCTATAATTACAGCAAAGGAATATTAATACTAAACCAAAAATATAAGTTGATAATAGTTGGTAATTATAATGAAATTAGTATGCGGGGAACATGAGAAACAAAGAAGGGAAATCGTGAGATTATAATTACGTACAGTTGATAAAATAACTGACTCTACTGAAAGTAATAGATTTCGAATGAAATTAAATCTCATATATGATGAAGATATCACGAGCCATGTATAGACATAAAGCTAGAAAATATGTAAATCCTTTCTAAAGTGGTGCCAGCTCATGAAAATAGACCATGAGTGTAAACAAATTTGTATTTAAGCTCAACGAAATTTTGCAAAAAGAAAGAAAAATGGCTGATTAGTCATCTTCTAAAAGATTTTATTCTTCTTTATCTATAGAAAAGCAACTCATAGTAGTTAATTTAGCCTAAATTAGGATATCTAATTAGAAGAAGCTTCAAAAGATTGGAAGGATAATCAGAGAATACATTAAATTTTAATGCATCGTGCGTGCACATAATTAATAATATGGCTTCGGAAGTGCAATCACATTTTTCACCTCCATCGAAAGCGAGTGCTCATTAAACGTGAAGTGAGGCGTCACGTTTTCAGAAATTGGGCCCCCATCGGTAATCGAACTCGGGATCGCGAACCCCATGGGCGGAACCGCTACCCTTTCGCCTATCTGCTTCTCTCACAGGAATCGATGGGGGATAAATCCATATTGCATTTACAGAATTACCCACCTCATCTGCCGCTGTTTAGCTGAGGAGCTTATTCAACCACCGCGATAACTTTTATCGTGTTTTTACTCCATATCTTCCGTGAAAGAAATTTTCTAAAATATCGTCAGAATCGTCTTTTTTCATACACCATTTCTCAGTTTAATATTCGATTGTCGCTAAGAGAGAATAAGAGGACTTAATAATTGTTAAATAAAACAAAGTTTAAAAAACATAGCATAAAAACTTAATAGCCATCTTCAAGCCTTGAAGATATGCTATATGTGGAAGATAAAAGTTACTTTGTTGTTTTTTAAACTTTGTTTTATTTAAAAATTCCTCAATTACGTCGGAATCCAATAAAATTTCGACCTCCGTGAATTTTAGAATAAGGGAAGGGTTTTGGAAATAAGAACATTTTTCAACACTTTAGGACCAACACTTGATGATAATGCTGTACATCGAATCCTAGTCATGTGTATTTATTATGCCGTGGTTTAGTATAAATTAAAGTATCTTCTCTACATTTCCCGTTATAATGGATTACCATCAAGTTAAGGCGAAACCATCTCCGCTTTTGTAGGTCGTTAATTATTTAGATTGTCATCATCAATATAAGTTATCGTGAATAACAGGCAAGGTATTTGGAAATAACATTACTCTTTGACGTTTTAGGAAAATTCAATCTATTAAAATTTTTAGTAATTGGACTGTATGGGTATGATCTGTTGAAATATAAATATGAATTCACCCATCAAGTTATGCTATGTAATACGTACCAAATGTTACCAGAATTTATATTTTCAATGAGTGAGTTTTCCCTTTCTTTGCGATGGAATATCTCAAGGTTTATATGAATTATATCAAGCTGAACAGGGATGGAAAGAGACAATTAAAACATTTATCAAATTAGGAATATCCATGGAGAACATTAGAATTGCATCGAGGGAAGAGTCAAAAGAAAGAGGAAGAATGAAGGATGGAGAGAGAGAGAGAGAGAGAGAGGTCAAGGAGGGGCGAGAAGAGAGGGAAGTTATGAAGATTGCATGAGTTGGGGGTGACGTAGCCCACCAGAGGGAAGGGGGGGCGGAACGAAATTTCGGGTGTGGAGGGAGAAAAGGTCGAGAGGCGATAGTAGAGGGGCAGGAAGGCTGGTTTGAGTCAGGTGATGTCCACTCCTGCTCCTGGTTATATCCCATAACGGAAGGCTTTGTGCCCAAATTGGACATTCTGACGGTAGTGTTTGAACCCGGACGGTTCGGCTGGTTGGAGAAAAGGTAGCCGGGCGTGGAGGCCGCAGGACGGGCGAGATACCGCACCGAAAGAGCGGGGGCGGCAAGGGGCATTCCCGCGGAGTTGTGAAGAACTGCATCCGCCGCGTAGAAAGGTGGAGTGCGTCCGTGATGAGGGGATATGAACGCTCGGGATGGTTAGGTGCAAGGGGGCGGAGGGGTCAATGTGGGGGGGGGGTAGGAGGTGGCCTCGGAGGGCAATGGGAAAGACCCGGGAGGTGGGAGGAGGAGGGAGGGTAAAGGTTTCGAGAGAGGATGTACGTGACGTCACAATCGATGACCGAAGCGGATTGGTCGCTTCCTATAGCTCCCCCCTTCCCCCGCATCTCGTTGCACTCACGTTCACTCATTTTTCCCCCACCCACCCATTCCCGCATTCCCACCCCATTACACACACCCCCACGTAGACATTTAACCCCTTTCTCCCTTCCAAAGCACTACCGACCACCCTCCCCCCATGTCACATCCCCCCTCCGCGCGCTACCTTTGGCCTGGCTAACCAGAAGCGCATGGGCAATGCACACGTTTCAATTATAATAATTAGTATATATAGAGAGAGCGGGCGGGTTAATGGGGAGGGGTACGCACCCCCGGGGGAGACGGGGGTGGGAAATCGCACTCGACCCGCGCAAATGAAGGGGCAGCACTCTCGTGGTTGATTCCCTAGGATTTAGAGTCATCGTTTCATTTGTCGTTCCCGTAATGTTATCTTTTTTTAATTCCTCTCGCGCCTCTCCCGATTTTAATCCGGATGCTCGAACGCGTTTTGCGGCGTTTTTTCGGTGATGATGAATGAAGTGGGGATCGAGTACGTGTATTCTCTCTCAAGAAAGCTGAATCGGAATGCTCTGTGCCTTTTGGTGGGAAGGTACGGAGTAAGGAAAATTTGCCTGCTCGAGAGGTGAAGTTGGAATTGCTCGAAGTCTGTCTTCAGCCTGTTTGAAATTTGGGGGATAAACACATAGAATGTTAATTTAACCCTCATTACTGTAGCTAATAAGATAAAAAAACGATGCTAGTTCATGAGAGAACTTAGTTTTATTACCATTCTTCTCAACTAACAGTGCATTAAATACACAAAGCGGTCTTATTTGTTTAAAATATTACAATTTCTACGATCAGGAAGTCAAAGCACTAGGACGGAACTTGCCGCACTGCAGATGATGACATAGCTGAAAGTCAGTCATCGACAAGTTCTCGGTCTCCAGAAGTGTTTTCAAAGTTCACTGATGTAACATTTATTTTTGAAATAAAAACCGAGCGCATAAGTATATTGGCATAGTGACTCTGTATCTAAGTCGCCTAGGAAACATAAGCGTAAATCATTATTATAAATGGCGTTGCCCTTATCAATCATCATTTGTTATGTTTATTATGTTTGATGTGTTAAAAAAATATGAACTGTTAGAAGAAAAAATTGTGACAGGAATAGATCGATATTTATGTTATCTTTAAATTCCTTTGAGATAATTTTTTTTTCTGGATAGTTTTGAAAAACTCCATCATACATTTTGGAACACCATGGAAAAATAATTAAAACATTTTTGAAACGAAGAGTTGAATTTACATACTAATCAGGAACCTTATGATAGTCAGATTACAAGCTGCTACCAAATAAGAATCTTCTAATTACAGGCAAGTGTAAGTTTCTACATGGACCAGGAGTAGACTTAATATTATTCACAGCTGTCTTTCACGGCATGACCTATGTTTTTCTAGTTTTCACCTATCTTCGCGCAAGTTTTAATTCTCATGTTTATTTCCACGTTGCTTGTAAAACCTCTATTCCTTATTGCTTTCTGAGTATCTTCATCATTACGTTTAAAAATTGGAAAATGCAAAAAAATAGCTAGTAAATTCTATGATATAACTTTTCGATTCCTACAACTCGATGTATTTTCGCAACGTTTATTTGTCAAAGCTCAACGTCAGCTTTCGTAATTCACGTGACAACAGCACTCATTCTTCTTTTTTAAAAGAAGAAAATTCACCCCAACCCGTTCCTCATATTTCCGTTATATTGGTTCGCGTTCATTCATTCAGTACTCCGTTTCTTCCGCGAGCGACGCAAGGAGTCGAAAACAAAGGAAAGAGCGCTTCTCGTCATTCTTTTGTCGGCTGCCTAAGCGGCGGAAATCGGGCGGAGAATTCGTGGAAAGGAGGAGCGACTTTGAAGGGGATCCTCGAGCTCATTTTCTTTTCGTTTTCATCAATTAATTCATCAATTTCGGTCGCTTTTCTGGGAATTCTCCGAATCGATATCGAAATCGAAAGGAAATGGGCTTCTAATTAGGAGGGCACTCTGTTATCCACATTATAGAAAATGCTTATTATGAAAGAATCTTTCGGAGGCAATTGTTTAGCCACAGGAGTCGTCGTTCATCATTTAATGAACCCTGTCTCGTAAAAAATATAGTCTTTTGGTTATTAAAGGTCGACAAACTTTGTAATTTGAGTTCGTGGCTGAATAAGGTCGATAAAACCCACAAGCTGATCAAAATTGACGTTTTTAAAAAGACTGGAATTTTAATAATACCATTTGTTCCTAAGCATTTCGGAAATCCACTTCCAAATATCGTCTCAAAAATTTCATGGCAATCTCTATTCGGAACATTTTTTTCATTTTCGCACTCTATTTTTATATCTGTCTCTCTTTGCGACTTGAGCTTAATTCCTTATGCCTTCTTAGGCCTCTTGGGAAGAAAATCCTTTGGAACAGGCTGAAGTAAGCAAAAATTCTTGGAAGCCCGAATATTTGTGATCTATCCGAGCTGATTCGATCAGGCATAATTACGTGGAATCAGTTTTCTGGCAGAATAAGAGTCTTAACAAATTTCCAGGAATTGTTGCTCAGAGGGTCTCAGATTTTAATTTAGTTGTTCGCTCATCGAGGAAGAAAAGTCAGATCTAGAATGAAAATTTAAAAAATTATTATTAAGATCTGCTCAATTAGAAAGTAAATCCACATATATTGAAGAATATGATTAATTGAATTCTCATAATTTTTGGAAATCTCGGAAAGTTAGGCGAAAGTAGTGTGCCGTAGTAATATAAAGTAGTAATAATAATATCAAGTTCTTATTTGGTAATAATTTTCAATGAGAAATTCTTAAGGCATACTAATTGCGTAAATGTGAATATTTTTTTAGGATTTCCTCTTTGCAAACAGTATTTGAAACTAGAGTTGGTGAATTAATCGATTTCTGAGGGAAGTAAATTATTTTATTTCTCATTTTTGTAACTGAGTCCTTAATATAATGATAAATAATTTAATCCATTCTTGTAAGTCTTAATTTCCTTAAAAATTAGCTCACTTTATATCTTTTCTAGCGTAATTATCAAAATTTCCAATGTCATTCATTTCAAATAGGTATTAATTTTATATATATATATATATGTATCGCTTTGGCAATGAGAGTGTAAAAATTATATAAAACTCTACTATTCCTCGACCGTGACGATACTCGAACATAAGACACTCGAATTAGACGCAAGAAAGGACTAGACCTTGCAAAAGGTCAGGTATGGCTGATTTTTACATATATCGTTAGGACCTAGGCCAATAGTATGAAACCGATTTTGCACCTTCGAAATACCTGTGTGGGCTGCTATATGTCCAATACACCAGTGAATTTTGTGTACTATTTTAGTTTTTGTTCGATATCTTCTGTGTAGAATGCGTTCTCTAGAAAATATTGTTCTATTTTCTTTTAATATAAGGTTTTATTTTTTTATTTTTAGTTTGGAATATACAATTTATCTATTTGGATCCTGCCAAACCAAATATGGTTTTTCGATGGGTACCCATCTGGATATATATTTTTAACTTTAATTTAGTTCAGTTGTTTTTTACAATATAAGCAACACAACTTTACAACTTATTAAGTACAAATGTAATCAAAAATAATAATATTGATACATATATAATTATACTGATAATTGTTTTTACAATTTATAACCAAAAGCAAAACATACAAAACTAGAAGATTTTGTTACAGTATATAATACACACCTTTACAACTTATTAAGGAAAAATGCAAATAAGAAGATAATAATAATGTTATTGATACATATATAACTATACTGATAATAATTTTTATACAATTTGTAACAGAAAGCAAAACATTCAAACCTAAAGGATAATGATATTCAACTTTTTACAGAAAATAACTTTTTATAGAAGACAAAATTTCATGGTATTATAGTGCAAAATTAGCTCAATTCCTCCAAAACTTTCTATGAAATAATATAGGCGATATTTTCCTAAAAGGAAATAAATTTCTGTTTACAACACCCACATTTGAAGCGCCAACTAAAACTTCCATAAGTTGAGAGGACTTGATAGGAGATAAGGGAAATAATAGAAAAAAACCTCCAGGTCGCCGGTACCAAAATTCGAGGAAAGATATTTAAATTCCCCGCGAAAATTCCAATCTCCAATCGAAGCGCGCTTCCCCTCGAGGCGCAGAAGAAGGCGAAAGTAAGGAGGAGAAAGTGCGGGGGCGGGCGCCGTCGGAGGAGGGGCCCCCGAGGCGGAAGGGGGAAGAGTTTGGAGAGGTCGGCAATTAATGAGACCGTTAAACTTGGGCGTCACTCGTAATAACAGCCCCACAATGGATCGTGACGATGTGATGAATCGCGGGGAAGTGTATTTTTGTCGAATATTGTCCGGCGGCGGAGGAGAGGGGCAGCGTGAATATTATAATCAACAGAGGAGATGCCCAGCTGCGCCCCTCCTCCGTGACGTGTGTCCGTAGGTGTTTGTGTGCTCACTTGTGTGAGTGCCGCGGGAAAGGAAGAGCGAGGCGCTATCATTCATTTCCCTCCTCCGAAGCGCCAAGTTATTCCCGCAGAAATACATCGTCCCGCCTTCCAATTTTCACGGAAACCTTTAAAACGGTATGGGATGCTTAAAGGAGGGATTGGATTCGAATGGTGAAAATCTGATGTGGCCAGCACATGACTTTCTCCATATATATAAGATGTAAATATTTATCTACGATAGTATTTTCGAACTCTATATTCAATCTAAACTTGGAAGATAAGTGTTTAATTTATATCATATTATCGTTGACGTCACAAACATTATAAATAATGTTTTTCGGGACATAATCGATGAAAAACGATGAAATTGTCATTATGCCCACATCGCCCAGAGCGCCCACAAAGTACATAATCAGCAACTTCCGGTTTATAAGTATTTTATGAATAACTCCTAAAGAATCAGTTATACAAAAATATGTTTCATGCAAAAGTTATAGTAAATAACATTTTCTAAAACTTTTATATATAATAGTGTATACCTAAATATCAGATTAATGGAGATATTTTGCAAAACCGGAAACGAGCTACGATAAGTAAACCTCAACTTCCGGTTAACCGATTTACTCCAAAAACTAATCAACTATAACGACAGTAACCAAAGTGCTATATATGAAATTAGGTATTGATAAGACTAATAGTTTTCACGTTAGAGCGCCCACTATCACACACACACACACACACACATACACACACACACATACACACAGACATCATTCCGAAAATGGTCAAAACGTGTTCTAGGGACCCCAAAACATGTTTTTCCGTTGAAATCTCGAAGTCGATTTTTCTCATGAAAACAATACTTTCTCTATACTACGTATATGGAGAAGGTAAAAAAGAAGGCGAATTTACAGCCAAGGAAAGAGAGCAATAAATGGGAGAGTTCTGACTTTTCTGGGGAAAATTTTGTCACTCCGCAGTTTCTCTATGTCGCCTTGCGCCTTTGAAGAACCACCTCCGTATCCACGTCTTGATTTTTGCAAAAACTGTGATTCGTAATTTCGCCATGTGATCACGCAACGATAAACATCGGTATCTCTGGGCTTTTTTTATGTTTCCGTTGTTCATCGATATCTGTTCAGATTTTAACGAATTTGCATCTTTTCGATCCACTCACGAATAAAACAATTGTTAAGGATTGTTGCTATGACAATACCGAAAGATTTTATTTGAAATTCATGTGAAAGGAATTTGAAAGATAAGGAGAAAACGTGACGAAAAGAACTCTAAATAGAGTTAATCTTGGTGGCTTTGTCTTACAATAAGCAGTTTCAAACGAAATAACTCTTTCTCAAAACCATACCAATGAGAGAATTCTGTTTTGAATTGTTAAAAAATGTTTTCTTAGCAAACTAAATATCTTAGCTCGTTGAACTTCATCTTAGCAACCTTTAGATATATCAAACAAGTTCTCTTGGAATCATAATTATGAATTAATTTTTACTGGATATTTATACCTTAGCTAATTTGTTTAAGTTGAAAATTTTTGTTAAAGTTTTACTTTTAAATATGAAAAACCATGAGATAACAGACTGACGCGATAAAATTGATGATTGAAATTTAAAACTCTTGGAAGATGAAATATTGGAAAATGACAAATAATTAGAAACCTACAGAAAACCTACAAATGCTAAAATAAATGCATAAATATAATTGTTTCAGCACTTATGATTAATTAATTTGCGCTTTACTCACTTTCCTAAGTCCTTACATTGATTTTACTAGAACTCTAATCAGATAAATGTTTATAACACCCAAACCCTCAAAGAAGAGCTCCTCAACTTCTTTTTCCTCGCGGTTCACGGTTACATTCACGTCATACTTTATGGCAAAAATAAAATATCGCAGAAATAAAATAGAAGATAAAAATAGGAATTAAACATGGAGAAACCATGCTTTTGGGGTAGCGAAGCTTTTTAGAAGTTATAATGAAGTACTTTGATCGTTCAGAAAGAGAAAACAAAGCTTGGAATTCGCAAGAAGACGAAATAGGGACCATTTCGCAAGTTGTGACGTTGGACGTAAGTATTTGAAGTAGGGAAGGAGGCCGTACAACTTCGTACATGCGAAAGCGTGACTAATTGAGGGCATACAGCGATGGGTGGTAATTTTATCAGCGAGAGGGAGATCGGATTCGACCCAAGTTGTTTTCCTGGATTTTATCCGTGTCCGCGCATCGATTAATCAACTCGCTCCTTCCCATTCTTCCCTCCTTCTTACACATTAATTACCAATTAGTTTTCGACTGTCAATCAGACCCGCGAAACAATGCATTCGCTTAGTTGGGAAAAGTTTCCCTTTTGGGAGATAGAGGGAATTTTCTTTCTTCCTCCACTCCCCTTCTTTATTCCCTTTTCCTTTTCCCGTTCCATTTAGAAACTGAAACTGAGAGAGAGAGAAATGTATTAACGCTTGGGTCATCAAATACATGCATAAGAGAACATAGCAAATAGTTACTTTGATAACATAGTACAAATTATCATAAAAATTAAATATATAACTTTATTCATTTTATTCGTTACAGTTATTTTAGAATAATAATATTAATATCTCAAGTGAGAAAAAAATTAACATTCGAGTCCGCTGAGCCTAATTTGGATCACCTGGGATTCTCTTTTCGAACAAATGATTCATTATTTAACCGAACGATTCTTTTGAACGTACTATTTTGGCCAAAATTATATGAATAACTAATTTTCGTAGTGCATCAGCAAATAATTTTTAAAATCTGGCATTTTTCAAGATACAACCTCACCTAGTGTAAAATGTTAACATTGCACTTCATAATGTAATATGCGTTACATACACAATAAAACGTTACAATAATATAGCCCCTCTATATTCTATTGTTTAAAAAGAAGTTTTTAAGCATTTTTTTAAGTTTAGTTTAGTTTTAAGAAAAGTTTTAAGCTAAGCAAATAATTGCTTGTCAGCAAGTAACCCAATAAGTATTCGATTACTAAGTTATAAAAGGTAACACAATTAATCACTGTGTTGAGATGGAACAAATGTTTGTTCTTGTAATAATTCTCTACAGCTAAGATATAAAACAACAAATCGTCTAATGGTAGTGATTCAAGTGATATATATGTAAAATAATTTTCTTTGGTACTAACACTCTCGTATATTCTCGCTTTCCACCCACTTTTCCCTCCCGGTCTCTTCCTTAAAAAGGGACAAATAAATATATGGAGCATAAGAATATAGCAGTAAATACAACTATAACAAAAGATAAGTTACAATATAGTCACCATCTTCGGAGAAAGTTATACAATCCAATATACATGTAAATATAATACGATGAAATTGTTATACAGTTAAATATTTGAATTTATGTATTAGAATACATTTTTATAGAGTAGGGAAAAAGTATAAAATAGTTATCCATACTTGTATAATTTATTTGTTCTATAAAAAGTTAATGCTTAACCCATGTGACAATAATATTCTTTTCTTTTTTTTCAAAAAATCTACCTTTCTGATTTCGGTTGGGTTTATGTTACAATAATGATAATAAAACGTCTTTTATTAGGACGAGATTGAGACTTATAAGTTCCAAGGGCTACCCCACCTAAAGTTGTATACTTTTAGTTAGTATATGTGGAAGCTTTGCTTGCGTTTCCCCTTTCTGCTTCGCCCTCTCTCTCTCCCAGCTCGTCCTTTTATTTTCTCTCTCTTTCTTTATATTTTTTTATCAAACGAGTGCGGATCGGCGCCTATCAGTTGGGCGTGGAGTTGCGGCCGAGGGCTCGGGCGAGATTTTTGCGAGAGTCATCCAAGGGCTTAACAATCGGAAGCCATTATTGCTGTTATTACTCCCTCGCCCCAGTGGCTCTCTTTTGTCAGCCTCCACTTCTCCCCTTTGTAGCTTATGTTAAAAGCTCACGTAACTTTAAGTTGGAAATGCGCTAAAGCTCGGCTTTTTTAAAAGCTCGAATAATTGTCTCTTGGACGTGGTTGTCCGTGTTACGCTTTGGTCGCACCCCCCAACAGGCGGTTGCAGGAGCTCGTGTAAAAGAGTCTTACCACTATGTCAGAATATAGAGGTTCATGAACGTTTTCGTGGGTTCATTATACTGAATTAAGTTTCCGAAGTTCTTGCAAGCCCAATGTCGGACAGATTTTTTCTTACCCTTATAGAAATTGCATGGTAAAATTCTTCAAGTGAATTCGATCCGATGCTATTTTACACAGTTGGTCTCGACAGTCATTTTTGTTGCACAAATAATTTTATATATTAATTATACCTTTTTAATTTTTCATATGTCTATTGTAAGCTCGACTCTTTATTATTACTTCTGCTGTATGATAATATTTAATTTTTGATACTTAAATGATAGCTGAATGAGTTAAATTCATTTTTACAGCTCTTCGTAAATACTCTAACGACATTTTTGATTTTCAAATAATGGCAATTCATGGATTGCTAGACCTAGAGGCGTATCATTATTATAGCAGCTCATCCAATGCTTTTGCATGAGGTGGTAACGTCAAAGTTATAAACCATCAATATACACATATTGTCATACTGCGTGATTATAATTCATAAATAACTGCATTAATATAATTCAAGAGGTCAATAAAATAATAAACCACAGACTTAGTATACCACATTTAAGCATCTAATTTACAATAGATAGTAGATAAATTCTCAGTTGAATTTTCTTCAAAGATGTAAGAAATATTCATCTTTAAAATAATTATAAATGGCTTTTACAAAATTATTTCTTTATACGCTTAAATTTTCTGGGATCCTGATATTCCTACAACGTTTACCCTTGCTGTCTGGAGCTAACAGAGTCCCGTCCGTACATTACCTGTCACCAGGTAGACATTTGATCCACTTGCATGTTGTTTATCATCTGAGTCATCGACTCCAGTTCCATTCTCATATTCATTTCACCCACGATAAGAATTTTAAACAATCGCGTACGCTGGAGTAGTTCTCCAAAATTAAAGAAAAAATAAAAGATGCAACTCAGCTCTCCCAAAAGGATATTACTTACTTCCAGTACTTGAACATTCATTCGATTTAATTATAATAATTTCATTTTATTCATTCACTCTTATTTCTCTAGCACTTCCGATTTAAAATAGCGTTATTTCGTATTAAACGAGGTTATACTCCAAATCATTTCAACGAACTATGCAGACTCAGATAGGGTTACATTGTGACATTTTTGGTCCCTATTTCACGGAATGAATTCTTTTGCCCGTCTCTTACCGAGAGGCATTTCCTCGCGCCATATCAACTCCTTTTCTTGTGAAGACATTCTTCCGATATTTTCCCTCCCACCCGCCTCATCACTCCTCTTCCTCGGTCTTCTGTTGACAGCCTGGGCGGACCGGAGGAAGCGGACCCGCTGAGTGCTGCGATCCCTCGGGAGTGGGCGGTTGGGCGTGGGAGAGGCCCCGATGGGGCCGAGATCCTCGGAAGGGCCAGAAGGGGGCTCACCTGATGACGTCGACCAAGAGACCGCATGGTTGCCGTCCGGTCCCTTCATGGGTCTGTCCCCCTATTCCAGGAGGGTCATTTTCGGAGGTAGCTTGTTCCACGATCAGATCAATGCGAGGGACATTTAGATGTATCTGCCATGCGAATCAACGAATGCTCTTCACGGTGGGGTTGCCAGGCGAACTGCTATCGAACGTGACACCTCCTGCCGAGGGCTTCCAGGAAAGTTCTAAGAAGGCGTCAAGAAAGGCTCGAGTTTAAGTAGTATGGATGGGCCGCTAGACTATTTTGATGAGGTCGGTAGGAAAATATTCCAGAGGTTTGGGATGATTGGGTGTTGAAATGACGAAGATTTTTGGAGCAGGCAATGCATCAATACATCGAGGAGCTGAAAATTCTGCCGTCTTAACATGTAAATGTTATTCTACATTTCCTCCGACTTTTAATTCATGAGAAAACATTCCTCTATAAGGTATTTAGTTTTTTAAGTTATCGGAGAGGACTAATTAATGTAAAAATTAATGCTAAGCTATTCCAAATATGAACTAAAATCTTCCAATTTTTATTGATACAAAGTTCTGTGGTCTCCGCACTCCTAAAAGATGAATGAAAATTCATGGTAATTTATTCTTGCTGATAGGATAAGACGTGTAAACGATTTCCTCTTTTGATATTGAAAATACGTTTTTCTCCCAAGAGGAGACGGTATCCATTTCTGTTGGTGTGTCATTATAGTCGAATCAACTTTGAGTTTAGTATTTGAATCATAGGAAACGAATTTGGTTGTAAGTTAACAACACTTTTCGATACGGCTGGATTCTTTTTATCAATTAAAGACTCATTGGAGGTGAAACTATCACGACCTATTATTATCTTTGTTTTGTATTTGTGTGGGATAGCTCCACCACCAAAATCCAGAGTCATTTTTCGAATTGTGTATATTGTCTTAGGTGATTGTATCTTTCCTTGGTTAGTTGTATACATGTTGCAGAACACTTAACTAATTGGTATTTACTCACTTTCTTCCATTGCTCCTAAGTGAATGTTTTTCGCGTTCTTCTGGTTACTAAATTCAGTGCAATATCCCCTACTGTCGCTCCAATATCGTTTCCGATTGCCTATCTAACGGAAATACTTGTACAATTTTTACGGTTTGTGTATTCCCTGGGCTTGAGGAATGATGAAAAGTAACGGATAAAAAAATGTCTATTTCAATGCCGGAGGATTGAGATTGCGCACTTTGAGGTATTGGCGTGTTACATTGCGTGAAAGCAAATATTCCCTTATCCCATACCAGGCTGTCATTCGCGGTGTGACAGCGATTCCCGCGAGATGTCCTCGCCGTCCCCTCCCTCTAAGCCCTTACTCAGCCGCCTACCGCCAGAGGCGCTGGGTCCTAAGGGGCCACAATCCCTGAGCTTCAGAGGCCCTGAGTTACCCATGTTACTCCAGCAGAAGCCATCGGATACTGAGTGACAGAGGCCCAAACATCATCCCCGTCCCTGACAGGCAGATGCAGAATTTCGGGCCATCAGGATACCACTAGGAGCCATGCTACCCATTACCGATGTTATGCTTGTCAGTAGTAAATTTAATCTTTCTGAGTTGAAGCCGTTAACATGACGAGATGGTCCTTTATTTCCAGCCTATGATTGATTTCAATAGCAGCATTTAGAGGAGATGGTAGTTTTAATGGATTTTTCGCTTTTTAGTCAATGCAAGAGTTAAGAATTCGTTCTCTCTGTAATACCGAGCAATTGAAATACGATGATCATTGCCTTTATGCATGTGGAAAGGAATTGACACATTTTTTTTAGTCAGAGGAGGAATGAATTTAATTAATTCTAAATAATTTACGAGCGGTGCAAAACTGGGGTGAATGTGGAAACTTTTGGGACTTAAATTTGAGATAAACAGAACGGTTTGAAATGAAGATGATATAAAACCTGCGTAATGATAGTCTTGCAGACCAGAATACACAAAATATACAAAACCAAAATACAAAGTTAAGGTAAACGGGAGACCTGAAAAAAATATACGTTAGGTCAAACCACTCGCAAAATATTAATGGAGAGATTATTATTATTTTATAGTAAAGCAAGATATACAAGAAAACAAATAACAAGTCTTTAAATAATTATAAAATCTTAAGTATATTTTAGAGCAGCTATAAACTTCGAAAAAAATATTGTTCATAATATGGAATATATTATTAACTTACCCAAAAATATGTAATCTCCTGTTTCAGCAGACCCCTAATGGTATACACTTTATACATTGATAACTCCTTATCTGTGAAATGTATTACATCTCACTTAACTTGTGGATAATCAATATAACGGGAATCTTTTATTTATAGCAAACAGTATAGCAACTCTATCAAACAATTCTGCATTGCCATTCGAAATATCTGGAAGTGATAAGGTTTTAATCCTGTCAGCACGCATGGAGATATAAGGTTCATCTTTGGTATATGTATGAAAACCTTTCTTCTTCCTTGAAATTGAAATTATCATCTTGGATCGATACGACTGAGAGAGACGCCAATAGAACCGCTTCAACAGGTCGAGATAATAAGTCATATTCTTTCCGAATTGAGTCGGAAAATTGGAGAAAGTTGGAAATTGAAGTATTAAAAAAGCCAGCTTTATTAGTTATATGGAATAGCTTCCTTTTTTAATTTTCGAGGAAGTGACTTTGAGATTAGAAATTGTGGTAAAACCTCTACGTACTCTATTTCGTATGAGACTTATCGGAAGAAGTAGTTTTCGGTAGCTTTACCTTTATTCTCGGCGTATTGTTTGGTATTTCACCTAGGAAGAAGTATTGAGGACGTAGCAGCAAGGAGAATATATCACTAAAATTCAATTTGTATTGATAAGAGTGGAAAAAGAAATGGATACAAAGTAGATGAAGCCACACAATTGTGATGTATTTACGATTCCTGGCTATTGTCGAAGTATATACCTCATTCCTCATCCTGTCTAGTACCTGTGCCTCATTCCTCTAATTATCTCTTTGTAGGTAATCTTAGAGGGGGTGAGGTTCAAATCGGCTTTCTGGCGAAGTACTTTTAAAATAATGCAAGGATATATGTATTAGATATTCTATTCTAAAAAAATACGAATAGGTTAAAATGTAGGCCCCTCGTCAAAAGCTTTCCATGATTTTGAGTTACGGCTTGATATGGCCCCCAATACAAATTGCAACCTCGGGTAGTATAATATACCTCCCTTTCCCCCATCTGTTCGTCCCTTATTGATGCGAAGCCCAGAGAACCCAGGAGGGATCTTGAAGAAATCACCCCGCTCAGTCGAATTTCGTATTGATACGTAAATTAGTAGTTCCAGGTTATCGGCACCATTAATCCAACCCTTGAAAGTTATTCAGATTTCAGTCACTTCAGTGACGCAATATTTCGCTCGGTGACGAACGTTCAAATGCCTCTTTTTAAGCGTTTCCACGGATTCGGAACAAATCGATTTCGAAAGCGGTGCCAGGCCGTGCGCGGGAATTATTTGTTGCTACAATGAACGTGTTAATAAAATGATACGTCACCTGATTGTTATTTCACGCTTCGTTATTGTTTCCGAGTTTTCCGTTTGCTAATATGGCGGCTGGCGAAATCCGATGCGAAAATTTAGTTTTAAACGGGTCCTAGGTTGAGTGGTCCGTGTAAGCAGATTAAGATATTGATGGATTTTTGCCCACTTCTGTAAAACTTGGAAGGCGAATGTTGATTTTACACGAAATTGAATTTGTTTGCTTGGAATAGTCTTTCCGATGTCTCATTTGATGTAAAAAGGAAAATTGTGCTTTCTGCTCATAATATAATGCTCATGATCATAATAACAACTGAGTAAACATGATCGACGGGGAGCAGTTAATAGAACAATAAGCTAAAGTTGCCGAAAAAGGGACAGCATTCCCTTAACGAAAGGTTTTTTTTTCGATAATAAAAGAAATATGTCTCGCGCCAATGAATTCACTTGCTGTATATATGTATGTACGGTATTTGCTGCGCAAACCTTTGAAATATTTCAGTGAGGTCACCCAAAAACACGAAGTTGAAATACTAGAGAATAGTATGCTAACTTAAATCCACAATTGAGTAATTTCTAGATGAGTTTAATTGCTGTTCGTTCAAATGATGATTTATATGATTAAGTTCAGTTTAAAAGTTTTAAGGACTCTGTTAAAAGATAATAAGAAGAGGAGATTTTGCTAACTTAATTCAATAAGTATGTATTTTCTGGATGGATTTAATTTTTATTCGTGTTTTATGATGATTTTAATGATTGGATTCAGTTTGAAAGTTTTTAGGATCATGAAAATGGTACAGAACGAACCATTTCTCCCCAACATGTCTCCATTGTTCTTATAGGGACATCCTCAAATATTTCAGTACTTTCTAAGGACCCCAAGCCAAAGAGCTTATTTTACATGGATGTCAGGTAGGTTTAAATATTCTTGAAAAATTAGCAAGATTTATCGAACCATCATTTCAGTACGTCCTTGCATTCTTCGCATATTTTCATTTCTCTATATTCCACCACAACGGTAAGAGTACGAATCGCTTACCTTATGGGAATACAATGTTCGCACCAGAACTAATTGCCACATTATTGCTTCAACCACGCAAGATCGCCAAATTTAACCACGTAATCCTCAATAGCAAAAAAATCGTGGGAAAGCAGCGATTACCTCCGTCGAACACAAATGGCAGTAAAGCAGAAAAATTCCGTTTTAACCCCCTCCTTCGATTGTGCATTTTCCGAGAATTGCGAAACGGCCTGCTGTTTCGGTGGTTCAATTTACGGAAAGGGAATGGAAGTCCGGGGCTCGCCATCTTCTGAATGCTTATTCATTGTTTTTTGAGCCGATAAAATATTCAACGGCCGATATCCCGAGATACGTGACGCAATTGTTCGGACATAAGAGTTCCTTACTTGTCAGCTCGATTGCGTGAGAGCGTTCTTGAGGAAAGAGGCGCATTCGCTTTGCCGATCACGTACTCGGACGACGAGGGCAGGACGCCAGAGTTTCCTCGGCGAACGGTCGAGCGGCAGCCGAGAGAGTAATTTAGCGTCCGCCGTGCTTCTCCAACCGATCCCATCAGCTGGTTTTCCTCGGGAAACGGTCCATCACTTGCCGGGGTAACTGGCCGTCGTAAGCGGCGGAGCCACCGTATCATCTTGCCTGCAACCGTTTTAGCTTACTTGAAGTGTCCAAAAAGAAGCAGCTCTTCCGAGGTGACTTGTCTACAGAAATAGGATTTCATCTTTTATTTTCGTATGATATCGATATGATTTTGGACGGTATACTGATTTTCGTCCTTTATTTTCACCATGATAGACCATATTGGTCGGTGCATGGATATTGATTTTATTTATCTTTCGTCTTTAATTTTTCTTTAATGGTGCCCACCACTTTATGTAAATCGATGCGCATGTATTTTATGCATTTTTATCCCTCCGGGCTTTACAACGTCAAGAAATGAATGCATTAAAACAGCGCATGAAAGAAAGTGCACATTACTGCGTGACACGTACACAAAACATGCTCCATCATTCGGTGCCGAAGCTTCATGTTAGTAACAATTAAGTCGTGCAAGATGGCGCAGCACAAAGTCACGTCTTGATTAGTATCCTATGTTATTGGTTAATTATCTCTTGATATTATGACTTAATTACGTCCACGTGGAGGTTGCACGTGTAAGATTGTTCAAATACATAGAATTGATAGATAAGTACATATATAAATACTTTGAGGAGCATAAATACAAAACTTATTCAACATACAGATGAATAAGAAACGTTCAGTTCTTCTTTTGAAAATCAAAACATTCCGAAGTATAATTTAGTTAACGCTGGTTATAATTTGCAGACACATATCTTCTTGTTTATAAAATAATTGAAGTAAAATACTGTTAATTGGTGTCCCGGAGATAATTATATCAAGCAAAAATATAAATGATGAAGTCATCGAAAACTGAGATTTTTTTAACTACTTTCTCATGGTTCTTCAATTGTAATATTCATTAACGAACCACTAATTGGCGACGGAATATAACGTATTTCTGTTCGTTGTTTATATTGTACACTCGAATTTTCGTTCGAGTTTTCCTTGGAGTTTTCTAAACAAAGAAGCATATGCTGTTAAAGTTATGGATTATTTAGTGTCCAGAAAACTCCTGCAATTCAACTTTTTAAACAACGAAAAATGTTAAGATCTATTTTAGTGGAACTAATCTATCTATAGTTTACATCAGATTACTATGTCATGTATAGCGTGTCTACATTTTATCTGTTTATCATATAAAATTGACAAGCAGATGCAGCCAAGCAACCAATGCATGGTATGCTTCAACCGCAGTCAGATAACGCATCGCAATTTGCCAGCATATGACGGGATCACCGTTTTTTCCTCGCCGGTAATTTCAGTCTTTCGAGGATAAAATTAAAGAAAGAGTCGAAATGGAACGTTTCACCGTTTTAAAAAACGCCGCTTGTTAGCAATGTTAATGGAACTCATCCCGAAATTCATTGTTATTAAACATTTTTCCGAAAGAGCATGTTTCGCAACATCGGAAATCCTCTCAGCTGCTCGCGAATTTAAAAGCACGAATTATTCCTCTCGGCCGTAAGAAAAATGCGAATCGGAGGCGAGGCAAACGTCCCCAAAATGCTTTAAATGCGCTGCGTCGTAGCGAATGGCTATAGATCGAACGAAAAAGCGGAGAATTAAAACAAAAGACGGCGAACATGCGACACACACTCGACGGCGCTCCGAAATTAATACCCGTGTCGCGAATAAAGCGCGTTTAGCAGCCACAACGACGCTAATCAGACTCTTTTGAGGGTAACTAACGCCAATGACACATGGCCATTTTGAGTATCATCCGATAGGTAAAGAACGGATAGTGATTGGTCTTCACTATGATGGATAGTGAATTTTTAAAAGTTGAACGTTGATATCGCGTCCTGAGGAGAGAACGTAGATAAGGTATAGTGCTACAAAAAGAAAAAAGGCGTAGCCCATCGCGGGTATCTAGAAGAGCGAATAGGTTACCAGTAATACGCTAAAGCTCGTGTTAAAGCAATGTCAGAAGAGTGGCAGCTGCGTATGGCCAAATGCTTCTTGTCGTAAGGAGAATGACAAACTCAGACAGTGTTTTTATACAATTCTATACTGTTGAACTCGGTTAAATATTTTCAAGGAGAAACAGGCTTGAGAAAAGTCTGCTAGTATTGGGGAATGAACCCGGTTCTCCCAAAGTCTTGTCAGGCTTTTTTTCCGCCTCTTATTCTTAGGCGCACGCTTTTACGAGTATGGTCACCTTTAACTCTTTTACTCGCTTAAATAAAATATTTTGTTAATTTATTTTATGTTTTATCATCAAGATTTTTAGAACTTTAATGAGTCAGATTTTGTTGATAGGCACTCTTTTCGCTAGAAATAGATAGTGAATTATCTTAAATTTTACTGTTGTATAATTCCCAATTCCTTATCTTATTACTGCTTATACCTCTAAAAATATTATACTGCTAAATTTATCATTCATCTATTTATTTACATATTTTGGCGCAGTTAGACGAAAGTCCAGCGGCAGTTACTCTTCCAATTCCTTATTTTGAGATTAAGTTGTGCGCGTAATACCGATATTAATGATAATGTGAGTAATCAGCTATACCTCACTCTTCTTTGTATATGAAAGCAGTAAATAAGTAACTGTGTGGAGTAACAACTACGTAGTTAGTACCTCCAAGTCTTACGTCATCGCTGGCATATTTCCTTTAAGTATTCGAAGTTAACATCATGGGTATCATTTCTTTATTGCACGCTTCGAATAGAGAGTCAACATCGATTTGGCGAAACTTTTCTTCCGCGAGAAAATTTCCAGCATCGCATAAACTAAAAAATGCCTAGTTCTCAAATCTAACTCGAGCTAATTGGCCATCAATATTAACACCTAATAGAAACCAGAGCTGTCAAGGGATAGATATTCTGTTAGTGCTCCTCTCCTTACCGGCATGCAAAGCGGTTTTCAGAATTCAAGGCACATTTTCTCGCGACACGAGGCGTCAAGAGCATCTGGAAGTCGCATCATGCGTCGGCCATTATGCAACGCCCGCTTTATTACGCTATTTACCTTCCGGTGTTTATTTATAGACAGCCTCAGGAGGTAATGTGGACACCCGGATCTCTCAACGGAGAACATCTCAGAATTACGCTCGGGTGCTTCGAGGGGAAGTGAAAAAAGCGAGAGTTACACAGATAGAATAATTCACAGAGTTGCGCGCCACGCCGCATGCTCCGTGGGCGTTTCCCCCGCATCCGTGCCCTCACTTGCCGCTAAGGATAGACTCCCGCACGCCCAGGATCTACGGGCTGCGTATCCGATAGCGGTTCGGCTGCTGCCCGCCGCGGCGCCGGCTTCGTCCCGTGCATGCCGAGCGGATTTTCCTCGCTCGCTCACCAACCGTTTTATCTGCTTGCTTCGCTGAAGAATCTTCCCGGTTCGAAGTACCTCTAAGTAAAAGTGGCCTTGAGGTTTAATTTGAAGTATTTTAAAAATTGGTAATGATTACGCTAGTATTAGGGATGTTCTATTGACAACTTTCGTAGTCAATTCTCTCTCTACGCATATGCGTGACACATTCTGTGCTTTTCTCTCAATTTCTTATGTTCTGTCATAACAGAACTATTCAGTTTTAGTTTTATATGTACGAATATATGCGGATATATACTATGTAAATTATATTCACTGCCGCTTGATGGTTTATCTCCTTGCAGTGATTCTGTGAAAATAAAAACAATGTCAGTAAATACCCTCGGGACAAAGCTAGACGATTTCGTAATATTCTTACTTTCAGTAAGTAAAAATATATATCGATAAATATTTCATTGACCTGTTGCTCGTAAAATAAGGCCTCCGATCAGGATTTGTTGGTTTGCATTCTTTTCCGTTGTTACTGCTAGAAAGTCATGTTTAAAAATGAAGTAATGGTATTACTTTCGGAAACTTTCACTCATGTATCCGCGCAGCAAAACGACGTACTCACAGAAGAAAATGTATGAAATAGCTCCTTAAAACATTTCAATTAAACATCTATTTCATCAGTTACAAATGCATATGTTGCCTACCTCTGTGAGCTACTTAAGTTGTAAGTCATTCATTTGAGTATAAACCAATATGTGATGACAATGTTATTAAATGCACATACGTTGTACACATACTACGAATTTTACACATTGAAAATATGAAAAGCCTAATATTTTCCCTTTTAGATTCTTCCCCGCGTTTCTATTAATATGCAGAGGACGAGCTGAAATATCGCATTGGCGAGCCGTTTAGACTCGAATCTTTCACGTTTGTTGTCGTCAGATCTAATAAACAAAGTGCATTTGACAACATTATCAACCCATAAAACGCTCTAGACGTGACGTAAGTAGGCACTCAAGTTTTTATTGAGATGAAAAATTCCCGACCGATCGTTACGATCTGGTGGCGACGCTCTCTCGTAACATCTCCTTTATCTTTAAAGGCCTCTCTTCATTTTTCCCATCGACTTGGTTCAAGCATCGGAATACGCGCCTTTTAATCACCTCTGAAATCGTCATATCGGATAATGTATTTCGCTGACGGACATAACCATTCCTAATCATTGTGCAGTCGGGAGTTGGAGAGCGATGCAACTGACACTGGTAGCTATCGAAAGCAGCCGCGGTCGATTGTGTATGCACACATGCCATTTTTCGTGCGGGAGAAAACTTCCTTTAAAAAAGATACGCATAAAAGAAGGCGGATTCAAAAGAAGCTATGCCCAAGGAGTATCCATTTTGGAATAATGGCTCGTGTCGTTCAAATTCATTAGCGTCCTCCCCTCGCTAATCGACACATTTCTGCAGCCTTTCTTTTCCATCTACGGAAGCTTAGACGCTAAAGAGTCGGAAAGCCGAATTATTTGCAAATAACTAATTTCGCGTCAATTAATTTTTTGTTGACTTCGAGACCATTCCGCAAACTTCAATTTGACGTAATTATGCTCTGCTGCTGTATTCGTCGTCGAATATCGATTTTCAGATCCTGCAATGGCGTTCCCGCGCTAGAATCGTAAGTTTTTTGCGTTGTCTGACAGCAACTCGTGGAGTGGAGGTTTTAAAGAGTTGTGGGTGCTTTCTTTCCGCGGAGATCCATAGCGCCGTTTGGTTGTCCGACGGTGGGATATCTTTAACAACGTTTTTCGGCATTTTAGGCAGACAATTTCAATTACTCGTATTGGATCTGTTGTCATCACGGTTTTACTATCTCATGTAGCTATATACTATATTTACTTCTACGAAGTTAGTTATTTTGATTACGAGAAAAATCTCCAATCGAATGTTTTCCGGATTAGATTTTTACACAATAAAGGAGTAGTGGTAATTTTTTTAGATGTAATTTGCGAGATTTCTTTCCACGTAATTTCATTAGAGGGAACGATGTGGCAAGATGATATTTTTAGAATGGTTGATAATAGGTGAGAAAGTGACAAATTTATTATTAATGCTTTAATCATCACATGTACTCATAAGAGAATACAGCAAATACTTGGGTTGATAACATAGCACAAATTATAACAAAAATTAAACGCACAACTCATTTCACTCGTTACAGTTCTTTAAAAACGATAATATTTTTATCTCAAGGGAGAAAATTAATCGAAATTTTAGTTCGCCTGAGTAAAATTTGGCTCATCAAGTTCAATTTGAACAAACCGAGAAATTAATTTTAAAATTTCTATTAATACAATGTAGTAATATCCATATGCATTTTGTGTGGAAGTAGACAATATCATGAATTTCATTTATTTTTATTTTAGTATGGTTAATGGCGGTTACCTTAAGTAGGAAGTTGAAGAATGGCATTCCTTTTTTCGATCATAATCGAATGCATCTAAAAGTAATTTCCATAGAAGTTACCATGCAGATCTCATCATGAATCGCTTACTAACCACTGATTGTAGTTTTGCACTTTCAAAAAAAGCAACGGCGAACTACGCCACTCCTCATCTTGCCAAATACCTCATTCCCTCTCCAATGTTTTTTGTCAGTGTTAATGGAGAGAATCGAAATCCAACAAATTAGTCCATGACTCTACGGGAGAGTGATACACAATCCTAGGTACGGATCATTTTCCAATTCACCCATTCGTACTTGAACAGCAAGAACCCTCAACTTATTGCCTTTCACCTCCCTAATGTTGCCAATTTCGCATAAAAGGAAACGTAACCCGTGGAGTCGATCGCGAAACACGGGGCTGTTTATTTGTTGCCTCTTTTCACCGCCGATTAATTTAAACATCAATTTTTTTCCGTATCGGAAACCGGACACGGAAACTGCCTTTAAAATTGGGAATTTTTCCGTTCGCGCAAGCATTTTTCTTTAAATATTCGCATCCATCTTCCAATGAACGTCGTATTTTCGAGAGCCCCTCTCTCCTTCTCCCAAGCGTCAGAGGGAAATTATTATTTTCCGCGCGGACGAAACCGATGAGTGTAGCGATTAATCGAACATATTTTCTCCGAAAACTTCCGCCGCCGCTGCGTTATTCAAGAGAACTTTTTTGGCGAACATATTTTTTGCATCAGCGGCCTGACCTTCCTTCCAATCCCTTCGTTTTATTCGGATGAGCGAATTTTCGCCTAGTCTCTCTCAGCCAATGAAGGATATCCTGGATGAGGAGGGCATGCTTTACGGTCTATGCTCGCTGTGTAACGTTTTTAAAGTTTTGGCTGGAGTCTTCTTTTATCGAGTAGTCACTGGAATGATTTCACCGAAGTAGCTTATGATTTCTTCCGCTATTTATTCCCACTAACTTAGCGAAGGTAAAACTTTTCGATTTATTTCATTGGTTGCCTAGGATAAAACAAAGTTCGCATAAACGAATTTAAGTACTCGAGTTTCGTAGACTGACTACACAGAATCCAAGCTGTGTTAACTCTTCGCTATTAGATATCGATTGTTCTGGAGAGGGAATGAGGCAAGATGAGGAGTGAGGTAGTTTGGTCTTTCTCTTCTCTGTAAGACATAGTATAGTAAGTGATAGATTTTTTCATAAGTTCGTCAGGATTTGCCTTTTAAATAACACTTTTCGTAGCTTTCAGGAGTGAAATATTCGAAAGAGTGTCATTATTCGATACAATTCATTCCTCGGTAGCAATCTTATGATCTAAGTCAAGAACATGAGGGCGACCATGAGTTATATTTCTTCATCCTGTTTTTAAATGCACGAAAAACTTTCCATTTCCATCAGCGGGAACATCTCCCTACTTCTCGTTACTTGATTATTCTTAAATAATACAGTTTGTTATTCGACAAGAAACTGAGCTCAATACACGAACTGCTTAAAAATAATATTTTTGAAACCAGTAATGTAAACGTATATTTTAATCGTGATCGTATTAAATAAAAAAATTCAAATTTCACAAAAACAATTAATTTGTATTTTTTTTTTTTTTGCATTTGCATCATTTATTTATTTAATGTGATCCAGATTACGGAGTTCCTCCAAGTTAAGGCTTCTTCGATTGAGTATATTTGAATGTTTATGAAGCCGATGCCACAGAAAAGTTTTCGTTAGTTCTCATCAGTATAAATATTATTTACATAAATAAACTGCTGTTTGACTGACGTCAGGTACCATATATAACCATTTTCAAACATCATTCAACTATTTACAATTACTTAAAATACATAAGCAAACAACAAGTACTTTCATGGACTTTCACGTTCTAATTTGTTTGTAAAAATGAAGACCCTTTTCATCTTTTCATACATTTTCACTGGGACGTGAACAAGCTGCTTCGAGGTGCTACTACCAGCATTTGTTGTGAACGTACTTTATTTGACTTAAAATTATCTAACAATAAGATATCATGGAGCTTTTAAAGTAAACCATATGTTGTATTTCATAAGTTTATTGAGCCTCTCTTATCGTTTTGTGGATTTAATAGTTAAAATTTTCGTGTTATGTAAATGGCTTCAGCATAGTAGTACATGTACATCTTCCCCCTTCTCTTTCTTTCTCTCCTTTCGTATTCGTCCAGCCTATTCGTTTTCTAACCTCTCTTCGCAAGGCAGTTGTTATTTTATGCTAGCTATTCTCTTTGATAAATGATTTCTTGAGCTCATTATTAAGTTTATTCTTACGTTTTTAAGGTTTTAAATACAGTAAGTATTTTTCAACTGAAACAAAGATGTACGCTAACTTTGACTGGCAAAATTCCCAATAATTTCAACTTTATCATACTGTATATGCGTATAATTAGAATATGAGTATGTTCTCATAGGAGAGAATGTTTTGCACCAAAAAATCGTTTTCCACGTCTACTCGTTCGCCGGAGTGTAGTATTCTTTTATTAATCCTATTTGATGTATCAGTTGCCGTAATCTCCTATCCTGTCATGAAACTAAGACTAGGATTCTTTCAGTTAAACTCCAAAGTGTTTCCGCGTTTACTGTCTGTATAGGAAATAATATCTACATGCGTCATAATCCTGTTAACCTCGATGATTCCTAATGCACATCTCCATTAATCGTATGAGATGGCATGATAAGGACTACAAATGAAAGAAAGTCCTGATCTTACATTATCGTTATGCTCGAGAAGGAAAGGTTTTGCTTCCCTCAAGGTCCTCCGTCGTCCCTGGACCAGTTCGCGTAAAATTTACCCAACTCCATCTTCCGGGGTTATCACATTTTCTCGTCAAACTCTTTAAGCCCAAAAACAATCGCGACGCGAACGGCGAAATCGGCAACAGAATCCCCTGCGGACCATGTTTTCGGCGATCGTCGAGAAGGGAACTTCCTCAAATGCACACACACTCCCGCGACAAAACACCCATCATTTTCATCTCCGCCGGCGGAGAGCGCCGAAAATTTCCATTTTCTCCTTTTTATGCCCTCCCCTCTCAAGGTCCCGCCGACACACGTCCGAGAGCGCCGCCCCTCGCATCCGTTCTTTTCCCCCTTTCCTCTTTAAGTGCCCATTCCCACTTTCTGGTATATCTCCTTTAATACGACTCTGTTTTCACTTTTTATCGAACGCCGACGATTCGCCCCTCTCCGCCGGCCGACCTCCTTCCCGCCTTCCGCGACTTATTCCCCGCATCTTCCCGGACTCCTCTCCTCTTTCCTCTATCTCTCCCGCGCAGAAAAAGCCTACGATTTCTTCCACGTTCCTATTCCTCCATCTTCCATCCCTACCGTCTCTCTTAGGCTTCTTCCTCGCCCGTTTTTTAACCACCTTTTTTCAATTCCTCCGGCGCATCATCTGTTTTTGCTTTAATCCTCGGCGAGGGGGTCCGATTTTAAAGAGGACTGCTCTCTCGGATTGTGTCGCTCGCTCTCTTTTCCTCTGGTGATTGCGTACGAATTTTTATCACCGTGCAGCGATAGTAATACACATTCAGTGGAGGTCGTGGATACAGATAGTTTGAATTCTTGTTACTGTAAGTTAGCAGTCATTTCCGCAATTGAGGTAATATTTACTGACAGAAAAAGTTCACAATCATTTTCAGAGTATAATTTGGAAGTGAGGTATCGTCAGATAAAAAATAAATAAATACATAAACATATCATATTTTACATACAATTAATTATATAAAGGATGCATATTACGGTTCACCATTATTGTCATCAAACTACACAAGATTGTAATATTCTTTATAAACAAAGAACAAATTTATTGAATTACATCGACTAGACATAAACTATACAGTAATGGAGAATTGAGGCTAATTTAAAAATTCTTCAATCGAATAATAGCATTTTTCAAGCAAATTTTATCTCCATTCTTCCAAAAATATCTGTATATTCACATTAAAACTCTCCCTAACTTCAATTGCTGAATTGTCATAAAACGTGTAATATTTACGATAGTCGTAGATATTGAGTTTCAAGCGTGCTAGATTTGTAATACGTAATAGAATTCCATTGCAAAGTCCTACGTAAACTCTAATTAAGGACCGGTTTCATAGCTCAGCAGCATAACCAGAGTCGATTGAAATTTATAATTTTTTTACAAATACGTTTTATGTTTATTGCATTTATTGAGTAATTGCTTCGTTGCTTAGTTACTATGTATTTGAATTTTTTTGGTAAACCAAATGTAATTTGCTAAGCGTTCGCTGTGTTTACTAGAAACGTATCTCTTTTTAGTTAGCTTTATTATGTTTCTCCCTTCATTGTTCACTTACTCTGTATTTGATTAGTCTTTTGGTTAAACGAAACGTAATATCTCCATCAATTGTTGCGCAAATGAGAAATTTGCCTTTTCGTTCTTTACTTACATGCGTCCGCGATTTCTGCCTAATATTCATATATTTATGACATCCATGGATATCGAGTTCTAAACGTTTTGGACTTTGATGAAATTTTACAATTCGAGCTATTGTTACGTTGTTTACTTGCCATTTATCTGATTAGTTTCCGGGAAAAAACGGAACGTAATTTTCTCGGCGATTGTTGGGTTAATGGGAAACACGCCTGTGGTCAATTATAGTTTTCAGATTTCCATCTTCTATTCGAGAATTGTAAATGCGCAGCAAAAATGCTCATGAATGGAAATCGCATTTGTCCCGTGCGTTAGTTGTCAGGAAATGACACGCAGTAGGATAAACAACTTATTGTCTCGTACAGTCCACAACAACATGGAAATCATACTAATGCATTTCGAATGTAGGATGTCAATTGGATAGTTACCCTACCGATCCTGGGAATAATCATTATGGAATAATCAGAAGAATCGTCTATCACTTCATTTATATCAATCTATGAGGAGATCAATTCTACTAATGGGACGAAGGAACATGACAGCGTAAATTTAGCCTAAAGTTATTGATTTTAGTCATATGCGAGTACGAAAACGTTTAACTCAAATTTAACTTATATTTTACCATATAACTGTAATTTTTCTCATTTGATAGAAACACAAGTATGAAAAATACGGTTTTCTTTAAAGTGAAGTTTCTAGGAAGTGTTAAATGTAAAGTTGGATTGTCGATGCGAAGATAATGTTAATGTAGCAGAGTGTAGGCAAAACATGTTTCTAATAATTACCTAGAGAACTCAGAAAGTTCAGGTACTTTGATCCATGCAGGAATTGTAATTCATTAAGTTAATTACGAAGCGACGTAATCATTACTTCCTATGCATTATAGCTTCAAATATTTTCAATTTCCGCAGTAACCGGCTTAATTAAATTTTTAAGTTACTCGAAATCTCTGAGCAATTATTTTACACGTTTAATAAACAACATGTATCCTTTGCCTTACATCTAGTACTTTTACTCTAAATCTATGATGGTAATTAAATGTACTGCGTCTTAATTACTCCCATTAAAGTTCGGGTAAAGAATATGAGATGGAAGCTTATGAAGGAATCTTGTTGATTTTTCGGAAATCTTGAGTTACTTACTCTTAGTTACTTAATGCCCGCTCGGATTCTTTTAATCTTCAAATCTTTTTCATTTTGTTATCAAGATCTCGTTATTATTCTATTGGTATTATCTCAATATTCAAGAGCTTATGTTTTTTCTAAAAGTAATTGAGGCTATATAATATCGTTCATTTCAGAACTATCACTATATTACTGCCCTCTTATTACCAGCCATTGTAAGCTCGCGCTAAAATCTGCTGTTAAGCTCCAAAAACATGACATTATTATTTTTCTTGCCCTTTTAGACTTGAATTGAGTCTGTATATTTCCCAGTTTTCATAGAATCGTAGTGTTAATATCAGAGATGCTGTGTTTTGTGGAGATGGTATCAATTGGTTGGCTATCGACGACAAAAAATCAATCTTTTATTTAGAAATGGCAAAGTGAAGAGTTATTTTCGTTTACTATTTATGCATCCAATTTTAGTTCTACTGAAATATTTATAAAGTAATTCATAGAGACTTCTCTGCTCTTTCGTGTAGTTTAAAATCGAATACTCGCATCGCGTAGGAGAACCCAGAAAATTAGACGATTCAATCTTTAAAACTAATCAAATATCTCATTACAATTAATTTAAAGTATTATCATTTGGAATTTTTTTAGCATAAAGGAGAAATTGGCAAGAATTTATTCAGAAAATTCAAACAACTCAGTAATACAAGTTAAAGAATATCCACTGCCTGTTAACGGCTTACAAATTAATTCACATGGCAAAACATTCAAGAAAAACAAGATTGTAATGTACAAATTCATCTTTATGGTCCTCCTTATCTAGATGTAGGCTCATCAAGAGATGCCAGGTTAAGTAAACACGAGCCTAAAATTACGATTAATACAAAATTTGGAGTATTTCTCATATTAATGATGAAAATTAAAACAATTTCAAATGTTTCTTTAATCAAAATAAAGCATTGAGTTAACAAAACAATCACAAGAAATACTAAGTATGTTTCAGAATTTGTAAATACTACTTATATCGCGTATACTCGACTATTCCACTAATTATTGTATGAAAATCAATATGAAAGATAGCAATTATATAATGATTCACAACAAACATAAAGCATATACTATGTATGTCATCCACAAGACTATAGAAAAGCAATACTTATAAAATCACAAATTAGAAGAGAAGATATAAGCTTAGATGCAATCATTAGCATCCCACAGTAAAGCCAATCAATATTTTTTTAAATATTTAACTCATTACAGCTTTAAAATAGTATATCATAGTGTGTGCATTAGAAATTTGTAATATGCATCTCAACATTCATTACAATATTTTGAAGGCATACTACATAGTAACAATACATCAATATATAATATGTATTATAATAACATTATCAATATCTACATCAATAAAATAGCTTAGAGGATAGCAATATGCAAACTATTTATACCCTTTTTCCTCCTGTTTAGCGTTAGTAATGGAAATATTTATGTAGATATGACTTTTTTGGTATTAAATATCTAACATTGCTTTATGTATGAAACTTATATTATCCTGTCCCATAGCACTTACAAATATTTTGTCTACAAAGGCTTACTTGCATTGTATTAAATACATTTCAGCGTGATAAATAACATGTTCAATAGTTTTGATCTGAATCCGAATAGAAAAGAAAGGAAAATCAACTTTGATACAAATGCATCAGTATCATCATAAAGAATCCCCTCTATCGACAATCTGCCTCACAATATGGAACATATATATGAAAAATATGTATGTATTTCGAAAGTTAAAGAGCTCCATTGAAGGAATGAGGCTTACTAAGCAAGATGAGGAGTGAGGTATTCTTCCTTTCCTCACGGAATGGTACGGAAAGAAAAGGAAAATGCCCACTAATACCTTAATAACAATGTGGATAACAATTGTCATTGTGATCAATTAGGAGTACCAAATTAATCCATAGTATATCATTATTCGTCCTTTTTCATACCTCTTTAATTAAAAAAAAATAAAAAATCATAGAACAAAGCAGTGATCGCCAAGCAGCGGTTCGTGATTAAATGATTATCTGTTATTTTTATACACATTACCCTTTCATTGTATTATGAATCCTTATCGTGTCACCGACAGAGAGTAAACAAGCGATATCAAACTCATTAAAATAATAGTGGCATAATTTATTTATTTCTATAGCACAATTAAACCTACTAATTTGAGTTATAATAATTTTTAGTTATGCGTATCATAATTAGTTATGTTAGTTATGCTTGTATAGCCTCTTCAAAGAAATTGGTGCTTCGCAGGATTCAACATTACAAGCTCCCAAAGATTGGCAACTACTGATATAAAATAATAACATGAAAACGAGGATACATTATTGATTACTTATCTCATCCGCTTCTTTTTCTTATTTAGATATACCTTATTGTCTATGTTTTATGCAATTTGGATTCTATACTTTATGTATTGCATCGATCATGTTTTCTTATAATATGTATACATCTTTCTATAATTTTACTGTATAGATGCAAATATATTTGTATCTTTTTTGTGTTATTTTGTATATTGATGTATATTTATTTAAATGACTATACTTATTGTTGGCATGCATACATGTACTTACTGATGGTGTACTTCTATTTCTTCTCATCTTTTAGTTATAACTATCGGTAGGTTTGCGCTGGATTTCATATCCTCTTTCTTCGTGTGTGTTTTCCTGCAGTGGATACATTTTTTTCCTAAGAATCTCTTAGGTTTTTACATCCACAATTCTTCTTTTTTCTCAAACATTACCATTAATTTAATTGCTGTGTAATCTATGATGATGAATTTGATGGAGGAAGAGACTTTTAATCTCTTTAGTATTATGATTATTATTAGATAAATAATAATGTCATCAACTGCCACGCCGTAGACTTTCGGAATGTTCAAGGAAACGAAAGAATTGGAGTATGAAATTGAAGGTACACATCGCTTTCCCCAAAACCACAAACCCTAACCCGGTGATCTAAAAGGATTGGATTCCGTTTTTCGGGTTTGTTTCTTTCGTTTGGATCGTCGAAAACGCAGTCCTCGGTCGTGCGTTTCCTCGTGGCACGGATGGCGCGCGCAAGTGCCGCGTCACCTCCCGTCATTCCATCGCCGAATCTCCCACATTCTCATCTCTCTTTCCATCTCATTTCTTCTCCTTTCCCACACAATCGGCACCCGTCCCCCATCCATTCCATCTCTTTAATTTCCAATATCTCACTCTCTCCACGATCTTTTCTCTATTTCTTTTGTCCCTTCCATCTTTCCTCATTCTTTTCTTTTACCATCAGAACATTATCTTTTCTCACAGTAGGTGTTTCATTCTGTAGTAAATACAATATTTCAGGATTATTCAGAATATTTATTTCTGTAGTTATTTTCCATTATTTTCTGTTATTGTTTATTTTCTGGGTTCAATAAATTTATTATTATTATTATGTGATTATAAAAAGAGTGATTACAATGCCTTTAATTTTGTCATATGGCACCTCTTGATGAGCTTTCTAGCTCAGGAGGACCTTATTGACAATACCGCCATAATTTTTAATGGCAGTCGACGACTTATTTTTGGTATGTTGCTAACATAGTGGCTAAGTATTTGTCTACAAAATTGCATATCAGCATTGCAAGCTAAAAGTATGACATATGTTTTTATGTCAATGTTCTTTTCTCCTGTCTTGGGCTAATGCATGGATAGAATGTTAAATAAGCAAAATTTTCCATATTTGTAATGTATTTGGCTCGAAGGCTGGTTTAAACCTTTCACCGTTAACTACGGAGAAAGAGGGAATGAAGCCTTCTTGGCAGGATGAGTGAGGTAGTCACTGAATTAGAATATTACAAACAGAAATACTTCACATTAACCTTAAAAATATCACGCTCCGTTGAACTTGGTGAGGAATGAACAAAAGTAATTCAACCATTAATTCGTGGCATTCATAACTCAGTAACTTTTGTATTTTTGTAGTAGAAATAAAATGTGCATTTTCTCCATCCCGAGTAAAATATAATTAAAATAAAAAATAATCTTCAACAAGATATGACAACAAGGCTTGCGTTCTGAGTTAGGTTATCTAATCTCCGTGAAGTAGAAATAACTCAATGAACACGGGATTTCATATAGGAATAAAATTAAATCAGTATCTTTTCATAATATGTTCTAAATCAAAAGCCTATATCGTTGTATTCTCACATAAAGCAATAATTCTATCTGTTGCTATACTTCCATGGTTAATTGCTAAAATGACTCTGTCTGACTGAGTTTAGTGTTTTTCCATCGAGGACTTGGTATAAAGCAATAACTATTTGACGATATTATTTATCAGTAAAATCCAAGCTCTCATCAGTTTTAAATTTACATCATAATAGCTGATTATTGCGAGTATTCTATTTTAATTCAATCAATGCGTTTTTCATTATCTCCGAAGGGCTATAAATATCATTGACGAGGATTGGAGGGTTTTTGTTTTGTTTAGTTTCAGCTTTATCGCGGTAATCTTCCTGATTAAAAACAAAATTTGTTCAATTATTTAATTAAGCGGGAACGAGTGATTTTTGATTGACAATCGGAAATATCAGCGATTTTGATTATTTGATAGGTTCCACTGTTGATGGCAAAGGAAAAAAGGCGCGATTGATTAACAATAATAGATTAATCGGAAACTAATCGACCAACCGATACCATAGGAACCTCGCCCTTATTTCTGTTTCATTTCCGATATCCCAACTGCCGTAAAAAGTTATTTTTGGCTTAGATTTTGCTTTTCATGCAACAGAATTAGATAACTATGTGAATTACTTTATTAGCGTGTATATACAACTTAACATGATTTGCTCGTAGACTGTTTGCGATGGAGGCAGTGCGAGATTGTGAAGAGAATTGCGAGGGAGTGGATCGTTACTAGAAGCTAACGAAGGTCGTTGGAAAAAAGAAAATAGAAAGCAATGGAAGGGTTCCCTGGAGGAAAATAAGTAAGGATCTGATTAACAGAAGAGAAAAGAGACTACCTTAGAAGGTCAACTCTGGGGAAAAATCTAAACCTTTCACAAGATAGAGTTCTTGGCAATTTGGCTTCCGTAATTCGATTCACGCTGATTCGACTTTATCTTACTCATTCAGTAATCAACTTGCTGACTTCACGGTTAATTTGTCGTAAAAATGTTTGAATAGGTATTCCAATGATACGGTGAGCGTGGTCAAGATACTGTGATATTCTATTGTATTTTAAACCAAATCTATGAATACATAAGCCTTTCACGAGTGTTGTAAAATGCCTTAGCAAATAAAGCATCAACTGCGTGCCAGAGAATTAAATTAAGAGAATCATTTGATAATTGCTGGATCTAAAACTCATTTTTTGCGCATGATACGTCCGTTTTAGCTATACCGAACATGGAATCAAATGAAAGAAATACATATAGGACCTGGATAAATTAAATATCTTTTTTCAAAGTTATCATTTTAGAGAAATCAGGCATACAATATGAAAGAAGTTAGTAGTAGTAGTAGTATTGTTAAAAGTGCTTCGACAGCTGAGGTCATTTCGCACATTGGCTCCCACCGGGAATCGAACCCGGGACCGCTTTCACCAAAGGCGAACGCGCTGTCTACATGACTATCCGGGAGCCCTTGAAAGAAGTTTCAAAGCATAATTCAAAGATAACTATTTGAAAGTAAATACTTCGAATTTAGAGCGAATTAGAGAATGTTTGCCTATTTAATGCAATTACTCTATTAATTCATGGAAAATGATAGGCATTCTTCTTTTACGTTGAATCCGTATGTGTAATTTTTTTATGTATGTTCTCAACTCTATGTTGCAATCTGCATTTAAACATAGCGAGAGGATATTAAATTTCAACCATGACTAACTTGAGATCAAAATATATATTTAAGATCTATCGGATGCTTTCCAAACTATCTATATTCGTCAATAAATTTGCGTATTTTCTCTATCTTCTTTATTCGTGGCTATTTTACTGCAGAGGGTAGTTTTATCCGTTGTGTGATACTTTGTCATTTTTTCATCAAATTTGTTTTACCATTCTTTACTTTCCCTTTATTATGTCTCAAGAATTATTTTATTTTTCTTAAAATGTCAACGCTCAGTGTTTCATGTAGGAAGATACTGATCCGCTTTTCCAATTTATTCGCATAACAGTAGATATTAGCCAGCTTAAATTCATTTCAATGGTGTTAGAGTAAACCTTAGGCTATTTATATTGGTATTTATTGGTAGAGTTGAGAAATGTCGAAATATATCTAACGGTAACGGATATCTAAAGCTGATTGCGAGGTATTTCTTTCCGAATGAAGTTTGTTCTGTTTTTTTACCCCTTCCCCCACTCCCCTACCCTTCTATCTCCCCCCCTTTCCATCCCTTTTCCTTTCTTATCATCTCACTGTTCCCTAAAGGACACTTTTCCTTTGTCTATTTGCCATACTCTCACACGGGCCAAGTCACATCCTTATCTCTCCTTGGAGGACTCCAATACGGGGAAGAAAACGCATGCGATAACCATTCTCCCTCCAATTCCTTCCCCTCTTTCTTTTTCCCTATTCCGCACGAAGCATCGTGAGTTTGAAGCTGCGCGCATAGGCAAAAAGGATCCTTACCCCTCCCTCATCCCCTCTCGTATGTCAATGTCTTCATTCTGCCGTATACATTAAAACTTTTCCCTGGCTCGCCGCCTTTGGCTCTTCCATATCTTTTCCCTTGTTATTCTCGGTAACACGCGTATTACAATGAAGATCGCTATCCGCGATACTATATCCTTTTCGTCAATCGACGAGGCTCGTTTGCTTATAATAAACGTAATGCGAGCAATTACGGGCACGTCTTGTCAGAGTCGTTCGATTCTTCTCGAAGCGGTGTTCGTCTCGTCTGCGACAAGGATACGAACACGTTTAATGATTTACC
Organism: Sympetrum striolatum; assembly: GCA_947579665.1. Lineage (NCBI taxonomy): Eukaryota > Metazoa > Arthropoda > Insecta > Odonata > Libellulidae > Sympetrum > Sympetrum striolatum. Next base: position 52,720,251 of record OX388341.1, read on the forward strand.
CAATGTTCTGGAGTGTTTACGAAGGCGGGCGGATGAAAATATTTCACGTCGCGGGAAAAATTGCTTTCTTTGTGTAGTAGTAATGAATCGCGCTTTGGAGGAGGGCTGAGTTCGAATTCATCACGAAGTAATGGAAGTATTTTGCGAGCGGAGGATGCGAAGGATTCCGCGGTGGAATCGGGGAAAAGATCGGATGTTTCTTACGTGTATGTTGTTTATCTTATTTAAAACCGCTCGTTGATTTTAATGGCAAAATCTCTAATTGGACGCGGTGACTAATAGGTTTTTCTCCGGGAAAGAAAATAGCGTATCTGGAGAGCGATCTGAGTTTCGCGGTCGGTGATTGATTCAAACTGTTGTGGTGTTTTTCAGGAAAAGGCATCTCACTAACGATTGTTTCCGAAGAAATTATAATGAAGTATTTAATCATTTACATTGCTAAAACATGAGCATTATTCTTGTATCCCTTGTATCCTTATTCTTTCTTGTTGAATGAGTTTCCCCTTACAACTTTCACGATCTCAAAACGTAGCCAACGGTTGATTAAATTTGCAATTAAAAAAGGTAAACACGGTGATAAGGACTCTGTATAACAAAATCAATAAAGATATTTAATTTGTCTACTTCTAGTAACACTCAAATGAGGTGCTGTTTGCTTTATAGCTGTAGACAAGTATGCGCTAAGCTAATTTATATTTTGATTAATCCGTTTATGAAAGGGTAAGGAGAGTAAACTCTGCTATTTATTTTTTATTGAGCTACTTCTCCTAAAAATTTGCTTGAAAATTGTTCCTAAACATCTAAGGACTAAATCAACGTTTACCAAAGCTTAGATATAAAATGTTGATTTTTAATCAGCATTAAAGTAACTGTAGAACGGATTCTCAGCAGTCAGGCATGTAGCCTAACACAGATTGAGGAATTTAGAGACAATAATTTCATTTTAGCGTTTTATTATTTTTGTACAACATTGCCAGATTCGCTCTGCCAAAACAGAATGCTCGATCCATAAATATTTCCACAGTATTACCAAAAACAGCAATTTTCTACAGGCTGAATAGTCGATTTTCTGATAGCGGCCAGACGGTCGAACAACTTTCGTGGTGAGAATATTACATATATTTCCTATACCTACCTCCGTGACCTATATATATATAAATATTGTTAAATTATGAGAGTTGAAAGAGAGGATAATGTCTTTCTTGGTGGAATTACAGATTAACTATGTTGGTTGAGACTTAAACTGTAAAACATAGAGCCTAAATGTATTTCTATCATTGGCTAGCTTATTAGCTAAAACTTTCCATAGCATAATTTCATCACATTGCGCACTTCAGCCTGAATCTAGAATTCCATAAAAACGTATTACTGGACTACAATAAATGGCGCTCTTACTGATAGATTTCAAAATTACACATCAATCGGAAACTAAAGTCTACATCGCATGTTGCTATACAAAGATCTAAAACTTAAGGAATCAGCACAGTAATCTACAAAGAACCTAGAGTAAGAAATATCTTTCTAGAACCCTATTCCAGCTAAAATGGATTTATCATAGCTATTAAAATATATTTTACTTGCAGAGATTTATGAAGGTGCTGTCTAATTATAATTATAATTAGACAGCAACTTCATAAGCAAAATTTAAAATAAATAATCATTTATTTTAAATTTTTATTAGATGCGCTTCCGAACTATAATTGGGCCATTATATTATTATTAGTATCGGCAAAATCAGACTGTTTTTCGACAAATAGTATTAACATGCTTGTTTTACTACTGAGAAATGAAAAATCAATAAAAAACATATATGGACCATACTTTTCGGTATATATTCCAACAAGTATCCCTCCCCAACATTAATCTTATTGTCACAGCAGTCTCTTGTAAAATAATTGAAAGAAGAATACTTCAAGCAAGCTATCAGAAAATCGATATCTACGTTGCTTCGTAAATCAGTACAAACGATTTCCGTTCTTCGGGAACATCGTTTGAGAAGCTCCGAATTTAAATTCGAAACCAAAGGATTATATTTTTTGAGTAGTATTGGAGATCCTTCACCCCCTTTAGATTAGACTGCATATTCGAAAAAGCTTTATCTTGTTATTCGCACCATACTACAACTTCATCACTCGGCAAACAGTCGCACGGAATCATCGAATTAGTAACACCGATCGCATTCGGCTTAATAATATTGCGCGGAACACCTATTATTATTAAGGGAGGTTGGCTGTTAGCCTAGTGGCAGTTCTGTTCTGCCTACACAAATTTGTACAAGTTATAAACATTATTAATATAAAATACATCAATCATAATTAAACAATTCCCATGAAATGATTACATAGACACACATACCTTACAGCTAAGTAATGAATTTATAATATTATTTTCAACTAATTATAAACACATAAAAACCTCTCACCACAATATGAATTAAAGACCAAGAGTCAGATGTAATATTTCTATATATTACAATAGCCATGGTAAACAAAATTTAGAAGTTACCGTTCCCATCCTTTTTAATGACATACTTCATGAATTACAATCATCAGAAAAAATTTCAACAGCCAGACAAGAAGTGAAAACATGGTTACTGGAACTAGATTGATACACATTAAGTTATTCTTTTTTTTAATCAGGCACCTGCGGACAAGTAGGTATGGTATGTATATAAAACAACATTTATAGTACTTAATTTTATTTGTTGCTGTCAACTATTTGACTATTAATAGTATGTAAATATAGATGATAAATGTGTCATTCAAAGATATATTATTACTCTACCTATAAGAATTGGCAAATATAGTCTTTTCAATTAATATTAAATTGTGTTGACAAGTATGATTTTAATATATTTGCTAATTATTACTTCTTAGTTTAAAAGGAGCCTGCTAACAAGCCATTTTAGGCTTAGCAGGAACTACAATGTCTATTTTTTTCTTAAATTGTATTTAACTATTGTGAAATTTTTAAAATTCTATATGCAATCTGTTCATCGTATTACTTGCTGATTATTAAGTGAAAGTTATAGTTTTTGTCAGAAGGTTAATCAATATGTATATACAGTATTGTAAAATTTATTCACTTAATAAAAAACTATTTTTACTAGATTTTTGGGGGTTCATGAGGTTTTCTCTCTCGGCGGAGCGAAAATCTCGCCGATGGAACAAGGATGGAGAGTGGAAAGTTTGCGAATGTCGGTCGCGACGAATTGATAGTCATATTCCGCATCTTCCTTTAACAGCATTCTTTCGACTTAATTTCTTCATTGTTTCCCGCGCCCGCAGTACTCCAGCCCCGATTTCGAGCGTACGGATTTTTCATCCGCAGCGTTTATTTCCCCTCGGCAAAAATGCAAACTGGACGAAATTAAAAAAAATCGAAATGTAGCCTCCGAAAAAAGAATAAAAGGAAGAACCTCCGCGAAAATAGGCAAATAAATCTTTCCCGCTTTTATCCGTCCTATTCACTTCGGAATTGGTTCCCCGCTAATGCACGACGAATGCATTATTCATCCCGCATTGTGAAACTTTTCTTGAATGTCCGAGCTTTTACACACGCGGGACGGATTTTTCAATGCGGCAAAATGACCCCGGCGGAAAATAAAGAATATCGAAAAGCCTGTTTTTTTTTCGCTTTCGCTCTATTTTTCTCCGCTTTCGTTATCATATGCGACCTGAGGTAGGATCTCCTACGCTAAGCGGGGTTAACGCGGGGCCAAGACTCGAGTTACGTCGTTTTCGTATTTTTTTACGAGTCCTGTCCATTAATTATGAGTCGCTTGATTTTAATTTCGCGAAGGCCGGAAATAAATTAGCCCTTGCGTCGTTCGGTACATTAATAAGGCGAGAGAAGAGAAACGAATGGGTTCCGTTCTCGTTTATTTTTTTCCGGTGTTTTCCTCCAGAACTGCCCAGAGGCCTGTTGACCATGACCTATCCCCAGTGAAAACCCCTTTATCTTTGTGGAATATTAAATTCTCTCGATTTTATATTTCGGGCGAACCTTTAATCGGGAGGGAGCCGTATTTGACGGAATGAGTGACTTGCGTGTCAACGTGAGGCGTGAGCTGCCAACATTTATGTTTATAATTTCAACAGTGACGGACTTGAGACGATGCTATCATCGAAACTTTATTACTTATTGGTTAAATTCCCTCGTATTTACCTTAATGGTGAAGAAACTTCGCAAAGATAGTGTCGTTAGGATTTCTCGAGCTAAAATATTTCTCTCGTGCTCTACCATGGCGTGCCAAGGTTTTCATATCACGAGTGATATTTCTCTCACGCCTTATTTGATTGCCATCCTATGATCGTTTTCTGTGAACTAAGTTATTCTACGATATTGTACTCGACTGCGGTTGCCAAAATTCCTGAAGCTAGGCAGTAAGGCTAAATACAGTCCGATTCATCTTCCGGACATATAATAAAAGTTTCCAACGTTTGAGCTTCCAGTTTTACTTCCAAAGAGCCGAATTATTTATCATCGTATTCGTATAATGGCCATTACGATGTCCATGTATAAAAAAAAGATTTTCCAGTTTTGAATCTCAGTAGTGAATGACTCATGGAATTCTTTGATTGGTTTTCTATCCAGCCAAAATATTTCAAATGGAGATAAATCAGATTACTAAAGAATATTAAGAGAAGTGAGCCCTTGGTTAAGATTCTGCTTCATAGGAATCATAATACTGATTTCTCAGATCCGGATGTAAACAAAATATCACTATTTGTCAACATTAGTCTATTATTAAGTAATTCTGAACATTCGCTTTTCAATTATCTGCTATTTACCATCTTAGCAAAACTTGACGGTCACTGCTGCTTTTGTTGATTGAATAGAAATATTGGGAACTATTAGTTTAATTATCAAGGGGTTTTCTTACGAATAGAATATTTTATTATTACCATTCGTCATATTTGCGTGACTTACTGAGTATCTCTTCTATTTAGATAACTCGTAGCTGCTCCTATGAGTCACCAGGAGTCTCCAAACTTTCCAGCCCGAGGGCCGCATTAACTATCAGCAGTTTGGGGGGCAACCATACTCGAGGTCGAATGAAAAAATAATCAAAACATAGTTGTTGTTATTAATTAAATATTATTAAACATAACAATTATTCTATTTTAATTCGGTAAAATCGTTACGTCCACGTAAGCGGGGGCTGATTTTGGTAGGATAAACGTAAATTTCCGTGATTTTTTTCCGTAGATAAAAAGGTCACCACGGGCCGGATGAGAGGGCCTCGCGGATCGCATTTGGCCTACGGGCCGTAATTTGGAGACCCCTGCTTTAAATCATTAAAAGCTGTAAATTTGGCTTACTTTATCCACATTTCAATATGTTTTTAATTTTTTTAACGTAATCTATCGGTTGGATGGAAAAGGAGACCTCTTTTAATCTCAATCTCGCCTTATTGCGCGAGTTATTTACAAATATTATTTTCTTGTCAAATGTCACATGTAAAGTGAATTGTTCTACAACGTTTGGTCAGTAGATTCTCCTCCGCTTAGTAGGGATCTAGTTACAACTCAAGTGAAGGATGTGTTTGCACCTGAGTGAGCTCCGTCGATCGCATAATCAGCAGGGTTAAGCATTTTTCTCGTTCTGATCCGCGATTATCTAACGGAAATTAATAACATGTAATTGGTTCCGTATCCCGGATGCACGGAGAGTTATTATACTTCGTAATTAAATTCACTCGATTTCTAATTTTTATTTCGTTTGATGTCGAAAGTGAAATTTGCGATTAATTACTGCGGCGCGTTAGTTCCCATTATTTACGCGACAAAGGCGGGCGTAATAACTAAATAATTAACACGGAAAAATCGAATCTAGAAAGGCGATGATGTGATAGGCTAATTAGCGACATTCAGCGAAAATTTGCGGCGTTGAAATCATATTGAAATAGTTTCTAACAACAGAAGGTGAAACGGTGCATTGCGGCGGACGTCATCGGGCACGGGTAACACGAAATGTCGCTTAACATGGGATTCACGTTATGTCCGTTACAAGTGTTTGAGCGTTTCTTATTGATTCACAAAAAAAATTGGTACCGGAAAAAGCTCGCTGCTTTATGTCGCCGTGTCGACGGTCGCATTCTGGATCATTGAGTGCGATTATGGGATTTGTTCAGATATTTTAAAATGGGCTTACTGGAGGTACTATTCATTATCTAGCAGTGACAGGTCTACCAATTAACGCCTAATCAAATAATGACCGAGATAAATGACTTCCCATTATCAATAGCAATGTAGACTTTATATTTTAATGACTATATGTGTAGAAATCCATAGAAATGAAATTTTAGTGGGTTATCGGCAGATTTTGATTAAATCAAGGAGCTTGCAGGAGAAATATGTTGAGAAAAACTGCATTATGATATAGGTAATTGATAAATTTCCTGTTAATCTAAAACTATGTTAAATAATTGAAATAATTATAAATGTCTTACATTAATTTTAGGATGCATCTAAAGAATTTACATTATCTATGCCCACACATTTCTTAACCGTCCCTTTTTCTTTTATTCCGTTTTATTTCTTCTGATGAAACCCTATCTCACCATCTGCATCTATATGCGTATCCTATGGTATGTGGCAGGGAGCATCTTCAACCATCTACAATAGTTACTCCTATGGTTTGCTATCAATACAACTTCCTTCAGTTTCCTCCTCTCCTTTCAAAGCATGTATTTATTCAATTACCTAATTCATCAGGGACAAATTTCACATCTTCACAACGAAAATGCAGTCAAAGTGTTTTACTTTTCTTGACATATTACTTATAGTTCCCGAATAAAAATATTCTACAATAGCGAAATATGATTCCATTTTTACATGAAACCTGAGCCTCGAAAGGTCGACTATGTAGTCTAGCTGTCTGCATAGTCCTGAGGTACAGTCCTGGCCAAAATTAACGCAGCACTGGCCGTAAGGATCGCTAGGGAGGTGCTGCGTTAATTTTGGCCAGGAGTGTACATACATAATTATTAGGTACAACGTCGAGAGCCACCATTGGCCCGCGAGCCGTTATTTTTTCCTTGTCGATATTGATTATAATGAGAGCCCTACATTCCAAAAAGTTTACCTAATTTTGTTGAAAAGCTTCTTCAGATCTAACGATAGTAGGAAATAGTTTTCTTTGTCGCACCAGGATAAGAACGAGCACTGTGAGACTATGCTGAATCTTCATTTCTCACTGTCCTCAGCAGCATATGCGTGCGGGAGACGAAGCATCTCTGCTCTGAAATGTCTCACACAGGACGCGAGAGGGCCCAACCTGCTCCAACGGCCCTCTTCCCCCTTATTCTCTCACGCAAGCATTCGACCCTCCCGTAACCCCTTATCATTCCCCATAATATCACACTTCAAAAGAGGAGAGGAAGGAAGGATATCATGGGTGCCCACTGCAACGTTTTCGTCCGCTTACATTTGCAGCAATTATAAAATTAAATCCTAAAATGTCTTCAATTTTAGCCATACGAGAAAGCTGTACTGCAAAAATGTGCTTTCCTTCAACTCCTTGGTGAAGTTCAATGCTAATTCAGATGATAATCCAGCTTTACACTTCCATATAAGTGTATATTAACCCAAAATGACATAATGGTACTATAAGCTTCCTTGAATATTTCCTCTGTAGGCGGTTTAAACCAATTGTCGTTAAGTATGCAGTAACGATGAAGCTTTCCCGATAGTATGGAATACTTTTCTCTATAAATAAGTATTTTTATCAGGCTATTGTTCTCTAAATTTAGTTGGTACAAGTTTACATTTTTTAAACCTAATTTCTAAAGTACTTTTTCATTCTTTCTTAGTAAATAAGCTGTGGAATGGAAGTTACCAAATACATTCCCATTCAGCCATTAAGGATATCTTTTCCTTCTGAATCGTAACGTCGACTATTCAAATGGAATTAATTATTAAGTATTAATAAAAGTGTCAACAAATAAATTTTATGAATGTGTATTCCCCTTCAGTGGATTCAATGTGTTTTCAGAGTTTTATATCTAAGGCGATAACATTCATCCATAGCCAATTTTCATTAATTATATTTCATCAGACCCAACCATGCATGTTTCTCCACACTCCATTTCACTTTCTTAAATATTATTAATCTGTTCCTACCTTTCTTTTCTTCAGTGTCTCACACTCCACATTCAGCCACATTTTTACGGTCTTTAGGCCCAGATATGTTTTCATCATACACCATGTTTGTTACTCTGCTTCCGTGTATTCTTTCCGCTTGTAAACTAGATTCAGCCCTTTTGATGTAAATAGCATTTAGGTACTTCTCATAAATAAGCGTAATACGTTTTAGGATATTAGAAATCCTCTACGTAGTTTCTCCAAATTTTCGGTGCAGTTTGAAAGCAAACACAATGGAATTTGCAAAGCCAAAAATTGTTAAATACATAGTAAACAAACGTCTTTCGACCCTCTCTGACAAGACATAGATTCGAGTATATTTCACATCATTATTAACATGGAGTCAAAGAAATAGCACTGCATTTAAGCGAAAAGAGACAAGGAATTCGCGTTTATTTTGATTGGATCCAGCGAAATTCAATAATTCAAATTAAATCTAGCTCACATGTTTAAGTGTAGCTGTAAGGAAGGTGATTAACACGAGGAACTTAATTTAAATGATGAATGAAACATTTGATTTCTTCCTCTACATTTATTCTTTATGTTACCACTGTAACAAGTGAGATACATTCTTTATCCTTGATAAGAAAAAATACTGGGCAAGGAATTTTGTTAGCATGTAGAAGAAAGAGTTTCCGCAACTAAGTCTCAATTTATGGAATACTTTCGTAGGCATTATGGATGAAAAAATATTTAATTTACTCTCATCTTAGTCTTGATGACAGTTTTGGTAATATGAAAGGTACTTAAATATGGTAGATAGATATGATGTTAGATAACCACATTTATTTTGGTGATTTATTGAGTTCCATGAAAAGGGTTATTCATAGTGCTTCAGTTACGTGTAAGTTTTCCATTCATAACATTCTGGAGAAACGAAGAAAGCAAAGACAAACTTCTTCACTCCTTATTTTTCCTATTTTGCCTCTTTCCCTCTCCATAGCATTTTCTTAGATAATAAAGGGAAGGGCATGGCATCTATCTTTTAGGTTGAAATCTTTACAAACATCGAGATAGAGCGTGAAAAGTGTCACTATATAAAATACGTTCTTGCATCGTCACTTCATGATAAGTGTAGCTTCTATAAGAGTTCAGATCCTTCTATATTTATCCATCTATTATGACTTAAGCTATACAGATGCGAAGAGATGTAAAAATCCTTATTTGACTTCAGGTACGGCGAAAATGACTTATAAAATGTTGAATTATTTTTCAGAGAATATTCAGGGGATAGCAGTGGTTTTTTTCACTCTGAAAGAATTTGGGTTTTGAGCGAGCGCGGAGATTTCTTTTATCGTCAGATGGCGATAAATATTCCGTTTGTATCAGCCTGCTGCAAGTATTTAACAATTTCCAGTGCATCCGCTGCTTATGAATTAATTCGAAGGCGTGAAGGGTGCCAAATTCAGTGGATGCAGTCCATTTGTCGCGTTCGAGAGTCAATTGAGTTTTTGTTTACGAGTTGGAGGGAACGGGAGGGAAATTTCAATTGAGATGTATGGCGCGGAGAAAAATGCCCATTAGCTTACTTTACGGCGGGCTCTCAAACTGTAAATGCTACATTGTCTTTTAGTATATCTTACTTTAGTTTGCAACGCACATGAACCAATGCGTCGGCAAATTATTGTAAATTTTAGTTTCCTACTCTAGTTGTCAACGGCTGGATATTATTTAGAAAATACGAAACAATTAAATGTTTTTTAGATTAAATAGTTCTTTAAACAACTTGATGAATTCAATAGCTCCGAAACCAAAGATTTCCTTCGGTGGATCAATAGATGATTTTGTTTGTAAATGAGAATTCGTGTTGCCCGATTTTAATGAAATACATCGAATCAATCAGCTATATTGAAATTTACTTACTTACGTACATACACCTCACTCTATTCTATTACAATTCTGTAGTTTTCAACTCACATATTATCACACACTACAACTTCATTTAATTAACTCATATGGGGAATACTGGGTTGAAGTTATTCTAAGACTAGTTTACGGAATTAAAACGATACTGATATGATATGAAAGCGATTCCTTCTTATAAATTACTGTTACTAGATTTTTGTGAACCATTATTCCTAGCAAAATTACGTTTTTCGTAAGAAGGGCTCCCATTTAAATGACTACCATCTAAGATATTTTTAAAAGTAGCTTGGGATTGCTTTTGAAACTAAATGTCAAGTTATTTTGTTGGTCATAATATTTGTTGAGTTTATAGTAACGATTAAATTATCCCCCTAAACAATAGGACTTCTGGAAATAGAATTAATGGTGATTTTAGGGATAAAAACAGATATTTTACAATTGTCACTTGATATTACTTAAAATTAAGGGTTTTCTGATATGAATTAGTGAGAATTTCCCTCCCTCTTTTCTCACGCTCATATTTCTTCAACTACTTGCAAGTCGATTGAAGAGGAAATGCTTTTTTACTCAGGGACTTTTCCCTCTTAGCTTTGGCCTGATTAATAATTTATCACTCACAGACTACATAATTGAGAACATTTATCAAAGTTGCATTTTCAGGCAACAGTCACTTCGATTATATAAATAATTAAAACACACTTCGAGAGCATAACACATTTTTCTCCACCCATCGTACGCGAGTTCACGGGGTCACTCATACAAATACTAATTACCGCGCTCGGCGTACAATAAGTAAAGATAATTTATCTTATTCAGAAAAGGCGTCTGCAGGTACAGGTTCGAGTTCAATTAACAACTTCAACTTTCACGAGACCCAAAAGAAAGCGCTATTTACCTTCACCCATCGGGGCTGGGAACGATTAAGCATCCGCTTATCACCAAACCCGCGTTTAATTACAGGGCAAGAATAAAAAACTTCGCTTAACATTCCTTCCACCGGCGTAGAGGTTCTCCCTCCCTTCCGTCTTGGGCCATCGCTAAGTAAAACCTCCGTCTCTGGAAAAAGGGGAAAACGTTCCAAATTGCTATCCGATCTCTCGGAATAACAATCCCTCTCCGGGTCTAAAGAACCCAATAATGTCCTCCACTCAAAGCCGGGAAGTTTATATTTTTTCGCAAACGGGACAGAGACGGATGTTGAGCGGCAGACCGTCCCTCATCCCCCGTGCGACCGGGGCCCATTGGCCATGCTCAGCATATCTCTCCGGTGGCTCACTGCCCGGCCGCCATCGAGGGAGCCCTCGCGGGCCATTAACCAAAGAGCGGTCCTTCCCCGTCTTCGGACCCGCACGGCCGAAATTCCTCCCCGGCCCCTCCCTCCACCATTGTCTCTCCATCTCCAATCCTTCCTCTCTCACCATCCACCCCTTTTTATCGGAGAGCCCTTGGTTCTCTTAAGGCCTTCGGGTCCTCACGCTGCATTGAAATCGCGCGCGGAACCGGTTCCCATGTCAACCCTGCTGATTTGCGTGGCCCGCTCTAACCTCGAGCTTTTGGTCTCGCCTACCTCAGCCCATTTCCCCCCGCGCCACCATCCTCCAATTACCTCCTCCGCTTCTTTCTTCCACCAAATGCTCTCTTTTGATGCTAACACCCTACCTATCTCTCGCTCTCCTCTAAGCAGGCTCCTGTCTACCATAATGGTACGCTTCAAGCTTTGGAAACCCGAGATCAAGTTTGGGCACGCCCTGGAGGGGAGTTGGATCCCCGAAAAATTCACGGGGCATGACGGACAGCCTCGTTGTCGGTGAGGTTTTTGTGAGGAAATGCGCGTTGCCTAGGTTACCGGAGGGAAGTGGAAGGGGTCGGGTTTTTTCCGCTCCTTTCCGCCGCGGGGTGGGACTTAGGGAGTCCGAGTTCTTTCATTTCGCCCTCCCGCGACCATCTTAGTCCATTTCATGCGTGCCACCGAAAGGAGAGAGGATTATTAAAAATGCTCGAAGAAAGTTCCTGGGAGTATTACTCCGCCCCAGCCTTCTATTTTTGATGAGTAATCTTTTTCCGAAAGTTCTCCACGGAAAAAAATTAATCTCTATTACTTCCGAAAATCTTCCTCCACTCTCCTCGCTTTATGTCCCCTAATCTCTTTTCACATACACTCACCTTTCACTCTCTCTCTCTCTCCTTCTCCGAGCCCTCAACGGTTTTAACTTCTCCTTCTTACGTACCCATTAAATCCTCCCTCCGTGCTACTCCCTCAGTCTTGGCTTTCTCTTTTGCTCTCCATCTTTCTCTCCCCACCACCCTCTCAATTCTTTCTTCCGACTCTCTTGTTGGTTTTCTTTGCGCTATTCTCTACACCTCTTGTGCTCGGTGCTCTCTCTCTCTCTCTTTCTCAGAATTTTTCTTTTCTTCGCGTACCGTTCCTTCTACCATGTCTCGTGTAGTATTTTTCATTTCTCTTATGCTGCAGCTTGGAGGAAATGCATTGTATCGGTCTTGTTCGTAGGTAATAATGAATAGCACAGGGGGATGAATGATGCTAAGTGATTCAATTCATTCAATTACATATCTCCTTGTCGAACTCTATAACAATTCTTATTTTACCTTTGATCATGGGTTGTACTTACCTGGAATTGATCCACTAAGAGCATTTTTGCTCAGTGAAGATAGGTAGCGCAAACTTTTTCACTCCTCATCTTGCGTTGTGTGACTCAAATCCCTCTCTGAACTTTCCGTAGCTAGTGATTTGAGGTTCAAACTGAGCCCTGGGCTGAATACTGTTCGTACACCGCATACCCTCTACACTTAGCTCCTAATATTGTGCATACTGTTTCTATACTCTATTTCTATATTCTGTCTTCCTAAACTTCTTTCACCGAAATATTTTTATATGATTTAAAGAAATGGAAGAGAAAGTTAGAAGGAAGTTTAGTCCCACTCAGGCCCATGCCTGATAGATAAAGGATCAAATACATAGAATGTACATTTGAAAGTGATGTTATCCTTTCTACACATTGAAGAAAACTGGTTCCTCTATATAAATGATAGCAGCCCTCAACTTATATAGGGATTCAGAATCTATACATTCTCGTTTATTAGTATGCAATATTTATTTTTAAACCAATATTCAGCATATAAATCAAGTAAACTTGCGAATTAATATTCATTGCGAAATCATAATTTAAGGTTTAACTCAGTATCTCTGCAATAATTTTTGAACATAGTTGAAAATTGTGAGTACATAATATGATTGGATCGTTTATCACATCTTGATTTTGATTTACTGACAAAACACATTCGTAAACTGAATTTTACAGTGTTTTGTTTTTTATAGCAATTATCAATTTTTATCAACAACTCGTTATATCCCTTTATGCGTCTAAGAAAAAGAGTCTTATTAGAATTGAGTTTCTCAGAAATTTTATTCAGATACGGTTGTATATCTTTGATATCTCACAAATCTATTTATTTTCTTCCCATATATTCTCATTCTGAGCCAGGGACAAATATTTAACCTCTATTCGCATATTTCACTTTCACCCTAAAACCCTAAGAGGGCATAGTGAGCTTAACTAACATGTAAAGAATCTTTTTTCCACTATTCTATTCATGGCCATACACAAAATTCTATTATTTTCTCAAGTTGTTCCTATACTTTCCACTCCTATTTTTCGGATATTAATGTATTTGCCCGTACATTTTCTTTTATGATTATTTCAATAATTTTCAGTTCAATTTATTTCCGCAACCTTCGTCCAGTTTAATTATTTTTTTTAAATGGTCTAATTTGCAAAAATGGGTTCAAATTAGCTTTAATGAATAATTTTGTTACATTTGCTTGGTACCTTCTATATCAGAAATAGTTTATTCTTTTCTTAAAATAACCCATTGATTAGACATATTCTTCTTTGATTTTCTTTAATTAGTTGATCTCGGTCAGTGTTTTCTTTTTCTATTTATAAAAAGTATATATTATAATATGGCTCAATTTCCGTCCACGATCATCAGCCTAAATGAATGCAAGAACCATAGAGAAGATCAGTCAGATATTATTCAATAATAATAAATAATTACCAGATATTATCAGATGATATGAGTATTATTACTGGAGGACTGTTCAAATTAGTGGCTCTAAAACCCATAATATTCAGTTGGTTGCATTACTGAAGTACTGTACATTCGGTATGCAGCAATAATAGTTACTACTTTTAAAACACTCAAGATGAACCTTATTATGTTTAAAAAATTCATGGTAACAAACTTTTACTAGACCACTAATTTAATATCTGAAAAAACACGACCTAGGTTTCGTAGCGTCGCTACATCATCAGATATCATCATCAGACCTGATGATGTAGCGACGCTACGGAACCTAGGTCGTGTTTTTTCAGATATTAAATTAGTAGTCTTGTAAAAGTTTGTTACCATGAATTTTTTACAAATTATAAAATACCACAATGTTAACCCTGAGATGGTTTCGCTTATTATTTTTTTTAGTTCTGTATCTTCCATTCTTCTAGTTTGACTCCATTAGTTTGCTGAACTTTATAGTGTGCTCATTAGGAACTCAGAGTATTTATACTTAAATTAATATTCCATCATCGATTTTTATTTTTTGTTCGAATTAATTTTAATCTACAAGAATTATTTAATGAGCCGCGAGATATTAGTTAATGTGCAAGCGGAAGAAAAGTTGAAAAATGCTGTAGTAGCATTTGTAAGAAATCCCATTCTCTTACAATTTTTATCCATATTTCCTCAACTCAGTATAAGGGTTCTTAGAATTATCACTAGGGTTGAACGTAAGATGATACGTAATAGTCTCAATTTCTTCCTAATAAAGTACGCTTTATTTTTATTCTAAAACTTAGCTTTTATTCTTCCTAAATTATTACCATTCCAACATTTAAAGCAAATTATGGATCGATATTATTACTTATTTTCAATTTTATCCAAAAACCTACACCTTTAATAAAAATACATATGACGTCAATACTAACCAATACATATATATTGTACATCCTAAATAGTATATTACAGTATTAATCCATCCCATTTGTGTGGAATCGCTCGATAGAACGCTGCACCGGTTGTGCAGTACATCCCACCTGTCTTCAAACACAGCTACTTATCGATCCAACTCGCACTGCGATAGTGCCAGAATCCCTCGATACATTTTGGAGAGTATATTACTCTTAAAAATTCTTTTTTACCATCCCTTCCATCAAAAACGAGGGAAAATGTATGCAAGAAACGTTCAAGACATCTTTTTCAATATGAAAAAAAGTCTTCAAGAATCAGGAGTACTCAAGGTCCGAAAATCGCGGATTAAGAACATTTACGAGTACATAAAATCAATGGAATACAGGCTTAGGCGTGCGGAAAGTTTTTCGGGACAGAAATGCGCGATTGTGCTCGAACTGTTCCGATTCCAGTTAATATAGCGATCCGAATTCCGGATACTGTCAGCGTAACGCTGTCTTTGTCTGTTAAGTCAGCAGCTGAAGGCTGGACCGTTATCCCTCCATTGGACATAATATGCTCTGGAGAAATAATGAGGCTTACCAGACAAGATGTGGAAGTAGGTGGTTGGCCATTATTCTCCTTCTTGAGCCAGATTATAATCGAGAAAAAAGGCTCGAATAAGTTTGTACAATGACCATATGAGTGATATCTTTGTATCATTTCATAGTGTGACTGTGAGATTATTCAGCATCGTTCATACCTCAGTTGATTTCATAATATTACATTCATGAACGAGACAGGGGAAAAAGTAGGAATGTGTTTCATTAATTTGTTTCAATATAGTATTCCTTTCGTCAAAAAGGGATATTTTACTATGTATTATTATTATTATAATAAACTACAAGTAGATTAAAAATCTGGTGGCAGTGGTTCAACATTACATATTATACAAGCATAAATTCATATAGTCGTACATGGTCAAGCAATATGTAAGTAGTGTAAATTTAGGGGTAAACACTATACCTATACCAGGCATTTGCCCACGGAGGGAGGGAAACCCCTCGGAAAATCTCCCTCTGACAGAAGTCAAGACATATGCATAATACAAAATTTACAAGTACTGTCCCATCCCATTGAAAAATTGCGGTATTGCGGCTAAGGCAGCCGAATTGTCGATTGATAAGTGAATGCATACAATGATTCTAGTTTCAAAATATGAGCTTTGCGATCAACTATCAAGTTAAACATCCGGTGTGAACCAAGAATTGAACCTTTCCCTTTGACTAAACTGAGAGACAGTTGCTTTGGGCTAATTGCTTGCCGAACTCACCTATGCCGTGCACCAGCAAAATGCGAACCTCTGTACGTGCTATCCTGTTGGTTTCATCTACTAAACTGAAAATATGTAATTGGTAATAGGACCAGGAAACTCCTGGTATGACTAGTTCAACTACAAAATCTCAAAAATTCCGAGTTTCATCGTTCCCTAAAACGGGAATTTAGTTGATATACGAAAACAAATACTTTAATTCTTCATTTACCTACCTATCAGTACTCTACCACAGCTTTCTGGATCACTAGTACTCTCAGTTGAAGTAAGAAGCGTATTCACGCACAGTTGATCTATTTGGCCGTAAGGCTGGTTGTTTATAACCTCTTTATACTCAAGTTTTCTTAAATTATCAAATAATCAGTATCGTTTTTATTTCTCATTTTAAAATTCCAAAAGCCTGCTTCATAGCATCTATCTGGTGACATAATGTGGAGTTTTCACGTTGATTTCTGCTGGGGTGACTTAGATAACTAACTAGGAACTTTGAGGCAACTTATCAGAATAATATTGGATCAATTCTTATTCATCGATTTCGTTCCCAATGCTACATACTACACACACATCAAGCTCTAGTTACTGTTAATGGTAATTTTCCTATTATAGTTGGTCACTTGGATTTATTCAAAATTGTTTCTTAATAAACTACGAGTTGTGTAAATGAATCATTACTAATTTCTTTCCGTTTAATTTATCAATTGGTCAACATTATGTAAAAGAGGAAGAATAAATGCTCCCATTATTTAAACTCCCATTCGGTCTTTCATCACTAATTATCCCAAACCTTTCGCTCCACTTACTTATTTATTTCGTTTTCTTTGCCTGTATTTCACTAACATAGGTTACATATACTCGCCTTCACATCACTTATTAGCATATTAATTATGCTGCATAGTACTAAGTACTTATTTTCTTCCTTTCGAATTCCTTTGTAATCTCATTTTTTTCTATAGTTTTCACTTCCATCCTCGTGTTTTCTCTCCTGCTTGTTTGTACTTCAGTTTTCTTCTCCTTTTATCCATTTATTCTTTCCATACGTAGGTCTAACACTTATCGCAGTGCGAGTCAAGTGGGTTGGAGTTTTTAGGGATGCAATGAATAGGGGAGGAGGGGCTAGGGGAGAAGACAGAATGGTAGGGCTGCGTTGAGGAGCCTTGGAAGATGCAGCAAAGCAAAGAATTTCACGAAGTTGGGGATGAAAATGGAGGAGGCGGGATTCATGCCTCGAGGATCTACCACGCCCCCAAGTGTAGTTGAAGAAAATTTTAGAAAGCACCACATTACGAAGGGCAGTAGTTACTTCTCGCATAATGATAGCTCTAAATTTTAATTGATGTCCATGATTACTCCTCTGTCACCAGTGAACGTGTGGGGAAGAAATTGTATAAAAAGCTTTCATCTTAGCCAGAGAGTAGTTGTATGATTCCACTTGATTTTAGGAAAGGAAAGAAACGGAGTGAAGGAACTACGCAAGGGAAAGTAGAAAAGGAAATTATGACCAAAAAGGCTGAAGACAAGGCTGAATATTAGGCGAAAAACATATGGAGAAAAGTAATGAAGAAACAGGATTGGAGATATGAATGGGAGAGGGGGAAATAAAATCAACCACTCACTCGAGGATAGAAACATAAAAAAGCTTTTATGGAACTGCCGAGCGAAAAATTGCAAGAAAACCGTGATTTGATAAAGGTTTGAAGAAAAGATTAAATATTGATCGATTTTAATTTTAATTTTCAAAAAAGTTACATCTCTACTTACAAAACTTTCTATCATTGATGAATAAAAATGTTCTTATAATTCAACAACTTTTGTATTTATCGTTTTCTTTGTATTTCTCTTTTTCTTTTTTCTTCATTTGTCTTTCATGTATCATGCATACTTTCTTTAGCAATTAGTCTCTTACTGTTTTCATTCCTTTATTGCTAACCGTACTTTCTGATTGTCATTTTTGCCATAAGTAATTGCAATACTCTTAAATTACATTATTATAAACATCTTCCTTAATGATATTAACAGCTTCAAAAAGTCTACTGAGTTCTTGTTTTATTTTTTTAATGCTCGATTT
Organism: Sympetrum striolatum; assembly: GCA_947579665.1. Classification (NCBI taxonomy): domain Eukaryota; kingdom Metazoa; phylum Arthropoda; class Insecta; order Odonata; family Libellulidae; genus Sympetrum; species Sympetrum striolatum. The sequence continues at coordinate 52,738,627 of OX388341.1, forward strand.
CCATTTTTACCAACAAGAATGTATTTTCTGCTCCAACGTATAGTAATTTCTTATGTTAGCTTTGAAGAATGAGGAAGCTTGCCTTTCCTTTCCTTCTGAGCTAGAATACCGTGAATTCAATTAGTCCATGTATAATATTTCACTACATTCAGTTAGAGGTAATTTTGATAAATGCCATTAATCAGTTTCACTTACTCCTTAGCACATTTCTTATTATCATAGGCATGAACAAAACTGTGGCAAAAAAATTAAAGCTACTCTTTCGTTAAGCTGAAGTTAGGGCAAATAAAAATATTCTGTTCGACAAGATACGATAGCAGTAATAAGGATTCGTGTAAAGAGGAAGAGCGAAATGTAGAGAGTAATAGAGGGTGGTAGCGAGATGTGCCGGTGATGCTGGACCGAGAAAGAGGGTTGGGGGAGGGCGTGCGTGCTTACGCGTTGCCGAGAAATAAAACGTTTGGAGGCAATGGATGCGCTACCGTTGAGTCTCGGGGAGGACGTGTGCTTGGCTGGACCCTCTCGCATGCCTCCTTGCCGGGCTTCTGGACGGGATCGGATGGGGCTGGTGCCAGGTGTTCCTCCCGCGGACTGGCGGCAACGTCTCGGCCCGACTTGCTCTCGCCGTCCGAGGCAAATGACTTCCGAAGTTCCTTTCTGCCTCGTCGATCTCTTATCCCAAGGGCGGTCATCCCTCTGAGGAGCAGATTATGGCCTCCGCTCTCTGAAACCCAAGTTATTTCAAAGGCCTTTTAGAGGATTGAAATATTTCAGCCAAGTTTTGTCCTGGAATAATTTTGAGGAGCGAACGTCTACGATCAATGTGAAACTGCGATAGAGGGAAGCCGAGAATCTATTGCATTATCTATTATTACATAATTCTGAATTATGGAATACGGTTTAATCAAGCCGATTAATTTTCGTTACAATTTCTGGTGCAATGATGATTTCCAGTTAGGTTTTAATCGTTTGAAGGTTTGCTCGTATGTACACCATCAACCCTTTTCTCTATATAAATTTATGATAATTGCGTATATGTTATACGGCTGTATGAAATATTCCTAAATGTTATTACTTAAATATGTGTCCATCTATTTACTAAAATCATGAACCCCGAAAAATCTGTTAAAAATAGTTAAAAATAATATTATAAATTCATTACTTAGTTGTAAGGTAGGTGTATGCATGTAATCATTCCATGGGAATCGTTTAATTATCATTGATTTATTTTATATAAATTATGTTTATAATTTGTACAAATGTATGTTGATGGAAAAGAACTGCCACCAGGCTAAAAGCCTACCTGCAGTTTATGCCTTAATAATAATAATAAAAGAACACAGGCTTTTGTAAACTGTCCTTCGGTAATCGGCATTTCCTCATCGATGGTTTGAATGGACGATTTTAGAAATCAAAGTTTTAATTGTCTGTAATATTGAATAAAAACTCAATATGATATTGTTTTTTATCGCCCCAGCATATTCTCTGAATTTTGTATACACCCTGAAACATCAAAATCACTGATTGCCTTGTTATGAAAGAATACCTCTCCTTACCGATAACCTCTGGTGAGTCATATTTACTTTATTATTATTATACTAAACGATATTAATAACAAACCTCCGGTCAGGTAGCGAGTTATGTATATTCTGTATGAATCGGCGGATGAATTTTCAGTTTTATTTTTCCCCCAACAATATTGTTTTCATATAACTGATTTATTTTGATACATGACTTCCCATGACGACATATTGCTGACGTCAACATTGACAGTCTAACTAGAAAATTACTGAAGAATGTACTCCACCAATAAATAGAAGTTTCTTATTTTAATCAAGGAAGAGTTCCACAAAGTCTTGTCCAGTAACGATCATTTTTCACGCTTCAAATTTCTTAACGGAGGACAGTAATAAATGCATTCGTTTTCCAGTTCATATCGAATCATAAATATGGAGGGAAATCAATTAGTGGAGCTAGGCCATTCATGGCCGAACGCCATACGTCATAAACAGAGATATTTTCCTAAAATACATAAATATATATTTGCATACGTATATTTGTAGTATAAAAAATACTGTGGTGTTAAATTTAAACTTATTTTCATTCTCCATTGTGTATAAAATACAACGATGATTACATTTTACGGGGAAAACCTTTTAAACCAGGCGCTTACGCGACTCGTTTCCACGATAAATCTCACAAGCGTCTTCTCGCAGCCTCCGCATTTTCCATCTTACGGGGCTCCATTCAGTCGTGTATTATCGGTGACAAATTACAAGTTATTCGTTCTCCGGGATCGACACGCACGGCGTAGGAAAAGCATTCACCCGGCAATTTATCCGACGCGAAAAACAAATTCGCCAAACATACGATATTGAATCGGGTCCATTATCAGTTCATAAAAGCCATCAAAACTCCCTCCACCCACCGGCCGTCGAAGCGTCTGACTCATTCCCATCAAACCTACATAAAAGCATGTCCACTCGATATTTTTCATCATTCTCTCTCTCTCTCATTGCGAATTCCGCAATTCCCATTCTTCCACCGTGACTATGCAATGCGTGGAGGCGATACCGGTGTCATACCGTCACAGTTCGAATAGTGAAAGAAGTTTGGTAATGGGATGGATAGGTGGAGGTTTGATAGATTATGTAATGCGAACTATTAGGACGATATAAAAAATTTTTCTTTTCTCAGCAAAGTAGAGTTGAAATGATTAATACATAGAGCGAGATAAAGTTGACAGAGTGGCCCTGAAGAAAAATAAACGTATCTCTGTATAATAATTTCTTAATTTATATATACAAAATCGAAATTCTGTGGGTGTGTTTGAGGGTGTTAGTGGGTGTGTTTATGGGTTTGTCTTAGATTGGAGGCCACACCTTTCTTCCGATTTGCTCCAAACTTTATATACGTGTCCTCTGCGACCTGGAAGAAATCAGTGTTGCCTTTTTATTCGACAATTTTGTGGGGCTCGAACCCAGATCACTCAGATAGTTTTCCATAACGAATACACGTAAAACTCATTTTATCGCATACAGGGTTTATTTCTTTTGCAAAATTAAATTGGAAGGAATAGTCGCACGTTAACGAGACAAACACCGAAAGAAAGAAAATCTAATGAAAATTTTTATTTTATTCTTGGAATCTTACTTTCGAATCAAATTTGCGAGAATATCGGTGAAATATACTAAACTTTTGTGAAAATTCGAGGTTGTAAACAAATCATCCCCCTGACAACCGATCTCATTATCGAATCCACGCATTTTCCTGTATAGAAAGAAGAACTTGGGATTTTAGATGTGCATACTAAAGGGCATTTAACCATTGCACGACCAATAACTTGAAGTTAATCTTCTTCTATAATCCCCGTTGAGAATCAACGGGCACTTCAGCTAGTACCCCATAATGCTCATTGAAGACATTAGAGTTAAAAAAGCTCATAATAGCCGTTGGTTGCGAACAACCCGTCGCGCAGAAGTACCTTAACCATGGGGGTTAAGGTTAACCATGACTATTGTAAGCAGTATTATTCTCGATACGTATTTGGAAAGCTATGCTTCCATCTTCGGGAGAAAATGAGAACTCATTATTTGGAGCTGTTTTAACTCTGCAATAACACACTCGTGTTCCTTTTTCCTCTGAGTTATTCATTGGTGGAATTTACTAAGGACTGTTTAGTTTATTTAGAACAATTGAAAATTCTTGCCAAATTCCTATTTACTCTTACTTGTTCTTGCATGTTGTATGTGAGCGATATACTCTATTTTTCTTGTATCCGAATTGGATACGTTAAATTCTTATGATAAATACGCAGAGATATAAAAACATTATCTTAATACAGATATTCGTGCAATTAACTATTCAGAACTTGGTACGTATCCAATGATAGTTATTCATTGATCCTTATCTATAATACAAATAAGTGGCGAAAACCAAGAGTATCAACAATTCATAAGATTGATCATCATTGATTATAATCATTATAATAGATCATAAGGATTTCATAAAACGATGTGTATGCTAAATTTTACATTTAAAAAACTATGTAAGCTATAATTTATTTTATTATACCTATATTTTGGAGTTGGAAACATATCTCAATTTTGTTTCGTAAATATCAAAGCCTCTCATACTTCATCCGACATCTCCTTCCTGAATAATATAATTAACTGCAAAATCGATTCCCCTTTCCTACTCTCTCTTTTCTCTTTCCGAGTTTCCTCGAGAACAACTCGCCTATCTGATACCTTCTCTCTAAGCACTCCTCGTCTATCAACTGTAAAACGATCACTCTTTTTCCGTATTCCTTCAATTTTCAACTCCCTTTCCTCCAACGATCACTTCGATCCTTTCTTCTCTCCTCTTAAATCCATCTAAAATATGGTTGCAAGAGATTGACTTTTTATAATTTTATTCATTATTTAGATTAATTTTATTTTGTTGATTGGTTGTTTTATATTGTTCTCGCTGATTGTTGGTTTTTCCTTGCTTCTTGTTATTTCGTCAACTGTAATCGGCCTCGTGCTGTTTGTTGATACTTAATGATAAATAAAATAAATAAATAAGAAATGATCTAGCTTAACTCTATTTACATCGATCATATGTCGTGTACATTAATTCTTTATTTAAATTATTAAGAAGGGCAAACCAAGACGCAGTGTTCAGTTAAGCATAAGTGATCTCACTTCTTAAAATACGGAAAAAATAGTAGTCACGAATAAGAGATTTTTTAAGTTATCACAGGTGAGCAAGACGGACAGAGGATTGATATGCAAGGAAAAAAATAGTTTTGTATTCCAATAATATAGAATGACTAATCAAGAATCAAAGTTTCAGTGAAATGGCTTTAGATCAATTATAAAAATAAATGCAAAATATCAGTCACAAATACGAAATCGTGAACGTGAATACGAAAGGTGAACAAGAAGCTTTTTATTATTATTATTTATAATTTTTATTATTCTTAGGTATAAATATTGCAATTCCATGGATTTCACGCAATAAAATCTTCCGCAATTAATTTATTGTAGATATAATTTCAAACCTCTATTGTTTGAAATAAATTATGTATATAGTATGCGACACGAAAATTGTATTAGGTTTACTGAACCAAACCTTAATATTTATAAAAAAATCAAAACGTATCTAACTGCAACTTATTTCTAAAAAAAGACTAAATTGGCTTTTAGGGCATGAAGAAATTGATGTTTTTTCTTTAAATGTTTGAGATTCTTTGTTCATTAACGTACTTTTTAAGGTTTTTTCCTTCTCTTTATTTTTGTTCTCGATTTTCGTTGTATAGTCTTTCCTTTGTATTAATATGCCAATTCTTTCTTCTTATATTTGCATTATGCCATCGTAATATTATTGCGATAACACACGTCACTAATCTAAGATAAATGAGTGCTTTACTGTATTTATATGGTTTGTGAACACAATACGTATTATGTGTTATCGGTGTCAACAACGTAGGATATCCTTAGTTGACACATAAAAATCTGCAATCTGTTAAAATTACGTAAAATATATTGTATTAAATTTATGTGCAATATTTAGAGCAAGAAATATATTCATCATTTCAATAGAAGGAGAATAGTTTTAGTCTCGCGACAGCATTGCTTAGCGATTGAGCCAACCTATAATGGATTCATAATGGAGAACAAGACGGATAGAGGATTGATATACAAGAAAGAAAATAGTTTTGTGTTCCAATAGTATAGAATGACTAACCAATAATCCAATGTTCAGTTATAGATCAATTATAAAAATAAATGCAAAATATAAGTCACATGTACAAAATCGAGGTGAATAAGAAACTTGAAATAAAATAGGAATATGTATGAATTAAGATAGACAATGATATTAGTTTAATTTTTATTTATACATTTCCCTTTCGTGGATTTCCGACAGTAAAACCTTCCTTAAAAATGAATTTATTACAATAGAAGGACAATAGTTTTAGTCTCGCAATAGCATTTTTTAGCGATTGAGCCAGCCTACCGTAAAATGGATTTTCATGGAATGAGCTTGCTCCAGGTGATGGAGTCAATAAACCATTGACTGTATCCAAAACATTTCCTATCAGCGCTTACTATTTAAGCCGAGGGTGGTGGAGAGGGATTGGAAGGCAGCAAAAAGACGCTCTCTCCCCTTCAATTTTTTATAGAAATTTAATATCGACGACGGAAGATTGAGTTTCGGAGAGGAACCCAAGTGACTTGGGCGGCGTAATTCGGGTAGGAAGAGGGTTGCCTATGAAAAACATCGAAGTCGTGGGTGGAGGCCGAAGATACGCAACGGGAGGGAAAAGTTCGGGCTAGAAACGGTCGGCGAATCGATACATTTCGCCATTTTTTCGCGCGGCGACATGTTCGGAATAGGCGCGTGTCATCTCAAGGGGACGACAAGAATGAATTTGGTCGCTCGTGACGGAAGTATTGATGCAGCGTTCGAAATTCCGCGGGAATGATTGAGGAGGGCGTAATGGCCGCTTTGCTACGCTAAATCTAATCGAATGGTCCGCGGAAAGATTCGATTATCGAATGTGTTGATTTGGGTTTCCTGAAGGCGAGATGGGACTAGGCCCCGCAAATCGTTGCCTCGGAAATTCGTCGATTGCGAGGCTCGTTTTGGGTCAATAATTAATTAAATGGCCTCAATTAAAGCGGATTGAAATGCCACTCGGAGAGAAAATAAAAAATAAAGTCCGTTTATTTTCTGTTAGAATTCTAAGGAACTGTTTGTTCTAATACCTTTTAGGTGTTTTACGAACAAGTCACGTATCCCCATTTTGGGAATGTCAGATGAATTAATAATTATAATAATAATTTTATTGCGTCACATAACATTAAACAAAAACAGAAAAAAACTGTCATGAATTGGTGACAAGTCATACACTAATTTAGTGATAACACATAAACCAAAAAGAACATAAAAAGTTTTTAAAATCAATTTTGCATAGATTCCACCTATACAAGGATACATTCCTTGTCAATGTTTCATTGTAATTCACAAATATACACCAGAATCACATTAAAATTATTCACAGTAATATTTTTTACAATTAAGAGAAAACTCTGGTTACACAAATATGCATAAACCAAAAATGATTTTACAAATTTGCATACAACCTTAAAGCACGTTTGCATATCCACTTACAATCTATTATCATTGTTTATATTATTAATATGAATAAATTCTGCAAATTAGTCCAAGGGTTAACTTCTTGATTCCACTTTGATGAAGGTTATTTAGGAAATAATAAGAAATAATTTTTCGGAAATATTATGTGAGAATGTCAGCGACGAATATTATTTCGCACTCATTGGAAGCAGTCGGAAGGAGATACATTCCGTAAATATTAAGATTTATGATGAAGAAAGAGGCTGACGTAGAACATGACAAAGAAGTGCTTTTTATCTACAGTACAAGCTATAAATACCGCTTCTTTGCGCTTGTAAGATGATCGAATTTCTTTGCTCATCTAAATGAAGATGAATTCATATTGAAGTGTGTAAAAGCAGAACAAAGGCTGATAAAACGAAAATACATATTGCCGGACGGAAATAGTTAAAAGTGAAGTTATCATTTAAATCAATTAGTCCCCATCTCAAAGAGTGTGGATCACATGAAATGCAAACTAACAGGGAAACAGTTCAGCGGCGTCAGGATTCGTACAACTTGCATGATTTTATTTGAACCTTTCTTGTTCTAATTCAGAGTGATTTGTTCTTTATATCGCAGAGAGTAGATTAACCGGCCAAATTGGTGATATGGATAGCATTCCATCTGAGCTATCACTCCAAACCCCAAGGTCCCGGGTTCAAATCCCGGCTGATCGGATATTTTCGATCAGGGAATGGTTGTGTGTTCGTTGTTGCTGTTTCCTCGATGAAGCACATCCTGACAAGTTCAAGAGAGCTTAGGGGCACTTCATCGAAAAAGGGCAAAAGCGGCTGAGTATGAAAAAAAGAAGGAAACTTTCAAAATTTTCACACCATTCGTCATTTCAAAATGATCCATATTTTGTATGGACTTTTTACGGAGATTCCGAGCTTTTGCATATGTGCGCTCTGGTATTTTATGCAAGTTATCGAGTCATGCACGCAAACATAAATCGTTTTAATGGTTTAAATCTTGTTCTTCATACTTTTATAATTCGTATTCATGAAATGCTGTATTAGAGAGCAAGACACGTCTCGTTACATTTCGGCTAGCAAAAAACTTCGTTCCGGGTCTCGGGGAGGAAAGTTTTGATAGCCGAAATAATTTTCGACCGAAATGGCCTCATGGTCCTGTAATTCCAATGAGCACGTAAAAATAGTTAAATATTACACTCCTAGCCAGTGATGCAATAATATAGAAATGATGCAGGGGAAAGGTTTATCTTTGATTAATTATTTATCACGCTTGCGTTCGTCCTATCTGCCAAAATATTCGTTGGCTGAACTCCCAATCGTTAGAAGAGTGGAGAAGGAGAGAATAAATCTTCCTTAGTCGACTAATTCCTTTCAATAACTCGTTAACTGAGGTTTCACCGATTTCACTATGAAACTGCAAGATTACAGCGCTCCAAATCCAGTACCAAGGGACTTCCTTCAGCCCGAAAACGATCATACAGATATTTTCCCTTTCATTCTCCGCAGCGGAGCGAATATCCGAACCTTTTTCATTATTTCCACGTCACGAGGGGGACGTTATTCTTCCGCAACGCATTCGCGACAATCGACGGTCAAAAAATTCCTGCAAATCCGGGGCCATTCGCGAATTAGCGGCTTCGGGTGACCTCCTGACCTCGTGACGTCACCGAAAAGCGCCGAAAAAGTGGCGCTGGGGTCCCGCAGCCGAGCGGGAGATTCTTCATGAAATATTTGTGCTGTGACAGTGAGTCATCGTGACATACCCTCACGAAATCCCGCCCGGTTTCGCGAAAAATGACCTCGGCGCGAAAAGCCGCCGCCCCGCGCGATGAAATAGAGCAGTCGCGAACCTGCCGCGTCGGCGATCCTAGGGTTAGGGCACTCTCAGGGCGCCCTCTCGGGATGGGTCGTATACCCATTGCTTAGCCGAACGAGGTTTCGCAATTTGGCGAAGATTGCTCGGCTGCCATCAATTTCAGAAACATACGTAGCCACTTCGGACGTACACGCCAGAAATGGAGCCGTGTTCATATTTATAGCGAATGGGTCTTCTTCTGACCGGTTGATTTGATACCTGTCGCCAGCTATCGCTTTCGAACATGCTCCACAAACATGTTAGTTTAATTCCTTCGAACAATGTTTCCATTCAACATTATGGTTGATTATTTTCAGCTATCTGAAGAACTGGCAAAGGGAGGGAGGTCGTGAATTTAAATATCTAAAGCGTATACTTTAGTCAATGTCCCGATTGTTGACATATTTGTTGCTTCTTATGCCAAAGGAAAACGGTAGTTAATGCTTATTCCTTAATTATTGTGATAAACGGCCAAAGTTTCGATTGTTTTCCTAAAGTCAATTAGGGGAAGGCATCCAATAACAAAGAGTTCAGAATTCATTATAGTTTTCCATTAAGACAGAGGATTAAGTGCCAACTAGCATTTTACTTCTTTTCGTGAAGAATGGACTTGATCTTCTTTACCAAAAGGAGACAGAAATGTTTTGCGTGATATAGAATATTCTGAAACTTTTGAGATTAAATATGAGTTGGTCGAATTTTTTTTGCAATTTATTCTGCAAGTGGTTTTAAAATAAATCGCAATAACAGCTTGAGCGAGGTCAAAGTTTGGGTCAGCTGTTTGTTTTATCTAATGTAATATGAGGTTATATTGAATTTTAAATGACTTAAATAATTCCAAAATATACGTAGGATTTCTTGATGATATTATGTATTGTCATTTTAACTAGTGATGTAAGGATTAAGTTTACCTTATGATTTTATTTATGAAAAGTTTCACAGGAACTTTTAAACCGATCTTTCTACATTTTTCAAAAAATAGGGCCACCTTCGACTTTTCCATCATTGAAGGCGGTCCTTTATTGTTAGATAAAATTTAAAATAAAAACATTTGACTAGTGTACGACTTTCAGAATTACAGAAAAGCTCAATTACTTCTACAGTAACAGAAAATATTTCATTCTCATGAATTCTGATACTATTCCTTTTCCGATTTTTAGTAAAATTGCTTATTACTAGATCAGTTTATATTAATGCCAACTGTTATAGGAATAACTCAAAGATTAACTTTGGTATTCACAGATAAAATACTTATAGATCAAGAATAATTTTCTTTCTTGCATACACAAAAGAGTTTTATAGACCGGTATGTTTTCTATTTACTTCCCGGTACGCTCACAAACATCCTTTTATAAGATATAGCAGAAGGCCGCAATCAGTTATAATGATGATGAGCATATTCAACCATGTCTTTTTCTGGAAAATACAGCCGAGATTCGTGCTTTGGTGTCGAACGAAAATAATGATGACCAGTAATTTTCAATATGTATTTAATAGCTTTGATGGATGTATATAGGTACTTTTATTTCTAGTTCTTATACCTGATACTAAAAGGTATGTTTGTGTGCTCAATAGCTTTGCATCAATAAAGATACATATTCTCTACAAACTTCGTGTAGAAAGACCCGGAAGTTAACGATAGCGTAACAAAGCGTAATTGACTCGTAGTCGCTTCAGAAGCCTTTCTTTACACGGAATACCTCCTATTTTAAACCGGTTATCATTCATTCTTCCTTTTTATATGACAAAACTACGCTATAGGGATAGATATAAAACGTAGGATAACAAATCATACAGAAAGCGAAGTGTGCGAAACGTTGATAACTTTCGCAAATGCATTCATATCTATAAAGCGTTCGCAGTTATTATAGGTGCACGTCCCTCATTATACAGCGTTTGCCGTTCTTCTCTTCCCATCCATTATCAAAAATTTTATCTCGCAAATACTTGCGACCCTCTCCCCGATTCCATTGTAACCGTTCGTCTTCTTTGGAAATTCGAGTTCACGGCGCAGTATAATAGTGCAGTGGCGCCCCCATTCATTCACAGGGTAAATCTCCTTGCCTAAACGACACAGCCCCCGCCCCCTCCTATTAACGGACTGACTTGGTAAAAAAGTCGAGTCTTATGCACGCAAAGGCGCCTCTCTTTGCAGTGCACATCGAGGGCTGAGTTGATGAAAAGAAGACCTCTTTTCATTTCCAACATGGGTAAATAGCAGTCTTTTTCGACTCCAGAATTTGCCGAGGGGAAGTGAGCAGGGGGTGAGGGGAATACTAGAAAGTAGCTATTTAATTCCCTATGCCTGACATGTTGCACGGAGTTCAACGACTTCGCTTCTCCTCCTTGGGAATTCGCTCTTCCTAACATTTTTCTCTTCCTGCGCTAATATCAACGGGATGGGACCACATGGAGGATTACTGTTTACTGGTTACTGAACCCTTTCGGTTATTCAGTAACTTGGAGATATCAAATCTTCTTGCTTATATAGAGTAATGAATTCATTCAGTTTAATCAGTTTGGGAGATTCTCATAGTGAATAAATACATGTATAGAAATTGCTATGTGAGTTTTTAGTCTGTAAGAAATGTGGCCTCAGGAACGGTTGGAGCCACAAATTTTAAAGCTCTGGAGTGAAAATGAGGCTTACCAGGAATGATGAGGAATGAGGCAGTGAATCAACATCGTTCATATCTTATATCAACTCCTCGATGAATCGTTTGTAGACAAAGAAATTGCAGCATGTTTCAAATAAAGTGTAGTCATCTCAAATCCGTCCTGATTGGAATTAGATAAATTTATTCACGTAGGAAAAGGAAAAGAACACTTTGTCTTAGTTCCGCAGTAAAAAAATAATTTTAAATTTATTCACTTTCAGTGAGATGTCTGAAGGGATCCATTGACGTACGTTTTGCGAGGTAAAACTGAAGGTTTTTTTTAGTTTTAAAAACTCGATTATGACGTAAATGTTTCAGTCACTCCATGATATTTTGTACTTCCGTTAAAAACGTCTCCTCAATCTCCTGTTCGGATGATTGAGTTAATTTGAAAGAATGACAAAAAGATTACCTTGCATTCTTGCAGCAAATAACTCATTACATGTTTTACAGTTCTCGTGCAGATATTACAAGGATACCGCAAGTATTATCTATTTGCCGAGCTACTGCTAGCCAATCTAAAGATTTAAGACAGCAGAGAGTATTCCTTCATGAATAGCGGTATTATAGTTTGAATCCTTTTCGGACTCACCGTTTACAACGATTCAACCTCGTTTTCTTTTGTAGTATTTAAGTTTGAAAATAATCGACAATATTTGCAAAAAATATTCATCGAAAAATTAAAATTCATAGTATTGTCATATCATAATTTTATTTTGGCTTAGCACTCGTTAATATAAATGGTCGCAGGATGAATCGGATTCCTGTCATTTTGGTTCCCGTGGATCAGCTAACCAACTACATCATTCTGACGCCGATTGAATATTGTGGAAGTTAATAGGATCATAACCTAGTTGGAAGTTAAACAAATGAGGATTGATTGCGTTCCTGAAAAATGTAAAAAGATGTAATGTTACCTCTCTACTGCCTCATCCAGTCTGTGGTTAACTAAAGGAGGAAATGAGCCCGAATATAATATTCCTCCTTGTTATTTTTCTTGGAATAGAGTTCTCTTTTCCGCAAGCGATACACGTTAACAATGAACCAAACAAATAGGAGAGTCGCCTTGTTTGTGTGGCTTCTTCCTCACTTCGAGATACTCCATTTGGGTCACAATATACAAACGTATATGTAAACAATGCATTTAAGTTTAAGAAAACAATGATTGGCTACAGTTGCCAATTTTTATATTTTCACTACCTGCCTATCATAACCCTTTTCTTTCTCCTTCATCCAAAATATAATTTTCTATTGTAGATTTCGCAGGTTTTTCACACTCCTCCTCCTGTGAGTGTTTTTCTGCAGTGGAAATTTTTTTTCCTGAGCCCTCAGCTTAGGTTTTTTAAAAATCCACACACTAGTTTTCTTCTTGTACTTTTGCAAACTATCTCTTTCTTTCTGTTTCGCATATGACGATGGGCAAGAAGAGACTTTCTAGTCTCAATCTCGCCCGAATAAAGGCCTTTTATTATTATTATTATTATTATACTCGAATTATTATTGTGTCCTACTGAACAATAAGTACGTAGAAATAAATTTCGCAAATTTCGGATTCTCAGTAAATGTATTTTTTCAGTACATACAAAAGTACATTTTATTTATGTTTTCGTGAATTCACCTGTTCCTACTCCTAATCGAACATTCATTCAACTACACTGGTACCTCAGATTCCGGGCGTAATTGGTTCCGGTAACTTCTTCCTTGGTCGACATATTCGCTATCCAAAATGAGTTTCCCAAGTAGCTTACAATTAGTTCTAAAACATATCTAACAAGGTGAATAATACAGGTGCGGATTTGCTCGAGACAGTCAGGGTACGGCGCGTCAGACCATCCACCCTTTCTATGCAATATATATTTTTACGTCAAAAAATCGAAAGTAACCTCGCAATACACTTTAACATGTCAATCGCGAAATTTTTCATTTAGGATAATATTTTCTCCCAATGGTTTTTGATAAATATCTTATCGATTGGTTATTAAATATGAACTGGTTAACTCCCTGACATTCCCTACTTTTTCATTTACTCTGATTCAATTATATTTTAGGTAAGTACTGTAGCATCTATCATACACACAGTTCTTAATAACATGTAGGATAAAAATTCTTAGCCTAAGCCACGAGCGTCATTGATTTCCCCCTTTTATATCATATATGAGATATCGAAAGTTCCTAGAAAGCCTCAAATTCCAAATTTTTCATGAGCATTCACTGTGGGGATTTTTGGAAATTTTTGGAGTACTTTACGGACGGCAGATAAATGAGATTCGATAAATTGTTAGTGGGTGTTGCTTCCGTAACGTAAGAAGCGAAAATTTTCTCAATATAGTCTTAGGTTAGACCGATATAAAATTCTTTCATAAGAAATGTATGGCAGAGAATTTAAGTTTTGAAAAGAAGTTTCCCAATAGATGGGTGTTGACCAATATCGGTTTTGAGCCTGGTTCGGTTATTTATGCATCTTGGATATTTTACAGACTGACCGTAGGTCAAGGTTGGATTCAGAATGTACAACTGTTAGTGGAATCCGAAAAAGGACGAATAAAATAAATATTTGTTAATCGAAAAATCCACTGGTGTGGTTACTCGTTGTATGAGCTATCTTTGTAAATAAAGTGTCAACAGGGATTGCCCTGTTGACACTTTCGTAGCTAAGCACCTTTGTCAATTCCTTAAGATTAGGTTTACTTCTAAACAAGGCGCCTGGGAAGTAAAATACCATTTTAAATCTCATGTATCCAATTGTTACAGCATTTACCATTGTATGCCTTTTGCTCTAGTTTTCGCGTGTTCTTTCACGAAATATTTATGTAAGGAAAGAAAATTTTGGAACACTGTTAATGAATTAGAGGTTTTAAATCTCCGAAAGCCGTCTTTGTCGGCGTTCCTCGTCTCATTCATCGGTATTTTCTCCTAATACCGGGGAATGAGGCAAGGAACTTCGACAAAGACAGCTTTTGGGGATTTAAAACTTATAATAACGAAATAGTGAGTTTTGAGTATGATAATGGAATTACGAACCACTTTTTGTCATTTATGGAAATAATAAATATATGCTGTATTCGTCCGATCATGGCGCGCCTCATGTTTCCAATTGTCATTGCTTTTACCACTTGTCGAAAAATGTGTGTGCCTTCAGCTCTAGTTTTGGCGTGTTCTTTTACGAAACAATTAGTTGTGAATACGATGTTGGAATTATGAATCACCCAAACGGAAAGAAATACCGTCGTGGAATTCACTAAAGACATACTGCAGTGTGTAAATCTATGAAGTTCTTTTTCTATCTTTAAGAATGTCGTTCACCGAAGTACGACCGAATGCAATAGAATTGTAATGAAGCACCTTTTGTCTCTTATGGAAATAATTAAATACAGTTTTTATTTTTCCGATCACGGTGCAGCTGCGCAATCCGAGAATCCATTGAATTTTTACTTCCTTAAGAAGGGAAATAGTGAAATAGTAGAAGTATTTCTTTTAAGATGGTTATATCACCTTTCCACGAAGTGTAGATGGAACATTTTAATTCTATCGTAACTATTCTTACTTCTTGAACGTTAAATTCGCGGACGTTTGTTCCTTTTTGCATGTCATCGCACCCTCGACCTTGGGCGACCTCATTGAAATCATTTTGTTTTCCTTTCTCCCCCGACCCCTTGCTTATCAATGCGTTGTCGATAGCCGGAGAAACCAATTTTTCCGGTCCGTATCCGAAATAAAACGCCACTGATTGATCGATGGCACCGTCCATTCAAGCCTCTTCGACTCCTTTTCACCACCCCCCGCTCCTCTGTTTGCGTCGTTTGTCAAAATTCGGAGCTTATATACGTGGCCGGGCATTTACGAGGGATTTGCGAACAAGCTGGTCCGAGGCATTCGGTCGCTGTCGGAAACAGTGGGAAAGAAGGTTGAGCGAACATGGAGGAATAAAGAGCAAAAGTGATAAATTGTAAGACGGATGTATTTAACGATAAAAATTTGGGATCGGAGGATTTTTTTTAGGTGATTGAATAAATCCAAAAATGTGGAGCAACGTTCTGATTGCCTTTTTCTTCGGATAAAGAGTATCACACGAATTTTACGACTGACAAAATATTTTTCTCAAAGAATGTTTTGAAGGATTCGCGCTCATGTAAACGTACACAAATATTGAAAATTTTTGTATCATGTTTGACGCTTCTAGTTAC
Organism: Sympetrum striolatum; assembly: GCA_947579665.1. Lineage (NCBI taxonomy): Eukaryota > Metazoa > Arthropoda > Insecta > Odonata > Libellulidae > Sympetrum > Sympetrum striolatum. The sequence continues at coordinate 52,754,465 of OX388341.1, forward strand.
TACTTACGAGTAATAATAATAATTTATTCGGCGCATATAGTTTGCTCCAATTACATGTGCTATAATAAAAAGGACGACACAAAATACAAAAAAGGTAATAAAATTACAATCAGGAAAAAAAGAAATTAAATATACTAAGTGAAATCTGGTTTAAAGATAGAAAGAGATGAGATTAGAAGAAATAAGATGCTTACTTTCCTCAGAAATTTATTAAAGCGACCATGGTTTCGGTGCAAGTTAATACCATCATACCACCAGGTTTCGATGCATCATCCTCAGATGCCCCTGGTCGTGTGTGTAGGTATAACATTTTTTGTTTTGTATAAATTAAAGTCTCTAGTCTACGTTTCCTGTTGTTAAGCTGAAGCGTTAAGAGCAAAAATTTTATAAGACTTTCTCCTTATTGTAGTCAAGATCACTGAAAAAGTCCGCAAAGTTTGAGAATACATTCACAAAGCTTTCAATTCTTGGTATAGGAGAAAACTTGTGCACTTTTTCTATGCGAAGGAAATCGCCAATAGCGAATTTCTAGTTCTACGATATGGTGCAGCAACACCAAAGCGTCCATTCAGGGAACAACTGGCAAATGCACCCTTGATTACCTTTTGAGTGAAAGCATTTGATCGTTTTGGTTATGGCTATGCGTGATATCAATGAGTTCAGTGAAGCGATGTTTTATTTCCGTTGAATCTCAGTGTTATATACTTTTTCTGATATATAACAAATATTTTGGCTGAAGAATCAAATAAATCAATTGTGGAGCGCTAGATTAAAATGTGGATGTAGACTACAGGTTCAAAGCATATAACGAAAATTTCTTAAAAATTCTCTTCCATTCCAATGGCATATTTTTTACGCCCTCCTCTAAAAGAATTTGTATCAAATAAATACTGTAAGATAGATGAATAAATTCTTTTAAGACTCCGACAAAGGAAATCTAAGGATAGGAAAATGGGAAACTGGAAACTACGGTTATTTTATTATCGTGAATTAATTTACTTGAAATATGATCAAAAATTTCAAATTTTAAAATGAAAATTGGAAAAAGGCTCTCTTCTTTTATCACTTCAAAATAATCATATACAGAGAACTCCAGAGTATTAGATCAAGGTTATATAAAATAGCAAATAATATAATTTGACTTCGTTGAGGAGATTTATGTGAAATAATTATCTTTATTGGGTTGATAAGGTTTTGAAGGATTCCACAGTAGTAAATATACAGAATGATTTGATATATAAGCTACTGTACGTAGGTGCTACATTTTACAATTTGAGCCCCAATTAATTTTATTTGCTATGAACAAAGTATTGCTTAAATTTGTTCTGCACTTAGCATAGCATAGTTTCATATGCTGACACACATGTAAATCATCGGTAATAAATAGTGTAATGTATTACGAAAATAATGGCTTTTTAACTAATTCCTGTTCCAATTTACAAATAATTAGCCAGTAGGGTCTTGATGTCGTTACTTGACTAAGGTATCACTATTCTATATGATAATCAGAACAGCATTTTTTAAATTTTGCGTTGCATATGCGCTGTACGTTTATGTTAAAATGATATATTATGGCCTTAAAATATTTCGTAGGGAAAATATTAAAACTTTCCTTTAAAACCTTGAGCACCATCTAATCAGTATGAATTCTAATCAAAACTGAAATGCCCATAATTTTGCGAACCGCGTATTTCTACTACTACGTTGAAAAAGTTCTCGAACTCATAAATATTGTCACTAATGAAAACAAGTTCCGGAACTTTAGTAGTTTATCATGCCGTTGCGGAAATAATGCCTAGGAGTACTGCTCCAATACCTAGAATGTGAGTAAAAGGAGGTAGATTCTTTCTCTCTAAGTAATACATAAGAATTCAAATGTTTCGTACAAGGAACTACAACAATTGAGACAGTCACTCACCTAGGAAATTTCGAGAAAACCAATAAAATGGGATGAGCTGAATTCGCGGTTAGCTTTCCGAATAATTTTATTGACGCACAGACGAATAAGAAGATTTAGGAGAGCTACCTCAAGCTATTTCAAAATCTCTCGTGATTGTAAGAGCCTAACCGGAATCTATTTCTGGCTTTTCTGGAAAATTTTCGTCTGGCAGAATTAGCGAAGCAAAATTAGAGAATGCCAAACCAGTAGTTTGAGCGAATCACGAATTTTTAAACAATTGGGAACGTTGTGATGAATTGTTGCTTTCCGAAATCAAGTTCTTCCTTTCCTATATCTCCGAAACGAGTCTTTAAAACGCATTCACTCATCCGATTCGATTTGTTCGAATTCGATCGGACATCAATTTTTCCTCGTCACTCCTCCTCAGCCATTTCCCACGTTTTCTCCCGAATGATGACCCCTAAACACCTCAATCCCCCCTCCCCAAAGCCCTCACCACCGATTTATATTATTTCTCCTCATCCGATACGCCACCGGAGGCGGGGTCTCCGAGTGTTAATGGTCCTTACCTCCGTTTAACGCATTAGCGTCGGCAAATAAAAATAAGCCCATTTAACAGTTTTTTTCCCGCTCCCAACATCGATACGGCTCTCCATCTCCGCGAATGTAAAAAATATCTCTCTCCTTCGCTCTCTTCGATTTTCGTCGCCGGAAAACGAAGCAATTTATTGTTCCGTGGAAAATCTGTCACTCCGCTCGGAAACATTTGCTCGCGGCGACTTGAGGCGAGGGCGGCGAAAATGCTAGCGCAAAAAAAATATGAAAAAAATTGCGAGAGGATGGTGCTGCTTTTGGTGCAAATTCGCATTTCCCGCCTCACGGAGATTTCGCGATCGCGTGCCACGAATGGCGCATTTTTTAATTCGCTTAAAAACTCTTGCTTTTTCCGTATTTGCTCTCTCTCTCCTTCCCTCCACCCCCTCCCCCGCCTCTCGCGAATTCGCGTTTTCCTTCTGCTCGTTTTGCGATTTGGGAAAGTGTAAAATGCGGAGAAAATTCGGTTGCGTATCGCGCTCCCGTTTCAAGCTTTTTGAGTACAAAGAAAGTTCTCTCTCGGGGTGATAGCTGACTCCCACTACGTGCGGGAGTGGCTAGGTTCTGCGATAGTTGTGACTTTTCTCTCTCTGCAGGCCGAATAAATGAAGATATTTAAAGCGGCCGATGCTTAAGTTTCACTAATGATGAGATCTAAAAATATGTATGTAGTGGTATCATGGCTAATGAGCGTTCCAGCTAACGAATATTCCCGCAGACGAATCTGTTTTGCTATCTTTCGAGTTCAGTTAAGAATGGGTCTTAGGCAAGGAATGTTTTGGAGGAAGTTACGATTTTATATTTGCTTAAAAAATGCATAAAGAACTATAAATTGTAAGGCCATGTTAATGGAACATGATTTCGTCGTATATTTAATTTTTTGGGAGGGTTTCGTAATTGTGTGGGAGTGTGCGAAGTAATTCTTTTCAATTGCTAAGAATTATGGCTACTCCTTTTTTTAATTATTTTAAAGATAAGTGTTTTATTTGGCTGCTTAGTTTGTTTAAGTTATCGCAGTTCGTGAAAGCATATCTATACATCATACTTGTACAGCAGCTAATGAAAAATAATACAGAACAATCATCGTAACAAAATTAGTAATTAGGTCAACTTCAAATATCCATGTTGTTCCCGTCAAATAATTAGGTGTATCATCTTGAAATTATTATTTTACTTCAAATTGAGTTATATTCACATACATCTTACATTCTTTCATACGTTGTATAGCTATTCATTCGTTTAGAATAAACGATTGATTCATAAAATGCCTTTGAAACTCTAATATTTATGATGCCTTATTTAAAATGAACTACTCAATTCGTTGTTTAAATTATAAAATATTAATCCCTTAATAATATGGAGAGTATTTTCTCGATTTTATAATTTTATTCTCTATTCTATTCATACTTTTGCGACACAGATCGCTCTCCCTGTTTTTTTTTTCTCGCACAAGTTCGTCCGTAGGCATTTTTTCGAATGGATTAAAGGAAAGTAACCTAATCAGCTTTTCCTAAACGTTAGTGCCTTATTTCTCAGTGCAATAGAGCCTAATGTTAATAGATATGGTTCAAATTGCTAATTTTTTGACATTGGTAAGTTTGTGAAATTAAAAAAAATCGTTACGCAATTTACAGTGGTTATATTGGCCCATATTTTGGGATAGGGAAGACTCCTGCATTCAATTTTCTACATACATTTTCTGTTTCACTCTGTAAATTTCTTAACGGATGTTTGAAAATGTATCTACAACTTACCAATGTCAAGAAATTTCCAATGTTTTCCCTAATATAAGTTAAAACTCATTATACTGTAACAAAGAAAAATGCAACTATCATGTACCTAGGTTCTTCAACCAATATGGTTGTAACAAATTATATGTTGTGGTTCCTAGAATTTTTAGCTGTCCTGATAGCATGTATGGCCTCAAACCCTTGTCAGAGGTTAAAAGAAAATTGGAAATAAATGTTTCAGTTAAATAGTGAATGATTTGTTCAAACAGATAACCCTATGATGAGTCAGTACAGACTCACGGGGACCTGAAAGTTCATTTTTTCTCACCTGAGATACTAATATTATATAAAAAAATATAACGAATAGGGAATGTTTTGTATTTATTTTTACAACTATGAACAATATTTGTACGGTGTTATCAGAGCAAGTATTCGCTTTATTCTCTAACACATATTCACTTTTGTATGTGATGACTTAAAAATTAATAATAAATTTCTCAAATTCCGGAAAATATAATTCTAAACTTGTAAACTGAAGTTTCTAACAGAATTAGTTAATTGGAATACCATTAAATTGAATTTTTTTACTGTTCGTATACTTTAATGCCTACGTTATACAGGAATGATTATGACCACGTGTTAGTACGAAAAATTAATTACGAATTGACCCTATGATAGGTTTTCTCTTTACATAATCCCTGTTATCTTCCAGTTTTCTCTTCTCATCATCCTTTTCCTCGTTATTACATTTCATTTCCTTCCATTCTCACTATCCTCCCCATTTCTTTATATATCATCATTCTTTCACCAGTTTCACAGTCCGCAATGCTCCATGAATATTTTCCTCTCAATTTCCATCCGCTCGGATCCTTTTCTCATCATTCCTCTTTTTCTCCCGCGTTTTCCATCACGAGAGAGCACGCTTTCATAGTGATAGAACTCGCGCGATTACAGATTTTTTCCCGCCGCTTTTTCCGCTCGCAAAATGTAACAGCCCAATAAATATTAATGTCGGGCAAATATTTTTCCGAAATTTCGCTCTTTGTTCCATATAATCCAATCGCTAATTTATGGGAAGAGAGCACAAACGAAAAAATCGCTTTTTGCCGTATCCGCGCGAGGAAAAAAAGCGACTTAATTAATTTTTGATTCCGTCCCTATCCAACCTTCCTCTTTCCCCGGGGTCGACACCCACCGCCCCATTCCATACCTCCACTCCGTAACGTCATAACGGGGTAAAAACTCGTCTCTACTAGATACTCGCGGTGTTGATTCCAGATTGGCGCATTCCGGTAATGCACCGCGAGCGTTGTTTTTCGCCCCTTCATTGTTAAAATTTAACAGGGTTGCGGAGTAATTTAATTGCGACCCGATTCAATACGGGAATTAATTATGTTTCTGATTTGTTTCAGGTGGGTTGCGTCGGCATGCGGATGGGGAAGAGACGGAGTCTCGAAGGCCACGGGCCTTTTGAGGAACGCCGGTGACCGTAAGGGAATCGGAGAGCTCCCTCGCGGAGGATGTGCCTTAAATTGGTAATAGGGCATTCATCCGAGAGTCACCAGTGTTTTTTTGGTAACCGTCGCGATTAAATTTAACGACGAATCGGTCATCCGCCACTGAGAATAGGCACAAGGAGAGGAATTGTGTCGTCGAAACATGATGCCCAGATCCCGCGCATAATTTTTCCCCGCCGAACCACTAATGAATTCGCTAATAACTTAGCTTTATTCGAGATTGAGTCGAAATATTCTTATGCGGATTGGGTTAATATTTTTCGCACGTTGGAAAGTGGTCCAGGTTTTGTTGTCTTTCTCTGTCTCTAGCGTTGTTTTCCGTAGGAGCTGGTTGGCCCGAGCTGGGTTCCGCCATAAATTAAGAATCGATCCGAGAAAGATCGCGAGAGTTGATGTAAGGCTCTCGCAGTTTAGAATTTGATTGCAAAAGTATGTTTGAATCTCAAAAGCTCTTTGCCTTGCTTTGTCCTATTACTGAACTCTCTATGTACTTGCTTGATTCATTTATTTTAAACATCGACTTAGACTACAAAATAATACAGGTGCCACATTATTATTCCAAGAGTATACGAATTCTTCGGGAACAAATTCTAAGAAAACGTATTCTTCGAACGATCAATTCTTCGAAAATAGACCACAATAATGAATCTGATGTTATCCAAAATTAATACTGTTTTGAAGTTAAAATTTATTCAGTTAATTGTCGGACACGGCTAAGGTTGGATTGGGTTGTCTATATGTAAGAAGTCTCTTTACGAAGAATGTTTCATACGAATGATCAGTCATTTGTACATTTTTTTCAAAAAAATTGCTTTCAAAGAAATTTTTTTTGAAGAATTTCTATCGAAGAATTTATTTGCCTGTAACCAGTATTTTCAAATTTAAGAAAAGGAAATCATATGAAGGAAGAGAAAATCTGCAAAAATATCTGGGAATTATACTGTCGTAGGACAGTTTTAGAAACATACATTTTCCGCGCTTCTCTATTAGTCAATGATTTAGCAAACTATTTGGATTTAGGTTAAATATAGGATCACTATCGCGATTTTTGATTAGCGTGTAAAGTTTTGCGAACATTTCTCTAGCGCTTAAGCTTGAGTGAAGAAACATAAATAGAAGTTTAGTAATAAGAGTACTTTTTTTCAGTAGAACTCTAATCTGGAGGCGAAAATGGTGGTTAATGAATATATTATTCTGCTTCAAAATGTTTTTTTCTTAAGTCCTCAATGGATAGACGTATAAAATTGATGGATTCCCAGCTCTTTTTTACTGTCAACTCTGAATAAAATTCTTTTCGATGTTGATCAAAATTTAACTAAAGGAAATTTATGGTTCTTTGCAATTAATTTGTGTTGAAAGTATTTAGAGGGCTATCGGTGACATTTTTGCTGTTTATCCTCTTTCTTAGTTTCGTAAAAATATTCTAATTTATTCGTTTTTCAAATTACTTATTAAATATTACATATATTGTTATAATGATTACAATTTATTACAAAATATTTTTCAATCAAGGGTAGTAAAACACCATATAGATGCACTTATCTCTGTAAATTTTTACTTTTTCAATTTATCATAATCAGTCATTTTTATTCCACTCAGATGTAAGATTACCTAAGGGTTCTCGTTGCTCTTAGCTTTTTCTACATGAAGATTTTTTTTCTTTTCTTAGTTTGGTCTTCATCTTGGTCTATTTATATCTCTTGGAGTTCATTAAAACCATACTACTGACGTCATGTGGTTGACATTTCTACTCGCATGATGACTTTCTAACATCCATATCAGTGATTTTACGTTTATTTTATTTTTTTATTTCGCTGTGTAATCATGTTCATCCAAGTTTGGAATTTCAAGTCAATTTTTTTATCGTATGAATTACAAGTTTTAACACTTATCTAGCCATTCTTATTATAGTAGTACATTTTTGAATAGGAATACACATGAGAGATATTTTTCGGTGTTAGTTTTTGCAATGAAATTCCAAAAATATTCATGGCAGGCGATCATGCCGTAGCGTGTGTGTTGTGCATTCTTCTAATACAACACCCTAACCTTGATATTTTAAAGTAGAGATAATGAATTAGATAACGAATGAAGCAGTGCAAATCTTATGGTTTCGAATCTTGAATTTCTTTTCAAAGCAATTTCACTTTCGTCTCTCTTAGTTTGCTTCTGAATCATTGTCATTTATTTCTTTGAAGTGATTATACAATTAGCGTGTTTCGCAAAATTTCCATTTAGTGATGTCGATTCTTCGGTCTACCATCGCAACTATGTTGCCCAAAACCTATGTTTTAATCAAAAGACTTCGTTACCACTGAGAAAAATTCCCCCTAAGATCATACTCTCCTGATCATGTCCATCCATGTTCCACCACACAACTGAGTTTCAGGGTAAGATCTCTGGTTAAGAGTTTTTGTTGATCATGTTTGATTATCGACTCAAATATCATCTCTGGTTTTTTGAATGTTCATCTTTCCCCAAAAAGTTTCTTACGCGACGTGCGAGTTTCTTTTCTCCCTCCACTTTCGTAATTTTCTCATTAGCAAGATACGAGCCAGAAATAAAATTTCGTTGAATTCGAAACTTTAATTCAATGCAAAGTGATTCGTCGTTCATCGTTGTTATTTAAAGTATGAGATTTTTTAACTGACTGTTTCATATGCCTTTATGTTTCCAAGGTTGTATACAATAAGAATTATAAAAGGATAAATAATGGAATCAGAAAGAATCTAAGAAAGATTCTTTCCATTATAGTTTACCAGAACACCTCGCCTGATTCAGTGAAGTTTAATGGAATTAGGTTTTCAGGCGCCCGCCTAAACCAAGTTCAACACAGTTACCCAATCCTTTCATTTTTTCAGTTTTATGGATTTATATTTTTACTCTTCCAAAAGCGTATTTTTGCAGAATCGACCACTAAAAACAGGTGAAAACTTCAAATGGGAGACTGTCGCCTATGTGGATTATGGTCTTCTTAACTTAAACCTTCGTAATTTTGTGGTTGTACTGTAAAGCCAACTTACTCGTTCAATTTAATGAATATGGCCGGGTGATCTCAATGCGAAACCACCTCAGTGGAAAGGAAAACTAAAACTAAACAGGTGTTTCAGTAGTTTTTTCATTTGACACATTCTATTTTGGGTAGTTTTTCGTTTGCTACCTACTAGGATTGGTATATAGATGAAGATGAGGTTAAAATGGGATTTTTTAGAGAGTTCAAGAATACCAATTGGAGAAACCATGATTTAAAAAAATGGAGTCACGAACTCTCGCAGTAACTATTGGTTACTCTAATGTTCTCTCTGTATTACGGCAATTACGGCGAGCCGACTCGGGAATCTCATTATCACTTCTTAAGTGTTACAAAAAACAAAACTGATTGGACGGAAAGTCTCGTGTCAAGATAACTCGGCTCTTACCCTATCATTTAGCCCTAAATTTCAGAAATGGGCCGGCAAGTCAGCTCGGGACGGCACAACACGGATTTCTTGTGTCATCAGCTAAACGAGGGCGATTCCTTTCTTTTACTCCGACAATCGCTCCATCCCGACTCCCCAGCCACGCCCCTAACCCATAAAAAAAATCGATCTCCCAAGTAAAACATACATTGCGTGCGAAGTGTTTATCTCCCTAAATACTAGATTTTGAATCAAGATCTCTGTATAAACGTGCAATGTAACAAAATATCTTTATTCAGGCGAGATCAATCAACTACATGCCTCCTCTTGATTCCAACCCTTAGGCATTTTAATGCAGTAATATATTTGGGTGAGACAGCTGAACAAATAGGAAAATGTGGATTAATTACTCAGAATATCCTCAGAGAATACATTATCTACAACAGGAAAACACCCACTAAGATGTGGGAGTGAAAATTTGGGCAAATATTCGTATAGTAATAACTAGTAGATGTTGAAAACAAAAAGGAATAACTGGTAACTCATTCAACGTAATTATTAAATAAATACAAAATTCTGCAGACAAAAGCATAGGCGGTTAAACTCACAAAAATGCTAATGGAAAAGGTAGGTAATATTTAAAACTAAACCAGATGCATAAAATACCAATTGAATTTTTTTTCTAAAGAATTCAGCACGAAGGCCATTTGGAAACTCACCCCATCTAAGTTATGCTACAGAGAGCTAGTAGAGATGAATGAAGCTTAGTAGGCATGATGAGGAGTGAAGTAGTTTGCACTTGCGTTATTCAACAAGCAGGAAAACCATTGGTGAATCGTAGTGGAATAGTTTTACTGTAGATGAACGCATTTCAATCAATATTCGTATGAATAAATAATCCCTTCGATTCATTTTATAGAGGTGGTGATTAAGAACATGTTCGAATCGACTTTTATAATATGTTTTTCGGTCAAAGATTTAACAAATTAATAATGATAATGAAATTTAATACACATGCTTAGGTTGTACAGTGTAGATACATATATATACTATATTACCAAGATTATATGTACAAAGATTATTTATTGGTTGATTAGGCTCCCCTGAGCCAAAATAGCTAGTCCATAGGTGCCTTGGAGTGAAAATAATTAACAAGTAAAATTTAGACTATTGTTGTATACAATTTTAAAACAATTACATTTCATTAGATTTAAATTCAAAAAGAGACGGTTGCGTTACATAGAATAGATAGAACTAGATACAGTTTTATCAATATAGAATTGTGTTAACAACCGTTTCTTTACTTTTCACTATAGACAGTATATCTGTAGATTCTAAATTGTATGAAATTTCACTGAGAGTAATTGGTTCTGTGATTCCAGATGCTTTTCCACATTATTAAATTAGTGCTAAGCAATGTCATATCGAATCTTTGACCTGCTCATATTATGAGATGAATTCATTTTTGTTTTGCATTTTTTTGAGTAGTATTTTGTTTTTAACAGAATATATTTATACAAGATGGTTACGGAAAGTATTCTCAATGCCTTCGAGCAAGTTTTACACTTACTTCAGTACCTTTATTGTCTCAATAAATGTACTTTCAACTCTTTCTTTATTTTTTCCAAGTTTTTTTGCCTATCTATCGAATAATTAAATAACTAAACAATATATCAGAGGGACAAATAGTTCACTATTTACTTAAACAAAAGTTTTCTCATATTTATTACAACCTCAGAGAAGGTTTATGTTAAAAATTCTAGGGAGCACAACATTTAATCTGTTACAGCCATATTGATTGAAGTAACTACGTAGTTCATTGTTCCCATATTACGTTTTTTAACCTTCTGCGACTTATGTTTGTTATAATATTATATAAATAGGATGTAAAACAACAAATAATATAATGAGAGTAACTCAAGTGATTTATACATCCATTTTACATCAAGAGCATTATTCACGTTAGATTTTTCTTTGGGACTAACACTCAAATATATTAGTCTAATAATTCTATAATTAAAAGAAAAATCAGTAACAGAGATCCTTATTGCGATTCCTCGTGGGCAGAAGAAATTTTCCTGCTCCCTTGCGACTTTTCCCACTCATAAATGCCTCGATGAGAAGCATAATCCAGGCGACAGTATCAGTGGTGTTGATGGTTCTAGCTCGACCTTCGTGGCGGTAGGACGTGTTTTGCGTGAGCTGTTTACGGATAATTTTTGTGAGGAACTATCGGCAAGCGAGCTGTCGGCAGCCGGCGAGTTTTCGCCCAGCGGCCCCGTCAACTCGAGCAATACCTCGAGTCCGATGGAGACATCGACTGCTCCAGGGATTACTCCCACACCTTTGTCATCATCACCTGCATCATTTCCGGCACCCGGCATCAAGAACGTTATTCTCCCTCCTAGATTTACCGTCTCCGCGGGAATGTCAACGGCAAATCCATCCCCCACGCCTGGTCTTTCCTCCCGCGACCCGCGACTTAAACGACTCGCTGAGGATACAATGGAGATCGCCAGCACCACCGAGGAGGAGGAATCATTTACTACTGTGAAGCCCAGGAGATATTTCCTCAACTTAGACGAGCAAACAGTTGCTCCACTGGCTCTTAAAAATCGCTTCGAACCACTCGCGCCGTCTGAGGCGAAGAAAACAAAACGCAACGCCCTTGATACTTCGGGAGGATGTCAAATGGAGGTACCCTCCCCTTCTATGCCATCCACCCCTGAGGCAGACGGGGAAACACAGCGGCCGGAACCGACCAGCGGGGCAAGGTCTCGCCCGCCTGCCCTTCAATTGTATGGGATTCTTAACATTAGGGCTTTAGCGAGGGATCTCCGAGAAGCGCTTAATGGCGCCGATTTCGTGGCGACACGCGTTGGACTCCCGACTCCGTCGAACGTCGACTCGCGCGGGGAGGTTTGCCGAGTGTCGGTGAACTCCACGTGCGACTACCGCAAGGCGAGGGAATTCCTCGACGGGCAAGGCATCGCCTACTCAACATGGGCTGAGCGGCAGGACCAGCTCCACTCCTTCCTTGTGCGCGGCTTGTCCACCGGAACCGCGAAGGAGGAACTGACAGAGGATCTTTTGGCGCTCGGCATTCCGGTGCGGAAGGCCTTCCAGCTCAGAGATAAGGAACAAAGAGCGCTCCCGCTTTTCGTTTTCTCGGCACCATCGACCGCTCAATGGAAACCCGCTGATATTTGCAGAATTACAGCGTTGTCATATTGTAGGGTGACTATCCGCCCCTACAAACACCAGCAGCCGCAGATGTGCTTCCGGTGCAATAGGTTTGGGCATTCCTCAGCCCATTGTCACGCCGCCCCGCGCTGCTGGAAGTGCGCAGGTCCTCATCAAGGCCACGTCTGCACGAAACCACGAACCGAGGAAGCCCTTTGCTGCAACTGCGGCGGCGCGCACCCTGCGATGTCTCGCAAATGCCCAGTCTGGATTGCCGCAAAAGAGAGGAAGATGCAATCTACATCCGCCAGCAGCCCCTCGCAGCGTCCGACACCAAATGCACCCACCTTCCAGCCTGCTTCTCCACCTACCACCAACGCCTGGTCGAACTCAACACCACTCTTCGTGCCTTCGCAGGTCCAACCTCCGCGTAGGAAAACACTAAATATGGAGTTCCCGTCCCTTCCCCAGCCATGCCGAAGCAATGAAGAAACAGCAGCCGAACTCAGCATTCCACTGCGGCAAAAGCAGAGAATATCGCCTGTTTCCAGTACCAGCGCCAAAACTCCTCACCCACCTGACGCCATCATCACAGCAATGGAGCAGATGATGGTCCGCCTTCAAGCAACCATCATCTCCCAATTCCAACAATTCGCCTTAAGCCTCCGCGATCTCTTAGCACCGCGCAATGGACCCTAAAACCACCACAAGAAGGGCGCTCTCCATCCTCACATGGAATGTGGGCGGAGCTATTGTCCGGAAGACACCGGAGCTCCTACACTTCCTTGGGCAACAAAATTTTGACATCATTCTTCTGCAGGAGACACATTTGTCTCCACACACCCGATGGTCTACCCCTGGCTTCACAATATACCGAAAGGACCGCCCTGACAACCCGGATGGCAGCAGATCCAGCGGAGGGGGCGTCGCAATAATGGTCTCCAACAAAATTGCAGCGCGGCTTCTTGACCCGCAGCCAACTTCACTCCATTCGCTAGAGACCATCACCATCGTCGCTAGCACATACCTGGGGGAAATGCAGTTCACCTCGTGCTACCTTCCACCACAGCACCGCTTCCGGCAATCCTCCTTCGGGGATGTCTTCCTGCCAGGTATTCCTACCATTTTTGCGGGGGACCTTAATGCAAAGCACGGCGACTGGGGCTCCCTTAGAGACAATGCATCTGGCAGAGAGCTTCGCCGCTGGGCCACCACGAACCGGGTCCAGGTTCTCGGCCCAAGAGAACCCACCCGGTTCTCCCACACTGGGAAAGGAGATGTACTCGACATCTATCTCGTCAGCGCGTCCCCACCTCCAAGGACAATGTACACCATCCCGGCATTGACTAGCGACCACCTCCCAGTCGCAGCTTTCTTCGGAACATCACCACTCTTTCGACCCATAGCTACCAAAAGGAACCTCAGGAAGGCCAACTGGGAGGCCTTTGCTGAGGACTTAACAGCCCGTCTGTCATCACCAGGGAAGCTGGAAACTCCTGATGATGTCGATGCTGCAACACTCAACCTCGCTTCTAGCATCACTGCTGCTGCTGACGCCACCATCCCACGAAAACCTAGGGGATTCGGAGGGAGACTGGAACTTCCTCAAACCATCATCGCCTCCATTAGGGAGAAAAATAGGATCCGCCGCCGATGGACGCGCACTGGAGAACCGCATTTACGCCGGGAATTCCGGCGACTGCAGAGGGATATTCAGACCAGCATCTCTACCTGGAAAACCCAGATGTGGGAGAAGAAGATCGCCTCCACTAAAACCCAGGACGGTTCTCTGTGGAAGTTCGCCAAAGGCCTGACCCTCCGGAGTCATGCTACCATACCCACCGTAGAGCCGAGCACCATCACGGCGGAGGCCTTCGCTGACCACTTAGAGGACGCATTTTCTCCGAATCCAGGTCCTGAACTTCCTCAGATGCCTCCACATCAGCTTCCTATTAACACAGACCCGCCAACAATCACCGCCATGGACGTGAAAGCGTCTCTCCGTCGCCTTAAGACTCGAAAAGCTCCCGGTCCGGACGGAATTGAAAACGAAATACTCCGAAGACTTCCGTCCGCGGCGGTTCTCTGGCTGGTATGCATCACAAACGCCATCATCAGACTGGGCCACTTCCCAGCTTTATGGAAAAGAGCAAAGATCATCCCGATCTTAAAAACTGGAAAGTCTCGCTCCTCCCCAGATAGCTTCCGCCCCATATCGCTGCTGGACGGACTGGGGAAGATTGTAGAAAGGACCATACTACCCTTATTCCAGAGAACACTATCAGAAAGGAATATCCTCCCGGCGGAGCAATACGGCTTTAGAGAGGAGCACGCCACAACCCACCAACTTCTGCGCGTCCTGCAATTCGTCAGTGCTGCTTTCAACAACAAAAGGCACGTTGCAGCGGCCTTCTTTGACATCACCAAGGCCTTCGACCGAATGTGGCATGCTGGCCTTCTCCATAAGCTCCGTCGACTGGACTTTCCAACATGGCAGATAAACACCATCGCCTCATACCTCTCGGACAGGACCTTCCACGTTTTCTTCGGCGGGATCACCTCTACCACCAGAACCATCAGGGCGGGAGTTCCCCAGGGTAGCATCTGGGGGCCAATCTTGTTCAATATCTTCTGCGCGGACATTCCCACAAAGTTTTACGGCTGCATGACAGCATTTTATGCTGACGATGCTGCGCTACTAGCGAAGTCCTACTCCAGGAAACTTGCTGTAAAATACTTGCAGCGGGCCACCTACCAGCTTCTTGAATGGTACGACACCTGGAGGTTAGGGGTGAACTCCAAGAAGACACAGACCATTATCTTCTCAATGCTCCGACCGGCGGACGACCCGGACCCAATCATCGTCGGCGCTGAGGAAGTCCATTGGCGAAGCACAGCAGTCTACCTTGGAGTCACCCTCGACAGGCGACTCACTCTCCGCAATCATGCACAACAGGTTGCCATAAAAGCGAGGGTTCGCCGGAGGGTCCTCCTGCCGCTCCTAATGTCCCCGGACTTGCCGCTCCATGTTAGGCTGCACCTATACCAGGCAACCATCTTGAGTGCTCTTTTGTACGCCTCCCCCGCCTGGAGCGGGTTCCTGACCCGCACCACGTGGGAAATTCCATCTAAGGCGGAGAGAGCCGTCCTTCGCACCATCCTGCAGCTTGGCTGGCGCTTTGCTAATCCCACCAACTACATATTGACTGGAGCCACCCCAATTCAGGAATTGGCAACCATACGAGCGAAGGCCTTCTTTGCCCGCCTTCCTACCAGAAATTATGCGCACCTCCAACGACTGGCCTTGGACACCCCTCAGCGGCGCGACTTCTTCCGGAGGCCCATCTCCTCGCAAGGAGGAACTTTGGCAATCCCCCCAAGAGGGAGGAAAAAGTGGAGGTAAAATATCCTTGAAGGTCCACCAACGAAGGAGCCCACCAGCCCGAAGGAGCTCCCTAGGAGGACGGGCAAGAATGGAGGCAGCACCACCAAACGATGTCAAATTATATATATCAGTGGTGTTCGGGCGATTTCAGTGGACCCAGGAGAGAGAGAGAGGGCTGAGGGAGATAGGCTATTGTAGAAGTAACTTGAATTCATGACAACTGATATAGCGTTTTGTTGTATTCGCCTGCCCTCTATCTTGTTGCATATTGACGCATTGCGCTATTGATTTACTCGCATAACCGTCGGTGTACTCCTGGCCATCGTAATGACGTAATTTTGCGATGATTGTTTGCGAAATATGCATTATGTAGCCCCGCATTGATTTCGCCGTTGACTTGTTAAACTTGCATTGTCGGATGAGAAAGTATTATCTATTCCGCAATTGCCTTCAGAAATACTATTAATGCTAGTTTTCCTCGCAATCATCTGTTTCGCGGGTATTTATTTTTTGACAACATTCTTTATTCTATATTTTATCTAATTATTGTCATTTCTTTTAGTGCTACTGAAATAGGAAATGTAAATTGGTAGTATTAATTTAAGGGGAAATATGAAATAGAAAATTTCTATCCGCTAGTAGTGAAGAAAACCATTCCCAAACCGCATAAATGCTGCGCGTCACACAATTTCACTAAAATATTTCCAAAGATATGATTTATTTATTAAACACTTAGATAGCAATAAAATTTACAGTATATCTCAATCTACAATATAAAATATCTTACTGTTAGAAATTTACATAGTTCTCTCAATTCTTTTTAGAAAGAATTTTAAAAAGGCAGGAATGTATTACCCACTAGAGTGCCTTAACAAATTCATCGCATACCTTTACAAATTTTCAATTGGATTTTATGTTGCGGAGCATCAATTTCATAAGAGAAACTCTACGATCTACGTCATATACAAAAATGGAATTATTTACTGATTCCACTTAACCAGAATTTTATTGTTTATATGATTGCTCGCATCTTTAAATTCACTGTATATTCAATGGTAAATATCACCCGGCATATATTTTATTTTAAAATTTCTATCGTTATTAAAGAAAAAATTTACAATTGATTCTCTTGCTTGTAAAGCCTCCTGTGAATGATATTATCTTCAATGACTTTAAGGAGCAGCGACTTATAGAAAATAATTGAAGGAAGAAAGTTAAATGTCATAAGTGGCACCTATGAACTAATTTTGTACACCGCAGTACGATTTCATGCATTCATGCGTATTATTGCTATGAAACAATGGTATTGTTATTTTGTCTTATACTACGTCTCGTGCTGTAACACGATAAACGTTGCCATTCTCATGATGTATTCTTTTGAAATGAGCGGAGAGTCATTGAAACATTTCGTAGAATTTTGAAGTGCAGTTTCCTCTATTCCAGAATAAACCAGAACGAACTTTAGCGTTTTGCTACGGCAAGAATTTGCAAGAATACCTTCTGATATTATTCTTTTTAGTGATTCCAAACCAGCCAACAGAACAGCGCATATGCTACCGTAATGAAATTGTTTTTTTGTAGAGCGTTGAACGAGTTTCTCTTAGCAAATTAATTATTTATAACTGCGGAAAATAATTCAGTGCATTCCACGGATTTTCAGAACGTAAAAGAAAAATTTGCGAATGTCGTTACATATTGTCCTTAGGCTTTCATCTCGCGGAACTCTAATCGCCCGGACTGTTTCTTCGCCGAAAAACGAACCGATTTGGGCAGTGGCGGGGAATGTTTTTCAGCGAAAGGCCACGTAGAAAACCACCAGAGCCCGCTAACGCAAGTTGGACACGGATTTGCGTGTTTCCTGTATTTTACGTAATCCGATTTTGTAATGGTATGAAGGCAGAAAAACTTTCCCCGTAATTAAGCATATTAAGGATATTTATTTATTGTAAAAAAACGCCGCAGTTAGTTGCAAGGACTGGTGGCGACGTTAACTTACATTGCAATTAATACAAAATTATCATAGATGCAATAAACCCAAGTAAATACAAAATAAGTATGCATGAATAAAAATTATAAAAATAAATAAATACAAAAATATAAATATGTAGTAAATATATTAATTATGAAAATACCGCTGTGAATTGGCAAATTCAGTATTAATTTTATACTTAATTTAATTTTAAATTTAATTGTTTAATTTTGATGAGTTGCGAGAGCATGAGATACCAGATATTGAATTTAGCAAAACTGAGCGAAGGAAGACAGTATTATGAACTCCCGAAAAGGTCACATATTCCAAACCTCTGGACTTGGGGGAAAGGTTTTGAAAAGATTCTGCTTCGATCACTTTCGAATACTGATTTAAACTCCCAAAAGATTTATCGATTAATTCCATTGCGGAGGAGCTCGATTCTCAACCTACATTTACGAACAATATCCTTATCAACGGAGGCATTTCTCAGCGAAGTTTTTCCCGTTAACGTCGCGCAAATAGAATAATTAATATTAGCTCACTGTGAGTATATTCAGCGTTGATATTTAGGATTCTTTCGCGGAAACTCTTGTTAGCCAGCTTGTTGGGATATCATTCCGTGATTACAAAGGTGGGGACTTCATCGCCGCTGTTGTTGTTCATACACTCGGCGTAATTGCCCTTTGTGATGGAATTTAGCAATTTACAAATACATGCACATCAAGGTGCGCTCTGTTGGTCGTTTGTGCAGGATCCCTCGTTAAAAGAGAGGAGAACGTAAGTTTCAAAACAATTTTTAAGACGGCGCTGTAATTAACGCTCAAAAGGATGCTTGTGATACTGCGAGCGATAGCGTATGCTTGCTGTAAATTATAGTAATAATAAATGTAATGTATAGTACGCGTAAATACCATCAAAAAATCCCCATCATTTGTATCAGGTCTCATAAAGAGAAATTAGTTCATAAAATTTAACCGCTAGAAAATCAGAAATAAGCTTTTTGGCTTAATCAGCATTGGTTGTAAAACACGAGTCGTGAGGAAAAATCGTTTGAAACTTTCGTAATTTTCCTTGGCTTATTCGTGTTTGAAAACTAAATAGCTTGTTACGAAGATTTAACATTAAATAGGTTAATTATAGTTTAGTAGGGTATGGTAATAGTTTGTCTTCTATCATCACTAATAGAGAAAAATAAGTGTATATCGTGATTTATCAAAACTAAGGTCGTAACAAAACAGTGCCCACGATGGTTCTATATTTACCATTCCAGTAAACCTTTAGAGATAGTGCAGTTCTCATTAAATTAAAACTATGAAATTTCTATTGCTTTGGCCTACAGCTGCAGCAAAACTGTTCCCTATGTTTCAGCGACAGTACTAGCCATATTTAGTTTTACGAGTCAGTTTCAATGACATTATATTCCGCATTATGTTCAATTATTGATGTTCATGTAACAAAACATAAGATTACTTCGGAAGAGATGGTATAAGGTTTCATATAAATTATATTGTGACACAATTTTAGATAAGGGGTAATAATACCATTTTAGTCTCGATGTAAATTAATGAAATATGAAGTTTGGAGGTTTTTGGTTGTATTAGGCGTACTTTAGATCCTTAGAACCAACTGGAAGAAATATATTCTCACGAAGTATTCGGCTGACAAATGTAATTCTGGAAAGCACTATCCTCGAGTGACAAATTGACTCTAAACTGCCTTACATCCACTTTTTTAAACTCAATATAAGTTGTTTATTAGATATCTACTCACTTTTTGCATTCCCTGTTAAAAAAGTGCTTTGAAAATAAAAACCGACTTCTTGGCCGTAGTGCAGTTATTTTTCAAGAATGATATTGCTTCATCATCCTTCTTCGCATTCAACTTTGAATTTAGAACACGTTTCTACGTAAAAATAAACTTGTATAATTAAAAAATAGGTGTAGCGTGGATTTAGATTTAATGAGGTGAGATAGGCATAGAATATTCCCTTTTTAAAAAAAACACTTTGAAAATGAAAACCAGCTTCTTGGTATATAGTATAGTTATTTTGCAGGAGTTCTGCTGTTTCGCCATCCTTCTTCGTATTAAACTTTGAAATGAGGCTAGGCATTGTACGTAAACATAAACTTGTATAATTTAAAACTAGGTGTACCGTGGGTTTAGATATAATCACAAGGTGATTTAGGTATAGAATTCAGTGCCGAAATATCCCCGTCAGTGAGGTCGGCAGGAGATGGCTCCGAAGCCGGGCAAACCGGAGCCGTGTTCCCCGTGTCCGATTTGATAAAAGGCGGGACATTTCGTACTCGAGATTCGGTGACATGCGCCGTGCGATCGGAAAAAAAGAGAGCGCAGAGATTCAGAGGAGAGTGGGTTTGTTGTCATCCAGAGACTGGCGATTTAATTGGCGGGATTTTTCGAAACGGTTAATTCTCGACTCAGCCCGAAGAGTGCGCGGGTGTCAGCGGCCGATCCCGACATCAGACGCTGCATTTCTGCTCCATTAAAAGCTTCGATATATCAGATCAACGCTTTATTTATTTCGGAAGAAGTGACCGAGTGTTACTAACTCGGGGAGTTGTTCCAATTTGCTATGCCATCTCCATTCTCTCTACGTCTTTTTCGTCCCTTAAAGTATTATTTTTTTCCTGTTTGTATATTGATTGGTAGTCGAAAGAATTGGGCCGAAAGGCAAATGGTTTTGATTCTGATTATATCAGATTAGGTCAAATAAAACTATATGGAGTTGATAATTAAAATCGACTTAAAAATTTTGATTGGTGAAAAGTACAATTTAGCTAATGCTGAGCGCGCGCGTTAATGGACGAATAACCGGTCAAATTATGCAATGATTGCCTAGTTAACTAATGGCTATACTCAAAATCTGACGATGGCAGCATCATAAGCCAAAAAACATTAAAAATTCAATTTACAAGCTCATTTCTTGCGTAATAGTTTCTATGTCCTGTTTGTCGTGAGAAAATATGCCAACATGCATCATTCCATCTGTATTGTCGATTAATATCCGGAATGTGTTGTGCAACTGTAATAAATGCAGAAATTGTAAGATTCTGTCCCTAAAAGTGGGCCCCACCCCATCATAGACTGATACGTGTAAATAGCAGATAATAAAATTCGATACTTATAAATAATACAATATAATAATTTAACGGAGCGAAATAACCCATGGAAAATGGAAAATTCTCAGAAGAGGTCCAAGTGCTTGAAATCTGGTAATATAAGGGTTTGTAGCATGTAGAATTTTTAATTAAACAACACGTTTAACAAAAAGCGCAATTAAAAAAAATGTTTCTGGGTCCTAAGAAAATATCTTACTTACAAGTTCAGCTGCTAATTATATAAATGGAGTTTTATTAACGATCGATGGAAACATTTTTGACTCTAATTCAAAATTTTTTAACAATTTTTTTCTCTTTCCTTCGGCATAATCTCGCTTTAGTCTTATATCCTATTTTTCCTTTTATTTTCAATTCTACTTATGCTATTCTACAAAAACCCATTTTCGTTTATTGGTAGGAAAATAAACAGTTTTACTTTCACTCGGTTTCCATCACTATTCACAACATTTCGTAAATAATAGAAAAAGAGTATTTGTTTCGGGAAATAATTTCTTTTAAAGATGTGTTTAAAATATAGTTACACTTACGCTATATCAAAAAAGTGTCTTCTCAGTATTAATTCAATTGTAATTACCTTCTCAACTGTAGCAACTCTGTGTTTCGAGCTGTTCCACCCCAATTGCTGTTTTAAATTGAGCAATAGGATTTTAACCATTATGATAGACCAAACTCGAAATAAACATCAGACAAAATTAAAATCAAATAATACCGCAATTTAAAATCATCATAATTAATCAGAAAATAGGGAAAATATTATAGATATTTTAGATATTATTTAAGTGATAATAAGTCCTTCAGCTTTTAATTAACGATGTTGGTCATTGGAAATATTTGCGAATTGCAATCTGTAGCATGGAAACCGATCATTTTGCAAAGCTATTACTGGTAAAAATTTCTCAAATAGTTGCGTAGTGGTTAAGAATATTCGCCATCACTTGAACGAAATGTTCAGTGATGAATCTTACTGAAGATCATACAAAAATACATTAAATAAAGAGTAGGGATATCTCAGAGATATTGTAAAATCTAGAACTTGTCTGTATTTGCGTTGTGGAATTTGTACAAGTTTTGTCAGTAAATAGTCCTTTTTTAATTGTTTTTCCAACATGTATCGGGGGATGTTATTCATTATCTGGTATTGCTGATAAAAGTGTCGCCCATAGCTACGTAATGGTTATGAATTTACAACATCACTGACCTATAATGATAATAATAAATCTACAGAAGATTACACAAAAATGCACAGCATTCTCTATTAATTTATTAATGGAGGGTAGCGATATCTCAAAGAGGTATTATATCGGTTTCGGGGCTCGATTCGGTGGGCCACGGGTCCCGCGTCCTTCCGCGGCGCCGTATGCCTCGTCACCCGCTGATAAGCACCGTTTGACAGCAAGCATCGATGCAGATTGCCCACGTCCGTAGATATAAAATCATTTAATCGCTCTCATTCCTTAACTAAAACGCACTCTGCGAAAAGGGATTAAGCATGGCGGATATCAATGCACGCAGTTATTGTTTTCCACACGAGGTAACTCAAAAACATCGCTCAATTACTAACGGGAGAAGTAATTCAAAGGTTCGGTCAAGCAGGGCGAGAGACCATCAGGTGACTACGTATAAATCTAAGCGCCAACGCGCTCATTTTTTTTCGTCAGATCGATCAAAGGAACGGTGTTGAAAAAGCGCGACGACGCTGCTGCCATCTTTCATTATTTTTTCTCTCGTCCCCATAATCGCGCGTGGAAATTTGACGTGTCTCGTTATGCAAATAAGAGTCCCTAAAATGGAGTGTGGAGAAACCGATTTCGAAGCATTGCTTTTTGCAAGTTTTAATTGAAAAACTCTTCGGTCGCGGGCATTTTTCTCTGTTAACGGAATCGTTTAGAGGAGCGGATTGCCCCATGAATATGAAAATTAACAAAAATCTCCGGGCGAAAATATGATTACTTTTAAAACGAAAATTATTCTAATGCAAATTCCTTCCCTAATGGGATCCCCTGTACGCGCGGGTGAAAAAAAAGGGCTCGCTCAAGTAACTCCACGTTTGTTCTCCTCCCATCTCAAGCGCCGACGCGTTAATCAAAAAATATCGCAAACATAGAAGTTTCTTGTTCGACGGAAACACTGCAAACTTTTTCAATTTTTCGCCCGCGGTTCGCCCGGAGTTTATTTGGAATGACGCGAGGATGGCATTTATGATTACTCGATAATTAAAGTCCATTTTTGACGCGGCCGATGATCAAACCTTTTTAATTCGCGTGTGTTTCCTCAATTATCTCCAAATAGGTCATTAGGAAGGAGTGCTTCATTTCAACGGGCGGAATGCGCGGCGCAGTTGTTATTCCTCCGCGTGGAAACGTTCTCCAGCGGATAGCGCAGTTTATTGCCGACGGTATTTGCATATTATGTTATCCAAAAACAGGAACGCGTCGACGGTCCGTAGATTTTATCGCCGAAAAGTATTCTAATCATGCTGTGCGTAAACTTCAAATGGGTCCGGAGGTGTTGGAATTGCAACCTGTTGTTTCGTTATTAAATGTGTATTTGGATGGATTCGAGTCGGTTGTTATTCCAGGTCTTAGTGTAATCAGGGATGTTTTTAGGCTGGAGAGGTCGTCTCCAGTTCCTGAGGGTTCGTTTGGTGATAAAAGGGTTTAAGGTGTCACGTGATTCGGAAATTATTCTTCTCGGCGTATTCCCAGCATTTTCTAAGAAAAATGTGTCTTTCTATTGGTGAACAGGTTGGATTCTTATGTCTCTTATTTTAACGGACATTCAGCTTGTTGTAATATCATACTATTATTCTGGCACCAAACATAAATATATGAATATTTCATAGTTTCCATTGATGTATATATTGATTGAGAATGCCTATCGATTAGGTGATCGGACACAATAGACAGATTACACAAAAATATCAGTACAATTCACATTGCTCCTGTGTAAGCATCTAGTATTGCGAAAAATAATATACGCATGTAAATACAATAGAATAACATACAACATTAACGCTGCTACGTGCATTTTTTATATTCTTTTGGAAAGGAATCTGGTTTTTTATTGCCAATGGAATGGAACTTTCATCCATGAAGCTTGTTGAAAAATGCTTGACATGTATTATGTTACTCTCTAACTTACGCGAAGAATGATCTTTACTAATTAAAAGCGTAATTATCTTAGACGAAGCGTGACATTTTTCATGTAAGTTGGTAATTAATCGAATCGTGTAAGGTTCGCGTAATATTTTTTCCGAATGAAAAACTTGAAATTTTTATTCAGTATCAAATTCCTTGGTTGTGGTATTTTCTCAGCATTAATGAAATCTTTGTTATGTTAAACTGTTGTAGTTAAGTTTGCTACCTTTGCATTAAAAAACATTAAAAGTTATTTTTGCGTTATAAATAAATATTATTGAAATTATTTACAATCGGTTATTCCCAAAAAGAGAGTTCATGCTAAATTACTCTCTTATCTATCACCCAGGATGATTTTTTAGGATATATCCTGTGTGCATCATCATCGAGGAGTCTGTTATTAATTATTCAGAAAATAATTGGATTAAGCCTACGCATATAAGCGCTCATAGAAGAGTGGCTGTTATGTTTCCAGAGTAATGGTTCCGTTTCCAATAAACGAGATTTAGACAGTCAAAACAGTTATTAGCGGTAGTCAACTGCAAACTTGCGGCCACTGAGGGCTCTGTAATAGATGCAGTGATAATAATTCGACGTTAAAGTTTTTTTTAAATTCATAAATCCACATCACAACGGACTGATGTTGCTCGTACGAGATTCACGCTTCATGAGTTTTAGACCGCAGCTCGTATGTTTATGATCCACATCCACGAGTTAATTAACATATGTTTCTCGAAACGACGTTTTTGAAAAGTGTCACCTTCAGGAAATGAGGGATAATGTTTCGATCATGCCGTGAATCGCTTTCGCGTGACCCACGATGAACTTTACTCGTGCTGGCAATAGCTGGATAGAATAGTATTTTTTACCCGTGTACTTTACGTTCAATTTCAGGGGGAAAATGCTTCGTTGGCATGGTGTGCCTACGCAGAGAGGATCTACTTCAGATAGCTTTTTCGCCATCGCGTGCTAAAGATTTTTCTCAAACAAAAACAGAAAATGGCATCTTTTGTCCGCGCGACCATTATCAGCTCATTCGGCGTTTCCTTTCGTCCCAGTCGGTCAAGCGTCACACACAACCGTTCTCGATTGCACAATGCCTCGGTTTTATTATCCGGGATAATTCTTCTGTTTTCGGACTCGTATGTTAGAATCACTCCCAAGAATTAAATGAGGACTAAAAAGAGACCCCTCTTTCCTCCAAGATAGTGACAATCAAATCTGTTTGTTTCCCCTCGTGACTTCCGGGTTAGCCCTCCTCGCCCTCTCTCACTCCTTCTGCTCGCCACTCTCTCGCATTCGATTCAATTAAGGAGAAGGAAGGAAACGCTAAGTAGAGTCGAAAAAGAGGTGGCCATAAGAAAAGAAAAGAGGATTGCGTAACGGGTGGCAGGAGAAGAGGAATTAATTTTGGGTTTACGTTCAATTATATTCGTGTATCAGAAGCAGATGATCAAATTTATGTAAGAAGAAACTTAATTCTCCCATTCTCGTCCTAATAAAAGATGCTTTATTATTTTCCGTTGGCATTATTAAACGGGGATTGCTAATCTATCGTGGGAAGAGTGCCCCGTTTGAGAAAAATAAAACGCGTGTCGATGAGGATAAAATTTGATGAGATGCATAGATTATCTACGTTATAAAGTCAATTGTGGGATTAAGATCATGTTATTAACAGAAAAGGATTATTATTACCGGAATGCACGGCTGTTTGATTTGAAATTCAAATTTGTTAGCGGAAGAATACATAGCGAATATTGCGCAAGCCTAGCTCTACGTGCCGTAAGTTTGCTTTACGAGTGCACGAATTTCGTTGTTTCGTTGACACTTATAGAATACGTAAGTTTACATGCTATATCGCTGAAGTTTAAAAAAGAAATGAGAACTGTTTTTATGCGATTACTGAGAATTGCTGTAGTTACTACGTAAATCCAGTTTATTTTGTTTCATTTCAAAGAAATGCGATAGCTAGATAAAATATGCCTACTTTGTAGGTATATTTCTAAATTATTGTAATTTAAACACTAAAAAAAATAAAATGTGATGAGTCACTAAACGATGAAATAATACCTAATAAAATCAAAATGGTAGATGGATCCATGAAGAGAGCTCGTATCTAGGTCATAAAAAATTAAAATTTTGATAACTATGGTATAGTAAGTATTCTATTATCACTGCCAGAAGGAGCTGATTAAAATTACTGTAAAGGTGGGTGCACCACCTTTTGGGGCGCCAACGTTTTTCTGTGATTATACATTTTTAACTCATACATCTACGTTTGGAGCGAAAATGTCGGCTTTGCAGGTGGACGACGTTCAGCCTATCTCCTGTCAATTAGGATTGAGATTAAAATTGTGAAAGGAAGTCACGCTCTCAAAACCTCTTAAAACTAGTGTGCTCTTTGTCCACCCGTTCCTTTAGTAACAAATAAGAAGGAATAATATTTCTAGTACCTACATAAAAACAAAATTTAAGTATATTTTACAGTACTTCCTGTAATTGTATTTTTAATTTGCTGTACAGTGCATATATATGTAGTATTGGTTTTTGTATTTTTAATTAGCTGTATACTCTACTGTATACTGTACAGTACAGTATATATGAGTATACAGCTAATTTAATTAGCTGTATAGTCTACTGTATACTATACACAATACTGTGATGCTCAAGTAAACCTCTCTGCACTTTCTTCTGGTTGTAATTCCCGGGAAGATTTTTTCGAGGTAGATCGAGGAAATGTTTATCGTTTACGATGGGACTCTTTCACTTGTTTTAACGAATCTCTTCTAATCTAATGTTTTTATTATTTTTCCTCCAATATACGTAGTTGTAGGATGAGTATGCCTGCCGAGTTGTAGGGTGGAAATATATTTTCATAATTATAAATATACATAATAGACTTTTTGTATTTAAAAGATATTAATTTCGGGATCATATTAAATAAAAGATGCAAATTCCACAAAACAATTATGTTTCACCAAGTTAAGGCTTCTTCGATTGAGTTGATTGAAGATTTTTATTTCCTTCTTGGTTGTCTGGGCCCCTTTTGTTTTTGGCCCTTCTGGTCGCTGATGAAAGCGCGGAAAATGAATATTTATCACTATTTCGACAATTTTTAAATAAATATATAATTTTCTGGTTCGTACAGCGCTTAACAAAATTTTATTGGGTCCTTCTAAAACTAGTTAATTATATTAATTGAGGAATAGGGCCTCAGGATGTAAACCCCTATCTTACTCAGCTGGAGACGATCACCAAGTTCCCTATAACCCTTAGTGCCGGCAATAAAAAAGAGATTAGAAAAAACACCAACAGAAATGATAAGCAGGAGGGTAAAATCTAATGACATGATTTGAGTTAAGATTAATCTTCAGTTTGTAGGTCTTAAACGGGCATAAAAAAATTCGGAAAACCAAAAAGAGTCAGCTGAAAATACGAGTAGAGTGAAACTCCTTTAGGTGGAAAAAATACAGCCAAATAGAGACGGCTATTAAAAACGAAGCCAAGAAAATAAAAGAGATAGACGAGCGGAAGAAAAGGCAAAATGCGACAGAAAACCGGAGGGAGAAAAAAGAGCGACGTCGAAAGATATACAGGAGGAAAGAGAGAGCGATGGTAAGGGAAAAAGGGTGTCTCAAAAACGACTCGACTCCTTTTTATTATTTTCAATTCACGGGAACCCGAAGTGTGTTGTTCAAAAACCTCTGCAGAAATAGGGAGCGAGTCCAATGTTTGCGGCTCCGCACTGGCGGGGACAAGGGATCGAACCTCGCACTAGAGGAAGAGAAAGGTGGTCTGGTGCAACGGGGAGTGTGTTTCGGGAGGGGGAGGAAACAAAGGAGCAGGGGGAGGGGAGAGGTGTTTACGAGGATGGGGGCGGGGGAGGAGGGGGCGCGGAAGAGGCGACGGGAGCAGGTGAGAGAGGGGTGCAGACGGTGGTGGTGCACGGAGACGCGTGTGCCGAGGAAGGAGAGGACGTTGGTGCCTCCAAAAGAGGTTGCAGGGGAAGGAAGGGATGGATATATATCCCTTTGACTCCCACCCCCCTTTGGCCCCTCCCCGCCCACCCGTTGACATACGTAGGTTAACCCTCGGTTCAGCAGCTCCCGTATCCCCTTCATTGTGGAGGGAATGGCTCTCAAAAACGTCGAACCCGGTCCTCCCGCATGCGGGGTGCGGAGGCCTGGCGCCGCGGATGGGGGCGGAGGGGCTCGCGAGTGGGAGAGTTTTCCGCGCTGTTGCGCCGGCGTGGGCATCCCTCCCTCTCGGAGGGCCCCCCACCCGCGGCCCCATCTGAAGTCCTCGCCGCCTAATGAGGATTTGTATATTACTGCTTCCCGGCGTACGTGTGTGTGTGTTTGTGTGTGTGGGCGCGTGCAAGTGCGTGAGGGGGGTGGGGGAGGAGGGCAAAGGTAAAGGCCCCGAGGTCGCGCAATTTTGGATTGATTCCTACAACGTTGGTCCATCTGCCGTGTCCTCCCCCACCTCCCTGCCCTCTCCCTCCACCTCCTCCCGTGTTTTACCTCAGAGAACACGTTCCTCAGATTTCTTCCGAATTGCACGGCATATTCATCTCCCTTCCCTTTCAAAAAATAAAGTTTTCTTCGCTCGGCGAGCGTCTCTTTCCTGGATGCAACTTTCCCCGTCTTCCCGGGTCTTTTTCTGGATTTCGCTTCATCTCTCCGTCTTGCCATTATTTTTCCTTGAGCTCGCGTTTTTCCTTGCCTTTCACGGCGCATTTGTCGCTCTGTTCCGCTTTCTAAGCGGTTCAAATTTTTTCGACCTTTGTTAGGATTAAATGACGCGAGATGTCAGTTGATTCAGAGTAATTTCTGCAGCGATGAGAGAGGATCCGTCCGTCTTTCAGAGAGAGAATTATTTCCCTCTGTTTCTCCGAGTATGTTTTGCCTCGTACATGTAAACAGGTAAAATGTACGAGTTTTATCGAGGGGCTACATAAATCTCTCTTAAAAATAATTCAAGTTTTTCCTCATGTTATTATTATTTTGATTTTAGTTTACTGCTTGTAATTTATGACTGCATTTATTGAAGTCGATGTCAATTTAAATTTCATTTGATAAAATTCACAGCAAAGGGTTGTACTTACGTCATTTATGACTGATAGGCGTTATTATTTAAGATGATAAACCTAACGCATAAATTTACATTCAGCTAAATTCACATTGTACTAAATTCACATTTAATTTTCTAAAATTCAGAGAAACCAACTCGACGGCATGATCTTGAAAATTTTAAATGTAAATAATAAATCAGTTACCATCATTGGAATTTATAGCTGCCATTATTTTATTTCATTAATATTCAATTACGAAACAATTCGAGATAATTCTCAAGTTTCAAATCTAGATGCTAGTAAATGCAATGTATTAAAATATGAATCCAGATCAGTCATTTAGTTTAAATTCATGAAACTGATAAGCGAGAGAAAAAGTGAACTAGAAAGATATGAACTGAACAAAAAGTAGATCCATTTACCGTTGAAGCCGAATCACAGTTAAATTATCCGAAACATAGAAAATATGTAAAAAAATTAATTTTAAACTTCATTGAGTAATACATTTGTTGGTAATATTATCGGATTTTCCAGCTCACAACTAACTAACCTTTCAGTTTGACTAATTGAAAACCAACGGTCAAGCTACTGCTATATATTGGCGTATACGACCCCCGCAGCGAGTCCTGCACTATTCGTCAGGTCGGACTTAGCGCGACCGAGTAAATCGAGCAGTCTGCGCATACTGAAGAGCGAAACGTCGATTTTTAACATCAATTGTGTTAAAACGATGAAAGTTGCAGCAATTTCGTAGCAACTTGTATGATCGGCGTTCAATCTTAAGAAAAATTCCAATTGGCAGGGATTTTCTCCATTCACAGTTCCTTACAAAACGTGTTCGAGGTTCCAAATATGTTTTAATTAATCGAACGATCGTGATTCCCTCTGTATTATCTTTAACATCTTTAAACTTATACTCGAATAACTATGCGTTTGAGACAATTTCATATGAACGAGTGGTGCGCGACTACAGTTACTCTCACTCGTAAGTCGAGTTGCCGGTCGTGCACTTGACCCCGGGAAAACCTGGTTTTAGGACTGTATTTGCTAGCTTCCTACCATAAATGGTATGAAATAACTTTTCTTTCTATCGTAATACGCCATTTATTCAGATTCTAACTGTCGGATACTCATAAGTAAAAATTTTTAATTTTAGTGTTGCAGTAGATGATGTCGTTCTCTTAAATTGGAATTGATGGTAACCGAATAGAAACAATGTAGAAGAAGATTTACAAAATAATATTGATGATTTATTAATAAGGGATAATTTCTTCACCGAGAGATTATCGTAGTTAAATCATAACTTGACACTAATTTATTTTGTAAGTGAGTTAATTTTTCATCCTCGTATTCGATAAGTTAAAATTTGTTTAAATATTAAGATTCAATTCGAATAATTAGTGATGAGTTAATCTTTTAAAACAAGGTAACGAAATCCTACTGTAAAATTCAGGTGAAATAAATTACGCTAATTTTACAATATTTTGCATAAACGAACGAATAATACCTGAAAATTACACACTGTAATGATGGTAAAATAAATATCTCAAACATTTTACTACTTGAAACCAAAATGTGTTGATTGAGAACTTTGAACCGGAATGAAGCCCTCAAGCGTTGAAGTCTCCAGAGATTTATCGCTCGTCCCCCACCCAAGTTCTTTAAGCACACTTACGAAATCATCAACTGTTATTGCTCCGATATAAATCGCTATTATGATAATTTTGCTGTCCTAAAACCTTCAAATCGGAAAGCATCCAAGATATACGTATCGAATACTTTGATAGTTGATGGTTGACTTCAGTTACCTTTTCAAAACATTTTCCAAGCAATTATATTTCTCACTAATTTCCCTCGTCTTCCGAAAACTTGAAGGGAGAATAGGCCTCATATAGGAGTAGTATAAAATAACAATTACAGAATACAAAATAATTCAAGAATGACAGAAAGGTATGTCAGTGATTTGTTTACAAAATAACAGTACATACACAATGCCGAAAGAAAAAGAAGAAAATTAAAGTAGAAGATACATCATAAGGGTCCTGCCAAACCTTAGGTTTGTCGGCAGGTTCCCAAAATTGAAAACCATAAGTGGCGAAGATAGTTTTTTTCATCACTATAATCACATAATTATTATTTTTTATAGGCAATCACACAGAATGTAATACAATACTTATTAAAATTGTTTGAATTTGAAATATTCTTTAAGTTTTTGTTTCACTTCAGAGATATTTGGTAGCCCTTTCAAATAATTAGGTAGGTTGTTCATTACCTTGGGAATTTTTACTTCTAATCTTTTTTTTCCATAGTTATTATAATACCAAGGTACATTATGCTACATTATAAAGATATATACTTAAGTAAATAGTGAAAGCTAAAGGCGTGAATGGAATCATTGAAAATTCGAAACAATGCATTTCGTCACTATATGTTTTTCTTCCCTATTCTCGGTCTAACTGCTTAGAAATAATTAGGCAAAAAATCTCATTGTTCTCTCCACTTTAGCGAGCAAGGGAAAGTATTTTATGTTGGGCCCCTTTTCTTTCTCTTCATTAGCTTCCTTTGTTTAGGTTCCGCACTAATTATGACTCCGATTTCCCCTAAAAATAAGCATTTGGAGCAATCCTACCCTCACATCAAATACCTACTGAGGGTAGGTACCTTTCCTACGGCAAGCACCGCTGCCCGTTCACCAGGTCCCTTTTTTCCCTCAACGAATATATCAGTGTTTCTAGGAATTAATCTTCGTCCCCTACCTTTTTCATTCCGTCCCCCCCTCGTCCCTTTACCATTTTTATCCCTCTATCCTGCGTCTGTCTCCATTCTAGATGGGAAGGTAGTATCGCCTCTGATGTCGGCTCGCCACCAAACGCACAATATCCTCGCAATCCTGATCTTTATTCCCTCAACTTTCTCTCTCTATTCTCTCCCCATGCAATCCCCATTTGTTTATTCCTCGCAGTCCCTCAGCTACGCTCCTTTACCTCCCCAAGCCCTATTCCATTCGTCTACATATTTTTTCGCGTCCATGCTTACGTACACATGAACAGTCCGCATTGTATCCCACAGTATTTTTTTCAGCTTCCGCTTTTAGCCTAGGCTCGCTTTTTTTCCTTTTGTGGTAATTTTTTCCATAAGGGGCGTTGGTACGAAATGCTTCCCGGGTCTGCAAGTATGTGCACGCAAGCGCGCTCGCCAAGGCGCTCCTCTTTCCCTCAGACGTCCTCCCCTCATCTCCCGGACTCGAACAAATTGGACGCAAAAAAGCCTCGCTAATCGACCACAAAAATTCACTCCACCTTGGTTTTCCTCCCCCCCTCGCGCGCGTATAGTCTCATCGCTCCTCTGTCACTCGCCTCAAAGCCTTTTCTATCATTGTTTCCTTCAATACGACACTTTTTGTTTCGCGAGTTTTTTTTCGGGAAAAAGGGACCGAATTCTTCCGAACAACTCGTCGTGGGTCGCCCGGGCGAGTCGTGTTTTTTTCCGCGGAGATCCACTCATTCAGACTCCGTCTCCCGTTGTCCTCCCTTTCATTCACCCACCGCTGGTTTGTCGTCGCCGGACGGCTTTCATCCGTTTCTTTCCCGTCTCTTTAATCACTCATTTCTCCCGTTTTTTCTTTTTGGCATCGGTAGGTCGCTGCATGCGTTCCGCTGTGTTCTTTCTCCTCTCATTGCCTTCGATCTTCGCTATAAAAACGGAGCATCTCTTTTTTCCGAGCCTCGAGGAAAATCGCTTTTGTTTCACTTTCAGCCACGCCCCCTTCCCTCCGCGGTTCGCTATTTACTCTCATATTTGTTTCTTCAATCTATTCGGGGAGCGAACTTCCATTCTCATTAGGTAATTATCCCTTATCCCTCGATCGCGTTCCGCGCTCTCTTTGGCGGATTCCTTTCCCATACATCACGTCCGTTCTGTGCCATTTCGTGATCTTGTTTTTCCAAACGTCCTTTCCCTTCCAGAGGCTTGTTTCTACAGCTCTAACTCATTTCCCGGTTTCTCCTAATCTCCTCTCGATCTCGTCGGTTTCCAACTCAGAGGTGCTAGTTCTTCTGAGTGATTTCCCTCCTTGCATTCTTATCGGCTTTTCCCTCCTTTAAATTCAGATGTGTATCCACAATTGAGGTTAGGTGGAAGAGGGGCCTATATGCGCCTGACCTAGTCTTAATTAAGAGTTAATACCAACCAAAGAATCTACCAACACAGTCTTACCTGAAATTTCAAACTCAATTCTCTCCTAACCGCGCTTCCTATCCCAATATCCAACAGTCGATTTCGTCTTAAAGAAATTTATTATTTCCGAAGTAAACGTGTACGATTGTAATATTGGAAACATTTATATTTGTAACGTACATTTTTAAGTTACAAATAAAAATGTTTCCTTGTTGATACGGTGATCTGGAGGAAGAAGCATAAAACTGTTTATTTTACTGATACAATTATCAAAAAAAGAAGGCTTAACTAGTTGGAGCTCCATTTTAATGAAAGAATCTTTTATTTTAATTTAAAATAAAATGTAGTTTTTCGCTTAAAATTTCCTCAGTAAAGCACCGACACGTTGACCTGATGATAGACAAAGTGCGTCGAAACCGGTCGTGTATTTTGTTTTACTATGGAGTTTCTAAAGTGTAAAACTTCATTTTATTTTACCTTAAAATAAAATAGTTGTTCCGTTACCTTTACTACTTTCTTCGTGGTAAGTGAAATTTGTTGGAACAACATAATTAATAAATTAAATTGTACCAAGAAGTGTATATTTTTCATACATAGGCAACCTTCTTATTTTGTGGCATTGTATATTACAGAAAGTAATTTGTTCTGTTTACCAGTATATTCATGAGCTGAGTTATAGAAAGGAAATAAGCCTAGGTGAAGACGATATGAATGATGCTGGTAAATATATAATATTTCGGACATATTTTCTAATAAATTATCAATCTATTAAACTCCTATAAAAATGAAAAAATTAATTGGATCATGTGGCGACTCAGGTGGTTAGACAATCGTCAAAAACTGAACGTTGGAATATCAATCTATTCAATCCGACACATCTCCTATTGGCTCGAACATAGCTCTTTATTTATCCCTTGTTGATTCCCTTCTTACTTTCACCATAGTTCACAAAGCGCTGGCATGATTCCATTGCTCTGTGTGTCGAGTTTTCGAACCAGCAACCAATTTTCGATCCTCAAAGGGCGTTAGTTTCAGCGCGAGAGCAATAGATTAATACACACTAACTTGGCTTCATTGACGCATACTTGTCTCAAAGCTTATCTCCTGCCCTTGATTTTGCCTCGAGATAATTAATTGCTATACATATAGTTATTTATTCTTTCTTTGCCGTTAGATACAAAGTAGATGCAGTTGTACGATGTTCACATAAGCCTTTATCGATACTTTTCTTGATGATAAACGCAAGTCTTTTAAATTCATTGAAATGAAATGCATACGTGCATATAAGCATGTTGAATTCAGTAGTGTATTGTTAATTATGAACCTAGGGAGTCGAAACTTTGTCATTCTCATAGTAATGTGCCACATTAATATAATAAAAATATATAATAAAAATATATAATAAAAATATATAATAAAAATATGAGTTACATGGAGAAAGAGATTTCTAGTCTCAATATTGCTCGAAGAAGTGACTTACTTATTCATTTAAGACAAATGAGTAAGAACCGATTGATTTTCTTGATTTCGCTGTTGATGGCAATTATTCACGCAGAAGGAACTAAGCATTTTGAGTCTATGTACCGTAATTATTCGAAACTCAGCAATAACATAAATAAGTATTCGGAAGAGATTGAGACTAACAAGTTTCTTCTGTCAACGAACCCCTTTCGATGTAAATTAGTTCTAACTAATTAAAATAGGCATTAAGTAAGAGGAAAAAGAATATATGTAGTTACAAGGATTGAAATATAACATTCAGAAATCCTTTGGGCTTTTTCCAAAAATTGCAGGATTTCTTTGAAATTAAGATAAAATCGCCCTTATCTTTTCAATTGAAAAATCTCCTGAGAACTGTGAGGACTTTATGGGTTCAGATACCCTTATGATTGTCATCCTATGAGAGGCCTAGACAACTCTTTATTAATAGGTAACAATTATAATTAAATATTTTATTAATGCTGTTACAGGTATATGTAAATCTAATATGTAAAATGTAACAATTAATTGTTGTTGTGGTAATAAAGTTAGGGAATAAATTGGCGTTGTTTTTAAATAATGATTCAGTGATACTATTTATGAATTGAGCCGATACCTTATAGGTAAATTATTGTGTGTATCGTGAAGTCAATACTATACGTAACTTGCATGAAAATGTAAAATTGTATCAATAGTGAAAGTATCTAATAGAAGCTGAGGAAGAAGTATACTTGTAAGGGATACAACATACCTGAAGATAATATTAGCTAAAATTTGTTAAAGAAGATACATCCGTATTTTCTTTCACAGGAAGAAACAAACTATTATTTTATTGGCATACCCATGACCTTAACGTGCGAGTATATCATTCAGGATTTTTCTGGCATCCCATTCGAGATTTTACAGGCATCTTACTCGTACATCCTCAAGGGTTCCGCGACCATCTCTTGTCCACTCTCCAGTCTCGAAACTTTCTGAAGTCGAGAAACTTCGGCACATCTCTATTTTTGGAAGGTTTTTAGCGTCATCTCCCTTCCTCCCTCTTCTCTCATTTATTTTGCAGCCTCCGTCTGCAGCTCGCGTCCGCCGTCATCCAGACTCCGCAGCCGCCTTTCTTCCCCGGAGTCTCTCGCGAAAAAATATACCGTTCTCCCATCCGTTCCCTGGCGGAACCCCGCATTTTTTCCCGACCCTTTCGCTTTCGTTCGCACTCTCTCTATTTATATACGATATCTACGCGCGACCCCTCCGCGTCTGCGAGTCAATTACCTCCTCTTCTAAGTCCCTCACTTCACTTCCTTCCGTCACTCTCTCTTTCCGCGCTCCCCCTCACTCTCTATTTCACTATCTCCACTCGTTCCTTCCCTCTTCTAACGAGTGCCCATTTTCACTTTCGTTGCTATCTCGTCATTTATTCGCTCCCGTTCTTCCCCCGCGTAGGTCGACCTTCTCAGTAGTCTACGGGACCTTTTCCGCCTAATTTTTCTTCCCCGACGGTATTAATCACGCGATGAGAAAATTGAAAATTTTTCCGAGTCTCAAATCCACAAGAAATTTGAAAAGACTAGGTTCTCTCCCGGCGAATGCTATGAATAAATTCCTCGCGTGTTCTCAGCCGGGTGATGTTGATGAATTCCACCAACGTTTCGGCTACAAATTCAGCAGCCATCTTCAGGGTGTCGAGAGGAAGGATTTGGTGGTCTAAATATATATAACTAAGAAATTTATTTGCGACCGGTTTCGACTTAGTCATTATCTGGCTGACTCATTTACTGATGGAGCTCCACACAGATAAAACTTCCTGTATCGATGGTGTTATTTATCCGGCGTATTATTATTTAGGCGTAAATAAAGAGAATTTGGAGCAAGGCTGTTATAGAATTAGGGGTTTAAATTCTACAATAGCCGTCTTTGTCGGCGTTACACGCATCATTCGCCGCTATTCGGAGAAAACAAGAAAGGTAAACATTACGGTGTCCTTTCTATTTTTCTCAGAATACCGGCGAACGAGACGTGGAACGCCGGTAAAGGCGGTAATTAGAGATTTGAAACCTCTAATTATTTAGGCGATTTTGTTTCGCCGCGGTTTTTCCGAGACGCGGTCCGCGGAGACGCGCTCGCAACCCCGTGGCCGGGCGCCTATAAAAAGGCCTCTCCGACTCATCTTTAAATCCCTTCTTCCCTTCTTTTTATCACGTTCCCCCACCCCTGGAATCCCTCCTCCCGAACCCGGGCGCGATGGCGAGTGTACAGAGAGTGCGTGAGTATCGACCTTCTCTCTCTACACCTCCGTTGCCCTCTCTCCTCTCCCCAAAGTAGTCCCCATGCCTCCCCACTCCCTTCCCGCAACATGGGGATCGGTCCGAGAAGGGAGGGTTTTCGGGAGGAGGTTGGATATTCGGGGTGGAGTGCGCGACGCGCGCCTCAAAATGGCGCCCGCCCCGGCTGACGTATGCTCCTCCCGCACGGGGAGAGTGGGGAGACAGTGGCGCCCCGGGGCGCGGCGGAGAATGACTTTCTTTCTGTCTTTCCCGCCCGAATATCCCGCGCCCCCTCCCGGCGGATTTTTCGGGCCGGCCGCCGCGCGGACCGGGCGCGGGAGGGTCGGCCGTGGCCGAGGATGGCGGGGGAACTCCCGGGGTCGGGTTCGCTCGGGTCCCGCGCTTACGTAACGCTGGAATGTGGGGATTTCGGAGTGGGTCTTCTCTGTGCGACAAGATATGCTTTTTTTGGGATGGTTTTCTCTGTGCTCCTTTGGGTATGGTTGCCTACCCATCCATGCCCAATAGATGTCGAATAATTTATTTTACTACTTAGCTTTTTCTGCTGTAATATGTCTACCAATTACTTGTATTAATGTACATAATTGTGTGATACCAAACTCTACCACCTGGTCTATACCTATCTGCAGATTTAACGTAATAATTATAATTTCTTCGTTGCGATCCAACTTTAAACATAGAAGGGCGAGTGATGTATAATAACAGAGAGAGAAGTAATTGCTATGCTGCGTGAAGGTGTATGGAGAATTTCATGCATCGATGCTTTTGTTAGCGATAATATGCTTCAGCAAAACTCCATCCAGGGCCTCATAAGGTAGAGCTCATAATCCAAAAGACATATTTTTCCATAAGTGTTCAAGAGTTGATAGCATCCAATATATTAGGTAGATTTTGATGATTCTTTTTTAGGATTACGGGACGTTGATCCACTAAATAATTCAGGTGTTGAAAGATGTGTTTCTAAAAGAAGAAATCTGCTGAGTGAATAGTCGGTAGCCTAGAAATCAGTTTTCCTCACTAAACATCCTTGAGGTTTTTTTTTTCTAGATAACGAATCCGTACATGATTATAGTCATCGTCATTGAAATAATTTATGATGTCATGCTTGTGCTTTTATCATATTGATCCATATCTAAATAAAACGGTATATCATATCAGTGTAATGTAACAAAATTACTTATTCCACTATATTTTTAAGAAAATTAGTCATTGTAACTTTTCATTAGGGTATTCTAATTTCACCCATGGTCTCTCGATTAAAAATGTGATATTATTTCTATAAAATTTATTATACCTACGTTTATTTCGTATGTGAAATTTTTTAAGGGTAAAGGAAAGCATATTTAGCCAATTTAATCCTAAGCGTTTAACTCTTAGATCTTACCCAGCGAAATATCTTCATATATATGCAATAAAAATGTCCTTTGGTATTCAATCTCATACACAAATTATGAGATAAGCTTCCAAAAATGTTGGTAGCAGATTTCCATACTGAATCCACAGCATTTATTTTAAGCAAAGTCGAGTGAATTTTACACTGCCTTCGGAAAAGTTGTTGATAAATTCAGCATTCCGCACAATACCGGAAAAATGTGTTTACGGTAACCACATATTACTAAATTGCTCGATAGGACTTCAATACTTAATAGCGCTCCACATTCTTTGTGGAGTGTAGTAAGGTTTGCAAAGGAAATAATTGCTGGATTTAATTCTCATGGTCATAAATTCTAACGCCAAATTTTCTCTTTCAAACATATTTTGAAGGCTTTACTTGTGATTTTGCCTCAAGCTCTGATGTACCTCGTCTTCCAAGTACGAGCCAAATGAAGTATCTGCTCGCGGTTCAATGATGCCAAGCATAAAATTGATTTTAATATTAATATTCGGTAAAGAGAGAGTTTTGGCAGAAAAAGACGGTTGGAAGAATAAATTTCAATCCCAGTTCCACGAGATAGAAAATTCGTAGAGTATCGGGTAAAAAAAATACGATCATCTTCACTCTGAAGCTATATAGCCCTTATTTATAGACTACGTTTTCAAATCCTCCGGATCGCCTTCCCAAGGCAGAAAGCAGCTGACTGCAGGGATCGGTTCATTCCGGATCATCCACTAGTAATTTTTCTCCGCACAGATGTCGCCTGAGGCAGTAAATCATCTCTCGCCGAGATTTTTGAACCAAGTCTCGCAAGCGCAACCGAAAATCACGGAATGAAAAACGTATGAATAAACGTTTCTGAATGGAGTTTTACTCACGTATCACGTATTTACATGCATCCTCGAGGAAGAACAGGAATGCTTCCCTTGTAGGAAATGCAACGATTTTAAGAAGAAATAACACCAATATTTGTATAATTTCATTAACGTCATGTTTTTTTAAACTTTTCTTTTTTACAGTTAATTTCCATCAATCGAGCTATTTACGCTACTGTTCTGAAATTCAATACACTGTGAATAATATAACGTATTAGAGGTGTAAAGAGTTATTCTTGAAATCATTCCCAATCATTAAAGTTTATAATAAATTGAGATTCACTCATAATTACTCTTAATGAGGGCATTATTTCTCAAACATTGACTACGATTTCGTTAATTCGATTTCAATTATATTAAAAGTCGTTTTTCTGCACTTACTTGGGTTATTTTTCATTATTTTATTGCATTCGTAAATTATAAAATAAATCATCCCATGGTTCATATAGTCATACGTTTTATTTCCGTATGTATTATATTGGCGTAGTTTAGAGAGTCATTTGCGAATAGATACTTTCTCCTCGATCATGGTTAGTAGAGCCACCTTAGCTGAATTTAATCTTTATTTAGACTTAATTGATTTCCTTAACTAGTTTAAAAATCTAGTTCTACATGAAGCAGTTGATCCTCAATTGAATAATAATGTTTAAAAAATTATTTATTAATTAGGAACAAATGAAAAGATTAACTTTTACACACCACAGATAATTTTATTCGTGAATGAAGATGACTCCATGAGTCGAAACCATGGTCGTTCCTGAATAAAATTATCTGTGGTGTGTAAAAGTTAATCTTTTCATTTGTTCCTAATGGCGACTTACCACGAAGTCACGGCCCAAGCAGTGGATTCTATTTATTAATTATATTACTGGCGGTTTTTTCAATTTTTGATACTCTTAGCTAATGTGAGTCTTTGTGAGCTAATCATTTTCATAGGAAGCCATCTTTTTAGCCAAGCTTTAAATGAAGAGTTTCCACAATTGATTGTTATTTAAATTTGAGATGAGATGTTTCCATTTTATACTCGTGAATGTTTTTTGACCATTCTACTGAAAAATTAACATGTAAAACGTAAAATTGTCAGCGATGTTTTCAATGAATCGAATTAATATTAGACTATTAATTTTATCTCCTTGACTCTGAGTGGGTGCAAATGCTTTTAGTTTACTTTAAAAACTGTTAGAAAATTTTCCCGTTTAAAAAGTGTTTTATTTTAGAAAAATTAACTGAGAATTGGAATTTTGTGATTGCGTGGGATGTAAATGCGTATTTGATCACTTCGGCGTAATCGTCTACGCAAACTCAACATTTTTCCTCTGTTTAATTTTTAGTCACTCACATTAATGTTAAAAAACACATCGAAAACAGAAAACCCAATGCTACGCTCTCCCTGCGTTTTGTTCGTATTATTTTTTGTAACCAATATTAAAAATTGTTAAAATATAGTTTGGCAGATTTTCTGTGTAAACGAAAAAAAAATGTTGTGATATTCCTTCGCTCAAAATGAGAAATTAAATTTATCACGTTTTCGCAGGCGTTTAAGCCGTCCAAGGTTGTTTGAGAAACGTTTCTCTAAGATTTGTGCTTTATAATTTTCACCGATGTCTCAAGTTAAACATAAAAGGTTGGAGGTTGTTAACTCCTTAAAACATCAAATGAGAAGGGATTGCGATTCGTATTTCCGTAACGAAATGGGACAGATTTCTACTTCACATATATTATATAAGCTATTATTAATTGATAGTGTCATATGTTTACAAATATTGTATTCCGCGCAAAGAAGAGGAACTCTCAGTGAATCTCAAAAATCAGGATTCGCTTCCGCAGTGCCAACTTCGGATGCTTGGTAACGCTGTAACAACCAAAGGACCTCTTAATTGGTGCAATTTTTATCGAAATACATATCAACACATTAGGTGTCTATTATTGCTCATCATGAACTTTTTGTAGTACACTCCATGACTCTATTGTTGACTATAAGCTCAATCTGGACAATGGCTGCAATTTCTCTACTACTAACCACTGTAAACAATTCTTCCTTATTCGTCGTTCCAATTCCGTTGCGCAACATAGGTGACGTACTAATCAATT
This sequence comes from Sympetrum striolatum, assembly GCA_947579665.1. NCBI lineage: Eukaryota > Metazoa > Arthropoda > Insecta > Odonata > Libellulidae > Sympetrum > Sympetrum striolatum. The sequence continues at coordinate 52,795,773 of OX388341.1, forward strand.
ATTTCACAGATTGCTACTTCATCCTCTATATTATCGTCTTTAGCGAAGCATTAAATTTTTTTTCAGCCATAAAAATGTGTTCCCCCTTTGATTATCATTGTATTATAATAGCAATTACTAATAAGTATATAAGTAACCTGCATTTCGATACTGTCAAGAAAACCAACTTTAGCGTGGGGATCCATAACATCATGACTATCGTCGAAATGATGTTCATATTGCAATATGCTTGATAAGGTTGAACAGACTTACTTGCTTCCTGAATATCTCCTGCAATATATGTAAGAAGAGACGTGGTAGTTTCAATTTCGCTCTACTAAATTACTTAATAATATTATCATTAATGCTAGTTTTCGCTTCGCTTTTCAATGTCCTCAAATGTCGTCAATCCACATGATAATAATAATATGCATTACAAATCACACATCTTATTACAATAATCGCATTTACATTACAAAACAATTATTCAACAATCACAAACCTACACTACCATACATTTTATTGCAGTTACAATAAATACATTTACTATAGCTCTTATTTCATTTTTACGTTATAAGCTATATGAGAATATCAACTAACCTAAATTACGAACTCCTTTCATTCAGTAATTTATCTACACTATAAAATGAGTTGCAGAACAAGTATTTATAGAAACCCTCTGTTTATTTACCATTTTACCGATTTAATTATCTTGGTAGAGTAAGTAAGAATGACAACATACGCTGTTTACCGGAAATGAGAGTAATGCAAAAAATCCGCAGCGGAAATTCCTTTCTCCACAAAAGAAAAAAATGGAGATCGTTTTCGGGCACGTTACAGACATCCGTAACTCAGCTCTGTAACAAAATCCAGAACAAACTTGTCGTTCCGAATTGGCCTTCCGGACAGATCGCCATTCTTATCGCCGTCGGAAAAATTGTATAATAATAAGCGAATCCATCGGCAGTCGCCGTACTGCTCCAAATTCCGCGAGATCCTCGTTCTATTTTGAATTAAGGCCCTTTTCACCTTAAGCATTGTGCGAAAGGTCTAAAATATCCAATAGCCGTCTTTGTCGGCGTTCCTTGCCTCTTTCACCGGTATTCTGAGAAACCACGAAGGGATCGCCGCACTTTTTAGAGACGCCCAATGCACATTCCGTAAGCGAAGCTTTCCTTATACTACTTATATGATCCTGATGAGGGTAATATCGTTTCTAAAATGGTCGGAGATCCCCTCCTTGATTCTCCGAATACCGGCGAAAGAGGCGAGGAACACCGACTAAGACGGCTATTGGAGATTTTGAACGTCTGATTCATTAACATCCGTTTTCCTAATTTTCTTTCTTTACAGCATTGTGTTGGGTATGGCGCACATTCAAACTATGGTCTCTAAGCAACAAATACTTCATTCCCATATTGGTGGAAAGAACAACGTTATGTTTCCTTCCTATTTCCCTTTTGTTCTCCCAGAATTTCCGACGAAAAACTTTAACCCCTCGAGCGGCGGGTAAACGTCGCGGGCACCAAATATTATGACGGCGCGAAAAAAGAGCAAGACGCTGTTTGGATGAGATTTCCTTCAGCCAGAAATCGAGGTAAACATATCGAGAGGATGGCTGAGTAGCAGTATTGGTTCATTCGGTTAACGTTGGGAAGTGTCAATCACTGCCGACTGCGAAAGTGGCGTTTTCCAGGTGTGCGGTATCCCACCAGTTATCGCCGGCTTTTTTTCCCTCGCATCCCGTTCGCAAAATGCCGTGTTTTTTTCGTTAGATCGAACGCCGTTTTTCTCGACACTTTTTAGGTGGGCATTTGTTATCCTGCCTCCTTTGCGTCTCTTCCTGAAAAGGTTGTGCTAACTTTCACTAGCAGTTCTTTCTGACCAGGGTCCTTTTCTTTTGTAGCTGTGTCGCCTGGGAAGGTTGGAGGTTGCCACTAGTATTTTCAAGTGCTGGTTACTGAAGTTACCAGACATCCCGCAACTAGGGAATTATCCCGTGTTTCATTGCTTTCCCCTGTTATTCCGCTAAATTCCTCCGAGATTTAAGTTATGTCCCGTTTTTCGAAAGTGCAGCTGTTTGATGAAAATATCAAATCGATGTCAACTATACCTGTGTCAGCTTCACGGCCCCCCGAAGTCTTTGAGTAGAAGATGTCCTAAGAAACCCATTCTAAATTTTATATTCAACTTATAAAGCTTCCAACTAAACCAGTTGGGCATTTCAATTAATGCTTTACTGTAAGTAATCAGGATAAGCAGTTAAACGTATGTATTTATAAATTTACATTTTAGAAAATCCCGTATTTTACCCATCGTTATTGAAGTTTTCTCTTGTCTTTTTCTTACATAAACAACTGAAATCTAGCAGAAAATGCTTCTTTTATTATCGTTGATTTAGAGTTTGTGTTAAAAAGATGAATGATATAGTAATCCAGAATCTATTTCAAACGAGGCAAGAAAAGATGAGTACTTAAGAAGCCACGTCTTTGCGAAGATCCTTCATCTTGTTGAATTAATAATGCTTTCATTATTGACGTCCCATCATTTGATTACCCATTACTTTTTCAGTGAAGCACTCTCACTCATTTGTACATGCATCTTATGAATGGAATACATTATGAGAGAAAGGCATTTTAGTGGGAATTTCTGAAGGAAATCAGTATTCTGGCGCAATTAAAAGATAATTTATACAAGTTCGTATAGTACCTAGAAATTTTTTCTGTGCCTTATAAACTTTTAAATTGAGACCATTTTATTTTATGTAATATTCGGTTGCTATGTCATTTTGCATAAAGAAAAGAAGGCGGAAGCTACTTAATTCCATTCCAAGACTCATTTTCTTAATTGTGGATCCTAATCGAATTTATTACTAAACGATATTGAATTTTAAAATACATATAAAATGAGGTTTAACTTTAAAGATGATGGGATTAAATGATAGAAAACAAAACAAATCGCATATAATTTTAGTTTTAACGAAGCGCCGCTTAAGTCGGGAAAATTGTTGTGTTTGAAGCTTGAATCATCGGCTTTAGAAAATACGTAAGAATAAGTGACTAGTAACACTTGGGTGCCCACAGAAATACGCCAAAGATTTGACATCATAAAGAGATTGCTATTCAATTCTCGCCATTTTAGATGTATTCGCTTAGAAATCACCAAACCTCATCGTGTTTCAAAATAGGATTTATATAGGAAGTCAGGGTAATTTTATTCTAAAATTTACTTTCCAAATGCTTTTCATATTCCAACAAATTCCTCAAAAAATCTCTACCGTTCCCATAATCGCGAAATAAATCAAAACCCGCAAATCGTTTTCATCCCCAAGCTCCAAGTTCATCGCCTCGAATATTCGGAGGTCTTAAAGCTTCGCAAATTTTTCGTATTTAATTGGTATGTAGGTATATAGGCTAATCCTCGGATGCCGTAAAAAATTCTCCTTTAGACAGAGCGGTCCGTCTCTCCCTCTTTCCTTCCCCTTTCACCCCACTTAACTTCCCATCATCCCGAAACACAGCTGACCCTCGCCGTCCTTTTTCTCCCTTTCGTAGAACCCGGAAAATCCCTCGTCCACCGTCCCTCCAGACACTTTTTCCTCCCCCCTTTTCCCTCAGCAAAAGCTTTTCCCCTTTAATCTGAATCTGCGGTAGCTATGGTGATTTATTTTGGTCCAACTCCGTCCACCTCTACACCTTCGAGACCTCACCTCGCCTAAGATTTCCCCACGTCTTTCGTCCATTCTTCGCCGTCTTTCAACTATCCTCGAGTTTGTTCTCCCTTCGTTTTAATTCCATCCCTTTTGTCCGAGTTCTTATCCGCAGGAGAGAGATGCGTCTCTTTAAGAGATTGTCTGGAAAACGTTTGAACGAACGTTGGGATGTTGTGCTCAAATCAGGTCTCTGTTGAAGAGTGATTTTAAGACGGGAGATATTTGATTACTAATTGTGAAGTGGATCGAGTTAGTTTAACAGTGATTAAGCGAGATGTGTCGAGTAAGGAGAGTAATGATAATATCGCTAATTTTGAAAAGGAATTTTGAAGTAGAAGTTATTTGTGTAGTGTCTTAGTTATTATCAGTTTGTATCCTCTCGATATCTTGTTTGGTATGTTTAATGATAACTTGAACTCTCGCAGTCGTATGTTTGAAGGAAGGTTGATTTCATATCATTTTATCCATATCAATGACTCTGCTCTATAATATATGAAAAGATAATGATGTTCCTTACTCATACCTTAAACTTACGCTCGATCATAAATCTGTGAACATAAAAATCAATATCTTGGTACCACTAAAGACAATAGAGATAACGAAAACAAGATAATCATCAAGTTAAACCAAAACCAAATCATTAATTAATAAAAGTCAAAATGGTGGAATTCGAGGAGCGGTCATAAACAGGTACATTTGTATATACGTTCCTAATATTTTCAATTTATACTCACAACTTAAACTATCGCAAAATCTGGATTATATATCCAATCAATGAGGTTCTACAGTATTCGCAGTCCTCCTTTTTATAAATATGTGTCTTTATACAGGTTTGATATTTCTATGTATTTAGAGCTACATCGTGTTTTTTTCAAGGTTTTTTGTTGCCAATGTTGTTGCCAGTTGCCAATGTTTCGAGTGACCGTGGGAAAAATCTACAGATTCCTCAAAGGCAATCTCTGTTTTCATGCCCTATCCCACTGATAAGGGATAGTTCAAGCAAGGCTCTTGATAACAAATAAAATACATTTCTAAAAGAAAATAAAAATACTGTTTTTCCTTCGATGAAAATGTTTTTCAGTGATCAATTTAGATAACTTTTCCTGTATTGTGATTGTCGTTATTTTCTTATTTCTCATTTATTTAACTCCTTAATAGTACATAGTTTTTATAACCCAAGCTTATAAGATGTATTTTTACACTCATTTCTGAGTTGAAGTCGTAGATGGAAATCTTCAGTTCCATTTTTGCTCAAAAAGGTTGTCTTTAGGTATGTGCGGATACGAAAAAGTTGTGTAGAACAACCATTTCCTTCAATGGAGTTGTGCGTTCATTTTCCCACTTCCTGAACAAAATATCTCATTTATGTCGGCAAGTGAATCATTATTGAAAAATATTCTTTTTGTTAATATGGTCAGACTTGGCTTGGTGGGAGTTAATTTCCATGATCAAATTATAATTATTTTCACAAAGTAAAATAAAAACTATAAAACCAGTTCACTTCCACAAGATAAGAAGGAAGATTGTTATCTTATCTTGTGAAAGTGTTCTTGTTTCTTTGTTAATATTTTACTTTGTGAAAATAAAAATAATTAGATAATTCTATTTACTTTTGTGATTCACATTAATGTCTATGTCTATGTCTATGTAAGAACCCTGCAAGCCGCCTTTCGACGTGTGGCAGGGGGTGCAAGCACCTTGACTCTATTTTCCTAAACGGTTGCTTTCGCGTATACTTCGCGGAAAAAATGAATTTTTGAAACGATTCGTTTTAGCATCTATTTCCCTAATCTTTCGGGCAGTATCAGCACGGCCCATATAACAGGGGGGTCGCATTATATCGGTTACATCATCTGAAAACGTAATTTCTCTGAACTTATTTAATAAATTTATCCTTTGAATTTTTCTTCTATCTTCTAATGATTCCCATCCCGCGTCCTGTAACATCTGAGTGACACTCGCTGTTTTATCGTAGCAATTCTTTACAAATCGTATCGCCTTTCGTTGTACTTTTTCTAAATCCCGAATATGACATTTCTCGGCGGGGTCCCATACACTACATGCATACTCAAGGTGAGGCCTAACTAACGCTAAGTAACATCGCTCGCGAACCTTTTCTTCGCTCCTACCGACTATTCTTTTAACGAAGCCGAGTTTCTTAAGTGCTTTTCCACATATATTTCGGATGTGGGCACTCCATGATAGATTATTCGTGAGAGTTACTCCAAGATACTTTACCGATTCTACTGTCATTAGGTTTACCCCTCGGAGACTATAAGAATAATTATTTATTATAGATTTACTTTCGAAGAAGTTAACTACCGAACACTTTTCTACATTAAGCTCTAATTGCCAATCATCGCACCAATTCATAATTCTATCTAAGTCGTTCGAAAGGGTTAATCTATCCTCTGAACTAACTATTTCCCTGTAAATGACTGTGTCGTCTGCGAATATCCTAACATTGCTTTCAATGTGATTGCTGAGGTCGTTGATGTATACTAAAAATAACAACGGTCCAATTACACTGCCCTGAGGGACGCCCGAGGTCACCTTAACCAAGTTGGAACTAATACCATCGAGTACTACTCGTTGCTCTCTATCGGTGAGAAAGTCTTTTATCCAATTAATAACTTGTGCATTGATACCCGCAACTTCTAATTTGTACAGCAATTTATGATGAGGTACCTTATCGAAAGCCTTCCGAAAAACTAAAAATATCGCATCGACTTGCTTATGTTTTTCAGCAGAGTTTAGAACATCGTGTACTAATAAAGCCAGCTGAGACTCGCAAGAACGAGTCTTACGAAAACCGTGTTGATTCCTAATTATGAAATTGGACGTTTCAAGAAAACCCATTAAAGAGCTAGCTATTATATGTTCCATAATTTTACCGCTCAGTGATGTTAAAGATATAGGCCTGTAATTAGCTGGATCGTCCTTAGAGCCACTTTTAAATATTGGCGTGACATTCGCAATTTTCCAATCTTTCGGGACCTTTCCTTCGCTCATACTCTTGTCAAATATAACTTTAAGAAAAGGTGCTACGCTCTCCGCAACTTCCTTGAACACTCGAGCCGGTATGTCTTCAGGACCCGGAGCTTTATTCGGTTTAATCTGTTGCAATAGTTTAATGATGCCGTCTTCTCTGAAGGTGATTTTCGACATTGATTCAGGTTTATCAACATTCGGGAGAGTATTTGATGTATCGTCAGACGTGAAAACGCTTCGAAAAAAATCATTCAAGATATTAGCTTTGCCTTTAGCATCGTTTACTATATTACCGCAAGTATCCTTTAATGAACCAACAGTTTGCTCTTTACCTTGGACCTCACGAACGTACGACCAAAACGCTTTTGGGTCCTCTTCCAAGTGTTCGCATAAAATCTTCTTTTTATATTGACGGAGGGCATCTCGCATAATTCGTTTAGTTTCCGACTTTGCTTCCTTATGTTCGCTCTCTACTCGATCTATGTTGATACTATTCGGTTGCCTCGCAGCAGCTTTTAATTTGGAATGCAAACGCCTCTGTTTCTTTAGTGCTCTCCTAGTCTCCTTATTATACCATCTAGGTTCATTAATTTGATTTGAAAGTTTTGAGGGTACAAATTTATCCATTAGGTCACGCATTGTTCTTACAAAGAGATTCCACGTGTCCTCGGTATTTAAACATATCGCGCGCGTTTTATACTCCAGAAATTCGTACATGAGTTTACTACGATATCCTTCGAAATCGGCTCGCGGGTAAAGATAAACTCTGCGCTTAGGTTTTCTGTGCTTTACCAAGTTAAGGTCGAAATCTATAATTATGGCTTTGTGATCGGATATTCCATCGCAAACAGATGTGTTAGATACTCGTTCGGGGGTGTTCGTAAGAAAAAGATCTAAAATTGTTAATTCCCTGGTAGGCTTTTTGACTAGCTGGTGTAATGAATTTTTTTGTATTATATTTAACAAGGTCCTACAAGAGTCATTGTCCCGAGCTCTTTTCTTGACTACGTGCTTTTGCCAATCGATGTCTGGAAGATTAAAATCTCCTCCAATTATCATTATGCTATTGTTGTTTTTACGCGAGTAAAAATTTATTTCATCGTTTAGGTTACGCAAAACATGACGCGAAGAGTTGGGCGGCCGGTAAAAAGCACATACATGTAGATTGGGTTTATTTGGCTGACTAATGGTACACCATACGCTCTCGATGCAACTGTTAGGATACGTATGTGAACTACTCCGCAAAGAACTTTTAACCGCTATAAATACTCCTCCACCCACTTTATCCTGACGGTCCTTACGATAAATCTTAAAATCTTTAGGAAATACTTCGTAGTCATTAATATCGTCTGTTAGCCAGCTTTCGGTGCCTATAATTATGTCGGAGTCGTTACTTCGGATAAGATGTTCAAGATCGGCTACTTTGTTTTTGATGCTTCTACAATTAATAATGGCAAGCGATAGTTCATTTACAATGGGTGAAGCCCGGGAAACGCGTTGTTGCTCATCTTCAACTTGTTCAGTACTTTTTAAGGTATTCGATTGTTTATTAACTTTATTTCCTATATCGGAGCCACTTAAATTAGAAGCATTCCCACAAATTCCCTTTAGCCTAAAAAAAACCTACAATGCTCGTAAATCCTATGAGCCACCCCGCTCGCAGCTTCAGCAGTATAGTGAACACCAGAGCCGTTCAAGGCGAGAGGGTACAATATTTTGCCATAATTAATAATGATGTTCATGATAATAGCACAAGACGGAGATTTATTTTGAGGCCCCATTACATAGGCTTGGCATTGTAATTATGTCTTTGAAACTATATAACATACTGCTACATGAGCTGAAGGATATTAATGGTGCGTGTTTCCAAAAATGTCTAAAAATATACTTGTTTCGTAAGACATTTTATAGTGTTGATGAGTTTTTTAATGAATGAAATAGTTGATTGTATACCTGTATGTATGTAAGAGTATACTGCTGATACCACTGAATTGCAAGTATCTTAAATGTGAGTGTATGCATTTATATTTATGTAATTTCAAAAAATTAAGTTATGATTAGCCTAATTAATATTGTAATTAAGACTTGTAATTTGTATAAATAATTAGTATATGTATTAACTATCTAATGAACAATGTAACTTATCCTGTACATGCTCATACTATGTACGTTGTTCGACCAACAAAATTATTACTATTATTATTATTATTATTAATTAATTATTAGTTTATCCTCGAAATGTAGGCTCTGAAATATTTTAATGTAGTCAGCATGCCAATCAAGTTCGGCGTGATGGCGTAAATTTCTTACCCTGAATATATTTATCGAAATTTCTAAGTATCAGTCCTATGAGAGTATTTCGATAGTTTAGATTACATCTTTTAGTTAATGAAAGTCTATCCACATAACAAGCGATCGTCATCATCTTAAACATGAACACACCTCTCGAGTAACAAGCTTTCCAATCTCCTCGCTCAGCGAGCGATCACCCTCAAGATGAATCCGTTTTCCCGAATAACGGAGAGCGTTTCACGGATCAAATCCACCTTCGCATAGAACACGTAAGGGAAGGAATCCGTCGCTCGGCGTTTGTTTCTCCTTCCGCACTTCGGCCGGCGTTTCCTTCAATGAGTTTCTCCCACTCGCCCTCCCACCGGAAGCTCCGTATTTCCATCATCAGTCGCTCTCTTTTGTTTCATGGCCGCTGACCCCTCGCACCCTATGACCTCGACACGACGAAATAAATGCGTTTATCAGTTTCCTCTTTAAGGGCCGCCCCCGCATTCTTCCTCGTCCGCCCGTCGATCCTCGTCTGTTTTGTTTACCGCTCCCCTTTTTTCGCCCCTCCCCTCCTCCAGGCGTTCCTCTCTCTCTCTCGTGTGCACACAGATTCACTCGTCGAAAAGAGAAAAACAAACTGATATGTTATCCCCGGTAGGAATGCCTTCGATTTGGCAGTGATGGAAATAAACTTTGGTCCTCTCAAGTTTATTCGCCGTCCAAAAATGCACATTACTTAATATCTAAGCTGTTTTCTTCTCTCAATTCTGGAAAATTCAGTCTTTAAGTCCATTGAAACTTTTGCACAGGTTGGCTGGGTAATTTTAAGCAATAGCTCGTTTAGTACTTACTTTATTTCATAGCGTAATAACTCTAGTAATACAATACTTTACCTATTCAATAATGTAATATTATAGACAATACTAATAATAGTATTGAGCAATGTTATAGTACACAATAGAAATGATCAATGTTTTTTTTATTATTATTATTAATTTAAAAACGGTGCGTTCCATCATACTAAGTTCTGTCGACAGAACGTCAACAGGACAAAAGAATGATATCACAAAATATTATAAAATGCATTTTGAAAACAGCTCGGATATCTCCGTATAAAAGTAATCAACAAACATGTAGTGCTGAAGTGACATGAAATACAATGAATATGAAAAAATGAGAAAATTAACAATGCAATAAGTAAATCGGAACTAATTTTTCTATAATCAAAATTAGCCCAGTACCTTTTACCTTTAGAAGAGAAAAAACATACATTAGAAAAAGACATAAAAAAAATATTTTTAGAAACAAAATTAGACATCTTCGATAACGAAAAAAATGTAAGAATAAGAAAGGGAAAAAAACATTTTTCATAGAAATTTATATACATACTATACACATAGTTATATACAATACTAATAATAGAGTTGTCTAATATTTAAGGATAGCGGAGAAGAATAAAAATTATTCTTACGTGCCTACTAATTGTTATATAATTAATAGACCCGTAATGAGAATTTAACACAGGGCTGTGCAGCATATGGCTCGGCGCAAGTTATAATCCGGCCTGCCAATGTTCCTAAAGATGTGTAAGGGTATCGATGTTAGAAACTTGTATCCATAGATAAAATAAGCATGACATGTCGATAACCGTGTACAATAATGTCATAGTAATTTACTTATTTTGACTAAACTCAACTTGATAAGTGAGCTGAATAGCTTCAAACTTTGTTCGATCGCAAAGTTTTCATGACTCAATTAGGTGTTTCGTTACGTGCTTGGCCTTCCTAGCTCAAACGATCCGCGCTAAAGAGCTATGCGAAAATATGATATACTTATACGAGATACTGGAAGTCTACTTAAAGGGGTTCCAGTGATATGTATATTTAATGAATTTAGACTACCCAGATCTTATCACAATTCTGAAAGGCGTATTTGAGGGTTGCGAAAATGTAGTTTTAAATCTAAATAATATCCTCGTTTTTTTAACGTTTCAGAAATAAAATTAATACAGGGAAATAAGTTTTTGTTGGTGCGCCGCAAACACCTGCTAACTATAGATATTCCCTAACCTACCCACACGTAAGACTGGCTCTGGAAAAAAGTTGAAAACATGAAAAGTAATCCCAGACAGAGCTTTAGACACAATCGGAGCAGTAGAAAATTAAAGGAGCATTTCCCTCACAAAATAATAAGCAAGATTTTAGCAAAATCGATGGCAGTAATAAGAAAGTAAGTAAAGAAACCTCTTCAAGGCGTAGGAATAAACAACACATTGACTGCTCAACACATACCTAGTCAGGCATCTCTTTTCTAGGAATGTGAATTGCACAAGGTATTTCACAGGTATTAATACTGAAAAATATCTCAGGTGCTGTATAAAAGTACTATAATCTCTGAATATTCACAAAATTTTATAGCCAAAGCTAAGGATAGTTTGCTTCATTATGATGCATTTAGCAATAAATTTGTGAGGTCCACCATAAAGGCTGGATTTGAAAGAAACAAAGTATCGAATATTATTTTAAAAAAAAACAAAAATGAATATAAATATTGAGCTATATTGCATCTAATAGGAGTTTTAATGCGATACTGATATCATCTACTATTATGCCTCATGGACCAAATATTTCTAGATCTTTGTTGATTGACCTATTGCAGTCAATTATGTTGTCCAGCATCTCAATTATGAGTAGGAAAACGATTTGATCGCTCAGAAACACTAAAAGGAATCTTTTTCGTTTTATTTGAGCCTGACTTGACACGCAATACTTATATAATTCGTGATTTCATTTAAAACCGATTTGATCGTTAAGTAAACTACAAAGAATATTTCCTGATTTATTCTGCTCTTGCCAAAACAATACTTGGTAATATATATAATTCGAATACCTGTATACATTTAAATTATTAAATAAATGAATGCAAGGAACGCTATAGAAGGTCATATATAGTTTCTTCGGCTCCGATTTGAACAATTTTTCGATTCTTATCGAAAATATCGAGGATAAGGATCAATATCTGGTTAACATAAAAACAATAGAGATAACGAAAACAAGATAATAATGGAATGAAACAGAAAGGAGAGTTGAAATGGCGGAACGTGAGGAGAGTTAATAAATTGGCAGATTTAAATCATATGAGCTATCACGGGGTACTTTATTCCTTACATTTTCAATGTATTCCTCCGCTTTTGGCTTAATATCGATGACCACCTCGGAGGTAAAACATTATGGCGAAAATTAAATATTTGCCATTAATAACTTTTGGCTCTTTGCGGTTGAGCGCACTTGTTTCTCTCTTTGAGTGCCGACTCAAAGACGAGGTTCCTCTCATTGTAGTCTAATTAGGTTTTTTTCGCGCACTTTGTGCATAAGGTCAAATTTCCATTTAATCGGAGTTTCCGCAAAAAAGGGGTAAATAATGACCAAAAGAGGACTTAACAAAGTGCACCTCCGAAATTGAAATTAACGGCGAACAAAAGCAATCAAATAATTTATTCCCTCATTATATTCCGAGTTATTCTCCTCGCGCGGCGTTTTCCTCTTCAACTTCGTCTATTGTAATCTCGTTCGATTATAAAATGGATTCCTGAAAAATTTATAAGTTCCGAGTAGTCTACTTCGGCGGCCGCGAATGTTTATTTTATTAGGGCGAATATTATTTTCGTAGGAATCGATAAATGTTTCCAATTAAGGAAAACGAGTTCCGTCTTGATTATATTTTTTGATAATGTAGGCTCTGCTTATTTTTTTTCTCATTAAACCCAACGAAAAATTCATGTCGCTTAATTTCATTAAATTAGCGAAAAAATCATATTTATTTTTAATAACCACTGCTTAATATATAATCATGACCAAAAGTTACAAAAGCATTCGCTTATTTTGAAGTTAATTGCAAATCTATTACTATTGATACATTGTGGTTTTATGATTAATATATAATTCAGCAATGACGAGTTATTTTGCGGCTTTTAAGTTTTCTATCTGGAACAGCAGGGACGTGGAAAAGCCTCTTTTGGAGTGATGAAATGATTTGTAATAGAATTGTTACTGTTTTGGAATGAATTCTGAGATACATCGTTCCTATATTGGCCTCTTAGACTTTTACAGTACTGTATTATTACCGAAACAGTATTTTATGCAATCAAAATATGATCATGGAATTGTTTTTATGTTAGGAATTCATTCCCTCGCCCTGTTGCTAGGCGGACTTAGTTTTAGAATGTCGAATATTTCTCGTAAACATAGGATTATTATTACATGATAAGTTTTTTTATGATTATCCTTTGTATGATAAGTGACAGATGTATGAGATTACATGACTGCCTTTGCTACTGATTAATGTATATGGCATAAGGCCTTATACGTATAACCTTATGCCATATATATCATTTTGGGTTTTCAATCGATTGCTTTTCGATGCAGCCTCAGAAAAACGATATTGTCTATCTAAAGATTCTCGACGATTTGTAACAACGAAATCATATCCTACCGCTAAATTAGAGCCAGGTTAACGGCAAGGTTAAATTTATTGGTTGTTTACTTCCTTGATGAAAATTCCTCGTTATCTAAGTGTTTCATTGATTTTGAAATAAAAAAAGCGATAATGAATATTACCCAACGAACTGTAGAATCAGATTTTCTGTGCATTTCATTTCCCAAGAAAGTGATGAGAGAAGACAAGTGAGAAAATAAATTTATGGAGGAGGCCAATTGATTTTCGTCGGAGTTCCTCAAAGTCTTCTCATGTACTATTTACCCTATCTAATTTAATTGTTACGGAAAGCCTTAAGCCAATCCCATAAGAGCGATTGAATGAATTTGGTTCAACAGCGTTCATCCTTCCAAACTACTACAAACTAAGACCTTCGCTTTATGTATTCATTACACGAAAAAGTAAACCATAATACACCTAAAATAAAACTTTGTTCCATTCCCTTTCATTTTCGATCTATTCCCATTCCTTCGTTATACGTTACATTTTGTATTCTCATTAACAATTCTTTACCACTGCCAAATAAGAGATCAAATTTATCAAGTAAGATAAGGGACATATACTATAACATGATGGTGCTGAATTTTTATTTACTAAAACTGTATTAAAAGCTTTAAACTGTAAGAAATTATGTTAGATATTATGAGTTCATTTTATTTTTTGTTAGGTATATTATTTTATGTACACATGATATATATTTAATTTTTTTGTATTATTAATCTTATGGTTAATCATTTAATTTATGCTAAATTAAGGAGATAAGTGGTACTTTTTCCACAAAAGTTTTTGTGGAAAAAGTACCAATTATCTCCTTCATTTTGCATGATGGATTTCCACCATATCTCGCCCGATTCTGTGAATTTCATTTAATTAATCTTAAGTAAATGAAGAATTGGCAACCCCGAAACAGGTGACTGTAATTTTTGGGGCATCTATATTCCTATAACGTTATTTTTTCCTAATTTAAAATAAAAACAGGAAGGAATCAATATTATTAATATTATCATAGACTATTTTTATAATCTATCAACTCAAAAAAAGTCATCGTAAATTTCATCTAAGAATGAGCTCGTCTTTGTGACACTCTGTTCTTTACGATATGAATGAAGAATATTAGAAATACGCGTGAAACCTTAATATCACTGAGAAACTGAAATCATTACGATTTCAAAAACTGCTGTGTTATAGAAACGATCTAATTTATAGTACTGTATCAGAGGAGCTTGTATATTAAAAATATAATCGAATCAGGTGGAATTCTCATCAATTCAACCTCCGCTGCATTAAGCGATTCTTCAGGAAGTGACGTCAGGTCGATCCCCGCATTTTCCGGAGGACCGCGTCCACGCACGTCAAAATGAATCGAAAGACGTTCTCAGGCTCTCCTTTCCTAGGTCATCTCAAGGAGATCATTGCCAAGGGAAATGAGAGCCTATGTTTAATGTATGTGCCGCTGCTTTTGTGTAAAATATTCCAACAAGAAATAACTTACCATTTTAGCGGAGGAGGAATTGAGATGCAGAGAGAGGGGGACGAGAGGGAAAGGGAAGTTTTATTTTTTTAGGGAAAGACGAGGAAATGAAAGGGAACAGCATCGGAGCTCGGAGAGTGAAAGATTTATGCTCTGCCTTGGAAAGGATAGGGTACGGAATAACGCCGGGATGGGCGTGGGATATGAGTGTGCCCGGGAATGAGAAGGCGGCGACCCCTGCCTCCTCTTGGATATTTTCTTGACATTGAAAGAGGTCATCGGAATGTACGAGGTTCGCGGGGAGGGAGAAAGAGTTGGAAGGAGGTTTCGCAAAGGGAATGGGAATTAAGGCAAGGAAGTGGGATCACGAACACACGCTTTTTATTGCAATACAAATATTGCAGTCAGTATTTCGTCATAAAATGTGGATTTCTTAGAACGAAACGCGGAAGGTTAATGACACAGGAAAAGTCTACGCCGGAAATGTCTATAGTAGCAGCGATGTTTTTATTAATTATGAGAAGTCTTTGATGAAGGAGAACCGAATACTTTCCGAGTGCTCGGAAAAAATTGTTTACGATATTCTCGGAATCGGGTTTCTTTTTATTATAATAATAATTTATGCCTCATATTGATGCAAATGTTTTGATTAAATAGTCAAAATTGAAGTAGCCACTCCTATCGAGAAGCTCATTCTCCCTTCTCCTGGAAATTAAAGTATTTTCACTTTTGACGAAACTTGAAATATTTCGAATTTTTAGGTGCTGGCATTTCATAGAGAATATATATCAATCAACGAGAGCTATCTTTAGGCGTGCATAACTCCCATTGTAGGTGTGCAGAATTACTGATTTGGAAATTTGTATGCGACTGCTATCCTGTCTCTGAAACCAATCGTCTCCGATAGTAAAATTGGTTCTTATAATCATTAAATTGATTCCCACAGGCATACATTAGCACACTAAACGGTTTAACCATGTTCAATATCTGCCTTCAGTGTGGAATTCACTTTCGTCTAGTTGTATATTTCATTATTAGTCATCAAAATCCGGTGTATCGGTTTTTCGATTTTCAAAATTTGTAGTAAATTACATTTTCTAAAACTTTTACATACAATAGTATATACCAAAATATCATATATATGGAGATAGTTTTCAAAAATGGAAATGAGCTTCGAAGTATAAAGCTCAATTTTCTGTCAACCGATTTACTCCAATAACTATTCAACTCTAACGGCACCTACCAAAGTGCCATATATGAAGTTTGATGTTAATACGACAAATAGTTTTCACGTTAGAGCGCCCACAATTACACACACAGACATCATTCCTAAAATGGCCAAAACGTGTTATAGGGACCCCAAAACATGTATTTCCGTTGAAATCTCGAAGTCATTTTTTTCATGAAGGCAATACTTCCTTTATACTACGTATATGGAGAAAGTAAAAAGAAAGAGAGAAATAAAGGATAGTCTCCTAAAATGATCTGAAGAAGGAGTCCGGTTTCATCTCCCTTGCGCTCATTTTTTCCGACTCATTTGACCGAACATGTGTCTTACATAAAAATGGTGCATTTATTTGCAAGGAGGTGACCAGATTTTTCATTGACGTCACTCTTTGCAATAATCCCGAGTTTTAATACACCTCCAGAATCTTTGCAAACCGGACAAGGATGGATTCTTTGGCATAGATTGCCCGAGGAACCCGAAAAATACACCCGCACAAAGCGTCTTTGGAGAAACAGCTCCGCCTGTCGTAAAGTCTGCTTAGCCACACGAAACAGAACTTGATTCTTAATTTGGTAATTCACAACATGCAGACCAAATCACTACCATAAAGCTAGGAACAAGAATCAATTAAATTATCCTATATACATAGATCAAATTCATTTGAACCCCATAAAAATGAGAATAAAATTTTTGAACAATTTGCCTGAGGAGATCAGGGAGAGATTAAATAATAATTTTCGAATTTTCTGGATTGAATTAAAAACATGTTGATAAGTGAATTCTATCATTAAATTAATCCATTTTTAAATTAAATTGATGTTATTTTATAGTTTATATACGTACAACAATTTAATTGTAAATAACTTAGTGCCTTCACTATGTCTTGTATAAATTCTGTAAGTTTTGGTATGAACAAGGTATACGTATATTTATTATAGGTGTGTGTATCAATCAAAATATTTGTAGCAATAATGTAATATTTAATATGTATAGTTGAAATAATAATATGATGTTAAATATTGTGAGGGTCAATATTACTATGACGAGACTTTCAGTTTTTTTGTTTGAATGTAACTGTGAACGTTTTATGTCAATAAAATAACATTACCGTTACCACTTAATCGCACAAAAACGCACAAATACTTCACCCCACATAAATCACAAAATGACTTGGCCCTCTACTGTCGTCCTTCTTCACCTTCAGAATTTTATTCCGTCCCTTCCTTATCCGCTGTCTTAATGAATATATTTTAAATTGCACTTAACTTTCTGTAGTTTATCATTTTCTTCCTTTTGTCTTTTCATTGTTAAGACCGTTTTCGATTATTTTTTTATATACTAGTTTATTTATCAGTATGTTATTTCACCTACTTACATGTAAATGTGTAACTTATTTCCGTTATTTTTCTTTCTTGTTTTTGCATGATATTATTGCTTTGCCTTCTTGTCTTTATATTTCATTCTATCTAATTCCATCACTAAATTTAGTTTCCTATCTGCAGGTTCCGCAGGTTTTTTACACCTCTCTTATTGAGGAATTTTTCCTAAGCTTAGGTTTTCCCTAACTTAGGTTTTTGAATCCAAAAAATAGTCTTCTTATGTGTTATATTTTTCAATCTACCTCTCTTTTTTTTATTTATATAATGTAGAGTTAGATATTAGAGGAGACTTTATAGTTTCAATCTCACCCTAAAAAAAGTCCTTTATTATTATTTAGTTTCGCTAGGCTCCCTCGTCCGAAGAATTTAATTTCCCGAAAACAACTTTTGTCGCTCTTCTCCAAGACGTTGCTAAGCAGAGGCATGTCTTTCCAGCTAAGGATCCTGAGGGGGTGGGAGTTTTCCTTTTGGAATGGAACGAAAGGATTAAAGGATATTGAGAAACGGCACGAAGTATACGTGAGGGGCGGAAGCCGTATTATGAAGATTTCACGGGGGAGACGAGGAGATAGCCGGATCGGAGGAAAGAGTAATCTGGCTTCATTCCTGGAAGAAAGTAGCTGGTAATTAAGGAGGATAAATCAATACGAAACGCACTCGTCTCCGCTCTCTTATAAATGGGAAAGCAGTAAGATGTTCTTCAAAGGCAGGGTTGGTGACCTCGTATCTTCATATTGTATACCCGCTTAAGAGTGCTTATTCCGTTTATTAAAGGGGTTTCGGATTCGTATCAAGAGAATATAAGGAAGCTAATATTCTCATTTTCTGTTTTTCTTAGTTTTCCGTTTCTTAAACGGTCATTATTTGGCATTTGGTACGTTCTCATTGCAATCAAGCCAACAATAATTATCTAATTTCACTTCAAACTTTCGGGTGCTTGTAAGGGGCTGTAAGTTGTCTAATTTATTCGCTATTTAAGATTTATTTATGAATATCAATAGCTTAACATTAAACTGTTGCTAAATCCAAAAATTGTTTTTATTTATCACCAAATCTTGACTGATAGTTACGTAATCACTTTTTCATAAGCTTTTACTGTTGTACAGGAAGCGAAAAATGATTACTTGACTGGGACTCGAACCCAGGTCTCCCACTTTTTGGGCAGGTGTTCCTTTTTTGTTTTTGTTAGCTCTTAATTTACCTCAAATAGTACTCTTTGCTTCGCTTTATTACCGAGACTTATCTTGAAGAACTACGCCAACCTCTTGTCGAGAGTTTATTCTAAGTAAAACTCAATTCACGTTTCGAGACTTCATAAGCGGTGCTTAAATTTTGGCCTTACTAGATTTCTTCTATTGCACATAATCTTAAAACGAATGCAGGTTTGAAGGGTATGTTCAACAATATTTGATTAACTAGGTTGTTTAAGAGATTTCAACTAACATTGCCTGACTGAACTCATAGTGGAAAGAGTTTTCATAAACATCCGAATAAACGCTGCATAGAAATTGAAAATTAAAGAGACAATCAGGATTTTGAGATCATAACGCAGAATGTAGTACTTAAAACTTTAATTAAACCTTCCGCATCCGTGATAGTGTCGAAATAGTTCTACCTCCTTTCGCGCTAGAAGAGATTAATTGAATGTAATTCATAAACTTTGCTGAATGAATGAAAATAGACATAAATATTAACGACTAGATAGCAGGTGCACTACTGTGAAAAACGACAGGTAATGGGAAATCCATCACATCAATCAAATTATTCAAATGTTGCAACTTCAATAGATTCCAATTTAAATTCGTGTTCTTCGTTAATTTTCGCCTATCATATTTCGCTTGATGGTAATTTGCATCTTATGGAAATTGCGATATGTAATGTATACCGTAACAGCGGACAGTTCTTTATATGCGTGTCTTTCCAAAATTTTTCTGGGCCTCACGCAGGTATTTTACCTTCATGATAAAAAATGAAAATAATAAAACGTCTTTATTCGGGCGACATTGAGAGATTAAATTTTCTTCTTCCATCTAACCCATAATAAAACATAATAAAAACTTCATACGGAGACACCCACATATATAAACGTATATAGTAAGTAATGTTTTTTATCCTAACGCATTATTTTATGCCTAAATGCCTATTGTTAAAAAAAGAGCTATGTCTCGACTGGGGATGCTCTATAGATTCACAGACATCAGGGATCCACTCTCTCTTCGCACCTATTTCTCCGGATGTGTTCTTCCTCTTCTTACTTACTGCTCTCCTATTGTGACCATATCATCCGAATCAAACTTCTCTTCTCTCAATCGTATCTTAAATTTCTTTTTAAAAATAGTCTATTTTCGAGTGCCGTCTTATAGAAATATGCCAAAAGATCATCTTCTCAATCACCTCAATCTTACCCCAATCAAAGACTCTCATACTTTCTCCAAAATTTCCTTCTTATATAATATTATAATATAAATAGCAAAGATGATTCCCCATTCTTACTCTCTCTTTTCTCTTTCCAACTTCCCTCAAGGACAACAGGCCTATCATATACCTTCTCTTTGATTATCCTCTTCTAACAATAGTAAAACGATTACTCTTCTTTCGCATTCGTTCCATTTTCAATTCCCTTTCCTCCAATATTCATTTCGATCCTTTCTTCTTATCTCCTAAATCTATCCAGAATATGGTTGCGAGAGTTCGGCGTGGAAAAATACAATTTTCTGTGATTTTTTGTTTGTTTGCTAATATTGATTTATTTTATTATATGTTTAATTTGTCGATTTCTCACGATTTTATTGATATTTTTTATTTATTATTATTGTTAATCATTAGTAGTAATTGGCTTCGTGCTGTATGTTGATGTTTGTAAATAAATAAATAAATAAAATAATTCTGAAAACTGGTCGTAGAAGCGCCTAAAAAATCTTGATCGAAACTAATATTAGCCGCACAAACTCACATTATAATTAGCACTGGTAGAAAACATCTGATGAGTTCAGGCCTGACTTTGTGGTAGTTAGGAACACAGAAATTCATTATTACAGTTTTTACTAAACCACTATACCACTACTTCACTTGAGGGTCGGTCGAGTGAGAGTCGGTCAAGTTAGCGTCGATCAGTCGAGTTAAACCACTGCGAAACCCGGGTCGTATTTATTTTGTATAGTGGTTTATCAATAACATATATAACAATAATAATAACAGGAAAAAATGGACCGAAAATAAAACAAATGTAGAGATGTTAAAAGAAGTGAATGAGAAAATGAAATTGCTGGATGAAACAGAGAAAGGAAAATTATGTTTATAGGACACAGTATGAGGCACAGTGCCTTTCTAACCAACCTTTTTGAAAGCAAGATCCTGGGAAAGAAAGGATGGAATAGGCCAAGGAAGAATTATTCATAAGGATGTAGGGACAAGGATTGAATGTTTCACGTTATACAGGACTAAAAGAGCAGCTGAAGTGAAAGAGGAATGGTTGCACAGACATGGTTAAAAACTTTAGTTTGTGAATGAGTGAAGCGGTTTTGTAAAAGCTGTGATAATGAATCGCTAGTAGAAAAATTAAGGAAAGAATATCCTTCGGAAGGTTGAAATTAAAGGAAAGTCGGAACACAGCTGTTAAGAAATTAGAGGTTTAAAATCTCCAATGTCCGTTTTTGTCGGCGTTCGTCTTCCCATTCCCCGGTATTCCGAATAAACTAGACAGGACACCGCACTTTTTGGGAGCACTCAATACGTATTTCGAATGCTATGCGTTCCTTGTCAGGAGTGAAAAAATGATCACTTCTGCCAAAGAAACTTAAAAGTACAAGAATCTAATCGAATTTCCTTTAAATCTCAAACTTCATATTTTTAATCCAGAAGTTCCAAAGATGTAGTGCCTCCCGAAAATTCGCAAAGAAGACATTCGACTCAGACCCATCGTATCTTCCATCAATTCCCCCACATGTAATTTATCACGTATCTATTCACTCCTGACGAGGAATGCATAGCATTCGAAATACGTATTGAGTGCTCTCAAAAAGTGCGGTGTCCCGTCTTGTTTTCTCGGAATACCGGGGAATGAGAAGAGGAATGCCGACAAAAACGGCCATCGGAGATTTTAAACCTCTAACTTCGGTAGGTAGTTGCGAGCGCCTCCGTACGAGGTGGCCAAGGCGCCAGTACTGAATCAGTTCCGCTTTTTCGGGCACGAGCTCCAATTTTATCACCTTTTTTTTCTCGGCGACTTTCCGGCCTTCGCCCAGCGATCGCGCTCAATCGGACGGGATCGTGGGAGTTCGGTCACCTCGCAAATAATCCGTCTCTTTTTTTTTCTCTTTTCGTCGAATCGAAGAGCGGAGGAGAAGAGATTTGAATAATGTTCTACCAGAGTGCGCTATTAACGGCGACGAATCTCAATTAAAACGTCTGCGCCGATAAAACGCTTTTCTTTCGTCACTTTCCGCTCTTTCTCTTTAAGAAAAGGTTGAGTCTTGTTGGATCATGACTCAAGCGTAAACTGGAATATTATCTATCGTTAGTCAGACAGCCACATATTCAAACAACTTTAACAACAGCAAAGGCTTATGAATAAAGAGACAACGTAACGAACATTTAAGAATTGCCGTAAAAGAAAACAACTTGTGGATTTAATAACAGCTAAATAATGGATTTTTAATATTCACAAATAAATCCGTTACAGCGAGTAATTTCGACTTATAATTTACAACCATCCGAATGTTTGAAGTAAAATAGATTATAACGTTGGGCAAGGTTGCACTGATACATACCACATTAAAAAGAAAAGAAAATTAGAAAAATACAACAACAATAGTACTGTATCATGAAATTAACGTGAACTGGAATATTATTGGATTTTTGTTAAACAGCCTCATATTCGATTCTCTTTGTCAGATTTGTTTTAATTTTTGCATGTTAGCGTCAACTGCAACATTAGAATCAGAGGCGTAGCAATTATTTCTATAATTACAAGTAGTGACTTATGAGATTGGAAACTTAATTTGTAATGCCGCTCCTTCTCTTGGGAAAATAGAACGTAAGGTATTAGTTACATCTGCTGATAAAATACGATTTTTCCGCTAAAGAGGATACTTTTCGTCGTTTACAAATCGCAGCCAAGGAAATAGGATTCGGGTAACGAATGTTTTGGAGGATTCTAGCGCACTTATATTTGCCTAAAAAATTCAAAACTGACCAAATTCAACTGAATAGAATAAACAAGGCTAATTTCTTTTCTGGTTTCTTATATGAGAAAACAGAACTTGTTTTTCCAGTGGTATCCTGTCCTCTAGCATTTGATATATCAGTGAGAAATAGCATTTAGGTTTACTAACTCTTTAGCTTTAGAGTGATTTCAGAACGAATCCCATTCTATAGTTGGGGTGTTACTGTATAATTTTGCATCTGAAAAATATAATGAGGTATGATGTCGACAGAAATGTGTTTTGTAAACCTTCAACATTTGTGGAGGAGATTCGATATCAAATTATTGACGATACCCAGGGTGGCCATTAGGTAAAGCTAAATCCAGTTTTGATGACATAAAAACCATCTGACGTTTAAGTTTGGTTGAGTACTACATTAACATGACATTTTGGGGACTTCCTCAATATCAAAGATATTTTATATAAGATAAATGACGTCTAGCTTTAAGAATATACAACAAAATTAAGGTTAGATATTGATCCTTGCGATATGCAGTAGCCATATACGTTAAGATCAATTCTTCTTTACTCTAACAGGCTTGACGTTTGAGATTCAACGCGAGCGTTTACTTTGTAGCGCTCAGTGGAATACAACCATCGTTTTTATACGTTTATATGAATGAAATTGATTTCAAGCGCGCCTGAAAAGAAGAGGTAATTTGTCTTCTCCCTTACCATTCAACTCTCCGAAGTAGGATTCTGGTAGGTAAGATGAACCGAAATAAGCGAATTCGCAAAAAGAAAATAATGGTTGATAATCGATAACAATGTCAGCCATGTGTTAAATTCACATATAATTTCCTCGACTCGTGATTTAAAAAAAAATCCTTAATTAAATCCATAGTTTAAAACCCACTCGTATCGCGTAAAACTTATAAAAAAATTAAATTGTAAAATATGAGCAACAACAATTAATTACGTCCTAAAACGAAATAAAACTGAGATTAATCAATTCCTTGATATCAAAAGAGCACGGGCAGACCACATCACGGACAGTATGTATTAACTAACATAATTCATTTAAAGCTGTGTCACATTGGCAGATTTTTGTAGCCTATCAATTGAAATTCGTCTTTGGAAAGCGTAAACTTATTTTTAAATTATATCTCTTTTCTCCATAGATTAGCTGAAGAAGGATGGATTTAGTCAGTGAATGGCATGTGAATTCTTTGTTATGACGAGAAGCTTATCAATGTAGCTGTTTGATAAATTTGGTTGATGGATTTCATAATTTTAAAAGCATAATTGATAAATAATGCAATGCATTCATTAAGCATTCACTTATCATTATCATTAAAATGCAGAAGGATGAATTACTAAATTCTTATCTTTTATCATTTTCTTTCGTATGCAAATGTATAACAAGAAACTTCTGAGGAAACATATCATAAGAATTGCAAATAAATATTTTTAATCTTTATTTGAGTTTATTTCGTAAATGAATTGTATATTTGTATCAAAACTCCATTTATTCATAACCATTCTCTAGTAAATATATTTTAACGGTCAAAATAATTTGAGTATGACTCCGGTACATCATCAAGCTCGTAGTCAACAATTACGAGTGAATTGACAAGCTATATACAGCATTAATTTGCAGATGTGCATTTCAAATTCCATCGAACCTTAAATTTGTACATCGAAATCAAGTGAACTCTTTTAGAAAAATTTCACCTGTTGCTAAAGAAAAACCTCCAAGTAATCTCTTTGAGTCATTCTACTTTTTTGTCGTCAGGCAACGCGTCCTATAGTCTAACGATAAGAGTGGCTATTCTTGGAAGAGCATACAAATCGGCTTACTTTATCGTAATAAATGTATTAGGGTAGTGGCAGTATTGTTAAAAGTGCTTCGACAGCTTAGGTTAATGATGTGTAATCTTTTCTGGAATACAATAATGCAGAGAAGGTATTTTTAGAAAACGGAGAATCTATCGGAGAGAGTAAGCTGTTACAGGGTACATGCAATATAAAAATTCAGCTAATGAACCATACAGTTATTAGAAGGAAGAGAGTGGTTTCAGATGATTATAATTCCTTACATGACAAGTTCCATGCTTTATATGCGACATTTTAGGGATATGATTCGTTAAATACTTCGCTTAGTAAAACTATGGTTAACATAGCCATGCTAAGTTTTAAGTAGAATCAATTTAACATCTCCATATAATGATATCGGTGTAATTAGACAGTTTAAGATTTCACATATATCCTACGTTTTGGAAAGCTGTATTTCGACGATTGAGGAATTAATCGCGACATCTCTGACGCCGGAAGTTATTGGTGGCTAAACCTTACGATTTTTCCGTATTCGATGCTCGTCCCTCCATCTTTAAGATTCCTCTTCCAAATCCATCTCATAAGAGTCTCTCCATCGCGCTGTCCAGCGCTACACTTCACCCCAAATGGGGATGGCGCAACCTTTACAGAAATTAAAAAAAAAATCCGAAGGGAAAAAACACACGCTCTGTGCTCCTCTTTTTTCCCTGCCCCGTTCAGTTTCACAATCGGACGAAGAGGAACCCCCATATAACTCGCGCACTCCTTCTGAAAAGGTCGACGAAGGACTGTTAATTCCGAACCGAAACAGCTGCACTCCCTTTACGGCATCCCCGACCACTCCGCTTTCGCTCTCCACTCTTCCCGTGACAGATGAGTGACTCTACCGGGGCGAGGTTCTCTCCGGGAAAACGGGCGTACGCACAGGAGCGATCCGTCTCCTTCGTTACACTTTTAAACCCGAGGTCTAAAAGAGCACCCTTCTGGCGACGCCCTCCGCGGCCGTTGCCGCCACCAGAGGAACGCCTGGCATCATCGGCGGCTGCAGCTGACTGTGGCACCTGGCGGAGGCTACCTTTGGATTCGCCGGTTCCTCTCGGGGTCCCCGCTCATTATGCACGGGAAGGCCTCGCCCATCTCCCGCCTAGGAATGTCCTCTCCCACCCGAGATGTTATTAATGGCTTGTTTTTCCCCGTCCCAACTTCGCGATTCCTCATCTTTTTATTCCCGACGGGTATCGAATTCTGCACGACACGCGCTTCGGGTGTTTTGCATGTCTGCCGCGCGAGGGGATGTCCGGGGGTGCGCTAGGATGGGGTGAGGGATGCTGTTTGACCTATTTGTCCGTAGATGTGTCGCTATCCGGCAGGTCTCCAGCGCCTCCCGTTTGTCAAGGGATCGGGAGATTCGCCCTTCCCCGTCAGGCGCTTGCTACGATGATCGGTCGGTGTAGGTTTGATTTAATTGCCGCGCCTTTCGGTTTTTCTCTTCCTTTTGCCATCCTTGCACCTGCTCCAGGGCTGGGTAGTACTTAATAGAGCATATTTATGGGTGGGGATGGGGTGTGGGAGGGGTTAGAGATCTGTTTTGACGTCCGAGGAATGCGTGCTCCAAACCGGTATTGTCTCAGATGGAGCGCGCGGAGTCTTGAAGGAGTTGATTTGTTGCCCCGAGAAGGGTGTAATTGAATGTTGCGGCGAGAGTAAAATGTTGGACGTGTTTGCGAAACTTTGGTCTGATTGCCCGAAGCTTTCTTACGTCCATACTCATTCAAGAAGATGCGCAGTCCAGAGGAAAATCCTGATACATAGTCCTGGAATATTTTCGTATTTGTATTTCTTCCATTATTCGAGAGGAAAGAGAATGTTTCAAAGTATCCGTTCGGCCCAGGGCATCTCTCTACAGCACATCTGCGTTGTTATAATAAAATTACTCATTGATTTATGCCTATATTGTTTTTACTTTTCTAGTCATCGCTTACCTTTCTTTTCCCAGGATATCTAAACATGAAAATACATGTCCTTCTTTGTTTGGAAAAATATTTGAAAACGAGGCAGTAATTTTTTTGCAGAGCATCTTCCCTAAAGAAAGTTCTATAAACTTTGTCTTCGAATTTTCCTTCGGAAGAAATATCCGATGCCTCTTTACAAATGAATTTTAACATTTTCAAATTTATATTTCTTTATTATTATTTCTATATTTTCATTCGGATCGCATACATTATTTTCTCTCTTACTTGATCTCTATTTATTTAAACTGGAATTGTTATAATTGATTTACCTTTGTATGTGAACCTGCATATGGCTCTATACTTTTCCTTTACGGTCTTCTTTCTTAAGATTAGTGACTTCTTAATTATTTCTGGGAAATGAATCGTTAACTAATTTACACTCCATCACGCAAAGATATCAAAGCATTTTCTCCCTCCGCATAAGCTGGAAGAGTTTTTATAAGATGCATGCAATGCTGGCACTCGAACAAAGTATATCAGAGTATTTCGTAACAGGTAACAAATTTCATTTTTGTTATGATTAATGTTCTATTTCGTTTCGTTACGTGGAAATATATAACACAGTTATTTCTCATAGAAAAAACACATTTTATTTATAACCCCGAGCTTATATAGCTTCTAAAATTTATAATTAATACCATTTCCGAGGCGCACATCCAAGATAATGATTATATACAACTGTATATATCTTCGTGCAACTATAGTCGTGCATTCTTACTCCTTGCAGTCAGGACGGTGTTAAAAAATTGAATTTTTGTTATTTATTGCGAATAATAATCGTAAAATATCTTTTATGAAAACGATTTCTTCTAAATATTCTGCAACAGACTTTCTCAAAAGAAAATTGTTTAAAACTTTTACAAATTCCAGTGTAGCTTTTCGTTTATTTAAGTTCTCGCGGTGCTTTAAAAAATGGAACACCGCGGATTATGCGGCAGAAACATATGGAGTTATGAGAAAGATGGAGATGTTACGATGAGGCAAGCTTGTAGTAACCGACTGCCATTGTAAATCCGTTCGTTCGAAGGGCCTCCGGACGACAAGCTCCCTCCGACCCAGCCCTTTCCTCGCAAATCCCTCGAAAAAATCCATCTGCAGACTGGGAAAGTACGATTCTAACCTGCTCTCGCCTCAGTCCCATACACGCGTTCCTTTTCTCCGCGGAGCTGAGGGCGAATTCCGTAAAGCAAATTCGGAGATGAAAATGGCTCGGGAGTATTACACGAAAATAATGCGTAGGATGAATAGGGAACGAAGTAACTTGCAATTCGGAGGCTCCGGGGTTCGCAGGTGAGGGATGGGGCAAGAATCCCTTTCCGTCATTCCGAATTCTGTCGCTGGAACTTTTCTCTCCACTGCAGGCAGTTTTTCCCAACCCTTTTCAAGCTCTCATCCTCCGGTGCCCTCTTACTTTCCCCTTCTATATGTCACCCTTGCTCTGAGAGCTCTACTAGTACTCCCTCTCTGGATGTAGGGAAGAGTACTAGAGAAGTCCCTCCGAGATTCTTGTTTAACTTTGACGTTGAAGCACTTCCTGAGACCAACTATCACTCCCAGCCAATATTGCGAATAATGACGGACTACATTTTTTGCCGAGAGATGGCGTGCTGCGTTGAATACCTGCTTTAGAGTTGTAGCGGACTACATTCGATTCAGTTCTGAAAAAAAAAACTTGGAGCACTCTGATGCTTGAAAGCTTTCGAAGCCATACTAAGACTGTCTATAAGCCGATATCTCTTAAATCTCGTCTGATCTGATTTACACCGTGTTTTTATGAATTAAATGGGAGCAAATTGATGGTCGTGCTACGTGTTTTTAATCGTCATTAATTAATTTAATTGCACAGATACTTGTTCATGAAATTGGAGATTCGTTGACTCTTTTAAGTTAAAGTGTTATCTCTAGACGATGCAGAAAAGATAGTTCTTCAATCTTTGTTTTACGTAACGGATTTATGGAAAAATGTCTATTTCTGTTTTTTTAGGGAAATCTGTATTCCTCGGGCAGTGATCCTTATCCAGCTCGCAACTTTTTTGTAGATTTTACGATCATATCTTTTAGAATACATAGTGTGATAATTAATGGCACATAACATATAATTTTGTTATATTTCCTCCCATAATTCTAATCATTTTCTTATAGATTTTGAAAACAGATGATTATTTTTCGTATAAGAAAACTCTTTTAAACTTATACTCTTTCCAGCTATTCTTGGATTCCAGTTTCTTATCTTTATAACAATAATAATAAATCTTCTTTATTTGGGCGAGATTGAGACTAAAAAGTCTCTTCTTCCATCTAACCCATGTTTATGTACAGTATCGAAGAGAATTTATTTTTCATTCATTTCTACCTTAATCTTTTTTATGACTGCGATAATATGAAAGCTATTTAGATGTGAATGACGCATGATAATGGCCATGATTTTGGAGTGTTCTTATGGAATACTAGGAAAAAATTTATTCTAAGGGCTATTGTGATTCACGTAGGTGAAATTTTATAGGCTGTATACATTCCAACCAGCCTTCGTTAGAGTTAATTATTAAGAAATGTTCTCCTCCAGAGAGAAAGCCTCCAGCAATGGATGCTGGAGGCTTTCATTTATCCCGGGTACAGATTGTACAAAGGTGTACTAGGGAATCAGGTCTAAACTATTGTTTTATTATTATTGGTATTGTATCGTTTTCACCATCACCTGGTGGTAGTTTTGACAATTTTAAATTATTAATACAACATTGATGACATGATTTTTTAAATTTGTTCTTGTTGATGGTAAAAGAACCCTCATTATTGCAACTAAAATACTTATTGTCATTATTATTAATATTATAAGACTAAAATTTTTTCTTACGAGTTAAATCTTCTTCATTTCTTCCTAATTGACGAATTCTACGAATAGTTTTGGAAGAGTTAGATGCTGAGAAGGATCCTTACCTATCAATTTTCATATTTTCGTTCCCATTAATTTTCATATTTCGATCACATTCATTTCCGGGGGGTTTTCCTCCCGACTAGGGTGAATACCAGACAGAATATTTTATTTTCCCTCCCCCCATAGGAATGACTACCACCTGGCCTGGTGCCTAATTGTAGTCCTTAAGAATGAATAAAGTAAATATATTAGTGTGGACCTTTGTTTAAATGGCATGAATACTCCAAATCTAGCTTGAAGCGTATTGTGCAGCATTCCAAACGTGAGGGTATTTCCCCATTCCCATAATTAGACCGCTTTTTTCCCTACTTTATTTTTCAAAACCCTCTTAGTACCGCCCTCTCGAGGTGATCATGTATCAGGGATGAGTGTAATCCCGTTAGTTTACCAGCTAAAAACCTACGAAACGCAGGACTCTTTCTACACACAAATCCTCCTCTATGACTACCATTCTCTCACCCTAGGAAATAAAAAAGAACGCTCACTAGCAAGCTGGGAAGTAAAAAAAGAAGCCATTTCGAAGGATAGTTTAGCCCGACCATGAATCGAACCGCGGTGCCAAATTGCATGTCACGGCAGCGGTGGCGTGGACGTAGTCGGAATTAGTTTTTTTTACGGGAAAATCTCAGTTGTGCGTGCGCAGCTCGATTCGAAGAAAACTATGGCTGATAGAGGATTCACATGAGCAGAAAGATGTGCTGATTTCTATGCGAATCAGAATGGTTCCTCGAGTTCGGAGGGGAGTTTGGGGAAAGGGTGGGGTCCAAGAGATACCTGAGTCAGGACCTTCCTCTGATGATCTATTTATTTACATATTTATTTTTCACATAATGATAATAACGTCTCTAGCGGAAACAGGAAGAAGGATCCCAATTGCATTCATTTTATTATAATCATCATTATTAACAAACACGCACAACGATTCCCTAACCAGAAAAATCCGATTCCTCTAACCGCTCCGCAACTGCGACATGTTACCTCCAGCAGCATACATACAGCATAATTCCCAATTTAAAGTGAAAATATAAGAAAAGAGAAAACAATTTTAATGTATCGAAGAATTGTTAAATAAAACGAGGTTTAAAAAAACACTATAACTTTTACTTTCCACATATAAGGATTTTTAGCGGCTACTAGTTTTGGCTAGTAATAGCGATCTTCAATTTTAAATAGAAATTAGAAATATTTAGGAAATATGTTTTACTTCGGATGTGTCAATCCCATACGAAAGTATGTCCCTTTGGTAAATGCGAAAGGATCCTCAGAAGGTAAATGGGGATTCATTAGACTATTAGAGGTGATCCGCGAAATGAGCTGATTCACATTGACTCACCATAATTCACAGCGTTATTAGCTGATAGCGATGAAATGGGGAACTGAGTTACCTCCTGTTTAGAGGGTATTCAGACTCGAGGCCGGTCATCAACTTTTCCCTTGTATCTTATTTGGATTATATTTGTTTACCAAGTAAATGATTAATTCTCTCTACGATTAAACTGTTAAATTCTCTGGTATCTTTATTGCGCCTATTCTTTTAAAAGTAGCCAATACTGCTGAGTTAATTTAAGAATTAGTTTCCACAAGAACGACATTCCTCTATTCCTGGAATGACTCACTAGCAAAAGTATATTTCAGATGTTTATTGACGTACTTAATGAATATCCATTTTTTTTGTTTATCATGTCACTCATCTTAATCTATGATATAATTGCAAAATTATTTCAAATACTTTAATTTAATATTATTATTATTTACATAACAATAATAATACACATAAATACACTGTGTTGTTTGAATGTATATGTGAATATATATGTATGCTAACGGTGAACATTCGTTTATCAATTTCTTACGTATTTTAAATTATAAAAATACACAGAAGTATTGAAACATTTAATTTAATTATAGCACCTCCTGAGGCTCTAATGCTCCTCCAAGCCACTAACGGCTCAGGAGGACCTGAAAATTATTATATATGTTTATAAATATATGTTTATTATTTTTATTTTATGAGGTGAAAAAGAATGTTGTAATTGCGTTGAATCTTATCTTTATGTCTTGTACAAATACTGATCACAGTTTTTAATTTCATAATTTCATAAATTATAAAGTAATAAAATAAATGGGATGATTTTCTAACGCATTAAAAAAATATCACCATCATCAGTGTTTACAATTAAGAAATACACCTTATACACATAGTCAATATTACGTATGATTTCAAAGAGAATGATAACTTGTAATGTGGTTTATTATTTTATTTTAAAGAAAAATCTACACGATGGCTTAGTTATAATATAAAAAGATTTTTCAATCATCTCTCAATCATTTTCCATTGTAGACACTGATATAGTGTAAAAAGGAATTTCCCATCATTAAATAAAATATGAATGTAAATTACTCTATTCGCTCGAGTACTGAATAAGTAGGAGCGACTTTTTTTGAAGAGAAAACAACGAATGTATCGAGTTATGTAATTGTAAACTTTGAAGTAACAGAAGACCAGGAATAGTTGTATGTTTTCGTGATTCAGACGCGAGCAGCAGAGGCCTGCATCGTTATCCGGGATCATAGCTGTCATTTGAGCAAAGTAAATGCAATTAGCAATTTTTTGAGACTTCGTTCGGATAATTAATTCCATTAATTAGGGAAACTTTGCAGAGGTGGCGCCTTTGTCACAAAGGCAGGAACTTGCAATCGTTGGAGTCCACAGCGAAAGAAAAAGGGTCGCCGCGAAACGAATTTTCATTTACGGTCATAATTATGATGGGAATTAATTGTATAGAAATTCGCATTCAACAATCATACGTTCAGCAGAAAAGAAAAACTGTTGGACCGTGGCCAGTTGGGGAATCTAGATAGGGGTGTTTTCAACCCCGTTGTTTCTCCACCTCTCCCCCCCCTCCCCCCCAAGCACCCTCTGTTGACCAGACGGGGAATAGGAGAGGTTAAGAGAGTCCCTAATGGAATAATCGTTTTTAAACAGGGTTCACTCACCTTTGGTTCAGAGTTTTTGATCCTCATTGCACGCAGGTTTGTCATTTCTTAGATTTCCGAGGCTCGATTTTCCTTATCTCTGCTGCAATGGCTTCTCCGTACGCTTCCCTTGTATATTCACTGCGTTCCGCTATAGTCGGAGAAACACACCCTTTCACGCCTCGTCCTAATGAACAATAGTAATGACCTTTTGCCTTCAACCCAGTGATAGCGACTTCTCATTCACTGATGCACCGGTACCATTCTCTCGTGGCTGCGTAATTAAAGGTAGTTTTTTATACATGAATTAATATTTGTATATCTTGAAGTTATTTTGTCTATAATAATATATATATACATACGAGTAAAATGTAGCTTGCATACTGCAAGCAGATCGAAAACAATAATTTCATATCGGCATCATATCGGGACGGTCCTCAAAAGAAAAAAAATTAAGATTGAAAATATTCTTATAATTCGCTGCAATTTAATCGTCTGGCATCGAACCCGGGTCTACCTGGTAAACTTACTATACAGCACAACAGAACATCACCATCTATAACTTTTGTGAAAATTCAAGCAGAAATATTCTCTGCAACTGACTCAAACGACGTCCTACTTTTCACATATATTCCTTATGCGAGAAATTATAATGTTCTCTGACATCGAACCCAGGGACAGCATGGTCTTATCTAATTTTCTTTCTGAAACCAAATCTTAATATACAACTTCTATCTAAGCAAGAACTTCCTATCATTACGCTAAGCGCATCAAAATTTATAATGAAAACTACTTCAATTTAATTTAAATGAGGGATATATATTTACCACCTGGCTTCGAACCCGGGTCTTTCTCGTAATACTGTCTATGCAGCACAACAGAAGGTCATCATTTCTAACTATGTGTGAAAATTCAAGCAGAAATATTCGCTGCAACTGCCTCAAACGACGTCCTACTTTTCCCTTATATTCCTTATGTGAGAAATTTTAATGTGCTCTGGCATCAAACCCAGGGATAGTACGGTCTTATCTAAATTTTTTTCTTAAACTAATTCTTACCATACATCTTCTAGCCAAGCACGAACTTCCTATCATTTCGATAAGTGAATCAAAAAAAATAATGAAAAACTACCTCAATGTATTTTAAAGGGCAGATTTTTTATCGTCCTAGCATCGAACCAAGGATATTTTCCTTGAACGTCATTAATGTTTTCGATAGACCATGTCCATAAATATAGGCTCATTGAGTTTTGATTTTCTACCTATCCGGGAAGTAATTTTTAAAAATTCCTGAAAATCAAAGCAATGCATGTAAACGGGAAAAATTGGGAATTTGGGGCCCTCTGGAATCGAACCAATGCCACTGAGGTTCAATATCGCAATTTTTCTGGTGGTTACACGTTATGGCCAATGCGTCGTAAAAATTTCAAGTCAATAACGCTTCTGGTTTAGCCTGTGAATTAGTCCTAATCCTATCTATCTATCTATATCCTTGAATAAATCCGGAGAAGCATCTATATTTAATAGATATATATATATCATCATCAGCCATTTTCAATTAGACGTCGGATATAGGCCTCCCCAAGTACTTTCCAATTTTCTCTGTCCTGAGCTTCTCGTTGCCACTTCACACCTGAGTACTTGATGATGCCTCTAAACCACTTGTCCATAGGTCTTCTTCCAGGTCTCTTCGCATCTCTTGGTATCCAGTTGAAAACTACAGATGTCCAACGGTTGTCGTTTCTTCTTGCAACATAGCCGGTCCACCTCCATTTTAGTGATCTTACCTCATCTACGATGTTTGTCATTCCAGTCATCATTCTCACCCAAGTGTTACCTTTCCTATCTCTTCTTGGAATTCCCAGCATACAGTGCTCCATGCTCCTTTGTGTTGTCTGAAGTTGCTGGGGTATTGCAGCATTTAACACCCAAATTTCACTACCATAGGCCAGGACAGGTAGAATGCATTGGTTGAATACCTACCTCTTCAAAGTCATTGGCATTCTTGACTTCAAAATGTGCAAGTTCCCACCAAATGTGCTCCAACCGAGTTTCATTCTTCTGTTTACTTTATTAATCCTGTTTTCTCTCCTGTTGTTACAAGTTGTCCCAGGTACGTGTATTCCAAGCAAACATCCAGAGGTATTTTTTGACTGGTTCTTGCACTGCCAAAAATAATACATAACTTTTGTTAGGTTTATCTTGAGTTCTATCTTCTATCCCGCTGTGTTTAGTTTTTCAAGTCTTGAAGTTAGATCTTCTGCGTTGGCTGCAATGAGAACTATATCCTCTGCAAAACGGAGGTGACTGATGTACTCCCCATTTACTCTTAAACCCTTCTCTTCCCAATCGGGGGTTTTAAAAACTTCTTCTGAAACGGCTGTGAACAAGATGTGAGATAGACCGTCACCTTGTCGAACTCTCTTCTCAATCATGAATTCATCGGTCTCTTCACGCAGCAGTACAGAAGTGGTGGCATTATCATAGACACTGCGCAAGAGACGGATGTACTCTGAATCTATCCCTTGATTCTTCAGAGCTTTACAGAGCTCATATAACAAGGGTAACTCAGCTACTCCGGAGATAGTTTTTCGGTGTTATTTAAGTTAAAAGTATAAAAATAATTCCATGCGTCTATGTATTTGTTCTTCAAGAACTAATAATTTTATTCTTCGCATATGTTTTCATTAGTCACACATTTTTGGTATAATTTTAATAAAAAATCCATGCTGGGAAACGATATGCATTCTGTGAAAGAGGTGAAGATAGAAAAAAACTATAAATATGTTTTCAAGCAAGGACGTTCTTTCTCTAAGAGCTCCTAATGTGAAAAAATTCCTAAATGTTGACGAAACTATTCAGAATATGACGTTACATAACTTTATTGGGTTGAATATGCTATTGAAAGGCTTGTGGTTAAGATTTTCGAAGTGAAATTGTTTTTTTATTATATATGCCAAGAAAGTCATTTCTCAAGAGCAAATATCACTTACCTATCTATTATAATTAATTTTCAACCCTCTTAGTGCCACGTAATTTCAATGGGACTAGCGAAAAGTGCCAACGCGAATTGGAGAATTATGTAACATTTTCTTTAATGAAGCAGTACGACGTTAATATTTAAGATATGGAATTATTATTTTTTATTCACCTCAGAATGGATGAGAAATCAATCATAAATAATTGTTAGATAGTATGAACATTAAAAATATTTATTAACTATCCATTTAAATTGCATTAGCTACAACGATCATAAATATGGCTTACGCGTGTGCCGATATATCTGCCCGTGTCACTAAGAGAGTTAAGATATAGTCAATGTATTATTGTTTTAACCACGAAACTAAAGACTCTGAACTAAATATTTGTGGGGTTACCCAGTTTACCCCCATTGGGAGAGGAAAGGTGTAAAATACCTTGGTAGCCGAAGGTTTAAAGAGCTTTCAGTCTTTGCAAAAAATTATTTGTTTCGGTTGATAATGGAAATTAGACGGTTTCTCGAAGAAGAGCTCTTATCCCACAGACGACTCTCCAGATTTAAACTAATTGTTTGCGTTTACAAAGTTGCGGCGAGACGCTCTACTCGAAACTCTTCCTACGCATTTCTCGAGATAAATGTATATGAATTCTTGTCTCAATGGGAATTTGTTTAGGGAACGAGAAAAACTCTTCGTTCTTTCCTAGTCTTTGTCGGTTTCCCACCAGTCTACGACTTCTCTTCGGAGGCAGATGTCGGGCTTTGAAATTCCTTGATTTTGAGTATTTTGAATTAAGCGTCATCGAATGAGTCCTCTCGATTCATATCGTTACTTGTAAAAGGCACTCGCTTGCAATTTGCTGACATTGGTTACGATTTTTTTTAATTAATCTTTATTACCCAATTAGGCTAGGTATCACAAAAAATATACAAAAATCTCATAAATATTGAAGTTGACAAAAGTTAACTTTTTCAGCTTGGTCCTCCTAAACCAAGGACTAGGGAGGCTCATTCTTCGGCATAAATAGTTAAAACGTTATTAAAAATCTAAAGGAAAGTTTAAGAAATTTCATAAAAATGATGACAAGAGAAAAAGAAGTGTGTATATAATACAGTTAATAATTTGTAAAATTCTGTACAACAATTATGTACAATTTTACACAAAGTACAGTATTAATTATTACATTTAAATAAGTATTACATTGAATTTACAATGCTGTGTATTATTTAATTTACCTTTTTACTTATTAAATGTAGTAAACAATTTACACTGATATGTTTTAATGCATATAAATGTTATCAATAACATTATTTCAACATAATGAAGGAAAGATAGAGCTCTCGTGCGTCCTTACCCTATAATACAAATGACTCCCATTTAAATATCTTTAACATAATGAAACAATAAGTATTCCAAAATAATGTTCCAAAATATTAAAGTTAGAAACTAAGAAATATGTGATGCTTCCACGACAATTCTTGATTATTTTTAGAACTAATTTAAATACATTTACATTAAATCAGTAATATACATGAAAATATACAAAAAAATCTGATGTGGCCAGCACATGACTTTCTCCATATATAAGATGTAAATATTTATCTACGACAGTATTTTCGAACTCTATATTCAATCTAAACTAGGAAGATAAATGATTAATTTATATCATATTATATTTTACTTCACAAACATTATAAATAATGTTTTTTCGGGATATGTTCGATGAAAAACGATGGAATGGCCTTTCACCCCAGCTCCCAGTGCGCTCACCACGTACATAATCTGCAACTTCCGGTTCATCAGTATTTCACAAATAACTCCTACACAATCAGTGGTACAGAAATATGTTTCATACAAAAGTCATAGTAAATAACATTTTCTAAAACTTATATCCAAAATAGTATATTCCGAAATATCATATTTATGGAGATATTTTGAAAACCGGAAATGAGCTTTGAAGAATGAAGCTCGACTTCCGGTCAACTGATTTACTTCAAAATCTAATCAACTCTAACGACATCAACCAAAATACTATATATGAAATTTGGTGGTGATCTAACAAACAGTTTTCATGTTAGAGCGCCCACAAAGTACATAATCATCTACTTCCGGTTGATCAGTATTTCACGAATAACTCCTAATCAACCGGTGACACAAAAATGTGTTAAATACAAAAATTATAGTAAAATACATTATCTAAAACTTTTATAAGGTGTACAATATACCTATATATCATATTTATGGAGATATTTTAAAAACCGGAAATGAGCTTTGATGAATGAAACTCGACTTCCGGTTTACCGATTTACTTGAAAAACTAATCAACTCTGACAGCACACACCACAGTACTATATACGAATTTTGGTATTGATACGACTAATAGTTTTCACGTTAGAGCACCCACTGTCACACACACACATACACACACACACACACACACACACACACACACACACATACACACAGACATCATTCCGAAAATGGTCAAAACGTGTTCTAGGGACCCCAAAACATGTATTTCCATTGAAATCTCGAAGTCGATTTTTTTCATGAAAACAATACTTTCTCTATACTTCGTATATGGAGAAAGTAAAAAAGACATACCTTAATATTACAGTAATATACAGAAGATTAACATGCATTTTCAGTATATACTTTATGGTCCACCTGAGCCAATAATTGGCTCATCAGGTGGTTCCTGAGCTTTAAGCAATACTTTTTTTACGTAGTTATTAACAGAAATAGGCACATGGGTATTAACAAAATAAATTAATTGTACATGTTTTTTTATACAATAATATTCTAAAAATATTCCTTTATTTTTATTTTGGCTTCGGACATACTTGTCATAGACCTAAGATTTTTTGGTAATTTATTAAAGATTTTTGGTACAACAACTTCTAGTTTGTTTCTACCAAAATGATTTCTAAAAGATGACATGATATATTTCTTTTTTTCCGATTTCCATAGTATGTTTTCTTGTCCTTAGTATTTTGCACATGTCCTTAAAATAGTTATCCTGTATAATTATGTAGGTAAGGAGTTTGTCCAGAGGTGTCGTATGCCTAAGGATTTCAAAAAATATCATTAGCTAAAGCAATGGTATAGTTAAGTTCGTCTCATGAGAGGATAAATCCATAGAATTGCATTCCGGTAATGAATCCTGCGAATGTAATTAGAGGTTTAAAATCTCCAAAAGCCGTCTTTGTCGGCGTTCCTCCTCTTATTTCCCGGTAGTCGAATAAAGCAAGAATGCCGCACTATAATTTGCTTTATTCGGCTACCGGGAAGTAAGAGGAGGAACGCCGACAAAGAGGGCTTTTGTAGATTTTAAACCTCTAATTCATTAACAGCCGTGTTCCAATATTTCTTTCTTTACTGCGAATGTAATGTCTAATTGTGGAGGGTATGATTACTTGTCCTTGGATTCAAGCTACTATCTGTGTAAATATCCAGATCATTGGTGAATAAATGGCGTGAGATGCGCTAAATTCCAAAGTTGTCAGTAATTGAATTTGAGTCGAGTGCAAGACAAGAGAAACGAGCTGTTGATAAATTTCGATTCGAAACCACGGACAGCATGGGCGACACCCATGAAGAAATTGCATCACTCCGCTCACAACTAAAGACGGATCAGGCACCGAGGTGGCGGGACGCGACGTCGAGGGCTCCATTTCAACTACTTGCCGAGACCCTGTTTTTAGGGCTACTAACGTAGGGTTGCCGGCTCTCCCGTTTTCACCGGGAGACCCCCGGAATCAGACGATAATTTTTAAAATCTCCCGCCTCCCATAATGAGGGGCTTTTATCTCGCTTTAACTCAACAAGATACAACCTAGCTGTCTCTTCAGAACAGTAATCCAAACATAACAATCACACCGCTCACCCGCCATGTTGAAATTTTTCCTAGGTTCCTATAGATATTCCTATTGGTTCATGTAGGTTTTCGTTTGCTTATATTGGTTTCTGTTAGATTATATTGTTTTCCGATTGGTTACTTAGTTGATTGGTATTTTTGTTGGATGGTGGCATTGGTGGAAAAGGTCCATTAGGAAGCTTGGCTTTTCTTATTGGAACATTTTATAGCATCTTATTGGTGCGTATAGGTTTTCTGTTGTGTATCAGTATTAAGAAGCTCGCTCTTCTTATTGGATTCCGGCATATTGGAGAATATTTCTAAGATATACCAATGGACGTTAGAAGAGGCTTTGAAACTTGAATGTCAAGTACTGATAATAAATGTGCAACTTAAAATGTGCGTGACGCATTACAGAAAATCAGCAAAGGTTTCTAAAATGTATTCGTGAAATTCAAGATCACTTTCGATCAAGATTAACCATGACCATATCAACCAATGGCCAAAACTCTATAGGAAAGCAATAGGATATCTATTAGAAATGTATTGGAAAATTTTATTGGAAACCATTATGGATTTCTACTAGGGCGTAGCTACTTTTAAGGAGTGTCGTGTTTGTAAGGATGCACCATCGTATATAGCACTTCTTCTGGAAATAAACTCAATGCTATATGATGCATCCCACCTTGTTTTATATTGCGTTATTGTATTAATTAATTTATTTTTCTCATTTGTCACATTTCCTCTTTAAACTGGCAACTATGCTGTATGTGAAAACTGAATAAACAAATGAATAATATTTCAAATCGCCTGAAGCAAAGGATAGTTTGTATTTTAGTCTTAATTTGTTTCCAGCAGTGAAATAATATACTTTTAAAATATCATGCACACTTGTTTTCCTGTTAACTTTTATGTCGACAGGCCTCCTGCTTGTGAGTAACATAAATTATATCCCATCATCATAACAAAAAATTTGGAAATATTTTAGAAGTATTTGGGAGGTCTAATTATCATGATTCCTTTGAGAAAGTATCTTTAAGTCATCTGAAAATACATTTACGAGTATAAGTAGAACTAATTCAATTGCGATCAAATTGCAAACTTTTACTGTTCATCAACGAACGATAGAAATTTTATGTAATCTGTAGTCATATTTAAACTTAACATATTGGAATCTCCCGTAATTCACCCTTTTTGGGATGGAGAACCTTCATCTCTCATTCCATTCAAAGGTTCCTCTCATTCTTACAATGTTAGTAAGTTAGTAAAGTTAGTGACATCTCCATAAATATTGCTTGACATTGAGTTAATCTTGATTAAATGTGCTATTTATCGCTTTCTTGTATATATTTCGTAGACTAGTCGACGAAATTGGTAATAGAATTAGTTTATATAAATAGTGGGAGTTAATTTAGTAAATATAAGTATATGTTAATCCTTAATTAGTCGCGTCAAAAAAGGTTTCGTAATTTGTCGCATGAGATTAATATGGCCCCGAAATTCTCGGAATTTTTAAGATAATTTTGAATGGTAAATTAACTAATTCAATATATTATAGTTCATAAATGATTCGTTAAAAAAATTAATGTAACCCTTCATCGAAATATCTTTTTCCGTAAATTATGAATCAAATAAAATGTTTAAACATTTACCATTTTGCAGTAACTTATATGACTAATATTGTTTGCTATTAAAAATTAACCTAAGAGTTTCAAACTTTTGGAATACGTAGTAGAGGGTTTATTGTTTTGATTTCTTTCAGTGAAATTACACTATGTTTCAAATGCCATCTGTCGGAAAATAATGAATATTAATTTCACTCCTTTCGGCAAAAAATGTCAAAATATAGCTGGCAAAAAAAATTTTACGAATTTTTTCTGAAATCTCAGTTAAGGGATTTTTAACAGTGACAGAACGATAAATTCTATTTTTAAAATCGTAAAATTAATCCTTATCAGTATTACCAACCTATAAATATGTTGTTTAAAAATATTTTTGCATCAGGCTAAATTTGGGGCGTATAAATTACATTTTAAACTATTTGTTATAAATAAACATTTATAAACCTGTATGCAACCTATTAACTTCACAAAGCAGGGGTGCTTTTAAAAACAAGGGGGTAACTTTTAAAAACAAATTATCCAATGGTTTTTATTGCGTATATCTTTGGTACTATATTCGAAATGTATGAACACAGATTTACTCAATAAGCATTAGTAAAGGATTTTATGTTCCGTAAAAGCGTTTAAAACATTATAGATGACAAATATTCGGTAAAATCTTTAAAAAAATACGCTAAACATGTTTTGGAAATTATTTTTTTTTTCAGTTGGCATGCACGATATGGCGTTCATTACTCACCTAGTTTATTAGCAATGAATTTCTGTATGTATGGGCGCTTAAAAAGTATTAAAATACTTATGATTTAAATTTATTTTTGTAAATTTGGTAGTACTGATAAATTGGAATAATTTTTATTACTTTAAATTAATTAAATTATATTATAATAACAAATTAGCGAATAACTTTACAAAACGGAAACTTAGTTGATTTATCTTCATTAGTTTCTAAAAATACCGAAGGAAACGGACCTCCTGGGGTCATTTTGACCCCACACGACTGATTAAGGGTTAATAACAGGAACGGATCTAGAGAAAAATTTTGGGGGGGGTCCGATCAAAAAATTTAAAAATAAAAGACATTTCGGCTTTCACAAAACGTGACGTTAGAATTGTGTTAGACAAATTCGAATATTTTCGCTAGTGATTGCTTATTAAATTGTGTGTTTATTTGCGTTATTTGAGTTTCATTTTCGAAAAATAGGCACAAGTGATATTCCGGGGGGGGGGGGTCCGGACCCCCAGGACCACCCCCCTGGATCCGTCCCTGGTTAATAAGTAAATGTTATCAGTTTTAATATCATCTTTCATTAATGCTTCGAAAAGATATTTTAGGAACTAAAGAATTGTTAATAGCAACGTAAAAATCTGCGGATAGTTAATGAAATGTTCGAATTCCACCGATGTATTTATTCGACTTGAGAATAATGGATTCATTTTTATAAGTAGAATGAACGCTGCATATTCATAACACATAAAACTTGAAACTTGTTGTATACTCTTTCAACTTAATATTTTATTTGATGAGAAAAGCATAAGGCGATTTAAGAAAAACCAGCTTCTTCACATTGCAAACGAATCATTCGAGTTTCTAAGGATAGAAGAGAAGTTGCTATGCGCCCGTATTAGCTTCTTTGCCTTTGCTGAGTACGCCCGTCTAAAGCCAGGAGCTGAATGACCTTGAATTCATACGCCATTCTTAGGCAAGGCGGGTGAGCGAAGCTATCTCGAAAATAATTATATCATAACTATAACCGTCCAAAAAATAATCTTCGCTGTTTAATTTCGATAAACCTGAAAATTATGAAGGTACTCGGTTGAAAATTTTCATGGGAAATACAGAAAAAAATTTTTCCTCGCCAGGACTCGAACCACCTTCTGCGGTGTAATGAAATTTTGCTTTGTGTATAAGTCATGCATTCAATATGTGAAAGTGTTTTATATACGGAAAACTTTAAGTGGAAATAAAGTAAAAATGGGATCGAAGCTCTGACTATGCACGAGCCCTATCGTGCACGAGGAACCCTGCCAATCGGCGTATATGGATTCCTTTGAGCCAGGAAGCATAAACGCATAGCGCGTAAACACTGTCACTAACCAGGGGGGCACAGAGCAATGGGACATCCGGACGATGCTGTGACATTGCCACTTGCATAATCCATAGACGGAGCCCAGCCAAGAACCAGAAGGTCTTGCGGCGCGCTAGTCAGTTCGCCCACATGGCCGCTACGATCCCTTGCTCGCACAAGTCTAGCATAAGTATATGCATGGGTCTTGAGAGTGGGAACACTTCGCTTCTCCATACCTACTATTTCATTGCTTTAAGGCGTTTAATTGTTTTATTTATGAATATTTTATTATTTTTTTATTATTGTTTAATTCAAAAAAGTTGCGTTCCATCAGACCATTCCATGTCTGTCCACAGAACGTCAAAAGCACAAAAGAATGATATCACAAAATATTATAAAATGCATTTTGAAAACAGCTCGGAGCTCACTGTATAAAAATAAGCAACAAACAAGTAGTGGTGATGTGACAAGACATGCAAAGAACATGAAAAAAAGAAAATTAACAATGCAAAAAGCAAATCTGAACTAATTTTTCTATATATAAACAACAACTCCAAAACTTTGCAAGTTTTTTGATGGTTTTGGAGTTGCTGTTTATATATAACATAACCATCAGCAGCCGCTTTCCTTATTCTAATTTTTGGTGGCGGAGTGGTTAACGTGCTAGCGCGTTAACGCTCCTACCTTACGGTCCCGGGTTCGAATCCCGGCTACTCGGATTTTTCCGGATAGGGAATGGTTGTCTGTGTATGTTGTGTGTGTGTGTATGTGTATGATATCAATAAAATAAAATACAAAAAAGGAGTAAAATTAAGAAAAGGGGTTAATTGGAGGAATAGCCTTCCTAGGCTAAAACCCGCCCAAAAATGAAAGAAATCCATTTCTAGATACTGCGAAGAGCTCATTATTTACATTGTATAATAATCACGCTCTACTCAAGTTACTTTGAAACATCATATGCATGGTTGTTAATGTAATAAATTATTAAAATATAAATATCTGCAGGAACATATTAAAAAAATCGGAAAAATAGGTACATACTTGGCATGAATTGAGAGTGGTCAAATTACTACCAACCTTCTATGTATGTTTAACATGATGTAAAAATTACCATATTTGTGTTAAAATTAGTTTAATTAGTCAGAATTTTAATTTCCAACAATATTTTCCTTCAAAACTTTTGAAGTAAAACGCTTGAATTTGGTCAGATGACCACC
Organism: Sympetrum striolatum; assembly: GCA_947579665.1. NCBI lineage: Eukaryota > Metazoa > Arthropoda > Insecta > Odonata > Libellulidae > Sympetrum > Sympetrum striolatum. Next base: position 52,839,945 of record OX388341.1, read on the forward strand.
GCCATCCTTCTAGTGTTAAGATACGTACCAGTGGTCTACATATGGATATATACACACAGTTGTTCACAGATCAACTAACTTTGTTTTTGTAAATATGAACCAACTTTATATATATATACACATTAGCTAACAATATGTTTCCTGAGAAACGGGCTCGCGTCTAATTTATCTATTACAGTGCATTTATTCTTTATGCGATCCAAATTTATTTTGTAGCATATTTGATTAATAATTTCAATTTATATTAATTTTAAATCATAAAATATTTGTATGCTTCGTGGAATTGATTTGGGAAATGTATTTTTTGACTTTGATTTTTTTTTCTTGTTCAATAGATGGGGTATCTTTATATACGATATTTCATATTCTATAGGGTGTATGTATCTATTGTATCTTATTAATTTATTATACGAAGCTGATATAAATATTTTCACTTAATTTCCTGTATTCGAGTGTATATACTTGTATAATAGAAATAGTGCATTTTAGGCCCGTTTAATATCTCTAATCTAATTGGGGCTTTAGGCTCTGGTGACTGATTGAAACCCATGCCCTAACCAAGAAGTAGTTTTTATTCAACTGGTGTTTCCACCCCCTGCCACATGCCGAAAGGCGACACTTAGGGTATTAATGTAGATGTAGATGTAGAAATGTTCTGCTTGTAGCTCCAAAATTTGCGTGATATCTCAGTTGAAACTGCTAAACTGTTCATATTATTGTATTTTTAGGAAGCTCTTGCCGTGCATAATACCACGGTTATTTTCATTGACGATAATATCGATGAATGTTAAAAAAAGAAGAAAATAAGATTTTCTACTAATGTCTCTAATTTGTACTAATTTTTCAAATCATTCATCGTATTTTGGAAGTTCGGTGCAATGTAGGATTGGAACATTGATGGTTAATTTAAAATATTTTTGTTGATGTATCAATCGATCACAGTATACATTAAACATAAATTTTTCAAGGCTTTCTGGTGGGATTTTGTGATGGTCAATATCATTACATATTATATTTGCATTCCCCAACAGTCTGTGCATAGGAATTGAAAGCACCGTATCATCTCTAGTTGGCCTTTCAGTAACATGATAGTTCACGAGTTCTAATAAAACTCCACAGTTTATTTTATTGTCAATTTTCATTATATGATAAGCAATGGACTGATTGATTTTGTCTTTTTTCTAGAGTATAATAGATTTTATGCTATTTTTCAAAGTAATTTGTATTATGTCTCGATATGAAATATAGCATTTCAATATCTCGCAATTTCGTAATTTGCATATTTCATAAGGGTAAAGTTAAGAAGCCATTATCAATTATTGAAATTCATCATTACACAAGTGAAATATAAAAATCTGAAATAGACATATTGCTCATAAATCCATCCACTTCTTTGAAAAAATAGAAGTGCATCAATTTTTTCGCGAGGTTTATTCTCTTCTTTATCGGTTGAATATTCAATCCTTGCGGTCCTTATTTTTCGCTTTAGTAGCAGAAAAGTAATATCCAAAACATTGGTATGATTTTAATTACCATCGTTAAATAGCGTTATGATGTCTGACATTTTGCATTCATGTTTGTAATTTTAAAGTCCACTCCAATTTTAATCTCCATATTGACTTCTCTTCTCTTTGCAGGTATGTTGATGTATGGAGATCTTTGCAGAAAGGAGCACCACAGCAGTAATCTCCTAGTCATACAAAATCCTCAACGCAGATATGTATACATTTTTCTAAAATTCATGGAATTTATCTTTTCTTAACTTTTTTTACATCGTTTCCTACGTAATATGAATTCCATTGCTCAGGATTTTGTTGGAATATTTGTTAGTTTCTCAAAAATCGTACAAAGAAAAAGTCGAGAAATAAATTGTAATTATCTAAGACATACATGCACACATATCCAAGGCATACATATACATCATCCAATACACACAAAGTCTTCACGGTTTATTTTTTTGTGTCAAGAGTTTGACTGGTGTTGCGTACAGGAATTTAACGTCTCTTACTACTCAGTCAGCAGCTGCTGCAAACATGAAATGCATCTTCTCTAAGAGGCTTATGGTGAATTTATTATTTCCAATAATCTTTTCACTCTTTCATGCAACAAGCACGTTTCATCTGCCCTACTATATTATAAAAAATATGTTTATTACGATCAATCGGTGGAGTATTCTTTGGATTAAAATTAACTTTCTTCGTTGAAGAAAGCGTAAACATAAATTGTTTCTGATAGTGTTAGCCAGTGGTATTATTTTATATAAGGTTAAATACTGATATAATATAATAACTTGGCTTAGCTGTTAATGATACGGTTTGGAGCAAAAGGCATCCGTAACTTTAAGGAGAATTATTCATGAAAGCGTACCAGTAGTACCATTTTGAGCGATGGATCTGTGTTTCTACAGATCAGATATTGACATCACCTATGAAAAACTTACGTGGTTTAAAATAGATAAATGGTCCGTTTAGGATCGATTTATTTCTATAAATCGCCTAAAGAATGAAATAACAGTAAGATGTGAACATGAAATTAAATTAACACATGTAAGCAAAATTGGTACTCGAAGAATATTTCCGAAAAATTCTGATGATATATATATATATACGAGTAAAATGTTGCTTGCATACTGCAAGCACATCGATAACACAAATTGTTTGTCGGCATCGCATAGAGTGAGTCCTCAAAAGAAAAAAAAATGGATGGAAAATATTCTTACTTTCCGCTGCAATTTATTCGTCAGGCATCGAACCCAGGTCTTCCTGGTCATACTTACTATGCAGCACCATAGAAGTTCACCATCTGTAACTATGTGTGAAAATTCAAGTAGAAATATTAACTGCAACTGCCTCAAACGACGTCCTACTTTTCCCTTATATTCCTTATAAGAGAAATGCTAATGTGCTCTGGCATCGAACCCTGGAATAGTACGGGCTTATGAAAATTTTTTTCTAAAACTAATTTATTTCATTAATCTTCCAGCCAAGTACGAACTTCCTATCATTTCGATAAATGCATCAAAAAATAATGAAATACTAACCCTATGTATTTTAAACGGGAGACATATTTGCCGCCCGGCATCGAACCCGGATCTTTCTGGTAAAACTTCCTATGCAATATAATCTCTAAGTATGTGTGAAAATTCAAGCACCAATATTGGCTCCAACTGCCTCTAACGACGACTCACTTTTCCCTTATATTCCTTATGAGAGAAATGGTAATGCGCTCTGGCATCGAACCCAGGAATATTACGGGCTTATGAATTTTTTTTTCTTAAACCAATTCTTAATATATATCTTCTAGCTGAGCGAAAAGTTCCTTACATTCCGATAAGTGCATCAAAAAAATTAATGAAAAACTATCCCCATGCATTTTAAATGCGGGATGTTTGCATCGTCCTAGCATCGAACTCAGGACTTTCTTATTAGTAGTCATTAATTTTTTTAATAGTTCTACACCATATCTGTAAGCTCCTTGAATTTCGATTCTCTATCTGTCCGGCAAGTATTATATAAAAAATTTTAAAAATCGCCACCATGTATCCTTATGGAGAAAATCGGGACTTTGGGGCCTTCTGGAATCGAACCCATGACATCGAGGTTCAATGTCGGCTTTTTCCTGGAGGTTACACGCCATGGCCAATATGTCGTAAAAATTTCAAATCTGTGGCACTTGTGGAACATAGCTAGACTTTTGATCCCTAATGAATGAATGAATGAGTGTATCTATTACGAGTAAAATGTAGCTTGCATACTGCAAGCAGATCGGCAATACTAATTTCTTATCAGCATTATATCGGGACGGTGCTAAAAAGAAAATAAAAAGGATTGAAAATATTTTTAAAATTCGCTGGCATTTCATCGTCTGGCATCGAACCCGGGTCTTTACTGTGAACTTACGATGCAGCAAATTGGAAGATCACCATCTCTAACTATGTGTGAAAATTCAAGCACAAATATGGGCTACAACTGCCTCAAAAGACGTTCTAATTTTCACGAATGTAAATGGCTCTCTGGACTCGAACCAAGGACGATCATGGAAATCTAAAAGATGTTTCTGAAAATTATTTATGATCTCAATCTATATGCCGAATTTCAAGTTTCTATTTTATTGGGAAAGGTTTCAAAATAATTCCTAAAAATCGGATCAACTTCTGATTGCAGAGACACCTGGTGTCGAACCCAGGACGTATTGTAAGCTTTGAATGCACAGTTTTATTTTTTAAGACTTACTCTTGTATCATGCAAAGTTTGAAGTCGATAGCATGCCAAGAAGTACCTAAATTTTGTTTCCGTTATCTCCGTAAGAAATGCATTGAGAAGTGCAAATGGTCCTCTGTGATCAAAACAAGGACCATCAGCGAACATGTAAAATTTGATTATGAAATACGTTCATGATATCTATCGACGTGCCGAGTTTCAAGTATCCATGTTATCGGGAAAGGATCCAAAAAAAATCTTCAAAATAGCCGCAAAGCATTTTAAACGGCCGATTTTTGCCCCGACCTAGCATCGAACCATGGACCATATTCGGCGACGTCTTTTTGATTTACGTTGGAGTTGCACCGCTTCTAGCGAGCCCTCGAATTTCAACTCTCTACATTTTCGGGAAGTGCACCAAAAAAACTTTCGAAAATCCCCGCCATGTATCCTTATGGAGAAAATCGCGACTTTGGAGCCTTCTGGATTCGAACCCATGACACCGAGGTTCAAAATCGCAATTTTTCTGATGGTTACACGTTATGGCGAATATGTCGTAAAAATTTCATGTCAATGACGCTTGTGATTTAGGCTGTGAATTAGTATCCTATCTAAATACCTATATACCTATATCCCTATCTATTATATACGAGTAAAATGTAGCTTGCATACTGCAAGCAGATCGACAACACTAATTTCATATCGGCATCATATCGGGACGGACATCAAAAGAAAAAAAAATTCAAAATATTCGTAGAATTCGCTGCAATTTAATCACCTGGCAGCGAACCCCGGTCTTCCTGGTGTACTTACTATGCAGCAAAATAGAAAATTACCATATCAAACTATGTGTGAAAATTCAAGCAAAACTATTAGGTGCAACTACCTCAAACGACGTCCTACTATTCACATACACTCCTTATTTGAGAAATTATAATGTGCTCTGGCATCGAACCCAGGAACAGCATGGTCTTATCTATTTTTTTTCTTAAACAAAGTGTTAATATACATCTTCCATCTAAGCAAGAGCTCCCTTACATATCGATAAATGCATAAAAAAATTATGAAAAGATACCCCATAGTATTATATATGGGTGATATTTTTACCGCCCGGCATCGAACCCGGGTCTTTCAGGCAATACTTTCTATGCAGCACAAAAGAAAAACACCATCTCTAACCGCGTATGCAAATTCAAGCAGAAATATTGGTTACAACTGCCTCAAATGACGTCCTACTTTTCCTTTATATTCCTTATGAGAGAAACGTTATTGTGCTCTGGCTTCGAACCCAGGAACAGTACGGTCTTATGAAAATTTTTTTCTAAAACTTATTCGTACCATACATCTTCCAGCCAAGCACGAACATCCTATCATTTCGATAAGTGCATCTAAAAAAATAATGAAAAACGGCTCCCATGTATTTTAAAGGGCAGATCTTTGCATCGTCCTAGCATCGAACCCAGGATAACTTTTGTAAAAGTCATTGATGTTTTCGAAAGTCCAAGACCATAAATATAGGCACCTTGAGTTTTACTTCTCTACCTATCCGGAAAGTATTTTTTTTTAATTCCCGAAAATCACGGCAATGCATTCAAACGGGAAAAATCGGGACTTTGGGGCCCTCTGGAATCGAACCTATGACACTGAGGATCAAAGTCTCTTTTTTCCTGGGGGTTTCACGTTATGGCCAATATGTCATAAAAATTTCAGATCAATGACGCTTGTAGTTTAGGCTGTGAATTTGTATCCTATCTATCTATATAGGTATATATATGAATGAATCCGGAGAAGCATCTATATCTATTACGAGTAAAATGTAGCTTGCATACTGCAAGCAGATCGGCAATACTAATTTCATATCGGCATCATATCGGGACGGTTCTCAGAAGAACAAAAAAAAGATTCAAAATATTCTTAAAATTCGCTGTTATTTTATCATCTGGCATCGAACCCGGGTCTTACTGGTAAACTTACTATGCAGCACAATAGAAGATCAACATCTCTAACTATGTGTAAAAATTCAAGCAGAAATATTGGATACTACTGCCTCAAAAAACGCTCCAATTTTCAGGAATGTAAATGCCTCTCGGGACTCGAACCAAGGACGATCTTGGAAATCTAAAACATAATTTTGAAATGTATCTATGATATCTAACTACATGCCGAATTTCAAGTTTCTATATTGTTGGGAAAGGGTTCAAAATTATTATTGAAAATAGGATCAGTTACTGATTGTAGAGACGCCTGGTGTCGAACCCAGGACACACTGGTAGCTGTGAATGCACAGTTAGATTTTTATGAACTTGATCTTATTTTATGCAAAGTTTGAAGTCAATATCATGCCGAGAAGTACCTAAAATTTGTTTCCGTTATCCCCATAAGAAATGCATTGTGGAGTGCAAATGGCCCTCTGGGATCGAACCAAGGACCATAAGCGAATAAAAAAAATTTGATTATGAAATATATTTATGATTTCTAACCCCATGCCAAATTTCAAGTTTCCATGCATTCGGGAAAGGGTCCAAAAAAAATCTTAAAAATCGCCACAATGCTTTTTAAACGGCAGATATTTGCATCGACCTAGCATCAAACCCAGGTTATTTTCCGTAAAACACATTTATGTTTTCGATAGATCATGACCATATATAAAGGCTCCTTGAGTTTTGCTTCTCTACCTATCCGGGAAGTATTTTTTTTAAATTCCCGAAAATCAAAGCAATGCATTTAAACGGGAAAAATCGGAACTTTGGAGCCCCCTGGCATCGAACCCATGACACTGAGGATCCTAATCGCAATTTTTCTGGTGGTTACACGTTATGGCCAATACTCCATAAAAATTTCAGCTCAATCACTCTTGTGGTTTAGGCTGTGAGTTTGTATCCTCTCTATCTATTATATATAGATGCTTCTCCGGATTCATTCATGTATCCATATATATATACGAGTAAAATGTAGCTTGCATACTGCAAGCAGATCGACAACACAAATTTATTGTCGGCATCGTATCAGGACGGTCTTCAAAAGAAAAAAAAATTAAAATATGTTAATAATTCTCTACAATTTTATCGTCTGGCATCGAACCCGGGTCTTCCAGGTGAACTTACTATGCAGCAAAACAGAAGATCACCCTCTATAACTATGTGTGAAAATTCAAACAGAAATATTCGCTAAAACTGCCTCAAAAGACGTTTTACTTTTCACGAATGTAAATGACTCTCTGAATTCGAACCAAGGACTATCTAGGAAATCTAAAACATATTTTTGAAATGTATCTATGATCTCTATCCATATGCCGAATTCCAAGTTTCTATATCATTGGAAAAGAGTTCAAAATAATTATTGAAAATAGGATCAGTTACTGATTGTAGAGACGCCTGGTGTCGAACCCAGGACACATTGGTAGCTGTGCATGCACAGTTTGATTTGCAAGGACTTGATCTTATATTATGCAAAGTTTGAAGTCGATATCTTGCCGGGAAGTACCTAAAACCTTTTTCTGTTATCTCCATAAGAAATGCATTGAGGAATGTAATTGGCTCTCTGGGATCGAACCAAGGACCATCTGCGAATATGTAAAATTTGATTACGAAATATATTAATGATCTTCAACTCCATGCCGAATTTCAAGTTTCCATGCCATCGGGAAAGGGTCGAAAAAATATCTTAAAAATCGCCACAATGCATTTTAAACGGCCGATTTTTGCCTTGACCTAGCATCGAACCCAGGTTATTTTCTGTAAAACTCATTTATGTTTTCGATAGATCATGACCATATATAAAGGCTCCTAGAGTTATGATTCTCTACCTATCCGGGAAGTATTTCTTAAAAATTCCCGAAAATCTAAGCAATGCATTTAAACGGGAAAAATCGGGACTTTGGGGCCCTCTGGAATCAAACCCAAGACACTGAGGATCAAAATCACAATTTTTCTGGCGGTTAGTTGTTATGGCCAATATGCCGTAAAAATTTGAACTCAATCACGCTTGTGGTTTAGGCTGTGAATTTGTATCCTATCTATCTATATACCTATCTATATATATGAATGAATCCGGAGAAGCATCTATATATAATAGATATACGAGTAAAATGTTGCTTGCATACTGCAAGCAGATCGAAAACACTATTTTCATGTCGGCATCATATCCGGACGGCCATCAAAAGAAAAAAATGGATTGAAATATTTCTTAAAATTCGCTGAAATCCCATCGTCTGGCATCGAACCCGGGTCTTTACATTTGAACTTACTATGCAGCACAATAGAACATCGCCATCTCTAACTATTTGTGAAAATTCAAGCAGAAATATGGGCTACAACTGCCTCAAAAGACGTTCTTATTTTCACGAATTTAAATGCCTCTCTGGATTCGAACCAAGGACGATCATGGAAATCTAAAAAATGTTTCTGAAAGTTATTTATGATCTCTATCTATATGCCAAATTTGAAGTTTCTATATTATTGGGAAAGGTTTCAAAATAATTCCTAAAAATCGGATCAACTTCTGATTGCAGAGACACCTGGTGTCGAATCCAGGAAATAATAGAAGCTGTGAATGCAAAGTTAGATGTGTAAAGACTTGCTCTTCTATCATGCAAAGTTTGAAGTCAATAGCATGCAGGGAAGTACCTAAATTTTGTTTCCGTTATCTCCGTAAGAAATGCATTGAGAAGTGCAAATGGCCCTCTGGGATCGAACCAAGGACCATAAGCTAATATGTAAAATTTGATAATGAAATATATTCATGATATCTATCGTCGTGCTGAGTTTCAAGTATGTATGTTATCGGGAAAAGATCCAAAAAAAATCTTCAAAATCGCCGCAATGCATTTTAAACGGCAGATTTTTGCCCCGGCCTGGCATCGAACCAAGGACAATATTCGAAGATGTCTTTCCGATTTTCGTTGGCTATGCACGGCATCTAGCGGTCCCTTGAGTTTCAACTCTCTGCTTTTCCGGGAAGTGCCTCAAATAAATTTTCGAAAATCCCCGCCATGTAATCATATGGGGAAAATCGCGACTTTGGGGCCTTCTGGAATCGAACCCATGACACTCAGGTTCAAAATCACATTTTTTCTGGTGGTTACACGTTATGGCCAATACGTCGTAAAAATTTCAAGTCAATGACGCTTTTGGTTTAGCCTGTGAATTTGTATCCTATCTGGGTATATATATGAACTAGTAAATTGGTGCTTGCAAACTGCAAGCAAGGAAAATTATCAAGGTATAATACCCCGAGTTATGGGTCTATATGCTATATCTATGTTCCTTTTTAATTATGCCATTGTCTTTAGTTACATAATTTTCAAATCAAAGATCGAGAATCATCAAATAATATAATAATAGAATAATTACTTCGAAGGCCTTTCACGTTCATTTGATACTTGAGTTTTGGAGTTGAGTTCTTCATGATTACCCATTCGAAAAGTTAAATTAAGGAAATACGCCAAAGTAAAGTTAGAATAAAAATCTGCATATAATTAAAACGCGAGAAATCGATAGACGATTCGTTACCTGTGGTATGAACTCGGTTTAGTGCAAGACATATTCCAATTAAATCCTATGGCCGCGGCGCCTGCTTCCGGGAAGATCACCATATGATAATGAGGACAATATTGAAGGCGTGCGGAATATTATCAAATATCCTTTCCGGTGAAACTAACACCCTGCTATTTTCTGAGGAACGTACTCTTCCTAGCGCGACATACAGCTGGCAATGTGGAAACACGTCGCTTCTCAAATCAATTCCTACCTTACTTAGTTTTGGATTTCAGTCCTCAATGAATATATAAGGTCGAAGGTTTCCGCGGCGAACGGTTGATTCCGTGGTATCTCTTTCGGGATTCCACCGCGATGAATGTAGCAGCTGCGACGACGGCGTTTCTTTGTGCATTCGGAAAAGTAAATTAAAGAAATAAGCTTAAGAATATTAAGTTAGAATAAAAATCTGCATAAGATAAAAATGCGGAAAATAAATAGACGATTACCTGTGTAGTATTCGGTTCAGTGCAAGTGATTCTGCAAAATAATCCTATATTCTTTAAATGGCGTCTACCACGACAATGAGCTCCGTTTCTAATTAAATAAACAAATAGACAATAGGCAACGTAATTATGTAAATAGTTTTAAAGAACGTAGAAAAAGAATTATTCTAAAGCGCGTTTGGAGAAGATGAGAAAATAATATTCATACAATGATACATGCAAAAATTGTTTTTACTTGCGAAGAATTATCCAGCGAACACGAGGAACAACGTAATCAGAATGTCGTTCAAGGAAATCAGTGTATTTTATGTGTAGATTTTTGTTTTTTATTTTGATGAAAGTTGAATTACGTAATATACTACGTACTAATTGTGTACTACGTATTAATTAAAAAAAAACGTAGAAAAAGAACTTAACTTTAAATTCTCTTTGGAGTGGAAGACAGAATAATTATATGTAATTAAAATAGAAAAGAAGAAAAATAATAGGCATATAATAATATGCACAGAACTTACACATGAAAAGCAATCCACCATATACGAAGAACAACGATATCATAACATCGTTCAATGATACCATGTATTTCCTGAATAGATATTTATTGTTCAATAAGATGAAACTTACAATTTCTTGATATTCAATGATAACATGGTCCTTCAAGAAAGGCGGGCAGCAATGGGTTTGGTTTCCGTAATGAGCTTTTCGGTGACAAAATATCACAATGTATATAGTACGAAAAGTAAACATACATGGAACTTTTTAGTCTGAGTTCAGCATACGATAAATATATTTGGTTAATGGAGCAATGAAATAAAATATATTACTAAATTATAGTGTTCGTTAAACTAATGATTTGTATTGCTTGCAGTTATGTTATTTCTAAAGATTGTCGTTAAACCTTATAATTTACATTAATATCCCTATTTATTAATTTATATTAATATCTATGTACTTCATTCTAGAATAATCTCACTACTTACATGACTTTTCCGATTATCTTCGTTGATAAATGGTCTCGTATTCTCTACATAAACATATGTTATCACAGCATGCATTCACGATTGATTCATTTACCGTGCAGATATCCACTGTCTATTTTGATGAAATTTACATTTTTCAGCATTCAGTAATAACATGTATCGAAAGAAAGATTTAAAATAATTAAAAATGCATCAAACCTTTATCATTGCATATGAAAATAGGATCGTAAACAAACTTGTTTTCGATTCAAACAATGGTTGTTGCCATAGATTTAATTTTCAAAATGAGGAGAAAAAAACGTAATAAATTGGCGTTCAAACTAAAATTTTGCAAATTTCCTGCCGGAATGTTAAAATCGGTCGCAAGAAAAGAAAACTTTGATCCTTTAGACGTAATATAGACCAAGTCCCACTGCTTTACGATTACATTTTTATATTTTTATGAACGAAAGAAATTTGCTCTGCATGGCCATTTTTCGTTTTTCCCGTTTAAATACATTGAAAAATATAATCCTTTCTGGTCTCAAACCTAGGACAAAATCTGTAGATTTTCGATTTTTTCCCAACTCGACTGTCAATTATAAATCTCTTCTGAAAATTTCAGCCTTCCAGCTCGATTAGAAATGCCCAGGATTTTGTGTCAATCAGTAGGATTTGCAGCTTTATATATAGTAATGAATCCGGAGAAGCATCTATATATAATAGATAGAGAGGATACAAACTCACAGCCTAAACCACAAGAGTGATTGAGCTGAAATTTTTACGACATATTGGCCATAACGTATAACCTCCAGAAAAATTGCGATTTTGATCCTCAGTGTCATGGGTTCGATTCCAGGGGGCTCCAAAGTCCCGATTTTTCCCGTTTAAATGCATTGCTTTGATTTTCGGGAATTAAAAAAAAATACTTCCCGGATAGGTAGAGAATCAAAACTCAGGGAGCCTTTATATATGGTCATGATCTATCGAAAACATAAATGAGTTTTACGGAAAATAACCTGGGTTCGATGCTAGGTCGATGCAAAAATCTGCCGTATAAAATGTATTGTGGCGATTTTTATGATTTTTTTTGGACCCCTTCCCGATGGCATGGAAACTTGAAATTTGGCATGGAGTTGGAGATTATAAATATATTTCATAATCAAATTTTACATATTCGCTGATGGTCCTTGGTTCGATCCCAGGGCGCAATTTACATTTCTCAATGCATTTCTTATGGAGATAACGGAAACAAATTTTAGGTACTTCCCGGCATGCTATCGACTTAAAACTTAGCGTGATAGAAGAACCAGTCTTAACAAATCAAACTATCCATTCATAGCTATCAATGTGTCCTGGGTTCGACACCAGGTGTCTCTGCAATCAGAAGTTGATCCGATTTTTAGGAATTATTTTGAAACCTTTTCCAATAATATAGAAACTTGAAATTTGGCATATGGATTGAGATCATTAATAAATTTCAGAAACATTTTTTAAATTTCAAGGATCGTCCTTGGTTCAAGTCCCGAGAGCCATTTACATTCGTGAACATTAGACCGTCTTTTGAGGCAGTTGTAGCCAATATTTCTGCTTGAATTTTCACACATAGTTAGAGATGGTAATCTTCTATTGTGCTACATAGAAAGTTCACCAGTAAGATCCGGGTTCGATGCCAGACGATGAAATTTCAGCGAATTTTAAGAAAAATTTCAATCCTTTTATTTTCTTTTGAGGACATTCCCGATATGATGCCGATATGAAATTAGTATTGCCGATCTGCTTGCAGTATGCAAGCTACATTTTACTCGTATATATATATATATATGGATACATGAATGAATCCGGAGAAGCATCTATATATAATAGATATATAGATGCTTCTCCGGATTCATTCATATATATACCCAGATACCCAGATACCCAGATACCCAGATAGGATACAAATTCACAGGCTAAACCAAAAGCGTCATTGACTTGAAATTTTTACGACGTTATGGCCATGACGTGTAACCTCCAGGAAAAAGCCGACTTTGAACCTCAGTGTCATGGGTTCGATTCCAGAAGGCCCCAAAGTCGCGATTTTGTCCATAAGAATACATGGCAGGAATTTTCGAAAATTTTTTTGAGGCACTTCCCGGAAAAGCAGAGAAATGAAACTCGAGGGATCGCTAGATGCCGTGCATAGCCAACGAAAATCAAAAAGACATCTTCGAATATTGTCCTTGGTTCGATGCTAGGCCGGGGCAAAAATCGGCCGTTTAAAATGCATTGCGGCGATTTTGAAGATTTTTTTTGGACCTCTTCCCGATGGCATAGAAACTTGAAATTCGGTATGAGCTTAGATACCATAAAGGTATTTCATAATCGAATTTTACATATTCGCTGATGGTCCTTGGTTCAATCCCAGAGGGACATTTAAATTCCTCAATGCGTTTCTTACGGAGATAACGGAAACAAATTTTACGTACTTCCCGGAATGATATCGACTTCAAACTTTGCATACACAAATATCAAGTCCATACAAATCAAACTGGGCATTCACAGCTATCAATGTGTCCTGGGTTTGACACCAGGTGTCTCTGCAATCAGATGTTGATCCGATTTTTGGAATTATTTTGAAACCTTTGCCAATAATATAGAAACTTCAAATTCGGCATATAGATAGAGATCATAAATATCTTTCAGAAACATTTTTTAGATCTCCAAGATGGTCCTTTGTTCGAATCCAGAGAGCCATTTAAATTCGTGAAAATTAGAACGTCTTTTGAGGCAGTTGTAGCCCATATTTCTGCTTGAATTTTCACACATAGTGAGAGATGGTGATGTTCTATTGTGCTGCATAGTAAGTTAACAGTAAAGACCAGGGTTCGATGCCAGACGATGAAATTTCAGCGAATTTTAGGAATTTTTTATTAATTTTTTTTTCTTTTGAGGACCGTCCCTATATTATTCCAACATAAAATTAGTGTTGTTGATCTGCTTGCAGTATGCAAGCAACATTTTACTCGTATAATAGATAGATGCTTCTCCGGATTCATTCATATATCTATTATATATAGATGCTTCTCCGGATTCATTCATATATGTAGCTATATAGCTATATAGCTATATAGATAGGATACAAATTCACAGGCTAAACTACAAGGGTCATTGCCTTGAAATTTTTACGACATATTGGCCTTAACGTGAAACCCCCAGGAAAAAAGCACCTTTGATCCTCAGTGTCATGGGTTCGATTCCAGATGGCCCCAAAGTCGCGATTTTCCCCATAAGATTACATGGCGGAGATTTTCGAAATTTTTTTTGAGGCACTTCCAGGAAACGGAGAGATTTGAAACTCGAGGGATCGCTAGAAGCGGTGCATATCCAACGAAAATTAAAAAGACATCTTCGAATCTTGTCCATGGTTCGATGCTAGGCCGGGGCAAAAATCGGCCGTTTAAAATGCATTGCGGCAATTTTGAGGAATTTTTTTGGACCCTTTCCCGATAGGATAGAAACTTGAAATTCGGCATGATGTTAGATATCCTAAATATATTTCATAATCAAATTTTTCCTATTCGCTGATGGTCCTTGGTTCGATCCCAGAGGGCCATTTTCCCTTCTCAATGCATTTCTTACGGAGATAACGGAAACAATATTAAGGTACTTCCCGGCATGCTATCGACTTCAAACTTTGCATGATAGAGGAGCCTGTCCTTACAAATCAAACGTTGCATTCACAGCATACAATATATCCTGGGTTCGACACCAGGTGTCTCTGCAATCAGAAGTTGATCCGATTTTTAGGAATTATTTTGAAACCTTTCCCAATTATATAGAAATTTCAAATTCGGCATATAAAGAGAAATCATAAATAACTTTCAGAAACATATTTTAGATTTCCAAGATCGTCCTTGGTTCGAATCCAGAGAGCCATTTAAAATTCGTGAAAATTAGAATGTCTTTTGAGGCAGTTGTAGCCAATATTTCTACTGTAATTTTCACACATAGTTAGAGATGTTGATCTTCTATTGTGTTGCATAGTATGTTCACAGTAAAGACCCGGGTTCGATGCCAGACACTTAAATTGAAGCGTATTCTAAGAATATTTTCAATCCTTTTTTTTTTCTTTTGAGGACCGTCCCGATATGATGCCAATATGAAATTAGTATTGCCGATCTGCTTGCAGTATGCAAGCTAAATTTTACTCGTATACCTATATAGATAGATAGATAGATAGATAGGATACAATTTCACAGCCTAAACTATAAGCGTCATTGATCTGAAATTTTTATGACATATTGACCATAACGTGAAACCCCCAGGAAAAAAGCGACTTTGATCCTCAGTGTCATGGGTTCGATTCCTGAGGGCCCCAAAGTCCCGATTTTTCCCGTTTAAATGCATTGCTTTGATTTTCGGGAATTTTTAAAAAATACTTTCCGGATAGGTAGAGAATCGAAACTCAAGGAGCCTATATATATGGTCATCATCTATCGAAAATATAAATGAGTTTTACGGAAAATATCCTGGGTTCGATGCTAGGTCGGGGCAAAAATCGGCCGTTTAAAATGCATTGTGGCGATATTTAAGATTTTTTTTGGACCCCTTCCCGATGGCATGGAAACTTGAAATTTGGCATGGAGTTAGAAATAATAAATATATTTCATAATAAATTTTTTTGTATTCGCTTATGGTCCTTGGTTCGATCCCAGAGGGCCATTTGCACTCCAGAATGCATTTCTTATGGGGATAACGAAAACAAATTTTAGGTACTTCCCGGCATGCTATCGACATAAAACTTAGCATGATAGAAGAACCAGACTTAACAAATCAAACTATGCATTCATAGCTATCAATGTGTCCTGGGTTCGACACCAGGTGTCTCTGCAATCAGAAGTTGATCCGATTTTTAGGAATTATTTTGAAACCTTTCCTAATAATATAGAAACTTGAAATTTGGCATATAGATTGAGATCAATAATAACTTTCAGAAACATTTTTTAAATTTCCAAGATCGTCCTTGGTTCGAGTCCCGAGAGCCATTTACATTCGTGAACATTAGAGCGTCTTTTGAGGCAGTTGTAACCAATATTTCTGCTTGAATTTTCACACATAGTTAGAGATGGTGATCTTCTATTGTGTTTCATAGTAGGTTTTCCAGTAAGACCCGGGTTCGATTCCAGACGATGAAATTTCAGCGAATTTTAAGAAAAAATTAAATACTTTTTTTTTCTTATGAGGACCGTCCCGATGTGATGCCGATATGAAATTAGTATTGCCGATCTGCTTGCAGTATGCAAGCTACATTTTACTCGTATATCTATTATATATAGATGCTTCTCCGGATTGATTCATATATATATATAGATAGGTATATAGATAGGATACTAATTCACAGCCTAAACCACAAGTGTCATCGGCTTGAAATTTTTACGACGTATTGGCCATATCGTGTAACCACCAGAAAAATTGTGATTTTGAACCTCAGTGTCATGGGTTCGATTCCAGAGGGCCCCAAAGTCCCGATTTTTCCCGTTTAAATGTATTGCGTTGATTTTCGGGAAATTAAAAATAATACTTTCCGGATAGGTAGCGAATCAAAATTAAAGGAGCCTATATATATGGTCATGATCTATCTAAAACATAAATGAGTTTTACGGAAAATATCCTTGGTTCGATGCTAGGTCGGGGTAAAAATCGGCCGTTTAAATTGCATTGTGGCGATTTTTAAGATTTATTTTGGACCCTTTCCCGATGGCATGGAAACTTGAAATTCGGCATGGAGTTGGAGATCAATGATAAATTTCAGGATCAAATTTTATATATTCGCTGATGGTCCTTGGTTCGATCCCAGAGGGCCATTTAAATTCCTCAATGCATTTCTTACGGAGATAACGGAAACATATTATAGGTACTTCCCAGCACGATAAAGACTTCAAACTTTGCACTAAGAAAGATTTAGTGTATACAAATCAAACTGTGCATTCCCAGCTGTCAATGTGTCCTGGGTTCGACACCAGGTGTCTCTACAATCAGTAACTGATCCGATTTTCAATAATTATTTTGAACCGTTTCCCAACAATATAGATACTCGAAATTCGGCATGTAGATAGAGATCATAAATAACTTTCAATATCATGTTTTAGATTTGCAAGTTCGTCCTTGGCTCGAATCCAGAGAGCAATTTAAATTCGTGAAAATTAGAACGTCTTTTGACGCAGTTGTAGCCCATATTTCTGCTTATATTTACACACATAGTTAAAGATGGCGATGTTCTATTGTGCTGCATAGTAAGTTCAACAGTAAAGACCCGGGTTCGATGCCAGACGACGGAATTGCAGCGAATTTTAAGAAAAATTTCAATCCATTTTTCTCTTTTGATGGCCGTCCCGATATGATGTCCACATGAAAATAGTGTTGTCGATCTGCTTGCAGTATGCAAGCAACATTTAACTCGTATATATATATATATGATATATGAATGAATCCGGAGAAGCATCTATATATAATAGATAGATAGGTATATAGATAGGATACTAATTCACAGCCTAAACCACAAGCGTCATCGGCTTGAAATGTTTACGACATATTGGCCATAACGTATAACCTCCAGAAAAATTGCGATTTTGAACCTCAGTGTCATGGGTTCGATTCCAGAGGGCCCCAAAGTCTCGATTTTTCCCGTTTAAATGCATTGCTTTGATTTTCGGGAATAAAAAAAAAATACTTTCCGGATAGGTAGAGAATTAAAACTCAAGTAGCCTATATATATGAGCATGATCTATCGAAAACAGAAATGATTTTTACGGGAAATATCCTGGGTTCGATGCTAGGTCGGGGCAAAAATCGGCCGTTTAAAACGCATTGTGGCAATTTTTAAGATTTATTTTCGACCCTTTTCCGAATGCATGGAAACTTGAAATTTGGCATGGGGTTAGAAATCATAAATATATTTCATTATCAAATTTTTTTAATTCGCTTATGGTCCTTGGTTCGATCCCAGAGGGCCATTTGCACTCCACAATGCATTTCTTATGGGGATAACGGAAACAAATTTTAGGTACTTCTCGGCATGATATTGACTTCAAACTTTGCATAAAATAAGATCAAGTTTATAAAAATCTTACTGTGCATTCACAGCTACCAGTGTGTCCTGGGATCGACACCAGGCGTCTCTACAATCAGTAACTGATCCTATTTTCAATAATAATTTCGAACCCTTTCCCAACAATATAGAAACTTGAAATTCGGCATGTAATTAGATATCATAAATACATTTCAAAATCATTTTTTAGATTTCCAAGATCGTCCTTGGTTCGAGCCCCGAGAGGCATTTACATTCCTGAAAATTAGAACGTTTTTTGAGGCAGTTGTATCCAATATTTCTGCTTGAATTTTCACACATAGTTAGAGATGTTGATCTTCTATTGTGCTGCATAATAAGTTTACCAGTAAGACCCGGGTTCGATGCCAGACGATAAAATAACAGCGAATTCTAAGAATATTTTGAATATTTTTCTTTGTTCGTTTGAGAACCGTCCCGATATGATGCCGATATGAAATTAGCATTGCCGATCTGCTTGCAGTATGCAAGCTACATTTTACTCGTATATATGAATGAATCCGAAGAAGCATCTATGTATCTATTTCGAGTAAAATGTAGCTTGCATACTGCAAGCAGATTGACAACACTAATTTCATGTGGGCATCATATCGGGACGGTCCTCCGACGAAAAAAATAGGATTGAAAATATTCTTAAAATTCGCTGCAATTTAATCGTTTGGCGTCGAACCCAGGTCTTCCTGGTGAACTTACTTTGCAGCAGAACAGAAGATCACCATCTCTAACTATGTGTGAAAATTCAAGCAAAAATATTGGCTGCAACTGCCTCAAACGATGTTCTACTTTTCACGAATGTAAAAGGCTCTCTGGATTCCAACCAAGGACGATCTTGGAAATCTAAAACATGTTTATGAAAAGTATTTATGATCTCAATCTATATGCCGAATTTCAAGTTTCTATATTTTTGGGAAAGGGTTCAAAATAATTCTTAAAAATCGGATCAACTACTGATTGTAGAGACACCTGGTGTCGAACCCAGGATAAATTGGTCGTTGAGATTTCACAGTTTGCGTTTTAAGGACTTCATCTTATTATATGCAAAGTTTGAAGTCGATATCATGCCGGAAAGTACCTAAAATTTGTTTCCTTTATCTCCGTAAGAAATGCGTTGAGGAATGTAAATGGCCCTCTGCGATCGAACCAAGGACCATCAGCGAACATGCAAAATTTGATTATTAAATATATTCATAATATCTATCCACGTACCGAGTTTCAAGTATCCATGTTATCGGGAAAGGATCCAAAAAAAATCTTCAAAATCGCCACAATGCATTTTAAACGGCCGATTTTTGCCCCGACCTAGAATCGAACCATGGACCATATTCGGCGATGTCTTTCTGATTTACGTTGGAGTTAAACGGCTTCTAGCAATCCCTCGAATTTCAAAACTCTACTTTTCCGATAAGTGCCTCAAAATAATTTTCGAAAATCCCCACCATGTATCCTTATGGAGAAAATCGCGACTTTGGGGCCTTCTGGAAAAGAACCCATGACACCGAGATTCAAAGTCGGCTTTTTCCTGGAGGTTACACATTATAGCCAATAAGTCGTAAAAAGTTCTAGTCAATGACGCTAGTGGTTTAGCCTGTGAATTTGTATCCTCTCTATCTATCTATCTATCTATCTATACGAGTAAAATGTTGCTTGCATACTGCAAGCAGATTGACAACACTAATTTTATATCGGCATTATATCGCGACGGTCCTAAAAAGAAAAAAAAAGAATAGGAAATAATATTAAAATTCGGTGCAATTTAATCGTCTGGCATTGAACCCGTGTCTTCCTGGTTAACTTACTATGCAGCAAAACAGAAGATCACCATCTCTAAGTATGTGTGGAAATTCAATTAGAAATATTGCCTTCAACTGCCAAAAACGACGACTTACTTTTCCCTTATATTCCTTATGAGAGAAATCTTAACGTGCTCTGGCATCGAACCCAGGAACAGCATTGTCGTATCTAATTTTTTTTCTGAAGCAGAGTCTTAATATATATCTTCTAGCAAAGCAAGAAATTCCTATTATTTCGATAAGTACAACAAAATAAATAATGAAAACTAACTCAATATATTATAAATGTGGGATATATATACCGTCTGGCTTCGAACCCTTATCTTTCTGGTAATACTTTCTATGCAGCATTAAAGAAGATCAACACCTATAACCATGTGTGAAAATTCAACCAGAAATATTGGTTCCAACTGCCTCAAACGACGTCCTACTTTTCCCTTATATTGCTTATGAGAGAAATTTTAATGTGCCCCGGCATCGAACCCGGGAACAGTTCCGTCTTATCAACATGTTTTTCTTAAACCAATTCTTACCATACATCTTCCAGCAAAGAACAAACTTCCTATCATTTCGAAAAGTGCATAAAAAAAATTATGAAAAACTACTCCCATGTATTTTAAAGGGCAAATATTTGCATCGTCCAAGCATCGAACCCAGGATTACTTCAGTGATAGTCATTTGTGTTTTCGGTAGATCATGACCATATATATAGGCTCATAGAGTTTTGATTCTCTAGCTATCAGGAAAGTATTTTTTTTAATTACCAAAAATCGAAGCAATGCTTTTAAATGGCTAAATTCGGGACTTTGGGGCCCTCTGGAATCGAACCCATGACACTGAGGATCAAAATCGCATTTTTTCTGGCAGTTACACATTATGGCCAATACGTCGAAAAAATGTAAAGTCAATGACGCTTGTGGTTTAGGCTGTGAATTAGTATCCTATCTATCTATCTATCTATATGAATGAATCCGGAGAAGCATCTATATATAATAGATACATGAATGAATCCGGAGATAGGTATATGAATAAGATAGATATACCACAAGCGTCATTGACTTGAAATTTTTATGACATATTGGCCATAAGGTGAAACCCCCAGGAAAAAAGCGACTTTGATCCTCAGTGTCATAGGTTCGATTCCAGAGGGCCCCAAAGTCTCGATTTTTCCCGTTTAAATGCATTGCCGTGATTTTCGGGAATTAAAAAAAAATACTTTCCGGATAGGTAGAGAAATAAAACTCAAGGTGCCTATAATTATGGTCTTGGACTTTCGAAAAAATGAACGACTTTCACAAAAAATATCCTGGGTTCGATGCTAGGACGATGCAAAGATCTGCCCTTAAAATTACATGGAAGCCGTTTTTCATTATTTTTTTTGATGCACTTCTCGAAATATTAGGAAGTTCGTGCTTAGCCGGAAAGTGTAAGGTAAGAATTTGTTTAAGAAAAAAATTTTCATGAGCCCGTACTATTCCTGGGTTCGATGCCAGAGCACATTAACATTTCTCTCATAAGGAATGTAAGGGAAAATTAGGACGTCGCTTGAGGCAGTTGCAGCCAATATTTCTGCTTGAATTTTCGCACATAGTTAAAGATTAATATCTTCTATTATTTTGCATAGGAAGTTTCACCAGAAAGACCTGGGTTCGATGCCGGGCGGTAAATATGTCTCCCGTTTAAAATACATAGGGTTAGTATTTCATTATTTTTTTGATGCACTTATCGAAATGATAGGAAGTTCGTGCTTGGCTGGAAGATGTATGGTTAAAACTGGTTTAAGAAAACAGTTTTCAGAAGACCGTGCTATTCCTGGGTTCGATGCCAGAGCACATTAACATTTCTCTCATAAGAAATATAAGGGAAAAGTAGGACGTCGTTTGAGGCAGTTGCAGATAATATTTCTGCTTGAATTTTCACAGATAGTTAGAGATGGTGATCTTCTATTGTGCTGCATAGTAGGTATCACCAGGAAGACCCGTGTTCGATGCCGGACGAATAAATTGCAGCGAATAATCAGAATATTTTCAATCCATTTTTTTTTTTGACGGCCTTCCCGATATGATGCAGACATGAAATTAGTGTTGTCGATCTGCTTGCAGTATGCAAGCTACATTTTACTCGTATAATAGATACATGAATGAATCCGGAGATAGGTATATAGATAGGATACAAATTCACAGCCTAAACCACAAGCGTCATTGACTTGAAATGTTTGCGAGTATTGGCCATAAGATGTTATCGCCAGAAAAATTGCGATTTTGAACCTCAATGTCATGGGCTCGATTCCATAGGGCCCCAAAGTTCCGATTTTTCCCGTTTTAATGCATTGCTTTGATTTTCGGGAATTTGTAAAAATACTTACCGGATAGGTAATGAATCGAAACTCAAGGAGCCTATATATATGGTCATGATCTATCGAAAACATAAATGAGTTTTACGAAAAATATCCTGGGTTCGATGCTAGGTTGATGCAAAAATCGGCCGTTTGAAATACATTGAGGTAGATTTTCATTATTTTTTTTCATGCACTTATCGAAATGATAGGAAGTTCTCGCTTTTATGGAAGATGTATATTAAGCATAAATTTTTGAAAAAATGTAGATAAGACCTTACTGTTCCTGGGTTCGATGCCGGAGCACCAAAACGTTTCTCTCATAAGGAATATAAGGGAAAAGTAAGACGTCATTTGAGGCAGTTGCACCTATTATTTCTGCTTGAATTTTCACACATGGTTAAAGGATGTGATCTTCTTTAGTGCTGCATAGAAAGTATTACCAGAAAGACCCGGGTTCGAAGCCAAATGGTAAATATACCCCCCATTTAAAATGCATTGAGTTAGTTTTCATTATTTATTTTGATGTATTAATCGAAATAATAGGAAAATCTTGCTTTGCTAGAAGATGTATATTAAGACTCGGTTTAAGAAAAAAATTACATATGACCATGCTGTACCAGGGTTCGATGCCAGAGCACATTAAAATTTCTCTCATAAGGAATATATGGGTAAAGTAGGACGTCCTTTGGGGCATTTGAAGCCAACATATCCGCTTGAATTTTCAAACATAGTTAGAGGTGGTGATTTTCTGTTATACTACATTGGATGTATCACCAGAAAGACCCCGGTTCGATGCCAGACGATTAAATTGCAGCGAATTTTAAGAATATTTTCAATCTTTTTTTTTCTTTTTAGGATCGTCCCGATATGATGCCCATATGAAATAAGTGTTGTCGATCTGTTTGCAGTATGCAAGCTACATTTTACTCGTAATAGATATAGATGCTTCTCCGGATTCATTCATATATATAGGGATATAGGTATATAGATAGATAGATAGGATACTAATTCACAGGCTAAACTACAAGGGTCATTAACTTGTAAATTTTAGGATGCATTGGCAATAACGTGTAACCATCAGAAAAATTGCGATTTTGAACCTCGGTGTCATGGGTTCGAATCCAGAAGGCTCCAAAGTCGCGATTTTCTCCATAAGGATACATGGCGGGGATTTTCGAAAGTTTTTTTGGTGCACTTCCCGAAAATGTAGAGAGTTGAAATTCGAGGGCTCGCTAGAAGCGGTGCAACTCCAACGTAAATCAAAAAGACATCGCCGAATATGGTCCATGGTTCGATGCTAGGTCGGGGCAAAAATCGGCCGTTTAAAATGCATTGCGGCTATTTTGAAGATTTTTTTTGGATCCTTTCCCGATAACATGGATTCTTGAAACTCGGCACGTCGATAGATATCATGAACGTATTTCATAATCAAATTTTACATGTTCGCTGATGGTCCTTGTTTCGATCACAGAGGACCATTTGCACTTCTCAATGCATTTCTTACGGAGATAACGGAAACAAAATTTAGGTACTTCTTGGCATGCTATCGACTTCAAACTTTGCATGATATAAGAGCAAGTTTTTACGAATCAAACTGTGCATTCTCAGCTTACAATATGTCCTGGGTTCGACACCAGGTGTCTCTGCAATCAGAAGTTGATCCGATTTTTAGGAATTATTTTGAACCCTTTCCCAAAAATATAGAAACTTGAAATTCGGCATATAGATTGAGATCATAAATAATTTTCAGAAACATCTTTTAGATTTCCATGATCGTCCTTGGTTCGAGTCCAGAGAGCCATTTACATTCGTGAAAATTAGAACGTCTTTTGAGGCAGTTGTAGCCAATATTTCCGCTTGAATTTTCACCCATAGAGATGGTGATCTTCTATTGTGCTGCATAGTAAGTTCAGCAGTAAGACCCGGGTTCGATGCCAGACGATGAAATTTCAGCGAATTTTAAGAATTTTTTCAATTGTTTTTTTTTTTCTTTTGTGGACCGTCCCGATATAATGCCGATTTTTAATTATTGTTGTCAATCTGCTTGCAGTATGCAAGCTACATTTTACTCGTATATAGTAGATATATCTTTTTATTTTAATTTCCCGATATTTTATTAAAATCCCCAAGGGATAATTAATCTTAAATTAAACTTAATCTTACGTGAGAATTTTTTTAACAAAAAAGTGAAAAATGACAACGTAAAACTGGAATGGATGTTGCCGGTATAATTCATAATAAATATAAAAATATGATATTTCACGTTCGGCGTGAACGGCGTCAGACGTTTTTTAAATGGCATGTCCATAATTATCTGGCTCTAATTTATGCACATCGTGAGGTGATATCTTCAGTCTGCTATTTCCTTCTTGAAAAGAACATCATTCATAATATTGATCCAGCATCTCAGTTTTCACACTCTCTGTTCATTATTCACATAAGATGCAAATCAGAAAATTTTGGAAGTGTTCTATCAAAATTCTGCGTTCGAAGAGTGTTAAAAACTGAAACTATAGGTAACGAGCTCAAGGGTTCGAAAATGTGTAAAAGGAAGATCAAGTTAGTCGATAATGTATTACGTCAACGTCTTTATGAAATTTCGAAGCTAATATCGAGAATTTTGTATAATGTTAGAGCTGATCTTTTAGAGAAATGTTGTAGATTTTCAAAACGTAAAACATGAAACTTAGGGAATCAAATTACCATTGTCTATACGACGGGAATTTGTTTCATAAGGAAGCTCCAAACCAACTAAAGTCCATTTTTGATGAAGTAACTTGACGGGAAGACATCACCTAATAGAAAATACTTCGTACTTTTCCACTAAAACGTTTACTACGCTTACAAAAGTGGTCGCACATTAAATTCTCTCCAAAAAATAACAGCTTCTTCTATTTCGAGCCTAAATCCAACGACACCTCTGTGACCAGTATAATACTGAACCGAAGTATCAAAAATATTATATTTTTCTTGTGATTCTTCTTGTGATCTTATGATCAAATAAAGTTTACACGCTCAAATATTTCAAATTTGAAAAGTACCATTCTGAAAATTCTGGAATCACGTACCAAGTTGTCATCATGAAAGGACGAGGAGATTCTAGCGCAGGTTTTGTTAGAGATTCAAAGTTAGTCCTACTTTGAGATTGTCTCTAAATCAAGAGGAATTCTAGACATTTTTTGGGATAATCATGGAGTTATCTTAATCGATTATGTTCAAAGAGGAATGACCATTACAGGAGCTTACTATTATAGTACCGCGTAGTAAAGAGCCTATTTCAGTGCCAGTGAGTAGAGCATAGACAAATTCGTAATACCTCCAGCTTTGGAACCCTTTTCCCCAATTCTCATGCAGTGTGTCTCTTCTATGCACAGCAGTGATGACGAATTCTCTCAATTCACAAATTCCTTAGGCATACGCATCGCATATTTTGAAAAAGAAACAAGAGAACGATTAGCTATAGATGGCAACCACGAGAAACTACATATATGAAATGTACATACATACCTTTAATTAAATCTAATTTAACTATTTTCAAAAGGTCTTTTGTTTATAGGGGTCCAAATATTTTTAATTTCTTGCCTGAAGAAATAAAATATGAGAAACTTTGTCTTGTGTTGGCCAAGTTTTGGTTATTGGCATATAAAAATATTGATAGATTTTTTAAAATATAATTTTGGTAGTTTTAATTATACTACTTGACAGAAATAGTAATATTATTCTTTATTATTGTTATAAATGTATATCTAGTATTTTTTTGTAAAATTTACTTGTATTATTTTTTTTAAGAACAAGTTTAAAGAACATACATTTTTTCATTTTCTGTTAAACCACTTCCATATTTTATGCTTTTATTGTATGTTAATTATTGTTTCTGCACCACTCACCCGCCTTATGTTTATGTTTATATGTATTGACTTTTGATGGTAATCCCGAAACAGGTTATATCTATAGGGTACATATTTCCATCTTCATATTTATTATTTTCATGTTGTTTGTATTCCTAGCAAGATGCTATAAATTTACTTGACCTTACTTTACTGAAGGTCGTATCGTGGAGTACAAGGGGTACGAAGTTCGCGTGAGTGGGGGTATACCCCTCTGAGGAGGAGACGAGCGAAGTTTTTCATGTAGGTTCTCTACTATGTGGTACTATAGTGCACAGCATTACTTTGCAAGCTCAAGGCAGGAATTTTGGAAAAACGGCCACATTTGCGGAAAAAAATTACTCTCACCAAGACAACTGCCGTCTCACATATCAGCGGTTGTTATGGCGAAAAAAAGTAATTACAGTTTACACTGCTTGACCACCCTCCTTGCTCACCCCCAAGTAACTTTTTTGTTGCTTGGGGCTAGATAGCTCTTTCAAGGACAGAGATTTTCGTCAAATGAGGAGGCCATCACCTTCGTAAACAATTGTTTAGCAGAGCAATACGCCGAGTACTACTTGGGAAAGTTAAAGAGATGGGGGCATCGCTGAGAGAAGTTTGTAGAAACTACATAGACTACGTAGAAAAATAAATATAAATTTGAAGAAAAAATGTCTTGTATCTTTGCTGGGTAGGAAACTTTTCAGACAACCCTCGTAATGCTTTTTGTAGGAATATATTACGCATAAATATAAAACAAACAAAAGGAAGCCAATGGAACATTTTCTGTTTGATAGTGGCAGTCATTTACTGAAATTGGTCTCCCGCGAATACATCTTTAGGACGGATAACGCGTATTTTTCTTAAATTTACAATTATATTGGAGGACAATGGTAATGTGCTTTGAATTTGTACAATCTACGGTACGCATGAAATCTCGAGGACAAATTTATACGGAGGCAATCAAGATATCGAAGGAATTTGAATGCAGATACACCTTACTGATCGAGTTAATGACATCATCGCGTCCCGTCGTAATCGTTTCGCCATCGATTGAACGCAGACACCGCGCATTACACGCGTGTAGTGGGGTTCACCATATTAGTAAAATGAAAACGAGCGAACGTAAACAAAAATTTCCCGTAGAGGGTAGAAGATCTTTCCATTGAACTGCATGTGGGAATAGTTTTGGGGACTCCAATCGAGTAGCGGATCTCCGAATCGTCGACGTTTCGGCGACCATCAGGGATCAAGATCAGGGGATTTATCACAGGATAAAACATTACAAAGTTTGCCTTCGGTTAATGAAAACCATTGTCCTGAAGATGGTCGCCAAGTATACGGTCTAAACGTCGACGATACGTGGAGACGCTACCCGGATGGAGTCACGAGAACCATTCCTCCAAACTTTTCCCGATCATCAACGCCTAAAATCAGGAGGCGGCTCTTCCGAACCTTCGGAGGGAGATAGGGTTGCCGCATTGCGAGTGGTTCATTCCAGGACAATTTCAATTCTGGGGGTGAAACTTTCGGGAGATTTTTATTTAGGTGCCTTAAGTTCCAGGAAAATTTCTCTAGGTCAATAAGGGATATATTGCGAACAATTGTTGTCGTTGCTAAGCTAACAAACTGTACTATACAATCTGTACAATCTGTTTCTACGCCTTATTTTATAATTAAAGACGATGGGTTAGATGGATCAATCTCGCCCAAATGAAGACGATTTATTATTATTATTATTACTCCAGCTGCATTTTTGTGGTGCTGCGCTTCAGTATACATTTTTGTTGAAAATAAAGCGATAAAGTCTGGGAAGGGATGTCAATATCAGAGCATATCGGTCACCTATAGTAATATTGTCTGTAAAGTATTCAGCCCGAAGGCCGGTTGGTGTCTCACCCTCTCCGACATAAGCTACTAAGAGCTTGCAGAGAGGAATGAGGTTTTTCTAAGCAGGATGAGGAGTGAGGTAGTTTGCACTTGCTTCCCTCGCCGAGACGGAATGCTATAAGCAGAACATGTCCACGCAAGAGAAGCACAATGACTCTTCCAATAACACTTCTCTTGACAGTCCATAAAGAGAAACCTTGATCAGTGTAATTATTCACTCATGCCTCGGTAGCTTTCATTTCATCACAGCCATGATCAAGACTGTGACAAAAGTAAATTAAAGATGCAATTTTCTCTATTCTGTATCAAGTGAAAAATAAATATATTCCATTTATCAGAATATGGTAACGCGAACAAATTACAGTATAGAATGTTAAACATTAATCAGGTACTTTTTACGATTATTTCCCTATGATTTGAAGATGAATGACATACTAACCATTTACAACGCAACCACATTAAGTTGAAGTAAATACGTAAGCACCGATTTTATATTTTTTTATACATTTTTATCTGTCCTGTACCAAATGAAAAATGAATGCATTCAATTCCACAGAATACAGTAGCAGACAATATTACCATGGAATATTTCACATGCATTGGAGTACAAGTACCAAGCTGACCAAATTCACAATTTTCAGATAATTAGCCACAAATCAGTAGATTTCAGAATTCCGGGAGATTTTTATATCCCGAGAGACTCGACTAAATCGGTGAATTCCGGGAAGGGTGTCAACCATAGAGGAAGACGACAGGGAAACGAAATATTAATAATAATAATCGTCTTTATTCTGGCGAGAATAAGACTAAAAGTCTCATCTTCCATCTAACCCATCGTCGTTAATTATAGAAAAATTGAATTAAAGAGAATAGTATGAGAAAAAATAGGAAGAATTATGGGTGTAAAAATCGTAAGAGATTCTTAAGGAAAAGAATATCTACTGCAGGAAAACACCCGGAAAGAAGGGGGGTTGAAAAACCTGCGATAATCTACCAATAATATTAACTAAAAGAAGAGAAAAAAGAAAATGACTAAATATAAAAATACACTATCGGTAACTACAAGAACATACAAGAGATACGTAAATAAGAATCAGTTCTCACTTGAATAAATTTTATTATTACTATACATTTTATCAAGTGAATAAATTTACAATACTGTATATATATTACGATTAACCTTCTGACAAAAAATATAACTTTTACTTAATAATCAACAAGGTATATGATAAACAGATTGCATATAGAATTTTAAAAATTACATAATAGTTAAATGCAATTTAAGAGAAAAAATAAACATTTTAGATCCTGCTAAGCCTAAAATGGCTTGTCAGCAGGTGCCTTTTAAACAAAGAAGCAATAATTAACAAAGATATTAAAATCATACATGTCAACACAATTTAATATTAATTGAAAAGTCTATATGTATCTATCTTTGAGTGACACATTTATCATCTATTTTTACATAATATTAATATTCAAATATTTTACAGCACAAAATAACATTAATTACTATAAATGTTGCAATATATACATAAGGACAGTGCATACCTAGTAATTTTCAGCATGTGCCTGATTTAAAAAATAGAATAACTTAATTTATATCAATCTAGTTTCAGTAACCATTTTTTCACTTCTTGTTTGGTTATTGAAATTTTTTCTGATGATTGTAAGTCATGTGGTATGTCATTAAAAAGGGTGGGAACGGTAACTTCTATATTTTGTTTACCATTGCTTTTGTAGTATATAGGAATATTATACCTGACTCATGGTCTTTTATTTATATTCTGGTGAGAGTTTTTTATGTGTTTCTATTTATAAGAGTACTAATTATCCGTAATAAGAATATATTTGCACAATAAGTCCAATAGAAGAAATGATGGCAATATACACAATATCATAAAACAAATAAGAAAGGAATAAAAGGAAAATAGTACACGGAATTACATCCATCAGGTACTACATCATGTGACAGATAAACACTCATTATAAAAAAAACAATATCGATACAATATGTACAATATATAGTATTCAAGATTATATACGACATAGACATTTTAGTAACTCCAAATAAAAAAAGAAGCTGAAGGAAAGAGAAAAGAAAAAAGAAACGCAGGTGCGGTAGCACGATGCATTCTCCGTGCACAAGTACTCTCTTTTCCCCGACGAAAAAACACGGAAGGGAGTCCGCAAAAATCGTCGGAAATGCCCCCCTTCGCTACACGCTCGCTCCCCGAGAATCGATAACTTCCACGAGACCTCATCCCATTCAATACTCCTTTTGGAGCTTCGTTTTTTCGCCGTAATGACCATCCCGGCGGGTGAAGGAAGACGGGAAGAAAAACAATGCTCACCTCACCATACGTTTCGCGATAAGCCTCCTACTAAACAATTAGCTCCGGAGAGGCTCGCCCCATTCTTTCTCATCCCCGCCCCGGCCGCCCCCACCCTCTCCCTCTCGCCCCTCCCCATTCCGCCCCCACCCCCGCCTCTTCTCCGAAGGCCGCGGAAAAAATAATAAAAGGATTTCGCCATGCCGTAGCCCGGGAATTGGGTCATTCTCCCAGAGTTTTAAAGAGAGTGAAAGCTGCCCTCGCGGGCGGGTGTTTTTCTTTTTTGTGCCGGCGGGGGCGACACCCTCTGCCCAACACCCTCGTCCTAGAAGGCTGAAAAGAACAGCGGGCGTCTAGGAAACTTCAAAAAGGAATTCTAAAGTGATTAATGAACGCGGTATTTATTTTTTTTTAAATTGCGCGTCTTACGTATGGCCGCGTTTGGTTCGATGATTTACCTCGTCCGTCGCGAGTCCTCGGGCCAATGAGATTAATTAGTTCTTTTAAGAACTATTTGTACGAATGTCGTTCTTTAATTATCCGTCGGCGGGCTCTACATCGGATTGCGTGTGGGTGTTTGTCTGTAAAGTATTCTGCCCAAAGGCCGGTTGGTAACTCTCCCACACTGACAAAAGCGACTAAGAGTTTGCAGAGAGGAATGAGGTTTACTAGGCAGGATGAGGAGTGAGGTAGTTTGCTCTGGCTTTCCTCACTGAGCCAGAATGCTATAAGCGGAACATTCCCATTCAATTAAGTACAATGGCTCTATGATAATGAGTAAAACTTTTATTGACATTCCGTTAGGAGAGACCTTAATCAATGCAATTATTCACTCATACCTCAGTAAATTTCATTTCATCACAGCCATGATCGAGACTGGGACAAATGAAAATGTATGACACATTGTTTGTCTATCCTATAGGATTTTATCATATTATTACATTATAGTTATAGATTCAATGTTAGAAACTCATTGGGATTTTACGATAAGATTCAATGTTAATGCATTATTGGATTATAACAATAAAAATTGCTGGCAATTATAGTGCCAATGATTCTTATCGTATTTTTAAATTATTTTTACAGTGTACACCAAATGACAAATGAAGATATTCCATTCCTCAGGGTATGGTTGCTGGAATTAATGATAGATAAATTATCGATTCCAACTTGAATATTACGCTAACGTTTACATTTTATACGAGTACTATATCGAGATCAGCAAATCCGTTATGATGCTGAGATCGATTTCCGATTGCATTGACTCAAATCGAGGGCTGCATACTTGCTTACCACAGGTCCCGGATTCGACCCCCAGCTCATAGGGTTTCCGTGATTAGGGCACTGATTTTTGCGTACGTTCTTTTTTGTTCCAGTCCCTACATACATTTGTCTATATGTGGATGTATTTTCGGGCAATCTTATTCTACTCCTGGAAACTGCATTTGATCTTAATCTTCTACTATGTTTATTCTAACTATAACTGGGAAATGTCGCGCAAGGGTTTTACGGCAATATCCACATCAAGAATAAACAGTAGTCTTAATTTCAGTCGTTTCTTACGTTGGTTGGACAATTTTAAACTGTCGAAGCCCAAACTAAGTTAGGTTTTAAATCAGTATTTCTAATTGTCCCTTCTATGGCCTGTGTCTTATTTTTACATCAGTTCATTCATGGGGAAATGAAATGCATGTATTTTGCTTTTAAATGAAGTAAATGAATTTAAGTGAAAGGGAAAAAAACCATAGTTATAATTGCTACACCGTTTGCCGTGTTCAGGAGAAATTATGTTCTCCAATGACTGCCTACTCACTCAGCTCTTCGTCTGACCGCAATTAAACACCCATCTGTTTTAAAATGACCAGTTTTTTGGCAAATACAAGTATCACTTGTAACATCACTCTTCTGCATTCATTTTTGAAAAGTTCCATACGTTCTGTTTGGTAGTGAGGTGAATATCTATTTTTTGTTAATTAAAATCGCATATTGTTGGAAGAATGATTTTTTTAAACTTTTAGCATTTACACATGATTTACCGTCAGATATTCCATATTTATTCCATAGTTGCTCGACTTACTTTAGATGATGTGAATATCTAAAAAATATTGGAAATATACCTCTCATGGCAATCGTCTCTAAAAATAACAAAATCGTCACTACGTGACCCATGATCCTGTGCTCACACGTATATTAATAACGAAAAACTATACAACAAATTTAAACAGGCTAACAAGATATTCAGTACTCAATGGCTCATTGACGGGAAGACTTGAGAGGAAGTCGTGCACGTGAAATATAATTTCTAATTAGTAGAAAGATACAGTTGTGAATTAGTTGAAGCAATCCAGTCCAATACTTGAAATGTACATACTCCATTAATGGTGATCGACATAGGAATTGCTGAATAAATATAGTTAATGAAATTTAAATTTTAAATATATCATCCCAAATCCTATTTCACTGTCCTATTATCCAAATCAAAGTATCAGTTGTTGAAATCGGGATAATATTAAATAAAAATGATAAATTCCACAAAAAAATTGCAATTTTATTTAATGTGATCCCGATTAAGGAGTTCCGCTTAGTTAAGGCTTCTTCGATTGAATTTATTCAGTTGCTGAAAGTTCAATAAGAAGCTTGTACGAGTAGGCCTTTTTGTAAGTACGACTTTTACATCTTCATATTTTCTTTGTTATTTATTTATCCAAAAGGGAACAATTTGCTCTCACTTCCGTTGTCTTGTTACGTCAAAATCAATAATTTTGGGAATATATATTCGCGCTGATAGTACTAACGCGAGTTAATCAGAGTCCGGCTACACATTCATCCAGCCTCCGCCGCTATTGCCCACACCGCCGAACCGGTAAACCGTGAAAAACCGCCGAAAATATATACGAGCAATAAAGAAACGCGATCGCGGTGCCCCCAATGCATGCGCGCATGCATGATTTGTGTTATCACCCCATAGGCGTGTACCATTCTCCGTGTCAAAGGGGACCATAATATCTGGTCGTTATCTAGGCCGAACCTCGATTACGGGAAACAGCATATGGGCTCCACATTGGACGGAAGTGCCTTCCCAGCGGCCACTATCTGCCGGAGGAGTAGGCCTATCCATGTGACTCATGGGGTGTAGATGGTGTAGCGATGCAAAAAAAGTGCGGGGATGGCCGGAGAGGTTGGCGGGAGGAGCGGCCGCGGGCCGGGGGATGTTAAATTGTCGCGGAATGGCGCAAAAGATGCCGGGCTCTAAGAAAAAACGGGAGGAAAAGTTCGACGCACGCATTCAAGTTCCAGATTTGCGACTTCGGAAATAGTACGGAATTCGTTTCCAGCAGCACTTGAGGATGAATAAAGCCTTCCCGGATAAATCACACTGTGCAAGGCTGTGGTACCGTAAGAGACCACGGAATATTTATGCTAGCTTCGAGGTTGGTTTTTCGGTACATTTACGCACTCATTAGTGCTGAGTAGAAGACAGTCTGTCGCAGGAAATTACGAATGCGTAGGGAAACGATTCAGATATTCCTTTAATTAGGATCATTCGACTTTAACGGGATTAAGACCGGTTGGCCAATCTTCCGCCCGGGCTCCTTTGCCAAATTTACATTTTATAAGTAAATATTTAAAACAAAGAGAAATAAAGAAGAAGAATACAAGCATAAAAAGATTTGATTTCTGAGGAAATGTCTCAACAAGTAAAGGGGCTGCGATAAATGAAAATTAGGAGATTAAAGGGAAGAAAATTACTTAGAGGAAAAAACGCAAAAAGGGGGAAAGAAAGAAGCTAGCCCAAACTCAGAGGTAAAATATAGTTGGTAATGTTTTAAGTAGCACAAACTCTAGTTCAAAGCAGTGATTACTAAGCACGGTTAAAGTTAATACCTACAATAAAATATAAAGAGCATAATATAATGCTTGTAAATTAATGTATAAAATATAATTTTATATAATTTAGAGCTGTATCTGTAACCGGTGGTATTGTTATATGAACAATTCACAGTTGTCACACTTATCTGGTCCATAGAATTTTAGATCCTCAAGTTCTTTGTTATGTTGATAATAGGAAAGGTCATATTGGAAAGTTTAAGTGGAAAATAGCAGATGAAATTGATTGCATGGGTAGCGTTGTAAGGAGAGATTCTTTTAAGGATTTATTGGTTAGTACATCTATCTGTCATTATGTTAAAGCGTGTTACGAACCGAGTGATATAATCACTAACATTTTAAACGCGGAACAAAGTTAGCAAGGTGCGAATTCGAAGGAAAATGGGAGAAACAGGAATGATAAACGAAAATAATACGTAAGACAATGCCAATATTACCGATCCATTCAGTTATCAGAGAGAAAGTGAATTTAGTTCATTTGGATTTGAAGCGAGAATGTAAGATAATAAACAATAATTGGCCAGTTGGGAATTTTTTTATCGGTTGTAACTATGAAGAATATTGTTGCACACACTGCGTATCAAACGACGTGAACTCATACATGTATTTATCCACTCTGTAATGAAAGAGTAAATGAGATGGTACGTAAGTACTCGGTTTCGTGGATGCATACATTGCGCAACAGAGCTGAAGATGCAGTTCAATGGCAGTAATCAGATAAATCATGGAAATAGTACATTTTCCATCCTCTTTGTGCCATAGCTACAAACAGGATTTCTAGTAATATTTTCGGAACATCAATTTTTACCACTGAAATTATTGATAACACAATTTTAATAATACCAACAGATGTGTTGGATTATGTGAGAAAATAACGGCAAAGAAATATCCGAGTATATTTTTATAATAAGATAACAGTTGCATTTGTTTTCATCCATGGTTTCTAAAATGCCATTGAAAATTTACCGTTTTT
The DNA here is from genome assembly GCA_947579665.1 of Sympetrum striolatum. Classification (NCBI taxonomy): domain Eukaryota; kingdom Metazoa; phylum Arthropoda; class Insecta; order Odonata; family Libellulidae; genus Sympetrum; species Sympetrum striolatum. Next base: position 52,875,272 of record OX388341.1, read on the forward strand.
AATACTATGAAAGTCGCGGATTGAGGATACAAATCCTTGTGTATTTATGAGGTATAAGTCACATAATTGGGGAATGAAAAGGATCAAATTTTAAAATTGAAATAAATATAAGAATTAATATTTAAAAAGGTATTTCTTTGTCCCTTTTCTTTAGAGGCGATAACCACGATTTTAATTCGTATCATTTTAGCAAAAGGATTTAAAATGCTTACAACGCAGACGTTTTGCTTGCTTATCAGTGCATGATTTTATATTTCCGATCTAACTGTGTAGAGAAATCAGTCAACAGCCTGATTTTTATCAATTATAATTAATGTAGTTTGATCTCTTTTCGTGAACACTCCTTCATTCGGGTTCTTGTGTTTTTTTCTTACAAAATCTAGCCTATGTATATACCTGTAGGAAGGGAGACATAGTAGAAGAGGCAATTTTTCTCTCTTTCACCTTCATCCAAACTCAGTTCTACTTCCATTGACCTAAACTTGGTAAAGATTCGGTAAGAAATTCAGAATTGAAGGTATTAATACGAAAAATAAACGTCGCGTTTTCAGTCGTTGGTGTTCACCCTCATAAAAACCGTGTTATGTGATTAACTTTAAACCAGGGTTGGCGAAGCTTTAGCAGCAAGTGTGCCATATTTTTTTAAATGTAGAGTTGCATGCCAATGTGCAGCGATGCCTTGCTGGGTTCTATACATATTTATAATGTGATATACATTTTATAATCTCACCAATAGGATTAAGGTCGTATATTTGTATTAAATAATCGTTAATTATCATTACTATTGAACAGAATACTCATTTATTGCGAGGCTTCATTTTTTAAGGGAAGTATACAGAAGAAAGATAATGTTGTGATACTTTTATATGCCAAAAAACTACTCCCGCGTGCCACTTTGGACACGCGTGTCATAGGCTCGCCACCGCTGCATCAAACTGACTGCAGCTTACAACTAATTCGTATCACTTGAATTTTTCTACTTCGCTTGCTAGTAAAGTTTCTATCCCAATCATTCGTATTGGTTTTACTTGCTACGATAATAATCTTTTATGCTATGCCAATGTCCTGACACTGATACGATTAATTGTAACAGGTCAAATTGGCTGCATTTAAATTACATTGAAATAAATAAATGGTGGACATGGTCGCGAGTAACTAACGGGAAACTTGTCTTCTTACCTTTCCCTAGTTTTCTACCCCGGAAAAAAAGATTAACTCCTTTCTTTGGAACAAACAGCAGATTTACGTCGGCTTAGGTCCGCTTTCTACCTTTCCAAGCCAAGGCAGCACCAGCAGTAACACAAACTACGCTCAGGGATTAGGAGGGGAGGACTAGATAGTTAATTCCTTTTCCCCGTAAAAAGACCCCGCATCGATGCCCCTCTCTCCTTCGCCATCTGCGATTCACCGCGAAAAAAGAAGTAACCTCACGAGAGAGCTGCATTCCCCGTTCATTTCAGGGAACGTTCTCCGATCGCCGCGGGGGAAACACGCTCTTCTCCGGCGGGCGCTTGGAGATCCGAACGCCGGGAGACGCGGATCGGGCCATCCGTGCTCGTCCCGAGGAAAAGGCGGAATACGTGCCCCAGGAAGCGGGAGAGAGTTCGAGATGGAATTAAATCCTCGTTCGGAGAGGATGTAAGGGAAGGATGGATGATGGGAAAGAGGCGGGAGAACCGAGGAGGAATCTCATTTTGGGGGCTTTTCAACCAACGTCGCCGGATTCTTCAAGTGTTACGTCGCTTAGGCTAATGATGTTGACACACACAGTCGAGATGTCTTCGACTATATTATTTTTACGCCGTAAGAAGTTCCTGCTGCCATATTCTGAGGGATGGAACAAATGCATTTCTCATTTGGTACAGGATAGAGAAAAATGTATCTTTCATTTACTTTTGTCTCATTCTTGATCATGGTTGTGATGAAATGAAATCTACTGAGGTATGAGTGGATAATTGCACTGATCAATGCCTTTCCTCATGGACTGACAAGATAAGTGTTACTGGTAGAGTCATTGTGCTTCACTTCCGCTTATAGCATTCAAGCTTAGTGAGGACAGCTAGGATAAACTACCTCACTCCTCATCCTGAATAGTAAACCTCGCTACAAGCTCGTAATAGATTATGTCAGAGGCACAGTCAAGCCTTCGAGCAGAATACTTCACTGATAGACGCCTTGAGAATACCTGGAGGTCGTCGTAAAGATGGTCAACTCGAAGGGAAAGGTTCCAAGATTTTTGCCCGCTATCTTTTTCGTTCGAATGATATCGAGAGCTTTTCACCCGAGTGGGTTCTGAATTGTAAATGTTCGGGGATTTTTTCAGCAATTCTGAGGGGATGATGACTTCTGCCCGAGTGGCTTTCAATGGCTAAGAACCGCGGAGAATATCAGAAAATTTCCATCTCGAGTGCCCTTGGACCATGTACGTACGATATCGACGATTACTACGTTTTATTTCATGCCATGACGGGCTCGATCGATATGCAAATGCGATCCCGTTTAATACATCCCAGTGAGGGATTGTTTGAATTGAATTAAGAGGTAGGATCTTCCGATTTCTTTTCTTACGGAGTTGAAAGTGAGAGTTTTATATCCAACTCGAAAACTAACGAAAAATAATGCACGAAATGTGTGATAAAATGATTAATCAGTGTTGCCGTTGCTTTCTTCGTTCACGAGGAGAAATTCGGTTGGTGGATATGAAAATAGCAACAAGTATGAAATATCAATACGGTAATATCGAACTATTACTCTCTGAACAAAATTGCACTGGCAGAAACACTCCTGAATTCTTATTTGTATTTTTTCTATGTGCACTTTATCTTTGTATTATGTGTTTATATTGGAATTTTAATATTTGTATAGGTTAAGCTTTTACTTTAATATTTTAATATGTTAGAATCACAATATTTGCATGTGATTGTATTTTAATTTTGTAAAAATAACATACTAAAGCTTCCTCTCAGATTGGAATAAACACCAAATTACTTCCCTTTGGAAGCCTTTATTGTATAGTTCCTATTTGCAATCGTAATTTAACGTACTTCGTAGTATATATATACAACTATCGCGGCCCACTTATTTAACAGGACATTTGGTTCCCTCAAAACCGTCATACGATGGTGAAACAAGACGCTGGCTTCACTTTTATTAATAATGATCTGATCTGCACATTCTGGTTGGATTGTTGAGGATTTTAATTACAATGGCTGCTCTAACCTCAGAGCTCGTTTATTGAGAAAGCCCACAAACAAGTCTTCCAAAATCATCTTGTGGGTTTTGATAATGGTGAGGGTAAGGGGGTGAAGACTGTGTGTATTCCATTTATCTCAACCAACTGAAGCCACAGTATTTTCCAACTCGAAAGTTTTCTTGAGGAACATGAGTAGAATTGAAACTAGAATGTAGAGGAAGCAAAACAAACTGATCCAGGGAAGAATTTAAATAAAATATGGCGTTAAATATACAATGTGTGTGGAAAAGTGTTGCTTATATAGTTCCTTCTCATATTATCCCCTAATTATGCGTCAGCGCCATATCGATATTTTTCATCCCATGATCGTCGAACTGAAGACATTCTATTCCCTCCCGTCACACGATGAAGAATTCGAAGCACGCTCAAACCTTCTTCCGCCCCTCGCCACCTCAAGAACCACCACGCTTTCGTGTGTTTTCTAGTCCAGAATCTTTTCCAGTAAGATTTTGGTACGTTTGACTTTCTCATAAGGGGCAGATGTTTGCGGAAGAACTTTGTCCCGTGTGTCCGCATGCGATCCTTTTTCTTGGGCAAGTGAGCCGTAGAAGGGGTAGAATCGAAAAAGAGTTCCCACGCCCATCTATTTTTTCCTCGAAAGCGCGTGACAGTAGAGTATCGGCCGGCGACGAAGGATTTTGGGCCAGTGCGTCATCTCCAACGGTCGAACCGAATAGCAGGGGGAAGAAATCTTAAGGACGAGAAGGGGAAAGATTGCGTAAGAGTAAGCTAAGCCATTGTTCTAATCATAGATAGGACTAACAATTACTTAAAATCCTTCTAATTTCTGGAACAACCTGCCTGCACATATTAAAATTCCACTTCGACACAATCTTTTAAAGAAAAATTGTTTGATCATCTTATTGTTACCACGGAATGATTCAAAATCCGCAATATTGGCTTATTTCTTTTTCATTTTTGTATTATTTTTATGTGAGCAGATGATATTTGTATTATTTTTTTCTGCTCTAATGGGACTTTCCCAGAGCACAAATAAAGTTACTATTATTGATGAAATCTAGATGATCAGGCGTTACTTTGTGGAAAGCCATTTTAGATAATGAATAGAAACAGTGTAATTTTCCACACTTTTATTTAGAGGACGACCAGTTTCGCTACCGGAGTAGCATCATCTGGTACAGAAATATTTCACATGTTTCATAAATGTGCTGAGTTATTATTATTACCGTTATTATTATTACTACCGTTATTATTATTACCGTTATTATTATTACTATAGATGTAATAATAATAAAAATAAATCATTTTATTCGGGCGAGATTGAGACTAAAAGTTTCCTCTTTCATCTAACCCATGGTCATAAATTATTCAATAATAAAATAAAGATATAGTATGGGAAAAATGAGAATAATCATGGATATAAGAAAGGAAAAACATTTACACTGCAGGAAAACACCCACTAAAGGGGGGTTATGAAAAACCTGCGCAAATCTACCAATAATAATAACTAAAAGATAGGATGAAACATGAAAATATATATAAATACACTATCAATAAGTACATGTGTGCGATACATAAATAAGTGTAGTCACGTTAAAATTTAAATAAATGGTATAGGTGTATTAGATATTAGGTAGCCGTGTAGCCTCAGTAGTGTGCACAATGTATCATTCCGTATGAAGACCTTTGTCCCATTGCTGGATAACCATTATAAAAGAATTGCAAGGATAACACAGTGGGTGTTATTCATTGTCAGATGATACAGAACGCGGAATGGGAATCACTGGAAGATAGAAGACTAATTCAAAGGATACAGTTAGTAAACAAGTTCATAGAAATTACGTTCTCAGAAGATGTAGCTGATACAATGCTACCTCCCTGTTATATAGGCCGTTCTGGTGCTGCAGAGAAGATCAGGGAAATAGATACTAAAGCGAATCGTTTCCAAAATTCATTTTTACGATTCGCGAAAGCATTCGATTAAAAAAATAGAGTCAAGGTGCACCCCCTGCCACAAGTCGAAAGGCGGCTTACAGGGACCTTTTACAGACATATATAGGGTCCCTGATATAGAAATATATAGATTATTATTGTCAAAGAATATTATTAGATTAGGTCTTGCGATGCTTCGGAATCAGTTCAGGATTTTTACTAGTTCGGAATATTTTCGGTTGGTGAAGGCCAGATTATTTATTTTCCAAAATTAAACACAAAGTTTGGTTCATATTTTTCGCAGGCCGAATCAAGTACAATGCGCATACGTACTCTTTCTCTCTGTTGTAATAAACTATATCCAAAGCTCACACCGCAATCGATATAGGAAGAAAAGAATATTTTTTGTAAATATATAGGCGTTAGTTCATAAAAATTTGGACGAACACCTGTCATTGCTTCCAAATGTAATCCGACCTGAATTTGAATCGAGATTATGTGTGAATTCAATTTTGTAATGGCCCCGAGTTAGATAAAATTGAGATTCATCCCACGAAAAGTCCTCCAAGTATCGACGACGATTTTCGATGTTAAAGATGTTTAAATCGCTGAAATACCACTCTTCCTATTTACATACCTACCGGTTTACTATTTCGAAAAATAAGGAAGTTAGATGATACGGTTGATGAGGGTTACTGGGTTGTTCCCATACAAAGAAATATGCGTTATCCAGGAAGATAACAGTTAATAGTTCTACGAAAACAAGTATTTAGATTGATTTAGATGACAAAAGAAGCAACTATACGAAAAGGAAAATCTAGAGATTAAAGGATTAAATAGCGTGAGCTCGTTGTTCAGTTTATTCTATAATAGTATCCATGCAACTGGAAAAAGAAAAATATGCCCGTTCATTACAGAGAATGGGATTAGAGAAAACATTTCAAAGTTATTTCAAAGTTGGGGGTAAGCGATACAAAAATATAAAATTTCTTTACATTCATTTATAGCATGTATCGATTCCCAATTTTTCATATTCTATCATTGAGTGTATCTCATATGTTCTCTCAAAACTTCTCCCTAGTGATAAGAATATCTATTCAGACAACAGAATTTATTTATTACAACTTTCTCCACAAAATGATCTGAAAATTATACGCAATCTGCAGGCATAATTGATTATATTCTAACACAATTTTCTATTATATTTTACGAACTATTTTAATATAGTATACTTTTTATTTAAATTCATTTTTTTCATATACAAACGCATTTTTTATTAAAAAAAATTCATGGTAGCAAACTTTTACTAGACCACTAGTTTAAAAGTTTGTTACCATGATTTTTTTACAAATTAAGAAATACCACAATGTTAACCCTGAGATGGTTTCGTGCATTTTTTATTATTAATTTGCCGTTCTTGTAACCGATAGAGTCAGCAATCCCATGTGATAAACCATGGATGTGTTATCGAAGATAAATTTTCTACGACGTTAGATATTAACGAACTTGAGTTCTTGTTGGCATAGATTCTCAATTAAGGTCTAGATTTGAAAGCAAGTCAAAATTTGGAGTTAATATCTATAGTAAAGTATCTTCAGAGTCAATATCGTTAAAACAGTTTGATACACTGGAACATTTAAGGAACTAACGAATAAAATCATTATGTATTATCTAAAGAAATATTAAAAGTTGGTTTCTGCATCCAACCCATGCCTTCCTGTATCCTTTGCTACTTAATACGAGCGATTTTACCATGCCACAGCGTAAAATGAGTAAAATTATGATTTTATTCGAAGACCACATACATAAGCGCGTCTTCGTATTTTTGCTGTACTAAATACGTACTTAAACTATAATTATAATTCCAACGATTAGAATATATTCTCCTTCTTGCCTCGTAACGAAGAGCATGCATGTACTGACGTTGTTTTGCAAGGTTGGCATATTCTAATTATTTCAAATTTCCACTATTCTGCATCATAAATTTATAAATTATACATCCTTAGAATAACTTAGTAAATATTTTCTTCCGATCTGCCGTGGTGCAATGCTATGCCTTCAGAAATACTTTGGTGTCCTGAGAGATTCCTTCTGGCTGTTGACGCTAGAAAGAAGATGCAAATGGCTGACAGTAAATTGTCTATTTGTTACAGAATATCCAATTCTCTTCGTCTTCGTAGCCTTATTCCCATTACTGATGGGGTTGGCTGATGGCGTCTGGTGGTGATAAAAATGATGATTTGGTTACAGTGTTGATTGTCACGGTTGCTATTCTTCTCACCAACTCTTATCGGGAAACTCGGGCCAAGAATCGAACCTGGTACCTCTTTCACCTCCACCATTCACCTTTTTGTATTCTTTAAAATTTTCAAAATTGAATTCCGAATTTTTCGCTCTCCGGAGACGTGATGGAGTAGAGGTAGTGAAGATTATTATACTCGTAATTCATAAACTAATGAACGGCGTCAAACCATTCAATATTTCAATGGAAAAAGTTGCTCAGCGAAGAATTAAAGATTCCATCTTGCATCGCTAATTGTCTGGAAAGCTTGTGTGATAAGTCCCGTCTCAATAACCACGAGAAGAGAAGAGTTTTATCGCTCATAAAGATAGCGGGAATAAAAAAGGACAGGAGAGGGTGACAATGCAAGAGGAAGGGAGAACTCAAGGGCCCCACCTAAAAGGTTTGGCAGTTGAAATAAGGGAAGGTCCTTCTCTGCGAGGAAGTTTCCTCCATCGCATGCGCGAAGGCACTCTTCGCGAACCCACCAAGTCCATGACCTCAAGGGGTACGGAAGAAAAGAAAACGGCGTAGAGTATTAGAGGTTTTAAATCTCCAATTGCCGTCTTTGTCGGAGTTACTCGCCTCTTTCACTGGTATTCGGAAAAAAAGAAGGAAAATAGAACTTCATCATTAGGGGTGTAAGTATGTATGTATTGACTTGGTTAAGCAATATTCTACAGCCCCTGGAGGACTCATGTAAACACTATCAATATTACGTGACCAATAACATTTGTACCCAGAGGTTGAGTTGGAATATATTCCAGCTAAAATTTCAAATTACATTTGTAAAAGAGAATTTTTAATTGGCGTAAATGCCTCAGGCATGAATTTCCGTTGCATGCCATATTGCGGTTTCCAAGTAAATAAAATATCCAATCGTTGAGCAATCGGATTTTCAGATCTTAAGATATGCTCCAAAATGCTAATGAGATTCTTAGTGATACCATGTCTAACAGGATTGATTATGCGTGCACCAAAGCATCCTCATTATCTACAAGGTATATATCCGTCAATATTGAGGCCGTTCAATTTTTTTGCGTCGGAGGTTTCTAAAAAGTGCGGCGATCCCTTCATGTTTTCTCCGAATATCGGTGAAGGAGGCGAGGAACGCCGACAAAGACGGTTATTGGAGATTTTAAACCTCTAATTCATCAACAGCCGCGTTCCAAATCTTCTTTCATTACGGGGAAGGTTAGAGGTCCGTCGGCGGGCACACTCACGCTCTCTCTGGCCGAGAATCGCAATGGGAATCCCACCGGAAGTCGAGACGATGGCCCCCCCTTTTTTCGGGAGGGCGGAGTCCCCTCTGACCGCCCCAGGAGGAGGGCCCATTGTTCGGCCGAATATTTCGACGTCCCTCCGAGGGAGAGGGGCCGTGCCGTGATGATGATAAACTATTGACGATTGCAGCGGTGCAGCTTTCGATGTAAATTTATTCGGCTTCGCTCAGAGGAGGCGTATTTTTTCGAAGACGTGTTCCTTGGCCTCGCACGAGAGGTTGTTACTCTCTGTCTACGCGGGAGGTAATTTGCGAACTATTCTCGTTCGCCGCGAATAAGTTGTTTCCGTGCGCACGGCGATAAGAAGGAACTTTTAGCATGCACGAAGCATTCATACGCGCAAGTATTCGTATTTTCGCCCCACCATATTCATGCACATTGGTCTTTTATTTCAATCAAATCCGTGATTCTTTTAAAATTGATTGGCCCACAGTTATTATTGCAGCTTTTTTATGTTTTTCTTATTATATTAATAATAATAATAATTTTTATTCATCCAAGGACATACATATTCATGTATAGAATAGGTTATCAATAATCACACCGACACAACACAGTCAAATTTACATTAGAAACACATTACATAGAATTATTATACAGCATAGAACCAAATACATCTGAATCATAATACAGCACAGTTTTATTCTTAATAACACATTTCATCTCTTTAACATATTACAGGTTCCCCTCATTTACAAATTCATTCACACTGTAGTAAGTTTTTGTTAGGAGAAATGTTTTCAATTGTTTACCGAATTGTACATTTTTATTGTCTTTGATAGCGTTTGGCAATTTATTATAAACTTTTAAGGCCATCACTTCAAAACTTCGTCCAGTTAGGCTTAAACCTATGAGATGGAACCCTCAACTAATCTTTGCCTCGGGTACTCAGGTTATGTTTGTCTTTATATTAATTCTTAAATTTGTTACTTTTTGCTACATACTTTTTTACTTTACTGACAATCTGCCTGTAAATAATTCAGCACAAAGACCGGTTGGAACACCATCTCCTCTGCTGATAGCTACATAGAACTAGGAGAGATAAATGAGACTTTTTAGGCAAGATGAGGAGTGAGGTAGTTTGTCGTTATTTTCATCACCAAGCCATAATTCTATAAGTGGAACATGCCCACGTAAAAGAAGCACAATGACTCTACGAATGATATTTTCCACAACATTCCATATTGCCGTTATCTAGTATTACTCATACCTCTGTGTCTTTCATGACATCACGGCTATGAGTAACATAGTGACAGAAGTAGATAAAAGATACATTTTTTCTATCCTGCGTCAAAAGACAATTGAAAAATATTCCATACATCAAGTCGGACATAGAATATGTTTTTTCTAACTACGTACTATTACATACTATTTCTAGTTTACATACTATTACTTATTTAATAGTTGAATCAATCTTCATAAATGGTTTACAACAACAACTGATTAGTAAACGAGTATCTAAAATTAAAAGACGGAAAAATACAGATGCAAAGGGAATAACCTCTTATTCAGTAGGTAGTATTCACACAATGATTCATATTTCCGCATAACTAATCTTACGCTCTTTTTTCATGGCTCATGTATTATAAGTATGAATGTTATTTCTTTAATACTCAAAACTGGGACCAAATCAAATTTTTTTAAACGAATCCGGGAGATTGACTGCAATCAGAGATAATTGCATTTATATTTTAGTCGTTTTAAGCGTGTGGAGTGTCAGAAATCCATAGTCATCTTAAGTTCACATAGTTAAGTTGATATGTTAGTCTTCTTTTGTCTTTCTTGGAGTTTTCCCTTCCAGCCGGGATGAATGGAAGAATTGATCGATACCTTACATTCCCAAGGAGCACAATGGGATGTATATTTAGTCCACATGAAAATTAACTAACATATTTAAACAGACTGACAAAATTTTCAGAACCCAATAACGAGAAAACTCGACAACAGTTCGTGCATGTAAAGTTCGTAAGTATAGAGATACAATAATGAATCAGAAGATGCAATTCAGTCTACATAAAATTTACTCAAGTATTCGTAAATCGACGTAGGAATTTCTGAATCGATAAAGTTAAAGAAATTGAAATTTTGAAAGCTTATAAGACTAGTGCCCTTTGCAAATTCTACTTTTACCTTTTTCATGTTTTCTTTGTTGTTTATTTTTCCAAAGGGCGCAATTTATTCTCATTTCCGATCTGTTGTTACAACAACGTTAATTATTCTCATCTTAGGGAATTTATGTAGATGGATTACATCATAATCATAAAAGCGAATTATAAAATTGTTCATAACTAATAAATCATATATTATTATAACATTATGAAAGTATTTATATCTAGTAAAAGGTAATTTTCACACTTACATTATCATAACTATAGCAGTTTACAATGCTTTCAGATATGTTTTAAGTGAGACATATCCTCGGTCTTATTTAACAATAAAGTACGTGCGCACTTAATGTTTTCTTGGAGTGTCTTCATCAATAAAATATCCTATTATAATCTCTTTTATGTCAAAGTAGTGAATGGCTCGGACAATTGTCAATATCTGAACATTTGAATTTTTACACAATGTCGCAAATATTTTCGTGCAGTGAAATTCGATGAATAATGTTCACTTTCTTGATCAAAATTCTTTTATGTCCTTTCGTCAAGTATATTTTCAACTCAAATCCATATGTGTTACACCTTGATACAACGGGGAACTGTAAAGTGTGTCTACCGTCTGCTGGTGATGAACAGACTGCAGTCCTAGTGATATTAGAATCAACTGCTCGGTCCCCGAGTCCAAGGCGGCAACCCAGAGATGAAAAATCGATGATTCTTGTTTTCAAAACACAGGTTAAAACTTATTTCCCTTACATTCCATTTGAAGTGAAAAGTCCCTTATTCGTTTCGTTTATTAAATCGGAACTCCATAAATCCATAACATGCAAATCTCTTGTCATGGACTATTATAACAGCATTGCTATGGAAGGAGTCACTAGATCAGTTACCTAACTTCTGAAAGCATACATAAATCGTAAAATATATACAATTTATCATATATGCTTCATCAGATTCTTCATATAGCTCCTATCTTTTTATACATCCATATCAACATTTTTTTCAGCGAAATAGGACAATAGGATTTCCATCTATCATTAAACACATCTATAAAAATATAAACAAATATTCATATTGGGTTCCCGGTTGGTCATGTTGGACAGCTCGTTTGCCACTGGTGAAAGCGGTCCCGGGTTCGATTACCGGAGGAAGTCAATGGGCGAAATTACCTAAGCTGTTGAAGCACATTTAATTGAACGACTACAAAAATTCTTATTCTCGTAACACAAATATAATAAATATAGGCGCAGACATTAAAAAGGCACAAACATAGGAAATATGGAGAGGAAGGATGCCAATTGGAGAGCTAAAAACTGCATTAAATGGTGATCACATGAGAAATATTTCCAGTTCAGATTTTCAGCCTTGTTGAAAAACACTTTCCATTTTAACATATCGTATTGCTTGCTCAAACCTTTTTCAGCTATTAGAGCATTTTGTTTTTGATTTATTTTTGTTACATAATATTAATGGGCGAATTAAGGGAGGATAAATATAAGGATAGTCATCTTCCCACCTGCCTTTCATGGTGCATAGATCTTCAAAATTTGCATTTAAACACCCATTTGATCAGTAATGAAGAAAATTCTTTTGGGTAAATCTTCGCTAGAATTCATCTCAGTCGGGCTAAAGCGAAGAATGTTTATAACTGACTCTTTCGATAGGGAGTACGATATTATTGTTTTATCGGCAATGAATTCATTGTATTGAGCTAAGTTTGAACAATCTGGACAAGTGATGTAGTGGAAAATTTTCCGGTGTGGGAACGCTAAATATATTTTTCAAATTATATGGGAAGTCGTATCAACATAAAATCGAGTTTACAAATGTTTGTAAATTATTGTTTTATTTAAATCAATCATTTTATACAATATCAATGTTTAGAATTAAATTTGCCATTTTTTTCCTGTGGAAAACCAGTATGGGAACCTTCCCACACGTTCCCGCTCCACTACACCACTGATGTAAACACAGAATGATAAGAGTGTAACTATGCGTGTGATTAAGAGTATCAAAAACTGAAAAGGTTGCTCATTTACGTGCTTTTGTAATTAAAAGGTTATTCCAGTAACTGCTGGGGCAACTAGTATAGCACGTTGAAAATATCAGACGATTTTGCGGGGGTTAAAACTCGTAGGAAATTCAAATAATAATTTAATAGATATATTAAAATCAAAAATATAATATCACGGAGTTTTGTAGCAAGTATTTGTATTTTTCAGGAACAAGAATCCAACAAGTCGAAAAACGTAGGAATCGAATTCCGGATATTGGAATTAAGGATGCAAATAGTTATCTGGAAAGCGCCAACCGCTTGGTCTTTAGGTTTAAATTTAGTCGTAATCAAGAGAAACCGAATTTTATTCGAGATAGGAGAACCGTTAGAATTTGATGAAATGCCCTATTTCACGAATGGAGTAAGACCTGAGCAGGAGGAATCACTTATTCGGTGAATTTGTTTACGACGAAAATTTAAACATTGGTTCAAAGATCTGATATTCAGAGAGAGTCGGAAAGGATCCTCACTCTCCTCCAGTGCCAATCGTCATAGAAAAAGATCCCATCGAGCGGTTAAGGAATGCGGGTCAACGCCCTTGAAAGACTCCAATCCGACTTCGTTCCGAACAGCTGATCCGAAGGCCAGCGTTTCCTCTCGAAAATAGACTTAAACTTTCGCGGCCGCTGCGGCATCGATCGCCGGGAAAAATTTTCCTTCGCCGGCACCTCTCCTTCCCACAGCGGCGGACCCCTTCTCTCTTTTTTCTCGGCGGCGAGGAACGCCAACGCGCGCCAACTCCACCTCCCGACCCCCGGTGGAATCCGTTCTCCCACGACCGGCAGTGCCACTTTGGCCCACGCACCCCGCCCGCCTCGCGGGAAACGCTTCCCCAAATTTCCCCTCTCCGCAACCGGGTGAACCGCGGGGGAAAGGACCCCACGAGCAATGCACGCATCGGCGTAAAAACGTCAAAAGTATTTCGGAGCTGTTTTATCATTCGGCTACACCCACTTTCAAGTCGGGGCGGCCATGTTGGCTGGTAGGAAGGGCGGGTTTCCGCGGATGGCGCAGGTTTTCGAATATGGGGCGTCGATCAGGATTACCCGATAAACTGCCATCATCGCTTGTCACTGGGCTTATCGCGTAATTTCATTCCGAGTTCCTCCGCTGTCAAACGCAATCAAATTCTTTCTGCATTCGTTGTGTTTGTGTTGCAATATAAATATACGTGTTCGTGTCTGTATGATAATGGTTTTGCGTATGTACGTACACGCATACTCATGAACGCGTAATGTATGCTATATTGTATATAATAAGTAATTATAAATATATATATGCGCGCGTCATTAATAATATTTATTCGCTGATTGCTAATAAATTATAATTGACGTACGCCTGCTGTCGAAAAATTGGAAAGGCTCGCTAATTTTTGTAATGAGAAATGTTATTCTTTTTCCACCTCCAGATGTCATTTTATTCGGGCGATAAATTATTGAACCTATCTCGATGTCGCTGCGTTTATAATCAATCAGGATCATCCAATTTTTAGGAGATTTTATATTTATTTCTCGCGCGCGGAATCAGCTTTTTTATCTCGACATTCCGTTGCTCTGTAATCATAGTTTGGGATCTACTGTTTCTTTTCCCAATGTTCGTTTGTTATTACGAAGGATTTGCTTTCTCCTTGCAGTTTTAGTGCAATGATTTTTGTAACAGCGATGCGGTTATGCGGTATTATTTTTGGATGCTAGGTTTTAGATCGTTATACACCATTCTACTGGCTCGTTTGCCTGATAACCCAGACATCTGATCGGTCATCTGTTCCTGCTTTTAGTCTAAATCTCGCCCAAATAAAGTATTATTATCATTATTATTATCTGTATTTCTTTGTTTTTTTTTACGTTTGTACTTTTCGGAGCGACTGCTGAATTCCTTATATCTATGAAGGAGACTTCATTATGTATGTATTTAAAAGGTATGTTCACTTTGTAAAAGTAGGAATGCATTGTTTTTGTGATACTTCCCTTTGCTTCGGGATGTATTGGTAAACTTTATTGTATGAGAAACTTCCTTTCTTCTTTAACTTACATTATAACTATTATTAGAATCATCAATCTTCAATTTCCCCTATTTATGCTTCAGTGAACTTATAAAAAATGTATGCATACTTAGGTTCGTAACCGTTTGCATCATATGAAGGAAGCTTTATGTTCCATACCCCGTACCACAGTATCGAAGGATCTACAACATTACCCATGCACCATCAGCGTTTAATTTCCAACATTTCATATCTAAATGTGGTAAACCTTTAGCCGAACCTTCTCAGTCCTCAATTTCGTCATAATCATGAATATTTTGGTTCGGGTGGAATTCATACGACTAATAGATTCGCTCAAGACCCCCATGGTGAGACTTCCTCGGCCAACTTTCGACAGGCACCTCAATCTTGACTTCCGTGGTGTCCTCGTTCAGCGATCACCACCGAACACTCGCCGGCGTCTCCCGCTTCCGAATCCCGCTTCCCCAACGACGACTGGAAGCAGCATGGTCCTCGGGTGCGGAGGAGGGATGTCGTAGGGGGCGGGAGAGAGGGCGGGGGGCGTTGCAATTCATGCAGCAGGCGGAAGTGGGAACGAGGGAAGGGATGCGCCGGCTGCAGGCACGGTGCGGAAGGATGGGTGCGGACGGAATCCCGTGGTGGAACCAGAGGATAGGAACCGACGCGCCGTGCACGGGAACTCCGTGGAAGGGCTGACGCGGATGGCTTCAGGGAGAAGGGCAAAGAGGGGGAGGGGCCGGCCGAGGTCCTGTTATTCATCTGTCCGTCTGGGGTGTCCAACGGGACCACGGGATTGGTCCACGGTGCCCTCCTCCCTTCCAAACAGTCTCTCGCAAGCCCCGCCCACTTCCCCGAGCACATGCTGTATTCATCTCTATCCGTCTCTCTTTATTTTTCTCTCGTAATCTCTCTCGTGGATGGGGGGTGGTCAGGAAGGGGAAGTAGGAGCGGGGAGAGAGAGAGTGGGGTAATTCTTTTAATTTTTATTTTGGGTGGGGCGAAGGGATGACATCGGGTGAGGTTGGATACAGAAATGGATGGAGGACGGAGGTTCCTCACGGGTCCCGCCCTTCCATGAACTCCGGGAACTACTCCATGAATTCCCTTCTTATTTCTCCCTCTCCTTTTCCGCCTCCCCCACCCCCGCGATCTTCTTCGGGGCCGCAGCTACAGGTGGAATTGCTTGGAGAGTGGATCGGCTATCGTCCCGCACTCTTAAATCTCCCTCTTGGACCCCCACTCTCGTTTTTACCCTCCCCACCAGAAGCCTCAAAGCGCCACCCGGCGCATAACACTCAAACGATAACCTCCGTCCAGACTCCTCGTGCTCCGCTCCTCTCCCGTTCACTCTTTTCCGAAGATTTTTTCCGCTTTTTCTCCTCTTTATATTTTTTGCGTCTTTTTGCTCCCTTTCTACTTTTACTACCGCGTCTTTTTTTGTTTTCGCGCCTTTTTTGTTTTCAGACTTTTTATTTTCAATTCTTTTTTATTTCTCGCCATTTTTTACTTTCGCGCCTTTTTTCTTCGCGTCTTTTTTCTTCGCGCCTGTTCTATTTTCGATTGTCTTTCGTCCTTTATTATCTCGTCCGACTCAATCAATGCGATGCCCCCGCAGTTCACAATTTTTTTGTTGTTCAACCTTGTCGCATCGGTTTTCTGTTTCATCTTCCATCGCCGTTTTGCTTTATCGAATTAGATGTCAATTTTTTCTGCTCTGTATCTTTGTCTCCCGTCCTCGATTTCCGCCTTTCTCTGGATGACGATATTCCTTTCTTCCATCTCCTTAGAGGTCGAGGAAACAGGTTGTCTAAAAATTAGAAGCGGTTAGACCAATCTGTCGTGCCGGAATTTTTCTTATCTTTCTTTTCTCGCCGTTTTCCTTGTTTGCCAATTATTTCTCTCTTTTAACGTAAGCACATTCTGCTCGATTTAAAATTTTGACCCAATAAAGTTCTCGCTCTGATTTATCATGATGATGATGATGATTTATCATGAACTACGATTAATAACTGTATTTATATTCCATTACTCCCATCTAATCTAAAAGACGTGGAATTATAGATGGAGATAAAGACTAGTGAAGAGAATAGAATTTCTGATTTTAGCTATATTTTCCTCTAGTGCTCTAGCAACAATTTATGTTAGGAGTTCTTTCTATTTCTGTCTGTGCTGAAGCCGATTACTGTTTCCTATAAAAGTCGTCCACCTCTTGTTATGAGGTAATCTCGAATTCACATTCAGCAGCGTTCTCCAAAATTGTATTTATTTCATTTACGTAAAAATCAATTCGTTTGGCATCGAAATTAGCCACGCGTGCATTCGGAAAAAAATTCAATTATCGGAATCAGTATTTACGTGGGCAGGATGCGTATTAATTTCTAATAAACGAAGAGCTCTCTTTTGCCATTCTTGTTGGATTTTATGTCGGTCTTTTGGAAATTGCTTTAGAACATTAATCGCTATTAAACAAACACCTCCCTTTATTAGCCAGCGCAAAAGGGCGCATAAAATTTCTACCTCGTCGGCCAAATTTTGCAGTCATTTTCACAAAGGAATTACTGTTACAAGTTATGGCGGATGTTTTGCGATCAATACTCATGTTGTTATATTTCAGATTGCTTGTTTAAAAAATAAAAAGATATATGCTAAAAAAATTATGCCTCCTCACAGTTTTAATGGTACCGTCTTTCTCCTTGGTTATATTGGCAATTCACTTACCCGCGAAAACTAAACGGTGCAGAAAATGACGTTTAATTTTCATTCCTTCATTCTATCGAAAAATCAATACATTCTAAAAAGAGTATTCTATACAAGGTTGCTCAGGATGAAACCCTGAAAATTGTATCCAGTTATTTCGAATTGCATCTAAACAGCAAGTGCAGCGCCAACCTATGTCATGCTACGATGGCCAAGGTCCTGGTTTCGAGTCCCGGCTAACCGGTTGGGGAATGCTTGAATGTGTCGGTCAATTGTTAATGTAGCTGCACCATAGGTGGATGCTGTGGCATTGGGGGAAAACGTAAATAAACACATCTTGGAGGAATACGTGGAGGGTGGGACTCATGTTACTGACTCTGGACTAAGAAGTGGATTTTTTATGATGAATTTTCTTTCCTCTTTTTACTCCTGTGTTTTCGCGGGATTTTTTCCACCACCTTCTTGAGTGGGCGTTTTCCCGCATCGTGGGTATTTCTCCGTAGACCTTCAGTTAAGGAGTTTTCCTCACAACCCAAATATTTTACTTGTAGTTTATACGTACTTTGACATGGAACTGTGTAAGTTGTTGTTTTTAGAAGTGTATACTTCTCTTTTTCCCTATCTGGTAGTTATAAGTTAATTTTAGATTTTGAATTAATTTTTTAAATATTATATGTAAAGGTTGGGTGGTAGAGAGGCCTTACCGGCGTAACCCCGCCAAAAAGGTTAAATAAATAAATAAATATTCTTTATAATATTCTTTTGAATATTCTATATAATATTCCATATAATATTCCATATAATATTCCATATAATATTCTATATTATATGGAATATTATAAAGAATATCATAATATTTATGATATTCTATTAATTTAGAACTTAAATCAATGCGACTCACCGAGGATATTTTCACGAAGAAACTCTCCTTAAAAATTTCGATTTGCCTCCTAACTCTGCTAGGTCTGTAATTTTTTACGTGTGGGAAATCATTGCTTTTATTATTTCAGGTTAACGTGCCAACGAATTTCGGTTACGATAATTTTCGGCCTAGTTCGTCGCTTACTTTACGAGTAGCAGATGTCTCAGGGAACGTGTCATTCCGGATCTTCCGTAGAAATCAGTTCACGTCCGTCTACTATTATCAACCGCACATAGTTCCCAGATCGAAACTACGGCAAAAAAATTCAATTTTCAACCGTTTCCTTCTGCTGGCAGCCGGTTAATTGCGTCCGGTTTCGGAAAACGGCTTCTATGATTATTCGGCGAGTTTTTTTGCCTACCCGCTGCACTCGGATAGAAAGAGCGTAAGGTGTGGTCAAAAGTGGAAACATGGCTTATTTTCGGGAGAGCGGTCGCGGAGGGCGGCCCACACCCAACGGACTGGTCACCGGACGGGTGCTGGCGCCGAGAGATGGCCAAATCTCTAAGCCGGCCCAAAACATGGAAGAGTGGAGCCCAAACTGGTTTATCCACACACAAAAGTTGCCAGCCATAACATATAACCTCGAGTCTATATGAGGATGCATTCAGTATCAGCTAAAACACCTTCGTACGTGCCCATGCCGGCCTCGGAGATGAGTTTGCGGCGAAGGATTAGCAGTGTCTTTTATCCCCTAGGAGGAGGGTTAAGTTTTAGTGAAAGTAGCCAAACTGCTAAGATCTGTCCTCGTGCCAATTATCTCCCGGGTTGTGATGGGGTTTGGTGAGATGGTTATGCTGTTTTCGCTTTAATTATATAGGGGTTATTGCACTGTTTCTTGTAAGGTAAGGTTGTAAACTTGGTGAAAGTTGGCAATGCGAGTGTGGAATGTCAGGGAAAAATAATTCATTCTAGGAATATTAATAATAGGAAGTTAGTTTACCTTATGGCAGTTTTCCCTTTAGGTGTCCCCTAACTTACACCTTTTCTTTGTTAAATTTTTTCTCCATGGTTAACAAGGAGAGGAAGTTTAAATGAAGTCTTTCAGGACACGAGGAAATAGACTAATCAAAGGTGAGTAGATTGGAACGAGTTTTCTGTGAGCTCGGAGACGTTCATTACCTATCTGAAGTCTCATTAGAAAAAAGTCTCTCTAAATTCTGTCTTTATACGCGTAATATATTCGTACTGTTTGTTTTACTATGTCGATATCGAACCTGAGGGACGGAATGACATTGTAAGGGTTGTTGTTGATTGGATATCAAGAGTCAACTGGAAGTTGATGGAAAATTGTATGTTTAATTTACTAATATAGATTTTAAGGAAGAAAGAAAAACAGTATATCACACGTGGAAACACAAAATTGAGAGGGATTGATTTCTGATAGAACAAGGAAGAAAAATAGCGCCTCCAAGTTTGCAGTTAAGTCGTTTTGATCTACTCATCTTTGATTGGTGTCCCCGTGCTCTGAAAGATGAATATTTTGCCCCGTCTCCTCTGCCGCGTAGATGAATTTAATAAGCTACAATTGTGATTTAAAACCTTTCATATTCACTGGTAACATTGGAGGTTACTATAGAAAATTTTTAGCTATTCAAAATAATGAAAACATGGAACGAGGTTAACACAAACAGGAGATTGCAAAGGTCAAACAAACTATTTAATTTCCACAAAGTTTGTTTAACCTTTCTAATGTCGTTCCACGAAGTACGGCCAGAGAACTTAGATTTCAGAAGATTGCAAATTGTTCCAAATGAAAATTACAGTTGGAAATAATTTAGGTATTAGGAATCAACTGTCAAACGATTGAAATATGCAAAATACTGCGTTATTGAAATAACTTGGGTGTTGAGAAAAGTTATTTTCTTCTTTTAGGAAGTTTTCCATAGCACGCCAAAATCATGAAAGCTAAAAGTTTGAGTATGTTACAGAATTACATATGTATCTGTTCAGTGAAATCGCAAGCTCGGTTTTAATATTTGTGGTCACATTTTCCGGGGATGCAAAGTTTTCATTTGATTCGAATGCTCGAATTTCAACACGAAAAACAGCATTAATAACGTATCGACAGCTTGACTGAAATCAAATGATCGACAACGAATGAGAACGTGGCACCAAATTTTTTTATGATGGATTTCTTTGTCAAGCGAAGGCTTTAATGACAATGAAATAATTGAAGGGAAAACATATTCGCCATAAGTATCCGATATCTATAGAAGATGAGTAAAAATGATTTAAGCTCTAATCAACACCTTATCGAAACATTTTACCTAATACTTAGATTACGTTTTAGCAGGCAGGTAAGAGGATAAATGCTCCAACCTCTCATAGAAACTTTTCCTTATAAATAGGAAAGCCAATTTTTAGTGTATTGAAAGTAACTGCCGTCGTGGAGAAAGATAAGCGATTTTTGAAGCTAGCATTAGTTTTTTTAGAGTTCTGACATTAGAAATCCAACTACAGCTGGTAAGATTTTCACCTTTATTCTGTTATTTGTGGAATATTAACCTCTCCATTTTTTCCTGCGACAATATGTTCTCATTATCTTTAAGAATAACTTGCTACCCTTCGAAACGTAAGATAAAATAGATTATTTCACAAATAAATTGAGATCATTTAAGTGAATTGTGAAATGGTGGCAGACAATGGTGGAATTTCACATTTTTCACTTCGAAAACTGAATTAATATCCTCGTTACTTTGAAATCAAAGAAAAGGTTTTGTAACAAAATCTGTTACATTCGATGTTGCATCTTTTCATAATCTATTTTTCTATATTGATATTAAATTCATGTTGTTTTGAAACCTTGTGTTTATCTCAAAAATTCCGAGTAATGTCGAAGTTCCCTCTAACATTCTAACCAACCTCTGATTTTCATTTTTATTCTATATGAATCAGAGAAAGATAAGTTCGAAATATGCCTATATGAACCATCTTTATCTTGCATTGTGAAAATGCATGCGCACGATTTGCGAATTATTTATTACAATATAGGTAAATCATTGGATAATTATTTATTGCTCAACCTACGGCAAATCAAACACTTGTATCGAGATTTAGAGATTAAAACAGAACTTAAATGATAGTGCAAGGAATTGTTATGAGGAATCTTAAGGCAAGGTGTTATATTTTTATTTTGGAATCGTATATATTCTGGTAAAATGTCAAAAACAAGAATTATCATGCCTAATATCTTATATATTCAGCGTCTATTACATGATAACATTTCATGTGCATGGTTCTTGATTTCCACAAAGGTTGAATTAAGAGTTAGTGCAACGTCAATTATTATTCTTGAGTGTATTAGCCTAAATTCATTTCCTATTATCCTCAATTAATGTATAGAATTATATATAACGACATATAAAAATGTGTGCTAAATAAACTATCGACACCTCATTTATTATTGCCAATAGCTGAATAAGCATCGCTGGAATTTTGCTCTTCTAATTTTCTAGAAAGGTTTCTTAGAAAGATAGTGAAAAAGATACCTTCAAAGAGATTAGATAAGAACAGAATAACATAAAACACGTGAATAAGTCTATAATAAAGAGATAGGAATTCAGTTTAGTGTTTTATTTCTTACATATTTGCGGTCTACCATTCTCTCTTTCATCGAAATATATTTTTATAAAGTATAACAGTTCACTTTAGTAGTGAAGTTGGATTCAGGAAATATGGACCTCTATAATTGCACTCGATTCTGTGTCTAATTTAATTTTAGGGAGACGTGATTATTTGTGGATACCTAGATTCAGTATCTTTTTGTATTTGGTATGTTTGTCTCTCAAGTTGTCCATGAGAGTAGACATTTATAACTCTTCAATACAATAGAGTGTACTGTATTTATTTAGTTGAACGAGAAAGGTTTTCGCTACAGAATATATATATCCAGTATTCAAAACATGAATCTAATGTTACTGTGTATTTATATTTCTTACTTACTTGGTAAGTAAGTCTTGTCTTACTTGAATAGATAGGCCTGTTTCATAAAAAGTATTTAAGGTTTCCTTACCGTAAAACGATAAAGTTCTCAGAATGTCCTTCATGGAGAGTTTTTATAAAATATAAAAGCAGAGGAGTATGTGTGAAATTTACCCACCAAAAAGTATGTGCTAATAATACTTGATACTTCAATGATAGTTCGTAGTTTCTATTCAAAGAGCGAAGGTTAATTAGTACAAAATCCTTCAGATTTTTCTTTAGTTTTACTTTAGAAATGAGTCGAAAAAACGGTAGAATGGTGCTAAAGTAAGAAATATATTAAAATACAAAAATAACTGAAATTCGCAGTCTGAAGCTCTGTAATATCTTAAATTTGTTAAAAATGTATAATCCAATAACAGCAAATGAATAAAAAAATGAATAGTGAGCAATCAATCAATTCCCTATAAATATTAACAAGCAGATCCTTCCCTAAGGCTGAGAATTTATGTGATTCATTATTCATTTTCGCTGTTTTGCTACGATAGCATGTTATGCTAACTATTAACGACAAAAATTCTTTCTATTGATACGTCTTTAAAGTCAAATTTCATCACCTTCGTGCAAGCCAAACGTCGTTTAGTACTTATAGGATTAAAAAGCCTATCGATTTAATATTCAAAGCTAAACATCTGCTAGGAAATAGTATCGAAAAATAGTTTCTTTTATAATCTAAACCTCTCACTGCGAAGTAAATTGCACAAATGTTATTACTCGACAGAGTCTCGAGAGCATTCGAGCTAATTTTCGTATATTTATTCAATTTACGTTAGAATTAAAGAAATTTCGATCTAATCGTAAGGTTAACATTACTGCAAACATTACTAATTCATTTCCATGGAAAAAAGACATTCAGGCTAGTAGAATGCGAAGATTAGGTAAAATGAATTGAATTGCTAAATTACTTTTATTACATGATATTTTTGTGAATTTGTGGATACTCGGGAATGTATTGGTATCACTTCTTTTTTATAAAATCATATCAAAACTTAAAATAAGATCCGTGCTGGATCGTCACGGCAATGAGTGGTAAGGAAACAGTAAGCTGCTAGAGATTAAATGAAGTTTTCTTAGTTGAATCATTGTTCTTACATTTATTTAAATTTCAAACATTCATGAATAATTAGTCCAACTGTAGTCGGGCTGTAGTTTTTATGATATTAACATGCATCCTCTCTTTTCTTTCGTATGAGCTTTAATTATTCACTTTAACTAATAAGCACATTTAGTGAAAAAGAAAACTTCAGAAGACGGATAATAAAAGTAGTTTCCTAATTTTCATTTTACATATTTGCTAAGATTGCATCTTTTCATATCAGTTATTTATTTTCTGAAAAATTCAGGCAATCGCTTCTTAAGTTAAAATCAACCTTTTCTCAGGTCTAATACCTTACCAGTATTCTCAGAGTTAGTTTCAAACTACATTATGTTGCAGGAATTGATTGTTTTAGACTTTATTTCAGATTCGAAAAATCTCAATTTTATTTCTCTTGTCATTCTGCGCGTCCTTCATGCTCAAGTAACGTGAATTTCATCATCTCTTTTATTTTCGCTCCTTAAAACCCCAAGACGTGTTAAGTAAATGGTTCATAGCCTTAAGTTTCGTATTTAATCCAATTAATGAATGATCATTATTATAAAGACGGCTTACAGTAGTCAATCTTTTCGGTTTTCTGAGCAGCTGTTTGATTTATTTCACCTTTTGGCTCCGAAGAGTAACGACCAATAATCCTCAATTATTGCTCGAAAGCAAATTCGAGAAAACGTTCCTCTGCATTGCGTCTTCCTAACTTTTTTCATTTATATGTCTATTATATCGTATTAAATTTAATTTGAAATTCTCGTAAAACTGTACGTGCGTCCCTTTTACTGTAATTATTACATTATAAATCTCATCACAAAGGAAACAATTTGATAAACAGTTTGATATATTATGCCTTCAACAATATATAATTTCCTTTTTTATTGAATGGAAAATAATATCCTCAATAGAAGAAAAGGTAAGCAATCATAGTATCATGGTTGGAGTAACGTTTATTGCTCTAAATGGTTTTATTTTAATAAAAACTATCAGAATGATATACTTTGCAGTGCTTTGAGGATACATTTTTAATAGCGATTTTATATTAATAATATAATTAATTTCCATGATTTCTAAAAGAAGCCGAAACACAATTCTTTACGATGACTTTACTAGAATTAAATGTCAGTTCATGTACTGAAAGCTGCCTAGCCATCAGGGTAATGAGGAGCAATTTTAGCCTTTGAAAATCAATAAAATTCAAATAAAACTTCCCCAGCCTACGATAATGAATCCTGTCATCTTACTTTCACGATTTATTCGACTATGATCTAGTTTGTCATTAAATTAAATTAACACGCGAGTTCTGTGAGGTGAAGAAGCTCACGGTCATTATCTCGGCGCCGATTTCCCTTATTCCCGCGGAACTGAACGAATAAACGCATGAAGTTTGTTGCGGAATCCAAGCGACTGTACGGTCCTATTTAAAAATTACATCGCTTCGAATGCTGAAATCGCCGAAGATTTTCATTGGCAAGCCTGTCCCGGGGGCAAATGCCGCTCATCGACAGCTTCTTTGATCAGAGCGGCTAATTGCGCGAGCGCAGCGGCGCCGAGTAATTTTTTTAATGCGGATCCGCATATCCAAACTAATTTACTCCGATCCGAAATTAAAAAATGGTGGTGCATTCCATCAAAAAGTGTCGGATGTACGGCGATATGGCGGCCTCCCATTCGCAACTTCACTCTTACAGCGCTGATGAATAATTCGGAACCTATGTTTACCGTAAATGTTAAATAGTAAACAACTATTAATGAAATAAACATTACCAAGCGTTTATTGGTGGAATTTTCATTCTAAAACTTTTAATGGCAAAGCCAAAAAAAATACTTGAACAAATTTTACAATTTGTGGTATTTTCTAACTTTGTAATTAATTTTTTTAACTATTAATGAATCTGAATTACATATCATTGATCTTTGAAGCGGAAATGCAGAAATATACGTAGGTTATCGTTTTTTGTTCATTGATAATAATCCTTCACTGTTGGACTCATCAGCTTAAGAGTAAGTGCTCCAATGCTCTTACGTTTAAATGTATGGATGTAGTACCGCCCACGCATAGTGCCCATGTTATGTGCTCACATACTCAGTCACAGCCGATGGTGATAAAAGATAGTTAGGAGATCTCCCTAGATTAGACCGCATCTAATCCGTAAGGATTGAAATCTACTCTTACGAATCGTCTTCAAAAATATATTATTATACGGAGAGGTAAACTAAATCTGCTACAGTAGTGATACTGTTTTCGTCTGCTGGAAGATATAACTTGCAAATTAGACATTTAGTTAAAATCAATCGCACGAGTAGTCTCAAAAGTTTGAAATCTAAGTAAAAATAGTGACGCATTCGTTTGATTGATTGATGATTGAATTGCGACGGTTATTCGATAGTTATTTCGTCAGATTCTCTACAAATATTAACGTTACGTTTTAGGAAACATTACAGTTTTGCGATACCTATTATTACCTTTATCATTTTACCTCTTTTGCTTTTAAAGAGTTTTATTTATGGATTTATTAATCTATGCCAGTGTAGTTATTCCCTTATAGCGGTAATTTTGAATGAAAATAGCCTTTACTTTTGAGAAATTGCAAATGCAGTATGTTTTACGCCTTTTATGATTAAATATGGTAATTCTTCTTTTAAATCTATCTTACAAATATCTAATAGTTATTTACCTTTCAGCATTGGTTAGTATTCCTGCTCCTCAAAATCTCCACTATTCACTTATCTTAATCTTCAGGTGAAAGTGAAGGATATGGGATCTCAAAAATGTTCAAAGTAGCTTATTATCTCTGCAATGGTAGTTTGCTATCTGAAGAGAGAGTCGGTATTCATATGCACGGATTGTTTTTTTCTCAACGTTGAAAAATATAGAAATAATATTTAGCAAAAATACACATTTCTCGAATCGCAGGTACAGGATAATCCAAACTGTTGAGTAAAACATATTTTGTTTCACGCTTGATATTATAAATAGAATCAGGAGTAAATCACTCGCCCTTATTGGGGAAAAAGCATTTCATAATCTTCTAGTAATTAAAACACGAATGCTATACAAAAGTTATAGATAATAATAATACAGTAAATTCCCACAGTATTGGACTTTATTCACGACCGGTTTCGGCGCAAAGGCCTGGTCACAAATAAAATCCAATAGCGTGGAAGTTTTCAGCGTTATTATATTCTATAACTTCAGAATGTCCTTTCACAAAGTTCGGCCGGATATGATAGCATTTAATGCTACACAACTTAAAGATTGCTGAAAAAATATGTGGAGCTGTTGTGCTCAAAGTAATTGAAGAACAGAAACATTATAATAGAAAATCAATTTTCTACTGGAGTAGAAGATCAACCATAGCATGAATTTTTTTTTTGCACTGACTGCATATATTCGTCAATTCTTCACGTAAGCCTTTATGAATTCAGAATTTATGTTGTGATAAACGGTAGAATATGTTGCAAAACAGCCCACTGTTTATGGTCCAGAATTCAATTTCCGTATGTCGTTTAATTTTCTGGGTTTTGCACGAAAACACGATATGCTGAAACTAGACCTATCCATTGATTAAAACTTAATTTAATGGAGTATCTAAATCGTTAACTTACGTAGGTTTTCCAGATCCACTGCTCTAAGTTAGTGGCTAAATATTTTAATACCTATCGTTTTTGCTGAAATATCAATTTACGTATCTTATTAATGTGTACATTATTAATTTTTAAATTATCAATAATAGTGAAAAATAATGCTATGAAATACTTATGAATATTGATTATAAATTACTTTCTTAATGAAGTGAATTATAAGATATCTTTTATAAGTGAACAAAATCTCCCTTCAATTAATACGTCATTAATAGAAATCGTAGATGCCTAAACATTTAGCCAAAAAGGCTTAAAGGATTAAGGACCTTCCTCGGTTATCGTTTTATATTTATCAATTATTCTAAGAACATCGTATAATGACGATCGAATTTTTAACTATTCTCCCTTAAGACGACTTTTTTTATCTCCCTCTTGACCACCACCCTTTCCTTCAAATAACAGAATACTTCTAAAACTACGAGACCGTAAAAAAATCCGCAAAGAAAAATAGGGAAAGCATGATCGCAGTCCGCGATAGCGAAACAATGAACGGCGGCCGTGAAAAAAGAAAGGCGGGAAGGAGCGGAGGAGTCCCGCGTACGGTGACCGGCGTTTCCCCCGGCGAGTGCTTTCAATAAAAGGAGAGAAAACACCTATCTGCTCCATTCGACCTCCGAGAGCAGACTGAGCCGAGAGCGGCGGTATTTTAAGAGATACATATGGAGAGAAAGAGAGAGTGGGAGGGGGAGGCTGGAGATGCAGCGGCGGCGTAGTAAGAGTAGTTTGAGGGGAAGACGAAGGGGAGGGGGATATGAGGTCGGGAAGGAGTTCGACACGCGGGGGAGGGAGATTTGGAGAATGGAGCCGAATGACACAGTCGTGGGAGTGTTCATTCATGTCAGATGAGAGCGTGGGTGGGTGGGTTCGGCCGCCTTGGGTGGCGGAGATGGTGCGACTACTGTAAAGGCTTGTTGTGTGTATTCCCTCCGGCCTTGGGACCGCAGAGGTAAACGGTTTGGCTGGAAAATTGGAGTCGGGGAAGGGATGGGTTTTTTCTTATTTCGCAGGAAGGAAAGGGTTAGGTAGGGTTGGGAAAGGGGTTTTGTTTTCCGTCCGCTCAAGGCCGGAAGTCTTTGTTGTTGTTTGCGTCCCGAAATAGGACGAACAGGGATGGAATCCTTAATTTTCGTTGCGGTAGTTTCGTTTCGGTTATTTTGAAGTCCGAGGTTATACGAGAGATTTATGGTCTTATCGTTAGTCTTATCTTTCTTTGGTTGGATTACCGAGTGGTTCGTTGATTGGTCTCGTATTTTCCTAGAAGTGCAACCTCACCAACTCCGACTCTCATTTTCATTATTTTAACCAAAAATGTATGTATAGTAATTTCTAATTCATTCAGCATTAATATAAATAGGTCTTACAAGAACTCATAAGATGCTCTAAATAATCTTCAGGTCTGGTTGGTACGATTATGTTTCATTTTCGTACAAGATTTCTTTGATTTATTCTTGGCGACTGAGGTAAATTAGAGAACTATCTCCGTTTCCTGCTTAAAATTCAGGTTGCTTTCCTGTTGTGGCTAACATCGAGATTTACTGGGATAGTTTTTTTTAATAAGAAAATATGAAATATTTTGGTCACTTCAATACGATACGAATCTTAGGTAAATTTTCTTGAATGCTCCTTTCCCGAAGGTTATCATTAAAAATCGGTGATTATATTTTCAAATGAGTTAATTTACTGTGAACAGTTCAGCTCTCAGTGTACAAGTTGGTTAAAATTTCAAAATCTTACATAAGGCGAGCATAAGCTTTTTAATAGGTAAATTCACTGGGGTATTAACAGAAGCTTAAGTAAACTGTTTAATTGATTGTTTGCATTAGATAAGTAACGAATAATTTATATTTGCAATTTTCGGACCCCAAAACAACATCATTGTTAAACTTGGGAACGAGTAACTGACCTCGAATATTTTCGCCATCCTATGCGGTTTCAAATTATGAATTTTATATTTATAATTTTTTGCCTTACAATCTCTTGCACGCACTCTCTGGAATAAGAAAACCGACTCTAAATAGTATTTGCATCGTAAAGAAGTTAAAAGGTAACTTCTAGGGACAGCTTAAAACAGCACGTTGGTTAACTAAGCTTCATAAGGAACGATAGTAACTAATATTTTTCCTTGATGTGTTTGCTAAACGACTGGTTTCGCATCCTTGCTCGCATCTTGCAATTAATTTATTGCGGAAAATGAGTCCTTCATAAACTTTCCATAATAGCTCACCTGTTCAAAACTTCATTTCTCTGTAGGGATAATTTTATATCTAAGGAATTACAATTTTGATTATAAAGTTTTGCTACTAATTAGTCATACGCCATAAAAATCCAACTCCAGCACTAATTACGGTGTAGTATCGTCCATTTAACTGCCATTCTTCATAGCAATAATTGACAACGGTCAACCAAATAAAAAGAATTTTTATGCTAATGGAGTAAGTTTTGGCTGGAAAAAGTTGTCATTGATTTTCATAGCATTGAAAGTTCCCCTTCCGCTGTGGATTTCCTACGCACTTCGCTTTTTTTATTTTTAAATTTAATTTTTTTCCAATTTTTTCGTACTCAACGAACAAATGCTGTGTTGTGTGCTCGCTCAACAAGACTCAGATCAGATCAAAGCATAGTGGTTATTGCCCATACTTACCTTGCAATACAAAAAATTTAGGCTGCGTTTACGAGTACTTTAGGATTTTGTTATTAATACGAAGTAGCCTTTCGACATATGTTATGATTATGATTCTTGAGCCCATTATTCTCTTTGGTTGATGAATTGTAATACTGGCTTTCGGATTTTCTTCAATTTCGCTACGTAACAACTAAATATTTTTGTCTGTATCATTTTCTTTATATAATATCTTCTTCTTATGTATTTCTGTCTATCGACGGGTTTCAACGAAACTGCTGTCATCATACCATTCTGTTTTGGGCATTACTCTCCATGTCAACATAAATCCTTCCCTTCTTGATGTTTGACAGCATTCCATACTTCCTCCTCCCCTCTTTCCTTCAATTATCACTTGCTGTATTCCATTCATCCTTACAATATAGCCTATCCAGTTTGCCTCCCTTCTTTTAAATTCTATTAGAATACTTCTTTCTTCCCCAATCCTCCTCAGTGCCTCTTCATTCCTAATTTTATCTCTCCAACTAATCTTTTCTATTCTTAGCCACGGCCAAATTTCAAAGCTATCTACGTACTTTTCTTCGCTTTTCTTCAGAGCCCACGTTCCCACGAAAACATTACTACTTTGTACTTAGAAACAAAGAAGCTCAATAAGTAACTTCTAAGACCAGTTCACCATCACACAAAACACTGGCAAAATAAATAGCATGGATTTAAAATTTAGTAATAGCAGTGTAGCAATAGCAATTACTTCCCCGTCTCTGAGAAATGCTTCAATTACTGAGAATTTTTAAACAACAGAAACGAAATCCATAACATATATACTTAAATATTTATACAAATGAGTTACTTTAACGGGTAAGATGTAGAACATATTGCAGAGACTTAATAAAAAGGCTCTATACTGAATCAAGACCACAATCACGCTAAAATAAGCTCTTCTTCTGGCGCATTCTATAACCTTTACTTGGTGATTGGTAAGTTATTACTTGGCCTAGCAATTGGTTTCCATAGTTTTTGTGCTCTGTCGTTTGGACATCATTTGGTCACCGATCGTACAACCACAGTTGGCGGCACATTTTTGCAGAGGAAGGCAATTTGGTGCCGAAGACTGGCACGTGATGGTTGGATAGCGTATCTAATTCAACCGCAGATTTTTATATTGCCACAAAACTCACCTCCTCCATATATTCCATTGGAGCCATAAGGCGGGCTCGATAATTCATTTGCGAATCCCGGATTTTTAATTTTTCGCGTGATTTTTGTGATTTATGGGCGCCGCTCATGTTCATTCTTGTAGCACCTTATTTAAAACTCCCAAACTTCATAACTCGGCCCGTGGAAACCGCTTTTTCTTGATTTATGCACTGATATTTCATACAGCTGCGCATTAATTTGTTCGTAATATTTTTCCGGAGTGAATACATTCAAAGTTGTCTTGTTATGACTTTTTCGCACGAATAATATAGACTAATGTGGAATTATGGATGGGCATTGTGATCTGTTGACAAGTTCATGAATCTCAGCTATGGGAATTATATAATGGAAGATGCTATTATAATTACAATATACATTTATTATCATTGTAAAAACGTATGTAGGTACAGTGTAAAATATATTTTTTTGTACCTTTCAGTCTTATAAGTTTTCGGGAAATCATCTCGATACCCGAATGCGGTTATGAAATATATCGATAAATATTTAATTTACAAAATTTTAAAATAAGCAAATTATATAACAATTATTCCATCCTTTGGTCAATAGTCAACGCAACATCATGTTGCGAGACTCAGATTTGGTTCCTTTTCTCTCAAAGTTATATTTAAATTACTTACAAAATTATTTACAAAATTAATTGTGGAAAAGCCATTTCTTAAACTCTTATTCAAACAAATTACATGCATTCCATAAGCACCTGATGTTATTATCAGACGTTGATCCACAACAGATCAAGTCGTTTATCTATCAATCTGTGACTGAATTACTCCACACATACGTATCACATTAATAGTACCATTCCTGACCACCAGACCTCTGGCGCTTGTTATAAAATAACGCTTAGGATGAAATGGATGGATTGATCTGTGTATTTGAAATATCAGCCATTTTCTTTCATAAAATCAGTAAACTACATTGAATACTTGCGGAGCTGAAGTGATTTACTTAATTTTTCTGCTATTTTTATCTTTGTTATTTTTATATTATTCTTGTAGTTGCTTAAACGGGATTGTTTTCAGTCCAAATGGAATGTTGGATATGTAATCTTTCTTAGGAGGAACACGCGTAGAATGATTTCGTTTTACTTTATGCGCATCGTCTTCTCAGCACATTATTTTGCTTATACATCTTCATAGGGCTCCATAACCATTCATTGATTGGCGAATGCAGAATATTAAACTTCATCAAGGACTTAAACAGGCATTTCGGTCTTTAGCTTTGTAGCAGAAATATGCGATTAAGACCATAGTGGCTGGGAACAGTTCGTCTAGTTGCTCTGAAAAGACTTGTTGGTCTCAATATCACTTAAATAATAATAATAATACTAACGTCTATCCCTCCACTTTTATATTACATTTATAATAAGAACATTATTAGTAATATAGGTACCCCTATGGTGATAGCCACCAGTTTCGGGGTTACCGACTGGTAAATGATTGACATAAATTTTAAACAAATAAACTATAAGATCATTCAAAAAATGAATATAGACCATGTGTACAATTAATCAAAACATTATACATAATAATATTAGGTATCTCATAATATCCAATATAGTTCTTTACAGAATACAGCTTTCATACAATTTTCTTAAATAAAAATTCAACATCATCGTATTTAAGCAGATATTCCTTTATCAACTTGATAAATATTTTCTCTGATGTAGCAGTGGGAATATTTTCTGGTAAAATTGAGTAAAATTCTTAAACTTAAATTCAAAAATGAGTGACGAGATAATTCACAATTTGGATTATGGATTACACTTGGTTTAGCTCGTAACATATATGGATTTGTTTTTTTTATCTTCTCCACGATTATAGTAGCAGTTTAGTTAAAATCAAGGCATTTACTTATGTATTAGTTGTGGATGTTCAAAGGGAAGGTTTTATATAAAATAAAACGTAATGGTCCTTCACGTAATCTCAGTAAAGATAATCGCAGATGAATTGCAATCAAATTTGGGTTTCCCTACGCTATGCACCATTTTTCAATGTTTTAGCGCGAAAATTTGCCAAGTCAGACGTAAACGGATGAATCGCCATGGAGAATTATGTCAGATTCGTCAAAGTTTACCCGGGGCCAAGTAAATTAAAAGAGCGGGCGACTCAGAACTTCGGAGTGTAAACGCAATTACCAGGCCAAAAAAATCCTTACTCCAATTTTGATTGAGCGATCATACTCCGAAAGTCTCGTGCAAAAATCGTACTTCCGTTCGAAATTTGATTAATTCGTCTCGCATTTCGATTAGCTAGGCCTGGGAACGAATCAGTGATGAGAGTCAATTGATTACTCGCGCAATCGCTCGGATATCTAGTCATGACAAATAAAGAAGCCCGGTTTAATCGTATTCAAGATTATTTATAAATTACGTAAGCACGAAAAATGCCTTTGGACTGTGAATACTCTAAATACAATCACTAGCGTGCTGATGGTGCGTGTAAATTTTAGAAATGGTCTGTCTAAGCTGCCATCTTGGGCCGCACTGACTATGAAGATTGCACTGTTTCTGTGCGATTTTTCATTAATGTTTTCCAAAGAGTAGAAATTGTTTAGGTACATAACTATGGACACATGACATAACTTCAGGAACAATCTTTTCTTATTTTTATT
Organism: Sympetrum striolatum; assembly: GCA_947579665.1. NCBI lineage: Eukaryota > Metazoa > Arthropoda > Insecta > Odonata > Libellulidae > Sympetrum > Sympetrum striolatum. The sequence goes on from OX388341.1 coordinate 52,908,922, forward strand.
ATAGTTGTCAAAGTTAAGAGTTGAATATCGTACAAAATATTTAAGGAATGTGTAGGCTACACCGAGTTGATAAAATCCCAAAGGATATGATACTTCCCCGCAAGAATTATAATAATAATAATAAATCGTCTTTATTTTGGCGAGATTGAGACTAAAAAGTCTCTTCTTTCATCTAACCCCAATTATGAGTAGATTTCTAGGGTTGTAACAACAAGGTTTATTTACATTTCTAAGCGGTCCAAAACTGGTTACATCAGTCTTTTTTGTACTCTACGATTAGGTACTTAAATACATTAAAAAATAATCCATAACATAAAAATGATACTTTAAAAAATGTTTCTTTTTTATTAGGATGCACTGTTTTAACTTAGGGGTGCTAAAACAGTAGGTAGTTTTTTCTAATAGATATGCGGAGAAAACCTACTAGAACTCTTCACGTGAAAATATTTATTCTGTAAGGTCAATATCGTATGGAGTGACTCTTTAGTTTCAGTATGTGTAGAACGATATATTCTAACAGCCGAAATTTTCCTTATGTTAGCCTTTATTAAAATGCAAAATAAAAAATACGAATATTTAAAGTGGTAGCCCTATCTTAAACACACGAATCAACGAATTAGGTTGCTTAGATACAATTCTTCAGTATGTATTTCATATTATAAAAGCGTTTTATAAAAATGTATATGATAATTATAGTAATATTTAAATTGTGCTTTACGAAGTTAAGTTTCATCAATTTGTACATGCAGTTGACTAATTTATGGGCCATTAAAATAGGTATGGGTTGTAATACCAGGAATTAATTTTTTCTGAGGAAAATTAATTCGTAGATTCTATTAATTTTCCACTGTGAGTATATTCATCTTATACCGAGAAATGCAGGATATTGTTCTTCAATGATTAATTTAGATATAAAAGTTTATCACAATTTGAGGAATGAATTCAAGAAGACAATATCTTAATAAACTGTATGTGTATTGCATCATTATTTTTCATTATATATGGCTTCATTATTCGAAAGAAAGATCTTTTAATGTTTTTATCTATTCAGTAACGCTTCAGGGTCGATGGAATTTAAAGTTCCAATATGGTGCTGACAATAAAATTTCAACTAAAAGTAAGTTAATGAATTTTATAGTCTTCCGGATGTATTTACAGATAAGAATCACAGACAGAAGTTTCCTTAACTAATGAACTTTTTCCGTTCCGTAAATAACGTGTTGATGATTAGTATATATCTATTTATATTTTGGTGCAGGGAGGTGAGAAATGTATATTTATTTTTTCTCCGTCTTGGAAATAGCTCTGATATCATAAATTGTACTTAAACATGGAGGATGCTATATATTGGTTTTTCCTTATGGCCTTTTGCTATGAAAGACATCTTTGACTCTCATTGCGCTGCGCCTGAGTGTACCTTTTCACTCATAGCATACGGACTCATTGATGAAAGCTAACAACCTCACTCCTCACACTGCCTGGTAAGCCCCATTCTCTCTTCACGGCTTTAGGTAGCAAATGGCGGAGGGATTGAGTTACCAACCAGCTATCTGATGCCTACACAAATAGTTCATTTACCAAATGAATGCGATTTTAGTCAACAAAATATCACATTCGGGTACTATTTTAAGCAATGGTTTTTTCCGAAAATTCAAACATTTCGCAGAGTCTCTCTCGTGTCATAGTTGTCCCGGATGAACGCCTAAACGAAGGAACGTCGCGTCATTCTCCTCTTCCTAAGTTCCAAAACCAACAGCTGTTGGCCGCCGTTATCGAGAGAAGCTGATTAAAGCGGTGAACTTTGATAGGACCCGAAACAAAGAAATTCTTGACGGATTAAACTCGTTTCTTTTGCGAGCAGGTAGCGCAAAAAAATTACCACCGGCGTCGTCGTTTAGATTGGGAAAAAACGCGACTTGGTCCAATCGTTAGAATCCTCCTCTACTGGAAATAAAGGTTTAATGGATGAGCGAGCGATAGCTACACAAAACGTATTTGTTGTTCATTAAATATTAAATAAAAGCGCGCGTATAAAACGCGAATTTGATGGGACAAAGAATTTTATGACACATCGATATGAGAATTTCCCGTTTTTTTAATTTTGGGCGGAATTTGAAATTAAATAAACTTGGAGGAGGAATTTACTTTTATGATCGTCCAAATGGTATCCGCGGCGAGTTTTTCGTTTTTTTCGAATTTCGATACACTTCGGAATCCGGGAATTCCAAATATTCGGCCGTATGAAAAATCAAGTAGACAATCGTTGCGCGCTCCGCCATAGGTGCAACGATTCGACAGAGACTTTTCGAACGATTTTCGTTTGTGTCGACGACCGTAAGAGACAAGCTTTGTCGGCTCTAAACGCCGGCGTTATTCATTACCAGTCGGATATTAAAACGATGCTTTCTTATCACCCGATCTCCCGTTTGGTCGGCTGCGGCTTTATTGCATCTTAGACGTGTTTCTCACGTCTTATACGGGAGCGTAAATCAGTTTCTTCTCTGCTTCCACTCCTTCGCGTCGGCCTCTCTCCCATGAATCAAGACAATATTTTCCTCTCTCTTCCGAATGACCTCTTTCCTCGCGTGATGAAGGAACTTGCGAAACGTTCAGAACCGCCTGTGAACTGCAGGTGGAAATTCTGCAATGTAGCCGAATCCAGCATAGAAAACCTTGCAAAATACTATTTAATATTCGTTTTTACCCTTAACTCACATCTGTCTAGAAAGCACTCTGCTCCTAGGCCGGTTGGTACGTCACCCCATGAATAGCTAGTGGAGGGAAATGAGGCTTCCTTGGTAGGATGAGGAGTTAGGTAGTTTGCCTTCGCTTTCGTCACCAAGTGGAACATGTAGACGTAAGTGTAGTACAATGACTCTACAAACATTTTTCTTGGAATTCCAAAGTGCCACCATTCAGCACTATTCACTACCTCACTAACTTTCGCTTCCTAACTTCGACAACGTAGTAAACAAGACTGTGAAAAAAAATGAAATATATGCTTTTCTTCATTCATCAGGATATGGTAGCAAGAGTTACATTATGTAGACGGATGGAATATCTTTTTATGGTTTCTGATTAAGGAAAGGATTAGAATTTATCTTTCATATCCTTTTGTTTCAGTCTCATTCACACCTGTGATCGTTTGAACAACTAAGATATTGCAGTTCATTTCAGCCACTTCGTAATGAATCCTATGGAAAAATGTACACATTGGGTAATTTTGCTGCATCTAATGGACTTATTTCTCTCATGGATAACTAGAGTAGTGAAGAAAGTTAGGGCAAACTACCTGACTCTTCAGCAAGCCTAGTACACCTCATTTGTTCTAAAAACCTTTTTGGTAGGTGATGGTGGAAAGTTTGGGGTTCACAAGGTCTTTCTTTGTGAAGAGTCAGATGTTATATATGTCTGCCTTATCTTTCATTTGTGTGTGCGCCCTGGGACACTGGTCACAGATTCTTCAACATTTGGTACGTACGATTATGGTAGCCCATTCTGGAGCCAGCAATGCAAGGACAGTAAATCGGGTATTTCTCTTCATTTCATACAAAAATACATACTTCATGGCTCTTTACCCTCTTCAGAATTATCACTCTAATATCCCCCAATAACACCCTATCAAAGTAATTATCTTTCGCTTCTAACATTCTCATACATATTTCCTTATCTCTTTTATTCTTTCAATTTCGTGCGACCCTTTTTTCATGGTCTTATTCACCACTCAGTCACCTTTTTCTGGCATTCAGGAGCCAAGCGACCTAGGTTCGGTTCAGAGAATAGCACTTCCAACTAGGTTAACCCATATTTTGTTCTGGGGGATTTAGCTGCGATTATTCAGAAAAATTTTAATGCAGCGAATAGCCGAAGTCCCTTAGGGAATCTTAAGATTGAAGGTAGTTTTTGTAATAGCAATATTTCAGAATTCTTCGTTATTCTTTGTACTATGCGAGCATATTCTTATAGGATGAAAATTTGGAAGTACTGGTATATTTAAAGAATCAGGAATATTTATGAGTACATTCGTGGTATCTTAAATAATGCATTTGGAATACGACGCAAAAGGGCGCCTTTGAACGAGCAGAAATTATCCTAGAAGGTATGCAATGGTCGAGGCGTTTTTCTCTTGAGGCATAGATGTATTTCTGTCATTGGAATAGACTAAAAGCGTTTGCCTCGTTTTTTTTATTAATTCATGTTTTGAACTCCAGGTCTTTTTTATCAGTAATGAGCTTTATATTCTTTGATGAATTCCTCAGTTTTTCACTTTGATGATTACATTTAAAATCTTAGTGCTGTAATTGGTTATTGCTTCGTCGATTACAGCTACATGGCCTTACTTAAGTTTCAATTGTCGTTTGCTATTTCTATTTCGAATAATCCCTAGTACCCTTGATTAGTATATCACCATTATTGATTTATATCTTCAATACTTTACTATTCAAATTTACCCTTATTTCTTATCAATGCCACGTAAAATAAATTTTATTTTCATAAGGGTAAAAAACACCAACGCGATAGATTTTGATAATAAGATAGAATGTTTATTATTATCTGAATAATTCTTTTCAGATAATTTTGTATGTTTATACTCATTTAATTTTAATTTTAATCGGTGTAACAAGCATAAAATAAGTTATAATTAACTTAAATTTTATCCGACTCATTTGAAGACATTACGGATCAACAGTCTTTTGGCATTAAAATCTCTTGATCTCTCATTTATTTGTTTATTGTACAGAATCGCCGCAGTTAGTCGCAAGGACTGTTGGCAACGTTAAAATATTTAACAATTAATTTAAAAATATAAAATAAAAGTGTTACCATGCATTCATACAATAAACCCAACTAAATACAACATAGGAATGTATAAATAAAAATAATTTTAAAAAATATGCAAATATGCAATACATATATGAATAATAAAAAACACCGTTGAAATAGTTGAGTAAGTATGAATTTTAAAAAACCTTAAACAATATATACATTACTTGTCTCGTACTTATCATGCAAGATTTTTCAGGGTTCCTGATAGGCCTTCGCGGTTCCTGGGTTCTTTCAGTTCATTCGTTTCTCTATTGGTTTCTTTTGTTTATTGTTGGACCACCGTCAATACCTACTCATTGTAAATGAAGTCATGTGAATATTTCTTGAATCTTTCCATTTATCTAAACACGTTATGTTATGTATAATAAAAAATTATATTATACATTAACATTAAGTTAATAATTTTTCCTTTAGAGAGCATATCCGAAGCGTAATTGGAAAGGCAGATGGGATGCAAAGGTTAGCCAGTAGAATTCTGAGGGGATGTTCATCGAGAGTTAAATAAATAGCGTACTTTTCCCTAATTAAACCTCTACTTAAGTATTACTGTACGATTTGGGATCCTCACGAAGTAGGATTAGTTTCCAATCTTAAGATGGTTCAACGTAGAGCAGCAAGGTTCGTCAAGGGAGATTTCAGATTTGACAGCAGTGTTTCGGCTGTGATAGAATCCCTCGAATGGAACTTTCTTAGTGATAGAAGACTTGAATATCGACGGAAGCTTTTTGATAAGTTCGTCGCTACAGATTTCGGGGAGGAGGTAGTTGATATTGTTATCCCAGTTATAAACTTTATCTTCGGGAGAAAACAAAAATGCGATACAGGGAAGTAGTTGCCAGGACAGTTAGTTACTTTTGGTCGTTTTTCCCGCGAAGTGTTAGAGAAGCTAATAGCTCTCCAGTTTAGATAGGGATTTCGGTGTTTTACACCACCTGCCAAGCTCCACTGGCGGATTGCAGGGTTTAAATGTAAATGTAAGTTAACTCTCTGACACTACTACCACCCTCCCTGAATCGTCCTTCAAAAAATCATATGTTTCCCGGTTCGTTTCGAGTTGAAAATTCAGGATTCCGTAAATGCGGCCAGAGAGATTTTTTCCATATTTCTGAAGGATGGAGGCAATTGCCCTCATTGACCCCCGCCAACGCCCATGAGCGCCGCCTCTCTCAGCACGTCACGCGCTCAATCATTTGCACAAGAAAATGGAAGAAATCTCCATTTGGCGCGGAAACCACGACCGTAAAAGCCTTCGGCAGAACTGAGTTACGATCTGGGAGGACATAGAAAGCCGTTCTCTCCATTCCCTAGCGTCTTACCCCACGCCCTCTCCCGCAGAGAAATAGAGACGGACTTCGGTATGAAGAATGAGTCTCTGGAGCGTGTCTATCCCGCGTGTGCGTGCCTCCTTTTTAAGGACACGCCACTCACGGCCATGCCTTACTCATCCTCATTTCGCTCCTCTTTACCCTTTTATTCTCAACGTGATCCTCAACTCTTTTTGCCCCTTAATTCCTTCTTTCCTCGCCCCGAGTCATCACCCTCTGGAGCCTCAGCGGCCTCCTCAGTGGCACTTCTTCCTCTTTTGTCTTCTCCTCGTTTTCACTATCTACGTCTTTCCCTCTCCTCGACTCCCCTGACGTCCTCCTGAAGAAATGCTGACGTGCGAAACGCTGAACTTTAGCAGAAAATGTTGGCAAAAGGAAGGTTTCCGATGCTACTAGCATTGTTAGTTGACCCTTTCAGACCCTGCGTGCAATATATTTGACACCGTTTACAGTGTTTTTATATATCATTAATTAATAATTAGTTATTTATGGATATACTATTAATTGATTATTAGTTATTTATCCTTATAGTATTAATTATTTATTAATACGTGTTTGTTACTTAAATTAATTAATTTAATCTATAAATTATAATAATAGTAATATTTATTTCAATATGTTTATTCTTAATATTTTATTAATCAATTAATATTCATGATTTTGCTTCTTTTATTTCAATATTGCTAATTCTCTACCAAGGAGTCGCATAATAAAATTTCATCGCTTATTTAATAACGGAGACAATAAACAACTAGATTCAAAAATAATTTTTTTCTCCATCGAAAAAATTCAGCTCTGAAAGAGTTAAGCAGAACAGATTATACGTATAGTTGGGTTGACCCGTTCCCAAGGCTGTCTTTTCCTTCTTTTTCCTCTTTTTGGTAGTGCGGTTGAGTAAATTACTACTCCTCATATCTCCCCTCCAAATGCATTTGAAGAAAATAGCTCACGCTTGTTTTTTTTACCAAATTAGTGAAAGAGCGTATAGTAGAAATTCCGAATGCACAGAATAAAATTTGTAGAAGGAGATCGGTTTTTAAATCAGTCGATTTTCAAATGTAAATCTATGAAGATCTGATATGGAAATCGCTAAGCAAGCTTCAGGACCACATACCACACTTGTGCTAAAAGTTTGGTATTTCTGTAAGATATGGTCGTTGTTTCCTCAACTATGTTAACATGACGGAGTCGAGAATTTCCGCAACTTTACCGTGTTTTGAATGGTTTCACACCGACTCAGATTAAGTAAGAGGGCGATATTGCCTCTCAATGTACATCAATCTAAAGGCAAAGCATTGTTCTTTATTAAGTTATAGAATATGCTCTATTATAAACACAGACTTTAGGGAAAGTGTCAAATTCCTGGCCTATACTATTTTTAGTCTGACGATGACTGTTGAATGTGGCCGTCGATACCTATAAAGAATCTTGATTCGATTCGTTTTAGAATAGAATGATTCCTCTTGATTTGGATTGCAAGAGATAGAATCGTAGATATCGAATGAAAGGCATATAATTGCAAACACGCGTTATAATATATTAGAAAGAAGATAATATAATAAAATATAACTGAAGAATACATAATTACAATGATGATCATACAGAGCTGCATTTGTTTTGAAATTTCATTGTACATGACCATCTACTGACGATTCATCATCAAAAAGTTCGAATGCTCCACTGTATCAGAATTCCCCATTCAATAGTCTACGACTCTCTGGGAATAGTTTTGGCCTTTTACATCGTACTAGGCTTCTTCTCTATGCTTTGTCTTTTCCCTAGAATCATAAAATTGACTTATTTTCCTGTCCATTCTAATTTCAATATCAGTAGCATCAACTTTTCTTTTTCAATTCGATTTGTCTTTAGTCAATTACTCAAACGATTAACTTTCTTGAAATCTCCTTGATTTTCTATCTTCCTGATAATGCTTTTATTTGGCTATGTTATTCCAACATTTTCTTCATTCTACCCAAAACTTCCTAAATTGTTAATATCCTTCTTTTTAAAGTGTAAATCCCCGCTAATAATCATGCTCCGTACCAAGTTTATATTTACAGTTGTTTTAATAGAATTCGCCATTTTATCAGCCACTGTAATTAGTTAGGCAATCTATTATTTTGTTTTTTTTTGTGATAAGAAACGGTGTATTGTGTCTATTTGGTTACAAGAGACAGCATAATTTAGCCAACAAAAGATAACTGGTTCCAAAATCATCTTAAATAAAGTTTTTCGGATCCGAAATCTGATAATTCAGAGGCTCCAAAATCCTATAGTAGACACACAGTACCATAAACCAAACATAACCATACAGTTCATAGCAAAATGGCAAGCATATACTTAGTTTCCCGTGTTTTCCTTCATATGCGCGCATGTGCGAACCGAACTAAACATTCGTTTACCCGAATCAACATTCGTTAGTCGAGACCGCAAAATGGCGAAAATAACTTTATTCGAAAAATTCGTCAGCAGGGTTACTCGGGTCGAAGAATCGCAATGATAGATAGATAGGTAGATATTCTGATAACAAGATGTTAGTTTGAGACAAAATAATCGTATGTTACGTGAGCTATAGATACTTAAATGGAGCATTTGACGGAGAAATAATATCCTTGAAATATCGGCTTGTGACTGGTGCAAAAAACGCAAAAGGAATATAATTACGGGTTAGCTCGAAATAAATTGATTCTGGAGGCCGCGATCGACTTCTGAAAAAGTTAAGGTGAGATAATTGGTTCAGATATATTACAGAAGGAAGGGCTGTAATGAACCTCATTTATCCATCAAATGACAGTTAAGCAGTAACCCGTTATTGTAGATAATCAGAGATAATTGATTTCCTGTGCGCCTTGTTATTCTCTACTTATGTCCTCATATTGAAATACCATAAATCAGAATGGAGTTCAGTGAGATCTGAGACTGATATTTTGAGAGATAAATCTTATTAAACATGTTTATCCAATCGCAACGTATGGTTATACATTGCTTTGTGTTTTAAGTTGATTTTTGACTTCGAGAATGTTGTTGCACCTGCTATTTTTAATAATTGTTATTACCCTTACATTAATTCTCTATGCAGCTTACATTTCGAACACCATAAAGTTTAAATGGGTTATTCTTACTAATTTAAGTAATCTAAATTACTTCACCTTTTACAACGTTATTGATTCGTATTTACCTAATGCATTCCCGCTTAAATACCTTCGTACATGTTCCATGTATTAGAATCCTCTCTGACTGAATACGATTACCATGTATCGGTTGCGTCTCAAGAAAAGGAAGAACAAATTTTCCGTAAATTTAGAAATTTTAGTTTTTTCTCTCAAGTGTTCGTTTTTAGAAAAATTGTTATACTATTTGATAATCTTATGATGCAGATAAATTATACGTTTTAAAGTATACTTAATATTAGTGTGCCTTAAATTTTTCTTTTCCTACTAGTTTTGACATTTTATACTATAATAGTTTCTGATGACAATATTAGTGTGGCTTAGTCAGATATCTGATTTTATAAATTGTATTCGTGCAATGGAATAAAATCAAACAGCACATGATAAACAGTTACTTACGAATTCTTGTAAACCTGGTTAAGTCGAAATCTGCTGTAAATTGACGTTTTTTTCTTTCGTAAAATTTTCTGAAGTAGTTTATGTTTTTACTATCGGTGATAAAGGCCTATCTAACGTGAAGTAGCTTCACTGATATAAAGAAAAAAATATGCAGTAGTTCTATACTTATATTTGAGTTCAATGTGCCAAAGTTGACGCTGTGCGTTTAAGTACAATTTTATTACAAATAACCTTCACTTTGAATAACTATATACAAATACTCGTATGCCACTGCCTAGCAGTTCAAGTTTTCGAATACAATTACGTATATGCAGCCCAAATTTTCATCCGTAGACTTAATTGTGATGGAAGCAATAAATGCTCCATTATCTACATATTCTTATTTCTATTGTTGTACACTCCTGGCCAAAATTAACGCAGCACCTCCCTAGCGATCCTTACGGCCGGTGGTGCGTTGATTTTGGCCAGGAGTGTACATAAAATACTAATAGCGACCTTAGTTGAAGTTTAAAAGATATACTTTAACTCATGAGCTGAATTTACAATATCATTATTTTTGCTTTAAATTTTCACTATTTATAAAACCGTACCTTCTGCTAACGCTGCTAGGAATTTTTGATATGCCTCCAGCTCCCCATGGGCTATCCAAGAAATCTCTCAGATTGCAGGCAGTCACATTGCTTGGGATCAGAATTTCAGTGTAAAAAATCGAAAACTCGATACCTTTACGTACCGGACTTGCAGGTACAATGGTGGATGGTCCATGCAAATAATCCTGAGAGCAAACCTCTTTTTATTCCCTGATGGGGCACCTTGAACATTTCTCATAGGGCTACACTTAGAAACGAGAACTTCAACCCAGCTTTTAGAATCCACCGCTTAGAGGAACAACCCTCCTAGGGTGTTTAGCGCTTGAATGACAATGGCATAACATTATACAGCGGTAAATGGACCTTTTGGAAACCCACTCTTCCTAAGCCGAGCGATTCCCTAAAAAATTCCCTCCCCCTTACCTAGACCAGCTCCGGTGTCTACTCTCCGGTTTTAGAACGAACCAAACCAAACGGTCGACCCAACTCCGCTGCAAGGTTCTCAGGAGCTGGAGAGAAGGGTAGAAATAAATAAAATGGGAAACGGCGTATGCTTACAAGGGACACGGTATTTACACCCCAGATCTGGTGGAAATTTGGTAGGGAGATAGTTCTCAAGACGAGATTTTGAATCAACCCCTTTAAATACAATACAGTAAACTACGGTTTATCCGGAAAACAGCCTTTTATTTCGCATATCCGCGTATAGCGTATAATAATAATAATAAAGGACTTTATTCAGGGCAAGATTGAGACTATCAAGTCTCTTCTTACACCTAACCCTTTGTCATGTGAGAACAGAAAGAAAGAGATAGATTGCAAAAGAAGAAAACTACTATGTGGATTAAAAAACCTAAGCTAAGAGTCTAGGAAAAAATTTCCACTGCAGGAAAATACCCTCAAGGAAGGGGTGTGAAAAACCTGCGAAACTTACAGATAGAAAACAAAATTTAAATATGGTAGTATATATAAGAGCTATATAAGACAAAAAGAAAGTCATTAGAATGCACAAAAAAGAGCAAATTATAACATATTAACATAAAATTCTGACACAAAAGTATAACTAATTTGGAATTGAGTTATAGAGTTCTAACTAGCTTAAACTATTTTTGTCAATTACATGTTAAATTATATAAACATAATAAACATACTGAACATATAAACATTATAAACATAATTTCGCTTGGTAAAAGCTCGTTAAATATCTAGCGTCGGTGTGTGGTAAGGTAAAAGTTCTCGCCTCCGTCGGAAAGGCTTCCAAGTTCGATCCCTGCCCGTCAACTTTTTTCTGTATTAAATTTATATCGTTTTCTTCATCAAATTTTCACGCAATTTCAATGATTGATGGCTGATTTATGTCCTGTCACTGTAGGATTTAATGGAAATACGTGAAATACAGGATGGTTTTCCGTATAAACCGTAGATTTGTTAGCCCCAAAAGGGTGGCGATTCGTGAATGTGGCATAGAGAACTATTCCCTTGCCAAACTTCAACCAGATCTGAGGTGCAGCTACCGTGTCCTCCCCTTGTTAGAAGTGGGCGTGGTCGGGTTTTTTTCCATAAGTTGTGCACGATTCACTTCGGATGGATTCCCGGAACGATCCAGTTTTCGAAAGAGGAGAATCACAAGGGCGTGAGAGACAGAAGGACAGCGTTTCTCTGGAAGGAGGATTTTGGGAGGCAGCACCGTTTGGCCGATCCCTATGAATGTTTCAAAGGAAGTCCACGCATTTTCCGGAGGAGCGGCGGAGAATATTTTAAGCTCCTTTTCCGTGGTCTCGGTTGAAATTTTGGAGAGGTGATGAAGAGGAAAGGGGAGTGAACCGTTGGAGAAACTGTGCTGCTTCAGTTGGTGTTCGTGTACGGACTTCGGGAAAAAAAGGCGGAGGGAATCTGGAATGAAATTAAGGCCATAAATCTGGGAGGTGTGACTAGTTCCGTTCTGGAGCTGTGTGCCTCGCATATGTTACCCGCGGCCGATCTTCTTACCTGAAATTCATAATGATTTGGGTTTACATCTCCGAAAACGTCGGTTGCCTCGAAATTTAGAAATCACGACGGGCTTCTTTCCTTTCTTTATCCTCCCCCAGGACGGCGAGTTCTCTCCGCTTCATTGGAAAGACTAAATCCATATTTATATATTTAATTTCAACGTGTTTGTAACATTGGTTTTATGACTATTTTATGTATATCGTATATTTAAAATATGGAGACTGGATGGAGATATGGTAAAGGCAGAGGAAAACGTAGGCAAAGGATATTAGATAATACGAATGGCGGGGAAGTTATTTAGAAATAAAAGAGAGGTTATTAAAGGGAACACTTGGGACACAAATTTACTGAAAGTGGAGTGAAGATGATGAAAAAATTATAGAATGAAATTATATTTACGAAATTTTTATTGAAAAATTTTCCCTCTAATTACTTCTAGAACCGAAGCGCAAAGAAATCAATTTGCCGATTTTAGATAAATATGAATTTCGGGTTAAAACAGTGTGTAATACTAAAATCATAGGGATTTATAACTTATATCTATGTATACATAAATGAGCTCTGAATTAAAAATATCAATAAATGTCTAACTGTAAATATTATTAAGATAAACGCATTATTTTAACAAATCTTGATAACCGAATCTTGTTGGATGACCAAGATATAAGAAAGTAGATTCCAGGTTAAATTACTGTCTCACGGTAGGGGAGGCTTCTCCAACAATCAACAGAGCATTCTTTCCTGTCGCTCTACTAAAACCAATCTCATGGTGCATACTAATTATATGGCTTCTACGTTACTTTCTGACTTCTGATAGACTTCTGAGACGATATAAATTGATTTCACAAAAGACTTGGATAAGGTGAACCTTCCTTACATGATAAAAAACTTTTATCTTGTGGGATTTGCTATTTAAAAGAGTGGCCCCATGAAGATGCTCCATATCTATTTGTCTTGCTATCTTTTGTGTACATCAAGGGTCAATTTTTGGACCACTATTTTTTACGTATTTATCAATGACTCCTCAGCGCCTTATAATTGATTTCCTTCTGTGAGATATCATTCTTACGTTACTTCCTAAAATGGCAAAATGACTTGAATAACTTTCATTGCTAGTGTCAGAAATAGTATCTACGAGTATTTTTCAATTTCTCCTTAAAGAAATATTCCATTGAATATGACTATTAGGTACGGAGTAAATCATTAGAACGATTCTACTCATGTAATATTCTTGCTGTTATCTTCAACTTCTGACTAAATTTTAAATCACAAGTCCGATCTCTTTACTGCAAGAATTTTCACCTATTACGATTAAATTTTAGAATGATGGAATCAAATAGTTCGATTTTGAACCCACAGCTATTGATTTCTCCTTTCTTTCTGCGTTAGCCGAGATTTATATTTTCTCAAATTTGAACTGATTTCCACTTTTCCTACTCCTCTGACACAATGAATATAAAAAGGAAAATTGATATTCTGAAAAGGTAATCGAATTTGATAAATGTAGCTCTCCTTCAGAAGATTCGAAATATTTTTTATATATGAATATGGAAATAAAACTCAAAACCTTCTTATTAAAATATCTGTTCTGCTTCGATTTTGGCCACAGGGGACCTGTTTTACAATTGCATACGATGCATTTATCGGATATTTCTTGGAAAATGTGAGTATTATTTTATTTGGCAACATGGATTGCAACTCAATTAATCAAAGAATGATTTTAAAAGGAGAATTGATCTGATAGAACCTAATTTTCAATAAACCTAACTTTCTATTACGAGAATAGAGGATAAAAAACAGATAAGGCAACAACATCCCCAATGTAGCTATATTTATCTGAGCGTATATTTGACCGTTTCCAATTTTATCTATTCTCGATTAGGATGAAATTTAATGTTGTATTTGACTTAAGAGAAAAAAATCCAAGAAAACTCCCCACGGTTACAATTTCTGGGCAATGGAGGGGGTTATTCGGCTATGAAACATTTTCATCGAAGTAGTAGCTTTGTAACTTATTTTACTTCTATAAAATTCATTTTCCATGTGGAAAATCTATTATAAAACTTCTTCTCGAGATCTCATTTTTCATTTGCTCATCTATAGACCAATTACGCCGAACTTCACGATTTCATAAAATAAACAATGGACACAAAATAATTTCTAGATGTAACTTTTTGTCCCATTTTTAGACCGGACTTACCCGACATCCTTTGGAATTACATCTTTCAGTAAATGAGTGATATGTATTCTGCGTGCCAGCAGTCAGCATCATTCCGCAAACCGTACCTCCTTTGTTTCCTGCGGAAATTATGGCGCCCATACCCCGACATTGTTTACAATCCCCCACGCTGTGCCTCCAAGACTGTTATCATTGTACTTCCCTCCGGTGATCCGGCATTCTTTGCGCATTTCGGATGGGAACTTTTCTTTAGCTCGGGGGATTGCGAACCGAAGAATTTCTCAAGGAAAACCCCTTTCCTTCCTTCCCGCAGGACTCAAACAGGTGTTCGAATCTCGACACAACACATCACGGGTAAAAGTTTTGCTAGGAAGCGGTTCTTGCAGTTCAATACGAGCGCAGGGACGGGAGAGAAATGCTTTTCCCATCCCTCAAGGTCGTTTATCAGTCTCGCCTCATTCTGATCCCTTAATAACACGCTCTGCCGCCTTAGAGGAAGATGAAGATTGCCCTCGCTATAAGTTTCCTCTCCCTTACCTTCGGAATTCGCCTAGCGTGTAAGGAGAGCTCTGCGGGGAAAGAGGCACCAAGAAATAAATTTAGGGAATCGAGGGATAAGAATGGCTTTGGTGGGGAGGAAGGGAGAGGAGGATGTTTTACAAGAAGGAGCGGCATTAATCACTCGGAATAACTAGCGAACAAACATCGCAGGCCTCTACGTAAAATGATTGTGACTGTATCTCGGCATATATCAGGAATTCTGTGTCTAGGGGAAGTTTGTTCAGAGCAGAGCTTCTTATCCGGAATTCCTCGAGTTAGCTGGGTGTGATGTCTGTTTTATAATTTTACTGGAAATAAACGATGTAATTCGCGAAGTTTTTTTATTTTCTGGTAAATGTTAATGCGTTTACAGAAATGTGTTGATTTTCAATTTTATTATTTATGTGCTTCTTTTCCTATATATATCCAAACAAAAGTATTTGCCAGCATGAGAAAGCTCTTTAGTAATTATGAGCTGATAGTGCTATGTAAGTGTAAAAGTTGGAAAGCGGTAGTGCTTTAAGGAACTCTTGAGGGGGAATTGAAAGGAATTCGTTTATGAGGATTGCTACCTTGTATATTGAATTTGGACTAATATCTAAGCTATTATAAAATGGGTTTCATTAATTTTTCCTTGTAAGGCATTCAGAAAAGTGGCTATAAAAGTAATACGAAGGGTGCCAGGTTCATTTGAAGTTCCGTAGATTACTTGAAGCTGAAAAGGAAACGTGAAGCTAAACCTCTTTGGAGCTAAGAGAAGAGGGAAAATGTGTCTATTGTTTTCTCCTGCTATAGAGAAAGAAGGATAGCTCACTTAATTATTAAGATTAAGAGAGAAACATCGATTCGTTTTTCTTTCCCCTGCTTCTTTCCTTGCGTCAAAACTTTGGGGGATCTGTGCTAAAATTCACATGTTTTGTTTTCTTTTTTATAATTTTAAGAAGGTAAAATGTTGTGTTGCTGTTAGTGCACTATTTTTTTAATTTACACATTTGAAAAATCTCCCTCAGAGCGTTTCCTTGGGATGTTAATTATCTATAAAATATAATTACGATATTAATTCTAAAGTTGTCTCATTATCTTCAAAATTGCGTTTTATTCTTCGCAGATCAAAATACATATTCGGAGTACCGTTAATTGGCTCCACGCACCTGCTCGTCCCGTCCGAACTGTTGGAATATTGAAATTGAATTCCCGTTTTCAATTTCCGTTCTGCTCTTTTCGCAGTAGAAATTTAATGACATGTAATCTGCGAACTGATGAAGTATCTCTATAATGTCTCGGAAACTTGGTTGCTTCTTCTGATTCCCATTATTTTAGACTTTATCTCTGCATCTGTCTTATTTATATCCATGGTGTCAAATGCTGGCGATGATTCGACCAGCAATCCTCGTTTTCGATCTTAATTTTCTGGCCGGGTTTCCTGCCGCCAACATGAATCGAGAAATTGAGATTTCTATTGGGAATTGAACCTGAGACTTCTTTTTAACCTCATTCCCATCTTGTACACAGGGTCGGCTTGATGAGTGCTGAGAATTGGTGGTGATGACGGATTTGGTTTTGGTGCTTATTTTTAACGGGTTGCCTTTCTTGCCACCATCTTTACTGGCAAATCCTCCATTCCCTAACCAGAAAAATCCGATTATTTGGGACTTGAACCCGGGACCTTGGAGCGCTTGCTCGCTCAACGCACCTTTATATTTTAGATGCAGTCTTTTCGTATCGATTATAAAGTAAAATTTTCATTAAAATTAATTATTTTCATTCCAAAATATAAATATTTATTATTTTCATTAAGAATATAAATATTTATTATTTTCATTAAAAACAATACTTCTCCTATTAATATAATTATTATTTAGTCTATTTTTCATAAAAACAGAAACAAAAACAAGTGTCCCCGCTCTCAAGCTTTCTATTATTCATAAAATGATATTTCTGAAAAACTTCATCTTTCCGAAGCATTTATATATGTTTAGAGATATCTTTTCACGATGGGATATCGTCCTTAAGCAATTAGGAAACTTTTTCGGAAACGTTATCCTTATATGCCAAAATAAATTTCCCTTTATAAACACAAACATATACTGAAGGAGATGAAGGCCTTTCTCAAACTTCCTCAAGCGTAATTGTTTAGGAGGCACGAACAACCGAGATGTTGACAGAAAGGAAAGGAAGAAAAATGAGGAAATTTCGATCTCGGAGGAGGGATGAGGAGCTGAAGGAATGGCAAACGCGATCAAACTCCGATGACGAAAAGATCTTTCTCTGTACAATGTAACCAATGTGAATTTCATCGCCTTTTTCAGTCAGGAGCATGTTGTGTAAGTAAAAGATGCAAAATGAAAGTTACCACGGTCGTCCCTGTCCTTCATGTCGATTGCACTGATTCCGTCAAACTGGTTTTTCGATAAAAGTCAAAGGAGATCGATTGCTGCCATAAAAGGTATTAGAACATCCAGAAAAGAGTTGGAGATTCCCAACGGCCATTTTGCTTCAGAGTAGTAAATCTTTGCTCTTTCTATATCGAACCGATGTTCTAAAAATGGCATGATGTGTTATTTTATTTATAGAGCGAATTCGTAAAAACAAACAAATTAAGAATGTACTCCAAGTCGTGATCATTTTTATTCCCAGAAAGCCATCAGTAAAAGAATCAAATTAACTCTTTTACCTTATTTTACTCACATTTATAAAGCCATAAAAATAATAAAAGATAAAAATTCGCGCTATGGTGTTGAAATTGCTGTTTATATTTGCCTTCCTTTAAAATATTAATGGATGTTTGCGATGTCAGAATATGTGTTTCGTGAAAGGAGTTAAAATTTGTTACCTTAAGTTTCTATTTAATATTTTTACCATCGTATACACCGGAACTGGCATTTAATCTCGTAACTCTTGTATCGTTGGCTCGATTTACACTTCACTGTAATATGTTTTCGTGGATTATCGAATCCGGGGTTAGCAAGTGAAAGAATGGCATTTATATGGCAAAAAAGAAAATTAAGGAGTTCTTTGGGTAATTTGTCCCAATTAATATTCTCGGAAGGAGCTCAAATATCCAATATCCATGTTGTAAATGTACCAATAAGAAATTGACCAGAATTTGAATAGAATAGAATAACAATTTGTGAGAACGTAGTAAAACTACTAAAATTTAGAATTCATGGCGATCGGTCTCGGCACTAAAATCTGAAGATAGTTTAAAATTACAAATCTAATCTATGGAAAAGGCTGTATTGGAAAATAATTGAGACATGTCTCATCTTATAATTTACCCATTTTGAGTAATATATCTATGAGATAAATGTACGTAATTGAACAATATGCATATTGATTATGCAACGCTATACATTGAGTTTGAAATACAAGACTATGCTATAAGGAGGTAGAAATCCAGGTAGTATGGAAAGGAAAGTAAAGTTTTCTTATTCTAAATACAATGATATAATGCGATCCCTGAAATAAAAATTTGTGTGAAAATACAAAATATAGGGTACGAAATAAAATGCTAAATAAAAATAATATCGGAAAAATGGATAAACAAAAATACATGAAATTAAATTTACTAAGTCAAATCTGGTGGAATTTCATTTTTATAATCTAAGAAAAATTAAGGTGTTCACTCTCCACTTGTATATTTCTGTGGAAAGGATATAACTTATTTCTTCTTCGATTAAAAAAATACACGTTTATGCAAGAAATTTATGAAATGCATCATAAAAGGAAACAATGGAAGATTAATTGAAATTATTTATCATCTTTATCGCAATTTCGGCAATTTATAGCATTTTTTTTGTTTTTCTTATCGGAAATTCCGATGAACTCTGTTGGAAGGAATTCGAGAGCTACAGACGCAGGGATTATGTCTAAAAGTAAAAAAGGCGCAGATAAAGGTCTTGCAAGTAATAATAGGAAGGTATTGAAGTTACACATTAATGAAATTTTATGAGTATGAAGATTTTAAGTCGCTCATCTGCGGCACAAAAATTGGTAATGGTACAATTATTGGAAAAATTATTCGGAATTTTTCATTGTGAATTACAAATGATGTTTCTTCCATCGACGATGCAATTATTTTTATTTCTCTCCAAACAAGAAAGGCAGTTCATGTGGAACATTTTTTTACTTGGGCATCTGATTACACAAGGATTACATTTCTGTCACCGGATAATTTGATTGTTACAACCAATTACATCCAACCAAACGTTCTAAACCTCTATCTCCTTTCTCGGTCTTTCCTGCAGACACGGTCCTAGTTCGAAAACTCTCAAAAATCGAAGTCAAGAACGTCTTCCATGATCCATTCCCTTACATTTCCGGATGAATAAGCCCTCATTAACCTTCCTTTAAGTGCTGGGGGTCCTTTTCGTCTTGCTACCCATTAGATATGATCTTCAGGGCATCACAGGTCTCCTTTGACAGAGAGAGAGACGTTTGATAAATAAGGAGGCAAAGTGCATGAATGGAAATCAAGATATTTTGAGCATAAAAGAAATAGAATGGGAAGGATGAAATTGAAAACATGATAGATGGAAGTAGGGATGCGTGCTAGGAACGGGGGAGTTTGAATAGCCTCTGTGTCCATGAGGAGGGAGGGACGTGGAGGGGTCTTAAGAGAGGAGGAAGAATGCATAAAAAAGCTCTAGGGAACTATTGATCGCATCAGGGAGTTACGTTGAGCATTCCCTTTATGTGCTAGGAATTTTTAGGGACTGGAGGTCTTGAGAGAAGCAAGGAGATGAGGAATCGAAGAAAATTTAGATGTCCTAGTACTCTTTGTTTCCCTCAAAGCAGTGCTTCCCAGCCGAGACGCTGTTCATTAAAGAAGGCATTAGGGCGTAGAATAATATCCACGAATTTCAAACGTCTCTGACTTCACATTATAAATGAACTTTATTTTCCTTTCAGTGTTTGTGCGTGAATATGGATACGAAAATGTTCTTATTACGTAGCCCCTGCGTCCCTATTATTAACGCGTTGGAAAGCAAACTGAAGCCGATAAATGTATGAATATATTTAAACAAATATTAAAAATATAATATGGAACTTTCCTTGCCACTACTCCTCGTTTTTTGTGAATAATTTCCGAGAGTTTCCATGTTTGCAACTCCGCATTAAAAATGCACAAAAATTTGCGGGGCATTCGTTAGGAAATGGGATTCTGAAAACATTTTTCTAAACATTACAATCAAATAATACCTAGGCTTTTTTTGGGAATGTCTACTTGAGCAAGCAACTTTGGTTCAATGTGCCGCCTCGAAGGAAGGAGGGAATATGGAAACTTTTCAGCGAGGGTGGTTGTAGGAAAATTCCCAAGACTGATCGTAAAATAATAACCGAATGATTTTAGATAATATCATTGCGACATTTCTGTATAATTAGTTGTAAATGCCATATTTTGTGAAAACCCTTATAATTTCAAGTACCCGTAGAACTTCGAGTTTTTGAGTTTATTGTCAATTCCTAGACGAATCACTAATGTTACCTGTCCCAATCAGAGGGTGAGAGCTCAATTGTTTCTACTGCTCCTCCGTTAAACGTTCCACGAGCGTTGATCATTTGGAAAGATTGGCTATGCAAATACGTACTATGGTGGAATTGTAGTTTTGAAAAATTTCTATTCGTCATTAGGAAGACTCCTAATGGAAGGGCAATGGCTAAGCCTGCCTGAGTAGGGTTTGCAATTCCTCGTATTTCAATTTCTTGTTTATAGTTCGTTTTGATTAGCAGTAATTGTAAAATTAACTTTTTGGAAGAGTTGTGGTATCCCTAATGAATCTTGGAAATGGAAATCTTAAGAGGATAGAAGAGTAATACAAAGAGTAAATTTCCTAAATAAGTTCAGAGAAAATACGTTCTCAGAAGATATAGTAACTGGTGTAATGCGAACTCCCTGGTATATAGACCATTCTGATGCTGGGAGGATGACCAGGGAAATAAATGATACTAGGAATCATTTCAAGAATTAATTTTTCCGCGAAAAATACGCGAAAGCAACTGATTATAAAAATAGATTCATGGTGCATGGACCTACTGCCACACACCGAAAGGCGAGTTGCTGGGACGTTACATAGACATTGGGTTGCAGACTAAAATTTTCGGTCTCCTGATTGGTAACCATAATGGGGTGGCTTAACTTTTTACCTTTACGGCGCAATGTGGAATTCAGAATAATTCGTAGCTCATTTAATAAATGCATAAGTGCATTATTATTCCTCTGCCAGAAATAGCGCTTTTAATTTTCCCCTCGGTCGATCCTGAATTACTTGCAACCATCCTCCAGCGGATCACAACTTTTTCGTCTTTTATGACGAACTCAATACAAAAGCAATTTTTACGAATGAATGTGGCGATCCCTGGTCAGGACCCTCTCTGACGCAGTGACGCGGCCTTTTGTGTGCTGATCCCAAATGTTGGACGCGTACTCCGCCATATGGGCCCCGCGTGATGTCCTCAGCCCTTCAAACGAGGGATATAATTTATGAAGCAGGGAACACGTAAGCTTTTTTTCCCAGCATAAATATTTCCGCTAACATTCTATAGAAAATATCTCTGTATTCAGAATTGCATTCCCCCGTATTTGACATGATATCTGCGTTTTACTTGGGATAATCAAAGCTATTTTATTATATGCGCTGTGTAACGTTATAATGGATTTAGATCATGGAATGTCAGTTATACGATTCAAGTATCGATAAGGCGAAAAATGTCTTATTTAGGTACGTCTCTGATTTAAAAAGAAGCCGATAATGAAGTAAATTCAGGTTCAGGTAAATGGGAAGGACACAGGAGTTTCTCAGAATCATATGAATTTCAAAGGGGTACTATAATAGGCAACTCAATGATTTGTTTTAATATTATTCGGTTTTGATTGATTATTTAATGTTATAACGATGAGATTATTACTTTTCATGTACCAATGATATTCAATTATTGCTTGCTAAAGCAGTACGAAAGGGATGCATCACTTTGTTTCGATCGTTTTTATTGGATAAATGGAAGTAGAAGACTAATATGGTTAACAAGGAGAATGTGTCAGTAAAGGGAGAGGAAGGACGAGTAATTGTTTTGTATTAATATATGTTTATATTCTATGTAGTTGGTTAGCAGTGTCGTTTTGTAATCGGATATTCTGTATTTACGCATATATTCAAAGCTATTACGAATTGTTAACATTATTGTTAAATATAGATGCTGTCTATAGTGATTGTAGATTCTTATGTAACCAGGCTGAATTGAAACTTATTGTAGTAGTAATATCGTTTAAATTGATTGTGGTATAAATTAATGTCGCCACCTGTCCTTGAGGCTAATGTCGGTGGTATTGTAAAATAAAATGAAAATAAAGAAATATCCTATTGAATGTGATGAATGAGATTATAATGAGAAGAGGGTATGTAAAAAATGTAAGGGAACTCTTGAACAGAAGATTGAAGGCGAATGAAGTTGGAGACATGTAAAATGAA
Organism: Sympetrum striolatum; assembly: GCA_947579665.1. Taxonomy (NCBI): domain Eukaryota; kingdom Metazoa; phylum Arthropoda; class Insecta; order Odonata; family Libellulidae; genus Sympetrum; species Sympetrum striolatum. Next base: position 52,931,413 of record OX388341.1, read on the forward strand.
GAGCCATGGAGGAGCTGTGAGTAAACGAGCACATACGAGCATACCCTGAAGGAAAATTACGTTTGAGATGTTGATGTAAAATAAAATATCCAAACTTTAGGACATTGAACATGCGAGAGTAAAATTTTTATCGTATTAAGGACCCAAACTCGGATTTTTCACTTATCGAAAGGATGCTTTCAACAACTGAGATTTTCCCCTCCTGAATTCTTTCTTTCTTCCAATCATTCGGTTTCTGATTCCGCATCCAATCTGTAAAGACTTCCCAAATCATTTTGTTGATTTAAGATTTCAATTAAATTTAAGGTAGGAGACAATTTGATGGTGTAATTTTTAAACGGACATTACATTATAAAAACCACCAAAAAGTATTATGCTAGTTTTGTGCCTTTCACTTATCAAGCCCTTAAGTTGTCTTGTTAGCATTACACAATCCATGATTCCATTGTAATGGAACATATCCTTTTGTAGAAGGACATAAAAAAGTGATCAGATAGGCCAAATCTTTCTCTTTAATCTGGAGTATGAGCTCATTTCTAATCACGAAGATCTCTACATCCGGAAATAAATCAAAGATATTTTTTATTGCGGAATGAATTATTTCTCGTAGTTCTTGTAAGAAAGACGCTTATCAGAATTCCTTACATTCCATGTTTTACTCACATTTTCAAGTAGTTATCTCCCTTATCCAGGCGGAGAATTTTTCAACTCTCTTTTCACTTACCTCTATCTTGATTCGGTACATTTTTCTCTCCTGACCCCGTCTATTTCCCTTCTCCATGACCGCCTGACCATTATCTTGAGTCTTTCCTTTCGCCCCTGTCACAGAGGTCTTAGTTTCGTTTTCCTGTTGATCGTCCGATAAAACCTTCCGATCTCTTCCTGTAAACTGCTGCGCTGTTCTCATGAGAAGACGCCGCGTTTTTCCGTATTGTTATGATGGCAGGACCATGATACTGAGCTTTCATGGCGCGTAAGGGAAAACACATGGGGAAGTGACGTTGGAAGATGGTTCTATTCCTTTCCTTCGTTTCTTCAAATCGAATCGATTTATATATTTTTGATCCCTTCCAATTATACCTGGAATCATTTTTAATACAATGTACTAAGATAGAAGTGATTCATCGTAGAGACTAGATTAGATATTTTAAACGTAGCATTGCTATATGAGCCATTCACAAAAATGGATCTTTTTAAGTAGTCTCCCATTCCTAGGATATTTAGAGAAACCCACGAATTACTCTCAGTGTCGGAAGAATCTCTCTAGGGCGGATTTTCATAGTGATTCCCTGCCCATACTAAGGAGAAAACTCTATGAATCCACAAAATGATACTTTTAATTTTTTAACTTGTTTTATTTTTTGTCTTTGTCTACCACTTTTGAATCCCTCTTGTTTGATTTTATGTTACTCTTATTTATCGATTTATTATAACACATATGAGTTTGGTATTTCCTGAATGAGTTCGATAAATTATTATTATTATTTTATAGCAAAGTTTCTTTCTGTTCAGGATAGAGAGAAGTGTATCTTCCAATTACCTTTGTCTCAGTCTTATTACGGATAGTGACGTTATGAAAGCTACTGAGGAATGAATTATGCTACTTAATTGTAAGAGCATTAGACTTTAATGTATTATGTGCAATACATAACACACAAGAAGAGGTCTAATTGATAGCTACAGCGTTATTCATGCGGTCATTGTGTTAAATTACATGAACGTATTCCATTCAACACCATCTGGTTCTTTGTAGAATGCAAAGGAAAACCACCTCACTCCTTTTCCCTTGCCGCCTCATCCCCTCTCCCAGTTTTTCGTAGCTTAAGGTGAAGGGTTGAATGTTCAAAACACCCTCCGACGTGAAAAATGCACAGACAAACAGAAATGGTCCGGAGAATGACATTATAATCTGTTATTAATGAAAAATAACCAAGTTTGTGGATTTTTTACAATAGAAGCTGTGTTTTGATATCTTGATTTTCAAAATCTTCACTTTTGTTTACGAAAATATAGCGATTGAGTTCAAGATTGACTCAACTTACTTAGGGCAGGCGTCAAAATGTAATGAAAATGAATTAGATGACTCACAGCTAACCTTTTAACCCGAAAGGATATTTTTCTCGTATATTTTATTTAATCCAGTGTAGTTTCTTTACTAAATCCCATGAGTTTAAACATTATTAACTTAAGAAAATGCAAGAGATGTTGGTTTGTGCTTTCAGAATATTTCATATTCCCTAGGTTATTAATTTGTTTCCAAGTAATTCTGAAAATCGCTTTACCCAGAAGCAATGCATCCTTGGTATCGGAGGGGATGATTGATTCCGGTTTTTTTCTCCAGTCCCTAGATAGAGGCGATCTTAGATTCATCCGATACGGCGGAGGAGTACATTAAACTTTCAGAGTGGGTACGGGAAAGATATCAAGATGTAACGTCAAAGTGAGGGATGGTCGAGGCATAAGAAACATATTCAGTCCGCTGAAAGAATTAATTGCATTAATTGCTTATTCCTTTCCTTGTCTATTTTCGATCGGAACTAGTTCTTAGGCCGAAGTGTAGAGCTCTCAGTTGTATTAATTTGTTTCCATCGCAGGTACAGGGCTATGAAATTGAATTGATGTGGAATTGTTTAAGTAGATATTAAATTCGACTACTTAGAGGTCTCTTTTTTACTGAGTGACATTCGTCTGCTTTCTTCTACACCATAGAATCATGACACTGAACCGTGTATTGATTCAGCCACCGTATAGCAATCAAACTATTTACCTTGAGTTTGGTTATATTCTATCTTCCATTCCGAAGATTTATTAAGAGATTACTCTCAAATACAGACATCTTAATTTCATCCCAATCTTTTCTCTTGAGCGTGTTAATTTGAGGATCCATCAGTTGTCGAAAATAGATTCTCGAACGTTATATCATTGCATAAGGAAGCAAATTCTTGGATTATAATTGTTGTGGATTACCAAAGCAAAATAAATTGAAAAATAAAAGATTATTTTCAAAGCTTCCATCTTTTGTCTGAACAGGATATCTTATTAATTTATAGAGATGAGCGCTTTTCTCGCAATCGGAGCTTGAAATCGATCAGTAATGGGCTTCAGCTTGTTACCATCTTTGTGGAGACTAATTCTCTGACGAAGAAAAGAGGATTTGTATTTTTTTTCATCGAGAAGATTAGTGATAAAAGAAATTGCTACAGAAATTAGTAGATCGGAAATAGTATTGATTTTATCGTAACATTTTAGAAATAATTTTGCTGATATTCTCGCAGCCATTAAGGTATGCTCTTGCATAACGTTGAAGTTTATATAAAAATGCAGAGAGGCGAAAAACTATTAATTTACGAACGCAATTCCTTAATCTTATAATGGAAGAATAATTGGAACTCGATGCAGAATCAAGCCCATCCCTGTATTGGTACTGACAATATCTCCCGCAGAGTAGCCAGAAACGTTCAAAATTCGAGGCAGAAGAGAGAAGAATAGCAAATAGGTAGACACGGACGTTTTGAGAAGAGGGAGGCGGGAGAGAGGCGAGGGCAAGCGTCTTTATTTGGCATTGTCAGCGAAGAGCGAGGAGAGGAGGGTGTGGGGGGAGGGAAGGGAAGCTAGGCAGGAGAAATAGGCTCGGAGAAAGGAAAGAATGCCCAGGCAGAGGAGATCTCAGGGAGGAGGCCGGGCTAAGAAGGTACGCAAAGAATGAGGTGGGGAACGGAATGGGGGAGGCCTAACATGGAAGGCACGGTCTCCTAACTCCGGCCATTCTAGCAAGCGGACTTTTATGCCAGATTAAGACCAATTTAACGGGGATCAACTGGAATTCTCAACGAGGGATTCTCCAATTAGCATGCTGGATAAGTCTCCCACGTTCCGTAGAAGGACTCGGAACCCGCGACCTTCGCGACGGAGTGCCGAGTAACGCTACCCGGTCTCTCGTTCTCTCGGAGGAGGACGGGGGAGGAGCGCGAGTTGAGGGGAACGGAAAGAGTCGAGGGAGAGATAAGGAAAGGTGCAGAGAGTGGGAAAGGATCGAAGGCATTCGCACGAGAGTGGGGGTGACTTCTCTTCATCGTTTCCAGGGCCTATGCGTTCGAATCAGTCAGAAGCTCAGCTTCGTCCAGGTCGCCTCGTCCCCGTATACTTCCCAGGCTAAAGGACGGTTCGTTTCCCGCTGAGGATTTTTTCCAAATTTCGAGAGTGACCAAGTGAAGACAAAGGACGATAAAACGTCTCAATGCGTACCTCACCGGCGCCCCCGCACCAGTAAAGGCCTTTTGTTTCCGAGGTCCTCTTTAGCCTGTTTCCAAGTGGAGGGAGCTTCCGTCATGTGAAAGTATACGTGTATGACTCTTCTTTTTGTTTGTTCTCGTTTCTTTCGGTGTATATGTCTCTCTCACTCCGCCGGTAATTATTCTGAGCGGTGTTTTTCGGACCAAGGAGGAAGGGTACGGCGGGGGATCACATCTTCTTTACCCTTCGACTTTGGACTTTTTAATGATCTCGGTAGAGAGAGTTTGAATAAGTTTTTTCGGCCAGGTCTCGCAGCCTTCCGAGGGTTGGATCGGGAAGGGGAAAGTAGATGGGCCAAGAAGCGTTCCTTGCGGGATCCCCGAGGGGCTTCCTTTAATTTTTTTAATGGAATGGATCGTAGGAGGTCGAATGATTCTCTCATTTCATATAGATTTGACATTCTTCCCTCCGCTCCCCCGCGGCCATTCTCTAAGAATCCTCTCTCGTTTCTGAGAGGAGAATGAAAAAGAGGATTTGCTGCGAAGGAATGAATTCTTCCATTGAGGAAGACTTCGAGTAAACAGTGGGATCTATGCTTCGATAAACCGATAATGATTCTGTAAATGAAGGGAAAGAATCAAGTTATTAGACTTTAATTGGATCTTTCCGTCGGTCGAATCGAGCAGTCCGAATTTTTTTTCATTCCTCGTTCTTGGGGAAATATTGCTCGTGGTGGACGGGAATGGCTTACGTAATTTCTTAAGTTTTTTAAAATTTTAAAATTAAAATTTTATGAGTTTACTTCTTTCGTTATTTTTTGGGTACTTTTTGTCATTTAAATGACGTTTGTAAGTTCTAAATTTGCTAAAAATGAAAATATTAGACAAGGACCGTCAGCTTAGCAATCTCACCATTTTATGTCAAAATAAATACTTGAAATTTCCTCTCTCACATGCTTATATAACTTTAATTTCATTGCAGAATTAGTTTTAATTAACTTAATGATAAATGAATTACTGAAGCGCTCTATTGCAAACCTCATTCATCTAAATGTTATTCTCCAATTATTATAAAAACAGAATGTGTTAATTGTTCTTGGATACCAATCTTATCTATTTCAATTTTCTTATCCATTCTTAAATTAATTTCGCGTGTGTCTTTCATTTTCACTAAAAAAAACTTAGTAGCTACATACATATCTCGTGTTCAAGTCAAAGAAAGCAACATAAATTTAATTTGACTATTATTTAAGCTGAGTAATGGTTGTAAGTAATGAATCATGGAAACGTATTGAAGAGAGCGTGGATTAATTTGAGGATGCGTTGAAAGGAAAAGCCTTAGAAGGGATGAGTAATAAGGATGAATAATATAGAGTACTTAATTCCTGGACAAATTACGTCAGCAATGTATATATGAACATGCTGAGGAATTTCAACTGCATTCGAAGAATCTCTCTTACGGCTTCTTGTGAGAAATGACTGAATAGTCCAATTTTCCTGTTTTAACACTGCTCTTCACCGAGTATTTTCTTCAGGTTTATTACCTCAGGTCGCTTTTATAAGGTAGTCTTATTTCAGATTATTTCCCTGGCTATTATTTAGCGCTTGAATGGGGTTTTGCCTGCGTCATCGGAGTGTTTTATGTACTTATTTTCTTTACCTGGATTAATCTCTAGATTCAACAAAGAGACTTACTATTAGATTGAAACTTTGTGGGAATTTCTTTTTTTTTCATTCGACCGTATTTCCTAGTGCTTTCGACTTCGTCTAATACTTTCTGACTATTTATCTAATTTTTGTCTTTCTTCGCATCAATGCTAAAATTTGATTTATTTAAAGCTCTTATTGAGTTTTATTCGTTCATTCGTGAATTTTGTTTGTTTTAAAGTCAAGATTGGAGTTTCTCATACTTTATATTATGCATAAACGATACCAATTGTTGCTTAACTTCATATCAAAATGGTTTTGACGAACTAGATGAACAATCTGTCACCAGAAAACGGAGAGAAAAGTTAAAATTTTAAATTCTCAAATATTACGGATTAATTTTATTACATCAGCTAATATTTACATTTATTTGGATAGCTGGAATGAACAAGAGAGATAACTAGGATTGAAGGAGTGAACAGAAGAACAAAACTCGGCCTGAGCGCCTTCAGAAAGAACTCGCATATTCTGAAGAAAGAATGCGAATGTTCTTGAAAGAATACAGTGGTTGAAGACCTCCCCCATCCGTCTTGACCTACGGAAATGAAACTTACATGTTACATGTAGCAATAAGTCAGCGACTTCGGGTTACTCAAAGAAATATGGAACGCTGTATGCTTGGAATCGCAGGAACAAACAGAAAACGCATCACCTGGTTGAAGATAATTTCAGGAATGACAGATATAGTAGAGGAAATACGATTACTGAAACGGATGTAACTTAGCCGTCATGGCCAGAAGAAATAAATTAAACATGGGATATCGGCGATTCTCGGTTGTATTCCATTAGATGTAGTGACCAAGAAGATGATCAAAAGACCGATCGAGTAGAGGTATCATCAAGGAGTAGAGGTAACATGAGAATAAAAAGCTCAGAATGGAGCGAATTTGACAATGCTTGTACAGCCCAGTGTCCAAAATTGGATTGACAATGGCGATGATGATAATGCTGTAATCATCAATCCTCTTGAAAGTTGCACTAATATTTTCCCATAAGAATAAGCTGAGAGTTACAAAAACCGTTGATAATTCCATATGATATTTATAAAACACTCAAATGAGAGATGTACTTAGTTTTCTTTAGAAATAACTTTCCCTCTTCCTAGCAATGTGAACGTTTTATGATATGAAAGATTTAGTGCACTCTCGGACTTACGTAAAGAATGCCTGTCTATGGTTTAAGTCTCATGTCTTTTTATACAAGTGAATCCCGTGCTATTTTGAGCCTGATTTAGGTGTTCTTTCGAGAACTAATTTAGAGATAAACAGAGAACTTTGTTAAGTCCCTGGGGAGCATTAGAAGGCGCCACGGCGCCTCTGTGCCAGGCACTCTTCCAGCTCCGAGCCTACATTTTTAGAATCTCGATGGAAAATACGACGTCGTTCCCGAATAACTGTTTTATTTACAGGAGGAAGGCGCCTAAGTTAGAGCTAAGCAAAACAAAAACTCGTAATTTGGGCATTGTAAGGCTCAGAATGTTATTTCCACATATCCAAGCCAAGTGATGAAAGAATCGAGTATTTTAAAAGTCCAAACGGAAACCACAATGTTTTCACATCTATTCTGCCCCCTTGAAATACACATTGACGCAACAGTTATTGTATGGATATCATTGGCTTGTATTAGAGGTTTTAATTCTGATCCAAACCACGTTGCCACCGGTTTTCGGAAACAGCAGAAAGGTCCGGTTAACATACTTCGTAAGAAACTCCCAATGCACATTTAAGTATCGATGCTACCGTTATTATGAGTAGAAGATGATGATAGAATCTCTATTGAAATGTTGGAATTCAGGTGTTTCTTAGAAGATTAGTGTTCCGGGCCTTTCTTTTGTTTCCGAAAACCGGTGGCAGAGAGGTGGGGAGTGCTGTCAAAGGCGGCTATTGGAGATTTTCAAACCTAATTAATTTCATTCATTCATTTCTAATTCATTAACAGCCGTGCTCCTATTTTCTTTCCTTACATTGTCTCGAATCTCTTCTAGTTCCTACTTGAGGTATCCCCAGACGATAATTAATAAAATAAGATAATTATTAGTAATGCCGCTAATTTTTTGTCTTACGCGTTATTGTTGCCAACCATGCCATCCAGTCTTTGTCGGCATTCATCTTCTCATTCACCGGTATTCCGAGGAAGCAAGAAAGGAAGCCGCACTCTTTTAGAGCACCCAATATGTAATACCCCAATAATAATACACCCAACAGTGTTATTCACTCCTGACGATAAATGCATCGCATTCGAAATACGTATTGAGTGCTCTTAAAAATTGCGGTGTCTTTTCTTGTTTTCACGGAATACCTGCGAATGAGAAGATGAACTCCGACAAAGACGGCTAGTGGGGATTTTAAACCCCTAAATTCTTAACAGCCGTTTTCCAAATCTTCTTCCTTTACACCGTCAATCTAGTTATTATTAATATTTGTGAGGGTAATTGAACCAAATTAGGACTTCGAATGTCATCGTGCACATATTTAGAGTACCCGGACTTTGATATAAAAAACACCTAAGATGTTTCCAAGGTGACAGCTCATGATTTAAAATCGGACGATTTATGTATCGGATATCGAACGCCTAATGGACGAGTTTTTAACGTAACTCCGACGTCTCCTCGACCGCAATCGCTCATTACGAGGAATATCTTCATCTTCAAACACTTCCCTCCCGCATTAATATTTCATGAGCATCATTGAAATATAAGATGGAGCCGAAAATTTCGGTTCCCGCGTCACTTTTTCTCTCCATCACCCACCCTCGCTCGATCAATCATTGTCGCTGGAACACATTTGCCGAAGACGTGACGTCATCCCCGAAGATCTCAGAAGTGATTCGGATACAAGCTGGCGATATTAATCCGGAGATCTTAAGGAGCAAAAGGAATACTAATTCGGGCATTCCGAGTGCTCTTCCGTCAAACCGGTCTAATGTATGCCTCCCCCATCGCCCCCCTCTTCTACTCACGACACAAGACGTATTTCGCTTGGCAAATTGCCGCTTTCATTATATCAGTATCCAATACCTTATCGCTCGAAGGGGTTTTGCGATATTAGTTAATCTCGCGTTCTCCGAGAGTTTCCCCGCGAAGAAGGTAGGAATGGGAGGAAAGGATGGAATAGTTGGGAATCTCTCTGTCCGGGTGCGGAATGTCGTCTGGAGAAGGAACGGTCCGCTTGCGCTGTGCAACGTGCGCGAGATGGAAAGATCTCCATTCGTTTCTTATTTCTTTCTCTGGTTCCGTAGATACGTGGCCGATACTGAATGGGGAGAATTCCAGGCTTTTTATTTCTAATGGAAAGGATTTTGACTCTGTTGTGAATTTTTGCCCTATTCTTGATATCAGGCGTATTACATAGTTGCATTTGAAGGAGAAATACCAAGATTTAGTGAAATGGAATCGACGAATCATGTTTGTTTGAATACTTTACTGCTTTATTATTTACTCAAGACGTAGGTTATTCTTTCACAAAAAAACACAGACCCAATTATTATTTGTGAAGGTTAAATACCTTGATAGATCGAAAATTTTCCTACTTGTGTTATCACATGTACGATCGTTATATTTACGAAGAATTTTACGTGATATAGTGAAATGATATTGCTGAATGATGTAGTTTTGAATACTTTTTTGCTTTACTATTGTTCAAGACGTAGGTTTTGTTTTCCCAAAAAATATTGCTTTTGAGGCTTACATACTTGATAGAGCGAACTTTTCCAATTTTATATTGGTCGAGAATAGCGGAAAATGTGTTCTGCATTTATTTTTCTTCCATTTTTGCCCAAAGCTAAGATAATATGAAAGCTGTTGACGAATGAGTGACGCCGAATGATGGATATTGTTTGAGTTTCTCCTGACTAAATGGTATGAAAAGTCTTAATCAGGACGTCATTGCTCTGGACCTGGATGGAAGATTATATTGATGAAATAGGTTATTAACCGGGTGAGAAGCTCAGTTTTACCAACTTACTTATCACAAGAAAACGTCGTATTGATATGATGTTTCTCTTACTAACCACTGGTTGTTATTATTTACTAAGAATTCCTGGCATGAGAATGTAAACTTGATCAAGAAGCCATAATAACGTTCTCCGGAAAATTTAGTCCTGAATATTGACGAAATTACTTGATTTTTCTTCGTGGAGAGACCCATAGCCAAAAGCCGTGCAATTTTACGGTCTATCCGAAATACGCTAAGATGTACCGATAAAGAAGTACGAAGTTTCTGCTTATATGCTAGGACATAAATCGCTTCACATAAATTTTCCGTCCAATATTTGCCATTACCTCGCTAACATCTGCCGTCCCTCTATTGGGAACACATCTCTTCCCTCTTTCGAGGTTGCCCTACCTAAGCAAGCACGTAAATCTTTCCTTTCCTACTTTGCTGCCTAAAGCCGACCCTGCCGCTGGTCTAGCCTCCCTCCTGCAATCTTTGCCTCCCTTTCCCCTCCCCTCTAGCTCAAACACAGACGAGGAGCATAAAGATGTACGTAGATAGATAAGGAGAGGGAAGTTAAGGATCACGCATGCGATGGTGCTTCAGGGAAGGGGAAGGAGATTAGCTCGCTTCGGAGACGTTTAATATTGTAGGAATGCTGAATACGAGAAGTGGAGGGAGTAAAGGATGAAAGTTCGTCTTGAGGAAAGTGAAAGCTCTCTCTCTCTGTGCCTGGAGGAAAGGAGGCGGGTTACTGAATCACGGCCTGGCAGAAGGTCGCGGAATGCTATATCCAGGTGAAATATAGATGGAGAAGGCCTGGTGAAAAAGACCTAACCTAGGAGGTATTCAGACGAACGTTTTTCGCTTCCGAATCCTGAGATAAATCAAAGTTTTAGAGCTTGTTTTATGCTACACGTGTTTATTTTTCAGCTAATAGAGGAAAATTTACCCTCCGTTCAATTATGTCTGTCTTTTTTATGGTTGTTATGAGATGTACGAGTGATATTGATCAATTGTCGCTCCTTATTGCATGAAAGTGTAATTCATAGTGCTACAGCTACTTTCGAGTTGTCTGTGTCCGTTTACATCGTTCTAACTCAGGAATGCAAGAGCAAAATACCTCGCTCCTCATCTTAGCTAGTTGACTCAATATCTTTCTCCTAAGGTTTTTACAGGTGATGGTGGTAGGATGAGCATCCAACCAGTTGTAGAACTGATGATCGAACACAACAACAAAGAAAGGTCTAAGGCCTAAATGATAGAGATCAAAGAGTTATCGAACTGATTTTGACAAAATTATTAGGCTTCAACTTCGTTCTAAAGTGTAGGTGTAATAATATATTCTGCAAACGCATTTTTTAATGCATCCAGTCAATAGTTGAGAAGGTAACAAAAGGGAAATGTAGATACAATACTGTGCAGGAATTCAGGCGCATGGATAATTTGATTGACTAGACATCAGTAATTCCTTTCAAACTTAGCTTTCATATTTCCTCGTGAGAGTTAAAAAGATTTAATACTTCCGACCTATAATTTCATATGGTATTTTTTTACCCTTTCATACTAATGTCATGCAGACTGATCTTGTAGTTCTTAAGTTAGAACATTTATTGTACACCCGCTATAAGAAGTTACCTCATAAGATTCTAAGGCTCAACAAGCCCATATTTTCCATTAATTTGGTGATGGAATACCAGAGCTCAGGAATGATGTATCTAGAAAGGTTTGGAGTCACCCAAGTTAACCATAAAATTTATCCACTTTATAAAATTTGATTTAAATTGATTCATCGAATATATGTAGGGTAATAATGTAAAGATAAAGTGGAATAAAGTAAAATATGGTTAAGGAACATTTTAAAAAGAGGATGTTTGCAGTTGAGTAATGTATGACTGATTATGTAAGATCTATAATGATCTAATGCCCTGGGGAATATTTTTGTAAATATTTGCGACGCCAGAATCAGATTCCAGTTAATATTCAAATCGTATTGTAGTCTTGGGAATCCTTACAAAAAATTTACATCTTAATTTGTCACTAGTTAACTTGAATGAATGTATTTATTTACGGAAACTAACACACATTGAGCAAATACAGGTGTGAGAAACGGTTTCTTCCTCTAATATTTCAGAATTTATTTTTCCTTTTCTTACCCTTTTATTGTTATGACGCTCTCATAAATTTCGACTCTCACCTGTCAAGAGAGAGATGTCCTCAAGGCGTATGTAAATAGTGTTACAGCGAGTTAAAAACTCTTATGTGAGATGTTTTGAAAGAAAGCCATTCTCATCTTGCAGAAGTTTTAAGAGCCGACATCCTCCGTCTATATTATGAAATATTTTTTTTTCGCCGACGGAGCCAAAGGAAATTAATTTATTTTTAAACTCCCCGAGCTATTGCTCGAGGGATCACTCTGAAGCTTTAGTTTTATCATTGAGAAGAAGGGACGTTTTTATAGCAGGATCCAGCTCCAAAATGTGAGACTTTCCTACAGTTAGGGAAGTTTCAGGAACTTAGGTCCTTCATAGTACTGATACTCTGCATCAGTATCCCTTCATAATATGCGTTTCAGGATATTATATTATTTGAAGGTTTAGGATATTTTCGGTTCTAAGATGTGAATGATTCGAAATAACTTTCTTTCCGCTTTTCCATTCAATCATCTTAGCAGCAGAGAAAGATATAACGAAGCCCTGAAGCCATCTGATATCTACGAGTTTATAGCTGTGAGGTCATTTCAAGGTCTGCTATTTTCAATTATTATTTTGAATTGCATGAGATGTAAAGCAATATGACAAATCCTGTCCACTCCATATGTTATCAATTGATGGATTATTGAAAGTTATGTCACAAATTACATAGCGATTGTATTTCATTTTTATCCGCAAAGTCGACCTTTTCTAAATTATTCTATTTAGGACTTATAGATAATAAAGTTTATAATACATATCTAATAAAATTCTTTTGCTTGAGATATAGTTCACAAAAATATTTTTTGGCAAAGAATCCAATTATTAACAAGTTAGTCTTCATTACATGAAAATATTTAAGTTTCCATCTGGTATTTATTATTGCTTGATTCGACACGTGATCATCAATGAAAAGAAAAATAATGCCGAGATCAGTCTATAGGATTTTAATTAACGAAATAATATACAATATTAACTAAATTTTAATTGACACAAAATATAGTATGCGAAATAGAGTCACATTGTCGTATGGATTATAGAACATCATTATCCCTGATTGTACATTTATTAAGAACACCGCGAAACTTCATTAACGATGAATTTTTCGAAGTTGATTAAAAGCCATTTTCTAGGGGAATGTCATTTCAAGGAGAGGAATCAGAAAATGTGAGAGTGCAGTCTCAGTAGGATAATATGGAAATAAAAATATAAATTCATATAGTAAAACATGTTATTAGATATATTGAAAGAACTTAACGATGAAATTTTACTTAGCGCGAGGAAGCGTGCGTTTTAAACCCAAAGTTGAACAAGGAGTGAAAAATTGTGACATGACTTGACCTGGCTTTGCTGGATAAATTGAATAGTTTGTCATCATTTTACGGTAATTTCAATGCTTATTCCCGATTCACGGAAAGGCAAATATGTGTACTAAGAGTCAATGTTAGCAGTAAGTAACGATTGCGCAGAATAGAATGTTTAATCGGAGGGAAATCCTCTGGGCGGTCGTAATATATCTTCTTATCTCCTCTTTCAATGAATATTGTTCGACTCACGGAAGTTGAAATCAGAGATACCAATGACCCTTTCAGACCGAAGTTAACATGTCGAAAATTTGATGGGCTAATTTTGTGGGAAGCGAGCGGAAAAGAAAATTCGACGATAAGACGCTCTCAATAGTTAGTTAGTTTGACTCTTTATTGGCGAGGTTAGACCCAAGTGGGCCTCTCTTCCACCTAACCTCGTATGTCGACAGAATATGAACAAGCATAAATTAAATTAAAACAAAAAGACAGAGTAGAGTGTGGGAAAAAATCTTTGCAACTGAAGATTGCCAAAGAAAAAACCCACGTTGCTGGGAAACACCCACAGAGAAGGGGGGTGAAAAAAACCGCGAAAACTCAGTAAAAAATAACAATGAAGTATAGACAATGATAAAATTACATACAACATATACTTAAATCAATAAATTTACAGAAAAGTAAAAAAATGTTATTAATTAAAAGAGAAAAATATAAAATTTACTAAAGTGAGAAAGAAAATGGAGAAAAAAATCACAGATATAATGAAATTTACGACTAATAAATATTCGTCAAAGAAAAAAATTAATAAATGAATAAAGGTCAGCCAGCGGCGTCCGTCGACTTTTTTTAAATTTATCTCGGCAGAAAGAGGGTGAGATGAACCTGAAAATGAAGAGAGAAAGAGAGAAGAGTGTTCTACCGTAATGGAAAGAGAGACCAAAAGGAATTTGGTATTGGGGCACATGATCCGCTGGCTCTTTTCTTCGTTTGGCTGCGATTTTTCTCGCTGTCTTCCAGCATTCTGCGTGGCGCCAGCACTCCTAGGGGGCCCCGATAACGCCTCTCTATTGCAAGTGACCCGGGCAGTGACGCAATTCTAAGCCAATCGCTCGCTCTTGAATTCTAGATCTCATTTTATAGCCGCACAATATGGGACTCGATATCTTCCTCCGCGCATACGCCTTAATGGCGGGTCAGTGGGGTCTTCTCCATGAAAACAAGTTTTTCTTCCATCGGGAAGCAATTTTTCCGCTCCGGAGAGAAATGCGGAGCCTTTATTGTCGGAAGTAAACGAAATGTGAAAGGCGTAACCTTTATTTTCGACCCCAAACATATCGCATTTTTCCCCTAAGATGTTAAAAAATACTCCATTTGCGGTTCTGCAAATCACAAGGTTGGGATATTTTTTGCGGAAGCCCATGGCGTTCGGAGTACTCATTCAAGGAGCAAAAGGATGCGGCCCATACTGCCGCATTTATGTGGAGAAAGTCTGCGTTGGTATCGAAAGAAAACTTCTTGCATATGTATTAAAATACGGCATACATAAAGCATGGCACAGCAACCAGCAGTATATGCCTCAGAAAGGAGCTTCTAGCTTCTATTCGTCCAAGTTGCTCTTATAAGAATAATTTTCAAACCTTATATCTTTCGTATAGGGTCACCAATCACGGTTGAAATACGTTGTTGCTGATTTAATATTTTAGAGTTCCAACGAATTCTTAAAAGCAATATTGTATTCCATGAAAAGCTGCTATCTACTATACCAAATTTTTCATTGATAGATTCAAATACTATGTGACGAATGAATTATCAATTAGGCACAGAAAAACTCCCAAAATTGTATGTCGCACTGTTTTGATATGTAGAATGTTTAGATTTCTAAAACTTATGTTTAGAATAAAATATTTCGTTATATTGGGGCATCAATTTTTATTCGAAAAAGGTAATTAGCTCATGCTGTTTCGCACGTACAATATCGTATTAGATCACAATATAATGTAGAATTATAGATCAATTTTTAACATACAATTTTTCCGTAAACAGGATGAAATCATCCCTGACTTAAATTCAAAAGCGTGAAAATGTAATTAAAAAGTCCAGTCCAACCTAGGTGTCACCTCAGCGACAAATTTGTAATAATTCGTTATTAATAATAATTCGTGGCCTGAAATGCTTCAGATTTCCGACACTAAAGGCGAGAACAATATTTTCCATATTACACTTGTTAATTACCACGGGCAGATATTATACGGTAGGGAATAATTCTGCTAAAAATTCGCGTCATTTCTAATAATACAGCATTGTAGAATCATTCATTTATTAATTTCAACTCTGATTGAATCATCTCACCAAACTATTTTTCCAGTATAATAGGAGTTAATAATTTGCAGAGATAATTGAGCGCTTATTTGTTGAGCAAATATTTCTCTACAATTCCTTTTTGTGAGAGTTACTGGAATTGAAGAAACTAGAAGTCAATTTTAGATCATGAACTCGCCTTGAAACTTATCTCTGCTATCTTACCTTTCTACCGTTGCTTACATGGAGTAAAAGGAATAGTATGGCATATGTATGTTTTCGAGGGATAAACCTCGATGGCTGTTACATATATCACGACCCAACGTATAACTAAAGGTGACCTAATTTCTAATTGCAGTTTCCAAAGTGTGAAACTCTACTCCTAGAGATTGGAGTTGCCTTTCAACCCAAACTATCGACATAAATATCCATCTGATCAATCTGCATGATAGAGTTGGATGTGTCTAAGAATTTTTAGACTCAATAAATACAAAGTTTTTCTTTTCAT
The DNA here is from genome assembly GCA_947579665.1 of Sympetrum striolatum. NCBI lineage: Eukaryota > Metazoa > Arthropoda > Insecta > Odonata > Libellulidae > Sympetrum > Sympetrum striolatum. The sequence continues at coordinate 52,947,586 of OX388341.1, forward strand.
ACGATGATTACCGTAACCTAAGTTTATTAATTCTGTCCTTGAGTTTCATATAAGTAATTCACAGTATGAAGTGATTCGCAATCATCACAAGGAGATTTATCCAATTGTGATGGTAATTTATTAGTAGGATGTAGAAAATTTGTAAGAATATTTAACTGATCCATTTTTTCGCAAATATTTTTACTAAAATTCGTTGATTATTCTTCTGTTGTATTCGTATTCTTTGGCCGTACATAATTTTTGGTCAGCTTTGTTTCGTTCAGTCACCGTCCAGAATACAGATTATATCCTCGTATCTTCGACCATTAACTCTAACCCTTGTGAGTCTATTAGGCAGATTCGTTGGTGTGGTATTTCATCTTAGCTTTTCTCTCTTAGCCTGAGTGCTGTGAATGAAAGTATTTCACCAACAAAGTGCATCATAATGAGCATATAAATATTGCACTATAATATGAATGCATATAAATATTCATTCTTTGAAAAATAACCGAAATGAATGCATAAGTCAGCATTTTTCACGCCATTTTTCCCAACACATGTCTTTACAGCCATGGACTAGACTTAGGCAAAAGAAAATGAAAGATATATTCTCCTCTTTCTGTACCAAAAGACGGAAACTCCTTTCATTAAAAGTAGTAGCAGCAAAACTCTCCCAATGGTTTCCTTGCATGTATTACTAGCTTTCCAATTTTTTTTCCTGTAGTAGCTTCCCCTTGGGCTATTAATGCAATACCATAAGTTTATACTTACTATTACCCTCTTTTCTATTCTGATTGTCGAGAATCTCGCTTTCTTATTGAAGGAATTCTTCCATTCTTTCGAAATCATAGGTTCTTTATATCATCTTGAAACGTTCTTCCCTTATCAGTTATACGTTTAGGTTTGGTTTTCTTATTATGTTGAATTTGCTCGCATTGTTTTACATAGAGAGTTGTATTCTTCTCCTTCCTTCCTATTTTTATCTCTATCCTCGAGCGAGATACATCACATCGAAAGTTTACTATTGCTGCCCCTTTTATTACAGCGCACAAAACTACCCCAAAGAGACGGTTGACTGTATAGAGTCTGAACGAGGACCAATACGTCTTTGTATGGCTATCCCACCTGCCCTCTCCTTCCCAAATTTCGCCTCCATTCTCTTTTCGGGGTTTCTTTGCACGCTCCCCGAGGCATCTGGCCTTTATCTTCGCCCGGCGACGTCCCCTCCACAAGTGGCGTCGCGGCGCCGTCTGCTCGCGCACTCTCGAGGCGCCAGATAACGCTCTCGATTCGGAGACATTCGGCGATCAGCTTTTGTTTTATTCGTGCACATATCGGCCGCGAGATGTCGCCCCGGAGAGTCTCTTAGGAGAGTTGGAGCTGGAAGGAGAGAGGCGCGTGCGATGCAGGAAGTGTATTCAAGGGATCGAAAGGGAAGACAGCGGATGTGTGGGTGGAAGAGGGAGGGACACTTTCCTGGGTAACGCATCGAGAGTGAAAGTGACGCGGAATTTATAGACACATAATTCTTTTTCTCTGCTGGGACCAGGACTCTATCAAAGCTATGCAATACTTTCTTAAGTGCCGCTCAACTAATTTATCGAGCGTCAAATAGGTTAAACATCGACAATTTCATGGCATTGATAATTTCGGGACATTAATAAGTTCGTGATGATTCTCTAAAGTTCATTACGTAATTTACAGTGGTTACATTGGCTTAATTTTAGGTATATAGAAGGCTCTTACATTCACTTCTCTACGAACAAAACGCCACTTATTTTATTTCACCGTAAACTGAGTACCGGATGTTTGAAAATATATCACGAACTTACCGATGACACCAAATTACCAGCTTTTACCCTATTTATTGAAAAAATTGAATTCTATATCTTTAGTTTCCATTGATGAATTTATATACTATGGATAGCATAGTGGAATTGCACGATTCACATCCGCGTTTAAATGAAGAATAAAGTATAATAATTACTCTAAGATTTCTTAGTATTTCAGTCTGTCCGCAGTATTTGTAATTTAATTTCTGGTCTGAAAAGCAGCAACTGCTGTGATATCTATGGGGTGAATTCTAAATTATTAAAAAATATATCTCACACTGTGACACAAACTCTTACTAGATTGATTATGAAATATTTTAATCAGGTATCTATCCAAAAGAACTTAAGCTCACAAAAATCATCCCATTATTAAAGAAAGGTAATAAAAAGGATCCCTCTAGCTATAAACCAATAGCAATTACACCAATTATATCTAAGATCATAGAGAAGGCATTACTTTCAAGGTTAAATAACTATTTTGAATTGAATAATCTGATAAGCAAAACACAATCTGGCTTTCTGAAAGGTAGAGGAACAATTGAATGCGTAATGTCCATGATTAGTGATCTTTACTTCTCTTTAGAGAATAATGAGAGTACCATCCTTGCTTTCAGTGATTTAACTAAGGCATTTGATAGTGTATGTCACTCCAAGCTTTTCTCAAAATTAAACTCCTATGGTGTAAGAGGTACTCCTCTGCATCTCATTGAGAGTTTCCTGAAAGACAGATATCAATGTGTGCATGTAAATAATAAGTTGTCTCCAAAAAATCTAGTTAAGTATGGGGTTCCTCAAGGATCTGTCCTTGGACCATTTCTGTTCCTCATATATGTAAATGACCTACATTACTCTTGTAAGGCAAAAGTTTTCCAATTTGTTGATAATACTGCAATCCTCACAAAAAGCAAGGAACAGGTTTATCTATCTATCAATGAGTTAGAGTTTTTAAAATATTACTGATTGGTTTAAGGTGAATAACTCTTTGCAAATGAAAGCAAGTATCAATGTTTAAAAATTTCTCTTGCCAAGAATGCACAAAACACAAATCAAACCCCAATAACATATATAGGAATTGTAATTGACCCAAGATTAAGCTGGTATGACCACATTAAATATCTTGGAACAAAGTTGAGCGAAGCAACATACCTGATAGGAAAATTAACTTCAGTAGTAGACATTAATGTGCTGAGAACTGCATATTTTGCCACTTTTCTTTCTGTCATGACTTACGGTATTATAATATGGGGTAATTCTGTTCATTGGAAAACCATCTTTATACTACAAAAAAGGGTCATAAGAGTAATTGCAAAGATTGGAAGAAGGCAATCTTGTAGGCCTTTTTTTAAGAACTTGGGTAAGGGTAAGGTTAAATCGAACTTAAGTAAGTTTGAAATTGGCAGAATCGAACATCCCCATGACACTAGAGGAAGGTTGTCTTTGAGAACTCCTTCTCACAGGCTTAGCCTATATTCAAGGAGCTTCCAGGGAATGGCTCTTAGAATATATAATGCTTTACCAATTGCAATAAAGGAGAGTAATACCAATGCTTTTTCAAACGAAATTTAAATTTTTTAACAGATAAAGTTTACTATAGCGTAGAAGAATTTATGATTGAAAAAAAAGTGTGATTTAACACTATATTGCTACTAGATATCATGTATTTTGAGTGTGTTGTGTTAATGTAATTCATTATGTATTGACTGTTTATTATTCATTATGCCTAAATTATTATGTACATTATGTATTCTATTATTTTATTATTTATTATGTATAGACTGTCTGTGAATATGTTGTTTGACTTGTCCTATACATGCATATGTATGTCTCTGGATTAATAAATATTATTATTATTATTATTTTAAAATTGAAAAACTTAATGCGTATTGCTATAAGACAAATATTATTCTTTGTCTTATATTAATTTTATCTTAGAGATTAATGAATGACAACCTGCTTTTTAAGTTTATGATTTTGATTACTCGTTATGTTGTAATATAAAATACAGATGACTTCGAATCTAATGTTCATACCATTATATTAATATATGTTCAACTAAATTTATTTATATAAACCCCCAAAATATCCACTTTTTGGACTGTTAGAGTGGTAGGTAAATGATATTAGCAAAGAACGATCACACATATACAAAAAAACTCATAACGTTTATAATTATAAATACCAACAAAGATTATGGAAATGCAATCAAACCATTGTGTATTTGTTTATACAAACTTGCTATGGCGAAAACACTTTGTTTCTGTTATTTGTTTTATCAGCAAAACCTTATGAAGATGTCATTATCTTTTATGTTGTTATCTATTTCTCTCATTCTTTCAACTTTTCCTACGCATTTCGCATGTTTTTCACACCTCTCTTCTTTTGTGGATGTTTTCTTGTAGTGGATATTTTTTCTGTGATTAAAGTTAACACAGCTCTTTTATTTGTTTCACAAAACCATTCTTTCCTTCCATATTTTCTCTCGATTTCCATATTACTTGGCAAAAAATCTGGATTTATTTATTTAATGCTTTCATCATATTTGTATCTATGCTTTCATGCGTATAAAACAAGAGTTAAACGAAAGGTGGGACTTCTTAGTCCCAATGTCGTCCAATAAAGACGTTTGCATTGTATTGTATTTACACTTTGTATTGCTTTTATTTTTATTGCTGCTAATCTGTTTTGTTGCATATTCAGACAGTTTTATTTTTATCCACGAACTATTTTCATAATCCTATTGAAATTTACAATTTAATGCTACATGAAATTAATTTCAGAGATAAATTACGGAAACATATATAAAATACGTAATTTTGATATTATGTGCTAGAAATCGAAGGAAAAATAAATTAAATATGCATCTTACATATCGATCCCCGTCTTTTCGTCAGCCAACTGCCGAAATCGCGCAAATCAGAGGACGAGCGGTAAAAATTTCTAATAAAATAAATAAACGAGCACATCCGTTCGTTAACGTCCGCGATCCAAAGAAGTTTCGCTTTCCATCTGTACAGCGCCCGCCCGCGGAACGATGTCGAACTTCATGTTTTTTGCATTGGAAGAAGCCAATTTGCAGATTGCCCCCGAACTACCGAAGAATGAATAATAACTGTCCGATTGGGATGATGCGACGGGCCTCTTCTCTTTTAATAATGCAATCGAGTAAATTAAAAGGGACTTCTTTCCTCTTCTCGATTTATTTATGGTCCAATAACATCATCAGGGCCATTTAAATTACTCTAGTCCTGTTAATAAAAAAGGTGGAAATGAGCGCCGGGCCGTGACATCTTGCTCCTGCGTTTCCGCGAAATGCAATCCTCGAATTAATAATCGGATAAATATTTCTCTCGCATCGGGAATAAAACAGCGCCGTCGCTAATTTGTTCGTTCGAACGGAAGATTATATATTTATGTTCTCCCAATTCAGCATGCGTTTAATTAATAAGAATTCATCGTAAATCGAGAAATAAAATAATTTTTCGTCGTTTTCGGTCACTCGCTCGAAACGAGTAGATGTGCTCGAATCCAATTTGCCGGTCAAGATTTAAATAATTTCCGCTCCTTTGAAGATTGTAATTATCTTTCCCTCCAAACATTTATTTCGGATGATCTATTCAGAGTAAATTTGGTTTTCCTATTATTTGCTGAATTTATAAGTCCAGGAGTCCTCAAACGGATTGACATTTTGAATATCAAACAGACAAATAATAAATCAGTGGTGTGTTGGTAAAAGAACCATTTATAATATTTTGATTGTATTTTCAATTTAGTATTACCAATTCAGAAATATGTAGTGATTATTACACGATGAAACCGACACTAGAACCTGCAGATATGTTTTAGGTTCCCTAAATACATGATATTATGATTTTAGCATCGATTCAATGGATTTTTATATTCATAAGTTTTCGAAAACAAACTTTACTGCGCTGAATATATAAAGAAAATTCACATAACATTTATAAAAAGAGAAGAACTTGAAAGGTAGTGACGTACAACTTTGAACTCAAGAGAGAGAACTATTGAGAGCATGATTCGTAATATTTAGTAAGTTATGAAATATTGTATAACTTGGTGCCTCGCAATTGTATAAAGTACATATTGTCTATTTTTTGTTCATTTCATGGTTGGTATATTAAACACATAGAGGAAATAATTACGATATTTTAGTATATACACATATAATTATAATCAGTTAACCATCATTATAATAGGTCATAATCGAGCTCTCAGATTTTAGTAGGAGTTAATAACAAGTGACCATTTCAAAAATTCATACAGTTCTGAGAGATTATATTAGAAAAAATTTGCCGAAGTTGAGTATTTTTTCTATTCACTCGTAAAGGGTCAAAAAACAATTTTGTATCCTAGTTATTCTGAGCAGCGCAAGGAATTTATTGTATGCTCACTTTAAAATTTCAGTAATACTCTCTTAACAGTTACCCCAACCCGGATCATGGTTTTTCCAAATCATTGCCTTAACTACGGGGAAAATGAACATCACAACGTAAAATCAAATTCTTTATCTACTAACCCTTGATACTAAGTACTTAGAGCGCAGTGAGCGACCAGTGATTTCATACTAATCATTTATTTCGGCTAATAACCTTAAATTTTTTCTCCAAACAGCTTTTGGGAATACTACCACATATTGATCATAAAAGTTGTTTTCTTTATAATATATGTATCGGAACTAAATACAGTGGAGGTCTGCATCTAGTGATAATTGAAAGGTTTTATTTCAACTTCCTCATTTGTATGTACAGTCCTGGCCAAAATTAACGCAGCACCGGCCGTAAGGATCGCTAGGGAGGTGCTGCGTTAATTTTGGCCAGGAGTGTACATCAAATTAAAACTGCTCCAAAATTTTAAATATCTGTCAGGGATCATAAAAAATTCTCTGATAAATTAGAGTATGGAGATCATTGAACACTTATTTTTGTGTAGATCATGACAATCACAGTTAAGGGTTGCTCTAGCTCCGATGCTTGCAAAGGTGTTAATTTAAATTCTTATCTAAATTTCTCTACTTTAATACTTTTCGTGTATTGATATGTATGAAAAATTTGTAAAATAAGACAATTTTAAGAGGTTACTATTAAAAATCATGCATATAATATTAAGTATAATAGCATACTATGGTAGCCGTGAAGACGTGTCAGTAACCTTGAAAAATCTTGCAGGTACAAGACAAGCCATGTAGATGGTGTTCAAAGGTTATTTAAAATTCATATTTAACGAATAGCTAATTGACAGCAATGTGTGTTTTTCTATGACAATTCATACATTTATTTTACATCTATATTTTTATTTATTTATCTTGCTTTATTTTAATTTCTGCATTATTATATTTTATGTAGTTGGATTTATTGCATCGATACATTGAAATATTTATTTTTGAATGTTATACATATAAGTCAAAGTCAGCACCTGTCCTCGAGACTATCTACGGTTATAAATATTTAAATTAATATATAGTTCTGATTATTTCTGCTCGGTGCGTAAATATGCTAAGGAAATCTTTGTTTGATAGAAATAGCAGTGTCAAAAATGGAAATGAGGCCAGAGAAGTTTATAATCTCTGCACTTGACCTCGTTAAAATTAATCACTTCTTAATCGACGATTTCAAAGCGATGCTTTAGATACACCCGCCGACACGGAAAAAACCTCCGTGGATAAATTAAGTGGTCAAGGCTGAGTTAGGAAGTGAGAGAAAGATTTAACTCACTCGAGGGAAACGAGGAAATGATAAAGGTGGGAGGGGAGGGAGATAAATCCGGGCGAAAATACGTTTACGAGGAGACAGTCGGGTGCCCATCCTACGGGAAGCCGTTCCTCGGCCCATTATGATCCGAATTCCTCCTCTTAAAAATAAATTCCGGAGAAAACACGGCCGGAGGAAAGCGACGATATTGCATTGCGGAACGATCTGGAGACGGACGAATCTTGGGAGACATTCGGCGGGTCTTAAAACAGCGGAGGAAGACGAAGTTAATGTTTAGGAGGGAATTAAACGGCGATTAAGGGAGTAAAACGGGGGAAAACCCCCCGTATAGTCGGAGATTTAAGACAGGAGGCGAGGGGAGAGGTTAGATCTCGGAAGGGTAAGATCTCGGAAGGGAAACACCAGGTTTGTGGGAAACGAATTCGAACGAAACTTTCAGGGCACGTTTATTGTTTAAAAATAGTGGACACGTCTCCGATCGTTCAACTTAATGGGACTTTGTTTATGAAAAATTAGCAGACATGTCCACTATTTCAGATACACCTTGTCAGAGGGGCAAGATCTCGAAGGGACACGATCTCGGAGGGGTAAGATCTCGGAGGGGCATGATCTCGGAGGGGTAAGATCTCGGAGAGGTAAGATCTCGGAGGGGCACGATCTCGGAGGGGTAAGATGTCGAGGGGTAAGATCTCGGAGGGGTAGTGTTGTCATTCCTCCGACTTGTTTTCCCTCCGCGGAGAGATATAAATTCGATGTAATTAGGCAGCGAGAGGGAGAGTGAGTAGAGGGTAAGACCTCTCGGTGATAATACCGCTTTCCCCCACCCCCGCTACCCATCCCTTCCCTTCCTAAACGGGGGAGGAGGACGTGAAAAAATAGATATAAAAGGGGCGGAGTTTTCTCCCAGTTGCCATGACAACGAGATGCGAGTGCGAAGGGGGGGCGAGCGTGGGTTTTGGCCCCGGGAGTGGAGGGGGGCTCATGCCCATGGCTGCTCTGCCCGCTTATAACACCCTCACCGCGCCCCCGCATCCACCCGACCCCGCCCCACCTGTCTCCACCCTCGCCCCCTCCTCCGCCACCCCCGTCTCTGCTCCCATTGGCCGACGAGGAACCTTCCCCGCGCCTTCCACCCCTTCTGCCGTGGTGTACAGTAAAGCAACAGTTTAGTGCACGTCGGAAATTACGTAGCGGAGAGGGCGAGGGAGGGGATTTTTCCCGCGGAGGGGGTGGCGAAAATGCCAAAGGGGTGGTCCATGCTCGTAATGAGCCGGCCCCCACCATTTTCGTTTCATTCCCCTTTTTTCCCAAACCCACCCCCTGACTCGGCTCTTTAAAACTCCCCCCCGTTCCCAATCCTCTTAAAAACCTTCTTTTTTTTCCCCGTTTTATTCTCGGGGCGGAGCCTCGGAGTGTATTCGAGAGTCATAAAAAAAACGAGGAGTGTTTCCGCGTTAGGAAAAAAAGAAATGCTTACAAACGACATCGGGAGGCCATCCGTGTTATAGCACAGGTCGAACGATGATCGAGATTTGCCGTCCAAAGTGCAGGAGTGGATTTGCCACACCCACTTTTTTTCGGTGCCTCCTCCCGCCGCGGCCTCTCTCCCCGGCCGCGCTGCGGACCGCGGTTCCTCACTCCCCCGCGGCCGGCCCCGACGCCCCCGACCGCCGCCGAAAAAAACCACGGCCGAAAGTCCCCGAAAAAAAGGCGCGATCGGAATGAAAAAACGGAGATCCTCTTTTTTCGCTCTCGAAAAATACATAAAAATAATAATAACGGTTTGAATAGTTGGCAACCTGTCAATGGTCGGCGGTGGCCGCCGCTGTAGAGGCCCTTCTGGAATTGTTGGTCGGGGACGGGTTCCGATCTTTCGGATGCATTGTCTCGCCGGTGAATTGCAGTCGGGAGGGCTTTTTCGAGGGGGAGGTCATTGGGAAGTGGCCGCGGAGGAGGTAGGGCCGGTGGAGGGAAAGGAAGCTCTTGGGGGCGGGATCGCAGCCACGGCGGCGGGAATATATATAATCTTTTTTCTGAAGGGATATCATAAATTGATGAGTGGATGCGGAACACTGTGACATTCTGTTTTTAGGAGTTACGTGGTGTGGGGGCGATTGGGGGTGGGGGCTGCACGTCAAGACTGCAGAAGGTGTGGCATTATTATCTTTTTAATTCAGTGTCGTCTGATCGGAGTGGGCGGGAGTCCGTCATTTTTCAATCCGTTTGGATTTCGGAGGTGTTTTTTGGGTATGAAAAAATTAATTCGGAGGCCGTAAATAATGTTTATTTGTCGGGAAGGATTTTTTTATAATCTTCCGTGTCTTCGGTGTTATTTGGGTGTCTTGCCCCGGTGTCAGATGGTGTACGCCCGTGGGCCCTTTTTCGCTTGGATTGAATTTAAGTGAAAGCGGTTTTTTGAATTGACGTCCATCAGCATACTCCTGCCTCATATTTACTCAGTGATATACTCTTTCTTAATTGTCATCCGATCTTTTGCTCTCATAGTAAAGTTTAACAAGAGCAGTCACAGAAAACTCCTTTCTTTTTTATGTGAAAATGATTGTAATCTGGTATTATTTCACATAGTTCGGAGAAAAATTTCCGGAAATCCATCATGTATAGTTAAGGACAGGGAAGTGGTACTTTTTCCACAGATTTAACTGTCTATGGAAAAGTACCTCTCATATAACTTCTTTTTCTTTCATTGTACCTTGCATTTTCACCATAAAATCTTAAAACCTATATGAGCTTTATCAGTTTCAAGGAACAAGTTGAGTGCTAAAGCAATTTGAAATAATTTACTTATATTTCTCAAGCAGAGATTGTCAAGATTGTATAATTCACTCAGATAATTATATTTTTACATACTTCTCTTTTTAGTGCAACTGTGGTTTCGGTGTAATTCACTCAACCATATTCGGACTAAATTAATGATTTGCGGCCTACTTAATTTTAACATGTAATTACGCTCAGAATGTACAAACTTATACCGACTGTCACTTGATCAGATCAGATGCAAGTTATCTAGTAATAATCATTATCATCTTCTTTTCATTCAATGTAGCATTGGAAAGAGACTCTACCGTCACAATGAAACGGAAATTCTTATGTTTGATGACAGGATTTAATTCATATAGAGTGGGAGTATATAATTCAAAATTAACAAGATATACTGCTAAAAATTATTTATTTACTCAATTAAACTCATTTAAGAGTACAATAATCAATGCTTCCTGAAAGTAAGGTATTATTAGTAAATGAAGTCAATGAAAACTCAATTTTTAATTTTATAAGGAATACGATTCGTATTCTTAATTGACCAATGCAGATGCTATTTATGTATAGCTAATTAATTTTACCACATTTCGAGCATTCGTTAACTTTTGTACGGCAATATCTTTCATTTTTTGTTTTGAGTTTATTTTTTAATTGCTCGGTGATAATAATCCATTCACCTGAAGGGAAACGCGTAGCAAACCGTTTTATCGCGACTAATTCTTTACCAATTTTAACTTCCAATTATCATCCTTCTTATTGTTTCATCCGTTGATGCAGTCATCCTCCGTATCCTTTCAGCTCTGAAGATAATTGGCCGTCAATTGAAACTCGAATCATTCAATGCTTCTTTCATTTCACGTCCTCCGTAGAAATCTGGAATATAAAGAGATCCTTCGTCTTAATATGTCTGGTGATCTTTTAAATTGGAAATTGTGAATTGGAAGAAGGTAGCATGAGAGAGGAAAATATTCAGCTAATTTTGAGAGATATTTTAAGAATCTGAATACAGATTACATTACAGATTAAAAGAGTACAACAGTTGATAATTGGCTTTTGATTTCCTTTTGAATTAGCCAGCTAATAGTTCTATTATTTTTCATTTCAGGTATGGAACCAGTTCTCAACTCATAAATGAATCTCCTTATCAATTGCAAGTTCAAAAGGCAAGCAATGGTTGAAAAAGGGTATGTGCAGACAATTTGTATTGCAAACTCCATTTTGAATATTCAATTAAATGGGCCTTTTCATTATTTTGGCTGAGGAAATTGTGTAACAATTGGCTATTTACGATTCAAATATGAACAGTTGTGTTTCAATACTGACCAAAGTTTTTAATTTATTAAACGATTGCTTCGGCCATAGGAAAAAGTAGCCTCTAAACAATCGTTTTCTTTGCAATGTCATTAAGCCCAAATAACTGTGAAGCTCAATCTTAATGACTAATTTGGAAGTAAACATGCCAAAAAATCAGGTACTCTTAATTAAATCCAAAAAATACATTTTAACCCTTAACCAGTGACGTGCAATTTTTGTCACACTACCAGTGACGTACGGTCTCGGAGACCGCAATATTTTAAATATCATTAAACTGACTAAATGACACATTTAACAAAATTTAAAAGTCTTAATATACTAATCAGTTATTCAATAATTTGAATTCAAATATAATTTTGTGTTAATAATAACACATTTTCAATAATATATCATTGTATGAAGATAGTAAAAAATTTGAATGAAAAAACATATCCTTTTTTGACAAATTGGCATATTAAGAATCAGGTAGCTATTTTTGCAGCAAAGCCTTTAATGTATTTTTGGGATGATAAATGATAAAACCTTCTTGAAAAAATATTTCATTTATTGCGTTGCGTAATAAATAAAGTTGAATTTCGTAAGCCTATGTAATTATATTCACCCATATTAGGAATTGAGTTTTCCCGAATTAGTGACGTACGGTCTCTCAGACCGTGCAAGAAATTGAATCGCTACTTATTAGAAATCCAAGAAAGATAAAAGAAATTCGATGAATTCTATATACTACGTAAACGTAACTAAGAAGGTACCATAAATTACAGATTTGTTAAAAAAACAAATATCTTTTTATTCACAATAAAAAAAATCGCTGCGGTCTCTCAGACCGCACGTCACTGGTTAAGGGTTAAACTTGTACGTGCTATGTTTACGAGTAATCAGTGTTTTTTAATTCTAAATATAGCATTTTCTTTCTCAAAAGTACTTCAATTATTAAAGCAAATATAACTTTATTGATTGTAGTCTAAAAATAATTTAAAGCTATAATTACCCAACTATTATTTAAATAGAAGTAATTTTAAGTAAACTAGAATATAAAATATGCCTTCTTCTCCAGAGTAATTAAGACTGACTCTTATTACGTTAAATATAAATGCTACTCGGAAACATGCAGTATTACACTTTTCTACATATCTGCGATGACTGGGAAAATTTTCCCCTTTCTCTCCAATTTTTATCTTATGGAAATGAATCAATCGCTATTTCTATAAAGTATCATTTTGTAAAATGCATAAACAGAATTCGTAAATGGAGACTGATTTTTTTCATTGAATTTACTAGATATAATTTCTACATTTGTCCTGAAAAACAGTTTTTTGCCTTCAAAAAATAAATTCATATTTATTTCCAATAATAAGCTTTCAGTTGAG